>OX424503.1:22667956-24001934 GCA_949152395.1 Agrochola litura | reverse complement strand
GTGTATAATGTGTAAAGATAAAACTATAGGTAGGTAATAGAATTAATATGACACTGACACGGTCAGAATCAGAAGGGACAAATGGACAGAACGCTCTTCTGTAGTAATCACACTAACTACGAGTTAGATAGAAAATTATCTAGCACGGCTAGCATCGAACTACGAGTTTGAGGGTTCATAAAACATCCGGCTCGAAGGACCACTTTGGTTGTTCGGTTTTTAAGAAAGTATATTAATATATTGCTGGCGGCTTGTGAACCTTAGAATGTTGAAAGTAAAGTATTTGTGGGTGGAAGTCGTTCGTTCCTACTATCTCCAAGAAGGCAATTGAACACCACCTACCTTGTCTTAACTACTGGGTCAGCAGGAGAGCTTCAGCGTGCACGGCACTGCACAGATATTCACTTCACAGGTCTTGAAGATCGCACACCACACGGTAGTGAGTCCACAAACACTAAAGATGCTAAAACGTTTAGCTTGAAACACGATCACAACAAGAGAGGAAGAAACGTTCATTTAGCTCAAGGCGTAAAATCGTACTGCACGTCACAGATGCATACGGCCGCGACGTAGGTCGTGAGCAGGTTCGGTGATGATTTACCAACTACCCTCAATTCGACAATAAGAATCGAACAACTATTTTAAGATATATTCCTTACCAATCTTCCATGAATCTGAAAATAAAACCTTGGCTATTATTCCCAAATATCCTTACCTTCTGGCGAGAGGAATGAAATACTTACCTCTAATAAAACCATGTCGACCACTAATCACACCTATATTATACCATGTTTTACGCAAATAAATTATCTTATCTTATCTGCTGGCGATCAGTTTTTATGCACTGCGGATAATCAAGCCTTTTTACTATGAACTTAACTGTGTAGAACAGTTGATGAAATTCAAAGATGACCATATTCCCTGTAAAAGACATGAAATCTAAATTGAAAAGGTCAGGATTCAGCAAGTCAACGCAGTCAGCTGGCTCCTTTATAGTAGATTGATAACGACACTGACTAAGCAATGCGGTGAAGAGATCAGTAAACAACTTGTATTCGGCACTTACCGGTGACAATTGACGAGCCTTGTGACCTGCAATAAATTTGCAGGTCACAAGGTTCACCTTCACCGTCGTATTTTTATGGAATTGGAAGTTGTGGAGAAGATCCCCATTGTCACGTTAGGGGAGTTGCACGTGAATGTCACTCTCTCCAAATCAAGTGTAGTTAATATGAAAGGAATAAGTTTAGACGAAGTGAAATATATGGCCTTTTCGTTAAAGCATTGTGGAGTGATCGAAAGTGTTTTGAATGAAAGGAAAGACTTTAACTTCAGTGAAAAATTAGGATACGTCACTTTAGGTTTAGTAATGTTTAGTTTTCTTACTGTTTTTATTTAAACAATTTGGCTAAAATCGCCGAAATGTTTGTTTTGGCAAAATTGTCGGAACGACTCTCAAATTGAACCTTCCGATAATTTCGCTTTTAGGGTCGGAGGAGTTATGAATACACCTCACCCGTCTGCTCTAGATTAAGGTATAAGTACATATATGGCTACATTCTAGCAACTACATTATCATTTGCAAGCTCAGCGGTCTGTGCCCACTGGATGAGCCATGTACGCATTACGATTCAGAATAAAACTCTCCTCCAAATCGGCAGTACGTATTTTCGTTTTTATCCTCAGTCAAAATCCTGAGTAGGTCATATATTACAAAGGTTTCTCACGCCCCGAAACCCACCACTATACCCATTTTTGCAAAGAAATAAATGATTTGATTTTTGATTTGATGATTTAGTTATTTCAGACAAGGCACATTTACCTCTGGAACAATGGTGTTTTGATTCTCGTAGACCCAGGAGTAGCAGCGTATGCTCTGGTTGGAGAAACTGGCTGGCTCGCATTTATCGCCAATTGCAACTAGTCGATGGCAGTCGTACTCGGTCGATGGTAATGCAAAATGTCCCCAACCGTTCGTCTCAAACTTTTCTGGAGACGACTCGCATTGTGGCACTCTACATCTAAACAAGAGGGTGGAGAATCAGCAGGGTGTAGTTAACTGCAGTACTAGCAGCTGGTGACTATTAATTATGGACATGGCTGAACAATTATTAGGTATTCCTGAAAACATCCAACGGCATCGCGGAAGACCCAGACGTAGATGACGGGACGAACTTGCCGCATAGAGGAGGGATTGGTCCATAGGTATTGCTTCAGAATCGAGATGAGTGGGAAAAGGAAAGGGAGGCCTTTGCCCTGCAGTGGGACAATACAGGCTATTTAGTTTCTATTTTATTTACATCTCATAGAAGTACTTAGCTACCTACTTAATCCTGCGTCTGGGTGCTCGGCTGTAGCATGTGTTTCTGTGGCACAGTAACTAAATAGACAAGCCTTTTTGTAATTGTAAAATAAAATGCCATCAAAAACAAAACTTGTAAAAAAAACCAAGTCTCGCAACTCAGTTCTTCTACCGTAAAAAGTTGTGAGATCCATGTAATACCAAGTCGGTTGATTTATTCTGTCCCTACTTAAGGGACCTTCTGTCTTAAGTTATTACGTAATTTGCTAATCTAACAACATCTTATAGTGACCACATAAATATTAAAAATCTTTTATGTTTAAATAAAATAGATTGACTTGACCATCGCATGAAAACACAATGTAACTCACAAGCAATATCTTCATAATAAAGTAAATAAGATTGTTCAGTGTGATTCCAAAATCGCGCTGACGGAGTTGCGAGACTTGGTTTTTTTACAAGTTTTGTTTTTGATGGCATTGTGTTTTCATGTGATGGCCAAGTCAATCTATTTTATTTAAACATAAAAGATTTTTAATATGAATGTGGTCACTATAAGATGTTGTTAGATTAGCTAATTACGTAATAACTTAAGACAAAAGGTCCCTTAAGTAGGTTTTTTTTACAAGTTTTGTTTTTGATGGTATCTCATTTCTTTTTGTAGATAGACCTCCTTTTTTCCTTTCCAGTACTCTCTACTTCTTAAATACCAACAACGAATTTTCTTAAGGCCCACTCTCTGTCTTATGTGCTTTTCTTATTTTTGTAGGTAGTCTTCCTCTTTTTCTTTTCCGGTACTACTTCTTGAGCTTCAGCTACAGTTTTTCTCAAAGCCCACTCCCTGTCTCTATGGTTTTTTTCTCGGAGGCTTTGATGTTACAATTTTTGACAAGTCTGGACGGTAAATGCTTCTTAGTCTATTGTATTCACAAATTGAGGATTCCTGCGCTTTAACTTCCAAAGTCGACATTAATTAGATGTAACCCGCCCAGACTTGTAACTCTCGAAAGTGCCACGTAAGCTTGACCGGAGGTGAATACTGCAGAACCGATATCCAGCAGCGCATTATTGAGACTTAGGCACTGACTTTTATTTAAATTCGAATTACCATCATTCGGAGACACTTCTGGAAGGAGCACTTCATAATGGCCGCCTAAGAAACTTCCAGAAAATCGTAAACGTGTCACCGGATTACCAGAATTACCACCGAATGATCCTCTCAAAAGGCCGTTTTCGTAAACCTCGAAAGCATACGGATACAAAGCGGTGGCCGTCATTAGGTTCAGACGCGGAACCATAGTTAGCTATTTTTACCATTGCCGTCGTTTAAAAGTCAGCGTTAATTCCATATGATTATCACGCTCATCCCAATGCGCTACCACATACTCGACTATAGCAAGTCTAATCTCATACGACGACTCAATATTCCCATACATGGAGAATAAACACGAACCATCGCCAGGTATAGGAACAACCCAGTGTGGGCAAGGATGGCCATTCACATACAGTATTTCCGAATCTATTGCGACTACTAGTACTGGGACGCAAGAGTTTTTTTTTTTTGTGCAGGTATACGATTAATAGGTAAACGGGACTTTAAACTAAAGTACCTACTTAAAACGTATTAATATATTTTAAAATTATCCAAACAACGTTCGAATTGCTGGCAAATAATATTGGTAAACCAATAAGTAAGCCTTCCAATCGTGAAAGTAATAATAAGTAACAATCGAAATTATAAACGAAAATCGCAAATTTAAGGTACGATTACAACGTATTAATGTACCTTAAAATTATCTAAACAACGTCCAAATCGTTAGCAAATAATATCAGTAAATCAATGAGTAGTCAAACTAATATAGCAATCGAAATAATGAACGAAAATCGCAAACTTATAGGTAAGATTTCTAGGCACATCCGAACAGCATGAGGAGAATGCTCGCGCATGTGAGCGCGGCTGCCGCTCGCTCGCTTGGCGGCATTCACATATGCGCGCGCCCCACTCGCATTCACCTCGGCGCGCGCCGCAGTTATTTACAACCTTACTTACACACGTTGCCATGCCAGCTACGTATGTAATCTACATATACAAGCTACATATATATTTAATATATATTAATCATTTATTTATCTGGTTATTATTATATGATATCATATGGGATTACTAAGTTATTTATGCAGTTGGTGTATCTAGAAAACTGGACTGAAATTGCAAAATATTTTAGTTTTTCCTTGATAATAGGTACACTAAACACTAATTGTAAGTATTCAAAATTTGAAGCTTCTATGACTACTAGAAGCAGGGACTGAATTACCCAAAAATTAAGGTACCTTTAAATTTCAGTATGACGTCATACCGTTTAATAAGGGTTACCGAAATATTTTGATACCGTTATTTTTTTCAGTAGCAGCATTTTTAGGTTCGTAATGCATACCGGTATATATCGGTAGCAGTACCTTAACCTTTATAAATGTATCGGTAGCACTACCTAAACCTAAATAAATAGAGGTTTTCTTTGACGCACCGCCGCACGGTGGGCTGAAAATCGGCTTTCATAGACTTAGTGATTTCAATTTCAAAATCAAAATCAAAATATTTTATTTCACATAAACCTACATGGGCACCCATAAGTGCCCATGCTTGCAAAGCAAGCACTTGTTTCATAAAACAAGTGCTTGCTTTGCAAGTGCTTGTTTTGCAAGTGCTTGTTTTTATGCTGGATATCGCTTCTATTAGTCATTACTATGTACAAAAATGACACCCGAGTTAATTCTGCCCAAAAACGAAGGAAATATAATTTTTTTACGAAAAATTTGTATGAAGCTAGTATGAAAAATCGAATTATCTCCTAAACGGCATGTTTAACCGTAATATCCTTGGAAGAGGTCATAGTGCTAATTATTTATGATTTTTTGGTTGCCGATTTGACGAAAAATTACATGCCGTTTTTTTTTTTAAATCGTCAAAATATTTTTATTTGTTTTTACATATGAAACGATTCCTTTTAGTGTGTATGTTGAAGAACACGGACTTTTAACTACACGTAACATAAAATAGCATCACTCCTATATTTCCGAAGGAGTTGGCAGAGGTTTATAGTACACCCACACGTAGACAACTATGTTTGAGCTAGATATTTATCAACACATCATGAGTTTTAAAACTTTTCATACAACCAAATTACCAATTGTTTACTCTTCTAATGAGTCCGAAAAGAAGTGATTAAGTAACTACACTGATTAGGTCTTCTAATGAGTCTTTATAGGTGATTTAATGATTTTCAATATCTCACGACAATACCAACTATGGATTACATTCAACTTTTCCTGATAAGTAATCTAATTTATTAATTAGCAGTGCTATGAGTTCTAAGAATAGTTAGTGACAATTATAAATTTTCATTAGCTAATGAGGAGATAACTAATGAGGGTAGTTACCTAATTATTGGCGTTTTGCAATAAAAGGGCTAAAGTTTTGTTTTATACTTTACCAGCCCGTCCCATCTTTTGATGTCCTCCCCCGGATAACGCCCTAAGCCGAGGCTCGAACCCCGCAGGGGGTGCCCTTAGCGTGCGTTCATCCTAAGCTTTTTAGCTTAGTTTATATATGTGCCCTGGCTGGAGGCTTTAGAGTGTAGTAGCTTGAGGCAGCCACAGGATTGACCGGTTAAACAGCGACGGTTTCTCAAAACCAGCTGTGAGATGCCATACCGAAAAAAAAAAAAAAATATATACTTTAGTTTGTTCACAACTGTGTAACTGCTAACACTAAATCTGCGACTATAAAATCTTAGAATGGAAAGTTTAATCACCAATTTAGACTTGTTTGTTCTTCTACGAAGTGAGAGTACTTCATTTGATCATGAAGTATTGTTTAGTGCAGTTGTATCCCGCATAGGCGATTGCCTGTCTGACGAAGATCGTGTTGTTCTCAAAGAATTTTGTCGGAGATTTACGCGAGCCGCTTTACAAAGGTGGCAGAAATCCAACCGATTCCTTGATAATTTCAGGATAAAGTACGAGAATTGGTTGGGAGCAAATATTGATTGGCCGAGTTTTGTGCAAACTTTAGTTAATCAAGAACCAAGTGTTGATGAGATACCAAGAGCGGCCTCAGTCTCTCCAGAACCGTCGATATCAACGTCCATTGGAACAATGACGAAAAGATCCCGTAAACCATTCGAAGATCTGGGAAGTAAACAAAAAAAGAGAAAATCTGATGAACACACAGGCGAAGATTCCAGTGAATTGGCATATGCAGCTGCAGCACGTTTAAAAGAAGAAGGGCATGGAGATATCGCCTCTGTCATCGAATACATGAAGAAAAATCCTGAAGCAGCCGCTAAATTAAATGAAACGCTTAAGAAACCAGCGAAAACAATCATATTTACGCCAGAAAACGCGCTTGATTGCTTCTTTCGCTAAAACTCTCAAAGTGGCAATATATTAAGTTGCGTTAAGGTGCTAAGGATATTTATCCATCTTACTATAAAGTGCGACAAACTAAGCTTGATTGCTACCTTCCGAAGCAATCAGTGACAGTTACTGATTCATCGGCTAGGATTACACTTCAAGCTTTACTTGATATCACAGTTACAAGAATCCTTCAAAGCCTTTCTAAGGAAGAGCATAACAAGCAGTTGAAGCTGATATCCAAGTGGGGGTTTGATGGTGCTTCTAACCAAAGCCGATACAAGCAGAAAATGGAGGGTGAGGAAGATGACTCGAGCATTTTCATGACCTCCTTGGTGCCACTAAAACTGACAGATGCAGACAACATCTTATGGACGAACCCAAAACCATGCTCAGTTTTGTATTGTCGTCCAGTTCAGTTTACTTTTGTAAAGGAGAGTGAAGCAGTTGTCCTTGAGCTGAAAAAACAAATGGATGAAGAAATTGAGGCCCTTATCCCCACAGAGTGCAATAATAATAATAGGGTGACTCATGAACTAATGATGACGATGATCGACGCTAAAGTTTGCACTTACCTTTCTGAAGCTAGATCAAATGCATCGTGCTACCTGTGCTTAGCAAAGCCTACAGAAATGAACCGCTTAGATGCTGTAACATCAAAAATTGTGTGTTCTGACCTGTATGAATTTGGCTTGTCATCCCTACACGCCCGTATAAATTGTATGGAATGTCTGTTACACATTGCATACAGGCTCGACTTCAAACGGTGGGCAGCGAGAAGTGATGAGCACAAAGAAATGCTACAGACAAGGAAGAAAATAATTCAAAATAAATTCAAAGATGAGCTCAATCTGTTCATTGATTAGTAAAACAAGGCTTGGGAACCACCAATGACGGGAATACTGCAAGAAAATTCTTTGAGTTTCCTAATAAAACCGCAGCTATAACCGGTTTGGATGAAGACCTCATCAAAAGATTTGCTGTAATTTTACAAGCAATTACATCTGGAGAGCAGGTCGATATAATAAAATTTAGAGATTATGCCCGCAAAACAGCAGAAAAGTACGTATTATTATACGACTGGTACTACATGTCGTCAACCGTTCATAAATTATTAATCCATGGGGCTGACATAATCGAGAAAAATAATATTTTGCCGATTGGGACTCTCTCGGAAGAAGCCTCAGAGTCTCGAAACAAAGATTTTAGGAGGTTTCGAGAACATCATTCGCGGAAAAGAAGCAGGCAGGATTCCAATCAAGACATTTTAAATATGCTTGTTGTTTCTTCGGATCCTTTGGTAAGTGCACAAAGGCCTAAGTTAGATGCCAAGAAAAAGCAGAGCTTTTTTGCTGAAACTCTCGACTTAATTAAATTTCAGGAAACTGAGTTCGAGTTTTTGGATATAGGTATCCAATCTGGATGCTGACTCAGAATTGGAGTCTGACAACGAGAGTGATAAGGAAAATTTGTAAAAAAATTATATATGTACATATTTGTAATTCGTTGAAATGCCTCCAGAGCTTCTTGCCCTTGAACACCAAAATCTCCCTTGCTCAAACTCTCATACAGCCCATCATAGACTACGCTGATGCCTGTTATTTGGATGCTACTGAGGAGCTTTTAAATAAACTTGAGCGTTTGCAAAATATCGGCATTCGTTTTGTTTTTAACCTTAAAAAGTATGATCACGTTTCTAACTTTCGCAAGATACTCAAGTGGCTCCCTATTCGACTTCGCAGGAACTCCCGGATATTGTGTCTGCTATTCAACGTCCTTCACAACCCTAAAACCCCATCCTATCTGCGGGAACGCTTTTCCTACGCTCGTCCTTTTAATGCACCTTGCAGGTCGCATCTTAAAAACCTCCTTAAATCCCCTCCCCACTCAACCGACTTCTATTCCTACTCCTTCACTGTTCACGCGGTTCGGTTGTGGAATTCACTACCGCCTGACATTAGGAACTGTCATACTGTTGAAGCATTTAAGCGAAGAGTGAAAGAACACTATCTTTCCAACTCGACATAGTTGCATAGTTATTTTAAATCACATTGTAATTATATATATTATAGTGATATTTATATTTATTTTAGAAGTATGTATGTAAGTATATTCTCATATTGTATGTTGTTTAAATTGAAATTAGTGAATTGTTTTTTATTTTCTCTTATACGGTTACACACGTTGTCTACATCTCTTTTTGTATACTTTCCTGTCGCAGGTATGCTGGAAGAGATTTCTTTAGAAATAAGCATTGCCTTTGTACGTATTTTTCTGTTCCTTTCTTCTTGTCTGTTTATATGTGTGTGCATAAATGGTTAAATAAATAAATAAAATAAATAAATTTGTATTTGAGTGTGTTTGGGTTTTTTTTTTGTAATATTTAATGATATTTTGTCTTTTTTTTATTTATTTTACTTTATTTTACAAATGCTTAGTATTAATTCCTTAAATTAAATTATTTTGTGTATAATATAACTTTATATGTTACTTAAATAAGAGTTTGATAATCTTTTTTTATTTAAATTAATAAAAAACAGCATAATTATTTAATTTTTCAATACTCAATACTCAATATATTTATTGCTTCCACATGTGAACTTAGGTGGTAGGTTTAACAAAATAATATGATCATTGTGGACCCTGTCGGGTACAGCAAAAGTAGGTGAGAGGAAGAGGGCTTTTCATTTTATTACTTATTTAGTACCTATTTATTATAATTATTTTATAAAACTTGTAAATTAAAATTTGTCATTTAAATAATCATTGATATCATAATAGCATTTACATAATAGGAATAGTTTTAATTTGTTTATAAATGTATTCAATTTTTGTTAATTTTTTATTAATTCTGGTAATTTATTACATATTTTAATTGACATGACTAGTGACTAGTGTTTGTGTGTTCTTAATATTTGGGTTAATAACATATCGAACTTTTTAACTTGGACACTAAAAGGGATCGTTTTACATGTAAAAATAAATAAAAATATTTTGACGATTTTTTTAAAAAAAAACGGCATTACATTTTTCGTCAAATCGGCAACCAAAAAATCATAAATAATTAGCACTATGACCACCTTCAAGGATATTACGGTTAAACATGCCGTTTAGGAGATAATTCGATTTTTCATACTAGCTTCATACAAATTTGTCGTAAAAAAAAATTATTTCCTTCGTTTTTGGGCAGAATTAACTCGGGTGTCATTTTTGTACATAGTAATGACTAATAGAAGCGATATCCGGCAAAAAATCAAGCACTTGCAAATTGAAATCCCTAAGTCTATGAAAGCCGATTTCCAGCCCACCGTGCGCCGCCACTCTCGGTGGCACTGAAAGTTCTTAGAAAATCAAAAACTGAACAAACTAGCAAGTTATTAGTTTTATTATATATTTTCAAAATAGTGTCCATTTACATCAATACATGGCTGCATCCGATGGAACCACTGAGAAAAGCACTTTACCCACTTGTCCTTATGGGTCTCTTCGACGGCATTTTGAAACGCAGCCACTGTTTCCTCGGCGTCCATAAAACATTTTCCTCGAAGTTTTTCTTTTATTTTCGGAAATAAATAAAAATCGCAAGGTGCGAGGTCGGGGCTATAGGGCGGGTGACCCAGTAATTCCACATCTGACGTCACCAAGTAGTCGATTGTTTGCTTGGCGGTGTATGACGAGGCGTTGTCGTGGTGAAGGAGGATCCTACTGCGAGGTCGTTTTTCCCGAACTTTTTCCAAGACATGTGACAAACAATTGTTAGTGTACCACTCTGCAGTAACTGTTTTTCGATCCTCCAAAACAATTGTTGCGTAATGACCTGTCCTTTCGAAGAACGAGGGCATCATTTTTTTTCCCACGCTTCGACCTCTCTTCACTTTACTTGGAAACTCCTCGGAAGGAAACACCCAGACAGCAGACTGTCTCTTAGTTTCAGGATCATAACAATAAATCCAGCTTTCTTCACCAGTAAGTATGTCGAACACAGCATTTGAGTCACCTCCGGTAAATCTTTGAACCATTTCACGGCACCAATCAACACGACAGAGTTTTTGGGCCTCTGTCAAATCATGAGGTATCCACCGGGCACAAAGCTTCCTGACCGCTAAATGTTCATTGAGGATTTTTTGCACTTGACTTATACCGATGCCTAAGCTTGTCCAAATCTGCTGATAAGTCACTCTTTTGTCAGTCTCTATCATACGTCGCACAACACTGATGTTATCTTCAGTCGTCGCCGTAGAAGGCCGTCCCTCACGCAGATCATCGGTGAGATTAGTGCGACCACGTTTAAACTCATTAAACCAGTTAGTTGTAAACAGTGGCACGAGACGGGGCTTCATCGTGAAAGGCCAATCGAAGTCTATCATAACTTTCTTGTTGACATAAATGACATCGAAAGTCATAAAAAATTATTGTACGAAAATTTTCTCGCGTATTTTCATGCTGACGTGACACAGACAATTTTTAATTTGCCGCCAAATCGTAAACAAAATGACAAATTAATAAAATACATACACAATAATATTGGCAAAGAGTTCCATTTTCAAAATTTGAACTGTTTTTTTTTTATTATATCGTGTACAAGTGGCCAGTTCTAAAAACTTTCAGTGTCGCCCCTAGTGATAGTGATGAGGAAATTACACCTAGACGTCCAAAGTGGCTAAAAGAGAGAATAGATTTATTTGTTATTTATTTTAAATTCAATTAAGTAGTTATTTATTCTATTTTCAATTTGTTTTTTATTTTATTTTCAATTA
Organism: Agrochola litura; assembly: GCA_949152395.1. NCBI lineage: Eukaryota > Metazoa > Arthropoda > Insecta > Lepidoptera > Noctuidae > Agrochola > Agrochola litura. The sequence goes on along the minus strand of OX424503.1, from coordinate 23,990,462 downwards.
TAATAAAGTGAAAATCTAAAGTATTGTTTTTATTTCCGATCGGAAGGACACGACACACGACTGTGAAATCACCCGCGTCGCGTCGTCTTGCATGTTTTTCGGTACCGAAATCGTGTAAAGGTTAATTAACGGTTTAGCCAAACCTTTACTTATAAAAGTATCGGTATAGCTCAACCTTTATTTTAGACCGGTACCGGTATATTTTTGAGGTATCTTAACCTTTAACCGTAACCGCTTTCAGTCCCTGACTAGAAGTGCCTTAGAGTTTTGATGATCGGTCAGTCAGTGAGTGACAAAATAAAGAACTTAGACTAGTTATAATTCTTAAACTACGGGTTCAAATTGAATGAAATTTGAAATATACCGTGTTTATACAATGTTTACTTGGTTCTAGAAACACAGGCTTCTAGTTTAATCCACAACGAAGTTATAGGGAGTCGAAAATGGCCTGAACAGCTTTGAGAAAAGAATGGTACGGCCGTGCCACTTTTATTTGCGCGACTTGGCGGAGGCACTACCGTGCCCCCTGATAGGCTTCTAGAATGATCTGATGCTTTTATGCCAACGATCACTAATAAAGTGATCGATGTTTTATGCTGACACTCACCTGTATTCGACACTTCCAGCATTAAATATATACTGGCAGTTGTTCACACTGGTGAATAAGATGGCAATTCCCAAGTAGAAGTACACGAATTTCTGGTAGCGGCCGAACTGGCCCAACTCGGGCAGTATGGCATCTAGGTCTAGAGCCGGGGCCGCAACCTCCTTAGACTTGGGAAGGCGTAGGGACATTCCTATAGGCACACCTTGGCCCACCACTGCACGCACCCAAATGCGTATTGATCAGACGCGTCAGAACACGTAACACTTATAATTAGGTACACAATCAAGGACACAAAAAGCGGTTACATCGAAATACCAATATTGACTTCAACTGAAACTCTAAATTAATCGCTTTTGCCAATATTGGCAATATTAATTATTTTTTGATTTTTGTAGCCACTTGAAGTTTGATATTCTGCCAAATGTGACGACTACGACCGCTGTCAGCTGTTTTAAACATAGATAAATTATACGTTCTAAATAACACATGCATGGTTTTAAACAACCGTTTTTAAAGGAATTGCATGAATGTGTTGTTTTCCTTTGATTAGAAAGGTTGGTAGAAACACGTTTTTACTGTGTTAATAAAGAGGGATTACCACGATGATAAACGACCTCTTCATTTAATGGCTCATAAGTACCTACTTGTAGGTAAGTACTTCAATCCTGTTAAGTGGAAAGTGGTGCAGTTTTAAATGGCATTAAACTAGATAGTAGTTCTGCGAACAGTAGACCTCGCGAGCACGAAGTTTTTTGCAACACATACTGTAGGTACCACTAAAGTTATTAAAAACGGGATATTTACCATGTTTTTTGCAACTTAAAAAACCGGCCATGTGAGTGTCGAACTACGCAAAATGTAAGTTTCCGCAGTTGGGATGAATTGATCCCAAAAACAAACTTAACATTGTAGTTGAAAAACATGTTCTCCCATACGGACTGTATGGGAGAACATATTTTTGATGTAAGTTGGTCGATTATTACTTGTGGAGCCTTCTTAGCTGTGATAGATTTTCTCATAATTTCGTTATATATAGGTAGGTACTACTGCCGTGAATTTTTTACATAAGTATCCAAAACCAACCATTTAGCTGGCTTACACTTGACTCTAACAAAAATTAGCAAAGCTTAGGCAAACGGATTTTCTTGATTTATTTTTACCACTTTGTCAGCGTGATTAATATGTATACCTACCCATGTCAAATTACAGCTATTTAGTAATAAGAATCTTTGAGCTAAGTCGCGGACCGACAGACAAACAGACAGACGGACATGACGAAACTATAAGGGTTCCTTGTTGACGACGGAACCCTAAAAAGCATAAAATAAGCTCAAGTAAGCAGTACTAAGTATAAGAAAGTTTAAAACTGGCGGGCGGGACGGATTCGGTTACCAGGGTAACAGCAGTACCTACCAACTATGATGTTATGAATCCCAGGGGTAATTTTATTTTAATGGAATTCTGATCTGATATTTCGCGGGGAAGGAAAGGCCTTAACGACTTTACCTCTTGGAGCGGCCGCGACATAGTTTGACAGCAGCATTGACAGTCTAAAATAGTAGTTCTATTGTAAGCTCATCGATAACCGATTTAGTCTTTCTTCTTCCTCTATTCGCAAGAGCAAGAGCTTCATGGTCTCAATTCTTGTGAGACGGTCTAAATTAAATTGTCCGAACAAAGCTGCTACCAATCTTTGCATTTGCTGCAGGCATAATAACCTCTAATACCTGTCGCCAGAAAGTAAGCATAGTTCAACATCAAAATTAATTCCGTTTGACGTGTCATACATGACAGCAGTCGCAGCCATGCCGAAACATAGTTGCTTTGGGTAGGTAGTCAAAGCAATAAAAAAACTGATTAAAGCTACCGCGCTTAGCCGAAAAATTCATGGCAAGTGGCAAGACGACAATTAAACAGAAATAAACTAACCAACTAATAATCGCACATCCTCTAAAAAACTGTCATAACACAAAAAAAAGTAAGAACACAGATCGGTCGTATTACGTTTTTTATTTTCTATCAATCGCAAAGACCTCCGTAATGGTAGTGTGAAAAAAAGCTACTAGATGGAGTGAGTGTCAGTTTTTTACAGTGCGAGAACGCGCGCTCTCTCCTCAAAGTCAACAACAGTGACGTACTCCGTTAGGAGTATATATGTTCTGTGGTGACGTATCAGCGCTTTTGTCGTGTGAACCTGTGTCAGTGCTCTAAAAAATCGCCGTAAACTGTCTTGCGACAATATTTTAGGTAAGTTTCTTCGCATTACTTGGTAATTTATGAGTGAAAACTGTAGTATTGCAATTGACTGTGACTCTAAGCGTATTTTTAAACTTTGCCATAAGACTGATATTATAATATTGTGAAAGTTCCTAAAGTAGCTATAAAGATTAGATTTATTATTAAGAAAGATCTATTAATAAATAATATTATTTGATTTACAATGTGTTTCATTTAATAAATTATGTAACAATATAATGTAAAAAAGTGTCACATATTAGGTATCTTTTCAGTTTTTTTTTTATTATTAAAAAAATCCATTCTATTCATAAACAAAATTTTACATTTTTCAAATAGCTTGATAAATCCTTTGCCGATTTAAAAAGTAAAAAGCTAAAAATCTGTAACCTGAAAGTCACATTAACATTAGTTTTTTGGAAAAAAAACTAAAATCGGCTTTTTCTCAAAACTTGTTTTCAGTGTATTACGACAGTTTTTTAGAGGATGTGCGAATATGTGAAACACGAGACTTTACCTTTGAAGCTACTTAATTACACAAAACTCAGTCTCACAAAATGTTCGACGGAACCTAACCATTTGGTGAGCGACAACGACAGCGCGATCTAGCGGTGCACAGCAGCGCCATCTAGTGACTTTATTCCTTAGACTGGATGCGAGTGATGCGACTGCCAGATAACTAGGTGCTGTGGTGCCACATGTCGCTGGACATAGGCCCCTCACGAGTGGCACCACAACAGGTGGCCCGAGTAAGGCTCAGGTCATTGATATCAAATCCTTAGAGGTCCCGATAAACCTAAAACCAAAAAATTTATTTGTGAGTAGAACCTTTTGAAGCCACTGAACTTGTAACGGAGTGTGTAGTGTGAATCATTGAAGAAGAAACATTACTCGTGGCTTTGGGGGCTTATGGCTAAGTAATAACAGCCGCACGGGTCGATCGTTCAGGTTAAGCTACGCTTACCGGAGTTTGTTCGTGGATGGTTACCTACATACCGAGACCCCACCGTGCCTCGGAAAGAACGTTAAGCTTTTAGTCCTGGCTATTATTCGTAGATCTTTGACAGTCGTTACGGGTCATCAGAAGCCCGAAAGTCTGACAACCAGTCTTATTAAGGGGTATCGTATTACCCAGTTACTGGGTTGTGGAGGTCAGATAGGCAGTCGCTCCATGTAAAATACTGGTATTCAGCTGCATCCGGCTAGACTGGAAGCCGGCCCCAACATAGTTGGAAAAGGGCTAGGCACTCGTGGCTTTAATAATTAAAATAAAACTAATATGTATGTAACATAATAATTATTATTTTTTAATATCCTTAAACGTTTTATATACAGTCAACATCGAATGCCAAGAACAACATCTACAACGTAGTAAAGTACACAAGAGCACAACAGGTTTATAAAGGTATTTCTATATTATATGTATAGATAAAATTATATACATCTACAGTAATATCCTCACAATCGGTATACTTGCATGACTGCATTATATCTGACGCTGGTCTGCTGACGTTGCCGTCACATCGTAGGTACGATAATTTAGTGAATTGCTAAATGTGATTTTCATTTTTATGAGTGCTGTTAAACAACTGCGTCGTGTTAGCAATTTCTTTACGGAGAATAATGACAACTTGATTCAACGGGTACATCTACACATGCCTACATTTGAAACATCTATGTGCACTTATGTCAAGACTATTTAATTTTGACTTACACAAGGTCAGCAGACCGAAGTCCTTGAATAGTAACAAGTAATCAATACACTCACGATAGAAAACTTCTGAAATTCAATACAATATAGTTTTATTGAACTATTACGACCGACAATAAATATTACATTGGTCTTTAGATTACAGGATTATTATACAATATTCATTGATTACGGCTACGTCCTGCCGCACGCGCCGACAGAGACAAATGATTGTTGCCATCTCTGTCGCTCACGGCGGCTGGAAAGTAAAAGCTATCGAACACTTAACATTTCAAAATGTTTTGTCTTTCCTTTGTAAGGATTAATGAACACTAGGAAGGGATATAATTATACAACACTGACACGATACTATCACTTTTAGATGGCGCGATTTGGAAGCTTTGCCCTACGTGAGCCAAGAACATACGACTAGGCCCTTAAAATAAACTCTTGTAACCTACAAACGAGCAAAAGATATGAAAAGTTATTATAATAATTAATTTTATTACATACCTAGTGTAATTTTAAAACAGTTTCTTGTAATTTGTATGTAACAGGTGCAGAGTTATTGCATTGTGGGAAAATATACATGTTTACTTATAATATAACAGAGTGCTACGTTTCAACAAATTGCATTAAATTAGATCCCTTGTATGTTGTACAGTCGGCTACAGAAGTATTTCGTTGGTTTGGGTTCGATCAGTTTACGCAAAAACATTGGGAAAAAAGTGCAGTTTGAAAAAAAAATCCTTTTACACACTTGTTTAGCCGACTATACAGAGTGAACACAACCAAAGTGAAGCCAAGCACCGTAACGTATTGCTCTTTACTATGAGGACCAACATGTTGATAAACAACACTGACAAAAATTATAAACGTGACGGTAGGAAATCTAAATAGATAATAGGTACACATATTGGCTCCATAAATATTCCAAGTATAATTATGTACTTTGCCTCTTATTATGTGAGATTACTTAATTGTTTTTACATGACATGGCTATTTTATTTTATTTTAAAAGTTGGCAACCAATATAATGAGTTTAATATAGGGATATTATAATAATGTCCGACGATTGTTATACAGATGGGACACCACGTTACAAAAATACATAATCTAAACATTCACAATATAGTAACTAAGAACAGATAGACATTGGCACTTCCAATGTTCAACTTTTTCGGGCACACATTGCAATTATTAATATTAAACACTATTGATACGATGCGACACAAATTATTGCCTGTTTTGATCACAAGACCGTGCCGACCACAGTTACGATAAGATATTAATTAACCTCTCGAATGCCGTAATTACAGACACAATTAAAAAACCATTGTGTCTCGTGTAGATCTACGTTCCGGCATACCAAGGGTTAAGTAATAATATGATTCAAAATTCCCAAAGAAATACCCACCTTAAAGTTCGTTTTTTAACCCCAGAGACTAATTTGACATTTCAAGTGATTGTTGTATTTTTTTTCAATTTGGAGTTTGACATTTGCACCTGTCAAATTAGTCTCTGAGATTTAAAAAAAATACTGTAGATTATGCCAAGTATTGCTAGCAAGTATGATACTTGGCAGAATATGGAACATTATTGAATTGTAACATATTTTCCGCACTATTCATAGCAACCAGCATCTCAATGATTTCTCATTTGATACTATCCCGCAAAATAAGCGATGGAATTACTTACTACGTGCTCGGAAAAGAAAACCAGATTCAATTTTTAAACTCGTTTGATGATTTAAATTACTATAATCATCGAACTATTTTGTAAAATCGGTGCAAGAAGTGTTTCTCATACAAGTCAACGATATAATGTATTCATTTAAGTCCGGATAACTGCAAATGACATGTATTTTAAGTGCTATAGGTAAATGGTCGTTTCATGGGTTCAGCCAAGCATTTGTTGTTTCCTTGGTAGTTTACCTCGTTCGTAAATAGTAATTAAACAAGCCGTTAGCAAAATAACTCAACCATAACATACAATGTATTATTTAATTTAAAAAACAAAAACAAAACATTGTTTACGAGATGTATACCTCGTTCTGTGTCATTTTCTTGGCTATTACCTAACTCTGCCTTGTTGATATCAATGTAGTAGTTAAATATATGGTTGAATTTAGCCAAAACTACTGCTCTGTCTTTTAAAACATAATTTGATGAACATCTTGTCGCACCGATAACTTTCTAAATTAATTTAAATACGTACATGGGTGTACGTATTTAAATTAATTTACTAAATAATTTACCTGGAAGTCTACCGAGGTACTACCACCACATACCACATTTACAGTACTACCACCATGCTCTCACCGTCCTACCACCATGCTCTCACCGTACCACCATACTATAGCCACTCTAACACCGTTCTTTCTGGGTGGTAGGATGGTTCCTACCACTTTTCTCTCACCACACGTCGTTACCCGCGCCATTTAGCTAATTAAACTATAGAACCTTTAAACTATACATAGTGTAAATGATACAGATTCCAAAGTAGTATTTCATTTTGATTATACTGAAATGATAATTACGAAAAAATAAAAAGATTATTCATATTACAGAGGTTCTCAAACATGCTTGTAGTATTTTATTATTTTAACAACTGTTTTTCTGAATAGAATGTCTTTGTAATTATTTATTACTATATCATTGTTTTACCGATATTAAAATTTTAAAAGATGCGACGTGCGAGGTTGGCGTTATCAATAAACATGAATCGTAATCATAATTATAATTTCAGTAAAATTTTCCACAGTCGCATTTATAGTATAATATCGTGTAGTAAACTAAATTGATTTGTATCTCGATTTTGACACGGCTAACATCATAATAGTTTTAATTGTCATCAATATAATAATTTAGTTACATAATTTATCTGCATTTACAATGTGTTCTGGAAAGTTTATACACCACTTACACTATGTATAGACGCGTGTAAGAGCGACATGTGACAGAGACTACCAACAATTAAAGAAATCTAACTGCTTACTAACGTAATACAATGTAATATAGTTTGATACTGATATGCGCGTTGTAGCTTACATACTCAAATATGGCGATGAACGTCTTAGCTAATGAGGTTGGCAATGTTAGTGACGAGGCTTACTGTGCGTTTGCACTGGCGGAACATTCACAACAAAACATGTTGTAATCTCTATGTTCTGTCAATGTTCCATACAATGTTTGACAGGAACTAGAGATTTCAACATGTTTGTTGTGAATGTTTCGCTAGTGCAAACGCACAGTTACAGTCGCGTTGTCAGTTACTGTCGATCTTTAAGCAATATGTTGCCCGAGACATGGGCAACACTTGCGGAACTTTTAGTTGCGGTACCATACTATTTCACCAAGAAAAACGGTGTTTTTTTGGATACCGCGCAATACGCGCAATTCTGGCGATTCTTATTGCAAAACATTTGCCACTTCCTGATTACGCGACTGTAAGATTGTTATGAACACAAGGATATTAAAATTACATAAATATTTCCATAATTGGTCTTAATTTATAATAAATTGCCTAAACCATAATTGATAGCGTTATAATATAATTTTCCAAAGTATTAACAATATTTTAGCTAAGGTAACTACACGATACTCTTTCTGATAAAGTAAATATTATAAACGTATGGAAAACAAAAATAATAAAAAGGATATTCCCGTAAAACTATATACAAATATCGTACACGCAAGTCACAATCAAAATGTTTGAAACCACTGGACGGGACTCGAAAGTACTTAGAGCATTTAAACATTAGTGACCGTCGTGAAGCCAGAGGAAATATTTCTGTGATATTTGAACTCAGGAAAACAAGCATAGTTATCCACACAATAGGCATATTCTATGGAGGATGGGAAGCTTTCCACTCTGTTCCTTATACCTCTTCAAAAATAATGATAATTTTTATTTAAGACGATAATTCTAATCTACACCAATAGATTATGCCAGATCGAAACGATTGAAAGTAAAATGTGTGAAATCTTTGCCAAGATTATGTTTACATGCTCTAAGCAAAAATGCATCGACGACAATACAAAGTAGCACGAATACACGAACGATATAAACGTATCTATACTAATTAATAATATTTAATAACACACAAACAGACACGAGACGAGACTATGTAACAAACGAGCTATTGTCTTAAATTATTATTACTCATTCGCTGTATGATCACTTTGTTGAGAAAATTAACTACAACCCATTCATTAGCATTGATTTACTAGAAAATTTAAATATTATGTAAGTAGGTGTGGAAATGGAACAGTTTCAAGTACTATTATTTACAATAATAATTTCTGGATATTAATCTGTATTTAAATTGTAACTTTGTGAACAAATCTGTCTATATATTTTAATATGTATTTCTTTTTTTTCGTAAATAATGTATCTTTCACAGTAATCAGGAACTCATGGCGATAATGTAAGTTTTATATACAATCTCCGATCGCAAAGGAAACGTCAGTAGAGTATGAATGATTTTTAATTTTAGTGATATTAATTGAAGCGTCCCCACGCTAGTTTTCGTTATCTATTGAAGGAAAGAAACTGTTTATGATTTACTTTACACTGTGACTTTACAACAACACAACTTTAATACAAACTGTATTTAATTCGATTAGCCACAACTACATTCGGTTTGATTTTATCTAAATTCACTCGTGGCGGCATCTACAATGCCACATGCGGACTACGCACCAAAGACCTCCCCGTCACACAAATCCTGCTTCGCGCAAGCAATGTTTACCGCGCGGGGAGTATATCTACAACGTCCCGACATCAATCATCGGGCAGTTGCCAACCAAACACAATACCCATCTGGTCGGAGGATCCTCGCTTTTCTATAGAGGATGAGGGAACGTATTCGGACTGCTGGGTTGTATTTACAGTGACCTGTTCTAAGGTCACTGTAAATACAACCCAGTGACCTTAGAACAGGTCACTGTAAATACAACCCAGCAGTCCGAATACGTTTCTATATAACCAAAAATATTGCGTCTGACGTCCACATAATTCACGTTATGTTAGGTTAGACAGTTCGGTTTACAGCTCACAAGTCAGTTCCCGGCTTTAAGCAAAACTTTGCGACAATTCGCTTTGCAACATCGCAGGATTTTGCACATCTGTATAATCAAGTCACAGTGTACAATAAACCATGTGCCTACATCAATTCCGAGGCTCGTATCTAAATATAGTAGTCAGTCGTAACTTCGTAAGGATAGTAGCTACTAGAACAGACAGAGCGCTATATAAGTACACACTTACGCCGGCTATATGGTTTCTAAAACGTTTGCAGCTCGCTACATTATGCCTAATATATTCATATTTATTGTTAATCTCTACATTGTCCGAGTTACTTGATTGTGTCTTACTCGAAAGTGATTTTTGTTCTTCGATGTCATAATTCACTTTTGACAAGCTTTATAAGATTGTTGTAATTTTTAAGATGGAATAGTTTTCACGATCCAGATTAGGATATTCGAATATAAGTCCATTATCGTGTATCGCAGCAGATCACGTGCATAAACGTTGCGCATCTACTGCGCTACCGTTGCGCAAATACTGCGCTACCATTGCGCAAATACTGCGCTACCATTGCGCATGTTGTGCGCTTACTTTGCACATTGTCTGTGCTAACGTTATAATTATTATCTTTCATGCAGTATTTTCTTTTCCTGGTTGTAATTTACGTTTACAGTTCGATTGATATCAATTCGTTGTGGCAACACAAAAGTTTTCATTTCCTACTCTAACAGAAGTTAGGTGTTACAGATAGAAATTATTTAATTATAGGTATTTAGACATCTATAAGTACTTAATGGCAGTTTTATGACTATTTATATGTAATTTGCTATGATTGATCTAGATATTTTAGTGTTTCTAGGTAAATGAGACAGCTGTAGTTAGGTAGCGGTATGATTTTTTTTTGTTCATCCTGTTTTATAATAATTAGATAGTTTCGGAACATTCAAAATTATTCAAGAAAAATATTAGCTTATTTAGATGAGGAACATGCGAATTACAGATGAGAATTTAGTATTTTGTATAATTTAATTTTATTAACAGATTTTAGGTTCCGCATATATTTTTCGTAGTATTATTTGAAACGTGGTATTACGGCTTGGAGTGTTTTGTTTTAATATTAAAGAATAATAATTGCCATTATATATTAGTCTTTTTACCCGACTGCGGCGAACTCCAAAATGAGGTTGTTTACGTTAGGTTAAGTTTGTAGTCAACCTTTTTAAAGGGTAGGTTAGTATTAGGTCTCAATTAATTGAAATAGGTTACCCTCTGAAATCTCAAATTACATTTTAAGACGTTGCTGATATTTTGATCTTAGTAATGATAGTGTGATTGTGGTGTTTATTTGAATACTAACATAATTCTTAAGTATTTCTACTAACAAAAATATGGATCATTGTGTCTGAGTTAAATAAATAAATTAAAAAAATTAAATTAAAATTAAATTAAAGTATTTATGTCGCTACAATACACGTTAAGGCGCTAAAGATAGTCCAAGATTTATTAGAAAATGAGACGATACTGTTTGAGAATTCAGAAGCTTGATACGACTTTTTGTTGAATTGGAGTGGTTCCGAAAGATTTTTTTAAGCAAGTTGCCTATTTCACAGTACATTTTGGTATAGGATATAATCTGTCACTTCATAAAGGATACAGTACAATTATGAGCTTTAGTTATTAGGCGTAACCTGTCATTTTGTATTGAAAATGATTGTTTAGGACTAGCAATTATTTTCATAATAAATGAGGTCTTTAGTCATCTTATGAAAACGTTGATCACTTTTGGACTTTGTCGTATTGATTGTTTTAGTTGTTTTTATTATTTTTGTATGAATTTTTTGACGCGACATGTTGAAGTCGGCTTGATTTGGCACAGGCTGGGCGATAAAATTGAATATTATATTGTGCTGCCCGGTTGTGTCGAGTCATGCCGACCTGAAGAAGTATGTAGCATGCTATACTTTTGATATCATCATTTGTTTCGTACAATGCGTCAAAGTTCTAAAGTATGATCAATTTTTCACAAGCTAACCGTACAGGGTAACAACTGAAATCATCACATATCCTGATTCTGGGAACGAAACAAACTCGCACAAGAATCCCGCGCCTCCTCGGCCGGGCCGGTGGCGGGCCGGCGGCGACTCGGCGAGCTATAGTCTGGTGGGTACCCGTGTGTATCAGAGCGGCAACGAGAGCGCGGGCTCGTGCGGATGCAGCGCCAGCGCGGCGGCGGCGGCGTCGGCGGCGGCCAGCGGCTCGGCGGCGGCGCACAGCACCAGCGCCAGGCGCCGCCACGTGTCGGCGCGCGCCGGCTCCAGCGCCGCCGCCTCGCGCAAGGACTTCTCGGCCAGGCCCAGCCAGCCCAGGTTGTAGTACGCCGCGCCTGCAGTGCGGGAGGTATTGTACCATTGTGGCGGCAGGTAATACTTATTTATGCAACTGTTGTATAATAAGTGGTATTAAAACACGAATGTATATCATAGGTGATAATAGTATCACATGAGTGTTTTAATACCTAATTATAACAGTTGCATATAAGACTTTATCTACATCCATGATATGAATTTTCTATAAAAATTTCTGAAACTGTTTGTTTGTTTGTAATTCAAGATCAAGAATAAAGAAATTCCCACGAAATTCAGTACAACTGCACGTATGTACGTCGCCTACAACAGCACATCACACACACATGCATGTATTTATAGTGTTTTATTTAAACACGAGTAATGATGCCATCTCTTATACACCAAACTAAATTAACTAAACGATCACTTAAATTTCTTATTTTTGGCTATAAGAAACTTGAAGCTATTCTAAAAAAAATCTTTTTCTAAAAGTAATTTTGACATAACTATAATCGAATTTGACAAACGCGACTCCACATGGTACTAATTTGCCCTACCCCGTGATTTTTTTAAAACCGGAGGCGCGCCCTTGGGGCAGCCTCGACGTATTTTATATGGAATTTTTCACTTTTTGTATGGAAAATATAAAACATTATTACCAACATGTTGAGTTTTATGGATTTATAGATTTCATAAAGGGGGTCGAAATTTTCATTATTTTTGCGATATAAGCAAAAGAACAAAATAAAAAAACGGAACAGTTTTTGCGAGAGCAGTGGTGGTGGCCCTGTGATAATGGCCGCGACTTACGAGTTGTAGGTCGTAGGTTCGAACCCAGACAGGCGCTTTACTTTGTGTAAATTATTTCATCACCACTGCTCTCAAAACGGTGAAGAAAACATCGTGAGGAAACCGGCATGTCCTAGAACCGAAAATTCGAAGACATGTGACATCTACCAACTCGCACTGGGCCCGCGTGGTCCCTCTCACAGAGAGGAGGTCTGTGTCACATTCTGCTGGCGTTCTCTCTCTCTCTTTCTCTTTGAATTAGAAGAAGACAGTTGCAAGTATTAACACTTTTTAGCGTGACGATTTTTGAAAGTTTACAAGCCACGTTAAAGAACTTCGTTCCAAAAACTTACCCAACTGCACCATACTGTCGAGGTGTGTGGGGTGTATCGCGAGCGCGTTCTGGAAGCACTGCCGCGCCTCGTCCCACTCCAAACTCGCCGCGTGGACCAGGCCGCGCTGGAAATAAACATAAAAATTGTCTGTAACATCGATAGCAAACTATCTCTGTCACTGAGGTGTTCTGTAGAGGCAGCTAAACTTTTAAGGACAACTTCAACTCAAGTGCACGGAGATGCGAAGAGCCATCATCAAATTGCGGAAAACCACAGAGCATGGAACCGTCGCGCAGTACTAACACAATTCGTGACGCCGAAGGTCGTTGAGCACACAACTTGTGTCGCGGTCCGCCTTAAGAGCCGCCATCCGCACGACATTTGTGTCATAGTGCGAGAAAACGGTGACACGCTTGGGTTGTATGGAAAGTGTTAGCAATGCCGTCTCCGGCGATGCCGTCCGTGCCCAAAAATAGGTAGAAATAAGTAATAACTCACCGTATATAATACAAGATGGCTGAAAGGCGTGAGTGTGGCCGCTTCTGATACGCAGCCTGCCGCCGCACTCACTCGCCCTAACCTAGAAATACACAATTTTATTTTACACTTTAACATTTGGGTTCGGAATTGACTGAAAAGAGCCTTCTTCCTAGTTTTGTTGTTCGTACAGATTATGCTACACTATTCACATACCTGAGACACAATTGGGCCAGCAGTAACCACGCATGTGCCCGATGATCGGCCATTGGCACCCGCGGTCGTTGCGTAGACAAGGATGACGCGCCTTCCGATAGTGCGCGCTCTATGCGGTACACTCCTGCTGATTCTGCACGGATCGATGCTAGAACAGAGAAATATATATTATTATAATATAAAAATTATATTCTAAAGTCAGTTTAAGTTAGTATATTTAACAATAGGGAATATGCAAGTCGGTGTGGGCGCGTTCATTGAGGCTGCGGCCAGCTCGCCGATTGAACGCATCCCAGAGGGTCATGGCCATCCGGCTGGCCCGAGGATACCGCACGGTCTCCTGCGAGGCGGCGAGCCTATTTGCTGGGTTACCGCCATGGGATCTGGAGGAAAAAGGTCCTCGCGCACATCTGGGAGTGGCGCGAGGAGGCGAAACGCCGGGGCTTAACTTCGATGCCGCAAGAAATCGCGGCACAGCGGACAGAGCTCCGGCGGGATCTCATGGCGTCATGGAGAGTGCGATTGTCGCAACCCAGCGCTGGGCACGCCACAATTGCGGCGATAAGACCCCTCTTTGAGGAGTGGCTTGAGAGGCGCCACGGCGTCCTCACCTTCCGCCTGACGCAGGTCCTCACCGGACACGGCTGCTTCGGGAGGTTCCTGTTCAGGATAAGGCGGGAGGAAACGCCCGGGTGTCACCATTGTGTGGATCACCCGGAGGACACGGTGGAGCATACGGTGGAGGTCTGCTCGGCTTGGGCGGGGCATCGCCGTGTCCTCGTGGAGGCAATCGGGGGCAGTGATCTCTCGCGTCTGGCCCTGGTTCAGGCCATGGTACGGAGCGAGAGGAAATGACAGGCCGTCAGCTCCTTCTGCGAAGCGATAATGCTCGCGAAGGAAGAAGCGGAACGCGTGATGGAGAGGCAAAATTCGCGCCCTCGCGCCCCTAACCGCCGCAGGAGGAGACGGTGAGCAATGGGTAGCTCGCCGTCCGATAAGGACCAGACCCGGGTCGAGAGATGAGATCTCAAAGAGATGTCAGCAGAATTGACGGGGTCCGCTAGGGCCGATGCCTGCCGGGGCTGCGAATAAGGCCATTTCATTTCATTTCATTTATTTGTCCAAAACATGAGTATACACACACATGGCATGCAAGATGTTACAATTAAATTATATCACAGTCATGTTTTGCCATAACGGCGTACAAATATAAATAGGTAGGTTACATTTAATCAATTAATTATAAACTAGAATTTAAAATTAGAATTTAAAAAGGGAAATCGTGGCCCCCGGCAACAGGGCAACTGAAGGAACACGGGTGGGTTTTAGTCAGTAAGAGTCTGACACGCCCTCCTGCTCCACCCAGAGCGGGAGAAGTTATTTGATAATGACCCACCCAAAAAAAAATTTTTTTTTTTTATTTTTTATTTATTTATTAAAAGCACAATTATAACACCTTTACAGATTAATCCAAGGCGATGTTATAAGTCACAAAATATACAAAAATTAAAATAAAATATATATAAATATCCTGTAAGCAGAATTACAATGAATTATATAATATTATGTAATATAACAATTATTCTAAACATGACAACTTTTATTCTATCAAACCTTTTTCAATTATTATTTGTGTCGTTTGAATGAATTGCGGCAGGTTTTGCCCAAAAATATCCTCCGATACCGTAATAAGATTAATAATACGCAAATAAATAACATTAATAATAAGTAAATAAAATGGGACTATGCAAGTAATTCTACAGATATACATACCGCCATCTCGGTTGCTCTGCGTGTCGTCGTGTTGCGAGTCGGACATAGCGTCCAGTTCCGCGTACCCATTGTGTTCCGGTTCCAGTTCCGACTCGGAACTGTTCACTAGTGATAACAGTTCCTTCCCTGTCGCTAACGCCTCCTGCAAGTAACAATATTAATGATTAAAGTAAATTAATAACTTGACGGGGGTGTTCGCACAGTACGAGTATGTCAAATTAAACAATATTGTATTCATAAAAATATCGTTTTATGTAATAAAACTTTTTACAAAAAAAAAACAACCGACTTAAAAAAAAAACACTACAAAGTGAAAAATAACTTTAATTTCGGAAGTCGGTGTCTTTGGTTTTGAATTTTCGTTCTTTGTCACCGACTTCCGAAATTAAAGTTATTTTTCACTTTGTAGTGTTTTTTTTTTAAGTCGGTTGTTTTTTTTTGTAAAAAGTTTTTATTTTTCACTTTTTAGTTGTGGTACCTACCCCACACAAATTCGAATACCACTACCTGCTATGTAAATAACAGTGACAAGAAGTTATCATATCATCTACATACTAAGTGGGCAAAAATACGTATAATTGAAGCTAACTCAAAAACTACCCAAGCAAAGTTAATAAAATTTATATGGGACCACCTCTGAAGTATGATCTACCAAACAAAAAAAGAATCATCAAAATCTATTCATAATTGGCGGAGTAATCGCGTAACAAACATACAAAAAAAAAAAAAAAAAACATACAGACGAATTGAGAACCTCCTCCTTTTGGAAGTCGGTTAAAAAGTAGCATTCCGATACCATTTGTTAACCATTTGAAAATTTTATGTTAACGAGGTGGTAGATTTGGTGTTCATCAGTCAATCAATGTGTGTATAATGCATCGTCAACTATCGAATCCTGTGTATTTATTTATATAATCCATTATACATCATATTTTAGCCTCATATTACTGCGTCGATTGTGAGTCGTCAAAGCGGGATCCATGAGTGACAAGTCGACCGTTCACTGCTTTACATTAATTGCGCGGTTCTTTTGTTTGCCAGCCACGTTCTTTTGTTTGCGCATTCGTGGGTAACGTGGCCGTGGTTCGCAGTGACCGACGACGTCTACATTTTCATAAATAGCGACGCTAAGTATATGTGCGTAGCTTTGCCACGGGTTGAGCTTTTTGAACCTCATTATGATTAGTTTTATTTAAAGCCGACACTAGGGTACTGACCTCGGGACTGTCCCACGTCAGCTGTAGCGCGGCTAGAGCGGCTAGCGGCCAGTCCGCAGTAGGGTAGTGATGCCGGGCCAGCCGCGCCGCCTGCAGCGCGCGCGCGCCGCGCGAGCCGGCGCACGCGCACGACCACAGCGCCGCCGCCGGGCGCAACAAGCCGACACTAGGGTACTGACCTCGGGACTGTCCCACGTCAGCTGTAGCGCGGCTAGAGCGGCTAGCGGCCAGTCCGCAGTAGGGTAGTGATGCCGGGCCAGCCGCGCCGCCTGCAGCGCGCGCGCGCCGCGCGAGCCGGCGCACGCGCACGACCACAGCGCCGCCGCCAGGCGCAGGCCGCCGCCGCACTCCGCGCGCGCCGCCAGGCACGAGCGCGTCGCGTCCTGGGGACGGGGACGAAACAAACAAACTATATTTATTTGCAGTAAACATGGAGGTCACCGATAAGGGCCGATCGAATAAAATCCGCGTTTAGCAGCCCCGTTAATGAATGTGAGTCTGGAACTTATCTGATGATCTGACAGAACAAGATGGGGAAAGATCGTGAGGCGAGCGACAACTACATCTACGATGAATTGCGATTGGTGCGCTCTTAAGAAGGAAGCGAAAAAGAAACAGGACGAAATGAAAACAAAAATACAAAAAAAACGTGTGTCGGGGTGAAGCGGGGTTCAGGAACGAACAAAGTTCCTTCTCACGTATGATTTAAAACAAAAACAAAATTTTCGCAGCCGCCATCTGGGATTTTCATTTTGAGTAAGGTCAAAATATTGACTTTAGCACCCTCGAAAACTATAAAAACAATACCCACAATGAAAAATGTGAAAATTTTCAAAGCCGCTATCTTGGATTTACATTTCGACCTCACTATCGACTTTAGCACCTCGAAAACTATGAAAACGACAACATAACGAAAAATTTTAAAATTTTGGCAACCGCCATTTTTATTATTCATTATGACTTCACCATTGGCTTTAGCACCTTCTAAAACCATGAAAACGACTCTCATGGCGAAAAAATTGGAAATTTTCTCTGCCACCATTTTGGATTTTCATTATGACTTCACTATTGACTAGTACCCTCGAAAACCATGAAAACGACACCCAAGACGATTTTTTTTTAATTTTCACAGCCGCTATCTTAGATTTACATTTCAACCTCACTATCGACTTTAGCACCTCGAAAACTATGAAAACGACAACATGACGAAAAATTTTGGCAATCATCATTTTGTATTTTCATTATGACTTCACCATTGGCTTTAGCACCCTCGAAAACCATGAAAACGACACCCATGACAAAAAAATTAGAATGTTTTTGCAACAGCCATCTTGGATGTTCATTTTCAACAAATTCACGCTTTCTCTCTTTCTTTCTATAGAATTAGAAGAAGACTGTCGCAAGTATCAACGCTTTTTCGAGTGAAGATATCTGCCAGTTTATTCCTACAGCAAACCTTAAAGAACTTCGTTCCAAAAAAAACCTGTTGGGAGAAAATGTGTGTGTCATATCCACGCAAATCGGCCATCGCTCAGCATAATGCTGTAACACTAGGGAAGAAAAGCAAGCTATTATATACTTCCGAAACCTTTAAAGTAAAAATACTTGCATAGAACATTGATCCGTAATGTTTTATAAATAAAAAGCACAATCGCGTTTACAAAACCTTAAAAGTAAAAATACTTGCATAGAACATTGACCCGTAACATTATATAAATAAAGAGCACAATCGCGTTTACAAAAATTAGGTGTCGTTACAGTGTCGCGAAATCAATGAGTTAGTACCATCTCAAAAATGCCCAACGAGCCTAAAGAAGAAATCACAAAAAAAAAGATTTTATTAATTATAATTAATAATCAAATACAGACGGTACACCATTGCAGATTGAGCGATGATCCCCGAACTAGACGTTTGCCTGTATCTTGGGGATCAGAATATTGTTAGTAGTTATTATTCAATCATTTTTAAGTTCTCAAATTACTGAAAAAAGAAGCAAGGAATCTCACCATGGCCTCGTTCAGCATGCCCAGATGCATGTACTGCAGCGCCAGGTAGTAGAACGCGAGATGGTCGTTGTCATCTAGTTCTACTGAACGTAACAACAGTTTTAAAGACGTATCGTTTGCGATCTCCTTGTCGATACGGGCATTTGTTTTCTGTAATCATGACAGAAAAAAATGTTAAATCACTTACAAGGATTTTTTGGCGCTCGAATGACGTTGTCAGGGAGGCGCTGTTGGTAAACGTCTGTGATTTTTTTTAATGAAATGCATTAAAAAAAAGCCGCGTTAGTTCTGGATTTGGCCGCGCGCCCGAAGGTCCTTGTACGAGACGGGTATGAGTGATACGGTGCAACGCCGCACCGCCTCGCAGGCACTCGGCGGTGAAATAACTGTGTAAAATATCATGTAGCCTGGCCTGAACACATTTGTCGACAAATCTTGTCCACACTTAGTTCCTTCCCATAAAAAACTCCGGAATATGTGACGCCAACCGGAATCCTTGATTATATTAAGCTACACAGCATTTTTGACCTGCAGTTGTAAAGAAATAAGGTGGTACTGACAGACCTGTGCCTTCATCTGGTATCCGATGCCGGTGTACAGGCAGCAGCGCGCCAGCATGGTTCCCTGGCGGCCATCTTCTATCGCCAGCGCCTCCTCCGCCATCTCGATGCCTTCTTCTATCTGTACAGAACACTGTATTGTATTGCGAGAAAATTCAGTTTTCGAACGAAGTTCCTTCACACGGCTTGCGGTAGGAGTTGACTGGTTGAATCGTCACGTAGGGAAAAAGCGTTATCCCTCCTCCATGCGACCTTCTCTCTCTCTCTCTCTTTCTATTATATACGAGTGTGTGTGTGTGCGAGTATCGCGTAAAAAAGTTCGTTCCTGACAGGAGTCCCACGACCGCACACGATTTTTTAATTTATTTAGATGAGTCGACAGACACTTCATGTGTTAAAATCCATCCAGCCATTGGGACACTTCGAGGGTACAAAGAATCCCACATACAAATGAAAAACCTAACCCAGTGTTTGCTGTCGCGCAAGAGGGTAATGCATCGCACAAGCAGTATAGTGTAGTGAGTAGTGACGTACCCATCCCATGCGGTAGCAGGTGTTGGCGGCCACGAGGCGCAGCGGCCCGTCGGCGGGCCACAGTATAGTGTAGTGAGTAGTGACGTACCCATCCCATGCGGTAGCAGGTGTTGGCGGCCACGAGGCGCAGCGGCCCGTCGGCGGGCCACAGTATAGTGTAGTGAGTAGTGACGTACCCATCCCATGCGGTAGCAGGTGTTGGCGGCCACGAGGCGCAGCGGCCCGTCGGCGGGCCACAGTATAGTGTAGTGAGTAGTGACGTACCCATCCCATGCGGTAGCAGGTGTTGGCGGCCACGAGGCGCAGCGGCCCGTCGGCGGGCCACAGTATAGTGTAGTGAGTAGTGACGTACCCATCCCATGCGGTAGCAGGTGTTGGCGGCCACGAGGCGCAGCGGCCCGTCGGCGGGCCACAGTATAGTGTAGTGAGTAGTGACGTACCCATCCCATGCGGTAGCAGGTGTTGGCGGCCACGAGGCGCAGCGGCCCGTCGGCGGGCCACAGTATAGTGTAGTGAGTAGTGACGTACCCATCCCATGCGGTAGCAGGTGTTGGCGGCCACGAGGCGCAGCGGCCCGTCGGCGGGCCACAGTATAGTGTAGTGAGTAGTGACGTACCCATCCCATGCGGTAGCAGGTGTTGGCGGCCACGAGGCGCAGCGGCCCGTCGGCGGGCCACAGTATAGTGTAGTGAGTAGTGACGTACCCATCCCATGCGGTAGCAGGTGTTGGCGGCCACGAGGCGCAGCGGCCCGTCGGCGGGCCACAGTATAGTGTAGTGAGTAGTGACGTACCCATCCCATGCGGTAGCAGGTGTTGGCGGCCACGAGGCGCAGCGGCCCGTCGGCGGGCCACAGTATAGTGTAGTGAGTAGTGACGTACCCATCCCATGCGGTAGCAGGTGTTGGCGGCCACGAGGCGCAGCGGCCCGTCGGCGGGCCACAGTATAGTGTAGTGAGTAGTGACGTACCCATCCCATGCGGTAGCAGGTGTTGGCGGCCACGAGGCGCAGCGGCCCGTCGGCGGGCCACAGTATAGTGTAGTGAGTAGTGACGTACCCATCCCATGCGGTAGCAGGTGTTGGCGGCCACGAGGCGCAGCGGCCCGTCGGCGGGCCACAGTATAGTGTAGTGAGTAGTGACGTACCCATCCCATGCGGTAGCAGGTGTTGGCGGCCACGAGGCGCAGCGGCCCGTCGGCGGGCCACAGTATAGTGTAGTGAGTAGTGACGTACCCATCCCATGCGGTAGCAGGTGTTGGCGGCCACGAGGCGCAGCGGCCCGTCGGCGGGCCACAGTATAGTGTAGTGAGTAGTGACGTACCCATCCCATGCGGTAGCAGGTGTTGGCGGCCACGAGGCGCAGCGGCCCGTCGGCGGGCCACAGTATAGTGTAGTGAGTAGTGACGTACCCATCCCATGCGGTAGCAGGTGTTGGCGGCCACGAGGCGCAGCGGCCCGTCGGCGGGCCACAGCGGCGCCGCACGTCGCGCCACGCCCGCCGCGCGCACGCCGGCGCTCCACGAGCTGCTGCCTGGAACATTCCTATTCGTTTAGTCATATTTAACAAAACGATAAAACTACCGTATTACTTAAAGGTGTAGGTAGTGGAAGAGTAAGAAATACTAGAAAGAACAGTAGATTGTTTGCCAAGGAAAGCAAAAGACTATTTTTAATGCTAGAGTGTTTCTTTGAATCCAGAGCGCAGCGAGGGATTCTTTTAGCACCCTCGAAAACTATACAAACGACATCTATGACAAAAAAAAAAAAAATTTCCGCAACCGCCATGTTGGATTTTCATTTTGACCTCATTATCGGCTTTAGCACCCTTGAAAACCATGAAAACGACACCCATGATGATAAAATTGAAAATTTTCAGAACCGTCATCTTGGATTGAATTGGAACTCATACTAACAATATCCACATTCCAAATTCAAATCACTTTTTAAGTCCCTGTTTACGAAAAATAAACCAGCTCTTTTTGTGAATAGATATGATAAAATAGTACATTATACAATTAGTAAATAAAGGACAGATTTAAAGCAAGGGCCATAGATGAATCACAAGCAAGTGAAGGATTCTAACGACTGAATCACGACCGAAGAAAGTGATTCATGATGATTAAATCACGAGCATAGCAAGTGATTAAAGTTTTAGAATCCTGAGCAACGCGAGTAATTCATGGCCCTCGATATAAATCCGTTTTATTCAAGAGTTGCATACTATACTTTATACCAAGACTTAAAAAAAAAATATCCCGCCAATTTTAGTTAGGCTCTTTTCTATCTGTTGTCGTGGTTGTTTTATGTCATTGGAAAATCTATTAACATAATTATAATAAAATGAGTTCTTCTAGTGACGAAAATTGGACACTGACTACGGAATCATTTCGTTCTAAAGCAGCAAGATAATTTGTAGCCGCCATAATTTATTTTCTCGCAGTCAATTGTAAAAAGGAGAGTACACAACTAGTGAAAAAAAAAAAATTCTTCTTGGTTCTTGTATCCCTCGCTCCGCTCAGGATTCTAATCTAGAATCCTTCGTTACTCTCGGGATCCAACTTAGTCCCTCGAATTAAATTCCCTTTTCGTTTTTTCACTTGTTGTATAATCTACTTTAATTTCGGAAGTCGGTGACAAAAAATGAAAATACACAACCCAAGACACCGACTTCCGAAATTAAAGTTATTTTTCACTTTGTAGTGTTTTTTTTTGGAAGACGGTTGTTTTTTTTTTGGAAGACGGTCTTATATTAATATGATTGTATTTATATTGACATACCGGGCGCCATGTGCGAGTTTGGCGCGGGCTGTGCGGGCAGGGCCGGCGCGAGCGCGGCATATGTAGTTGTGTATACATACCGGGCGCTATGTGCGAGTGTGGCGCGGGCGGTGCGGGCCGGGCCGGCGCGGGCGCGGCAGATGTAGTTGTGTATACATACCGGGCGCTATGTGCGAGTGAGGCGCGGGCGGTGCGGGCCGGGCCGGCGCGGGCGCGGCAGATGTAGTTGTGTATACATACCGGGCGCTATGTGCGAGTGTGGCGCGGGCGGTGCGGGCCGGGCCGGAGCGGGCGCGGGCGCGGCAGATGTAGTTGTGTATACATACCGGGCGCTATGTGCGAGTGTGGCGCGGGCGGTGCGGGCTGGGCCGGCGCGGGCGCGGCAGATGTAGTTGTGTATACATACCGGGCGCTATGTGCGAGTGTGGCGCGGGCGGTGCGGGCCGGGCCGGAGCGGGCGCGGGCGCGGCAGATGTAGTTGTGTATACATACCGGGCGCTATGTGCGAGTGTGGCGCGGGCGGTGCGGGCCGGGCCGGAGCGGGCGCGGGCGCGGCAGATGTAGTTGTGTATACATACCGGGCGCTATGTGCGAGTGTGGCGCGGGCGGTGCGGGCCGGGCCGGAGCGGGCGCGGGCGCGGCAGATGTAGTTGTGTATACATACCGGGCGCTATGTGCGAGTGTGGCGCGGGCGGTGCGGGCCGGGCCGGAGCGGGCGCGGGCGCGGCAGATGTAGTTGTGTATACATACCGGGCGCTATGTGCGAGTGTGGCGCGGGCGGTGCGGGCCGGGCCGGAGCGGGCGCGGGCGCGGCAGATGTAGTTGTATATACATACCGGGCGCTATGTGCGAGTGTGGCGCGGGCGGTGCGGGCTGGGCCGGCGCGGGCGCGGCAGATGTAGTTGTGTATACATACCGGGCGCTATGTGCGAGTGTGGCGCGGGCGGTGCGGGCCGGGCCGGCGCGGGCGCGGCAGATGTAGTTGTGTATACATACCGGGCGCTATGTGCGAGTGTGGCGCGGGCGGTGCGGGCCGGGCCGGAGCGGGCGCGGGCGCGGCAGATGTAGTTGTGTATACATACCGGGCGCTATGTGCGAGTGTGGCGCGGGCGGTGCGGGCCGGGCCGGAGCGGGCGCGGGCGCGGCAGATGTAGTTGTGTATACATACCGGGCGCTATGTGCGAGTGTGGCGCGGGCGGTGCGGGCCGGGCCGGAGCGGGCGCGGGCGCGGCAGATGTAGTTGTGTATACATACCGGGCGCTATGTGCGAGTGTGGCGCGGGCGGTGCGGGCTGGGCCGGCGCGGGCGCGGCAGATGTAGTTGTGTATACATACCGGGCGCTATGTGCGAGTGTGGCGCGGGCGGTGCGGGCCGGGCCGGCGCGGGCGCGGCAGATGTAGTTGTGTATACATACCGGGCGCTATGTGCGAGTGTGGCGCGGGCGGTGCGGGCCGGGCCGGCGCGGGCGCGGCAGATGTAGTTGTGTATACATACCGGGCGCTATGTGCGAGTGTGGCGCGGGCGGTGCGGGCCGGGCCGGAGCGGGCGCGGGCGCGGCAGATGTAGTTGTGTATACATACCGGGCGCTATGTGCGAGTGTGGCGCGGGCGGTGCGGGCCGGGCCGGAGCGGGCGCGGGCGCGGCAGATGTAGTTGTGTATACATACCGGGCGCTATGTGCGAGTGTGGCGCGGGCGGTGCGGGCCGGGCCGGAGCGGGCGCGGGCGCGGCAGATGTAGTTGTGTATACATACCGGGCGCTATGTGCGAGTGTGGCGCGGGCGGTGCGGGCCGGGCCGGAGCGGGCGCGGGCGCGGCAGATGTAGTTGTGTATACATACCGGGCGCTATGTGCGAGTGTGGCGCGGGCGGTGCGGGCCGGGCCGGAGCGGGCGCGGGCGCGGCAGATGTAGTTGTATATACATACCGGGCGCTATGTGCGAGTGTGGCGCGGGCGGTGCGGGCTGGGCCGGCGCGGGCGCGGCAGATGTAGTTGTGTATACATACCGGGCGCTATGTGCGAGTGTGGCGCGGGCGGTGCGGGCCGGGCCGGCGCGGGCGCGGCAGATGTAGTTGTGTATACATACCGGGCGCTATGTGCGAGTGTGGCGCGGGCGGTGCGGGCCGGGCCGGAGCGGGCGCGGGCGCGGCAGATGTAGTTGTGTATACATACCGGGCGCTATGTGCGAGTGTGGCGCGGGCGGTGCGGGCCGGGCCGGAGCGGGCGCGGGCGCGGCAGATGTAGTTGTGTATACATACCGGGCGCTATGTGCGAGTGTGGCGCGGGCGGTGCGGGCCGGGCCGGAGCGGGCGCGGGCGCGGCAGATGTAGTTGTGTATACATACCGGGCGCTATGTGCGAGTGTGGCGCGGGCGGTGCGGGCTGGGCCGGCGCGGGCGCGGCAGATGTAGTTGTGTATACATACCGGGCGCTATGTGCGAGTGTGGCGCGGGCGGTGCGGGCTGGGCCGGCGCGGGCGCGGCAGATGTAGTTGTGTATACATACCGGGCGCTATGTGCGAGTGTGGCGCGGGCGGTGCGGGCCGGGCCGGCGCGGGCGCGGCAGATGTAGTTGTGTATACATACCGGGCGCTATGTGCGAGTGTGGCGCGGGCGGTGCGGGCCGGGCCGGCGCGGGCGCGGCGGCTGCCGTGGCGAGCGCGCGCTGGCGCCAGATGTGCGCGCAACCGAACGAGAACTTCATTGCGCGCTCCAGCGACTGGGGACATAGGAAAGCATGTATCAAGTAAGATACTTGAAATACAGGACAGACTAGAACTAATGAACAGTTAGCAGGCCCACTGACCTCCAGCACCAGACACAGCTGCCCCCAGCGCGTGGCCGCCAGCGCCAGCAGGTCTACGACACAGACAGCGTTGCGCAGCGCATGCGCCCGCGCCGCTTCGAACTCGCCGCTCTGAGACAGCACGGCATCTCGCACTGCCATCGCTTCGCCAACCAGTAGTAGTAATATTACTTCTTCGTACTCATTTCGAGGTACGAACTGAAAAATAATGAGTAATTATAATTTTATTAAATTTGACCCACTTCTGGTGTCCAGACTTTTTCTTCCTGTAGAATGAAATGATCCTTACATGAAACATAACCAGTATAAAAAAAAACGATTTTACTTAATTTTATGGGCAACTCGCATTTGACCAAAAAACTAATATTATGCCAAAATATGTAGTTTTAATAAAGAATGAGCTAACAGTTCCTTAGACAGAATCTTCGTATAACCCGATTTTTACAACTGTGCACCTGTCAACGTCAAAATATTATCTACAGTATAAGTGGTTTAAATAATAACAAGTTAACGAATAATATGACGAAACTGTGGAGACGACACGAGTTGTGTGTTGTGTTACGAGCCTTCGGGGCACTGAGGAGGTAACCGGGCGGGTGAATTCAGTACAACCTACGATTTTGACAGCTCCAAGCGCACAGTTATAAATATCGAGTTATAGCTAATTTCCTCATACATCCCGGGTAAAAACACTGTATACCGAAATGTCTGCTAAGCAAAATGGTCGCGTTTATCGCATCAGAAAAAAATATGACCTACAGATATCCGTTCGAAATAATGAATGTTTCCATGTAAGTACTTCTGCCTTATCTAAGTTATGTTGTGTTTCTTTATTATAAAAAGTTTACAGCAGCCTTATACTTAAATCTATGCCCCACAAAACTGTTTTCATAGTTTGTCTGTAAGCAAGGACCAAATAAAATACAGTTAAATTCATAACATAGTGCAGATAGTCAAAAGCAAGCTAAAACTGTTACTGTTAACCGACCTGATTTATAGCCGCATACTTCTTCGGCTTCCAGGGCCCGTCGGACACGTGATCATCTCTTCGCCGCGACAGCGTACCTTGTGGCGGCGCTACCGCCAGCTTCTCGGGGGCTTTGTACACCTAGAAGCAATACAATCTAGTATTCCCAAATTGTATAACCAAGTATAGAGCAAGAGCTACAGTTAGTATTACTGCTGTAACTATTTATGCCGCCAATCAGCATTGTAGCATTTTCTGTATTTCAATTTCGAGAGAACCAGAAGATCAAATATTTAGCGCTTAGTAAACAAAGACAGGAAACAGTTGCTGCACAATGCTGGACGATCCTGCCCGAAGATGAGCAGTGGTAGCCTGGCACTGGTAATCTGAATCTGAATCTGATCTGAATCTTACGAGTTTTAGCTCGTAGATTCAAACCCAGACAGGCGTTTTACTTTGTATAAATTATGTCATCACAGCCTGTGTCCCAGAAGTGGAAACATTATAGGCTGATTGTGCAAAATAGTTAACAAGTGTTAATAGGCGGCGTTGGCATAAAAAACCTGGAACTTCTAACCTAGAAATCAAATCCAATTATTCTAGAAATTGTGTCTAGTTCTAAGTACTGGGTAGTAGTTCTAGAAATTTGCCTTTTACTCAGTTTCGTTTATGATGTGGTGGTGAGTACTGTATAATCTCTGCAATCTCATCTCAGACTCCAGTACACTATCCCTGCAAGGTGTTTCTATTGGCTATTCTCACCTGTCCAGTGACGCCTCTCATCAGCACCTCAGCTAGTTGCCGTGTGAGCGTCAGTCGCAGCGCCTGCGTCGATATCGACTCCACCGCGTTCAGCATCTCTCGATACCTACACAACAACATAGCTGTACAAGGATCTTTTGGCGCGTGGCCAAAATAGGAACTAACGACGCCATCTTGTTTTTCCAATCATTGCATAAAACAACTGCACAAATTAATGTTTATCAACAGCGCCCCCCTGTCAACGTCATTCGAACGCCAAAAGGCCCTAGCAGCAGTCTAAGCTGCTATGAGAACTGTGTCATGTAAACGGATTTCGGTATGTTGTGACTTGCTGGCCACATGTTATACCAGACGTAGTTTTGTAAAACTGTTGTCCACCATAGCCACTGCGGAATTTTGTCTTGTTTTGTGAATTTTATTGTATGTAATCGGAACGTATTATCATTTAGAAATGAACAATTTGTATTAGGTATACATTATATTTTTATTAGGTAGGCAGTGGTTAAGGAAAACATCGTTAGGAAACCTGCTCTGTATATCCTCTGTATGTCCTGCAGTGGGACACTAATATTTTTATTTTAGGCACCAAAATATATCATATATTCAAATTAACTTAATGAAACGAATTAATTATGCTAATATAAAAAAGTTAATTTGTTAAAAAATCGCTACTACTAACGTGACACACGCATTATTTGGGTAGTACAACCGGCGTACATAGTAACAGATGTCACACAAGGTTAATTGGATTTCTCGCAATCTGTCCGCTGTAAGCCAGTTAGCGACCAGCGACGCGGTAGTAACAACCTGTATTAAGTTCACGCTCATTACGAGAAACTATAGTAGTCACAATGACACAGTACAAAATATTATGGCCATAAATATGGCACATGAAATTTTGGAAAAAGTTCCGACTTTCTAGACCGCGAGACAAAACGATGTTTTAAACACGTATAGCGCTAAACGAATTAAGTGATTTTTGGTAAAAGTTGTGTTTACCAAATAAAACAAATGTCAGGAAAATTGCACTAAATGTGAGAATTGTGTTTGTAAACGCAACTACGATACAGGAGAAATTCCTTGTATGAGGCAATAATTAAAAGAAAAAAAAAGCCATCCACCATTTTATTTACCTGTCTATAGAATTCTGCAGCCTGCCTGCTCGTATGTGTAGTATGGGCACTCGTTGTAGCGCCGTCTCGAGCGTAGGGCCGGCGCGGGCGTGCGCCCCGTTGCGTTGTAGGTACAGAAGAGTTAGGTCTGATGATAGCTCGAAACTACGGATCTGGACAATAATAAACGATGAAACAAGACTATTTTGTATCAGTTTAAACTCAAATTATTTATTTCAATTAAATTACAGGCACTTTTGAATTGTCAAGCAGTCAGTCAGGCAGAAAGATGAAGGTAGTTTCCCATTCCAAAGTGTAGTAGGTTCCTATGGAGAAGAACGGGCAAAAAACTCCATAAAAATGAGCAAATGGTGTTCCAGATAGTGGTGTTAGTAATTGTTAGGGGTCAAGTTTGTCATGTAAATAATGAATAAGTTATCTACCACCCACAGGGCGGATACAAGGCAACTATTAAATTACATAAAGAATTAAAATGGGACAACTACGTCCTCCACTCGCCAAATAACAACCAGCTATTAATCTTTCCACAGTTGTCTTCTTATTGAGACAGCCATGTTCAGAAGTTGGTGTGTTAAAAATATCATAAATAAAGTATGATAGTACAATTCTCGAGCGCGCGTCTTGACTCTTATTTCATTGTAATAAGGTATAAATTGGAAGAATTGACGCGCGTTCGAGAAATGCAACACCTGAAACATGAAAATGATAGTAACAGTGAATTCTCTTGGTTCGTGTTTCAACTCAGAATACAGAAAGTAGGTACTGTCAATGCCAAAATATGTTTGTCACCTTAAGGGCAATTTTCGTTTGCTCATTGCACGATAGAATCTGCTCTACCGACTTAGCAATTTATTGCGTCGTAATGTCAGTAACGCAGAATGACATTCACCTATCTTCTTTACATGTCAGACTAAATTAAAATAGGACACTGACATGCACACACAGACAGTATTTTTTTTAATTTATTATTCGTAACATGGCCAGCACAATAAAAAGGTTTAAGGTTGATGTCAAATCGACATTGGTCAAAGATGTATGCTATATCTTTTTTATCAAGTAAGTAAATCAATATCGTTTTCTAATAGTCTGCTCAGTGCCATAGCTTCAAAAGGTACGTGTCCTGACTTGAGAAGACTTTGAAAACTGGCGAAGAAATAAAAGCCTCGACTGTACTCCAATTTGATACAAAATGTTTACCATTTCAGATTCTCTCTCGGCCTGTTTAAACCGACTGGTGGAGCCAGGAACAGTGTTCTGTTCTAAACACAGACCCTTGATGGCATACGACTCGGCCACGATGCGGAGACTTCGGCTGTGGAACAAATAGAAGAGTTATTATCTTCTGGAGATCAGAAGGGTTAGATGTTACAGGGTTATATATGTCATAACATGATATCTAGAATTTATAGTATTTAGAACAAAATGAAGGACAGTTCTTCGTTGTTGACAAAGTTAAGAATAAACAAACTGTAATTTTGTATTGAGAAAACCATTGTAATTTGTCTAGATTACGATTTTAGGTATTTGATACCTAATTCTGTTCAGCACAGCACCTGCTCGTTAAAAATAAGATAGGGTATCTAAAAATAGTTGATTACATTTATTCTAACTATTTACTTTTTTTTACATTTGTCATACAAGGTATCTGGAATGTGTGAATCATATCATAATCATCACTTTGTTATAGACACTCAAATTATCATCAACACAGTATATATTATTTTGTGTACACATGCAGTCGGTAAACAAAATCATTATCACCAACAATGTCGAGGATAAAGTCCCGGCATAATGTCAAAGGCATGACGCACCAGCTGCGTATGCGGCGCTTGGTGATTCAACTGTGTTGATGCGCCTGACATAATTTAAAACATGGTAGAAAGGACACTCCTATTTTAGGAACGCCTTTAAAATACACCCCCCCCCCCCCCCTTATTTATAGGCACGTGTTTGATTGATTCGTGGCTACAAAACATGACAACAAAGCCACGACACAATACAGAAACACAAAGAATGCAAGACAAGCAAAAGCAAGCAAATAAATATAATAACACTTGTTTAGTTAAGTTATGCGCGTGAGTTTATTGCCTCCTTTATAGATGTTCTGCATATTTTATGTGCACACATCTATTAACAGTTTGTTTAGCGTTTGTCATGCGCGATCGTTTGATCGCAAGCTGACGTCACCTTAACACGTGTTGAGATGCACATGACAACAGATAAACACTAAACAGTTCCTGAAATATGTGCTCTGTTTAGACTAAAGTGTTTATATCAGAACTATGTGTCTAGTAGAAAAGATATACATAACATCACGACTTGGTTCCTCGAAGGGTTAGGCAGAGGTGTACCTATTTTAATGTACACCCACATTTCGCCAGTCATGTAATAGGGGGCGAGGCTATTGCCATCAACCGAGCATAAAGCCAGACTCCAGGCTGCTACTGACAAATTCCAGATAGAGAAACCCAATAACACTCGCTTTGCCTGACCCGGGAATCGAACCCAGGACCTTATGCTCAGCAGTAGCGCTTGCGACCATTAGACCAACGAGGTAGTAGATAAGACATACAGTGTGATTATTTATAATGTGCACATATCGAAATGAGAGAATCTATGCTTAATTTTAACTACAGAAAAAATATTTAAAAAAATCTAAATATTTACAAAATCATGTATCGCGATGAAACAAACTTCATAGTTATTGGAAGTAATTAGGAGTCCTCATAAAATGAAAATTGTGAAAAAAAAAACTACCCTCAATTGAAAATAAACATGTTTTTTTAGCAAAAATCTGTATTTTTTTCATCAATTTTTACAATAATTGTAAAATTTATCAATAAGACGCCAAAGAGAAAAAAAAATTGTAAATGCTTTTTTTTTTTACCGTCATTAGAACTAAGCATAGATTCCCCTATTTCGATATGAGCACATTATAAAGAATCACACTGTATGTGTGGTATAATAGCTGTAGTATCTCAGACAAAGATAGATTGTTAACTAAAAATCTTTACTCATGGCCTCATGAGGTCATGCATTATGTAAATGATGTGATTAATAGTATGTACACTATTTTATGATTATTATTTCCAAGCAGAACCTTACCTTTCTAAAATATTATTTCATTCCAGTTGACAAAACATTGGTAATGTTTTCCCTTTATTTAATAGAGTTCAAATCAAATTTAAAGATCAAATCAAACATATTGTTTTCATTTCCTATTAAAATTTTATAACTTTACATTGTTACCACTTGTTATATTATGATATCATAATAAT
Organism: Agrochola litura; assembly: GCA_949152395.1. Taxonomy (NCBI): domain Eukaryota; kingdom Metazoa; phylum Arthropoda; class Insecta; order Lepidoptera; family Noctuidae; genus Agrochola; species Agrochola litura. The sequence continues at coordinate 23,958,927 of OX424503.1, read as the reverse complement.
GCTATAAGTAACGCTATTTTGGTATAAAAACATTACTACATACATTTACAAAAGTATTTAGCATCAATATCATTAACACAGACAGTGTGAGTCAACAAATCCATTCAGCCATAAATAGCCAGAATAGGTGTTGCAACAAGATTCCGCAATGCCTTTAATTACTTGATAATTTAGCATGTAATGCAACAGAATAATGCAGCTATTAATGGAAAAAGTTCATTATGAGTGCACTTTAATTGCATGATTGCGCGCACCATTCAATTGTTGTTAATTACTGAGATGCGTGATAAGGGAGCAGAGGGCACACGTCATACTGTGTAATAAGATTGCAAATAATGATCTATTGTCTGAAGGTGTTATATAATAACAAAGCAATATCATTAAATGTTAGTGTTACATTGATGATGATAACCTTATTAAACATTTAGTATAAGTTTAACCTTTAAACCAAAGTTAAATAACTTTGGTTTATTTTATGGCAATTGTTATTTTTTAAATTGATCTCCATTACAAAGTTAATGGAGATCAATTTGTGTGTTTTTATAATAAGTTCTTTAGGTTAAGTTAATAAGATTATATTATTAGTAAAATTTACTCACACAGGTAACTCTTTCTCTGTCAACGTATTCAGCTCAGCCAGTTTATAATGTTTCAATGCATCATCATATGCTCCACATGCATAGTTCAACTTCCCAAGCAGGAGATGTGCGTCTAGCGCTACACCAGCCCTCTTGCCTGCTTCATCAGTTGCTAGGGTGAGATAGCCGCGGGCATCGGAGAGCTCCCGTTGTGCTCTCTCGATGTTCTCCTTGCTGGGTGGCCATTCCTCAAGGTGTGCCTCAAGCTTGCCCTCTCCGATGAGGAAATGGGCAAGGCTTTCTGTTGATACAATTTATTTGATGAGTAAAGCTGTGAGGCCAGGAGGAATTACCCCATGCATTTCTACCTGGCCTTACAGCTTTACTCAAGAAAGGTTTTATGTTGTGGAATTAGCTTTGCATAATAATTGTTAAAAGCAAAAAATAGTTTTAAATCATTTATTGTCTTTTACACTGCATGCTTGCATGACAGAAGGGTATGTTTTAATCTTGTTTTTGTTCAGCGTTAACAGCTCAAATCTATACCTTTTTCGCCATGGGAAATACATCCGTATTTGCGCCATAAAACATAGAGGAAACTGAACAGGATGATAACACAAAAACTACAAGAACAAATGAACTAAATAATAATGGGTTTAGGCAGTAGACAAATTGTTAACTTAAATTAGAACTTGCTTCTAAAAACCAATTTTAATTTTAAATGTAATTAGTGACAGTGATTGTTTCGACCTCAGCTACTTTTTATAGCACAAATCCATAAAAACTTAATGGTTTTGTAACTGACTTTCAAGGAAACATGAATAAATAATGATCATAATAAACCAATACACAGTACACAGCTAATGTACTGATGTTTATCATACAAACAACGGGAAATCAGCAAACAGGCATTATGTTTTAAACATTTGCTGATAAGTAATAATACAATTTAATATTTTTAAGCTCTCATGATAACAACTGTACTTCAATGACCTAACTGAGGAAGTCTTATGGTGATATAAGTGTTTAGAGAATACGTAACATGTGTCACTGACCATGCTGTGGAGACCTGGCCTTCAACTGCTGAGCCAAGTCCACTGCCTTCCTCCAATTAGACTCCTCACGGCTCTTTTCAATCTCTGTCTCGTAGCCCCGCACAGCATTCTTACTCCTCGATGTCATTTTAACACAGGAATAATTTTACTCGTTTGTCACACCATCGAATTGATTGAACACCTCACTCATACATTGCAAAACCTTTTGGAAATTGCATTAGTTCCCCAGGATCACCAGCGAATTGAAGGCCAAATTTGACAGATGACAACATTATTCGCGGAGTTCATTCTGCCATGAAAGTCTAATTCTGCAATCGATTAAATAAAAAGCTATTAAATTATATTACACTTCATGGACTAAATAGATAAAAAATATTAGTATATTAAATTCTTTTGTGCTCTAAAGTGTATTATTTTCTTATTCATTCAACCAATAAAATTATTGTTTTGCATGACTACTACCGCCAGTGTCCGCAAAAAGTAGTTTAATTTCATGTTTACAAAGTTAGCTTTATGTTGTATTTTCTGACTTTATTTTAAAATAAATAAATTAAAAAATACAAATCTAATGGGGATAAAAACTGCCATTTGCTCACTTCAGATGTCGCTATCATTGTCCGTCTTTAAATTTGACAGCTAGCTGTCAATATCCATACATTTTTTGTAAACAATCAACTTATTTTACGCCTAATTAAATAATATGCCCCCTTGCGCAGCTGTTGACGGCAAAAATCCGGGGACCCATGTATTCCCCAAAGATCTTAAAAGAAGAAAAGTGTGAGAGAGAGCTCTCCGAAGAAAAAATTGGAAACCAAATAATTCGTCGAGGTCATTTTAAACCTGAAGACTTCTATCAGACGAATGCGTATACAGGTGATGCTCTTTTTCATAATACAGTGAACTTAAGTGTGTTTTCATTATAGGCATTTGTGGATATTTATTTATATACATTATACTAAGGTTGTTTTGTTAAGATTATCTTTTAATCAACCAAAATATTCGTATGTCTAAGTAGTAAGCATCTATGCAGCATTCGCTTTATTGCATTGTATTTAATATCTTCATACCAAACTACCTACTGCCTAATATTAACACATATCCTGCACTGAATCCTACCGAAAGGACTGGCCCGCAGCGACTGTGGACAAACCTGTGTGGAAAAGGAAATGGGAGGCCTTTGCCTAGCTGTGGGACTTTATGGGCTAAATAGATAAATATATCTTCCACTCATCATATTTGTATTTAATGTTTCGCACATAGTTATGTAGATCATAAATCCTTTTTGTCTGTTCTAGGTGATGAAAATATATACAAAAGGCTCAGGAAGACTGGCTGTACCCTCTATTTTTTCTTTTACTAAAGTCAAACCAGTCCACCCCCCTTAGCTGAAGACAGAGCAAATAGACTGTTACAGAGAAATGAGAAAAAACAATGTTTTGATACATATAGTGATCAAATTGCTGGACCTAGCCATGTTCAAACCCGTGATAGTTATGAAGAGCCATATAAAGACGAGGAATTTACAATGTTTAACTAAATATAAATTTTTCCTAGCACACCATTGGAGCCAGATGATGGGCCAGAGCGGGACCAACATACTGTATCATCAAGGCATACTAAGTGAATTGTGTGTACATTTATGGATCTATAAAGAACTGTAGAAACAATGACAGTATCATTGCTTTCTACACAGGTTTTGAAACCTATCAAAAGTTCTATTTTGTGTGTTCGACTTAAGTGTAATGGCTCACAAAATAAAGTATTATGGAAGTCATGTGAAGAATATTACTATTGAAAATGTTATTTATTTCAATGTAATTTAATTTTTAATTTATTATTTAATGTAAACCAAATATTTGATCCTAGTTTATTGCATTATTGCTTTGTTTTTACATAATTCTAAATCAGCCATTATTAGAAATTAATTGCAGTCATAAAAATGTTAAATTCAAATATAGTGCATGTGGTGTTAGCTTTAAGTAATTGTTGCACTTATAAATGTATATCGTGTAGTTTTAAAAGAAATGTACTTAATGTGTAAACAATTGTAGGCTAACCTATTAATTAATAAATAAATAAGTCAACGCATTCACATTGAACGTTTGTTATGTTTGACAAAACATCACAATTTCGTGCCCCTCGCATCAAAGATATTTTTTGTTTGTCTTATGTGCTGTAACTTTAGGGAATGTATTATGTAATATGCATTGTGTATAAGGAGATAAATAAAACATTGTATATAATATTAATTTGGTTTAATTACAGTATCATAGTATTTATCGTAAATTGCTGATTGGAGATACTCAGTATAAAATGATGTTGTTTTTGGTTGTTTGAACATCATTAATTTTTCTGTGCATACTTTATGCATAGGTAATTGTAATCTTTGTACATACTATATCCTCTATACCATGGAGGACTGTGAAGATATGTTTACAGTGTGCTTCCAAGCCACTTCCAGCTGCACATTCACAATGACTTTCACATATCATACCAGTCTTATTCATTAATCTTTTCATTTGTGCCTGCATTGTGCATGAAAATAAGCATGGTTACGATCATTAGCGTGATCAAGCTCCTATTTTCATAGAGGATTTTCACTTTAGGAGATATTTGAAACCTGAAATAATATTAACATTAAATTAAGTATATTACACGTTTTTTTTTATAGTTGAACTCACAAAGGAAGTAGTGAATGCATCATAAGTTGATCACTGTATGAAAACTTACCTTTCAGCAAACGTTTGAATGTGGGTTTTAGATAGCGCTGGAAGATCAGTGCTAGAATTGACATCCCTGAACTTTTCCAGGGCAGGAATGTTAGGGTTATCATCCTCAAGCTCTTCTTCAACTCCGATCAAGTTATTCCTGTCGTATGCCTCCAGTCTTCAACAAAAAAAGGAGTTTTAAATAATGTAAACAAAACAATCTATCAAATATAAAATGGTTATTATTTATTTACCTTTCCACTAAAGCTGCTTTTTTACCCGTGGTAGACGCATCTCTTTTCCATAACTCTGCTTTTAGTTGTACTATACTCCAAATCGCATGCATTTTTGTCTAGTTTTCGTATAAACGATATCGACACAACAGTGAAAACATAAACAACAATGGCGGACTAAAGACGCACAACCGTGCTGCCATCTGCTATGAGCTTTCAGTTTTTAACCCCATTCCTCTATGTTCATCCTACATTATGTTGTTGAAGTAGTTTTAAAATAAGTTTAAGTACAACTAACTTTGTAAACATCATCTCATTTGAGCTTTTCATCTTGGTCAATAGATGGCGTTACTAGTAATCTCAGCTGCTGAAGCCTTTTTAATTAAATCATTAATTTGTAGATCAGTAAGTAAACTAATAATTAGCCAACTATGAAGAAGGGTCATTTATTTTCGAGTTTTACATCTAACCAGAATATCTTTGTGCACCTTAGATAACGGCGCGGCGCTGCCCACAACTGCTCTAACGTAGATAGATAGATAGATAGAATATTCTTTAATATGAACACCATAAAAATTACAGACTTAAATAGGTATAGACATTTTACATTAGGTGACACAATGGGCGGTAGTAGCATCTTGGTTATCATTATCTAGTCAATTGACCAAGTAGGTTGTAGGTATACCTACCTAAAAGTTTAAATGAGTGGCGTATCGTAGCCACTGATTTGGCCCCCTAGGTATGGCGAGCTGATGGCTGATAGCAGTCGAAGGTATCTACGCGCGAATAGAAGTACTTACAAGTATCTCCCGGCCTCCCCACTCGTAAAGTGAACCCTCCGTTAATCCGTTCCCTTCCTCCCCAGACGAGAGACCAGAGACTAGATAGTCATGTGTGAGTCCTTTCCTCTCTCTCTATCTTTGAAATCGATTCCTTGGGTACTTAACAGTAGTCAAAATTACCTACTAGGTACTTACTTACCAACATTCTTTGCATTATCAAGAGTTAGCCTTATAAGTATTTCTACACGTTGTAGCTACCTACGCCATAATGGTCGCAAACTGGATCACTATCTGCTGCAGATATAAAACTGGTGGTGTGCCAAACTCGCTATAAGACCGAATGTGTACCTACTGAATATTAAGTCCACATGAATATTTCGATGCCGTAATATCGATCGCTGATGAATCCACCTAGTTCAATGGGATAGCCCATTGAACTAGGTGGATTCATCAGCGGAGTTATGGGCTATGAACTATGGCCGTTAACTTCCGGAGCACGTAGAATAGCACTAAATCTTAAAAACTTTTTCTAAATCGGTAATCTTTTTATTTGAGCCAGCTTTAAGACTCGTGCAGACCAGCGCGATATCGCTGCATGTCGTGCCCGCGACATCGCGATGGTCTGCACGAGCCTTTAGCTGATCTCCTGATCTAGCTATTATAACTCTTGCCGAAATCATAGTAGGTATCAAAAGCTGTTATTGTAGATAGGACCTAAGTATTATACTTACTTACGGTACTAACCTAGGTTTTTTTTTTAGATATCAGATCTTAACGGTAACCAATCCCGAACTAATGTTACGAGCCTACGGTTCAGTTCAGCTACAGTGTTCAGACCTAGGACCATTTTTATTTTGTACCTAATTATGTTGTGTAGGATGTATTAATAACTAGGTACCTACTTACTTACTGACCATCATTTTAGTCGAAAGACGTCCACTGCTGGACATAGGCTTCCCCAAGCACCGCTACTTTGACCAGTTCTGTGCTTCTCGCATCCAGCGGATTCCTGCGGCCTTAAAATAGGTCATCGGTTCACCTTGTGGGACGGTCAACCTTATTATGTAAGACGTATACAGCATATATCAGAAAGGTTGGTCAAATTTAGGGGTGTAGTACAGAACTACAGACCATCAAACTGACCTTAAGACCAACATCGTAATCGCGAAAAAAATATCAACTATCCCATACAAAACTTCAATGCCTACTCGACCCATATGTACCTCCGGCACAGCAGTTTTTTTTCGCTATCACCATGTTGATCCCATGGAGAAAGTTGTTCAGTTTGATGATCTGCACCACACCCTTCAATATGAGCACACCTTGCTGATACACCCTGCATAGACTACGTTTTCAATTTGGTTACCGTTACAAAGCAACGGGGATACATTCTGTCTGTTACATCAGGAACTCGACCTTTGATCTTTTACACATTGACATTACATTGTGTAGGTACTTTCATACCATTTATGTACATTTAAGTAGGTTGGCGCTGCCGCTGCTGCTGCAAAAAACCTGAAGCGGCGAACTTCTAATAAATCCCGTTTGGGGTTGAAACCCTAGGGCCGTGGGGTCCGAGTGCTCATGGTTTGTTCAACAAAATCTCCAAACGGCTGGCTGACACTTCCCGTGACCCGAGAGTTGGCTTTTACCTTGGCCAGAGGCTAAGCATTGTCATACAACGTGGCAATGCTGCCAGTCTGTTGGGTATATTACTTACCAGTCGACGGCGATGCAGATAAATTTTTCGACGCCGTATAGTTAGATTAGGATATAATATTTTTATTTTATTAAAGTAAGTAAGTTATTAGATATTTGACCTCTACAAGTCCACACGCGATTACCAAACATGTAAGTTTACATAGATGGCCAAGGTTCCCTAAATCAATAAAAAAAATGTCTTAATCAAGACTGAAGAGGCATTGATCGATAGCTGACCCACGTCAGCTGAGGTGGCATGCGAAGGTTAACCCGAAATACTCGAACTGACACGAAGACGAACTCTCAACTACAGTTATTGGTAATTACCTAGCTACCTAGGTGTAGCTGTATTATGATGTCAGTAGGTAAATACCAGTGGCGGACTAAGCCTGACGGGGGCATGGGGCGGCAAAACTAAATGGGGCTCCCCTGCCCAGGAATGAACATCGAAATATTTACCACTATGCCTTGAAAAGGTTAGGTTTTCTTTTGACAATTGATACAAAAATAGGAGATACTTTGTCGACAAAAGAAAAGCTAGAGCATCAGAAAAATAGAGGATGGTAGAGCGAGCGAAGCGAACACGAAAATTTTTGCAACCCGCAGTGTTTAAATTTTCTTTTGAACATTTATACAGAAATAGGAATTACTTTTTCAACCTGTACAGTAAAGTATAAAAATATAGGATGCAAAGGCGAACCAAGCGAGCTTGAAAATATTAGCATCCCACCCCTGATAGGTAAGGTTTTATTTTGACTATTCGTACATAAATAGTAGTTACTTTGTCGACTTACGGGAAAAATGAGAGTGTATATTGCAAGAGCAAGCGCAGCAAGCTTAAAATTTTTAGAATCAGAATCAGAATAATTTATTTTGCAATGAATGTGGGTACAAAATCAGATGTTAACATTGTAAAAGCAGTTCCAACACACGCTACCTTACGGCATACAAAAATTAAAAAAAAAAAAAAATTATATCTACAAATTGTACAACCAAAATAAACAAAAATTTAAAAGTACATTTATGTGGATCGGCAGCCTTCCTACATAAACCAAAAAGAATTAAAAAAAATACAACAATCTTAATTTTACAAATGATTATAGTATTGATTATTTTACTTACATTAACAAAAACAACATAAAAAAAAGCAAAAATAACAAAACATGTAATGAAATTTGAAATAAAAATAACATTATAATAAACTCTTATCATTCAAAAAATCTTGTACAGAATTATAACATTTGTCTATTAATAAGGATGTTAGTCTCTTTTTAAATACGCTTAATGATACTTCTTTGTAGGCATGAGGTATTTTATTATAGATGACGGGCCCCATTGATAGTAAGCTCTTTCTTAATAATGCTGTTTTGTGCCTGCCAGTAAACATTAGATTTTTATATTGCGATCTAAGAGATCCCGGACGTGTTCTAATATCGTCCATTAGGGTAAAAAGGTGTATGTTTGTTCTAACAAATATTACAACTTCAAGTATATACAAAGATGGAAAGGTGAGTAGTTTAAGAGACTTGAAAACAGGTGCACAACTGTCGATATTTTTAAGACCAGTCATTGATCTTACGCAACGTTTTTGGGCTTTGAATATCCTCTCCCTCTCAGTACAGTTACCCCAGAATATAACTCCGAATCTCAAAACTGACGCAACTAGACCATGATAAGCTTCCAGCACGGTGTGAATGCTTACTTTTTTTGCCAGGTTATATAGTACGTACGCTGACTTGCTTAACTTCTTACATACATCCTCTGAATGTGGTTTCCAGGTCAATTTGTTTTCAATTTGAATACCAAGGAATTTAGTAACATTTGTGGAGTTTACTTTTTGTCCATTAAAATTAACATCATAATTTTCAGCTGCTAGACGCTGGTGAAAATGCATAACTTTTGTTTTTTGAACATTTATAATTAAATTATTTTCGTTAAGCCAATTTATTATGTTTTTCAATGTACTATTAATATTCTCTTCGTAATTATTTTTATTACCACATTTTACTATAGCCGTACTGTCGTCTGCAAATAATACCATAGGTTGTTGAATTTGGCGAGGCAAGTCATTAATATATAAAAGAAACAATAGGTAAAGGTCCAAGGACACTACCTTGCGGTACGCCATATTTGACTTCTCTGCAGCCGGATAGGTATTTATGTTCTTGCTTAGTTTTCACACATATCCTTGATATTTCTGTATATTGCTTTCGATTAGTGAGATATGACTTAATTAGATTTAATACGTTTCCTCTAATGCCGTACGTGTAAAGTTTATTTATAAGAGCGTCATGGTTTACGTAGTCGAATGCTTTCGTCATATCGGTATATATGGCACATACAGGGATTTTGTGGTCCACACTTGGCATAACGTTATTCAGTAAATCGTATATTGCCATATTAATATTTTTATTTTTTCGGAACCCCTTTTGTTCATCACATAAGATTTTATTTTTAGTTAAGAACTTATAAACTGTCTCGTACATAATTTTTTCAAAAACTTTGGAAAACACTGAAATTAAGGCCACTGGCCTATAATTAGCCATGTCTTCTTTGCTATTTTTTTTTGTGGAGTGGTTTTATGATTACTTTTTTAAGACTATTGGGGAAGATACCTGAGCTAATACTTATATTCATGATGTGACTTAGTGGTACAGCAATTATATCGGCCACAAATTTGACCACAGAAGTTGTTACGCCGTCATAACCATGACTTTTTTTATTTTTTAATGTTCTTATTGCTCTAGCTATATCCTGTGGAATTACTGGCGGCATGAACATTGAGTTCGGGTTATTGGCTATACTAGTGATATTTCTTGATTCTGTTTTTCCGTTTGACACATCGTGTACTTGGTCTACAAAGAAATTATTAAAAGAATCAGCAATTTCTCGAGGGTCTTTAATTATAGAATTCTGTCTGTTAATTTGTAAAATAGGATCTTTAGTGAATTTAGTATTGTTAATAATTTGCCATGCTGCTTTAGTCTTATTCTCCGAATTATTTATAATATAGTTATTTTGAGCTTTTTGGGTGAGTCTAATAATTTTTTTGAGTCTCTGTGAATAACTTTTGAAAATATATTTATTTTTACGCGTAGGAGATAATCTATACTTCCACAATAAATTTCTTTGTTTCCGACTGCAAATTCTTATACCCCGAGATATCCACTTAATCTTTCTGTCTGGTTTAACATTAACCCATTTCATCGGAAAGCAAAGATTGTACAATAAACAAAAAATGTCTATGAAATTATCATAGGCTTCATTAGCGTCTTCAGTACCAAATACATCTGTGAAAGTAAGACACTGAAGATAATTTTTAAATTTTATCAAATTTTCTTTCGTAATTTTCAGTAGTTGAGCTGTATGGTCAGATAAAGCAAAATCTATTATCTCGCTATTGCATTCCTGCTTAGAATTATGAGCTATGTTATCTAGGCAAGTTTTGCTCATTAGTCGTGTTGGTTGATGTATTTCCAATTAAGATTGTAATTGAGAAGTAACGATTCAAAATCCAAAGTAAATCTATTTCTTTTAATTATGTCTATGTTAAAGTCCGCACACAAAACCAACTTTTTATTTGAATTGGTGCACAATATCTTTAGTAGCGAATCCAGGTTATCATAGAAGAGACTTATGTTAGACATATTGGGCGGACGATATATGCATATAATAATTATTTTTTGCTTAATTAGTTCTAACGCACAACATTCTATAACCCCCGTCACTGAAAATCTTGATATGTTGTTTAATTCTTTGTATTCATAGCTATTCTTAATTAGGATACAGGAACCTCCACGTTTTTGTGTTTTTCTTGCATAACACGCAGCTATCTTAAAGTTGGGTATGTTAATTAAGTTTTCGTGACCAGCTATTACAAAATGTTCCGTTATACAGATCACATCTAAATCTATTTTCCTTTGTAACAATTCTTGGTTATGTACTGTTAATAAGTCCGATTTATTGAGAAGCCCAGCTATGTTTTGATGCAAAAGATGTATGTGATTATAAAAGAAAAAAATTATTTGCGTGAACTGTAGTGCCATTGAGTGGAGACTCTCCAAGTTCCGCGTCAATTGAGTGGTTTATATTTCCATTATCACAATATACAAATTCGTTTATCATTAGACTAAGATTTACAAATATATTTGACATGCCGTGATTGTTAACAGATCCCCTTTTTTTCCAAAACATTTGGAAATTATAAGAAAGATAAAAGTTTGAATCGAACAAGTATGCAAAATTATGAGTACATGCATCTAGGTATAACAGGCTGTTAAATGTCTCTATTCTTCCGTTGAACATTGTTGAGTAGTCGTTCAATTTAAATGTAGGTGCGCAAATTACTACATTTGTGTGCTGTATTTTTTGAAGAGTTTCACGTATGGAAATTATTAAGTCGACGTAGTTATTAGTTCGTCGAAAATCCTCTTCGCCAATCAAAATTAGGCAGTAGTCATACATCGTATAGCCTTTTAATTTTTGCTCAATGTTATTGATAAGTTTCTTTATACCACAGTTAGGTGTTAAGTAGTGGCAAATTTCATAGTTTGGGAATGAGTCTTCTGCAATTAATAGCATCTTGTTGTTTTTATTACTACTTAAGATACACATCTTGTGCTTTTCAGTAATGTTTCTTTGTTGATTCTTAGTCTGTTGAGAAAATTGTTTGAAATTCGGACGAATATCCTTCTTATTATTAGAGGTGTCCGCTACATTGGGGACTAGTTGATTTTCGGGCAAGTGTTGGCATACATTTATAATGTTATTTGCCTGTATACCCTCATTTTTCAATTGAGTATCCGAGGCAGGTATGGACTTCCCTTTAATTTGTGTGTCGTAATCACTCGTATTTTTGCTTGAGCTGATCTTTTGTACGATTTTCTGCGGCGATTTGGTGAGTACTATTGCCTCTGAGCTGCCGATTGACAAAGCTGAGTTGAAGGAGTCGTCCAGAGTACCGCTACCGCTGGTTGTTTGTGTTTGTACGACAGAGTCTGGTAGGTGAGTCACCATAGGGGAGAGATAAAATTTTGTCGGAGTGGAGGAACCGCTCGTTTGTAGTTTATTTCTTTTACTTGCAGACCTCGGTGAAAAACTCTTTGAGTTGAGTATATTTACCTTCTTATAAGCTTCTATAACTTTTTGATATTGTCCAATATCCATTTTAAGGCGAAAATTTTCGCTATTTAAATTCTCAACTTCTATATGTGCAGTTTTTAGCTCCATGTTTAGCCTATTAATTGTGTCTTTAAGATTTAGAATAGCGTCGCTGTCATTTAGTGACGTATTTGGCAGACTCATCATCGTTGTATCTAGTAGTGTGGAATTTGTACTCAAATTAACATTAAAAATGCTGTCCATTGAACTCGACCTCGGTGGTTTGCGGAAAGTAACATTTTCCATTTCAGACTTGTCCATAATGTCGGTAGAAAGTAATAAAAGGCATTGACAATTACACAATAAAATACAAAAAGTTCAAACAACTCAAAAAGAGTAATTCGTCTGATGCAAGATTCGAACGCGCAACCTTTCTCTTCCAAAGCGCTGTATTCAACCACCACGCTACAATGTTCCGTGACAGGCGTGCTAAAATAACCTATGTTTATATTTAGTATGTGTAGCCCCACCCCCTCCATCTACAAACTACCTTTTACTTACTGAATATATTTTGGCCTTGCTCCTAAAAAGTATTTCTGAGTTTTGGTGGCGCCCCCAGGACCGGGGGCCCTGAGCGAACCGCACTTGCCGCCCCGCCTTAATCCGCCAGTAATTAATACCTACCTACATATTACTTCGTCAACTATCAAAGCTAAAAAAGAGCCTTAGGTACTTACATGTCATCATTACCGCTTCTCGTATCTTAATTGGCTAGGTAAGGATTTGAATTCGTAGATATCTATGCTAATCAGCACAATCCATCTTATTTGATAAAATTAATGATGATTATGTTGCCATCCAAAATTATTACATAATTTTTCAGAATTCTTTTGTCGCCTGAGAATGCTGTTGTTCAATCTCTTGACACAAAAACATGAAGAGGCCTGTTAAATCACGGGATGAGAGGAAACTTGTCGATCGATGGGTAGGTAGGTAGGTACCTACTGATTTTTTCATGCGAAAAGGTCTCTTACTTAGAACTTGTAGCAAGAAAGATCTTAGTAAGTAACTAGATTGTCCCGCGGCTTTACCCGCGTGGAAGTTGGGTTTTTAATTTTTTAAATTTTTGTAGTTTTATACACCGTGACATTTTAGTCGTCTTACAAAAGCAGCCCACTTCAGTATCCAATGTCCACTAAACATTCATTAAAAAAATTGATAAACACCGTGACATTTTAGTCGTCTTACAAGGGCCACTGATTGTACTCGACATAAAATATCTCTAGGAACAATTAAAAAATTGTTACAACATATCACTTTTTTTTTAAATTATGTTTAGTAGTCATTGGATACATGAAGTGGGCTGCTTTAGACGACTAAAATGTCACGGTGTATATCACATTATAGAGATACAGTTTTATGGAGCACAAATTCTAGACAGTCAAATTAATTCTTGTCGATGCTCTTCTTTTTCAGGCTGCCTATAGGTACTACTGATTTGTAGTCTTAAAAACAAACAGAAACCTACAACGACGAACAATTTCTGTAATTTTGAACTTGCATGACAGCTATTAAAAACCATTTAGCGTGGTTAATGGTAAATAGAAGGTGTACAGAAAGACTACGGAACCCCGCACCGAGCTCAGTTAGTGGAATATAAAAACGTTACGGCCGTTTGATTGACATTTATAACATAACTGCTTCCTTCCGAGGCCTGGGCGCGTCTGCAAGGGTTACCATATCGCTGGGGAACGGAGGACTGGCTTCTAGAAATAATAAATGAACTTTTTTGTTGATATTATAACAAATTAAGATACCACATTTATTTATATATTAAATAAATGATACAACCTTTAGTTTGTTGATTGTTCTGCAGGAATAATTAGAGGTATTATGTAGAAGGTATAGTTTGTTTTTGCCAATTACCCAATACAAACTAGAGGAGTATATTTTCCCACATAATATTATGTACCTATGTGTATTATTTGGGAAAATATGCTCCTGACCCCTGCGGTTGTCACCATTTACAGAAGTCTGGGATCTAAAATAGGTCACACCATTGTTGTTTTTGCCATGGATCTGACAAAAAATTATCCGAACCTACATCCAAGTCGTTAGGATAGGACTGAACAATACCTACGAGTACTTACCCTGAATGAATCAATTCATCAATGAAGAAAGAAAATGAAGATCATATTAGGAGGTTCTGGAGTGGTGCCAACGTACCGGTTGACATAGTGTTAGAAGGCGTCCCACAAGGTGGGCCGATGATTTGGTGAAGGCCGCAGGAATTCATGGAATGCAAGAAGCACATGCTTGGGGGCGGCAATATTTATTTATTTAAAATAGGTACGCCAACAGCATATATATTGTACATTAAATATTAAAGTTAACAGGTATGGGCTCTTATATATATACCAATTACAGGTGTACACGACATTCACATAAAACAAAGCAACCTTCTTAAATTACATAAAATTAAAATATTCATTAAAATTAAAATTAAAATGGAAAACAAAATAAAATAAAATCATTAAAAAAAAAACAGCTTTGACCTAAGTCTTAAACAGAACAAAAAACTGACTTACACAAATATCATTCAATATAAAATAACTAACTAAAATAAGCTTAACTAAGTATTGTTTAAATGACTGCGCAGGAGGTTTTTGAATTGCGGCAGGGAACCAAAGAAAACATCTAAATCAGATAGTTTTGTGTTGAGTTCGTTGAATTTAATACACATCCTAGATGTTGGCGAATGTTTCCCAATGTTATTTCTACAGGTGGGCGGTTCAAAAAGTCTGGATATTGGTCGTCTAGGAAGATTATAAGGGACTGACAACATGACACGTTCAAGCAATTGCTCGCATTCTATTTGACCATTGACAATTTTATAAAGAAATACTAAGTCATGTACAATACGACGGTTCCGAAGCGACTCAATGCGAAAGAAAGTCAAACGTTGTTCATATGGACATCTGTGGGATATTCCTGAGGACATGTAAGCAATATGCCTTGTAAACGCACGCTGGATATTCTCGAGACGCTGCGAATGTACAGCGTACATGGGATTCCATGCTATACTGGCAAATTCTAGATGAGAACGCACTAGAGCATTGTAAAGGATAATTTTAGTTTTGACCCCAAAAGACTTTGCATTTCTTTTGATGAAACCAAGCATTTGAGCCGATTTTTTTACAATTTCTGAGATATGAGTGGTGAATTTTAGTTTTTGGTCTATAATAACGCCTAGGTCACGAATCTCAGAAACTTCTTGCAAGGTAGTATTGTTTATAACGTAAGGGGAAAGTAATGGCTGTAATTTTCGGCCATAACGGATGCAAAAACATTTGTCCACATTCAAGGTCATCCCGTTAGATTTACACCAGAGACTGATTTGATCAAGATCGTGCTGGAGTCGATTGGCATCTGTTGGTGACTCTACTCTTTTATAGATTTTGAGATCATCAGCATAGAAAGAAAAGTCGCAACCAATACGAGAAGCAAGATCGTTGACAAATATGATGAAAAGTAGAGGACCCACGTGCGAGCCTTGTGGTACTCCAGATTTGGCATAATACATAATAGAGTCATAACCTCCGACTGAAACAACTTGTTTCCTTCCGCTCAAATATGATTTAAACCAGTCAAGAAGGGAACCGTGGATACCATAAGAGTCCAGCTTCTGCAATAACAGTTGATGATTCACCTTATCAAAAGCACTGGAAAAGTCGGTGTATATCGCATCAACTTGATATCCCCCATCAAGTTCCTTTGACAAATCAGAAATAAAACAAGATAAATTAGTCTCAATAGAACGACCACTTCTAAAACCGTGTTGATGAGTTGAGATAAACTTACTAACATGTCGATATATAACAGGATAAATGAGAGATTCAAAAATTTTGCCTAAGGTTGAAAGAATAGCAATGGGTCTATAGTTTTTAATGCTGTCCTGGTCGCCTTTCTTATAAACTGGAACAATTCTAGATGTCTTCCATTCTTCTGGAAAAATTCCTTCGGCAAGAGAGCGGTTGTAGATTTTAGCTAAAGGTGCAGCCAGAACATTGGCACACCGTTTTAAAAAATAGGGATGTATTGAATCAGGACCTGCACCTTTGCCAGCATCAAGCTGAATCAGCTTAACAAATATTTCCCTTGGAGTAAACTGAATGTTGCAAGATAAAGAGTCGTTAATTGCAGTGGTAGTGGTAGTACTTGGGAATCGTCATGGTATAAAATGATGATAATCGTGTCCTCGATGGGTTCAAAACATTTGAAATGACTTGACTACAGCGCAGTCGAAGAAAGGGTTTGAATTCGCCAGTCTACATTTATCAATCAACTCAGCCTATCGCTGTTCACTGCTAGACATAGCCTCTCCCACGCTGCACCACAACACCCGGTCCTCCGCCTACCTCATCCAGTCTGTTCCAGCCACCTTTTTAAGTCCGGAGGTCCATCTAGCTGAGGGCATCCCACACTACGCTTCCCTATACGCGGACCCCAGGACTCGTCTAGTCCAACGGCCATCAGTCCTTCGACCAACATGGTCAGCCCACTGACACTTCATCTTGCTAACTCTGCAAGCTATGTCGGTAATTCCGGTTCTTTTCCGGATAACTTCATTCCTTCAAAGAAACTCCGAGCATAGCTCTGAGCGACCTTGAACTTGTGGACCAGCCCAAGTATCAGTATCCATGTTTCGATATCGTATGTAACAAGCAGGACGTACTGGTTGAAGACCTTGGTCTTCTTACATTGCGGGATAGGTGACGAGAACCTGACGCCGAGGGGCGGAAAATACTTCCTTATTTTTAAGATAAATAGACGTGCATCAGATCTTGTTCACTGCTAATAATTTTGTATTAATATTAAATAGGAAGAAAACGAAAAGCATAAGATTTGCGCTTTACCGAATGTTAAAAGTAGTGATTGTGACATAGTATTGAATAAAGATAAACTAGAAGTCGTCGATAAAACTGTTTTCCTGGGGATCACACTCGACTCAAAGCTACAATGGGGTCCTCATTTAACATTATCTTGATTATCTTGCAGGACGACTAAGTTTAGCAGTTTATACTGTGAGAAATATCCGTCAATTTACTGGTGTAAATACCGCGAGGCTAGTCTATTTCAGTTACTTTCGTAGTATCATATCATACGGTATTTTACTGTGGGGACGGGCTGCAGATATCGAGGTTATTTTTCTATTCTCCAGAAAAGAGCTCATATTTCGACGGAGTCGTAGTCCACAAATGAAACGAAAACCGACTTGTTCTGGCGGCTGGAACTCGTCATATCACCTGGGGAGACAGTTCGTGACGACCCTTGAGAACAACTTGTATACGTGGCTCAGAAGTGAGATGGGTATATAGTTCTTCAGTATGGTTTTGTCACCTTTTTTAACCGACTTCAAAAAAAAGGAGGAGGTTCTCAATTCGTAAGGATATTTTTTTTTTTTATGTATGTTCCCCGATTACTCGAAGACGGCGGGACCGATTTGAAAAAATATTTTTCTGTTTGAAAGTATACCCTATACTTTCAAGTTGGTCCCATTGTCATTTGGTCACGATCTGATGATGGGATCTTGGAGAAATCGAGGGAACTCTACAAATATTAAAGGCTCATCTATAGCGATTTGGGTATTTTTGATGAACAGTTGACATAAGGCTATTGTAACTTAGATAAATTACAAATCAACCCACTAAAAAGTGAAAAAAAAAACATTTTTACAAAAAATACAACCGACTTCCAAACTACAAAGTGAAAAATAACTTTAATTTCGGAAGTCGGTGTCAAAAAACTAAAATACTGATCCAGAGACACCGACTTCCGAAATTAAAGTTATTTTTCACTTTATAGTTTGGAAGTCGGTTGTATTTTTTGTAAAAAAGTTTTTTTTGACGAACAGAACCACTGCACCTCTGATCCACGCATCAGCTGTTGTAACCTCAAGGGAGACTAAATTGAAGAGACTCGCTGGCATCACGTCATCACGTTTACATTTATATCTAAGCTATATTTAAACTTTTCTATTAAATGAATATCGTGCAATGGCACGATGGCATGGCATGGCATGGTTATGCAATGGTATAACCATGTTTCAGAACATTATAGAAATAGCACTAGTCCGGCCGTTTTAAAACGTTTGGGCGCATGGCGGGGGCGCGGGGGCGCGGGGGCGCGTGCGGTGGGCGGCGGCGGCGGCGACGTCGCGGGCCGCGGATTAGCACCGGGTGACACTGCGCCCAAGCAAGGACACAACCTTAGCTTAACACCTGGGCGGGGTTGCCATGGTTCGTAGAGAAGAGACTATAGACGCCAGTAACCAACACAAAGGACAAAACTCATCATTATAATAATATCTATCCGTCGATCTGGTATGATGATCATACTGATGATTATAATAATCCATTTAGAATTAATGTGATGAAGTTTGTTCGAAGCCCCTTAAATTATTCCGGAAAAATATTTTACAACATCCTTTTCATTTTCTGTGTATATACGAATAGCTTATGCCAGGGAGAAGTTAGTCCGACTCAGGTCCGACTGACTCTGATGTACTTGAGTATTGTCACTCATGAATACTCTCCTTATAAGTAGGTTTAATTGCTAGTAAATGTTGGTAGTTTCATTTTCCCGTGCACACTGGCAACCCACTCGTCTTAGCAGATCATACTCGGCTGATCGAGCATGTCTGCCAGGGCCTTAGCCGTGCCAATTGGTTCCAAGCTGTTCAGCCACGGAGCACCTTGACACTACACTAGCGTGCTCATAACTTTCAATTTAAATTATTTTGAATTTCAATGGGCTGTTCGTGAAGTAAAATACAGTTTTAGCAATGTTAAATTGTAACATTAAAATTAATAAGGTTCTATTTATGTCTACAATTTGACTACGAACATAAGCAGGTAAGTTCTAAGTTACACTTCAAGGGTGGTACAGTCCGTGACAAAGTTCATTGGCACTGCCACTTTGAAATAATTATCATCAAAAATTGACACAAAATGATTCGATAAACTCCTTTTTAGCTTTTCATCTAATAGCTAAGAGTTAACATTCTTAAAATTTGATTTCTTTTCAGATTTTAATGAAGTGTCTTTCTCAATAATAATTATGACTTAAAAAAAACTTTTTACAATAAAAAACCGACTTCCTATAAAGTGTAAGTCAAAATATATATATATAAAGTGTCAGTCAAAATAGTGCAAGTAGGTATTATTTTTCTTGTGCCGAATGTTCGGCATCTGAACCGAATTTCGGCCGAATGCCGAAGTTCGGTTCAAGCTGCCGAAATTCGGTTGAACCGAATGTGAACCGAATTTCGGCCCATCCCTGCTTATTAGACTTTTGTTTCTAACTGTAACACCCTTAACCATTATTTTATTTGCAGTGCTTTTTAGTCGTGATATACACCTTTCTAGATATGGGTCATAAGAAGAAGTAGGTATAGAAAAAGTTTTGTTTTCTACCCAGGGTCTCCATTATTCTTTGTGGTTTAATCAGCCTAGACTACAACATAGACTCTAAAATATTACACACCGTAACATTTTTCCTATCTTTATTCAGAATTTACCCCAAAATAGTAACAAAGACGAAAATTCCCTGCTATTCATAGGTACCTGCGCCACAGCCTCCATTTTCCCGAGATAACGTAGGTACCTGCGAGCTACTTTACGGCGAGAGGTCTCGAAGGGACCATTGACTCCGTAATATCTAAGCCAGCACTACTTTACGCCGAAAGGGACTAAATAACAGAGTTTTGTACCGAGAGAGTTTACCAAACAGCTTTATGTAGGGGATAAAAACTTAGGTGTGTTTGCATTAAGTAGATAGCATCTGGACTTAGCCTGGACTGGAAATTCATGAGGTAGCTGTGGTGTATTTGACGGGAAATACGGTAACTTTGTTATCAATATCCTTTTCGTTGAAACCAGACAACCGCAAAGTTCACAAAGCTTTACCGAGAATATGCCCGCAAATATCAATTTCCCGTCAATATAAACCAGTTTGCAGCGAATTTCCCACAAACTAGTTTGATCCGGTAACAAGCCATTGCAACATGTACCCGCTATGCAGGCTGTGGGGGGCGGAGGGAGGGAGGGAGGTACATGAATGACGCACCTGTGCAGGCAGCACAGCGCAGTGCGGGTCAATGTCGGGCCACATCCCCTCCACGGCGCGACACAGGGGAGGGGGTGAAAAGGACAGCGTTATTCCCCCCCCCCCTCCGCCACGCGGTAAAATTGGTTTACCTTTATAGGCATCAGCGAGTGCGATGGGATCTAAATGTTCCGTTTTCAATTTGCTTCGGCGTGCGTCTGATGAGGGTCAGGGGTGATACGTCATACCTTTGTGTTTCATTTTATGTGTTCATGTTTTATGAGCTCATGCTGTACAGATGACGGGTGAATAGAGTAGATTAATTCCTTTGTTTAAATATTTTAATCGTTGCCGCGGAGGGTAGTTTTGACACGTTTAGAGATAAAATTATTTAACTTTGGGGAAACTACTTCAGAAGACGGAAGTTGTTGGTAAGTCCTATTGACAGACAGTAGACATAAATGGTCAACTTAGGATTGTCATTTTAAAGCGTAAAGTTGGTAATCACGTCGATAACCCCTTGATGGCCCTTTAATGTAGTGGTTTTAGAGTGTCCTAAGTCGCCCCTTCCAAAAGGTAGTTTTCGTATGAAGAAGAATGGGCAAGAAACTTTACTCTGAAACGTTACTCCTTTAAAATGTTTTACAATATTTTGTATCCATATATTAATTATATTATGTAAAAACAATGCACCATTTAAAAATGAAGCAATGACAGATAAATGAAATATATGATGGATACATGGTGCTCACATATTTACAAACATTATAAAAGTATACGATATTCCTAAAATGTTTAACAAGTAATGCTATTAAGTCAGTGTGTGAGTTCAAGTAATCACAGAATATAATCAGGACAGGACAAACTATTAAACCTTATTTATCAATAATTCCATAAAGAAACAGAAACAACAGGCACGCAGCCGGTGATTGTCGCGGCGTGTCACGACATTGTCACGGCAAGTCACGGCGCAGTAAACGTCGCCGTAGGAAGGAAACACTTTATTAATGGCTCATACCGCCACCGAGCGCGCGACGCCTGTCAACACCGGGGTGGTAGTGGACGAGTGTGGTATTTTGCATTCTATAATATGGCTTTTTAAATAGATTTTCATAATGGCACTTTAGTAACATTTTTCCACTTTTAGGCTAGGGCGCTAATAATACACTCAAACTCAAAGCATTATTTCAAATAAACCAATTACAGGCACTTTTGAATTGTCAAGGGGTCGGTCAGTCAGAAAAATGAAGCTAGTTGCCCATTCCAAAGCGTAGTAGGTACCTATGGAGAAGAACGGGCAAGAAACTCCACGGACACACTTTTTAACCGACTTCCAAAAAGGAGGAGTTTGTTTTTTTTTTTTATGTATGTCCACCGATTTCTCCGTCATTTGTGGACCGATTTTGAAAATTATTTTTTTGTTTGAAAGGGTATGCTCCCAAATTGGTCCCATATAAATTTTATTAACTTTGCTTGGGTAGTTTTTGAGTTAGCTACAAAATACGTATTTTTTTCCCACTTAGTATGTAGATGATATGATAAGTTCCTGTCACTGGTAGCAGGTAGTGGTATTTGAATGTGTGTGGGGTAGGTACCACAACTAAAAAGTGAAAAATAAAAACTTTTTACAAAAACAAACAACCGACTTCCAAAAAAAAACACTACAAAGTGAAAAATAACTTTAATTTCGGAAGTCGGTGGCAAAAAACGAAAACACAAAACCCAAGACACCGACTTCCGAAATTAAAGTTATTTTTCACTTTGTAGTGTTTTTTTTTGGAAGTCGGTTGTTTTTTTTAAATCAAAATATGGTTATAAACACTAATCCTAAACCCAGCCCATCCGACATCTGCTGAACATGATTACAAATACACCCACTTAGGTATAGTCTTTTCAATGTTTGTCTGTAGTAGGTACAATGGTACACTACATAACTAAGTTCTTTCTAATAAAAGTTTGTTGCCTGTTAAGGCTGTTATTGTAAAAACGAACCTGATATTAAAAAGCCCATTAGAAACATTACCAGTATAACTGTGTACCTACTATCTGTTACAAAAACCGATCAAATAAAAACGAACAGCTATCGACATCACGCAATAAAAAATAAAAAGTTCTATGAATTTTTTGTTCCAACTCTGATGAGACCCTTTTTGTGTCACTTTCCTCGTGAGAGGCCTTATATAAGGATGCGAGTATTCCAATGATTCACATTCAAGTAACGTTTCCATACATTCATCTCAATTTGGACGAGATCCGATTGAAATGGTTACAATCTTCTTCGCAGAGGAAATAAATATCAATGAAAAAAGTTCCGAATAAAAAAACCTGTATTTTCCTTCGCGAATAAGTTAATAAGAAAAAGTACTGAATGTTTTTATAGAATACTTGAGTGTTTTATTAATAGGGTCATTTATTTTCAGTTTTCGTAAAAGTTATGATTGGCCTTTTCCTTACCCCGCCACGCCGTGGACCTTTTAGGCCATTATCACGAAAAGTAATATACAGGATAGACAGTATTTTAGGTAATTTATGGGTTATTAAAAGAGGATGAAATAAATATTACAACAAAGAGACAAAAATGTCTAAACCTTGAGAAAAGACTTTTCCTTTTTGTTAGAAGTATAGTAGATATGGATTACTGTAGCAGAGACAAATCTATAAAATTAAGCATCTAATTGTACAAAACCACAATCATTTACATGATGTATTCATTTCCTAGCCCTTCTCAGCCTAAAACAAAGTTCACGGCACAGAACACAGTAAGTACCGCACATACGTACGCTACAACGCAGTTTCCCACGTCCCAATATTCGGGCAGTGTTCGCGAGTATTTAGCGGCGCCGGTGACGTATCGATCGGCGAGGATGCTCTGTCCTTGGCCGGTGCAGCTGCAGCTAACTACGCAGATATCGCTCCACCTCTCAGAAATTAGGGAGAGTTTATTGGATGATTGGATTATTTTTATTGGTCCAGATTATTTGCGATTTTAGGTGTTTTTGATTTATACGTTGTGCGGTGTATAAATGTGTGTGCTTACGAGATTGTACCCTTTGTATGGTGCAGGTAAAAGAAAATGCTTAGCAGTTACAGCAAGACGTTTACTGACTGAGTGACTGGTAGGATTACCTACGTGTGTCAAGACAATGGGACAATAGCCTAAGATTCTCCTTATTTATCTTTCTTAGGCATCTAAGTTATAAGTCATTTATTCATTTGTTTAACATAGGTGGACAATAATAATGGCATATAAAGTTAATAAGGAGTTCGCTATGTTATCCCAGAGGGCGTACAAATGTTTGTAATTTTTTTTGTGTTTGTAACTTTATTTATACCGCGTGAAGCGTGACGCTAGACAAAACAAATAAAACTTTTTTGATTCTACATAGGTTGGAATCTACGTGATTTTCTACCGTCTGTTTATTTGTGCTAATCAAATTATTTCAATGAATCTTTATTCCAATCCATAATGTACACATACAGGTTGATGTAGAATGAAAAACGGTTCTTCGTTGTGTATTTCACTTTAATAATTGCACTGGGACATAATGTATTTTTAGGATACGTACTCGTCGTTTCTCGTTTCTGTGCGTGTGTCTGTTACTGTACCAAATCCACAGAGAATGTAACTTCAAAAAAGAAGGAATAAAAAACCACAGATAATAATAATTGCATTCCGTAACATCCTCCCGAGGGGCAGAAGACTGAGTTTACATACTGCCAACTAAGACTTAATATTTAATTATACTATAGCATTACATCTGCTTAGAATTTCAGAGGTATTTTACCACTAGATACACTTTAACACCAAAATGTAAATCACAAGACTGTAATGCAACTAAATATACATAGTATCATTTGGGTACATGACCATAACATTCAAATTTAAATAAGCTAGTAATTCCAGTGCTCTAACAAAAATAGAATAAAATCGACATAGAATTTTTATTACTACAGACTTATAACATTTACCTGCCAAGTTTATTCAAGGTAATTCGATAGGTTAAAAGGACTAAAAAATAATAGTATAGAATTCCTTTAGAATTGGTACTCTACCATACTGACAAGTCCAGAGGAAACATCAAACTAAGTTGAATACTTTATTCTAAAAATCTAGATGGTACTTTAATAGAACGTCCTGATCTAGTACTGGCTGGTGGCATGGTTCTCAGTTGAGGTTCTGTGTCATCAGCAGGCACAGAGATGGTTGCAGATGATGGCGCCGGATTCACTGGACCATTTCTGTTGGAGACTTGCTCAATCCAATCATCCGAGGCGCTCAATTCTAAAGGATATAATCTTTGATAAGCTCTTACCTTTTCTCCTGTAGAAGTCATGACTTTTGCCACTCTCGTACAACCGTCCTTTCCTGTAAAAATATCTTTTATTATGCCTAATGGCCAATTTAGCCTACTAGATTCAGTCTCAATTAACACCACTTCTCCCACTTTGGGTTCTCTTCTCTGTTCTCTTCCTTTATTTATCAGAAGTGACAAATATTCATTTCTGAATCTCTTTCTAAAATCGTCTCGTAGCTGTTGTAAATATTTGTGTCGGATGTTCAGACTTTTATGATCAATCTGGTCCAAATCTGGAGTATCACTACTTGGTAAGCTGTGTAAAAACATCATTGGTGTCAGCGGCTTGTATTCTCCCATCTCCACATAGGTAAGTGGTCTGCTGTTTATTATAGTTTCACAGTCACAGAGTATGGTTGTGAGTTCAATCCAGTCTACCACCGATTTTCCAAGGATTCGACGCAGCATCTCTTTGACAACTCTCACTAACCTTTCCCACCATCCTCCCCACCAGGGAGCTGCTGGTACTGACAGCTTCCATTTTATATTATAGGAGTTAGTGGTAGTTTCTACTTCTTGCCAATTCACCTCTTTCAGTAAATTTGATGTGCCTTTAAAGTTTGTTCCATTGTCTGTGTAAATAACTCTTACTCTGCCTCGCCTGGCTATGAATCTTCTCAATGTCATAATGAAGCTAGGTGTTGACAATGAATCAGTCAGTTCCAGGTGAATAGCTCTGTAAACAGCACAGGTGTATAGTACAATCCAACATTTCTTGTTATCTTTAAGGTACAAAGGGCCTGCTAGATCTATTCCAGTTACTTCAAATGCTGCATTATTCAGTATCCGATCTGTAGGTAATGGTGGCTGTGGGACTTCATAATGCCTTGCCTTATATCTTTTGCAAATAATGCATTCTGTCACAACCTTCTTGGTCAACCTTCTAATTCCTATAATCCAAAATGAATTTCTCAATGTAGACATCATCAGCTGTGTTCCAGCGTGCTTCATTATTCTGTGTTGTTGTTGTACCATTCTTTTGACTATTTCTTCATTTCCAGGAAGTAATATTGGGAAGATGAAGTCTTTTGGTTCATTTGAATATTCTAATCTTGTCTTAACTCTTATAATCCCTTTTTCTTTTATTGTTAGTAATTTATGTCCTGAGTTTCCGCGTTTTTTTAAAATGTTCTATTTGTATTAACTTTATCAAAGCTTCTTCTGCATTCTTGTATTCATCAATTTCTATATGATCTGAGCTAATGTTATATTTACCTCTAACTCTCGGGCTCATTCTTAGTATTCTTGCTATCAGACGAACTATATTACTGTATTGATTAAAATGAAGCAGTTTACTACAAAAACTCTCTGAAATTACTTCTACATGGACTGCCGAGTTCTTCACTTGTTCACTGCTTACTGTCTTTTCATCAATTTTCAGATTCAACAAGTTTGACTTGGGCCAGTGTTCTTTTTCTAGATACAGCCATTGCGGGCCAAGCCACCAACTTTTCTCTTTCAGTGTCTTTGCGGAGCAGCCACGTGAGGGTAAGTCTGCTGGATTACTTTTACCAGGTAAGTGGTTCCAATCATTCTTGTTTGTATTTTTACAAATCTCTTTTACTCTGTTACTAATGAATGGCTTCCATGTGTTTTGTCTTTTCAGCCACGCCAGGGTCACCAACGAGTCTGTCCAGCAGTAGACATCATATTCCTTGCATTGACGAAATAAGCCAGCTCTCAACACTTCAATGTAGAGCCTCGACGCAATGAGAGCTCCCATCAGTTCTAAGCGCGGCAATGATATGCATCTCTTAATGGGAGCTACTCTACTCTTAGCTATTATAAGCTGCACGGTTATTTTATCACCTTGCTTTGTTCGTAAGAAAATACAGCCTGCATAAGCATCTTTGCTGGCATCACTAAAGATGTGGACACTTGTTTCACATTCATGGAGCGGTGCCTCCGTGAGTCGCCGCGGTACTCGGCATTCCTTAAGATAGTGAAGAGTACTCAACCAATCAACATATTCTTTCTCTAAGTTATCGGGTATTTTCTCATCCCATCCGGATTTTAGTAGCCAGGCTTTCTGTATTATCAATTTTGGCACCAACGCAACTGGGCATACTAATCCCAACGGGTCAAAAATCTGTTGGACAACTGACAGCAATTCTCTCTTTGTTACCTTTGTAGTTAACTTCTTTAGGTTAAGTTGACACTCAATAGTATCTCTTCTTTTATTCCACAACATCCCTAGAACTGATACTGGCACTTCTTCTGTATTATTTCTATTTGTCATCCAGCCTCTCAGCTCAAATTGACCCCTCTTCATTAGTGTTGTGGCCTCATTGACAAATGACAGCTTTTCTTCTATCGAGTTAAAGCTGGTCACACAGTTGTCAACATAGAATGACTCTCTTAATCTTTTTGATGTGGCAGGGTAGTTATCTTCATGCTTTTGTAGGTGGTGGTTTAGAGTAGCTGCTAGCAGAAATGGACTACAAGCAACTCCAAAAGGAACTCTGGTATGGCAGTATGTTGCTACCTCGTTTTTATTATTGGGATCTTTCCACCATAGCAATTTCAACATCTCGCGATCTTGTGTACAGACTGCTATTTGTAAAAATGCCTTCTTTATGTCAGATATCACTCCATAAGCTCCTTCTCTAAATAATATTAATAATTTTGGTATAAGCTCAATCAGATTAGGACCTTTCTCTATACATACATTCAGTGAATTGTTGTTTCTGTCTTTGGCTGAAGCGTCAAATACGGGGCGAATTTTTGTAGTAGCACTCTCCAGCTTGACTACTGCATGATGCGGTAGGTAATGTCCTTTATCCTTTTCGTCATTCTTTACTTCTTCTATGATGCCTTCATTAATCCAATCTTGAAAAACATCATCATAGGCCTGAATGTTCTGTGTATGTTCCAGTTTCTTTGTTGTGGAGAGTAGTCGATTGTATGCTTGGTTGTAGTTTGATTCCAGCTCTGGATAACCCAACTTCCACATCAGGCTCACTTCATAACGGCCCTCTCCATTAACTGAAACATGTTCATTAAATAACGCTAACATTTCTGATTCTGTGTTTTCGAATTCTTTTTCATATGGATCTTTTATTCCTAATGTCTCAATGTTCCACATGAATTCTAAAGAATCTTCTTGTATAGTTGCTGCAAAATGGGACGTCACTATGGTGTTGTATATACCCTGTATAGGTCCTTGTAATGTCCACCCCAGTTTTGTCTTAATTGCCACCAGATTATCCTCCACTTGCACCAAATCTGACTCGATGATGGATCCTAAGTAATCAGAACCTATGAGCAAACTTATTTCTGATATACTTTCTTTTGTATCAGTCAGTATTATGCCTTGGTTTTGCAACTTTCTTATGATGTCTGCATCATGCACTTTAGGTAAGCTGCCGCATAGTGTGGGCTGTTCTAGGGCTCTCATTTTAGTTTTATAGGTACCATCCAAGCTACTTACCATGAATCCAATATGCCTGTGTACCTGCACTCCTTTCTTGATGCCTCCAAATACTATGTGCCCCAGTCTCTCGCTACCTGTTACCTCCAATTGCATTTCTTCTGCCATGCCAGCTTTGATGTAGGTGCGCTGTGATCCAGAGTCCAAAAGTGCCCGAACCTTCTTTTCTCCTTTATTGTTGGATATTTTAACTATTAACGTCTGCAAAAGAGTGGTTGAGTTAATACTAGAGAAATTGTTAACAAGAACCTTTTCTGTTTCAGGATCAGAGCTCTTTGGAATGGGAACAGTGGCTTGGTTATGTAGCGATGGGCACAATATTACCATATGGCGTTTCTTGCAGTTTAAACAGCTTACAAAGGCTTTACAATGTTTGGCTAGGTGTCCTTTCTTTAGGCAAATATAACACCCTCCTTTGGTTTTTATTAACTGTTTCTTATCATCTAGGCTTAATTTATTTCCCTTATTGCACTCAATGGTATTATGAGGATTGTCACAAAAATAGCATGCATTGCTCTTACCTTCATTTGTTGTTTGTCCTGTTTTCTTACCCTTTGTCTCTTTGGTTAATAGACAAGTAGCCGTAGGAACCGATGCCTCCCTGCCTGCTGATTCACCTCTCTGGAAAAAATCTATTTTAGCTAGGCTCAACCGTTCCTGTGCTTCTACCTCTGTTTTCAAAAATTTTAACAGCTGAGTTAGTCTAGATTTGTCAGTATGGGGGAGTCGACTCCAATTAAGCAAAACATTTTCTGGTAAGGACGATTCAACAAGTGGGTACAATATACACTCATACTTCTCCTTCACAATTCCAAGAGTTTCTAATGTCTGTAAGTTTGCTACAATTTGATCATAAAGAACGTCTACCGTCACTTTGTTTCTTGACATTACAAGTTTAAGTATTTCTCTAACATAAGTTTCAATAAGGATCTCGTCCTTCGCAAATCGTTCCTTTAGCATCTGTACTACATTAGTGTAATTTCCTTTAGTAGGCGCGTAACCTTCAACTAGAATTCTTGCTTTAGAGCCCGATGTCATTGCTTGAATCAAGTACTGGTACTTGTCGTCGTCATCAATGGACTCATCTTCATGGATTTTCCTGAACTGGCTCCAGAACGGGACCCAGCTCCTGGGATCGTCATCAAATTTTCTCAGTTCCAATTGTGGTAACTTTAAATTATGCGGCTTCGAAGGTTGGTTAGTGTATGACAGTGATTTCGGTTGTTTCTTGTCTATTTGTCCCTTTATAGCTAACCATCTTCGTCGGTATGTCTCCGCCTCGTCAAATTCCTCATCACACTTTTCTTCCGAATAATCGGTCGCTCCGAGTACCATATCTTGAATCGATTTGTCCAGCGTCGTTAGTAAGTTAAATTTTTCTTGAAGATACGCCATATCTGTCTCGTCAGGGAGATTCTCTTTTCTGATCGTATCTTCAATAATCGATGCGTGTCTGGTAAATATGCGTCGTATTTGACCCCTTTCCCTCTTCAGCTTATCCAAAGCATCCATTCTGGCTACGATGAATATGGATTATAGCACGTTGCAAATGGCTTCAGAGTCAGCGTGGGCGCAAACAGGCCTTCGCATTCACAGCACCGAGTTAGTGATTTACCCGTACCGCCGTAAAGTTACGCAAGTCACGGTCGCCAGTTTGATGTAGAATGAAAAACGGTTCTTCGTTGTGTATTTCACTTTAATAATTGCACTGGGACATAATGTATTTTTAGGATACGTACTCGTCGTTTCTCGTTTCTGTGCGTGTGTCTGTTACTGTACCAAATCCACAGAGAATGTAACTTCAAAAAAGAAGGAATAAAAAACCACAGATAATAATAATTGCATTCCGTAACACAGGTGGTAAGTACCTATTAATAGATAGAAACAATACCCTGTCGGATACATCAAATTTTTTAATGATTTTCCTTATTACTAAATATTTCAATTATTTCCTATTATCTGATTTTAGGGTTCCGTACTTCAAAAGGAAAAAACGGAACCCTTATAGGATCACTCGTGTGTCTGTTTGTCTGTCCGTCTGTCACAGCTAATTTGCTCCGAACATATTATTATACGTGTTTGTAGTGCCGTTGTTGTGTGGAATAGATGTACTAGGTGTCATGTAAGTTAAGTAATTTGATATTATACAGTAATTATTGCTTATTATGATTATGTAGTTGTGTATGGTATATTATTGCCAATATTGCTATTTTATGATGTTGCTATTATTCAAGACATAGAATTAAACTGTTTTTGAGATAACGATAATTTATGGAAATATAAGAAATGTATATAGAATACTGTAATACTGTTTTCATGGAGTTTCTTGTCCTTCTTCTCCATGAAGACCTAGTTTTGCGAACGGACAACTAGCTTTCTGATTAAATACTTACAAGTCTAATTAAATAAATGTCTAGCATTGTCTTTCTGTGGATTAATTCATGAAACCTTTTCCCTATAAAACATATACATCAGAACTTTCATACACAGTAAATAACCAGTAATCATTCTGACATTCAAAGCTTACTAAATTGGGTAAAACCTATATATACATTTACAGTGCTTACCGCACTTTCTAACATCAAATATGTAAATATGTATGTAAATATGTATGTTGTGTGTGTATGTGGATCTCAAATATGTTTTATTTATAATTTTAAAATATTTAAGAAAATCGATGAAAATTAACCGTTCCCCCCTTATCTCCGAAACTACTAAGTCTATTTTTTTTTTA
The DNA here is from genome assembly GCA_949152395.1 of Agrochola litura. Classification (NCBI taxonomy): domain Eukaryota; kingdom Metazoa; phylum Arthropoda; class Insecta; order Lepidoptera; family Noctuidae; genus Agrochola; species Agrochola litura. The sequence goes on along the minus strand of OX424503.1, from coordinate 23,928,145 downwards.
ATACAGAGAATGTGTCTTTACCCATAGATTACAAGAAAAACAAACAACAAAAACAAAAATCACAAAATAACATGGTAAATCACTCAAAATTGTGCGTGCAAACTTACATTTACAGTTGGAATATATGGGGAACATGTTTTTCAACTACAATGTTAAGTTTGTATTTGGGATAGATTCATCCCAATTTTTTTTTGTTTTTTAGTTAGGGCATCTCGTAGTTGACCTCTAAGATCATGACTACTTAACCGGGCTTTCCTGTGGGTGCCTTAAGCTACTACACTTAAAAACTCCAGCCAGGGGTTATTCAACTATGCTAATTAAAACTTGGTGAACGCTCGCTAAGGGCACCCCCTGTGGGGTACGAACCTCGGCTTAGAGCGTCAACCGGAGGGAGGACATCAAGGGTGGAACGGGCTGGATTAAAGTTTTGATCATGATTATTAGTCGGGGAATTTAAAGCTACGTGCTCAGCTGCAAAAACTGCTGGCACCTCGTTATCGAGCAAGGGTCGCGGGGGAGTATCATTTACTCGGAGACGCGGTCGCGATCGCAAAGGACTTCGGCGGCGAGGTCGGAATGACGGGAGGCGTCGGGTTTTGTACACTGTCCTGGTTTCTCTACTGCTCTCCTGGAGGAGGGTAATGGGGTCGTCAGGGTCGGTAAGGATTCGCTTAGGGCGGCGAGTTCGATTGATACTAGAGGAAGTATAACTAGCGGCCTCGACAACCAAAGGGTTGCGATGTTTGGCGGCAGTATCGAAGTAACGCTTGGAAGAGCGTTTGAGAAATTGGTGGATGGTGGGGATTTTTAGGTCGAGATGGAGGATCTCATTCCTAACAAACCAGGGGGCTCCCGAGGCCTTCCGAAGGCAACGGTTCTGTAATGTCTGCATCTTATGGACGTGACTGGGTCTTGCTTGTGCAAAAACAGCACCCGCATAGCAATGCACGTTGTGTAAATACGCAATTTGCACCGTAGTGACAATTTGCTACGTGCATTTAGGATATAGTGAAGCCTTCCAAGGACCCACGCGCCTCGCGCGCGGGCTTGGGTTATGTGCTCTTTAAAGAAAAGATAGTGGTCAAGGACTACACCTAGGTACTTGGCTCACTTCTCCCAAGGGATAGGCTTCCCAAGCATGGTGATGGGTCGAGGGAGACGGGGTTGGGTCTTTTTAAACGGTTTCTAAAAGAGAACCGCTTGTTTTTTGGCGGGATTGACTTCAATCCTCCATTTCCTAAACCAGGCGCCGAGTTTATCGACTGCGGTTTGGAGAATGGCGGCTATCGAGTCGGGGCCGAAGCCTCTGTAGTAAATGTCTGTATCGTCTGCAAACAGAGCCAACTGCGCCTTTTTACCTATAGGGATATCGCTGGTGAATAGCGTAAAAATAATATGGGACACTACGAATCCCTGAGGAACTCTGCTTGAATGGGACGGGTGGAGGATAGAGCACTTTCGATTCGATAGCGGAAGGTGCGATTTGACAAAAAGTCTCGTAAGATGAGGATGAGACGGTCGGGCACCCCGAGTTTGTAAAGCTTATATATTAAGCCGTTGTGCCAGACTTTGTCGAACGCTTTTGCTATGTCGAAGAATACTGCACCGGTCAACAAACCACGCTGGAACCCAGCGCTTATGTGTTCGGTGATCCGGTGGGCCTGATGCACGCTAGAATGCTGGGAACGAAACCCAAATTGTTCGTTGGGAATGAGGCCCTTGATCTCGGTGTAGTCCCTGAGACGCTTATAAATAAGCCTCTCATAGACTTTGCCTAAGACTTCGGACAGACTAATGGGACGGTAACTACCAGGCTCGGACTTGGGCTTGCCGGGTTTAAGGATGCTGATGACGGTGGTTCGTAAGACGGGAGATGGTGGGAGAAGGGGGAGGGAGTTGAAGGGATCCAGGGCTGGGAAAGCTTGCTGGTGGTGGAGGTAACTCCACGGACTAGGTCTCTGAGGGCTTAGTCGCTGGGGCATTTGGGAGGAGAGGATTCTATAAAAGGACGGAGCTTCCCTCTGCTGGCGAGCGTCGAAACGCTTAGCCAGTTTGCGAGAAGTAGATTTTGGGGCTTTGAGACAGCTACGGTAATTAACCTACTTGCCCACATAGCACACAGCTGGGTGGATCGGGACATAGAGTGCGGTCCTTTGGGCGCTTGCATTCAGAAGTGCCATGCTCGCCCAGGCAATTTACGCACCTGGGTGTAGCATGGCAATTCCTCTGCGAGTGGCGTAGAGTTGGCATCTGTTGTACTGTGCTAGTTTTCAAGGGTAATAGGGTTCGATAATAAAGCCCATGAGATTACATAGGGACTTTATTTGGAAATTCATCCCAACTACGGAACCCTTCATTGTGCATGGTCCGACACGCACTAGGCCGGCTTTTTTACAACAGTCTTAGTTATTATAATAATTGTGGTAATTGATGATGATCTTAGGAGCGTTAAATAATATTGGAAATGTTCACGTTGTAATCATGAAAACGAAGAGATTTATTTAATTCGAGAGAATGCGTAGTATAGCATCAGTTTCCATATTTATCATAATAGCATTTTGTGTTTTCAAAGAAATGTATCAAAGTCAACTTGAAATAAAAAATATAAGCTAAGATGTCTTGTTAGCCCCAACTTTTTCATCCTATTAAGTAGGAGAGCCTTTTTAAGGAGAGCCATTTGAGTTTCCGAATAATTTCGCTAAGGATGGTAGTAATTTTATTAGGGCACCGCATACCCTCGACGTAACGTAGATTTATGGCTAGGAAGGGAGCCTTTCGAAGCAGCCCTAGCAACAGGCGAGGCGGCTGTGTGTCTTTGTGAACGTGTTATTTATTCTTAAGGTCTAAAATACTGCTAGGTACATGTTAAGTCGTTGAAAATACGAGCAGTTTATAATTTATGTACCTACCAAAGTCTATTATACGTAATGGATAGGTACTCAATGCGCTGATGCTCAGGCATCAGCATCAGGCATTGACCCAGGAGCCGCAGACATTACTCATTCTTCTACAGGAATACTGCCTCTGTTTTCTTCGTAGAGTTTGAAGACCTGTTGCGAACTTCGGTTCCCCGGTTCGGTTCGGTAAAGAATTGCAACAAGATGTTACGTCACGAGCTTCACTTAGTTGGCGTTTTATCCATCTGGCTTTGTGCTCTAGTAAAGAACAGCTTTCTCAGTGAATAATTAGATTCGAACAGTAGTACTTCAATAAATCAATCGTACCTTACCAAACCTTAAAACAAAAATTAAACGTAGAAGTTATCGGATTAGATACGGCGAATTGTAATTGGTAATTTTATAAGAAAATTAAGGTGGGTTTAGATCAAATTACATAGAAAGATAAAAAGAAGACCATTATTTTCTTGATATTTATGACATTTTAGTATCAATAGACTAATGAAAGAATGCTATTATAATATTACTACTATTATATGCTATTTACACAATAAGAATTTGATAGAGTGGGGATAGAATGTGCATAGCTCTAAAACTCTAAATTGACCTTTACAAGCGGTGTTCTTATGAGTATATGTATACCAGATAAAACAACTAGTTTCTTATTAAACGTTGACCGCCCCGGCCTGCCCGGGACGCCGCACCTCACGTCCTTCATGCCCAGTGCTCGTTGCCTGCAGCAATACGCAATACGAACCAGTTAATACGTAGGTAGATATAGATTACCTTAGTTCGCAGTTACTCATCTATTATTTATGTTCAAGCCGTAAATTCTAGATTTACAATCTTCTTTTAAAAATACTGAGCGCGTGTTTTATGTATTGAAAGATAAAAAGAATTTAACGGCAATTTTAGCTGGGAAGATTGAATCCAGAAAGAGATTGAATTATCGTAGCTCAACTCCTTTGTCCAGAGGTGGATTAAATATATACAACTTAAAATAAGTAGATAAGTCATAAGTCATTTATTTCATAACAAAATACATTGTGTTGAAAATATTACAGTGATGATAAATAAAATAAAATTATAAAAAGCATAAACATTACATTCATATTTAAAATTCATTACGCATTTAAAATATATCAATTTAACTAATAAATAATTTTATGTCAATAATTCAGCAACATAAATTAAATAATCAACAACTAAAAGGGATAAATTATAGACGTAAGATAAACCTATGAAAAGAGCATCCACAAGAGAACATAGGTAGGAACTCAAGTCCGCCCGGCATTCAGCCATCAGCCCCAATCAACCTTGTTGCCACGCTAATCTCTCACGACGCGAGCTATTCTCGCGCGTCGATACGAGACGAGATTAATTCATAACCCTTGACTGTACATTACACAGGTATGAATGAGCTAAAGTATCGCTGTAATATTGAGCCGGGCAGCGCGGGGTGGGGTGCGAGGAGTGGTGCGGGCGGGGGGCGCGTGGGACCCGCCCTTGACCCATCATTGCAGCGCAGTAATTTGTATTTACGGATAATTTCTCATGCAGACACGCCCGTAAATACCTAACGACCGCTGAAAATTCCACTTAAGTTAAATAATTACGTAATAATAAATAGGTTTCTATATACTGTCGCATGCCTTCTTGATACATAACCACTCGGTCTCCAGATCTGCACTGTCTTTGTCCACTCGTGATTCAATGCATGTTAGCATCTTGTTGAGAAGACTAATTAAATGCGATCCACGTATGACTATACTTATGTCCATCAGGCACATTCTGTAGTGACATTGTGGTCAACCCTGCTACTGACAACTTTACTAACTAATATTGGCGTCAGACTCTTGTGCGATGACGAGAGAAAAATACCTGACATAGCTGTCCACAGCAAGATTCACTATCTAATCATGTGCCGGAACAACATTGCTGAGGAAGTGGATCTGTTGTCGTGACTGTAAAGATTAAGGTAAAGTGTAGTATCAAAGAAGTATACCTGTATATTGAGCGGAGCTGTGACCGGGACGAGATGCGGTAGGCGCGACCTTGACCTGCATCAGCAACACAGCGTTACACTCATTACAGGCGTCTGATCAGAAATATTATTCTTGCAAATAGGTGTAAAACGCACCATCAACTTACATAACAAAACGCAAATGCCTGTTCTTTCTCTCTGAGTGACCAATATTGTAAGATGTCCAATGAGGAAATGTGCTAAAAATTCGAACCTAAACTTTTAGTGAATGGTGTCTTGGAATATTACAGCTGTAAATTGTAACATACAAGTAAAGATGTACAGTTCCGCAGCTGCGTCCAGGCCGGGATGCGGGTGGACCGTCCTTGACCTCCTGCTGTGCTGACGTATACAAAAGCAACTGGTGACCTCTCGGTACCACCAATCAATTGAATATTGCAGAGTGTTACTGCGGCGGAGGATTTAGCTGCGAACAAGTCGATTACAAATACCTACGTAACATAATTGACATCATGATTAATTTGCCTCTTTTTGAAACTTTTTTGTCAACGTATACTTTCCTGCTGGTGGAAAAATATCTCTCCTATATTTTTCCATTTCACTTTATTTTCCAGTAATCAGTCAAGTCCAAGTCGTCGCCCACGGTTTTCTTAGTTAGTAACTTCAATATACTTTCAATTCAAATAAGTACAACATTTTATAGGTAAACTTAATAATCTCTTAACCGTATACATTTATAAAACAAGTACCCTTGGCGACCGGTAGGTCTCGTAAAAGAGGACTTAGGTATTAATTTAAGAGGATAGGGAACATCTTTCCTTTGAGCTAATAAAATGTTCTGCGGAATGTTTAGTAAGATGAACGTTAAGATTAGATTCTATCAAAGAACTATCTTTAATAGAGCTCCTATCCTAGTAAAATCTTCCAGAATGGAGACAATTAAATAAACGATCAAATTATGATTTAAAAATAAAAGTTATAAAAACTAAAACCCAACTACGACAAAAAAGACAAATTCAAAATCCGGAGTCACACGTGTTAGTGCATAAATCAAACAGATTACTTGTGACCCCGTTTTTTTTTGTTCATGACTTTATGTCCTCTAGAGGGCGCCATATTCAACTTAATGTGACGTCATATAACTAGCGGACCATCAAGACGCTTCCAACGATACCTCATTTATCAAATTATGATAAGCAGTTTAGAAGTTATGAGGTAACAGATGAACACAAATACATACATACCGGTCAAAATCATAACCCTCCTTTTTACTTCGCCGTATTCAGGTAAAAACTAAAACATATTATTCTTCTTCAGACGTGGAAAATGAAAATTCAGTTCTTAGATTCAGTTGCAAAATTAGCTCAGACAAAGATTGAATGAGTTTAGGTAATAGTGGCATAGTTTTCAGTTGTGGTGAAAATCCTTCCACATAATTCGCAATCATAAAAGGTAATCGTCTTCATAACTGTCCCAAAGTCTACACGTGTCAGTTTGAGCGCGTTCAGAAAGTTCAGAAAACCCGCAACGAGGTACTGCGGACAAAATGATAGTTACATGTAATATATGTAAGGCTATGTAGGTATTATGTAACTACGGCTCCTCCCCGGGGTGTGAAGTACCTTTGCTAACTTTAATGCATTTTGAAGGGAAAAGCTCGACGAAATTTAATAAAGTCACGAAATGTTTTCCTGTTTTTTGGGTTATATCTGGCAGTCTGTTTATACGAGTAAATTGATTTTTGTCTCTCATGTACCTTTGCCAAAAGGATGAAGTAATTATCATTACCTGGGTATTTGACCTGATTGAACGTATTACCGATATACCTAACCTTAGGTTAGGTTAGCCTAACCTAACCTTAGGTTAGGTATATCAAAGCTTAGCTAATGTACGGCATAAGTAGCTGCAGATAAAAATAGCAGCTCTCAGTTCTTTCTCTCAAATAAAAATAATAATATGATAAAGTAAATAATTTATCCATTACCTAAACATTTTCCGTAGCAACTTATTTTAATAATCAGAATTCGTTATTATATTTGAAGCCGATCCATACGCCCGGCCGGGGGCGCGGGCGGTCGCCGGGCTGCCTTTGTTTCAGCTTATTTACAAAAACTTTGCTTGCCAACTCCGGCTCTTTATGAAGTCTTAGTACAAAGAGATGTTTGTTGTACGAGTTATTGTGTTTTATTTGAGGTATTTACTGCAGAGCAAAGTTTATGTTGAAGGTTAAGTTTTTGTGCTAAGATAGTGCTCTTAGAATTAGTTAATAAGTTATGCGTTAGGATTGTTACGTCTTTGCTTTCCAGCTCATTATTATAAAGTCAAGATTATATAATTATAATGCAAGTCCTGAAGACTGCGTATTATAGTTATATTTTTCGAATGATGCATTAAAATGAGCTGTTTGTAAAATAGGTACGTACTTATGCACATTGCTTTATTTTTTGCTGTTTTATTGCAATCAGTCGGTAGACTGTGAGCAGATGAGATGAAGTCATTGTTAAGGAACTTACCCTACATCTATATTAAGCTTATCTATTGCACATAGATATAAGTAGGTAGGTATCTATGTGACAAAAGTGTATGGTGTTAAAAGATGACGTCATTTCTCCGTCGAACGAGCGAACAAAGTGACGATTTGCACGTAAATGGGGCTTTCGACTCCGAGTTATGCGCCAAGGGACCGCTTCAAAGGCTTTTTTGTCGCCAAAAAATGCTTATAGATCCATCTGGGATAGACAGAATAACGCTTTAGCTTTGTATTTCTACTGTGAATTTAACCTTTTTTAAAGCGATACATGACTATTATCACATAAACTTCTAGCGTTTCGTTTAAGCATCAGATTCGGATATTCAATTCAGCAATCGAAGCTATTCGCAACTTGTCTCTGTAACAACCAGCCTGGATGGATATCCCTCTATTCCCACAGCTGGGCGACAACCTACTTATATTAGGTTAATCGAATAGTCTTGCGCAGGTAGGCACTTCAGTATTTTTAGCTCGTCCTACACTCATGTTTGTAGTATACCTTGATACGTCTTCTCTATAATTTTTGCATCATGTGAATGTCCCGAAAAAGAAAAAGACCCGGTAAAATCTTACAAAGTTTTAGTAAGTATACGTATTCGACGATGCTCCATAGGCCACAGAGATATTTAATATGCAGTTAAAAAGCCAGCGTAAATAAGAACAAAAGTTTATTCCACGATCGAAAAGCGCGCTCTAACACCTAATAACATAAAAAGAAAATCCCACAATAAAATTAACACGCTATAAAAGCCTGTCAGAAAACAATGTTCCACATTAATATAAGGAGGAGCCTCTAAACAAGAATTTATTCGCCATAAAGCGTGAATATGGCGCGCTCATTACCGCTAATTAATTTATATTGGCGCCGCGGCGCGCATGCGTCATACACCAGCGTTTATGGTGCTGGTATAAGGGCTTGAGTGATATGATCACGGATATGATCATGAAATGAACTATTGACTTTCATTGATGCTCTTGGGAATGGAATGATGCTCTTTGGAGACATCTTTCTAGGAAAATTGGGCTGACTACTGCCGCTGATCGGTTGAGTTAATCGCCAATCCGTTAAAGTCCATTCCGTTTAGATCCGTTCGCAAGCCCAAGCGCGGTGATTAAGATAATTTTTCCATTGTGGCTTTTCAAAAAAACTTAGGTAAAAGTGGTCTGAAAAAATTAAAAAAGTACAATAATTTAATATCAGTAAATAAAATCAAGTTAAGTGTTTATTTCACATTAATTTCACTTCAGTTGAATGTCAAAAGCATTTTTCTTTTGCAACGAATTTATGGAAAATGCAGCATGGAAGCATGCAAAGCATGAATTTTACTTTTTGAACCGCCAAAATTCTCAGCGGCAAACATTACTTATTTTACGATTGACATTTCAGAAAAAGTAGGTACGAGTACGTTAGTATATTTACATATTCTAAAACTGTTGTAGATATCAACGTACCTAACCTGTACCTTAATGTTACTAGGTACTGCCCTTTATACTACTTAGACCATTTCTTCCCTATTTCAGAGTTAGTATAGATATAATAAAGATGGCAATTTGGCACATAACGGCACATAAACAGTTATTGCTATCGTTCTGCGCAGTTTCACGAGACCCGTCCGTTTTGTGACCGGACCATGAACTTGTCTGCACTGAACCTTAATAATGTTTTATCTTTATAAATTATGATAATAAGGTAATGTTTAAAAGAAATACATAAGTACATTACCTAAGTTACCTTATACCTTCTTTAACGAAGTCTACAATCAAGAAATACCTACCAAAATTATTTTTATAATTTTACATAGTTAAACACGATTTAGATCAATCACAAAATAATCTACAAAAAAATTAAATAGATCTAAAAGTCACAACATTCCGTCGCAGCTAGGCTTGTGTCGCATCTCACCGCACGGTGTCATATTTTAGCGTCGGTATCCGCAAAACCACGCATTTATGCGGTCCATCTTCGAGTCATCTTTAGACAAAACAGACAGATACCAACCACAATGATAGCTGCTGTAAAATAAAGGGCATTATGTAATATTTAGTGAAAAGTATTTGATAAAATTTGGTTATATGTCTGCATTTGCTGGACAGGAGGTGTATAAGCTAAAATCTTAGACCAGGGCCTTATACCACAAAACTTTACTAGTCCGTGTACCACAAACCTCTAAGCCACACAGATTGTTCTACAATTAAACAATTTTGTAGAATTGTAGACTTGTAAGGTTTTGTGTTGTGGCCCAGGTTAAATAGACTAAGACTAATATTAACAAACTGTGAATATCAATTCGTCTACAATATTCGTATTCGTCGTTTGTGACAATTATGGCTATTTCTTTTTGACTCGTTCATTGTAGTTTTATCTGTGAAGAACCTTGATTCGCATCTGATATTATGAAGGAGATAACTGAGTAACTGAGTAAACGAATATCATACTAATATCATAAATGCGAAAGTAACTCTGTCTGTTTGTCCTCTTTACACGTTTTAACAGATTTGGATGTTTTGCACACGGGTAGACCATGACCTAGGTTAGGACATAGAATACTTTTTATCCCGGTAGTACGTTCTTGTGAGATAATTACGCGATAACTACGCGGTTGAATCCGTGAGAAAAGTAGCGGGCACAAGTCCATTTACCGCGAGGTATCGCACGGCACCGCGGCGCGCGCCTTCGCCGCCGCCGCCGCCCGAATTTACAACCTCCCTTTTATTAGGTACCTTTGCTTTGTCGAGTTTTTAAAATTCATCAACTATGAATAATGAACGGAGAAAACGAAAAGTAGAATGAGCTGCCGGTTTATACGACTATTGTGGAAGCTATTACGATGAAATGTGGCCGCTATTTTGTTCAGGTAACATTGTTATGCTAATTTATATGACTGGGTTCCGTCGTCGTATATTAGCGCTTTAATTCTATGGACCTGTAAACAATAACGTTAGAAACTATTCTAGCATAGAATCTAGTTTCCAGTACCTATCTAAAGTAGGTTACTTTTCCATAAAAATAAGTCATGTTCAAATGAAAATGCCGTGTTTAGTTAGGTACGGCATAAAGCCGGCTTTATGGTCAAGCCGTTTCTACTGCTGTTTGATCTAACAAACTGGCAATAACTCTAGTTGTCTCTGGGATATTCTCCTTGATAAAAATTACCTAACGAAATCCTCATCGTAACTAATTACGATTAGGATTTCGTTAAATAATTTATCATATTGAGTGTAGACTAACGAGTCAATCGTACATTACAAATAGCCTGTATCTCTGACGTAGGCTTAATGTATAAACAGTTAGTGAATAAACAATGAGGGTAGACAGAGGAAACTGTCTCTAATTACTTACTGAAAGCGTCAGCTAACAATTAGACACTACTTACGTATTCATGTAAGAGAGACATTCGGTCATGACGTCACATTATTGACGTATCCTGACTGACGGGATAAGCAGAGTCGTGGTTGAAGAAAGCCTTATCTTATGTATTTAATATGTAGGCTTTATGATGTACGATGGCTGGTATGAGAGTTATGTTTGATGGTGGATTTTAGCTTGATTTTTAGCACACTTTGGATAAGTTGGCTTCAATTGTTGACAATGATGAACGCATATTCATGTTTTTTTGAGGATATTGTACAATTTAAGCATTCTCAAAATCTCATTCATCTCATTTCTCAGCGTCTGTAAAGAAACAAGATTTCCGAACTTAAAATGAAGAAAGGCAGAAAGTTTAATAAAATAACCTGGCGAAAAACGGTGCGAGAAGAAAAGCAAAATTTTAACATAAATTCAGTCATTTACGTCAAAACGCTATAAAAATCTCCTTCTAACTCCGCCGCCGCCGCGCCGGCCAGAATTCAATAAGAAATAATATTATGAATAGATGATTAAACACTTTTCGCTCGCAACAACAATACAAAGATACTAATTACATTGAAAGCTTCGTGAAAGGGCAGGAAGGACCGAGTCATGAAGTTAATTTAATTACTGAAGCAATTACCTGTTTTTGTACCAAATATACAGTAACAGCCGGTTATTTGTGAGTAAATTGCTTTATAACTATGAGCTATTATTTTTAACTAGGAAAATAGGCGGCTTTTACAGTTAAATACTTATAGATGAGGTATTTATGTATACACTTGTATTTTGGTACACTTGTATTTTTGTATCTATTAGGGCGATTTTATTGACTGCGCCCCAATTCTTTATGACTTATCTTCCTACGTAGGTACATCGATGCTTTCCATCTTGGCTAATATTGATTGCGGAGTTTAGCTAAAGTTTTAGTTTAGAAGCATAAGCAGAAACCTATTTAAAAAGTTATGATTTGTTAAAAGAACCATCCAATACTCAACGGACTCGTAAAAACATAGAATGTTCTTTTTGTTAGACGCAATCGATAATAAAAATGGACATAAAAGTGATGCTGTGTATGTGTGAGGGATACTTACTATTGCCAACTGCTGGCAAATAACACCCAGGTGTTGTAATTCTGTGAGAGAGTGAACAGTTGGTAGTAACGTAACGATCAATAGTTCACTGCAGTGTAGATATTGTTTCAAGTCTCTTAACACTGGTCATAACTCACAACGTAGTTCTATCCTTTAGACAAAGCGTAGTAATTATCTCTATTCCCACAGAGTATATTGTAGAGGCGAATAGCTTTGGTTAAAAACCCAATGGAATAATGACACGAGGCGATGATAAGATGAGATAAATTTAATAATATCACAGCGAAAGTAACTGTAAGAGTAAATAATTTGAGATCCTTTTATGTCTCAGCGTTTGTCAATACGAAATAAGATTTTATGCTGCCGGTACAAATCGTTAATGACTAAATCTAATAAGTAATCGTTTAATTACATGTAGTAAGCTTAAAATTTCTCCTAAACACAGGTTATTTATTAACCTATCTAGGAGAACAGTACGGCATCCACTAACTAGATTATGAAACTTTATGCTTGTGCTTTATAAATTACCTTGCCTTGTAATCTAGTCCTAGTTAAACAATAAAATCTTATCTTAAAAATCTTATCTTATCTTAAAATTATCTAAATTCTGTCTATTGTTTGAACATTGATACAAACAATAGCATTTTAATGTGACAATAACTCGCAATCAATTAGGATAGTTATCGAATAGTTCCCAATTCAGGAACTGGCTTTGGTAGGAAATCGAGCTGGCGTACCTATAGGGCACCAGATAACTGTTGTTTCAAAGTAATATCCTGTGTCATGAATCAGATGTGTATATAGAGAGAGGTATACAGGGCGAGTGTGTAACAACAAGTGCAATAACTGTAGTGAGCCATTCGCGAAGCATTAGCCAGCGCGTGTCTCATCATTATACTGGTCGTTAGCAGGGTCTGAAGAGTGTGGGGCTGGTTGTGGCGGGGTTTTGTTGCAAGCTACAGAAATAGGCTTGTTGTAACACAGATTCTGTTCACGGGAAACTAGAAAATAACAAAGGTACTTCTTGTGACACAGCAGGAAAATAAAGCAGCTCGAGCCCGGGCATACCTCGATTTACATGTAAATGGAGGTATGCCCGGAGTTTATTATATTTAACAACACAGTAAAATTGTGCTTTATTCTACTATCGTTTGGGCACTATCTATAAATTAACAATACATTTACAAGTATGCCTTACAACACACAGGACATTCGAAATAAGGCTTTGTATGGCCGGGCTTGATCGCTACTTCTCTAGTAAGTTTTATTAGATTTCTCCATCAAGAATTTCTCAGTAGCAGTCCGGAGTCTGGATTTGTGCCTGGTTGATAGCAACAGCGCGCCTCCTATTACACAGAATTTAACATAACTGGCGAAATGTGAGTGTATTAAAGGTACACCTCTGCTTTACCCCACCGAGTTTACAGTCGTGATGTTATGTTCTTTCTTTCTACAGCCCATCAAGATGCTCTGATCCTTATGATTATTTTATAGAAGATGCTTACCTCCATGTCTATAAGATCTCTATCACTGCGGCCACGCCCGATGCTCACGGGTCACGCTTTGACCCACATCGCTACACATTTTAGAGAATGGCTCCATTATTTAACCGCTGCGTTTCGCTGCCCATTCATACTGCGTGACTCTAAATTAATATCTGTACAGTATTAGACGAAATACTATCTATTAAGGAAATTCTGCCAAATTCTTTAGAACATGGGTAATTTACTAAGTTTTTAGAGCAACAGTTCGCAACCTGTAATAGACATCAGCACTTGTTATTTTAATTATGTAAAATGTTCGTAATCATGTCAGTATTTACATAATTACAAGGTAGACTGCTACGAATGAAGTCTATTATTTTTATTGATCCCTACTTATTACTTGATCAATACGAAGTATTATTAGGTATGTGTATACAAATGTAGGAACAATCATACCTTGAATTACATAACAACGACAACACCTCACCACATAATAACAAGCTCGGTCCTCATCATGGATTCGACACAATTAATCAAACAATCCCATTCAGATCCATCCATTGAATTGTATCACGTACACACTCGTGCAAACAGCAGCGGCCACCCTTTATAATGAACAAAGGGAAGTAACAAAGAGATTTAATTATTACGACATGGAGGGCAGCACTAATTAGTTTACTCGGCGGCCTGCTCGCCTGGCACAGTGTACGTCGACTTTGTACCATGAGTGACACGACCGGTACTGATTTTGAAACCGAGTTTGGGTTGAGAGCCCCTGCTCTATTGACGTAATTCCGTGTTGATTCGGGGGTAGTGAACACTGTGAGTGATAGTCAAAGTGTCATCTTTCAGATGTGAAATTGATTGATTATACCTTCGTTGCTTACACGTGGCTCCTAAAAAAGCTAGTCACGCTTATAAACTACGAGAAATGAACAGAATAAATAATACTCTTTATTATGTACACCAAATGAATTAAAGATATAAATGAAGAAATACATGGGGTGACACAAAGGCGGTCTTATCGCTTAAAGCACAGCTGACGAACAGTGAACAGTGTTATAATGTTTCGGTGCTCGAAAATGCTACCAGTAGATACAGCATTGAACATAACTAATTAATAGTGTCAACAAAGAGGAAACACGTCAGTAGCACGTGACTGATTGCTTAATGATGAATCGCAGACATTTGCGAGCACCGAGCACCGTGTCCAATATATCACCTACAATATTGATGTGTGACTGTACACAGATTGTAGCAACTGTGGGGCAGTTGTGCTTGTGACTCCATGCACAAAATATCATATTGTAGTGTCGTTTGGTAGTTAGATAGGAATTGAGCGAAAAACTTTAATCAAAACCTCTTAAGTGCTCCTATACACAAGCAGCAGAGGCAACTGCAGCCGTCGACACTGGTAGGCGGCTGCAGTTGGCAACATGCGGCTCGTAGGTATATGAACACTAAGTCGTATTCCATTTTTATTTCTGACTGTTCTGTAGGCAGTCGACGTCAAGGTAGTCAAAAGAAGATGCATCATATGCACAACGTAGACGTTATGAAAACGAGAAAACTCAAAACTCGACGTAACAGAAATCAGCATAGAGCGAATGATTAAAATATTATGATCATCGATTGCTAAATACGTATTGGTAGTCAGGTGGATGCTGAGAGTTGCTGAGAATCGCAGTACCAAGTCCTAAGTTATGTTCACAACTTACATCTTCTTTTATAAGCCATCTACCACTCCGTCATTCTATTCTATTCTTTTTTTTTAATGGGAAGCACAGCCGATGTCGACCATTCTACCAATGTATAAAGTGAGTTGGAAAAGCAAGTGTGTATCGAGATAAATTATTTTTTTAATAAATTAATTGACAAAATCTTCGATGATATAGTTGAACTTAGTGTAGATCTTGTGGGGTTAGTACTGGACTGAAACAAACTAAACACTGAAACTAACTTACTCTGCCTGTTCTGCCTAGCCTTTTCCCAACTATGTTCGGGTCGGCTTCCAGTCTAACCGGATGCAGCTGAATACCAGTATTTTACATGGAGCGACTGCCTATCTGACCTCCACAACCCAGTAACTGGGTAATACGATACCCCTTGGTAAGACTGGTTGTCAGACTTTCGGGCTTCTGACGACCCGTAACGACTGTCAAAGATCCACGAATAACAGCCGGGACCAACGGCTTAACGTGCTTTCCGAGGCACGGAGGAGTCTTGGTATGTAGAAATGGTCACCCATCCACGGACCAACCCCGGCAAGCGTAGCTTAACCTGACAGATCGACCCGAGCGGCTGTTAGTTGGTACTTAGCCACGAGCTCCACTGAAACTAACTAACATAAACATTATAATTGTTAGAACATTAAATTTACACATCCACACAGAAAGAAATCATAATTTTATATTATTGTGACCGATGAAAATCATCAGCTACATCACAAGCAGTTCTGGAGAAGAATATGTTAAAAGGGAGAAGAAATTAACACTCCGTCGTTATTCGGCGTGTACAAAGGCGTCGCATGTCACTCCTCTATAAGCTCCTCATAGTTTAGTGCACGTTATCGTAAACCTATCGTACGTTGATGACATATTTAAATTCCGCAGTTTATGTCGACGTGGGGCGCTTTCAGAGTAGGAAGTAAATAGCAACTGATGACGTCAGGTTAACTCTAATGTTTATGAAACACGAATGATCCATTCATTCGTGTTTGTCAAGAAGGTAAAAGGTGGTATAGTACTATTTTAAATTGTTACATAATTTGCAAGTATTATGACTTTAGAATCAATATATATAAAAATCAATTGTACTAGTCTCGCAAAAACTCAAAACATGGCTCGACCGATTTGAATAATACATTTTTTGTTTTGTTCGCCTGAATACAGGGTGGTTTAGAAAAAATAATAATTAGAAAAACTCAAAGGAACAACCGAAAAATCAAAAATTTAAATTTTGACAGGACAACGTCTGACGGATCAGCCAGTACAAACTGTTTAATAGAACAATGTTTCTCCTAAACACTATGTTTACCAACACATTTTATGATGCCTGTGTGTTCAGTAGGTATACGTTTTATTATTCATATTCATATTCATTTATTTGCGTTCCACAAGGTAAAAACAAGATGTTAACAAAGGGCTTAAAGCTAAGAGCCGTTGTAGACCCTGTCAGGGCACAGCAAAAAATATTATTAGATTTAGATACATAGCTAATACTTAAAGTTAAAAATACAAGTCGCAGAAAACTAAAAATTAAAACAAAACTACACATGAAAATGCGAATGTGATAATTCAATCACATTCGCATAAAAGTCAATAACAATAACATAAATAATTCTATTTTTGGTAAGTAAGTAGCTATTTTCTTAAAATACTATTGTTGCGTATTACACATACAAGAGCAAATTATAAATAAACATACTAAAAAGGTACCTCACACACATCTCAAGCCACACATTCAACGATAAATAATATCACAATATTAATCTACCAACATCGCAAAAATCGTATTTCCGAACAACGGATCCAATTTATCAGAGCTAAGTCACCATTTACCGGGTCATTATCCTTTCTCAGTGAATTTCCCCCCCACTGGGACCCCCTGGGACCTTGAGACGTCCCCTGGTTACTAGTAAGCGGTCTATTGTGACCCCTGCTGCTACGCAATCTCTGAAGCCTCGTAGCTCGTAGCGCTACGCCGTAGGACGAGATTGTTTAATTCGCGTAAGTCATGATTGGGTTGTTCTGATTTGTATTTATGTTCGCAGTGTAGATTAAAATGGTAATTTAATTAGGTTAGGTTTTATTAATTGGTTCATAAAACGTAAATAACGCCGTTTAATTAAATTAGGTAAACAAACATTTATTTAAAAAAACATGAATATCCAAAGCGAAACAATAATTAAATAATTATATTTTTATTGTCAGCATCTTAAACGTGTTTCTAATTTTGTTGAGAGCTCCTAATATTGTCTCCGAAATAGTCTTTATCGTCGAAATAACTGAAATTGATTTAAGCTGTAAACATGACCGAATCTATCATGAACGGTAACCTTGGAAATGAGCAATTCAATTAACAAAAATAATACCTCATTAATTATAAAACATAGAAACATCTCCATAATAAAACAATATTCACCCTTAAAATAAACAGAGTAGTAAAAACATTCACTTAATTAAAATAATAAGATAGACACGGTCTTTCTACCCCGGGGAACAATGTGTTGTAATATTGTGTAGCGCGTGCTACGAGCTACGCGGCTACGGCGCTACGGCGTAGGCGTCACGTCCGTATACCGCCGGCTATATTTCAACTTTATTAGTGAATTGAGAGTAAGGTAAGCAAATAGTTTTGTTGTAGGTGAGGAAATTTTATGGTAATGTGAAAATGTACTGGCAAAGTTTGAATATTTATTGTTAGAGTTACGAAAGATATATTTCAATAAAGAATTATTTTCCGGGAGGTTTTCTCTACGTTTGAGTTATTCTTTATAGAGTTCTACTATGATACACCATAAAATGTTTTTAGAATTGTATGAATTGAAATTCGTTAGATGTCTAAATGTTGTTTATATCTCAACCCCAACAGACGAATTATAAGAATTGAAAGACAATTGACGAGCTCGTGGCTGAGTAATAACAGCCGCACGGGTCGATCCATCAGGTTAAAAGCTACACTTGCCGGAGTTGGTCCGTGGATGGATGACCATTTTTACATAGGTACCGAGACTCCTTCATGCCTCGGAAAGCACGTTAAGCTGTTGGTCCCGGCTGTCATTCGTGGATCTTTGAAAGTCGTTACGGGTCGTCAGAAGCCCGAAAGTCTGACAACCAGTCTTACCAAGGGGTATCGTATTACCCAGTTACTGTGTTATGGAGTTCTGATAGGCAGTCGCTCCAAGTAAAATACTGGTATTTAGCTACAGCCGGTTAGACCGGTGGCTGACGAAAAGGCAGGCAGATTGAAAGACAATGGGAAAGAATGTAAAGTTTTTCGATGCGCCATAAAAAAGGGAAGATCTTCCGACCAGACGAGTGTTGTATCTAGTGGGCTACTGCCCGACGGTTGTGATCTGGTTTCTGAATACCTTTATGCCAATCAGATAACTTAGCCCCCAGCAAAGTTATCCACTTGATTGGATTCATGCAGGATTTACGTGACGTCAGGTCTGAAGCGTACTTCACATGTGGAGCTGTAGATTCCGCCACAATGTCAACAAATATAAAAAAACATTGAATTTACATAAAACTACAATTTCCCACCATTTTAAAATGCAGAAGATAAAACACCTACATAAATATTTACGAAACAAATGGACGCAGAACCCGCGTGAGTAACCTATTACAACAGGGTGTTCACAGGTCCTCCGCGATTGAAGCGCGTTATGTTAATGTTATGGTAAGCAAATTATTACACGTAACAGGTGTTTATGACAGACGGGCTGTGTAGGTACATGTTGTATACATATGGTAATTCGATTGCATGTAATAGGTGGACATCTGTCTTTGTTTTAGGGTTGTATTTTTATGTAGATGGTTTTTTTACCGTCATTTATTTGGGCTTTGCATTCCTGACCAATCCAAGTGAGGTGATTTGCCTGTATTTCCTTTCCTTATGGGTATTATCATAGTAAGTGTAAACAAAACAAAAAGATCATTGAACAAACCAGCCTTCACTACCGCGTTAGTTTGATGATGATAAAGTTGTTTCTCTTGGAGTTATCAACTCCGTCTTCTGTCATCTGTCTCATTACCTACTGATTATTGTAAATATTTGGTTTTTATTCCTATTCAGTAGTGCATAGAGGAATCTTAAACATTAACGGATCCCGACTCACAGATTCTTGAATCACATATAAAAATACTCCGTTTTCACACACAAACGATGTTCTAAAAGCATCCCTGAGTCTTACAAAGCTGGTCACACATGACCACGTACCGCCACTTGTACAAAGTGCGCCAGGAGGGCGGAGGTATAGGTACACTTCTCGTAGTTGTCGGCCATTGGGATGCATACTGATTGGAGATTTGAAGGCAACATACGTAGGCATATGGCTTTCCTCGTATGTGAGTGATTCTAATTATTGATGAACAATCAGTGGATTCCCTTTAGGAAGTGTGTATAACAAATAGGAAACAAACTGATAATGTTGTATATTCGTGCTATATCAATAAGACAGAGTGTACATAGTTAACGACTTGATTGACTATTTGACTCAAGGTTAATACAGTCATTTATTTATGGTCAGGCCTATATACACTACACAAATGATTAGTCAGGAATATATTTACCTAAATAAAAGTACGTATATTATATTTAGATGTTTATGGTTATGTAGTCTGTAAATTATGTAGTCATGTGACTGATATCTTTAAGATTGAGATACATGGGTGACAAAAGGTGACATACATACATCCCAACCTAATACTTACTATCCCAGTTTCAAACACTACGTTCATTCACCTATACAGTGCCTGTCACAGCCGCACTTTACCCTCAGTAATCTGGAGAAGTGTCGGACCATTGTGTCAGACACTTGGGTCGCAAACGCATAGTGAATGCGGCTTTACACTCAATGCATGCACATACAACGTGCTCCGACTGTCGGAGAATGACTTCATGATATGTCTTGATCCTAGCGAGGAGGAGGTAAACCGTATACTGAATACTCCGTGCATGTGGTTATCGTTAAAGGATATGTTCTAGCCTTATAGATCTCTTATGAAACGACTAAGGGATTACGTCAAGAAGATAAGCAGTAACATCTTCGTGTGTGCGACGACATACTACGATCCCCAATTTATACGCCAAATGTAGGATTGATCCATTTCATCTATTAATTATAGAGAGACATTGGGTAGCTAATTTTTACATATTCTTGCAAGTTATTCACGCTTCTAAACTTATTGTAATTCTATTCTACGCTTCTATAATTTATTCTATCCCAGTACAAATATATATTTAACATAACATATTCTCATGTCTAGCCTACCCACCCACATTACAAGGTCAGCACGCAGCGTGCGACATAACATCTTGATTAAAAATATTGCGAGGAAGACGTCGTCATAAATACCATGCGTGTGTTCAGTGCGTGGTCAAGATGGTGTAATAGAATGGTCGAGTTTATTGTACGGTCGTGGTTTGTAAATGAATTAGGGTAAATAAAGTTGTAAGTGGATTTTTACTGAGAAATCGACCAGAATAAATGGTATTTATCGTATGGTGCACCGTATGTCGATCTACTACTTAACATGACATTAAATGTTGGATGATTCATTATTTTCCAGTTCCAGGGAAGAGACAATAGACGTTATTTATGTAAACAAAACTTTTCCAGTTAATACCTCGGAACAATTTTAAATTGTGGTCAGTTGTTCGTTTGCGACTTTTTCCTGAAATAATAAATAAAATATACAATTATACGTACAAAATGCTCTTAGTAGCTAACACCCCACACCGTAGCGTAGTGTGACTCGCAGCTTAAATACTAATGCAGGGAAAATATAAATAACCCGAGAATGCATGCGTCACCGCACTGCAGAGAAGAAAGTTGCGCCAAAGGTATAAATCAAATAGAAGAAATAACAAAGGCAGCGAAGATCACGAGCTATAACCGCTTAGGGATAAGTAGAGATGAACGCATACTGACCGCATGATGTACATTATTATCAATTTAGTCAATCGTATTCAGCAGCAATGTATCTTCTCTTATTCTGCTTGGCGTATCAAACGCAAACTATTATGTCAGCCATAGCTTCGAGTTTAGCAATACCAGTAACGTTCATTAGTTCCTGTAACGTGCGGGTATCAGGGCACGCAGGTCATTGTGCCAAGTGTCCGATATGATCCCATCTCATTTTCTCATTGATATACATTGCCGATCGTCTGTTGTTCAATAAGGAAGATTGGATGCTTCTCAAAGCAATTCGCTTTTTCGAAGACAAAAGAAGATGTCGAGGCATTCCCTAAAAGGATGTGTGTTATCTAGTTTAGAACAGCCCTTCCCGAGGCGTGCCTCGTAAATAAACCGTAGTACGCCATTGAGGCGCGTATACCCGGGCGCCTATACCCGGGTGCCTCTACCCGAGCGCGTATACCCGGCCTCGTATCTCGCATCTCGGGCTTATTCCCGCCAAATCACGGGAATCACGCCCGGGGCTCCACCTAAAAGGTTTATGGCAATGAGTATGAAGAAGACAAGGTTTTAAATAAATATTTTGTATCCACTTTATGTGTCGCATAAAGTTTTTTAATTGTGTTTCAAAAGTGATGATGCTTAATACGATGGGCGCATTCAGGGCAGTCAACCCTAACGAAAATCTTGCTGACGGGTTAATCTTAGACAACGCCAAAAGAGGCAGTAAATTACCAGTAATAGTATGCTATTGATAAACATACTCGTATTATTTAAATACCTAGGTATTTGTGACTTTTGGAGCATTCCCTAAGGTCGAGATGCGAAGTTAAACATAAGCGAATATCAAGATACCTCGCGTAACTTGTCTCATGCCTACTCCTCGGTGAACTTATCGCATGTATGTGCGAGATGAAATAGGTGCGTATTACACGGAGCGATGTCGGTGGAGCCGCGCCGAAGCCTTCACTTTACACGTGCTGAGCGTTAGCCCGTGACCTTTGTGACCGCAGTTTTATTAAATATGGACGCAGTTCGACGCAGGATTCTGTGACGGTTTAGACTAAAATGTGGACTGTCATGGAAATACTGTAAATGTACAGTCAAACACACAGCACAGCTGTAACACTAGAACTACGAAAATCGCCCTTATTGCTACAACAGAATGGCGCTGTCGATGGCAAATTGTTACCACAAATGTGCGGTTAACTGTACCTAACAGTTGGCCTAAAATTGCGTATTCTACGGATTAAGAGGGTTTCTTCTAAATTAAGGGGCTGCTATTTGGCTGCAATTTGGTACAAAACTAGCGTACAACTTGATAACTTGTGGCCTGTGGACTGACTTTACTATGGTTACTTTGACTGCATGTAATTCAGATACTAAACAACTATATTGTGTCTCAAATTTAACCAAACCCGTGCCCTAAAGCGCAGGAATTTATCTCTAAACCACTGTTGAAATCTCCCATTAACATTTCCAATTAATTGATCAACGTGCTACAACGTCGAGTTCCTCCGTGACATCACGTCGTACCGAACTCCGTGAAATTGCTCGCGCCGGATAATCACGGTGATTACCCGCAGCCTTCCCGTGACGTCATCACTGTATTAGCACGTGCATATTGTTATTATGTTCCCTAATTATTATGGCTTCATTATAATATTATGTAGAAGGGAGGGAGGGGCTCCAGCTTAGGTTTGGAAAAGGCTTACGTTACAGAGACCGAGGTTATTGACTGGTCATATTAAAGACCTCAATCATAATCAGTCTATAATGTTCCCACTGCTGGGACACCGGCGTTCACTCTCTGTGAGAGGGAGTGGGCCGTAATACACTATATACGTGGGCCCAGTGTGGGTTGGTGGATATTATAGATCTATTTTGTAGAGTGATTGAGATTAAAAAAAGTAAAAAGGTAATCTTATCCAAAATAACCAGAATTACTTACTGCTATTTATATAAAAGCTTTATGGCAATAATTTTCTTTTTTCTAGTGTTTTTTTATCATATTACCTAACTACATTAGATCTTTTTCTGAAATTCTGTCTCGCCATATCTGTAAGTATAGAAAATTACGTGACCTTCGTACGAAATGTAAATATAATTTATTATTTCAGGCAATTTCTTCGGGGCATTATTACTTTGCGCTCGTAAAAACAAGTAGCACATATTAAAACATGGCTTTATGTAAAAAGGTACAAAGAGTGTAACAATTATGTCGCAATAGTCCAGTGGTTATGGAGCTTGATTTTCAAAGGAAGGACGTATTCTATCCTATATTAAATGTGCAATATTTGTATCTATACAGGGCGTCCCAAAATTATGGGACATGAAGGGAAAGTACCTTAAATATCGTAGATAGGGTATTTTTCTGAAAGAAGACTTTATGTTATTTTTAAAAGCTAGTAATTCTGCATTCGAAGATTTTCTAAAAATTACTTGCCTCGTCTGGGAATCGAACCGACTTAAATGTAAAAAAAAACACCCCTACTTTTATGATGCCAATCGAAAGAATGGCCAAAAAATAATAACTCTTCTTAAGTAATATAGTATTTTAAAAGAAAGGAACAACGTAAAATGTTTGAGTCAGATCCCCGGACCTTACACCATTAGATTTCTTCGTCGGTTCGATTCCCAGACGAGGCTAGTAATTTTTAGAAAATCTTTGAATGCAGAATTACCAACTTTTAAAAATAACATAAAGTCTTCTTTCAGCAAAATACCCTATCTACGATATTTAAGGTACTTTCCCTTCATGTCCCATAATTTTGGGACGCCCTGTATACAGGGTTATTGGTTTTACGTCGGCAATCCGTTAAGGGGATATAGGAGCGGTCATTTGCAACAAAATTACCCCTGAAGACCCCTATGCCAATGTCAACCATTTTCTAGTTTTTTTAATTATTATATGTTTGTAATTACGTTCTTGAAAACGGCTCTAACGATTTCGATGAAAGTTTACGGGGGCGAAAAATCGATCTAGCTAGGTGTCATATTTGGGAAAATTCGTTTTCTCCGTATTTTCACCCGAGCAGAGCTCGGGACTCACCCAAAGTTTAGAATAATGACATGGCAGCATGGAATAAGTAAGTACTTACTATTATGACAGTATGTGCTATACATGGAATTAGTATGAACAATCCTATACTATTAAATGAGCATTCTCTATTTTCACCACAGCAGAGCTCGGTCGCCCAGGTACTGTTTAAATAAAGTGAGAACAATGGATCTTCTTCACCTTGAACACCAGTGACTATGTTTTTCCATATTGTAAAGAAAATCATCTTAAGGACACCTAGATCACCAAATACAATGAAAAAGCATAGAGAAAAAAAAGTTCAAAATAACATAACATCACGCCTTGTTTCCCCGAACGGTTGGGCAGAGGTGTACTTGTAGCAGGTACACCCAAGCAAGCAAGTGCAAGTGCAAAATGTTTATAATATAATATAATATTTAAATGTCAACATTCCATCCTTCATTGGTCGTCAATCCTCGCGCGTTTCTGTATAAGAAAAGGCATTTGTTCTACAGTGAGCCATAATACAGCTAACATAGTTTACAAAAAATACGAACAATCAATCTGAACTAAGTATATTATACTTGAAGTACACGACTTTTGAAGTTCAAGCTCTATGTAGAAAATGATAAGCGATCGACCAAACTAATCAGACTGTTGAAATATAACTTGTAATGCCTGAAAGCTGACCTAGCCAGGTTCAAGACACGCTTGTCAGTACTAGGCTTTAAACTTAGTTACTAATAGATTATATAGTTTCGGGCTGAGTAGCACTGACGCGAAACGGTGCCAACACGAAACCGGTTTGTTCAATGATGATATAGATAAATATGATGAAACTGAAAATCTTGAATTTGCTGAGAAAAGGCTAGGCCGATTAAGATCTCGATTTATGCCGAGAAAACCTAGATTGGTAAGTAAATCTAAAAAAATCTCTAATGAAACTGACTAACTAACTAATTCCAAAACGAAGTTGGTAGTTACAATGCACCCAAAAACAAACCAATACATTGTTTTTGCTCCAACCAGCCAAATAACAAAAGTACAATCACATTTAACCAGAAGTTTTAATGAAAATATTCGCTGTGGTTTTTATACGATCATCCACTGAACCGCTCGGATTATCTCTACAGCGAAAATGTTGAAGATATCCGAACATAAACTGGAATAAAGTATTCAAGTAAAAGTAAAAAGTTTGATATGTTAAAGAGATCTTTTTTAAAAGTCACTTAAAGAGGATTACAAAGTAAAGCTACGTCAAATGAATGGGCTTAACTGATGTTATAGAAAGAAAAATAAGTTTAGAATGTTCTCCTTCAATTTGTCTGGCTGTCTGTACCTACTTATTATTATTATTTTATCCATCCTATATGTACCGCACTAGTTTTTTATACGCTTGTTATCGGCTCAGTGAATTACTATGCACCTTCTAATTAGATCATGCTCAATTGAGCAAATGAACGACGTGAACCTTCTTTTAAGAACAGACCGGCTGCTTTATATCAAAGGTTACCTTCATGTTGTCCCAAAAAAAGAAAATTTAGTTTTACCCAGATACCAGTCAATATTAATTCAACACTCAGTATATTTAAAATGCTTCTTTTTTTTTTTGTTTCATCACAATAATTATCACCTTTTTTATTTATATAATAGGTATTATCATCTCAATTAGTAGGTAAACGAATAAAGTAAGCTGACACAAACCTCAAAAATCTTACTGCATGCAAGTAAACGAGGTCGCGTGTTTCTCCTAGTCTCATATAAAAACAATGTAATTGTGTTTGTTTGTCACATCGGTCACATATTCTGTGGCCGCCGCTGTCCCCGGTTTATTGCCAAACTTTATATTCATCGATCCACCAGCCATCCCCCGACCATCCCCCGACCGTTCCAACCCCCAAGCGACCCGCCACCGGAATTTTGGGATTTTATTAAAATCCCCCACACTGATAGACGGGGTTTTTTATAAAGAAAATAATACTATAAAAAGTTAAATTACATTATTTCGTCCGAAATGTTTCGCCTGCAGCTGTTTATTTACTTTGGAGATGGAAATATTGTTGTTATTATAAATAAAAAAGGATATTTCTTCACGTTTCTTTGATATTTTTGTTGAAGATTTATGTCCCTGCAGATGAGTGATGTGTCGCACGACGCTCGAGTGTCGACACAAAGTGGCGATTGTGAAGCAACTGTGAAATGTGCAAATTGATGCGTGTTATTTACATTCTCAACAGATTTCACAGTATCATAGTGAAAAAAGGCGAAGAGGTGTTACAAAATAGATTATCAAAAATTGTATAATAGTCAAATTAAAAAAATAAGGCATTTTATAAAGCTTTCTCTAATTATGTTAAGGAGTCGTTGATGAAATATGTAATTACTACAGTTCGCGACTTCATTATACATATTAAATTAATACCTATCCACTTTGCTTAACTTACCATAATCACTCAAGCTTCACACAAACTATCTTTCTCGAATCTTCAAAACTAGCTAAGTACCGAACTGGCTTCACCCCAGATCGATGCCTCTCAAGTCGGATGTGCCTCTTGACCCGGATGCTGTAGTGGCTGACGTCATCGCGGCAGCGATACCTGGCGTGATGCACTCCAGATCCGATCCACCTTCGCTCGAGGGGAAGATTGGGAAATGAAGGGTTCGAACGGTCATACTGCAGTCATTATGCAGTTTGGCAGATATAGTGGCGGTACGACACACTTTTTTTAAGTCACATTGCGAAATACTCATAGTGCGGTTTGTATCCAATAGAAAAGTGTTTCTTAAAGCATTTACACTTGATATGACTATGCATGCTACCATTAATTAAGTTAATTGATTAATTTAAACATAATTATTCTATTTTAGTATCGTGTACACAAAACACATGTATATCAGCTGTTACATCAGCTAATCCAGTAACAATTATGGTGAAGAACTCCCCAAATTTCAAAAAGGACTTGTATTAATTGGCTTCATTTTGATAACACAACTGTTCAACTTTGTCGGTGTAGCTTCGCCCGCCAGCTACCTCTTTAGAACTCCAATCAACAATCGGTGCAGTCGATAGTTTCTTCCGCAAATGGTGGCAATCGATTGCGAAGCGTAGAATAAATTGAACCTTATTTACATTTGAACAAACGATGCCGGTATCTATCAGATAAATAAACACAAACACAGCAACACCATTACTGGAACTGTTGTAAAGATAAAATAGTATTTGTACAGAGGTAATATATATTCAACACATTACGCGTTCAAATACTTCGAGAAAATAACCTTATCCCGCCATATTTTTTTTCAAGTGAAGGTGACCGGGAGGGTAAAGCCTTTCTCAAGAAACATCCGAACACACACATTTGTCATGTCGTTCTCTCCCTCCTCCGAAAAGAAAATGAAACTCCTTTTTTCAGAACGCTGCTTGTTTATTTTTTTCATCTGGCAACATAAATCCGCTTATGAATACTTACCGAGGCGGAGCGGACGGGGTACAAGATAGCGTTCTGGCCCACCTTCAGATATCTTTTTCATTTTCCGGTCCTAGGTGGCGGTGATTGGTTTTATTTTGCACGTGGATGTTCATACTCCAAAGGCAGTTCTCACGTTTGAAATAAGATTATTGTACCTGCAATCATTATTAAAACTTGATAATATCGAGTGATGAAATAGTGATAGGATGAAGTCCGCTGTTTAGTTGTTAGATTTTCTCCAAAGATCTGTCAAATGTACAGATTTAGTTCAAGCCTCTAACAGATCATAGGCTCCACCATTGGCCATATTCCGCAGCAGAATTTTCTTCTTTTCCATTCTGACCACAGAACCATAATCGCTTGCCCTCAACACGAGCCCCGACCTCTCTGCAAGCATCGCATAAAGCGTCGGTCACACACTTAATCATGTCCCAAATCGCGCGGCAACAACAATGGCGCTGACCGCCGACCCCTTATCGTGTTCATGTTTATTTTTCCTCCTTTGTTACGTTTTCCATCGTGTTTATTTCTTTTTGTTAATGTTCAGGAGTCAGGTCGTTGGCTCGGCTTGGCTGAAGCGATAATTGATACTGCTATATTGTATTGTTTAGTTACAGAGTTTTATAATTTTGTTCAGATTAGTAGGTATTGGGTTGCTTTTGTAGCATTTTTTTTTATGTGGATGTTTTTGTCCTATTTCATATTATTTTATTAGCTGGCGGTTCTATAATGTTTGAGAATCATAGCTGGTCCTCGAATTGAAATTATTTAACCAACGTGAATTTATATACCTAATCTAAAAATTACTACCTACCATGTGCTATTCTGGAGTGGCAACCGCGCACCGGAAGACGTAGCGTTGGAAGACCTCCTACAAGGTGGACCGATGACCTTGTGAAGGCCGCAGAAATCCGCTGGATGCTGGAAGCACAGAACCGGTCGAAGTGGCGGTGCTTGGGGGAGGCCTATGTCCAGCAGTGGACGTCTTCCGACTGAAATGATGATGATGATGATGATGTGCAAATCACGTAGTTCACATAGGACAAGAAAACACATTACAACCGATAAAACACAATATCGACTGTATAGAAAACTACATCAATTCTACATCTGACTACCTAATCTAACTTCCTTCGCCTCGCGACTTGTTATAAGAAAAGTTGTAGAACGAAACCAGAGTTTGGAGTATATTTTTGCGGTCGCTGTGAGCCCCTTAAGCCTTGTAATGTACGGATTGTTCTGCCCGTACAGACAGTAAATATTGGATGATATTAAGCCCCGCTCATTTGCTTTTGTAATCTTATTGCAAAATATACGTTCCCTTGCAGCTTAGGACAAATAGAACTCTTTAAAACAACAATAATTTTATATTGAAAGATCTTCGTATGTCGACTATTGGTCTTACTTTATTCATATAAAATACATTTTTGTATTTTAATATTTTCTACAACGTTCAACGACCAACAAATAAAACCTAGCGAAGTGCTGAAAATCTACGAACACTCAAATAAAATATGTAAAGAGGAACAAGAGTACAGATTTAAATTAATAATACATGAGAAAATAAAAAGGTCAGGTCTTACTTTGGAGCATATATTCAGCATCCTTGAAACACGTAGCGCGTGACGAATCCTGAAAATGTACTGAAAATGCAACTGAAACTAGAGATATAGTAAAACAATTATAAACATGACACTCCTACGAATCTAGTTTGGGAATAAAGTTATGAAAAATGCGACCAAATAGATACGGTAAGTAACCCTTCGTCATTTATTTGGAGGCGTTTCAAAAGTAATTTTAAGCTAACCAGATTCTTGTCCTTGACCGTTCATTGTAATAAATAGCAGCATAAATTGGGAGGTAAGAAATATGTGTTTATGCATTTCAGTGTTCGACTTGTTTTGTCTTAAAACTGCAGAACACCAAGCACGATTAATAAACGAGAAACAAGAACACACATGGCTCAGGATTACAGTTGTCACGCTATAGCAAGTAATGCATAAATGTAGTTGTTGCAGCGTGCTTATCTCCGCATACCTCGGGAGCCTCACTAAACCTACATAGTACATTCACGCTCCACCCAGTTTACACGATTCTGGAAACAGTGTGAACAAAGGCTGCTTTCTTAATTTGGACAAAGCAACTTACTTTTAAACGTAACATTCCTACTTTTAGCTCGACTTGTATTTTTTCTTGGCACCGGTTCTGTTAAGCTTTAGCCAAGGCTGAATTTATTATACTACGTCGAATTTGTTATACTAAGTCCATATTATATCGTCGCCATATTATATGTATAGGCTAGCTCGTGTATTTTATGGGTATCGTAAAAAATGTCTTAGAGATTAACATAAGAGAGTTTTTAGATAAGTATTATCCTTTTGGACACTAAACGCATCAAAAAATCCATTTGACGAGCGCCCAAATTCTTAGAAAATTAATTATTGGTTTATTGTCATTTCTAAAATATTTAAAAGAGAGTGCCTCCGCTGCCGGCGCCGGCTCCCGAATTGGCTGCCGGCGCCGGTTGCTGAATTGACTGCCGGCGTTGAGTTTGGAAAAAAAAGCGCAAAATGGGATTGGCAATTTGGCATAATGGAGTAGGTAGGCATAATTTAAAAAATATATAATAAAGCATTTTTTTTTCAGTATTATATTTCCATAATCAATGATTTCCATATTCCAGTAATCAATTACTAAGTCCCCGGAACCGAACTAGTTAGATTAGGTTAAATATTTTTACTCGCAAAAAAGGTAAGGTTAGGTTAGAACTGTGACCCCCTAAGCACGAGCCGAGCGAGCAAAGCGAACGGTGTCGCGGTAGCGGCCGGCAAATGCCAAAAACAACTAGAATATATAAAAAAAATACTTTAGTTAAGTAAGTCAGTAAAGTAAGTAAACATTTATTTGCATAGATTGCAGGTGCAGTAAATAAATTGTAACAGTTAGGGTTAGTTAGTTGGAGTTATGAATACTGAAAGGGTTTTCATAAACGCCGCGCCGCCGGTGTCCAATATGGAAGCCAGCGATGCCAGCCACAGAGTATGTAATGTGCCGGCAGCCGATGTTTTTAATCTCGGCTGCCGGCAGTAATGTCATGCCGGTTCCCAAGACGTTATTTTTGGGAGCCGACGCCGGCAGCGGAGGCACTCCCAATTTAAAAGTGTACCCTTTTATAGGTTTTATAGTAGCAAAAGGTACCTACACTCTTATAACGGATGATTACGTCATCGATTTAGCAGTGGTGGCCCAGTGGTATCGGCCCCGACTTACGACTTGTAGGTCGTGGGTGCGAACCCAGGCAAGCGCTTTTCTTTGTGTAAATTATTCCATCACCACTGCTCTTAAAACGGTGAAGGAAAACATCGTGAGGAAACCGGCATGTCCTAAAACCAAAAATTCGAAAATATGTGACATCTACCAGCCCGCGTGGTAAATTACAGCCCTCTCCCTCTCGAAGAGAGGAGGCCTGTGTCCCAGCAGTGGGAACATTTTAGGCTGATTACGCGTCATCGATTCTATGATGATGATCTTTTATACAACACACCATGTAATACAACTGTATTACTATAGCTAGACGTAAAATAACCCATTTACAACTACGATGTCCCTATCCCATAAAACGCGCATATATCCCTAAAAAACATATTCGTTCGGTTACATCGGGCGCTAGTGATAAATGTGAAAGGTCACAGCTCGACGTAACTGTCGACCTAATGTTTATGTTTAAAGGACGCTTTTATGCGCCACAAAACTCACGATAATGTTCGTTGGTCCTCGTAAACTTGGTCCTAGCAGCCGCAGCCGGGCTCAGGCAGCCTTCAGGACCATTACTGTTCTTTTGATGGTTGCAACTTTATTCAGACGGGTTTATTTTAAATTGTAAGCGAATTGTGTTGTTTATTCGTTAGTTATGTCGGTCTTGAAGTTTTATTACTTTATTTATTCCGTTCTTGTAGGATGTTCGAGTCTGTAATTCTACATTATGTTCTTGTCGTTAATCTGAATTCTGTAAGTATTTTCAGAAAATGAATACATTCACATCAAACTCAAACTCAAAGCATTTATTTCAATTAAACCATTTGCAGGCACTTTTGAATTGTAGAAGAATGGGCAAGAAACTCCACGGACACTCTTTTAAATAAAAAACTGGCCAAGTGTGTGTCGGACCACGCACAATGAAGGGTTCCGTAGTTGGGATGAATTTTTCCCAAAAACAAACTTAACTTTGTAGTTGATAAACATGTTTTCCCATACGAAATGTATGGGAAAACAAGTTTTTACAAGTGCAAAGTTAAGTTGGTCGATTATTACTCGTTAACTTGTAAAGCCTACTTAGCTGTGATAGTTTTCCTTTTAATTTCGTTATATAAACTACTAGGTACTGTGATTTTTTTCACACATCCAAAACCAACTATTTAGCTGGCAGGGGGTTTTTGTTAGAGTCAAGTGTCCCCCACACTTGACTCTAACAAAAACTAGCAATTTAAAGCTTAATATTTCGCAAACGGATCCCTGAATCCAAAAATGGTTTTCTCAAACTCACAATGTTTTTGAAGGACCTTTCCAATGATAAAAAAATAAAAAAAACATCCCCTCTTTACGTGTAGGGGAGGTACCCTAAAAAAAATGTTTTTCATAATTTTGTTTTACCATTTTGTCGGCGTAATGAATATGTATACCTATGCCAAATTACAGCTTTTTAGTACTAAGGGTCTCGGAGCTAGACCGCGGACAGACAGACAGACAGACATGACGAAACTATAAGGGTTTCTTGTTTACTACGGAACCCTAAAAAGTGGTGGCACTCCGGGAGTGCCGACAGAAGTGAAAACTTGAACAAGGTCGCCTTCATTTCAGCCGAAAGACGTCCACTGCTGGACATAGGCCTCCCCCAAGCACCGCCACTTCGACCGATTCTGTGCTTTCCGCATCCAGCGGATTCCTGCGGCCTTCACAAGGTCATCGGCCCATCTTGTTGAAGGCCTTGCAACGCTACGTCTTCCGGTACGTGGTCGTCGCTCCAAAACCTTTCGACCCTATCGGCCATCCGTTCAGCGAGCAATGTGCCCTGCCCATTGCCACATAAGTTTGGCAATTCTTCGGGCTATGTCGGTTACCTTGGTTCTCCTGCGGATCTCTTCATTTCTGATTCGATCACGTAGGGAAAGCATAGCCCTCTCCATTGCCCTGTGGGTGACTTTTAGCCTTCTGATAAGGCCCATTGTGAGTGACCACGTTTCAGTACCATAGGTCATCACTGGCAACACGCACTAGTCAAAGACTTTCGTCTTGAGACACTGTGGTATGTGGGACGAGAAGATATTGCGTAGCTTCCCGAAAACTGCCCAGCCGAGTCGAATTCGACGATTGACCTCTTTCTCGAAGTTGGACCTACCTAGCTGAACAGTTTGTCCTAGGTAAACATACTAGTCCACAACTTCGAGCGTAGTGTCTCCGATCTTCATGAGAGTGGGTGTCACATGGGCATTTGACATGACCTTTGTCTTGTCCATGTTCATTTTCAGACCCACTATTTCGGAGGCTCTACTGAGGTCATCGAGCATTGTACTGAGGTCCTCCATGGTCTCAGCCATGATAACTATGTCGTCGGCAAACCGAAGGTTAGTGATATATTCGCCATTGATTTTGATGCGTAGCACTTTCCAATCCAGAACCTTGAAGACATCCTCCAGTGCAGCGGTGAACAGTTTCGGAGAGATAACGTCTCCCTGTTTCACAAATCGCTGCAGAAGGATAGGTTTCGAGGTCTGGTCCTGGAGTCGGACTGACATAGTGGCATTTTTGTACAGACACTTTAGCACCTCGATGTACCGATAGTCGATCTGGCACTGTTGAAGAGACTGCAGCACAGCCCATGTCTCGATTGAATCGAAGGCTTTCTCGTATTCCACAAACGCTAAGCAGAGAGGCAGGTTATACTCTTCGGTCTTCTGTATAAATAACCTGCCGCAGCGTATGAATGTGGTCTACGGTGCTAAAGCCTTTACGGAATCCGGCTTGTTCGGGAGGCTGAAAGTCGTCAAGCCTGCGCGCAAGACGGTTCGTGATAACTCTTGAAAACAGCTTGTAGACATGACTCAGAAGTGTGATGGGCTTATAGTTCTTAAGCCTTGTCGCCCTGGTGAACGAAGATCGCCTTGGTGGAAGAAAAATACTTTATAGAACATTGGTCCATAACCTTATCTAAATAAAGAGCACAATCGCGTTTACAAAAAATAATACTTCCGATACCTTTAAAGTACAAATACTTGCATAGAACATTGATCCGTACCTTTATATAAATAAAGAGCACAATCGCGTTTACAAAAAATTTAAAGTAAAAATACATGCATAGAACATTGATCCGTAACGTAATATAAATAAAGAGCACAATCGCGTTTACAAAAATGAGGTGCCGTCATGGTGTCGCGAAATCAATGGTTTAGTCCCATCTCAAAAATGCCCAACGCCAGCAATTAAAGAAGTTTTCACTTCAAAAATTTTTAATATTATTTTTTTAATTTTCATAAAAACATTACTAAAATTATGTTTATTATCTCTTTTACAATTTTTTTTTAATTTTTAGCGTACGTAATGTTTTCTATACTAATAATAAAGAGGAGAGATTTTTGTTTGTTTGTGTGTTTGTTGGTTTGTACCGGATAGGCTCCAAAACTACTCAACCGATTTTAAAAATGTTTTCACCAATAGTAAGTTAAAGAATCAGAAAGTAACATAGGCTATAATTCATTTCCAAAAAAAAATTAGATCCTTAAGAAAATTGCAATAATGTAACCCAAAGTAGCAAAACTTTGCATGCAAAATTCATTATTTGGCGTGCGCTGAGAAAACTATTAACAATACATAAAAATTATGTACTAACGTTATTAAACTACCTACTCATTATTACCTACAAAAAATCTGCGAGGGAATATATCTATCATAGTTAAGTCACAATAGCAGCTTTTGAGTTCTATTTACTTAATTAGATCGCCGGTAGAAACAAAAATTGGTTACATTCGTATCGATCGTAGTATTATTCAAATAAACAGTTTTATCATCAAGGGTACTTATGTAGCAGTAAAATGCTTTTTAATTCATTCGAATCGGATATTAAATTTCGAAGTTATCACGAGTATAAAAATGCAGTACGCGAACCATTTGACGCCTCCGTCGCCGCGACGTTCCCTAATCTATAGATTGGGCATTGCTGAGGTATAGGAGAACCCCCGTAATGATATTAAGCCAAGGCTGTGTTACAGTACAAGAGTTTGATTCAAAGAACTTTGAGACAATGTCACTGTAGCCACCATCATCACCGGGCCCGCAGCCGGACAGCTCGCACACATTCCGCTTATCCCAATGATTCAACTTCAATTCAAAATTCAAATTCAAAAGTCATTTATTCAAACTAGGCTGAGAATCAGCACTTTTCAAACGTCAAAATTACATTAGACAATCCCCCAAAAACGCCCACCCTTCACCACTTCCTAGTGCCTTTAGCTGGGAAGAAGGAAGAAGAAGTGGCGCAACAAACTCCCCAGCAGCACAGCTGTCTGTTAAAGTTAGAAAAAAAAAACTATGCAATAGTATGCAAAATAACTTACATTATGCAACACAAAACATCATTTAAATGATAAATTATTGGCCATATGTTAGCTAGCACACGCCAATATACCAACCAAAAACATCGAGGACTATATACTCAAGCAGAATTAAAAAAAATAAAAACTAAACATAAACAGAACTAAATATTTAAATAAAAGCCTCCAGGCATAAAGGGCGTGCCAGCTTACATAAAGCTGTAATTGGAAGTTATAAATGATACTAACGGCTCTGCCAATAACATTAATTATGAGACTTCAGTTCCCGGTTAAAGTATAATTTGCACTAACAATTAATAAGTCCCAGAGACAAACAATTTTACTGGTCGGCATCGACTTAATAAAAGAGTGCTTCTCCCATGGGCAACTATACGTTAGCCTGTCTCGCGTGGGATCTCAGTAAAATTAATTTATTTTTCTTCAAACGAATAGCACATCAAATAAAGTTTAAAGAAAAGCCTTGCAATGATTCTTTATATGTATTTACATTTCATTCTTATTTTCTTTCTTTCTACGAAAAGGTTACATTTTATTATATTTAGTTATATTTTCCATTTTTGTTTCCTCCATCCAATATGTTTAAGTATATGAAATAGTAGCTGTAATAGTAGATTGTTTACCAAGGGAGCAAACAATTATTTTTAAGGCGAGAGTGTGTCTTTGAATCCAGAGCGCAGCGAGGAATTCACAGTACGTCACTCGAGCATAAAATAGTGTTGCTCCCGAGGTGAACACTCTACTATTTATCACCATCTATGAGAAAAAAAAACGTGTGCGGTTCGACCCCCGTCAGGAACGAAGTTCCTTCTCACGTATGGTTTAAAACAAATATAAAATTTTCGCCGCCATCGTGGATTTACATTTTGATCTCACTATCAACTTTAGCACCTTCGAAAACTATGAAAATGATACCCATGATGAAAATTTTTAAAGGGAATCACCAATTTCGGCTAAGCGTGGACAAGACGCCCGATAAAAATTATTTTTACCAAACAATATTATTAATTCTGAAAGAAATATTTTTGCACATCACATAGTCGCCAGTTACACGTACAAAAAGTCGAAATAAAGAGTATTTAAACTGTATCCAGCAGTTCAAAAGCGTAGCCATTTGTTCGACGCAGTGATACCAGCACGGAAATAAAACATCAATTTCAGTCTGTAATCGATTAGATAATCAACTATAGTAACCAAAAAAAGTGTTTGTCTGCAAAACGAGTACCAACCAATACTGAATAAGAAGAGTATACTCATTTACATTGTTTTAAAATAAAACAATCAAAAACGTTGCTAGTATTTTAACATATTTTATATTATATTTTAGATTAAACCTTTACGGTTTCAGTTCTTTTTTTCTGGCAACTCCTACTATATCGTTTATAGAGATGTTCGATCCGGTTGCTTTGTATCGATATTCAGCTTGCCAATGGATAATTTTGAACCGAGCATCAATATAAAATCGCTTTTAATGAATCATTTTTAATATGTTTGCCTTTAATTCAATTCAATTTCTTACTACATTGGCACTACAGTCCTAGTTTTGCCCGAATAATTCTGCAAATGTCAGTAGTGATTGAGAAGCGTGTTTATGGAAAATAACGGCCCTCCTTAATAGTATTTTTCCCGAGATTTTCATATTTCTCATTTAACTAAAAAAAATTACATAGATCTAACCACTACGATTGTACAGTAATACGATTATTTGATCGATCCTCCCTACTTTTATCAATTTACAGTAGTGGATCGTATAGGTATATTGTCGAATCGAAGTAAAAATCGATCAAATCCTATTGTAATAATTAATAACTTGAGTATCGATACATATCGAACATCCCTAACGTCAAGTGAAATGACATCTGACAACAATGAAAAAACTATTCGCTTTGGTCATAGAGGAAAGTGGTTTCGTGCACTGTGGATGTTATTTTGTTTACTCGCAGCTTCGAACGTTTGTTTTTCTTATCATTGACTCCGATACCGCTCCTCATGATAACCCGGCCTTACCCTTGGACACTGAATCTGCACCTCACGTTGAACCTGGTGTTATTATGGACCTCGAACCGGCTTTAAATGACAACCACGGCACGAACTTGGACTCCTCTGCTAGACGTACTTCGAGTGAGAATGAGGAACCAATGCGATGTGTTAATTGTGGCGTTGATGTAATGCATCGTAGAAGACACACGTTGCAGCTATAACAAAGATTTTACCCGGCAAGGTTTCAATTTTTCACATGCCAGTTGAAGCATATTCTTACATCTTGCTACAACTTTATTATAATATTTGCCTTCGTATAGATAAGTGGTTTTTAAAATGCAAGTCTTTTATCAATAAAGATCTTGTTTACGCTTAGCCAGATCACCCGAACAAACTGAGCAATTCCCTTTTCACAGCTACCATCTTGGATTTACATTTTGACCTCACCATCGGCTTCCCACCCTTAAAAACTATGAAAACGATACCCAAGACAAAAAAAAATGTTTGCATCCGCTATCTTGGATTTTCATTTTGACCTCACTATCAGCTTTAGCACCCTTGAAAACTATGAAAATGACACCCATGAAGAAAAATTAGAAAATTTAAGCAGCCGCCATCTTGGATTTTCATTTTCACCAAATTCACACTTTCTCTCTCTCTTTTGCCTGTTACATGTTCATACAATGTTCGGTTTGATCTCTTTGGTGATTAGAACTTCATGCAAAACTAATGAACCGATTGCGATGAAACTTGATAGGTAAATCTTATTTTTATCCCGATATTCCCATGGAATCAAAACTTACGCGGGTGAAACTGCGGGGCGCAGCTAGACATAGATATATTGACAAGGTACCGTCGTGATGTATATCCTTAAACAGTTCTCTTAGAGAATCGTGCCTGCGTAGATAATTTATGGCTCTGATCGCTCTTTTCTGCAGAATAAAATAGACTCGATGTCTGCTGCCCGTCCCCACAGTAAAATTCCGTAACACATGATACTATGAAAGTAACTAAATAGACTAGCCTAGCGGTATCTACATCAGTAAATTAACGGATTTTTCTGACAGCGTATGCTGCTGAACTTTGTACCCATTGTAGCCTTGAGTCGAGCGTGATCCCCAGGAAAACAGTTTTATCGATGAAATCTAGTTTCTCTTCATTCAATACTATCTCACGATCTCTACTTTTGACATTTGGTACAGAAAATTTTATGCACTTAGTTTTTTTTCCATTTAATACTAAATTATTAGCAGTGAACCAATTTTGGACCTGCAGTAGGGCATTATGTAGTACGTCGTCAAAATTTGTAGCACGTCTATCTACCTTAAAAATTAAAGAAGTATCGTCAGCAAATAACACCATTAGGTGGTTGATTTTTTAATAAATGTTGATTTTTTAATAATGATCATTAATATACACTAAAAAGAGAAATGGACCCAATATCGAGCCTTGTGGCACATCTATTTTTACTGTTAATCGTTGAATTGTTACCGTCTGTTTGGACTTGCTGTTGTCTATCATTTAAATAAGATTTTACTTTAGTTAGTTGATTCAGACGTAACCTTGCGGAAATACATTACCTACAAAAAAAAAAAAAAAAAAACAACCGACTTCCAAAAAAATCACTACAAAGTGAAAAATAGTTTTAATTTCGGAAGTCGGTGTCTTTGGTTTTGTATTTTAGTATTTTGCCACCGACTTCCGAAATTAAAACTATTTTTCACTTTGTAGTGTTTTCTTTTTGAAGTCGGTTGCTTTTTTTTTGTAAAAAGTTTTTTTTTTTTTTTTGTTGTGGTACCTACCCCACGCACATTCGAATACCACTACCTGCTACCAGTGACAGGAACTTATCATATCATCTACATACTAAGTGAGAAAAAATCACATATTATTGTAGCTAACTCAAAAACCAACCGAGCAAAGTTAATAAAATTTATATGGGACCAACCTCAAAGTATACATTAAAAAAAAAAAAAGAATTTTCAAAATTGGTCCACAAATGACGAAGAAATCGGCGGAAACATATAAAAAAAAAAAAAACATACGCTACGAACATATAACCTCCTCCTTTTTGGAAGTCGGTTAAAAAATAGACGTGAATATTTAGTAACCTAATACTTTACAAAATTGAGCGCAAGTTTTCCAAGTCAGGTTTCGTGATCGACGCAATCAAATGCCTTGGACAGGTCATAAAAGATTCCTATAGCGTCTTGGGCCTCTTCCCACGCGTTTAAAATGTGTCTTAATAAGGTTACACCGGCGTCGGTCATACAAAGTCATTTAGTGAAACCATACTGTTGATCGTGAAGGATTTTATTTGTGTTGAAATGCTTAATCAAGTAAGCATTACCTTTTCAAACACCTTGCTGAATACCGGCAACACGGATACGGGTCTATAATTATTGGTTGTAGGGGCGTATGAAATGAAATACGGTTTTGGCACAAAAAACTACACGTAATAATCTCATATACAAAACACAGAAATACTTAAAAGTTTTAGGGAATTCGAGTAGGAAATACTTCAAAGTTTCAGGGAATTCACCAAGTCAGTATAAAAATTCGTGCCGTTAGCGAGCGTGATGCGAGCCGGACTGGCGATGGTGGCGCGGAGTAGGGATGTTAAAAAATAATCTATTTTTATTTAAATCGATTATTATTTTCTTATTATCGATTTTTATAGTAATATTAATCGATTTTTAGTAAATCGATTATATAAATTACGTGTATCTAATAGATATTTTAGTTTAGTTTTTGAGACTATAGAGTAGTCGTTTAGTTTTTTTTATTCTAATTTAAAGTATTTTATTTTAAAACTAGTCAAATGTAAAATAGGACTGGACATTCATGGCAATTTTTTAAAATTTGATTTGTATTTTTAGTTTTGAGACAATAAGTTTTTTATTTTGTTGGGATGCTCATCATTTTTATTACAATAAATAAAACGTTTAATAGTAAAAAAAAAAATTGTATCAATAATGCTATTTGGTTTCCTAATTGAAATGAAATTGAAACTTGAAATTTTAAAGGAACATGCCTTTGATTTTTAGTTTTGAATTGGTTATTTTTTTATTCATAAAATTTTATTTGATTTTTAATCTGATAAATATTGTTAATATGAATCTCTTAGGTTTATTATTGGAATATGAATAGCATGTACTTTTAAATAATACAAAAAAATCGATTTTTTCGCAAAAATCGATTATTTATTTTTATTCAAATCGATTTTTGACAAATCGATTAATTTTGAATAAAGAAAAATCGATTTTAATTAAATTGATTCTTTTCCATTAATCTCACATCCCTAGCGCGGAGCGGGGTGCGTACGACCGCGCAACGCGGGGCGCGGGAGAGCGCACGCGTGGATGCGCGTGTTCATGCTACTTGCCTACTCTTCCTACATGGTGTCTTTACTGTGCCCGGTTACCTTACTGTATTTTTATTAAATCCGGGAAGACTCCTTTATCTACACTTTTTTTAAATATTAAGGCTAAGTAAGGCGCTATGGCCTCAATTATGGAAGTACAAACTTTAATGGACATTCCCCAAAGATCTTCGGTTAATTTGATCTTGATTTATTTAAAAGCTTTTATTAACATTATTATATTTTGAATGTCTTGCCAACAATGGCTTTGAAAATACTTAATAGCTTGGTGGCAGAAGAAACGTTCCCGTTAAAAAGAACATTTGTAGGTACCTACTTAAAACACACAACTCTAAACAGCATACTTCTAACAATACTACGTTTCATCCAATTATTGTAGTAAACTAGTTCAGTTGGTAACATTACTGTTAGAAGTAATTGCAAAAAGACAAATCATTGGCGTTTCTCATTTTCGAAGGTCTCAACAGAAGTGCTCCACGTTTTTGTAAAGCACCTTCCAGAGGGACAAATTAGCTGAAAATAAGGAGGTTTCCCTCCTCGACTGTACGTGATAAGATTCCCGAGTGTTACCGGGACAAAGTACCTACGTTGACATCTACCTCCGCTGCCGGTAGTTGGAACAAAGTGTGTTGCGTTCTTCAACCAGATATTTGTTTAAAGAAACCTCGTATTTTACGACATAAGTGAATCCTGTGTTTTCTGCCTACCCTGTATATGAAAACGGCGTGAGTTTATAATAGAACCGATTTAAAAAAAGGTATAGGTTTATGCAAAAAAAAATGTTCAAAATGGTTCGTTTAAAAAAAAAACTTTATTTAGCTGCTTTATGTAGGTATTCAAATATCCTTATCCTTAGCATATTCGTTTATAAAGTAAGCCAGTAGGTATGTGGTCCACAAATACCCTGCTGCGTTACAATGAAGGCTGTACACGGGGCGGGCGGCGGCGGCGGCGCCCTGCCGCGCGTATGTGCTGAAATCTTGAATGTCACGCGCTTCAATTTACATAGTCAAGGTATTTCTAAGTTATGTTACAAGGGCTTATAAATGCAAATATAATGTTAGGCAAGTATGTGGTAGACTAAAGGCTTAGTTCTGTTTTTAATGTAAGTCACGGAAATTAATTGGCAATCTAATTGTTTACCAACGTAAACTGTCCGTTTACTCAAATCACAACTGTCATTCCTTGACAGTTGTATAAAATGGCTATAACACGGCAAATTCACGTAAAGTGTCAATTTGCTCAACAATTAATTTCCCTGACTGTATTAGGCAATTATCAGAGAAAAATAACACAAAATAAATAATGTCGTTTATATTCGATCTGACGCCCGGAGAACTGTATCATGTCGTCTTGATTCGCTACACATTTCGCAAAGAAAAAATCTCTCCTAAATTAGTACCTCTCTTAGAACGAACTTAGCCTTTTCTACATTTCTTTCTTTACTTCAACGAATGAGCGCACAACTAATCCGTTTAGTAATGCTGACTAGCTACAAATTGAAAATAAACAGAGAGCGTTCCTTTTGCTCGATCTTTTAGTTTCTTTAACAAGCTACGGGTTTTCCGTACAAAAAATAAACTCCGAGTTTCTTTTGCATGTGTTTCTTTCAGATTTTCTAAAGGTCTAACTAAGTATACAGTAGTGGAGTATTCTCATAAACCTACCCTACATTAAGTCATATAAAGCGAAAGATTCGGGTCCACCACACACGTGCCGACCCAAACTATTAAGACATAACCACTATCTCCCGTCCCACGTACAGCGTGATCCACCGGCGATAAGTGCGCCCTAATGTGCCGACTTCCCGAACACGGGACGCGCCCCGGACTGCGGGATGCGGAATGCGGGACTAATCCCCCGGGATCCGCGCAATCGCTTATCGACAAATCGACGACTCGAGCTTCTTTGCGGAAGGAGATTGAAAAATTTGTATGTGATTTATGACTTATGGGTTGTATAGAGTTCATAATATGTTTGAAATGTGAAGACAAGTATTTTACTTACTTTTCAGAGGGATTATCGGACCACGTAGGCGAAAGTTCAATACACATAGACACATATTCAGGCATCAACTACCGAAATATTCAAAGTTACTTGTTACCAAAACATTAGCCAAAAAAAACTATGACAACACTAAGATTTATTATACCCAAACAAACATTATTAACAACATTATAAATACCACTAAAATAAATACTTCATTAATTACCTTAATGACGTAACACTGCCAATAATCTAATCGCTCCTTTGTATAAGCACCGCCAA
Source organism: Agrochola litura (assembly GCA_949152395.1). Classification (NCBI taxonomy): domain Eukaryota; kingdom Metazoa; phylum Arthropoda; class Insecta; order Lepidoptera; family Noctuidae; genus Agrochola; species Agrochola litura. Next base: position 23,885,442 of record OX424503.1, on the reverse strand, counting down.
AGTTCGTTACATTGACCCCCGCGGGGGTGGTGGGGGACCCCCACCCCTGAGTGAGGATCAAAGCCATCATCTGCATAGCGGATGAGGCCGAAAGCCGAGGCAGAGAGCGTCGGCTAATGAGATCAGCTCAGTTCGACGATCTCGTCTGAGCATTGTGACGAAATTCAGTGTAAAAGCTGAACAGTTATGGTAAGTAGTGCTGTGTATGCTAATTTATATAAAATATAAGCTGTTCTAAGATTGCAAGTGCGGAGAAAAAAAGCGTAATTTGAGCTTTTGTTCGGACTTAAGGAACATTCCAATTGCTTTTTATTGTTTTTATGTGCGAGATGAATCTGATTACTTCTTTATGAATATTGTAAAACTGAATCGTTTATTTTCTTCTAATATTATTACGTCACCATCACTGTATCTTTTACACTGGTATCTCCGAGCCCTCACTTTGTCAACCCTGGTAATATTAACTTTCAAACCATAAACTTTGAAACGTTTGTAAATAGCAACCAACTGTCTTTCCAAGACATCCTAAGCAAAGCAATGTTAAACCGCACACGGTCCTATAAATACATAAGTTGTATTGCTAATAATGTATAGCTGTTTACACTGCAAACTGTAACAAACAGTTGTAAATAGAAGCCCTCTTTGTGGCAAGGTCGGTAAACATGCGATTAGTAGTGAACAATGTGAGCATACAGCACAGGGACAGTGCAGAACTGGGTGTCTGCACTTCCTTCCTTCACAGAATGACCAGAGCGAGCTTTAACCATTTCAAAACAAAAGTTTTCTGCCCATGCACAATACTATACAGTTACAATAATAGCTGTAAGCGAACTTTATGTCAAGGGGATAAAACTTCATTATTTGAAAATCACGTGCAAGTTTTAGTTACCTAACCGCATAAAACATTAATTTAAATTCAAAATATTTTATTTCACATAAATCTACTTGGGCACTTATGATATGTCACAAGATAGGTGCACGGTTCCAATTGATCGTTTCATTTTAATAATGTACTTTTAAAAGATTATCAAATAAAAATGCTAAAAGGTATGGGAGGACAGTGACAGGACAGGACAGTTAGGTTAGCATAGCAAAATAAATTAGGACCCATCAATTAAGTGACATCTTATTTACTGTACCTATAATCTATGCAAATAAATGTTTACTTTACCAGCATCCTTTTACTCACCCAAATAACACTTATAACCATGTTCAACAAGATGTACCATCCTTCAAGCACTAACCCTTTTAACCGAATGTTTCCTTTACTTCCTTACAGCAACATCACAACACCTAGTCCTGGGAGAGAGTAAACATCAATAAGGCTATGTACACAAGGTCAGCAAATAACGTCGTTTGTGGTCCTTTGAGACACGTGTGATGCTGACGCTCCTGAGTGGTCGAGTGATGTCTGATTCAATCATATATTTGCTGATGTGACCATGGGAAGATTAATTGCACCTTGATTGTGGTTACGTGCTTGTATTTCGCTGGGGATTGAGAAATAGGTATTGTGATAGTGGAGAACAGTTTCTTGTTGGTTTGGAATAATATTATTCCGGGTTTTCCGGTGGGTTTTTCCATTAGCAATTTCTTAGTAATTACCCGGAGTTTGGAAGTTGGCGGTGTGATATCCCGAGCCACGGAAAGCACACTAAGCCGTTGGTCCCACGTCTGATCTCTCTCCGGTCGTGTCGAATTGCCGTCCCATCGGACTATGACAGTGAGGGAAGAGAGTGCAGTTGTGTTTGTTCACTATAATATATGCCATAGCCGGAATTCGACGTGGAAGACAATTTCTTTTCTATCCTTAAAAAAGATAGTCTAAAGAAAAATGACAATCTAAATATTGAATCATCTAAATCCATTTAAAAAAAAAAAACATGACGATGTTATAACAGGAACAATTTTGTATTAAATAATCAAATTCTAGAGTAAACTTTTTGAAATCTATCAAAAACCTTAATAAATCACAACTTTTATTAAATAAATAATAATAATAACTGCTGTAAAAAAGTTCTATATATGCCCATTGTGTACACGTCCCATAAAATAATGACTCAACCAACATTAATAACTACTAATTTCGTATTCGCAGCCCGTTTTATATTCGCGTCTACGCTATCGTAGACGTGCTACGACTCGCTACGAGGCCGGTACGAGACGGCTACGAGACCTCTACGAATTTATGCTACGTCAATACGGTACTAGATAAATTCGATGCAGACATTCGGTATATCGGTATTTTTGTTCATATGTTTTAGTGCTTCATTTCAACTGGAATATTAAGTGATTTAATGTTTAGAGCTGTAGTATACGTATAGTATGTTGTAGACGTTTTATTGGATGATGATTTCGTTTTGTATTGTCTGATAGAATTTAAAAATGTTGTTTTTTAATGATTAAACAATTATTGTAATAGAGGACGGCTTCGGAATGTCAAAGACGAACGACGACGACTACATTTATAGTTATTTAACTCAGCTTGACGATCTTTACAGTAAGTTAAACTTAAATGAGTAGTTAAATATTTTTAAGTTGCTTAGTCAGGTGAGATGATAATGGGAATAGGCTTAAGTTAACCTTTTAGAGAGACTATCTTTTTAGTTAGCCGACTCTGTCCCACCGCTGGGCAAAGGCTTCCCCCAAATTCTTCCTCGTATCTTTTTCCTTGAGAGGTTTTACATAAGACAAAAAATATATATTCACTTACCTTTGCTACTCAATCGATTAATAATCATAATGTACTTCGCAGGTACATCAAGTTCACGTGTAACAGACGCGTATAATTTGTATAATAGCGACGCGATCATATATCACCGTCACTGTGTGAATACTAACGCTCGAAATTATGTGCCGACTCATAATTTATCATTTTAACAAAAATAGACACCAACCTTCAACATACAGCGAACCATACCGAACAAAACATACGCATACACGATGAAATAAATATTTTATATAAAATACGTAAAGGTTTGTTGAAAAAAAATTGAAAAATTCTCAGGAAAATTGGTGCATTTTCTCTGAGAATTTTGTATGAATTATTGAATATTGGACAGGACAACGTCTGTCGAGTCAGCTAGTTTAGAATAAAAGCTACCTTACAACCGTAAAACAAAAGTAAATATCAAAAATAGCAATTACCCTAGCTACCCTACTATGTTTATTAATATCCTCAAGGGATTTGCAAAGCAGCAATAAATATAGCCGCGCGGCGCTCCCTCGAACATAACAATACGCAAAAAATTAAAAGCATTTCCAGTGAAATGACAGGCCCACGCAAACGTAATGCACTCCAAACGATAAATTGTGCACGTTGTCAGGGGGAAGGCGCAGTAACCTACGTATTTTTTTATACGTAGGTACTTGTGTACATAGAATAGAATAGAATTTTTCTTTATTTGGAGTAACCAAGACTCAACAAGATTGTTAGTAAAACTTACGACTATATTAGTAAGCACAGACACTAAACAAAATCAAGGAAAACAATACAATAAATAACGGTTGGTCACCGCTGCGACATCCCATGAGAGAGGGCACAACAGTGACCCACGTATTCACAGTCCTGGTGACTCGCAACCATGCTTAAGACACTATTGGAGTCACCCCACTCCCTGCGCACCAGGGAAGCGTACCATTTACATAAAGAAGAAACTTTCAAATACACACATTTCCGAGCCACAAGAAACAGACCAACTGTCTAGTTTGGGGCTCACTGGCAAATCATACTTTGTAACCTATCTGTAGCCACTCATGACTTCTCAATTTAGTGTTGACCTGTGAACCTGCTTACTGTGCTACCTGGACAATGAAATATTTTCTATTTCTATTTTTACAAGACAAGTTTCTGTCTGTTTTCTGCATATGTTGAGAAATATTAGATACTGGTTATTTCTGAACAGGCTGAGACACACCCTTTTGTTGGTAAAGGAAGTGTTTTCAGGGCTATCTAGTTATTTTTGAAACTCTTATTTAGGTACTGACTCTTAAAAATCATAGGTCCCAAGATTCGAAGATTTCAGATTGCGGAATAATCTAAATGTTTATTTTACCATTCTTTATTCTAGCATGCACTGCTCCCCATGGGAAAACTACGACCCTACACATGTCATAGCACTACTCTATGTACTTTACATGAATAATGAAGTAGATAGACACAGCGTGTCAGTTTGATGCACGTCGTTTACGCAGGCGACACACGTTTTTAACGTGATTTGTAAAAAAAAGCGGTCTATCTTCACGCGGCGTATGCAAAGTGCTAATACATTAGTGATACAGCCAGTGAACACGCCATGGATGACCTAAAGGTGACTTAGGGATTATCTAAAGTCACGGCGCAATAACCTCTCATTCGTCCGATGCTGAACATTGGCTTTCCTGCAAATCAATAGTCGATCATAAGGGAATATTGAGTATTCTGTCCATGTATAAATTGCCGTAATCAACCAGGTTATCAAACAAATATACGTTATTCTATTGAAGCATAGAAGTGATTGCTGTTGCCCTTTAAACTGTCTCCTAATGTAATTAATTAACTAGCCTAGAAAATAACGACAAATATATAAATACAGCAAAGCTCAAACCTACAAATTGTGACATGGATCACTTTTGTTGTGGGTAGATGGTTTGCCGACACGCATGCTTAGTGCGATGTAAATGAGCTGGTACCGAGTGATGAATTGTTACCATTCGTGTCGCTTGCTCACGGATTTATCAAACAACCTAAAAAGAAAACAAATATAGTAAGAACATTTTTTAAAGGGAATAAATTGTAGGGACGGGTTTCCGAAGATCCCAATTTATTCTTGCGGAGACAGAAATATCGTTCTCATAAATATTCCGTTCGGTTCTAAAAATGTGACTTTATTAGTCTGAATAAAGTATGCAGACTGAATTTTATTTTAATAACAAAGTTCCAACAAGTTTATGTCTCCATCAGTTTATAGCTTTTTAAAATAGAAACATTTCTTTCACATGACTCTTGGTACTTAAAAACTTGAATACTATCGTTATTTGAAAGTCGTAAATAAAGACATTTATTTAAATTAAGTAAAGAATAAATTACACTCAAAATATGAACACTTTTGAGTCTCAACTTTATCTCACAAATAACAACACAGACAAACTTTCCCTTATTATAATGTGCAGGGTAAATATCTAAAGCGGGCACATTTCCCGGGAGACGCCGACAATCGCGGGCCATCGCGCAAATCCCGGAAACCGGGATCAAGGAACGTCCCTTTTTGGGCCTCGCAAACTTACGTGCGTGTGTGTGTGTGACTTTCGAGCATGTACGGTGTGTGTGTGTTTCGATCCTCCTCGTCTCAAGGGACACGCTAAATTCCGACGATAGTGACGTGTACCTATGTCACGTTGCGGTGTTATAAGTTCGTTGAGGAAATATTAACAAATACCGAAACTAAATTATGAAATTGTTGTGGCAAGGTTTTTTACTCGCTTAATGTAGGAGGTACCTACCTAACTCCATTGTAGCACACAAATTTAGGTACCTAACAAGACGTTACCGTGAGTGTAATAAAAAGTAATGTGCAGTATTTGCACTAACTATTAATATGCTTCCAATCTACCAAGTACTTTAGGTACGTTTGCATGATGCTAGTCGGAAAATGATTTATCTTTGAAAAAAAACCGTATTTCAGTTCAGATTCTTTAGCTTTAGCTGAAAGGAACTAACCTTTTAAAACCACTCGACAAATTTACATTTTACCACAGCTTTCTAAAACAATGTACATAATAAATCAAATTCCTTGTCGCTACCGCTTCGAGGTTCCCCCAACTTTACAAAAGAAATTATAACGTTAGTTTTACAGATATAACCTCGAGATAAGACAAAAGTTTGTCAAGTCCCGCCTCTCTGACTTTTTCTTTTTCCCGCAAATCATTTTCCGTGGAGTGATGCCGTGTCGGGGGGCATAACCGGGCGCTCGATAAACACGCGAGCCCCGTGCAAACCCGCACAAACCCGCGCACTGCTCGTGAAAACATTACAGAGTTATAGGCACACTTAGATTTTATGAACGTCGATTCTCCCTTATTTAGAGACCAAGAAATAAATTCCTTTTACACGGTAAACAACGCTGTTGTTTTGCTCGCTGCTGCTTTAATATTAAATGGCTGATATCGGAGAACGCAAATACGGAGCTCGTAAACTGTGTACATGCACACAATCGCTGCAATGACGTCAACATCTGTGGCAAATAAGGATGCTAACTACCGATCTACAAACTTATTGGGTTTTTTTTTGTCTAGTTATTAAATACTTCACTTGGTCTATTGTTCGAGGAGGTAGTCCCATCCAATACATTGTAATAATAAAGTCGTAGTACTCTTCCTTTCATACTGAGGAAAATAATCGTCGCAAACGATCCGCGTCAAACTAGAAAACTACAATTGTAAGGCCACTGAAATAACCAAGACAAACAAGCATTATCATAACGACCACACTTAATAACCAAGAAGAACACAAAGAAAAAAAAAGATTAAATACAGACAACCCATTCTATATAATGTCTTTATATATACTTATATAAAATAGAATGCTCTACATTGTACCGATTGAATCATTTATCATTCACTGTATCACTTCATTCACTGAATCGATTGACATTCAATCGTAATGCGCCTGAATAAAACATCAAATGCAACACAGCATAGGTGGCCGTGCCGATAATTGGAAATCAATTACAAAATCCAGCATGTCGGCTTTAAACTCCACGACGAGCCGGCGCGAACCCAACACATCGCGTGACGAATACGCTAATTCTTTTCAACATGCGACAAAGCTTAACACTGTGTACAATACTGGATTATTTTAATGAGCACAATACTTTAACTATTTCTGTTGTGTACATGTTCACAGTGTCGCCGACTCCAACTTCGTAACTTCAAGTTTTATTACTTCGGAAGTATAACTGATTTTAATGGAATTCGTAACTAAGAAAACCTCTGGAGGATTAGCTTGGCTTCCTCGAAGATTATACTCGCTTGTTGTTGTAGTTTATTAAAGAGAAAATGGAGAGAAAATATGCACGAAACTCGAATTTTAATAAGGTTTACCGGGTGTACCTGTTTGTAAATTCGCCGTACATAACTCACAGATTGTCTGTTGTACCTATCTCGTGAGCAATGTAGCCTAGATTCAGTCAGCTATGGCGGCTATGTACCGCATCTCATTATTTCGTATCACATAAAACATTTGTATCGTTATGAAAATTCTTGGTATGCGGGTTTTGCGCGTCGTCGAAAATTCTAAAGTTGAGCAAAATGTGGTCTTAAAATACTTCAGTGGGGTTAGTTGGTTCGTATTTAAATTGGCTCGTGATAAATTCTATTAACTCCAAAATCGTTGTGCAGCGTTCATAAAGAAGATGATAAATGACGAGAACAGCACGCTGATGTGGCTGGTCGTCCCGCCGTGTCATTTCGAGTAAGGGTTGCGTGCCCCACGTCTCCGCGGACCAGCTCGGTCGAGCAATGTCAACTTTTTAGTCTTCCAAAAAGCACGCAATTCCAACGAGTTTTTCTTTCGCAATAAGGAAAATATATCGCTCATTTGTTTTCCTAAATATTCTTTCAAGTTTTGTTTGAATGTTGTTTCGTCGGATTCCTTTTGGCGAACTTTTAGTATTGTTCTTTTTATTCCCGAATGTAGGGTCGAATGTATTTATATTTCTTTTATAAGAAAAATATTAGGCTTCATACACGTTTCTCTCCAGAAATTCCTCTAGATCTAAAAGTTCTTCGTATATTAAAATCGCTACTTTGAAACATAACGAACAAAACCGCTACTTACTCACGAGGGTACACAAAGGAGGCAGCTGTCCTCTAGATATTCAATTTTTGTAAGTAAATTACATATCTATAAAGCCAATTTTGTTTATCTGAACAACTTTTATTTGGTTTTTTAAAGTTCCATATCTTCTAAACTTAGTGTAATCCGGAGTCAGGGGACGATCTAATCTATGTGTTGGTGGTAGGCCCAGCCCAGTTTGTTCAGTTCTGAATAGTTTAAGGAAAAACAACCCGAAAGGTTCGTTTCCAAAAAAATATTATTATTTTTCTCAGTTCCTATCGGGACTACCGAGTTGAAATTGATTTGTCAAAAATCAAATGTCCACCAGCATCGATTTTGGTCCCATTGTGCGCCGTAGAGGTAAGACTCACACTACAAGTGTAAAGCTTCATGTGCTCTGTCTGCCCCAGTCTGTATAACCTATGCCCACAATAAAAAAAATTGATTGATTGAGATGCAGCGTCAATTATTGTCATTATATTTAACCGTTGAAACTTAAATCACACGAAACTTTATACTTTTCTGAAAGATATTATCAACAACCAAACAATTTGATGGTATTCGTAACAAAAAGATATTTTTCAGAATTTTCACAGTTATTGTGCTTTTAATCGTTGCAATTATGTGTTTTCTTTAAATAAACGAATTGAAATTATCGATTTGCCGACACTTGATTTTATTTGGCCAAGAAAATTGCTGAAAATGAATATTCGGCCGAAAATTACCGAAAACCGAAAACGAAATTCGGTAGGGCTTTACAGAAAAGCCGGATTCCAGCAGCAGTCATTTTAAACATCGAACAATCACAGCCGAAGCGTTCCGAAGTGCACAGTCGTCGAGGGACCCGCTGCCGACTTCACCCGAATGTTATAAGGACTGTAACTTTCTCTCGCTGCCATTAACTTGCACAACTGTCTCTTACTTGATAGAAGGGATAGGGAGTTTTATGCCCCTTGTTAGTTTATTGACTGAACTGAATAAAAGATTCAGAAGTAGGCAATATTTTCACACCTATAATATTGCTGCGATTAGCGCACTTGATTGGTTGATACTTCGATATTTTCCTCCGTTACAAATGTATTAGTACTAACGTAGGCTAACATACGTTCCTGTAATAATACATATATCTAAGTACCTCGCCATTTATAGTCTCGATTTTACGTTTATTATTTAAAAGGATAATGTAGTAATTTAGTAAATGAACTGACAAAATCTGTTATCGCATTACATGTAGCTGTTAGTCCGGGATCAAAGGAGAAACTTTGTACCTTTTAATGAATATTTTTACATGTTCTTACGACTTCAAAGGCATTCTTATAAATTCTGATGGAGAGCATTTTTATAAGTTTGAGTGACAAATTAATTCGCTTTGTATGGAATTTATTTAAGTGATGCTTATAACAGGATCCATCATGATACGCCATTGTGTTATGTAATAACCAAACATGATAACAGTTTGTCGAGCAGTTATTACTACAACACATGTGTTGCTGAAGAACCCAGTCGCAGTTCATTCCGTTTTATTTTACGAGCGAACACATCCGAGAAAGAAATGAAGCAATTATTAGTACGCACCCATCCGTTCAACCGTAACGACGTACAACGCTCGTCCGCCAACAATAAATCAATAGTTTCACAAAAGAGACGCGGCTATGGACGTCGCTCAAAAGGAAAAATTGCAATGAAAATTGTAGTGAGTGGTAGGAGAGGCGGCACCGCACGTGGCTCGAAAACGCGATCGATACTACGTGCGACAACTGTTGCGCTAATCTGGCATCTCTCTCACGCGCAGCGGAAAAGCTATGGGAAAGTGAGAAGGAGCGAAGGACTCCAGACCAAGCTCATAGCGCAAAACTCACGCACCACATCACCCGTTTCACGTGCTCGCCGCGTAACGCCATATGTATGAGAGAGATGGAAGATGCGGCATCGCATGCTCCTAAAACGTCACAAAGGAGGTCGCCCGATGAATAACAATGCGGACTGCGGAATGATGTCCTTATAGAGGAGCGGCCGCCTCGCACTCGCAGTGAACGCAAACGCTCCGTTTCCGATAATGCCGGCGTTTAACACTTCATTTTATAGGTTCCGCTACGGGGCGGAGAAAAATATGGACACGAACTCACAGTAAAATGCCTATAATTTACTGAACTGCCTAAAATAAAAGTTAATTCCGGATAGGTATTGATTTCCGAAAAGCAAACTTTAAAGTAGGTTATAAGAGTTGAATTAGGGTAACTCCAAGCTAATGGGAAGTGAAAAGAAGAGGCAAATAGAATTATCGACTTTGGAAGTTCACTGAAAGTTAGATGAACTTACTTGTTTTACTGCAAGGAGATTGATTACATGACAGACGACGGTCACAATAGACACAAGACTGCTGGTCATTCTCTTTAGATTTCAATTACAATTACCATAAATGATTTATGTTGATTCTACATCCAACAGCAACAATAGGTATAGCATTTGGTCCACATGATGTTACACTTAATTAACAACTAAAGTTGATAAATTAGCATCTCATAGCGAGAGGCTAATAAAATTTTAAAGATAATAATATGTTCACCTGAGTATTACGTAAGCAAGTTACATACACTTTACAACATTCTCACTGAAACAACAAAATGTACAAACAATAAAACGTCCTCACACCTTACCACAATACACGTGTTTCTATCTTCAAAACGATCCTTTTGGAACTACACGACGACAGTATCGAAGCAGTTCAGTGGAACTTCGTTAATTACGGCTGTGTGTCGTGTGCGACGGTTAACGACTCTTTGACGGTCTCTTATCGAGCAATTACTGGCCGGTTGCTCCCGCGCCGGCCGAACTAACGAACGGTTAGGTGTGGTGGAACCAACTGCTAAACTATCGAACAGTTAGGTGTAGTGGAACCCAGCGGCTGAGCTAACGAACGGTTAGATGTGATGAACCCGCGGGCTGAACTAAGGAACGGTTTTGTGTGGTGGGACTCGGCGGCTGAACTAAGGAACGGTTTTGTGTGGTGGGACTCGGCGGCTGAACTAAGGAACGGTTTTGTGTGGTGGGACTCGGCGGCTGAACTAAGGAACGGTTTTGTGTGGTGAGACTCGGCAGCTGAACTAACGAACAGTAGGTGTGGTGGAACCCGCCGGTAAAGAAGTCGGTTGGTAGCTGCCTCTAATTACGAGGTTTTCTTGTTTTTAATTAAACTTCGTAATGTTGCTTCGGGGAATTAGATTATGTCGGTATGTCTTTATTAGGTAGTTTTATTTGATACTGTAGTATTATTTTTTGCAGAATTACCTACGTAATTAGTTCAGACAATTTCCATTTTCATGAAAATTAAAATGAAATGGTACCTAATTACCTTTTCTTTATGGTAAACTGTATAATTACATAGATATCTGCGTAAAGAACACATTTTTTCCAATTTTTAATTCTATTTTATATTTTCTACATCTAATTCTATACGAAACGTTTCAATAAAAATCTATTCCAGAATAAAATGGGGATTCGCAAACACCGCCGAGGGAGCGCGCTACCAATTCAATATACCAACATTACTGCCAAAAGAAATTCCTTTTTCAGCAGCAAATTAAAAACGTTAGCAAAATGGCGGCTCGCTAACAAAGGGGTATTTGTGCATAAATTAAAAGTCATTGAAAGCAATTGTATAATGACAGGCGCCGCGGCCGGCGCCCTGAATATTAAAAGGCAGTCGCCATCAGCTTTGCATGTACACCGTGCTCTACGAACACTTAACAGGGTGATTATTATCTTTGTAATTAACTACTCTGCTTTGGACAAAAGAAAAATGGCCTTTAGTTTTTTATGAAGACCCAATAAACACGCTATAAGTAGGTGTGACGTTGTCTTTATAAACCACAAAACATAATTACTTCTGCTCTGCATTGTCATACAGAAAACCCATCCGAAGATATCTACAAATTCCCTCACAAATGAAACCTTATTAAGTGATCTCTGATGCAATCACTCAATCATCTCCCGACACGATGACATCATCTAATGACAAAACATATAACTACCAACTACCACATGGTATACGTACATAATTATATTTATGTGAGGTAATAAATAAGCTGGCCGGCTGGTGGCCGGTGGACATTACGAGTAAATCTTCGTTACCATCGTCTTTTGTTTTAACTTGCTGTGTCCGACCGCTGCTGACGATGAAATAGCGTGCTTTTGTTTTGGCCAATTTATTTATAGAAAACTTTTGCTAATTCTGAGCTAGGTTTTATCTTGTCGTAAAAGTTTAGGGACTTTGATGTGGCAAATATAATAAAACTTAGTTTAATATAGTCGTGGCTGCCTAAAACAACGCTGTGGGTTTAATGTTATCGGAGGAGACGCCATTGTTTTTGTTGAAAACTGGGCGAATTTCAATTTTAGGTAAGTTAAGAGGCGGATCCTTGCAATATCCGGAATTTAAGCTAGGCAGATGAGAATTCCTCAAAATAATTACCTAACCTACCTACCAACCAATATTTTCACTTAGCTTTTTAGCTTCAACTTTTTGACAAAACCCATCGACTCCTTGATAATTCAAAAATGCTTGTATACAAATCGTTTTCTTATAAATGCTCTGAATTTGATTAGCTATATTCCCCAAAAGATAATCCCAAACGTTATGACGTGTGGGTATGTAACACAAGGTAACACATCACAAAAAGTACATAAGCCTCAACATTTTACACGACTCCGTTAAAACACTGTCTCATTCCCAGCAGGAAGTTACACTGAGCGGCGCGACACTACATTTATTATTGAACGCGCTCCGGCAGCCGGTACACACTAACTGATTTACTGAATATTTAAATTAAAGCGACTCGCTTTGCCCGCACGTTATAAGTTTTGGTACTAAAGTTAAATTGCTCGCGCTAAACAAACTGTCGCGCAATGTGCGGTCGCACTTATTTGTACAAAGTGTACCTCAGTCGCCATCGCGTCGGAATAGGATGCAGCTAATTTAAATGCACGTGAAATAATTCCGGCTGGAAAAGCTAATTCAATTGTGTTCCCGGATTTTACACGGAATTTTCCTTTGTGGTTTTAGAATTCCGTTGTATTTGTAGGCAGTACTCCCACACTTAGGAAGTGGTACTTTTATTTGTAAACTTTAGTACAATTTTGTATCGAACGTGTAGGAGTGGGTAGGTACCCCGCGGCCCCGCCTACGACATTATTGTAATTTAGAGTTTATATCAATTTGAGGTAATCTTAGCCTATTATGTAAATTACTAAAATCAACTAGTTACTAGAATAACTAATAGCACTAAAATTCGGTCAAGGTTACGACGATTATTAATACGAACTAGTTTTATTATTTCACGTAAAACCGCGCACTTAACCTTGTGGTAAATGAATGTGAAACAATCAAGCACACCCTGTAGGTCCCAGCACTTCCCTGTGCCTTCCACTGCAGCAATATATCCGCAATATATTCATCTATCATATACATTTACATCGCAGGCTTTCGTCGCAACATCGCCATTGTCTCAAATACACTCCGGCACGCAACTCGGTAGTTACGCAAATTCTCCAGAAGGCATTATCAAAATACCGCGGCATTCCTTAGAAGAACGAATTACTTAGCTAGTAGTTAATTTAATGAAACCCCTATCCGTTTGTACCCAAGGAACACAAGAAAGGGATTTGTAAACATACTCGTGTGTGGGTGAGTGTGTGATGCGGAAGTGTATCTGATTACAGATGTCACTGTACTCTTTATGAGACTGCGGAGCACTCCGAAGTTAGTGAGATGTATCGTGAGATGCGCTAAGTTCTAGCGGAGAGTTTGACTAGAGTGACGTTATGTCTGAGTGAACGTTTAAAACGTTAATTTATCACGCTGAATGCTTTTATGACGCCAACGCGTTCTAGACAAGGAGAACACGGTACATTTTGAATCACATCATCAACAAAACTCAAATCTTTAAAACAATAAATAAGCTACACTTTCCATACTGAAAGAATTATGTTTACATAAAGAACATTCAAAAGCCCAAACTCAAGTTTTGCCAATGCGCTTCTAACGTGCACGTCTTTCTACATTGTTCTCACATGTATAATTTCAACATGAATGATGTAACCAATATTTTGTAACATTTTTTTATTTAAAAGAGTGTCCGTGGAGTTTCTTGCCCGTTCTTCTCCATAAGTACCTACCTACTACGCTTTGGAATGGGCAACTAGCTTCATATTTCTGACTGACCGATTCCTTGACAATTCAAAAGTGCCTGTAAATGGTTTAATTGAAATAAATGCTTTGAGTTTGAGTTTCCGATAGAGCGCAGTATTCTATGCGTCAAATTATCCGAACATATTCGTAACAAGATACAGATTACTGACTTTGCTCGAAAAGCCGCAAAGTTGAAGTACCACGTCACGCACGCACGTGCCACGTCTGCCGCATGCCCATTGAGCTGTGGACCAAAATAGACACTATGTGGAGCCCTGAAACAGCAAGAAGGCATTGCTGCAGACGCCGTAGAAGGCGGCGGGATGACCTAGACAAAACAAATGACCAGTGGTCTACATTAGCACTGGCAGACATGGTGAGAGACCTTTGCCCAGCAGTGGGATGATACAGACTAACAGTAACATAATAAAACAACGTGTGAGAACTATCATGGGCTGGTAGTGCTGGTTTCATTAAATTATTGAACAAAATCTATATAGAAAAGATAAAATTACCTGCGCATGTTCAATTTCCATAAACAAGAGAAGAAAATAGCTCTAATTTACATCATAAAGTCTCAAATCTGAACCCTCGACTGTCACTCATACATCGTATATTCCCCTGTTCAATGTATCGTTTAGCATATAACAAGACTATTACCGCGAGACAGACTACATCATTCATGGGTCGATCCGGAATTAATTAAATCGATTGTGCTCCGGTGTCTCTTGCTCGTAAGGCTGAGGACAAGGTCAGACGCACCAGAAATGTGACACTTTACTGTAACTTGAGGGTTACTAGTACTTACTTTACTTTCATTATGTATGTGTGTTTGTGAAGAATGTGTCTTTAGTATGGATATCTTTTTTAATTCTTATTAGAATGTCATATTGATTTCTGTTCAAAAAGCAGATTGAGTGATGGCAGGATATGGATAATAAATGGATGAGATGTAGATTTTGGTTTCAATTATGTTCGGGAAGCACCTAAGTAGTGAATCCAACGAAAAAAACCGAACACACCAGAATTGCAACATCTCAGCAGTACGCAACAAGAGCGCGCCATGCTTGTATGTACAGAACAAAACGCGGAGTGCACACGAGCGGTGCCAACAACATCTACATCCAGACAAAGGCCTAGCAATTAAGAAAAAAACTGTTTGGCAAATGTGCGCACAGAGGCTGCCAGGGGCGCTCGCCAACCGGCCTATTATGCCAAGAGTCACGCAGATTCTGGCTTTATTTTAGGGGCCAAAGTTACTGCTTGATATTCCGGCTATGTTAAAGATGTATAGGTTATGTGAATGGTCCCGCATTTTAGATACGGTAGTTACAATTTATTTAAATTTAATGCATGTGTTAAAAAAAAACAGTGTTGTGAAAGTTGATAAGCAGGCAAATTGAATTGCTATAATTATATCTATGACACTTCCAATTATGTAGGCAGAAGAGCAGAGACATTTTCTTGATTGCATCGATTAATTATTTACGTAAATATGATGCATGTTTAATTATTTTTCATTAATTTAGTTAATGGACACTTGGACAGGTGACAGAGTGACCTTATGTAATTTCCTTTAAAAAGGTCCTGCGCATAAACGTAAAGAGAGTTTATAATACGTGGCATACCTAAACTGTGGTCATTTGTCTAACTACCCTAGATCAAAGAAATTAAATTAATTTTCTTTGAAACTATTAAAACGCTCTTAGATGCTAGAATAAATGTTGTTGTCTATACCATTATCTACTATAAAAATAACACAAGTATAGCGCTCGCTTTTAAAGTTAACTAAATAGATTAGCAAACAATGCAATTTACCTGCCTGCTTCAAGACAAAGAGCAAAATAGTCTAAGGGCATGAAACGATATAAGTAGGAACTATACCTATTGTACAATGTGCATGTGTGAGTCTAGTTTGAGGACATGAAGCCTATGAAACGTTCAATAACCAGTACCATTCACGCTATACCCCTTAAAGAAGCGCTGTTTGTTTAGACCTACAAGATGTCAAATCTAGTACACATTTATTTTAGTTCCGAATTTTCCCGGATGTTAACTTATTCTGGAATTTATACAATACGGGCTCAGTTTAGAGCTGCCTTTATTTAGAACAACGTGTCCAACGAGAGTATTCACTGAAATAACGCGAAAGGTACAGTACCCTAATTGCGTAATACAACACAATCACAATCTGTTTCGATTTGAAACAGATTGCTAATCCATTGCTTCATAAGTTGGAAAAAAAAATCTGCTCAACAATGTAAATAACGCAATGAATGTTGTTGAATTGTCAAAATTAAACAAATTAGGCATAATTGTTTACGAAAATAAGTTATGCAATTAGGGTCCAGGTCTACCTATTTAGTTACTGCCATTACTGGTGACCTAAGATTGATGCATAAAATATTTTGTGAGCCTTCAGGCAACCTACATATTAGTTATAGAACTATTATTAGACCTTTTATTTGGTTGTAAAAAAAACCTTGCTTTTAATCATCGACACACAATTTCTAGTCGAATAATTTTGTATTACTTATAGTTATCTATATTCAGTCCAATTTCACAAACAGGGCCGCGCATAATTTTTAAAACACCTTTAAGCAAAGTCTGGAACAGTGATGTGCCCCATCCTATCTATGACTTAGAATCTTTTTTGGAATGCTACTCAATTTCAATTCCACCCTCAGTTCTCAAAATGACCTCATCATTAGAAATACATACTGACCCCGTCACAGCTTATAAGCAGGAAGACATTGTAACAACAAATACATAAGTACACATACCAACACAAACTTCCCCACAGCCACAGACTACGATATTCTCGCCCTTTTCCGGCAGTAACACAAGTGAACAATTTTATTCTCGCGCCAAGCTTGCCATTGTCGTGTAACAGAGTCACTATTAGCTCCGAACACGGGCGTATCTGCAAAACTCGGCCCTTTTCCTGTAGGCTATCGGGGCGGAAATCGCCGGTATAATACTAAGTATAGATATCACAGCTTTTTTGTATGTTTGGTGGATTTGTTTGGGAATTTCTTTGAAGCTATTTGGTGTGAAGCCTTATCGTTATCGTTTATCAGGGTGTAAGCTTTGAAGGATCTGCTGAACATGAGCTGATGATATCTCTTCATCACCCTATTGTCGACTGGTAGAGAATGCCAAGGCATTTAAACCTGCCTAATCCCCATTTCTCAGTGATTGCTACGACAAATGGCCAACAAGAAAAAATTGAGTCGACCAATCTTGGCAGGATTGATGCAGTTTTTTGTTGAAAGAAGTAAGGAGACGCTGATACCTTTTCTCTTTACCTTTTACCCACGAGAACACACGAGTAAAGCTTATAATAATAATAATAATAATAAATATTTATTTACTCAAAAACAAAGCATTGTAGTACACGTTATAAAAAATAAAAAAACAGTTTTACAAAATAAGTACTATATCTACAACGTGTGGGTGAGCACTGCTCTCCTAGCTAGGTTATGAAAACCTGTGTTAAGGAGAAGCAGTCCGGTCCCCTAAGGTATAATGACGTAAAGGTTACATAGTGCTTCTGATGTTACTGTTACAATTTTGGAGTATTGTAATAGACAATTAAAATTTAATATACGGTTTATTAAGCATGAAAATAAAATAATTTAAATTTTAAGGTAAGTAAATGCGTGTGTGTGTATGAGTGTGTCGGGGTGTGTAAGGGTGTGAGGGTGTGTGCGGGGGTGTGTGGGGGTGTGTGTGTGTGTGTGTGTCTGTATTTGCTTGTCCATGTTGATTATGTTAAGATAAGATTTTTTCTGTTTCGTCATATGACTTATTTTGGAGGTACGATTGCACAATCTTTTTACATTTGTAATACGGTAGTCCGTAGATTTGACACTTTTCGTTTATTTTATTATATAGGAACGGACCAAGAAAATGAAAAAATCTCTTTACAAAAGTTGAGCGTACTCGCGGGAGGGTGCATATCCCATCTTTTCGACGTTTACTACGTTTTTTATTTTCTATAATTCGGTATGGGGTTCTGCGGTGTAGCAGAATTACTGTCTGTAGTATGAAGTGTTGCCGAACATTTAGAACTTTGCAGTGATTGTATAGTTGGTCGGTCGGAAAAAGAATAGGACGAAAAGTGGCCACTTTTAAAATATGCAAAATACTTTATGAAAATGATTGTTTTAACCCAGCTAATATTAAATTGTCTGTAAGATTTACGTTGAATGCGTGGGCTGTCTTTAATAAAATAGATTGAGAGGCAGTTTGTATACATTGCGCCCCCGCTCTCTCAATTAGGCAATGTTGGTGTAAACTTTATGAGGATAAAGTTTTGTTTTTCTTTACTTGTATGGTTCTAGAAGGGTTTAATTTTATTTTACATGAGTAACGGGTAAAGTAAGTTATTACAATATTTGTTCAGTAGAAAGAGTTATGTTGTTGGTACGAGAGCCAATGAAATAAAAAGAAACCGAAATTAAAAATTAATTCATTTTTCCAATTAATTAAAAAAGTCTTTTAATTTCAGTTTAAGGTTTCGTGTTAGCTCTTTATTAATCGTATGTAAAAACACCCCATTACAATTTATTAATAATTATGGATTCGGAACCAGTTAAACGATCGTTAGCCATCGAATGAAACAAAAAAATGATATATGCAATGTACAACGAACCAGAAAAAAAGGCGACACGCATTTTTTTTATGTCGCCACCTATGGACCCACCAGAGGCACCGCCCGTCGCTGCAATCTCAGAGACAAAGCTGAATGTCCCATCATGCCAAGTGCTTGTGATAACACCACATGCGTGTAGGCACACGGTTAAACATTAGCAAGTACCAAATGCTAAACGTTTTGCCTAATACAATTAGTCTGTCTGAAGTAGACGTGGTTACGTAACGTTCACGGCGCACACTTTTGTCAATGTCATGGCGATGCGGTTTATGTCGCGCAGTATAAATAAAATAAACTATTTATCGTCTGGCCGCTATCGACTGCTGATATTGACGACGACGGCGAAATTATAAAACTACTCTATTAATCACTTATTTCAATATTGTTCACTTATTTCAATGACTAGGACCCACAGACTACGAGCTGGTGTACCCTAGACATTGAAATAAATTGACAGACATCTGCTATCAATTCTTCCGAAAACTTCACAGTGGCAGCTTGGAAACAAAGTTGTAAGTGCAGTAGTTGACAATAACACGATGTGACTATCATGGCATTGGTAGCAAAGACGATTAGTTTTCATATTGCGTAATGCTAAAGATTTTAGCAACATCGGCGCTATTAAATCTATTTTTAATGTACTTGTTCGTAGTAAACTGGAGTCCAGTGCATGCGTCTGGAACCCGCACGAAAAGAAGTACACTTTACTCTTAGAAAAAGTACAAAAAGCTTATCTAAGGTACCTTTATAAACATTTGAATGGTTATTATCCGTTTATGTACCCTTCGAATTTTCTTTTAGGCTGCTTAAGAGCGGCCAACCCGTCATACTTTTCATACAAACGCTCGTACGTGATTATGGCGTTGTAACATATCTTTCTTTAATTATTTTTAACTAATAGGTATCTTGTGCACTATATCTAGGTTTCTATGAAAGCAAAAAATAAAAATTTTGCGAAACAAATTCAATATAAGCCTCCAAAAATCTGCTTTTTTGCACAAATTTTACCTGAATTTTGACCGTTCATAATGTACTCTTAAATTGTAAAATTAAAGAAAACATCGTCATAGAAACCTCGCACACGTAATGGAGATTCTAAATGACAAACATTTATTTCACAAACTTATAAGGCGTATTCAAAAACACGTATTTCCTGAAACAAGTTATTTTTCGCACAATGTTATCGCGTTCTCACTTGCTTGTTAGCAATTCTCACTTGCGCTGGATGAAACAACAAGCTGTTCGACCATGCTCGCGTTGACGATAGACGGACCGGGAAGGGCCCACTTAAGGTACAATTCTCTCGAGGTTAGAAGAAAAAATGACCAAATCATTAATATGTGTAAGTTCTTTCACGGGAAAACCGATGCTCCTGAACTGCATTATGAACTGTCCCATCTTTTTGCTCCGATAAACTATAACCGTGGAAGGAGGCATAGATTGTTCGCCGTGCCTCGGACTCGAACCATCGCTCGAGCCCAGTCTCCCGTCCCTCGCACACTCTCTGCGCTCAACGCTCTCTTGGACGCTAAGTCTGACTGTGATGTGGTCGCGAATGAATGGAAGAAGATCTTGTCAGCATGTCTGGAGTATTGTGAGATGAGCGTATGACTGTCGAGTAGTTGTATACTTTTGTTTACTGTACCTTGATAATCTTTTGAAATGGCCTTGGCCGTTTTATGTTAAATTAATTAATTAATTAATTAAATAAATCATCCTATCATACAGAATACAGGTTTTTTTTTTAAAGATATTTTCTTCAATTTTCTTTCAGGACAGTAGGTATGAAAACTGCATGACGCAGAAAGAAATCGTCCAAATCGAATTAGAGTGAAACAATACCCGGGACGTGAACACAATATGTTTGGTAACCGAACACTCAGCTCACTGAGCACAGGGGCGCTGAAACTGATCGAGTTATCCCAAACTTTCTCAGGATCAGATTTCTTTTACGGACAACAAATTTCTTTCCAGCCAAGTGAATTATGATGATGATCTACCAAACAGAGAGTCATCGCGATAAAATGAATACATTAGCTCTGTTTCAGAATGAATAGTTAATAATGCTGAACATGAGTCAGAAAAACGTAGATGGAGTATTTACTGTAATGCCTGCTTACAGTTGCCGGGCGGGGGCTGGGCGCATGCGCGGTACGGGCCTCCCGGGGCGGCGAGGGGGGGCAGGGGGTAGGAAGGAAGGCGATAATAAAATAAGGAGCACCGTCGCCGCCGCCGCACTCCCTCCCCCGCGCCCTTCACCCCCTCTACGTGCCCCTCCGTCTCTCCCCCGCTAGTGCTCGCTCTCCGCCACACCCGTGCCACTGAATCAGATACTACACGACTTACTAATCATGGATCTTGTAATTTTAACATTTAGGGCCGATAGTAAGTCGGGTGGCATCGAGCCCACTTTCACGTGGAGTGCCCGGGCTCCATTGTTTAATCGTTACATTGTCTCTAGGGTGGCTTTAGAATAAAGAAGACGGGGTGTTATCAACCCACGCGGCTTGCTAAACTCGGCTTAGAACAAAAAAGGTATGCCTACATTTTGTGGAAGCCTACTTAACATAGCCTACGACCCGGAATAACAGGATTAGAGGTCATCGACCTAATAACCGAGTAAGCTCATCAGAATCACGGACCGGCCAAAATGTAATTAAAAAATAACTTTTAAATACGTGCACGTTTAACCCCATTTAGCCTTTGTGTCGGTTCAATTTATTTTACATTGTAACGCGTCCGCTTCGAAAGGAAGCATTCATTGCAAATGTTCGCTGCGATGGTGACGACAGGGGGGGGCTCTTTCATCCGTTGTCCACTTACACCGCGAACTTTTGGATCGTAATTTTATTTCATTGTTAGTGAGTTTTATTTTATGTGATCATCAGTCATGCCTTTCATCTTAACATAGGAGGAAGTAATTATTTTAATTAACACAATATGCACGTTCCAACTGTATTAGATTATTGACTATTGTAACACGATTCCCTTAAGATCAGTTTGTGGGCATGTCTTCCTTGGCATGCTCAGTATTCAATATTCAGCTAAGTAAAGTGGCAAGCCATAATTTATGACCTAACTATATGAAACATCATGTATATCAAACAGAAAATTATATATATAACGTATGGTACGTTACGTGAATTTTGAAAGAAAAGAAACAAAATGTTTTCTTTCGCAAAGTTCCTACGAAGTCAATATCAGCCCTCAAGGACTTTGCCAATTCTCCCTCTGAATATTTAAACAGGGTTCATAACAAAATAAAAAATCCCAGGATTGAGCTTAGAAATTCATTTGCTTTAGAAATGAGAGTGTCTTTCAATTCTGGTGACAAAAAAAAATCTCGCGTTAAAAACTGTTATTTGAGCTTTAATTTATAGGTAGATCTATGCTTCATTCATTGAACCTTCTTTATGCATAACAATCTATTAGTGGAAATAGCTTTACCCGGTGATATCTACGATCTACCTAATATTAAAATCACAATGTTTACACTCAAACGCAACGCAACACAGAGCACTGAGGCTGAGGTTGAAATCTGGCGTATCTCTAGTAAAACTAAGGGAGCAAAAAACAACAAAAAATTGTCTACATGTCGGTGTTTTTCCCAAAGAAATAATTCAATGAAAAGTTGGTGAAGTAAACAAGATTATAGATGCATCAGTGAGCCCCACAGCCAGCGCGGCTTAGCGGGCAGGAAGCACGCTAAACTAATTTGATATTGGCAAAGTGAGGAAGTTGAGAAATAGAGTGGAAAGCCACCTACCAACGATTAGAACGCGGAAACAGCCTTCAAAGATTACAGGAAAATAGGTGAGTTGAAAGGTTTTAGAGGTTTACGAAGTGGTCATATTTATGTATTAGATACTGTTTAATGCAAAAAGCAGTAGTTTGTGAATAAATTCGGGTCAGGTTTGAAAACTAAAAGCTCTTTTCGAAGACTGATAAGAAACAAACCAGGTAAAGGTTTTTAATTATACCCAAGGCATGTGTCCCAGGAATGGAAACGTGATGAGCCTGATTATGTTATATAGAATAAGATAGATCGCATAAAATGGATTGAAGAATGTAGAGTAATGAGAGGAAAAGTCCAGAAAGAGGACATTTTGTCTACTTAAAAATAAATGAGACAAATTCTTGTATAAATATCCACATATATTACTATACAAAAATATCAAACAAAATTACTCCTACCAAAAGCAACCGATACCTCCTAAATATTCAGAGGCACAGAATCTTACAATTTCCAATATGACGTGACAATCGTCGTCCCGAGACCGCGCGGTACACAATATCATCTTACAAGAATATCAGAAACAGCTTCAGGAATATAATGGATACTCCCGAGTCGGTGCGATGTTGGTGATGTCGAATTGAAATAACATTTTATTTTACTTCTGTAACGCCTGGTGAAGACCGCTGTACTACTAATGGTGTGTGGTGTGAAAGAGACGTAGGAAAATTTTATACTCACATGCAAACGGATTCTAGTAGGCAAACGTTTGACGGGTTAAGAAGGATCCCTAACAAACCTGGTTCAAATCTTTCTAGATTTACTTCCAAAACGGCTTGAAGTTTTTAAAAGTGCCCTTGTCGTGAAATATTAGGGTAGAAAGTTTTTACAGAAGCGTGAAACATTTTGCTTGAATCATTACCACAAAATATTTTAGGCTTAATATCTAAAACAACCCTTTACAACACGATGCTTTTAACTCAAACCATTACATCGTTTACCATCGAAGGCCCCACTTTCGTTTCACTCCCCTGAGTCCGAAGCCTCGCCTAGTTTTTCGTACACTCCTGCTTTCAACCGTTAACAGAAATCATCTCATTTCAAAGCCGTCAATGGATGCTCTATTGAGTCGTAAATCTTCAATATTCAAGTACTGCAGATACCGTGGTTCAGGGAGCTAAGTAAATAGCGAGATGACTGCTAAATCTGTGCATTTAATGCTTTTACTTGACTGAATATTCGAGCGGAATTCAAAGTAGGCACTCCGCGGTGGAAGTAAGGGGTAAAAATGAAATATTGCTGCATAATGGATTTTTGAGTTTCTACACGAAACGCTTGGAAGATTCTAGAAAATACTTTGCTGGGATATTTTCTTTAAGCAGACTTTTAATGTTATGGAAAGTAAATACAAGAGAGTCGGGGCAAATAGTTCAAAGACTGCAAAAAAAACAAAATTTTGTAAGTATGTTATTTAATAACATTATGCCAATAAGAAAGCAGGTTTGAACAATAACGTTGTCGCAAAGTACAGAGGCCCTAGCACGAACGCCCGATGTAAACGTTCAGTAAATTCCAACGATTTTTGAATCGATAATACAACTATCCTATAGTAATTTTGTTTAAATGTTTGCGACAAGCACAGTGCGTATCACTGGTCGAATGGTCGAATATGGAAACCTTGCTCTTGAAACAGAAGAATTTTCCGAGAATTATGATTCTCGTGAATTTGTTACGTCCAGAGGTATAAAGGGAAATTAATATACGATTTTGTACCGTACTTATAAGTTGTACGCAAACGTAAGTCAATTTTCAGTCACCGTTAAGTCTCATGCTGTCTTTGTCACGTTAATGTGACAAAAACAACAAAAAGACTTGCGAACGTTTTAAAGTAAAGTTTCGTTTTATCACGACTATTTCATAAATAACTTCAGGTTGATGAGTTTATAAGTCGGAGACACAAAAACTGCTGACGAAAGCGAAAAATCTAAAGTAAAGTGTTCATCAGACATCATTCAGAAGCAACTGCCGTCGACAACGTGCCGCTCGTGTGTATGAGCACTTAGGCTGGTATTCCCTGCAGAAAGCAAGCGTGGCGAGCAACGCTCATTTAAAAACAACTTCGCCATGCAATATGACAATAACGTGCCGATGTTATTGTTATACAATAAAAATTATTGTAGCTTACCTAATAAAAAATGATGAAATCAATTAAAATACCTTTATAAGACTGATCTAGGCATGTCTACACTTTTTTCTATACCAATATAGTGTGGTACCACACGGGACGAGCACGTGACCGTGTCAGGAGTCTAGCCGCGCCACAATCGATGCTGCGTCACTACACATATTGATGTTGCATCGCATCTGTACGGAGGGTCACGAGAACTCTTTGTGAGCGTGTATACTGTATTGCTAGAACTTATGCAGATGAATATATTTAGTAGTTTAATAGCGTTTTTATAGTGGTAATATTACCTATTCTGATGAATCATGTCAACCAATATTTAAAAGGCTTGGTTTGCTACCATAACCTTTATTATATTTGTATGAAGCATGTATATTTGTTAGGAAATATAAAGAATTGTTCAAAACACCAGAGGAAATAAATTCTCGAAGTTGCCGTGATCAATACAGACTTGTTCTAGATGAGCTCCCTAGGTTAGCAAAATATAACAAAGGCTATGTGTATGCGTGTTTATAATAAATTACCTAATGTATTAAAAAAACTAAATTGATTATTCAAAATTAAATTATATAAATGGCTGAATGAAAATAATTTCTATAATATTAAGGTTTTTTTTTACATAAATATTATAATGTTTGTAAATTAAATTTTGTTTATTCGTTGAAGTTTGCATACTTTAATTTTTAAACAAAACATGTATGATCTCATATGCTTTAATAACACCTATGTATACCATGTTTTACGCAAATAAATTATCTTATCTTATCGTATCTTAGCCTAAGAGAACGCAAATAAATATAAAGAAAACTCCCAAAAAGCACGGTTATTGAAGATTCACGGCGTATGATTATGAAAGCCTATTTGACCTAAACTCTCGCAGTAAAATGCAACCTTACCAAATACATTAATATTAAGGAAGCGCCTCAGCGGCCGGCGCCATCTCCCAAATAGGCTGCCGGCGCCGGTTGCTGATTGGCTGCCGGCGCTGGTTTTGGAAAAAAAACGGAAATGGGATTGGAAATTTGGCATATGGAGTAGATAGGCGGGATTAATATATTTTCATAATTAATAATGTCCATATTTCAGAAATCAAGTACTACCCGGAACCGAACTATTTAGATAAGATTAAATATTTTGACTCGCAAAAAAAGGTTAGGTTAGGTTAAGTTAGAACTAAGACTCCTCCCAGGTGGAGGCCAGCAGGCAACGGGTGCGGGGGCACCCTTGCCTGTATTGCACAGGCTTCCACCAGTGTTGGACGGGAATGGCCAGGTGTTCCCGGCCTTTTCCGTAGCCCCCAGCCTGGGGGGCATGCGGGGCCCGCCAACTAGGCGGGCATGCGCCGGGAGGGTTGTGGAAGTAAAGGCTGAGCCGGTTTCCCATGGCCCTCCCATCACGGCGATGTGGGAACACCGCTGAGTTTTAGTGGGTATACTGTCATTACTGACAGGAGTCCCACATACCCCGACTCCCCACGAGCGGGGATGCGTAAAGTATATCTCAGCGTCAAAAAAAAAAAAAAAAGGTTAAGTTAGAACAGTACCTACGAAAAACAACTAGAATATATAGAAAAACTAGCTGACCCGGCAAACGTTGTTTTGCCATATAAATTATTTATGTTTGGCCTGGACCACCCTTATCACTTAGGGGTATGAAAAATAGATTACGACCGATTCTGAGACCTACCCAATATACATATAAAATTTAATAAAAATCGATCAAGCCGCTTCAGAGGAGAATAGCAACTAACACTGTGACAAGACTGGAAGTTTTTCCATAAACTCCGCGCCGTCGCCGCCGGTGTCCATTATGAGAACCAGCGGTGCCGGCAGCCGATGTTTTTAATTTCGGCTGCCGGCAGTAATGTACTGCTGCCCGTTCCATTCGTCAAGTCTTAAAAACCGTGGGAAGCCAGGGGCTTGTCGCCAGTACCTACAGTTATAATATACTTATAATAAAAAGTATTCTATTTTCGCCAAAACGCACTAACGAACGAACTCCAGCAACATGAATCACGTCCATATTTTAAACATAATTCACTTTAATCAAAAAAGGACCGCCGCGCCTGAAAACTCATTCCAGCTATCTAGTTAAATGTTATATGAAAATAATTAATATTCACCGCGCTCTGCTGCAATTACAGCAAGTATTAGCATACGTATCATATCAGTTAACGTGCACTGGACGAGGACACTGTTCATTTAGGAATTCACTTATTTTAGGGTGTATTTCCGTGGTTGGTGGACGCGTCATTTAGATTATCGTGGAGACGCCCAATGCATATCATCATCTGCCAAGCCCTTTTTGATGAACTGATTCACTCTTATTATATTACGCCAGCACTCCCACTACACTTTCACTTAACTAATATTCGGCAACTTAGTTATAAGCACTTACTTTTAGCTAAAATATGTTCAAACCATATAACATAAACAACAAAAAACATTAGAAAACTGTCTGCAAACTTTGCATATACATAATCATTTTTAATCTTACCCTCAATGTAGTTTACTGCATTCTGGTTTTTTATATACGCGATACTGACCCATATTTTTGTTGTCAGTTTAGTCAAATAGGTACTAGTCTGTGAGTATCACCGACCAAAATTCTAATGTAGACAAACTACCTAATCATATTGTCTAATCTAATAATTATTGTTGTAGATATTAACAAGACTGTCCTACCTGCAAGACTGTCCTACCTGCAAAACTGTCCTACCTGCAAGACTGCCTTACCTGCAAGACTGCCCTACCTGTAAGACTGCCTTACCTGCAAGACTGTGCCCTACCTGCAAGACTGTCCTACCTGTAAGACTGCCTTACCTGCAAGACTGTGCCCTACCTGCAAGACTGTGCCCTACCTGCAAGACTGCCTTACCTGCAAGACTGCCTAACTGCAAGACTGTCCTACCTGTAAGACTGCCTTACCTGGAAGACTGTCTTCCCTACCGCAGCATATAGTTTAGACAAGTACGGCGGACAGTGTAAATCAAGTGCAACTAACTAACCTAGTAATTTCATAATTTCTGTGTGTAATGAAATAAAATACACATACAAAAAATTTAATCAAAACTATCTAGTTTTATATATGCATTACGTGAGCTCAAAAAAACTACAGATTTAAAAACTGCCCTATCCACTTACTACGCTTATGCATACGCATGGCTTAAGTATGATATAATTCTTTGGGGAAATAGTGTAGATAGCAACGACTTGTTTATCCTACAAAACAAATGTGGATAATGGTCTATATTGACAATGACGTAAGTTGTAGACCGCATTTTAGGAAACTGGACATTCTAACTTTGACATCAATTTATATTCTAGAAATCTGTAAATTCGTTAGACAATATCAACACTTTTACCTTAAAGTTATAGACCAACCTCGCCGATATGCACTACGTTCACGGTCTGAAAATACGCTCGTAATACCACAATCGAAGCTAAAATTACACAGCACAAGTCCTCACGTAACATTAATTAAAATATTATATAATAAAATACCAAACGACATAAAAATGGAACAAATTGAAAAAACATTTATTTAACAGCTCAGAAAATTACTGGTGGATAAATACTACTATTCACTAAACGAATTTTTAATGATGATATCAAAATGGGATGACTTCCACCATTTACTCAGTTTTAGACATTGATTTTTATTATACTTTATTTGACTTTTATGTGAATTTATGATACTATTTTAATATGTGACATTATTTATTTTAATTGAATTTTTATTACAATTTAATTTGACTTTTTGAAATTAATCTGTGACAGTATTTTTTGTAAGTGAATTAATTTTTAAATTTATATTTCACTTTTTATATTATTTTAATCTGTGACATTATTAATTTCAAATGAATAGAACTTTGTATAATTCCTAATTATTTATTTTTATAATTTCTATTTGTTTTATGGATTGTTACTTTCAATTTGTGTGTGATCTTATTTACTTGAAATGAATACTGATTCTTCCTAAAGATTTCTAGAGGTAAAATTTGAAAAGACGTATATCACAAATTTAAATGTGATATTATATAATGTAATTTTATTTGATTTTGTAATTATATTTATTTTTAATTTTTATTTACTGCATTTATTTTAAATCATGCTACTACTCATATATTTTCATGTACCTAATTGTTGTGCCCGACAGGGTCCATGTGAACTTTATTATTATTAAGACCTTGTAAACACATGTGATATGCAATAAAGATTTGAATTTGAATGTATTATTATTATAACTATGTTAGGCGTCTTCCGTGCGTTTAATCTAAATTATGACTGTTATATGTGGCCTCTTTGATTTACGTTTATTCTTTTTTCTCTATAGCATGTGACGGATGAACGTTTGTCACTGTCAGATATTATTAAAAATCTATTGAATACAATATGAATATAATTATTTACATAAAAGATACATAACATTGGCGACGATGGAGGCAGAACTGGCGCGATTTACTCGCCTGCGCGCAACTATACGCGGCCAGCTTACAAAGTTCGAACGTACACTGGATCAATTACAAAACCCTTCGGATTACGAAGTAAGTTCACGTCTGTCAAGTTTAACAAATTATGAACAAAAATTTGAAAAAATTCAAAACGAAATCGAATTGCAAACACATGACGTGGAAGCAGAAATTGAGCAGCGGTATTCTACAGAAGAGCACATATTACAATTAAAGCTAAAGCTGCATGGCTTACGCCCTACACCAACAACCGCACCGTCGACTTACGTCACGGCTTCTCTTGAAAGTACACCGGAAACTACACCAAAAATTAACTTTCAACCATTACAGGAACGTGAAAGTTTCAATAACTTTGTTCAGAGATTAAAAACCTACATGAAGCTAAATAATTGTCACAATCCACAAATCCAGACCCTCACGCTGCTTAGTTTATTACCACCGGAATTACACCAGAAAGCTTACGACTTGTGCGCACCGAACGATCCTTGTGAACTTGAATTCGGCAGCTTGGTTCAAATATTACAAAACTATATAGATCCAAAACCGAGCATTTGGGCTCGTCAACATAAATTTATTTCACGACTTCAAGACTCTGGCGAGACAGTCATGTCATACTCGTCAGAGTTAAAACATTTAGCTCAAGATTGCGAGTTCACGTGCAATAATTGTAAGAAGTCGATCTGTGACAATTTTCTTACTTTACAATTTATAAGAGGATTAAATGACACCGATATTCGAACCAAAATACTACAGGAAACAATGGTGACTGATTTTTCTGACTTAGTTAATAAAGCAACCACGATTGAACTAGCAAAATCTGACAGCACCTATATGTCACCAGCAGCTCACTTCTCAAACCAAGGTTTACTACATAATATGAAAACTGTTCAAGCTGTCACCAAAAACCGCAGTCAAAAGCAAGAGTACAATAAACCTTTAACGATTAGGGACTTACGAGGCAAGTGTTTTCGTTGCGGCAGCAAAGAACATCAAGCTAGCAGGTGTCGCAGTATTAAGGATACGTGCAGCAAATGCAAAAGAGTTGGTCACCTTGCTCGCGTTTGTTTACAACCAACACTCAACCAACTGGAGCCTGAGCACGTGGAGCCACAGATCATGGACAACTCCTCAGATACAGTCGATGACACCACTCCCTGGGATATGAACTTAATACGATCCAATAACACAGACAAATTTATGATAAATGTTTACATCAATGACTCGAAACTGAAAATGGAAGTAGATACAGGAGCTGCTCTATCATCTATCTCTCACAAAGATTTTAAAACATTGAACACTGGATGCAAGATTTACAAAACGAACATCACGATGAGAACATATACAGGAGAAATTTTTGCACCACTCGGAGTGGCATATGTTACGTGTAAATACAATCACCAAACACTTGAGGGAAAATTATACATTATCAAACAAGATGTGGACCCTATCTTCGGTCGAGCATGGATACGAGCCATCAACTTGGATCTGGCAAATATAAACGTAATTAATACTAAAGAACACCCAAAACTGGATAAGCTACTTTCTGAATACTCGAAGGTATTTGATGGCTCACTTGGGTGCATACCTGATTACAAAGCTCATTTGACCCTAAAGGAAAATGTATCACCAATTTTTGTTAAGCCTAGACGTATACCATATGCACTTAAAAATAAAGTTGATGATGAAATAGTACGACTCTGCGAACAAGGGGTAATTACAAAAGTCGATAGCTCTGAGTGGGGAACACCAGTGGTTCCTATTGTCAAGCCAAATGGTAGTATACGCTTATGCGCGGACTATAAAGTTACCTTAAATAAAGTGATACGGGATGAACAATATCCTATTCCGATCATAGAGGACATTCTCGTAGAGATGAACGGAGGTCAAATATTTTGCACACTTGATATCAGTCAAGCCTACTTAAACATGATGATGGACGAGGAGAGTGCTATGATGCAAACATTAAGCACACACAAGGGTACGTTTAAAGTAAATAGACTTATGTTTGGCGTCAAGGTTGCTCCGAATCTATGGCAAAAGTTTATGGATCGTTTGCTTCAAGGGGTAGTCGGAGTGAAATGTTTTTTCGACGATATAATCATTCAAGGACATTCAGAAGAACAACTTCTTTCAAGAATACGCTTGGTGTTACAAAAATTACAAGAAAAAAATTTAAGACTCAATAAGGATAAATGTCATTTTTTTCAAGAGAAAATCGAGTACTTGGGTCATACCATTGATAAAAATGGACTGCACAAAAATAGAATTAAGGTAAACGCTATTCTGGATACAAAATGTCCCAGCAATATCAACGAACTACGGACATTTCTAGGAATGGCTAATTATTACAATAAGTTCATACCGAATTTAGCTTCAATATCCAGCCCTCTTAATTACCTACTCAAGAAGGACATTAAATACGAATGGACGCACAAATGTAATGAGAGTTTCAAGAGAATTAAACAGGAAATCCTCAGTGACAGAGTTTTAATGCATTTTGACCCTGAGAAACCCTTGGTTCTCGCTACAGATGCTTCACCTTTTGGACTTGGAGCAGTTCTATCGCATCGGTTATCGGACGGATCTGATCGACCTATTGCTTTTGCATCACGTTCATTGACGAATAGTGAAAAAAAATACAGCCAGATAGACAAAGAAGCGACGTCCTTATTCTGGGGATTAAAGAAGTTTTTTCACTACTGCTACGGAAGAAAATTCATACTTATTACAGACCATAAACCATTAACTACGATCTTCAATCCACACAAAACTTTGCCAGCGATGAGCACAATGAGGCTCTTTCACTATGCACATTTCCTATCTGGTTTTGACTACACTATTGAATACAGAACATCGGATGATCATAGCAATGCGGATTATCTATCAAGATTTCCAGTAGATACAGTTGCGAATAACCTAATTGACGTACATTGCGCATTTCAATTAAATCAGATGAACACAATTGCCATCGACCGTATAAAAATCGCCGAAAAGACCCAACTCGATGATGAATATAACCAACTATTGGAAGCTTTAAAAAATGGTACCTCAGTCAGAAGATACGGCTACAATGACAACGAATTGACCATACAAGACGGTTGCATTATAAAAGGTACACGAGTAATGATTCCGGCAACCCTGAGACAACAGGTTTTAGAAGAACTACACACAGGACATCTTGGGATAGTCAAAATGAAATCACTGGCGCGTGGATACGTAATCTGGAAAAATTTGGATCAAGACATAGAAGATATAGTTAAAAGCTGTCGAGAATGTCGATTAAAGCAAAATCAACCAACATGCGCAGTACTACATCATTGGGACTTACCATCAGGCCCATGGCAAAGGATCCATATCGATTTTGCTGGGCCGATTAAGGGTTATTCCTTATTTATAATAGTGGATGCTTTTACAAAATGGGTGGAAATTATAGAAACGAAAACAACCACAAGCTCATGGTGTATCCGCCAACTTAAAGAACTTTTCGTGACATTTGGATTTCCGCTTACTTTAGTATCAGACAATGGTCGACAATTTGTTTCAAATGAATTTGAATCATTCCTCAGAGAAAGTGGGGTTGTTCACAAAACCACAGCACCATACCATCCGGCCACGAACGGACAGGCGGAGCGATACGTCCAAACAATTAAAAAGGCAATACAAAGCATCAGTGCAGAGCCAAGCTCTTTACAGGACAAACTACTGGGTATTAAGGAACGCCTGCGGAGGACGCCGAGTAGTAGCACAAATAAAAGTCCATATGAGCTCATGTTTGGCAGGGAGATAAGAAACACCCTAAGTGTTCATTTCAAGGCTAGGATGAGGAATGAAACGCGACCGCCGACCAATGACGCAACAGTACGCTCATTTACTGTTGGGCAGAGAGTGCAAATTCGCAGCTACACAAACGACCAAATTAAATGGGAATTCGGAACCGTTTTGAGGATATTAGGCCGATTGCACTATCAAATAGAAACTGATTCTGGTCAGATTTGCAAAAGACATGTTGATCAGATGATGGGTACTTTAATACCAAGAGGGGAACAGTAAAACCGTCGGAAATTGACAACTAGACGATTTGGGACGGAGGTGTTATATGTGGCCTCTTTGATTTACGTTTATTCTTTTTTCTCTATAGCATGTGACGGATGAACGTTTGTCACTGTCAGATATTATTAAAAATCTATTGAATACAATATGAATATAATTATTTACATAAAAGATACATAACAATGACGATATTCTTTTTTCCACAGCCCAGTTACCTACCGAGCAATAGTTAGTAATATTGTAAGATTAGACCGGTGATCAGACTGTCGACTTACGATTGCTATTTGTATTCGTGCGACTACCGGGACCAATAACTAACACGCTCTACGAAGCAAGGATTTATCTAAATGGCAATCGCAGTTTAATCTTGCAGATCAGTAAATTCAAACCGAGCTGCACCATTATTTGATATTATGATGCCACAGCCAGAAGGGAAGGTGCTGTGAAAAGGGAAACACCTATAGGGGATTGGGAGACTGTTATCAAAGAAGTTGACTCCTATTTTAAAACGATGCTCCAGGCTTGAGCATCATTGGACACGCCACCATTGCGGCGATAAGTCCCCTCTTTGAGAAGTGACTAGAGAGGCGCCACGGCGTCCTCACCTTCCTCCTGACGCAGGTTCTCACCGAACACGGTTTCTGTTCTGGATAAGGCGCCATTGTGTGGCCCGCATCGCCCGGAGGACACGGTGGAGCATATGGTGGAGGTCTGCCCGGCTTGGGCGGAGCACCGCCGTGTCCTCGTGAAGGCGATCGGCGGTGGTGATCTTTCGCGTCCAGCCCTGGTCCAGGCGAGAGGGCATGGAAAGCTGTCACATAATGCTCGCGAAGGAGTAGGCAAAACGCGAGAGGTAGAGGCAAATTTCGCGCCCTCACGCCCCTAGCCGCCGCAGGAGACGCCCTGGGCATCGGGAATCGCAGGCCGATTCCCGGCCACCGTAGCAGCCCCGGGTCGACGGCGCGTTGTGTTCCACGCGCGCCTCAAAGAAATGTCAGCACAACTGACGGGGTCCGCTAGGGCTGATACCTGCCGGGGTCGCGGGAAAGTCCGAAAGGGATACCGTAGCCCCTGGTAATATACAGGCAACTTAAGGAACACGGGTAGGTCTTAGTCAGTAAGAGTCTGACATGCTCTCCCGCTCCGCCCAGAGCGGGAGAAGTTATTTGATAAGTTCCCACCCAAAAAAAAAAAATAGCTTGAGCATCATTACATTATAGAATACGGGCCTTAAACTTAGCTTCACTACTTCAAATCTTGCAAGAATTAATGGGGCGAACTTTTCTTACCCGCTTCGTTGTAGCATATTAAAAGTACCTAAGCTCTTATAATATTATTATATGCCATAAAATACGGCCTAATCTCAGTATAATGCGCGCAGGCTTTATTTATAGTTTTTAATTACAGCGGCAGACAAGGGCAGGCAAAGTGCATCTATTTAGTGCACCGCACTACGGCACTACCTAAGTGTTCACGGATAAAGCACCGCTTGAAACGCGAACCGCTAATTACAATTATGTAATTAAAACAAAGAAGGAAATTTTCATATTAATTATAACTGCATTAAATTACCGCAACGAAGGTAGAAAGAAGTATTGTAACGAATGTTTACCGATGTCGGCTTTATAAAGGGTGGTCTTATTGCCAATTATCGAATACGATAACATCTAGAGACCTTCGATTTTAGAAACATATTGAGTACTATGTTTCTGAAATCGAAGGTCCCTCGATCTTATCGCAACAATGAACAGTTAAACTAACTGGTTTAACTGTTCATTGTGTTAAACTCCTTAGTGGTTATCTTGAACATAAACAAAAGATGCCAAGCTTAGATACACGCTGATAATACAAAGCCAGCATTTTAACTAGGCACTAAACCAAGATAAGTTCATCTTCGACAGCCGTGACTAGTCCGCAGCTGTCGTCACAGTCGACAAAAAACACAAGACCCTCATTGTACGTAACAAGATAACTACATAAACAAAGTTCGAACACGTTTGTACGAAGTTAATCAGTAGTTTTAACAATTCATTAGCAATAAAATGGGATTGGCCATTACAGCCGGCTTACTGCCCTCGCTAATGCAGTGTATTCCTTCGGGGACAGTAACTGGGGCGCGTACCTTGCTGTATCGAGTAGAACGCATTAATGTTGGACGATCGGCGGGCACCTTCAACTGGAGGTAACTGGCCCTTTTTTCGGGAATATGGTAACGTGTGTATTTCGGTCTGCAAATTTAATTTATATATTCACAAAGTCTAACGATTGTATTTAATATTTAAGGTGTGGTCGTTCTGTCTGTAGGTAGGTCCCTACTTTTATAATTATCTACAGTCAAATCTAGATATTTACGATACAAAATTAATCTACTACCACAATGACATACCTACTAAGTACTGAATCATATCAATATTATGAAACGGAAAGTTTCACACCATCACGCATCTATCTGATTAACATAAAACTTCCGTTATCTAAAGCTTAAAGGATCTAGATAATAATCGATCATAAAACAATCAACATACAGAATTGAGTTTCTGTCACTATTAGCTACCATAATCTAGCTCCCATATTCATACCCAGTCCAAATTAATCACCATTTGAGCCTACATTACCTACCATATTTATGCCCAGTCTAAATTCACCACCTCTCAATCCTCATTAACAGGCAAGTCCTGAGTCCTATGTACTCAATGCTCAGTTGAGTTCCTCACACACAGTTCCGAGTACTAGTGCGAGTAGGTATGAGTTCTGAGAAGCGAGTATTTAGCGTAATTACCGCGAACACCTCGTGTTTGCTATCGCGCTCTGTATGCTAATGCGCCTGCATTGCGTCTGCGCTCCATTCAGCTACCTAGACGGGTAGGGCTGCTGACGACGAACTTGAACGTTGAAGAATACTTATTTATTCATCAATTGCTAGATTATTTTGACTAACCGACAGGTCAATCACTGGGCTTTCCAACTATAGAAGAGTTTGAAAGCTGTTTAGGACTTTCTATACCAGACTGGCACAATTTTATGGTTAATTCAATTCGACCAGAAACCGTACCCTTTTTTTTTGGTTGGGAAATTATCAAATAACTTCTCCCACTCCGGGCAGAACAGGAGGGCTTGTTAGACTCTTACTGACTAAAACCCACCCATGTTCCTTCAGTTGCCATGTTGCCAGGGGCCACGGTATCCCTTTCGGACTTTCCCGCGACCCCGTCAGTTCTGCTGACATCTCTTTAAGGCGCGCGTGAAACACAAGGCGCCGCCGACCCGGGCCTGGTCCTTATCGGACGGCGAGCTACCCATTGCTCACCGTCCGCAAGCCCGCACCTACGGTGGCTGGGTATCGGCCTGCGACTCCCGACGCCCAGGGCGTCTCCTGCGGCAAGCGTGACCTATTCAGTAATCAATAGTGCTAGAAAACAATGAAAAAACAGTTGTTATGAATAAATTAAACATGCATTGGAAGATCAGGTAACTTTGCAAAGTTACAACTGCATGTTTAAGTCAGTGAAATCAAAATATTTGTTTGTATCGCACACAAGATAGGATAAACGAATAATTATAAATATTACGTCCCATTTTTCAATAAAAAAACTCTTTTCAAGTTGCTTAATGTTCGCAACTTCTTAACTAAACAACCCTATCGTTAAGGGCGTCCCACGCCAAAGTATTTCTCTCATATTTTTCTTTCGCACCGCTCAAAATGAATTCCGTTTTAATAAGTCATTTATTATGGAAATAACCCGGGCTTTCCGTGTCGACCGAGCTCTTCCGAAGTATACCGAAGTGCTCCACCGCATTCTACCTTTTCATACAATTTATATGAGCTGAGCCTTCGGAGATTTTATAATAGATATAGGAAAGTGAAATTGGGAGCGTTATGGAAGTGGCAGAAGTGGTCGAAAGCTCGGGGGAGGTAAGAGTGTGTGTCGTTCACTCGACCTGGAACAAATTGAGACACAATGCAGCAGTCTTTGTGACTCGAATATTGCTTTTATGCGAGACTTCCAAGTCTAGAAAAAAGGCGTTTCGAAGCTGTAAACGAGGCACGAACAAAGATTAATAAAATAAATTCGATATTGTTCTCTTTGTTTTATTTTAGTTCTTAGAAGTTACTGCTAATGCTCAAGTTAAAAAGGAACTATTCTTTTTATTTTAGAAAATAAATATCAGCGGTCTCAATTAAGGATAATTTTGACTTTATAACTAAATATTACTGATTTGATACCTACATCGAATTTATCGGTTCTTATAAAAAAACGGGAAACGATACAAAGTGGCTTGAATTTTCTTATCCGCAACCATAAAAAGATATTCAGTTTATGTAGCCTCCTGATTGAAGCTATACTGTCAATCCCGCTTCGCTCAGTATTGCGAACACGGCCGCCATACTTTATAGCCAAATCAAGCGTTATTGGTGTATGCTAATACCGATAAATTGATCTTTATGCCGTCATTAGGCGAGGAAACGTGATGCACATGAATTTGTGTTATGTTGGTACTTGTACATGCTGTTGTTGGTGACTTCCTCAATATTAGGACAAGAAAGAGAACTATAATCTGACAAAATATGAAGTATAGGTACTTACTAAGAATAGATTTAGCAGAAAAATTGTGTTTGTTCTGTAAACCCCAGAAATTAACCTCAATTTATTTTGAACACGTTTCCTAATGATTTGCTGTGCTAATAGGCTTTTCCCAACTATGTTGGGGTCGGCTTCCAGTCTAACTGGATGTCAGTATTTTACATGGAGCTACTACCGATCTGACCTCCACAATCCAGTAACTGGGTAATACGATACCCCATGGTAAGACTGGTTGTCAGACTTTCGGGCTTCTGACTACACGTAACGACTGTCAAAGATCTACGAATGACAGCCGGGACCAACTGCTTAACGTGCTTTTCGAGGCACGGAGGAGTCTCGGTATGTAAAGATGGTCACCCATCCACGGACCAAGCCCGGCAAGCGTAGCTTAACCTGATGGATCGACCTGTGCGGCTGTTACTACTTAGCCACGAGTTAATAGTCTTTACACGACTTTATAAATCTTTATACCAAAAGAGTTCGTCAAAGTTAAAAATATTATTATTTAATGTAATAATTATTTGATGGTATTTTGGGATACCTACAAGAAAATATATTGTATCTATCTATTTTAGCGTCATATCTACCAACAACGAACTCCACATAGGAACTGACCACTAATCGATACCATGCTTAACCTACAACACAATCACTACTTCATAACATAAACACAAGTTATGTACGTATTAATTTGGCAAGTGAGGCGGCGCCGACGTCGCCGGTGCCAAGCGGCTCTCTTGCCAGACACAGCTCATATTCTACCGAGGCTGGCGACTGACAATTTTTAACAATATGTATCTGGGACTGCATAAATTGAGTTTGGATTAGATATATGTAACTGTGGATTTTCAAGTGGCATGTAGGTACTCGTATGTCTTTCAATAGTCTACGATTACTCAAAGCCTTATAATTATTTTGATCAACTGATCATTCAGCTAACTGGCTGACATAATATTAGACATCGAGTTTAATGATCGAGACTACATCAGGATTTCTGGTGCCGAGGTGAGGGTCAAGTCCCTTGGAAATGACGCTCTTTGAATTATATTGTTTTAGTTGACTTCTAATAGAACAATAAATACCCTACGAAAAAAAGAACCGGAGTCCAAAAAACACAAATAATTTCAGGGTTTTTAAGCTTTACACACATTTGCTAACTACGCTTTTCATTAATGTACCTATTTTCATAGCTCTCATAAATATAATTCACATACGGATCATTTAGTTCACTCCCACATGTACAAGGTCAGCGGATGTGATGCGTAATTTCCGTCCATCGGCTATTTGCGTAATTGCCTACGCCGTAGCCGGTGCTACGAACGCTACGCTCTGTAGCGCTGTAGCAGCTACGACCGGAATACGAATCATGTAGTGAGATATTGTGTGAATTTGGTTACATAACTTCGTAAATAGATAGGTAAAGTAGCTGAATATCAGTTTTCCAATGATGATATTACATTCCGATACCATGTAATTTACAACCGAGTTTCCGAAAATATTAATTATCACACCCCAATTCACCCGTAGGTCTTGTAAAAGACATATGCAGCAGAATCCTCCAGTCTCCTCGCAAAAGGGTACAAAGCCTCATCGGACCCAGACCTTCATGTCCCAATTCATTAGCCTATACCTAACCAGCCAGTTAGTTCAGGGACATGTCTGAAGCGTGATTGATGCTCGGGGCGTGTTCAGCACGTTTAATTAGCACATTGAGCGCCGCTGTCTGCGACTGTCCTCGTTTTTATGGTCAAAGTTGAAAGCACTTGTATCGACAAAAGTAAGTTCATCAAGACGACCATTTAGGCATACCTATAGCACAAGATGAACCTATTAATCATTTCGTTTGCTTCAATTTATAAAACTTATCGCTTTATTGCAATTGCACGATCCCGAGTATGAGCTTCGCAGCGTCTTTCCATTCTATACAAGGCTAAAACGCAGCCATAGGAAACTGCTCGTGTATAGATAGGAAATCACTTTTTTACTAAGGTCTTCCAATCTATACAAGAGTAGTACGCAAATACTCGCGTATACTTCGTAGTGACCAAATTAACTACCTCATTCCATAGTATACAGTGCCAGTACGCATACGGACTAATCGAGTTTAGATTGCGAGAAATTGTGAACAGATAACCGACTTGTTTGCAAGGTAATGCACCTTGCGCTAATATTAAATAGCCTGCCTGGCTGCGAGCAACTTTTTTATAGACTATATCTTTAAAACTCTCAGGCGTAAGTGATGTAGTATAGTTTGGAATCAGGACGCGCTCGTCCGTTACAAACTATACACCAGCAATACGCAAAATTCGTGTATTGTACAGATTTAAAAACAGCATTACATTAGAATACGCGAGCAGTTTCCTATGGCTGCGTTCTGGCCTTGCATAGATTGGAAATACGCAGCTTCGCAAGCAAGCCAATAGGTACTCACTTTAGAATTTATAAGCAACATAATTAAATCATGCCTTAAGACAGATATAAAACTTAAGGAAGAACATTGAAAACCCCTAACATTGATGAACATTTTCTAATGAATCCTTTGACTATTTCTAGACTAAAATATCTGAGATAATCAAGGTATAACTAGCCTCCTGCTAACTGAATACAAATAAGGACATTTTTCATTTACGTTAGGTAAAGCCCTCAAGAAAGGGACCATGACCGCTGAGTTTGTTTCGGCTTTTCTTCTCAGGGATCAGTCAGCTAGGAAATGCCGGTGCCATCTAGTTTTAAAATATTGACGTGTAAAAGTGTCTTAAAAGATCCACTTACATAAATAAAGGTTTCATTTCATTTAATTCAAGCAACCAGCTGAGACCACTCTTATTAAGAAAACACTTCCTAGTAATAATTAACGAATCTGTAGCAAAAATTATGAAACACGAAAGAATAATTCCACAAAGTTACATCTTAAAAAGAAACCTTAAAAAACTCACTTACAAATTCAAAAAATTCTTCAAAAAATGTTACAAAATAAAATATTGAAGAAGCGTTTCTTTAGAAATATTGAATATTGAGAACAGTATTTTTTTCTAGCCGAGGTGTTTCATAATAATAACAATCTGATGATAATACGGCAGCGCACAATGTGCTATCATCAATAACATTATATTCTACGAAGAAAGGTAACCTTCGCCGGATAATATTAAAAAGAAAACTGTAAAAGATATTGAGAAAAGAAACTTTTAGAACAAGAGTTATCCGCGGGTTGCACTGTTTTTTTTTTTATCTACTGTTTGTCATAAACAAATGGGTACCTGCACACTATGTAGAGTATGTAGCTAGGTAATACAGAACAAAGCTCTACTGCTCCAATAATTTTTTCTGAAAAATATGCAATATGCATACCTAAAAAGGTTTTATTTGTATCCATTTGTATCCCTAGCTTGTAAGATTGCCATCTCCTTTATCCTACGATCGTAGCGACAGTTTCCCATCTACAATATGTAAAAAAAACGCTGTCCGATCTGAAAGGGGCTCATAAATACCGCAATAACACCTAAAAGTAATAAAAAATCTAAATAATATTGAAAATAAAAAAGTTATTGCTTTTTAAATCACATTTTTACTACCAAAATTACCCCAAATCCTTTAAAAATTTGCAAATTTTCAACAGGGGTCATAAGTTATGACTTGTAGATACCCGCTAAAAGACGGCCGCCTATGCCCCAAGTAATAACCCTATTGAAAAAAAATGAGACTTTTTAGATTTTCCTGAAAATTACCATATAAATATTAGACTCTCAGTACGGAGTACGGTACCATTTTTTTAATTTTTTTTTGTGTGTAAAATTATCAAATAACTTCTCCCGCTCTGGGTGGAGCGGGAGGGCGTGTCAGACTCTTACTGACTAAAACCCACCCGTGTTCCTTCAGTTGCCCTGTTGCCGGGGGCCACGATTTCCCTTTCGGCCCATATTCGCAGCCCCGGCAGTTTCGGCCCATATTCGCAGCCCTGGCAGCTCAGTACGATACCTAACAACACCCTCACGGATCGGACAGGGTTTTTTTACATGTTGTATGAAAGGTCACGGGCAGTTCATATAAATATACGTAGCTAACGTATTAGTTTTGCAAAAACGTAGTTTTACTAAAGGTCAACCGACAGTTGCCCTGCGTAGGACCATGTTCAATTACTTTGAACACTAAGAATCCCAAGAGAAAACGCTGAAATGAGCACTAATTTCGGCGTATTTTCCAGCGGACCCAGTCTTAGGTACTAAGTTACTAACATAAGGAATACAAGGAAAATCTGCTGACCATTTTCAAAAATTCATCTTCTTCTAACACGTCGTTTAGTATTGAGTTTTCCAGCCATGTTTGTTCGCGGACCACTCTTTTCTCAGCATTCATAAGTTTCTCCTGAGTGCAGGTCAGGCAAGCAACACAAGATGCGACATGGGCCATACTTAGTACTGAAACATCAAAGGGAATACCGTTTCCAAAGATCCAAAGTCGATTATGAAGATTAATATTGACCCGACCCCACGACAAACTAAAGCAAAGAACCTTTATTCATTCTTCCTATAATAAAATTAACTTCTTATGAATATAAAAGCCCATTACTTAATAGAGTTATCTCCTAAGCCCAAGTAAAGTATCATAAAAGTAGGCTCTCACGCACGTGTTACAATAATCGTTTCAAAACTTTCTACATCATTACTTTTATACGCCAAGTTTTCTTATCAAACGTTTTATAAGGTGCGGAACCCATCGGAATCAATTCCACGATCTCAAGTTTAGCATGTTATTACTTTACGGTTTATTTGCAACTTTTTACTGGCGCACGAGTTTCGGGAAGAAACCTAATGAATTGATTATTAGGTGGAATGGGAAAAGATAAATTTCATTTCCTCACGTCTTTGAAAGTGATTTTAGGATTTATTTTAGAATCATATTTATTCGGAAAGAAACGATGGATGGACTGTGTGATAGATGATATGGCTAGACAGGAGGTTGACTACCGAGATGACGACTGATAGAGATGTATGGAGGAAGGGGATATGTTGCGCCGACCACTAAAATACATTGGGAGAAGGGCGGGAGAATGATTATGATATCAATTCGAAAAAGCTGCTGAAAAATCGCCAGAATTCGTCAAATTTACAGACAGAATGTCACTACAGAATGATGTTATCACCCAAACTACTCCACAATATTAGTAACGAGCCTCCGCCAGCAGCTTCGCCAGCGTAATATCTTTATATATAATTTATAAAGATATTACGCCTATGTTACTGAGTGATAATATAGCATTCTACTGGTAAAAGATTTTTTTAAATCGGTCCAGTAGTTTTGGAGTTTATTCATTACAAACAAACATACAAAATATCAAATCTTTTCTCTTTATAATATTTGCTGAACGTCGCGTAGACTGCTTTTACGCTACGATGCGTAAAAGGTGCATTTAACGTTTCTCCCTGGTGCGTAGAGTACGTGGCAACGCCAACAGCATCCTTAGCATGATCGCTAGTCGGCTGGACTGTGGTTACATCTTACCTTTTATAAGTTTTGTTGTGGATAGTTTTAAGTATTACTTACACAAGTCTATAAGAACATTGTTACTAACAAAATAGACACATGGTCTGAAATAGAGTCTTTAATTAATTAAATAGATAGATAGATAGAATATTCTTTATTATGCACACCAAAAAAATTACAGACATTAATTTAGAAATTTTACATTAGGTGACACAATGGGCGGTCTTATCGCTAAAAGCGATCTTTTACAGACAACCTTTGGATGGATTTAAATGGAAAAGGAGAGACAATACTGCAGGTAGTCAGTGGTGTACCATTTACATATATAACAGATACACAAATACATAAAGCAGATAATTACCTATTTAAATATATACATAGACATATTAGATAAATAACAGATATACATAAAATTATAAACATGAAACAAGAGCAAGGAACTATATGTAATGATGAAATAGATAGTCCTCCAGACCAAATTTTGGCCATGGTGATCAATCTCAGCGGAGACCAGTCTTCGACGCGGGAGATATTATAGTGCACAAATGTAGATACAGGTATACTCTCTCTTCCCTAATTCTCATAGTCCGATGGGACGGCAATCCGACACGACCGGAGAGAGATCAGGCGCAGGGCCAACGGATTAACATTATTAGTGTTATTGAGTTTTTCCATTAGGATATTTTTTAGTAACAGCCCGGATGTTGGAAGTTGGCGATGTGATACCCCCATGCCTTGGCACGCCCTCAGCTGGATGGGGTGGTGCCTGCTTTAACGAGAACGACACAAATACTAAACAAACAGCCCAATCACTCTTTTAGACTTGCCTTTCTTGTAGCATA
This sequence comes from Agrochola litura, assembly GCA_949152395.1. Classification (NCBI taxonomy): domain Eukaryota; kingdom Metazoa; phylum Arthropoda; class Insecta; order Lepidoptera; family Noctuidae; genus Agrochola; species Agrochola litura. Next base: position 23,841,437 of record OX424503.1, on the reverse strand, counting down.
GGACAGTACCTACCCCTAATCACGGACAGTTCAATCAATCAGAACTGAAATCTCTTGAAGTACGAAATAATGGAAACACAACACACCCAAATTATGCCACGCTAAAAGGTCCATCACCTTGTGTACAAAAAGCGTTCGAGTAAGTCCAATTCAGTTATCGGCGTAATCAATGTAATCTAGAACGTAAACGCAATTAGGTGATGACCGCACTCCGGCCGGTAATGGGGCCCGCCTGGCCGCGCCTCGCTAATTACTTCAAAACTAATACTTTTATCGCTTACCATACGTACTTACTTACTTGTTTTTGTGGACATTTGTTTACGTTGTTGACTTGCTGTGTGTACTGTTGTGAGTTGTGGGCGGAATGTGTGTAGTAGATATGTAGGATAATATGTTACATAGCAGGTGTGCCCACGAAACGCTCGCGTTAAGTATAAATATCGAAATCCAGCTAAAAAACAAACCCATTAATTAAAAAAACAAATGTAAATCTGATAATAGAACCTCGAGTTATTGTAGGTATATAGCACTCCCGGACAAACAGAGGTCTAAAATCCTGTATGTATCGCAAAAAAAAAAATCGTTTTTAACGTTTTAATTTTTAATTAAAACGAGAATAAAGCGCATTAGATGAGGGGCCAATTATTTAGATCTCCTTCAGAGTTTTCAGTTAGAGCGAGTTAAGGTTCCTTGTTGTTGGAAGTTGGAACATACTTACTCGAAATTAAGTAATTTAGGTAGGTCTTATTTATGTATTTTAGCTGTTACGTACGTATTAATTAATGTGTGTGAATCACACGCTATAACTATAGAAAACTTATCAGAAAAACTTTTTACAAAAAAAAAACAACCGACTTCCAAAAAAAAACACTACAAAGTGAAAAATAACTTTAATTTCGGAAGTCGGTGTCTTGGGTTTTGTGTTTTCGTTTTTTGCCACCGACTTCCGAAATTAAAGTTATTTTTCACTTTGTAGTGTTTTTTTTTTTAAGACGGTTGTTTTTTTTTTGTAAAAAGTTTATACTTATTTTTCACTTTTTAGTTGTGGTACCTAGCCCACACACATTCGAATACCACTACCTGCTACCAGTGACAGGAACTTATCATATCATCTACATACTAAGTGGGAAAAAAATACGTATTTTGTAGCTAACTCAAAAACTGCCCAAGCAAACTTAATAAAATTAATATGGGACCAATTTGGGAGCATACCCTTTCAAACAATAAAATAATTTTCAAAATCGGTCCACAAATGAGGGAGAAATCGGTGGACATACATAAAAAAAAAAAAAAAAAAAACATACGCGACGAACATATAACCTCCTCCTTTTTGGAAGTCGGTTAAAAATGATGATAGACAAAACGTTCAAACCACACCCACACTATATCCCATAAAGTTGATAGAAAACAGCACATATCCTGATTTGTTTTCACAAAACTGCACTTATCCAGACTCACTGATAACGGCGCAAGCAATAAAAAAATTAAAAAAAACTGTTCTAAGGACCTATCTATCACTTACACGTAAACGGCATTCATCAAAGAAGTTATTAAGTTTTTTTCAATTTCTGCCTTAATAAAAAAAATGGTTACCTATGTGTGGTTTTGATCCTAACGTCCTCATTTTATTAACCGACTTCCAAAAAGGAGGAGGTTATATGTTCGACCCGTATGTTTGTTTTTTGTTTTTTTTTTTTTTTTATGTATGTCCACCGATTTCTCCGTCATTTGTGGACCGATTTTGAAAATTCTTTTTTTGTTTGAAAGGGTATGCTCCCAAATTGGTCCCATATAAATTTTATTAACTTTGCTTGGGTAGTTTTTGAGTTAGCTACAAAATACGTATTTTTTTCCCACTTAGTATGTAGATGATATGATAAGTTCCTGTCACTGGTAGCAGGTAGTGGTATTCGAATGTGTGTGGGCTAGGTACCACAACTAAAAAGTGAAAAATAAGTATAAACTTTTTACAAAAAAAAAAACAACCGTCTTCCAAAAGAAAACACTACAAAGTGAAAAATAACTTTAATTTCGGAAGTCGGTGGCAAAAAACGAAAACACAAAACCCAAGACACCGACTTCCGAAATTAAAGTTATTTTTCACTTTGCAGTGTTTTTTTTTGGAAGACAATAAAATCTATCTTAAGCAAAAACAATTTAGTTCAAAATGGCATATTCTCCTTTGTAAAATGATGTCTAATATTTCAAAACCTCAACATATCCTGGTTACAAAATAATAATTTTGAAATTGGTTTTAAACCACTAGAGCACAGAGGCGGTTGTGTGTTTTCTTCTGCTTTTATATTTAAATAAAACAGTAAAATCTCACGCATTTCGATATGGAAAAAAAAAACAACCGTCTTCCAAAAGAAAACACTACAAAGTGAAAAATAACTTTAATTTCGGAAGTCGGTGGCAAAAAACGAAAACACAAAACCCAAGACACCGACTTCCGAAATTAAAGTTATTTTTCACTTTGTAGTCTTTATTACATTAAAATCGGCCCACTCTGCCAAAAGTAATTACAATAAGTCATAAACTAACCTTTCTAACAACTAGGTATTAAGTGGTCAATAGCGGCACTAGAGTAGGTATTACAAATTAATGGTAATAATAATAGTAAAGTGAATAATTAGTATTTTAAGGCATTTATGATCATATTTAAAAAACCGGACAAGTGTGAGTGAGTAGGACTTGCGCCTTGAGGGTTCCGTCTCAAAGCTATGCTTGCTCGACTGCCCGAATTTCCTAATCCGGAGTGAAGGAAAAACTTTTCAATTGAAAAAGAACTTTTAATAGAGTGGATACTACCGATTTGAATGAAATACAGACTAAATGTTACTTCAAGACACGGCCTATGAAATTTTGATCCCTGATTGAAGAACAAACTTAACTTTGCAGTTCATATATAACTATAAATTATCAATTTACGGATTTTGCTCTGTATTGACCTTGCTTCTCGCCAAACTTCATGCTGCTGCTGGGCCAACGGGAAGTACCAAATAGGCTTTGGTTTATTTGCGAGTGTCAAAATATGCGGCATAAATGGCTGTATTTTTTTATTGCGTTGACTTGGAAGATTGATTTTCATTACAGATCCAAGAGACCGTAGATCTAAGGCTAAGCGCGCACTACGAATTTTAATAGTTGCGGATAATATTCCCCAATCTGTGAACAATACCATTAACTAGAGTGCACTGCCAAAAGAAGGATTTTTTTTTTGTTTATGATTTAATTTCGCATTTTTATAATCGCAAAGATCAAAATTAGTAGTGCGCGCTTAGCCTAAGTGTTTGATATTTATTTCAACTTGATGCCTCCACGCGTTACTGAGAAAAAGAGTTGACAAACAACGAAGTCATCCTTTAAGGGTTTCCATTTTTCATTTTGAGGTACGGATCCCTAAAACAGATTTATTATTTGTCTGTTACCTTTCATGCCGCAACGGCTGAACAGATTTAGATGAATGGCATACGGATAGGCCATGAATTGGGTTAGGACATATGATAAGTACTCTGAATCCCGGTAGTACGCCCCTGTGGGATATTTTCCGACCTTTTCCTTTAGCAAAGCTAGTTAATCATAAATTCCAAAATCAATGACGAACAATGAAAATTTTTCAAGCGCCAATATGTTCATTTGTGTCTTCTTTACTATAAAAAGCTCTATCTGCAAACCAAATAAAATATTTGATAAGTTACCTCCTTAGTTGCCATTGTTGAAGTAAAAAGTTCGTTCCATTTTTAAATAGCACGACAGTTATGAGTTTTCATAGTAATTTATAAACACGACAGATAATTATGGATTTTCATACAAACATTGCCGGCCGGGCGCTCGCATGTATTCGACCAGTACCGCAATTTTGATTTATCTCGAAGAAGGTTGTCAAAATCATGTTTGAGAAATAGTACATTACTGCCGCGGTCTATAATGACTACTTTGCTGCAATGATGGCCAAGCTGCAATGAAGGCCAAGCTGGAAGGCCTATAGCGTAACTAGGCTAGCTCGAGGCAATCATAGCGTGACCAGCGAAGCAGTCATAGTGGGCCAAGGCTTGTACAGTGCTTTACTCAAAAATGCAAGTACCTAATCTAAATAAAATCAGCAAGTAATTTCAATAAAATATATATTAATTAACTAAAAATTTAATTAAAATGGCAATTATGAAAAGTACAGTTACCTACTAAAATTCAACACCGACTTTCCCAGTTTGATATTACTAATAGTTTGCGATAATTTTAATGCGGTGTTTGACTGCTGTATTATTTCTTCATTTATTACGCAAAAAGTCACTAAATAAAAATAAAATTTTCGCTGAACCGCGCTTTTGTTACTTCTTTGTTTTTTTTTTTTAACAATGTTGGTTGGAACTATACAGCCAAATATGGAATAAAATCTTTTTGTACCTATCTCTATAAATACAAACAGCTGTGTTTTAAATAAAATCTTTTTACTCAAAAATGCATGTAATGTGGTCATTATTTTGACAACCTTGTTTGAGCAAAGTCGACCTTGCCGTTCTGTTTCAAGGAGCGGCCGGCAAAGTCTTGCTGGTCGCTCTAACAGGCCGGCAAAACATTGCCGGCCGCTATTTTGACGTTTCAACGTTTTAAAAAATCAAATGCAAAAAGGTTTTATTTAAAACACAGCTGTTTGTATTTATAGAGATAGGTACAAAAAGATTTTATTCCATATTTGGCTGTATAGTTCCAACTACCATTGTCAAAAAAAAAAAAAACATAGAAGTAACAAAAGCGCGGTTCAGTGAAAATTTTATTTTTATTTAGTGACTTTTTTGCCAAAAATGAGCTCTCAAAGCGAAAATTCTTCCGATCCAATGAGTTTAACACCGCCAGACATTAAAGATGAAGCTAAATTAGTGGTTGAAAATTTAATACCGCGAAACTCAAAGGAAAAATATAAGCTTGCATATGAAAAATTTGTGCAGTGGAAAATCAGTAGGAAATCTAAATCTTTATCCGAAAATGTTTTTCTTGCGTATTTTAATGATCTTTTCAACAAAATGAAGGTACTTGCATTTTTGAGTAAAGCACTATACAAGCCTTGGCCCACTATGACTGCTTCGCTGGTCACGCTATGATTGCCTCGAGCTAGCCTAGCTACGCTCTAGGCCTTCCAGCTTGGCCATCATTGCAGCCCTTGCTGTCCTCGCAGTAAAGGCCTCGACCTACGGCTTCGGCCTTTATCTCAGCTCGTCCATCAAGTGCTGCACGCTGACCGCGCTGTGTCGGCCTGGAGCTGCGCTACGCTGCGCTGTCGGCCATCATCAGCGCGACCAGCAAAGTAGTCATTATAGACCGCGGCAGTAATGTACTATTGCATTTGATTTTTTAAAACGTTGAAACGTCAAAATAGTGGCCGGCAATATTTTGCCGGCCTGTTAGAGCGACCAGCAAAACTTTGCCGGCCGCTCCTTAAAACAGAACGGCAAGGTCGACTTTGCTCAAACAAGGTTGTCAAAATAATGACCACATTACATGCATTTTTGAGTAAAAATAATTATCTATTTAAAAAATATGGCCGTGGGCAGTACATGATTCTGAACCCGTTGAAATTTTTCGTAGAATACTTATTTTTTTTAAAATCTGCTGTTTCATAGAAAAGTGCAATACCTACGCGGTTAAAATGTATGGAACAGCAGATTTTTTTAAAATAACCGACGAAAATTTTCAATTCAGGGGGGTTCAGAATGAGCACCCCACAATTGCGGCGATAAGTCCCCTCTTTGAGGAGTGGCTAGAGAGGCGCCACAGCGTCCTTACCTTCCGCCTGACACAGGTCCCACCCTGCTTAATAAAACGAAGAATAATACCATCTAATACTTACTCTACACAAAACTTTTTCTTGTAACTTCAGTAAGTAACATCATCTGGCAAACTCGATTTTATGTCGCGAAACTCGTCAAAGTTAAGTAAAATAAAGTAATCCCTTCAGAGTCTAAACAAGTTACCGTTTTCTCTTGAAAATACTCATATCAGAAGGCATCGACTTAAAAAAGTGTCCGCCAACTCTTTGGAAATATTCTCAAAGTTTATTGGAAGTCTTTTTGATTTGGTATTTTTCATTGTTATCGAATCAGACGCAGGGTAGGTAACTTTGTTATGTAGGTACAATCTTTTGTAAGAAACGTAAGTACCTACTACGCTCTTTTGAATGTTCTATGAATAAAACATACGGTTTCGATGTATTCGTAGCGAAACTGCGAAGAATTTACATGCGATAGAAAGACGCATGTAGAACGATCTTGGGTTGAGAAAATACCGAAGGTAAGGTTAAAATGTTTATCTTTTGCCAAGGAGTCGGGCTAACAAAATACGTTTGTGTATAAGAAAACATTTCCACATTTTCCAATATGACGAAAGAAAAATAACGAGCTATAGGTTGTCTCAAGTTATGTTGGATTCTATCATTTCATTTTAAGTTTCATGCCACTCATGCCAGATTATTAGGTAGGAACCTACTTTTTACGGTTTTACTCAAGTGAGTTTTATTTTTTGAGTTGGTTCGAATTGTTTCTAACTCGAACGGAGCTCTAGACGCCGAGCTCGTGACTCGGTGCGGTCACAAGTCGAACCCAATCAGTAGCGGATCCAGGGGGGGGCGCTATCGCGGGAAAGTTTGAAAAGGATACCGTGGCTCCTGGGTACATACAGGCAACTGAAGGAACACGGGTGGGTTTTAGTCAGTACGAGTCTGACGCGCCCTCCCAGAGCGGGAGAAGATATTTATAATTTTCCAAAACAAAAAAAAAGGGTGGGGACTAAGGGGCTCAAAAAAAGCATTTCAGTTTTTCGGTGACAAATCTTAAAGTGAACCTGATATAATTTTCATTAAACTTTTTAGCAAGCATTACCTACACTAGCTAAGGTACATTTAAGTTACTTAATCGGTATTATGTTTTCAAGTTTTTTGAAGTGAAAACTTCTTTAGGCGCGTTGGGAATTTTTTGAGATGGGGAAAAAACAATTGAACTCGCGATACTGTTATCGTTACCGTTACCGCCACCTCATTAAAAAACACATGTACCTACAATGTTCAAGTTTCACTTTTGTTGGCACTCCCTGAGTGCCACTGTTTTTTTTTTTCTATAAAATATTTTGTTTACGTGACGAACTTTAAATCCACGCGCCACTCATTCTGCTACTCACGCTGTTCGGTTTGGCCGCCCTGTATAATCGAGAGAGAGAGATATCTCTGGTAGTCTACAACCTGACGAAGTCATTGAGGAATTTGCGAAAAGTAATCCGAGGCGAACAACATTTTATTATGCGCTAAGTGAGGCCTTTGCCCTGCTGTGGGACAGTACGGGCTAATTATTATTCTTTAAGCAAAATAAAATGTTGTGTGCTAAAGTGTTTACTTTGCTAAACCTACCCTCAGCGGGGTCAAGCTCCTCCCAAACGACAATCCTGGATCCGCCATTGAACCCAATACTTTTTCGAGCGAATTGAAAATCTCCAAACATAAATTTTACCTACAGTAAAATAATGATTATAATAAGTAGGTACACTCTAACGACACAATCAGTAACTATGTAAAGTAAGGGATATAAATTGTTTAGTAAGGCCATGTAGTTATAACATAAGATTCAATGGAAATAGCAAATAAGACCCATCGTTAACTAAAAACTGGGATCTAAAAGTGGGATCAAATGAACACAGAGCATGTAGGGTGAACTCATCTAACTTCGTGACAAAGGCATTTGAGTAATAAAATACCAATAAATTATTAATTAATTTAATTCAGTCTCAGCATGAGTTTTAATCAGTCTTTTATGAGGAATATTAGCACAAATAATCATATTTTTTTCTAGAAACCTAAGAGTTATACCAAATTTACTAAACCAAGTCAACTTGCCTAATTCCGTGGTGACCTCTTTAAGTCCGTGATAGCTAATACTTTAATTCTGATATAACGGAATTAGGCAAGTTAACTTTATTTAAGTAGGTAGTACAATATTAATATTATAATAAAATTAACATAAACATAAAAAAAACAAGATAAACATTTTAGATCCCATGATCCCTGCAGATCCCTTTTTGTCATTGAATGTGCAGCAAATGTTCGCAGCTTTTGCTAAAGATAATGCTATTTGCTTTATTTTGGTAACTGTAAGACCAAAACCACGTTCTTGCATCTCAATAATATAGGCCAGTAACTTTTGTTCTATTTCAACAGGTAACGCAAACGGCCTTCCTATCTTGGACATTACGATCTGTGCATCTTGATTACGCTCTCGTAGAGTTTTGTTCTTCGTCACATTCCCTTTTAATGTCGACCATGGAATCTTAAACTCCTTCGAAGCTCTGTAAACTGTCATTGTTGAACTCAAAACATTTTCAACAGCGGTTTTGAGATCGGTCTCCGAGTATTTTCTGTTCTTCTTGTTGGGGTCATCCATGATATATCTGAAAGTAAACAAGCAAATTAAAATAATAAATACGTACCTACCTGCTTAGATTTTAGCGTCTGCCCAAATTTGAGCTCATATTAATAAAAAAAAAAGCTGCGAAATTTGGTAAATTACTCACGCAATTACGTGACAAGTCCAAAAAAAGTGTCACCCAATTCCGTGATAGCAAAATATAATATTAGCTCAAAGTCGTCATTTTAATTAAGACCAGATAAAAGTAATAAAATGACATCAATCTTGTCTACTACACTCAAAATAAGTCAATAATTTCAGTTAAAACCACAAATATTTGTACATAACTACTATAATTCTGTGATAGCACAGAAACCACTCAACCGCTAAAACGCTAATATTTTTGACGAACAAAATAAGCTCTAACACGAAAAAGACGCAGAACTATGACGATTTTTTTACTGCCACATCAAGGGAATATCAATTACAATTCATTTTATTAGAAAGAAGCTAAAACATCGGTTAAATACTTACATAAATACAGCAAAGTTCGCCACCAATTCATAAACACTGCCGAAACCGGCGAGATTCGCGCGCGAACTGACAAAACCGTTAGCTGTTTCTATCTCGCTCACTCGAGCATCCCCAAACTTTACAGACGAATTTGAACTTTATCACAGAGGATTAAGGTTGTATTTCAAACCATTGATTTCACTAGTATAGCCCTATGATAGCGCTCAAACCAAATATCACCGAATTAGGCGAGTCACAGAATTAGATGAGTTCACCCTAATGAAAATAAATGTTGCTAAATTCAAATCACAACTGTCATTCTTTGACAGTTGTGTGAAATGCCAATCCCTGCGTTCCGAAATGCGCTAAAAGTGATAATATCGCGAATACAACCAAATGTAATAGTCACAAAATAGAATATTGAGTAATAAAACTAATAAATAATAATTGTGACTTTGGTCGGATTCGCGATATTATCACTTTTATCGCATTTCGGAACGCAGGGTATATCACGGCAAATTAACGTTATGTATCAATTTGATAAACAATCAATTTCCCTGACTGTACCTAGGTAAGGAAAACATTTAGGTACTTAGGTAGGTACTACAATACACACCGACCTTTAGTCACAATTTATACTTAAATAGCCATATGCAGATGAGACTATAATACCTACTATAGGAATTTCAATAAAGGCACGAAATACCTCATACGTAGTGAACTATATGCCTCCCATCCCAGCCACGGGGAATGAGCCTTATACTGAACCACATTAAGGGCTATAATACGTGAGCACAATATAGCGTGTTTATCCTCGTTGTGAATCCAATATAATAGCAGCGACGTGCGTGTATCCCATGTTATGAAATAGCGAGATCCTAGTCCTTGATAGATGCAATGATGAAGATCAATTCCAAATCTGATTCCTTCTGCCTGACAACAGATGGCGCTGGAAGTTTGATTTTTCTGATTAAATTTTGCGCAGTCACCAATTTTTATTTAGACAAGGTAGGTAAATACCTACAACTATTTAAATAAATATAATTATAATATAATAAAATTAAATAATTATCAGTGTGAGAAAAACTCAAAAAAAAAACTGGCCATACAAACCATAATACAAATTTTTTTTAATTGCCAAAAATAGAGTGGACCAGTTTTTGTTAGTAAGTTTAGTTTTATTACAATCGATTTTTACACAAACGTTATGGCGACGTGAGAGCTTGGTTGTATGGACCGTCAATATTCCTGAGAAGATTAATTTAAAACTATTATTATTCCCATACTATTAAAATTGCCCAGATAAAAGTGGGTTGTTTGTGACTGTGACCACTTGTGGCAGCTGGAAATGTAGAAGGACTGTCCAATGTCTAGAAGTTGATTATATTGTAGATTGATTTTGCATACAGACATACTTATCATAACATTTTAGTCTCCTGGCGGAAATGACTCTGGTAATGCAAATGACATAGCTGCATAGGTACTACATAAGTATAATTTGATTGATGATGTTACGCTTAAAATTTTTTGTGTTGCTATAGCTAAAGCTTTACTTTTCATGGATGATATAAAAGATAACCAGTTGGATTTATAATATTAACATTATCAGTCGAATCTGTGTATCATGAGCGAGTTGCATGTTTTGGGTGTCCTTACGTTTTGTTAATAGGTTTGAAATTATCAATGCATAAGCATACATATTGCGTCAGTAATGCGACGCGGCATGAACCGTGATAAGTGCGTGTGGCACGTATGATGGGTGGTTCGACGTGGCGGGAAGCCTGCGCCCGTGCGGCAGCCGTCACCCCGCGGAGCGTTATCTCGTTAGCACGGCCGGCGTCTGCAGGCAGCCACTGCGGTGCGCCCTCGCCTCGACCGCGAACTAGGGCATCGGGGTGACCGGGAGCAGCCGAGCAGCCGCCGCGCGCCGCAGCCCTAGGCGTGAGACGCCGCCGCCGGCCGCCACTCGCCGCTCGCCACTCGCTCCGCGGCCGCCGCTAGCGCCCGCAGTGACGCATTGCAGGTGCGCGACGGCCAATCGGCGCGCGCCGAACGCCAGTCCACGCCGCCGCACCAGCCCAATATAAAACCGACTATCCTTTGCGGATCAAATTTAATCCAGTGTCGTGCGTCCCGAGACATGGACTTGGACGTTCGAGTGATAAACTTATAAAACGAAACGATTGTAGCGTAGTGTTAAAAACTATTCCGAGCGTCGGAAAACGGATATGAAAATACGGTGAATCGAATAGTCGATTCGGAACGATTCGTGACCGAGCACGAAGTGAATCGCGGTCGCGAGTTTCCCGGCGCGGCCGCTCGCGCGAGTGAGGGCGGCAGTATCGTTTCAACCGTCGATCCGTGCGGTCGCTTTTGCGGCGTAGTCTGTGATTTTTTTAGTGTAGCTCCTGATAATCCAAGTTAATCTACAATGGTGAGTGATATTTCTGCTGAAAGGTGTCGGGAGTGCATTCAGGGGATCATCCTGAATTGGTTCCAGGCAATATTTCTGGGATGTGGTGCATCGGTGTTTATAGTGATGACGGGCCTCCATTATAATATTGTGATGGCCGTTTTTTACCGCATTGCGGATCGGCGACGAAGCCAATGTCTTGATCAGGATGCAGAACCAATGATCACAAATACATAGGAATGATCGCGAGTGCTACGGGATTTCTAAACTTTATAAAACGACCGTTAGAAAGGCTCGAGAAACATCCGTCGCCATAGTTTCGTAGGTGGTGCCGGCTAAATGACGTTAGTTTTGATTGAAGCCGGCCGTCAATGACGCTCTAATATGGCGTTCGGGATTTAGTACAAAGAAAACAAGTGGTTTAGTGCGTTGTTTCGATGTTGGGAGGCCTAGTCGCGCCCTGTTGACGGTGGATCGATCGGCCGGGCGCAACTGTCAAACGCCCGTTGACTCATCGCTACGCGCGCTTCTATATTTTTCATACGCAATTCGCTAAACGGGTCGCGTTTCTACGCGGTCTGGGAGGCTGCGGTGTTAAACAATAGTAGTATTGTGTGGCGACACATAGTGTAGCCGTGTGTGCGCCGGCCGCTCGCCTCTCAGATAGTTCGTGGATCGCATTGTATCGCTATGGTATGTAAATATCGTTGCATCTGGCACAGCTGATTCAAATCCGTATTGTGTTCGTGATCGACTTTCTCTCAGTATTTCGGTTATCTCGAAAAGCATTCCCAACCAAAGCAAACAGCTTGTGCTATTAAGAACCTGATTCTTATTTGGAGGCCTGTCAATTGCAGGAAGAATGTCTGGCTGATAAATTGCCTCTGTCAACTCCTGTTATGGCTGACATATTCAATTATGCAAAGGAAATGCATGATAATGAACTGAATGATGTTATTAAAGGACCATTTCTGTATTTATTATAATGACAAGCCTGCCTTTGACATACAGAGAATTTAGTTTGATGCAGTTGAATATAAATAAGTCCTAAGATCATTAGAAAGGACAATGTTTTAAATTGAAGGCTATTCAACAGAATGTTTCATAAAAATATAGATGGAAGCTCAAAATGTTTTATAAGTTTAATTTGTTCTGACTTCACTTACTAAACCAGTTATGCAGACTCCTCTTCTTTTTTACCTTGATAATATTTGGCATAATTCAAATCCGCCCCTAAGACGACCCACCGACCCATAATTCATAATCATGTTTTCAAGCCAGTTGATCAGAATATTTTGATGAATTAGATGCTGTTGTACTTAAAGTATTTGCTTTAGTTTGCGAGGTACAATTATTCTAAACATTATGGTTACCTTGTTACAAAAACTAGTCTGTGAAATTTTTTGCCAGAGAACAATGGTGATACTACATAAATAATATAAGGCCATGTAGCTGATAAGAGATTGCCTGTAGTATTTTTAGCAGTGATTACACTACCCACATTACTAGGCGTGTATCAGCAGGAAAACAGTGCCTATTGTAATAGTACAAAATATATTTTAATGATTACCTTTTAATGTTGAGGAAAAATGTATGGCGTGCATATGGCATGATATAATTTGTGCCTATTTCCTTATTGCCAGCCATATTTAGGAATGTGGTTATAGACTAGTACAGATTGTTAAAAGTTTCAACTTATTTGTTTTAATCAAGGCAGGTAAAATAATAGAATAGTAACTGGTATTCATTTGAATATGGGCGGAGTCGTTATTCAACAACTTAAAACTTTGTCTCATGTCCAAAGCTGGTACTTGAATGATTATGTATCCTACTTTTTTGTTGGATGTATCAAAAAGGTTAATCATTGACTGGTTTATGTAAAGGATGCTCGTTGATTTGTTGTATCAATAAATTAACTTGAACATTGTAGGTTGGTCAGTTGTTAGTTGTATAAACCTACATTTACTGTTGTGTTTGTGCAATTGCTTAACCTGGAAAGATTCAAAAACCACAGGACATCTACTGAATGCATTTTTGACATAATATATCTACTGAACTTATAAGTTAATAATTACTCAATTGATTACACTTCAGGCTTTATTGATTTTGTGATGAGTTTATTGCCTTGGTCACATCACAGCATAGGTATGTCGGCATATCCACTTTTCAAATAACAATCGTATTTCTAAAGTGGTTGTTGTGCTATCTCAATAACATCGTATTTATTGATAAAAGAGGCAATGCAGTATTTTGTATCTGTAGCGTAAAAGACCGCAGTGTGACGCGTCGAGGCTGGTCCGGTAATTACACATAATCTCTGGTGTAATCTTATCGCACCCGATAACCGCCCGCGTTCGTCTACCGTCTCTTCGTATCTGACACTCATTAACAATGGTCGTCAACCAGACTGTACGTTATTATTTATTTGAAAAAAAAAAAGAAAACAAATTGTTAATATTTTTGTAATAAAAGTATTGTTGTGTAACTTAATAAAAAATAAACTTCCAGTTTACTTAACAAAAATGTGTTCTATCTTCTTCAAAATAAGGTAGGTTTTCAAACAGTCGTGTTTATTGGTTTCAGGCGGATCAACTGACAGAAGAACAGATCGCCGAGTTCAAGGAGGCGTTCTCACTGTTCGACAAAGACGGCGATGGCACCATCACGACCAAAGAGTTGGGAACCGTGATGAGATCCTTAGGACAGAACCCCACAGAAGCCGAGCTTCAAGACATGATCAACGAAGTTGACGCAGACGGTGAGTCCACGCATTTTACGTACTTACCGTAATCGCGACAATTTCGCATTCCTTGTTGCCAGTACGTTTTCCGTAGAAGTATGTAGTTACATATTTTTGCCAAAGACGTAAATTATCTATGAATTATGCAGTTTGCAGTTATTAGAAAAATAAATTATCTAATTTTGCAGCGAAAGTATGAATTTCGTTTCCGTTTACCTTAATTGAAGCGTAAAAAATACCTACCTACTTATTACGATAAGATTAGATAACTAAAAAAAACGAAATAAAAAACACTGTAAAAACCGAATGGCAAAATGATCGTGGAGGTAGTTACCTACTTACTTGATGTAAGGAAAAAATACATAATTGCTGATGACAAGATTAAATATCTATAACGGCCGATTAAACAAGACGATTAGATTCGAATATTTATTTTATTGGTACTTATCGAAATAACAACTGCAGCGTCGGTCTAGCGAAGTTATGAATGCTATTCACAACCGCTGCGGTTGATCATCCTTATGAATAAGTGGACTGCGGCAGTCCACTTATTCATAAGGATATACAATACCTAGGTATTTGATCGATGACGAGAACTGCCATCCATCCCCACATTAAGGAGAAAATACGTATCGAACATTAATAATAACATAATCGGTAACTTCTTTATGACCTTTTGTTAGAACAACTGAATGATGTCGTTTCAATTTAAAACATGTTATTTTTTTCTACCTACTCGTATTATGTCACGTTAAAAATAACGTGTTTTCAACTTGATACGCTAATTAGGTATTAGTGCTTGGAATAAAAACACATCTGTTTATCGCTAAAAGCGTTTGAAAACGATTTTTCCTATTCAGTATTGTCCTCGTGTGCGAATATCTTGCATCAGAGATCTGATGCCTCTAAAACCTGTTATTGGAAGTTTCGTTATAAATTTTCCCTATTAGGTAGTTTTTGATGAAGGTCGTCATTTTAGGAGTGGACGTACCCAACACGAAAATATGACGTCGGTATTTTATTTTTTGCCAAATACCTGTTACCATAAAGCCATAAATAGTCGGTTTTCCTCTCATAGCAACGATAAAAGCAAAAAATATGATACAATTAATTCGCTATCAATTCAATGAAGGCACGTACTTAAATTAAGGTCATCGATACCTATTGTGATTCATTACGAATGTAATAAATTTCATATCGCACTTGTAATCGATATTATTATCGTCTAAGGTATTATAGTGTCGATAACAGCCATGCTTGAATATCTACGATTAGAGTCCTTTGTAATGTGCCTGGCTGTCGAATTTAAGCCTTGCAGCACCGTGCTCATAATGTTAATTGACTTGGTAAAAGCACATAAAAATGTAAGGGCTCACGCCTGATCTGTTTATGAAAACAGTTTTTATGGTTGTAGTTTGGAGTAAATGTTTTTACTCGCTGCCACGATACGTTTCAGGGGCGAATTGTGGTTTGATAACACGTTGGTTGTTGATATTGGCACTTGGACTTTGGGCCACGATATTGAGAAAGGTTTAGCGTAAACATATGTATAGCCGAAAACGTAGTCTCCTTTTACCATAACTATAAGTTTACTGAGCTGGATTGTTATCCAGTTCAGTAAACGTATATGCAAAATTGCTAACTGCACATCTTCATAGCCTCACCCTTTCAACATCAAATAGAATTCCCATATCATTTTTGCCTGTATAGATCTACTTTGAGTTAAGCCTTTATGTCTGCTCTACTTCAACGATAATGAGCTTCTTCTGCAGAACTCAAAAAACAAGCTTCCGCGCAATTCAAGTGTTTACATTTCAGTACATTAGTTAAAACAGTTATAAGTTAATCCATACTGCGCGCGCGCCATAAAAACATTATCACCACGTACTTACGTAGGCTACGTTTAAACAGCACTTTATCATTGTTCATGTGTGTGGTTTAGCACACAAGTACACATTGCTGAACAAACACGTGATGTGTGTTTAATTATGTGTCGCCAAAATATTGTACAATTACAGTGCTGTAAATGTTGATTGAGAATGTCCTTTACTTTTTAACTTCCTGCCTATTTCAATTTGTATCTTTTAAACAAAAGGTTTACTGGAAGATAAAATACCTTGTGGCATTATCAAATTCCTCGTCTCATCTTCAGTTATCTTAAGAGTATTCAATCAAGGATTCCTTCTAAATTGGTTCAAAGTCGTCAAAAGACACCCAATGGGCCCACCTTGGATCGTTATAGCAAGATCAAGACGAGGCGCATTGGCGCTTGGCACACGAAGGGAATGTAATCTGATGTGTCTATAGATGTTTTGTGAGATGCTGCCAATCCCATCTGTAAGATATAATCCCTTGGTCGTCTCACGACACAAATCAGATGGAAGGGAGTGGCCTAATATGAGAAAACACTATCAACCCAGTTTTTTTCTCAACGAGATCAGCTTTTTGTCTGAGCAGATGCGGTGGATTTACATCTGAGTATCGGCAACCAAAATCAGAAGATACCGATATTTGCTTAGTCCGGTTCTCAAATTGTCAAGCTACGATTCAAGCGCAATCGATAGCCGAGCATGCTTTCAAATAGCTCTACTTTATCGAGGGCACGACCCAGCTTGAAAACTTACGCGGCGGAAACGTAGTAGAAAAAATGGTTTCGGAATTCCATGAAAAAGTATACTAGCTGAACCCTGTATACAAAATACATGATCATCATAAGTCAGTAAAATACAAGATCAACATGAGTAAGACCGAAGATATTGCCGTCAGCAGTTGAAACCAGAAATGTTTACATTTCAACATGAGACAACGCCTGAACAAACATACCTGATCAAACTAACATGCGAATCATGTAAGTTTACACAAAGTGTTTGAAATTGAGCCGAAAAGCCCGTATCTGACATACACAATGTAATGATAAGGATGGGATCATTGTATTGAGAACTAGGAATCACGCACGCGGTACCAAATAATGTTTTAATTTGAACAGCTTCGAATGAAATAAAACCAAAATGGTTGATGAAATAAAACTGCATGACGTGTTCCCAGGCAAGTATTGTGAGAAATTTAATATGCACTCTTTTGTGAATGTATGCTACCATTCATCTCAACGATTCCTTAGCCTATTGTGAGGGTTCCATCGCGCAAAAAAAATTGACATAACCCTCATTAGTATGCAAGACGAGCTCCTTTGTGATTCAAGCAAGCAGCTACCCCATATAGAATCCGATTCGGAACTCGCATATTTAGCATGGGAAATATACTAAAGAACATCCATGGTAAAACCCATGGTATAAACGTTCTTCGTTCTTAAAACAATAAAAATCTGGCTCATTTCTGCGAGCTACCTTAAAATGCTAAAATAGAAATAACTCCATAAATGTTCGTCACTGTAATCTGAACTACAATTTAAAAGGCATTAGTCGTAAACCTCTTTAGTGGGTGCCTTAATTGGGCTGGCGAAGTACAATGCGGTGACGTCATCGGCTCAGGCGATTGGAAACGGAGTCACCGTTACATTACAGACTAGAAATGGACTTTTTTGTGAAAGTTTTACTCCGCAAATTCGGATGCAGCGGAACGATGGCTTTTGTAACTGTTCGTGAATAAACTGTTATTTTGAACCCACTCATTCATCTTAAGTGTAGTTTTTGCGGCCAGAACGTTAAAATGTATTTATCGAGATTATAGAAAAAAAACTGTTCGGTTACCAGACAAGCTTACAGAATGAAACAGCTAAAAATAAAAAGTAACTAGACAAACAATAGCATGAGATGTTTACAGATTTGGCTCACTGGCCTCGTAGGTTTCGCTCGAATGACCTGCAATATGTAAAAAGTGGGCGGAACCCTATTTCAAGTTATGCACGTCACATGGTCACTGTTTGTGTTTACAAGCTCGGTGCACATCGGCCGGCCCTGACATTTCCCTTATCAAGCCGATGTCGCCAATATTAATAGATGTATTAATGGTGTGTCGATCAACCGCCCCATCTCTACGATATGAAAGCAAAAACTAATAAATATTTTCAACTTGTTGAACGACTAGTTTTACCTCAAAACATTTTATAATTTTATGCGTGATTGGATTTAAATATTTTATTTTAAACTCGTAAAATTTTATGCCGCCACGTAATTTGTCGCTTCAAGAAGATCAACCTTTAGATTTTATATAAATTATTCATGATATTATACAGTCGGGCAAAGGATGCACTTCTAGCTCATCTTTAGAACCTGTTTACAACTACGTCGTGCTGGGGCACAGTTAGCATGACAAAAGGGCGAGATGCGAACACTAATTAACACTACAATTGCCATCCTTTACACTTGTAACACAATACCTCGTTTGAAACAAGACTGGTAATTGTTCAGTCTATCTATTCATACAAAGTTGAAGAACTAAAGAGATAGAGGTCTGTGTAGACAACACGCAATTTGACTTGTTTGACATTGAGCCGATAAAATGTACCCAATTTAGATGTACAACTAGCAAGAATTATGTACATAATTCACAATCCAGCCCAGTAAAATAAATTGGATAGAAAATTCAA
The DNA here is from genome assembly GCA_949152395.1 of Agrochola litura. Classification (NCBI taxonomy): domain Eukaryota; kingdom Metazoa; phylum Arthropoda; class Insecta; order Lepidoptera; family Noctuidae; genus Agrochola; species Agrochola litura. Next base: position 23,822,838 of record OX424503.1, on the reverse strand, counting down.
CCCTTGTTTCATGCACGTATTCTTTCATCGTTATTTTATATTATTTATTCTGGACCCTTGTTTCTGTCAGAGGTAGTCATCGGCTGCACGACATCGCTCGATAATACGTACAACGGAACCAACTCGACAAAAATATCGATTGATACGTCTACGTCGCGCTTTTCGATATCAAAAGAATTGTACTGATACTGACTGATATCAAAGCAATAATAAAGTAGTAATTTCCAATGAATAATTTAAATGATAGACGTGTTTTTATACACACTTCGTATATAAATTAGTGTTGGGCTCAATTTAAATCCGATTCTAAAACATCGTACATACACGTAGGCATCATAATTTTATAGCTGTTGATTGTTATCATTTTCAACAAATATGATATAATAGGGCTTATTCATTATCAAGGACATTACTTATGCTATTTTCCACGGAAACTGATACCAACTTCGATAAAATTACGACTTATCCACAATCAAGATGACTTAGTATGAAGGTATACATAATTGTGTGCGTTTTTTTGTAAAGTGCTGTGGGTCATGAAGTTCATAGATCCGACAATATAAGCCTGTGCAACTAGTGATAAAAGCCTGGTGGACGGATAGAAATATATTTCTACCACTCAAGCCAGACACGTACATCAATTTACCTGGCAGGCGACACTAATTTATTTATTTATTCTTAAGAAAGCTTACAGTCTAATGTCTATTTAGTATGTATAATACGCTTACGATTGCCATTTAATAGCTTCCACAAATTAAAAACTATGTACCTACAATTAAAAAGGAATGAAAAGAAATATACAAAAATAAAAATTTATGTTAGAACATTCAGACATGAGCAAGCACCAAGACAATCCTTATATTATCAACAATACAAAGGAGCTGGTACACACACCCGGATGACGTAGACGGTGGCCATATTAAGTTTCGAGCCCAACAATACATTACGGCACATCCGGGAGACCAGCAAATTAATTCGCCGCTAACAAACGGATGCCCGATAAACAAGGCGTGTGTTCCTGCGATATAAAAGCATTATTCATACAACATGGAATGAGCCATTGATGCTCCGAACATGAGGCAACTGGACAAATAAGAGTTATTTTGTGGCGTTCAGTCACCCGAACAGTTAGCCAGAGCCTAAACATCCGACTACCGGCTGGCTAAGTAAATACAAACGTTATATTGAGCTTATGATGCTCAATAGATAAAACAGTTGCAATTGGTGCCAAAAGACTTGAGTATTTTCATAGGAACTTCGCTATAAGAAAGTTAGCTTTACAGTAGGTACATCAAATCGTTCTACAGTAACACTCCCTCACCGATGTCGCGTGGACTATAAATTGCTCCAGTTAATTATGTAAGTGGTACATTTAGTTTCGTGTTTTTTTTTTTCTTCACTCCCAGTTGAAGCGTAAATTATAAAAGTCGGTGGAAAATGCGGCGTTACATCGTGTTGTATATTATTACAATTTCATTCACTAGTTGCTAGTCTGAAAATAAAGGTGGAAGCGCTTGGTATCGAAGCATCCAAAATTAAAATCCAAAAAAAAAACACTTTGTATTGATAAAATCCCCAAACAAACAGTCTACGCTGATTTAGCTCCCGCAATACCATAAACTAGGCTTGTTCCAACAAGCCTGTAATTTAGCTAATATAAAGCGGGCTGGCAATAAATTCGACTAGCAGAGGTATCACTTACGCTACAGAACGATTCCAGTTTCACCTCACCGCAGCGAGAACAACTCTGCTTCTATCTACACATTCTACATTATACATTTATGCTACATAGTGGTAGCTAGAGATAAAAAGAGATTACGAACGAATAATATCAGGAACTCTGGTTTTCCTTGAAATGTAACGTCATTTTACCTATTGTTTTCCTAGAATAGCTGGAAATTGCTTTTGACGAACGACTGAGAAATGGTTTTAAAACCAGTCTTAAGCACCTCTTAAAATTTTTTTATAAAGAAAATGTGGAAATGACATTGTGATTGGTAACATGAATTACTTATTCTTGATAGCTCTTAAATTTATATTCAAGTAGTCCCATTTGATTTAGATCAATAAATATTATTTTGGGCAAGCTTCCATCCGTAATGAACATCGTACGCGTTCTTCAATAATAATTTTAATGCCCCGCGCCGTACTAGTGGTGATTGTTTACAACACCACCGCATTTGCTCTTGGCAAATCGACTGGCGTACTACCAATGTATTGCGGACACGCCGCTGTGGGGACACCTTGCATATAGATCAAACCACTCGTATTTTTAGACCACTTGACCAGCACGATACCAGTTGTTAGCAGACTCCGCTTGTCACACGTCCGTAAACCCAATGAGACCACAAAAACTTATATTGTGTAATTAATCTGTGAATTATGAAATATCGCAAAGACCTTGCACTTGATCGCTTTTATGCAACAATCAATTGGAACTATACAATGAATTATTTACGTCTGATAGAAGTGTATGAAGACCAATGTCAAGTGGATAATTTGCATTGGTTACATGACGCGTATCGCGCTATTCATCATGATGCGCGGATGCGGTGTCTTCCGGAAAACAAAATGCTGCGTCGGCGCAGCTTGACAACCGCTCGTTACACTATTTATTTTCAGCGTTACAACGACAAGAAATGTGGTGTAAATTCGCGGTCGGCTTTCAAATTTTTTTCTATTGGTATAATCACATGTGGGCGCCAGCGTGAGTGTTTGCGATGATATCCACAAAGACGCCGTGTCGTCCAACAAGTTTCAACGACCTCAGTATTAGGAATGTTGAAAGGTCGTTTTATAGGATTTCAAGTGCTTTTCTGTACGTTGCAAGCACGAGTGCACCAGAAATGAATGCAAAATTACGTCCACAACTAACAGCCAAACATCGTGTACTGTCCATCATTTCATCGATAGTAAGACGACGACGCGGACGTTACTAGCACACGTTGCCGGATGAATATTTATAGTTCATATACGAAAAGACAGCAAATCGGAGTAACAGTTCTCTAGTTGGCATGAGGTTTGCTGGTGATGTCACGGACGTCGAGATAAGGAGTCGTTCACTCGTCAGACAGAGATAGCCGCCGCCGAGCGCTTCCACAGCGCACACGCGCTATTTGTGGAACAATGCTAGCGAGCATCAAACTCGAATCTAACCGACGCCGACGAATCATCGACAGCTGACCACGGCTTGTGTTGCATACGCGTCTCATTTACGCACTTATATTAATCTGCGGAAGAACGCGTAATTGGCGCCCAAGCGGTAATAAATTGCTGTAAACATGATTACAAAATCATAGAAACTTTTGGGTATGCTTCACTACTAACAGATGCAAACACATTGTTTTCTGCAAATGAAAATGCAGACGATAGTCCGACTGAATATAAATGAGCACAGATCTCGTGCGTGCTCTATGTTAATTAATCCCAATTTCTCTTGTTGGCTCTAGTCAATAAATACACTTGGTGAGGTTTTAAAGATCCCATTCCTATTGACTGGCATAATTATAAGATTGTCAGTGTGTAAGAAGGGGGGTTTGGGTAGAGTCAGCTGGGAGAGGCGGGGGTGCGATAGATAGCCACACGTGTCGGAAGTACGAGTAATTGGGCGACGAGCTTCACGGCCCGCCCGGCCGCTGAAACGTCGGAAAATATTCCGTCGTCCGTCGCAGTCGGTAATCCCCGTATTTGCGCTCAATGTTTGGATTATCGTCGTGTTTGCAATCTGGATTTTCGACGTTACGACCTCGGTTCTCGTACCAACACCGTTCAGTAAACTGATCGTGTCCTCTTGTTATGCAGACTATAAAAATTCTAATTTGCAATATAATCATAGGTGGGCTCGACCTCACAGAGTTCCAGTCCATAGTCCATTATCATGGAGGCGAATGACCAATTAGCTCGATTGTATTGTGTCCATACGAAGCGTCTCGCTTCGATTGACCCGATACCTCGGCCATTAACTTTTGATTCTATTGATTATCTGTCACATAATCGATTACATTTACAACCATAAGATTCATGTCGATATGTTCCATAGAAAGCTGTGTCATAAGAACTGATTCATTATTAATTTATAACCGCAGTCGTCAGCTCGTTAGCGATTGGTTCGCTTTCAATGAAACCGGCTCGCGTGTTTACGTCGTGCCCTATGCTTATTAGCAATCACTTGCCCGTTTGCGAGTGTAACTTAACAATGACATTTGTACTCGTTGTCGTCGGCCACTCGGCCTATCTTTGATGTATGGCTCGTAAAAGATAAAAGACTGCGTACAGCGCATGCGCCTGTTTACCCATCTAATCCGAGTTCACAATAAAAATAGGTTAGGGGCCGGTCAAGCAACTCTGCCATCAATTGTACTGCGAACATTTTACATCGTATCTCGTCATCGTCACACACAGAACTCTCGTGTTACAGAACGACCGAGTTTTTAAACACAAAATGTGATGTTGTGAAAACTGCTCACGTGTATTCATAACAGTTAAGGAGTGAAACGAATGCTGATTGAGTTTTGGATATAACGTGGTTCCATTTATGTATGTGTCTACACATAATGTAACGCCTTGCTTACCCGTCGGGTTAGGGATTACTTTTCTGATTATTATGTTCTTAATACTGCCCCGACATTGACTTCAGAAGAGGACGTCAGACTAGATGACCTATTGTCTCCATTTAAAATAGTGGCTCATACATAATATACAGCGTCAATGCTATATTTGATCAAAACTAACGATGGTAAAATAATGTTAGGCTAGCATTTAGCAATGATGTCATCATCAACGAACATAATATTTGCGGAAGACTACTCAAATAAAACTAAATCCCGGTACGAGAAACTTAATCCTTTAAGTTTTAATATTTTCCATAAAAAACCACAATAAATTATACCAGTATTTTCAGAACTTAATGAAACATAATTTGGAAACTGCCCAGGACTGCTATACGCACAAAAAACTAGGAAATATTCTCACATTTCTAACCACAGCAGCCACTCGGTACTACCGCATAATTCGCCAGATAAAGAATTATGGAGATAAATTATGAAAAATAGATCATACTTGTAGTACAAAACCAAAGCGAATGGGAGACATGAAATTGATGAGGCAATGCATCAGTGGTTGAACACTCTCATCGTCCCATTGGTATTTCGTACCTCCGCTCCGCCATTTATTATTCTTCTTCTTCCCGGGCGTATCCACACAGGATTATTTGTTTTGCTCGTGACTTGCGGTTAATTTTATTTTCAACACGCTAATTAGCACCGCACTGTTATTATTTAGCTAATTTCCTCGTTTTATCCAACACGTACTTCTGTTTTGTAACAAGTCGGAGGTTTAAAGTGGACGTTTCGTGCAAACGGCTCGTGAATGTTCTGTCCCGCAGAAATTCTCGCCCAACTTCTGGTTTGTGTCGGGTAATTGAAACTGTGATATAAATCAACCAAGATGGCGGATAACTGATGAACGCACAAATTCCCGGCGAAGTGTTACGTTGTTTTGGTGACACAGTCGTGGACGTTTGGCTCCACTGCATTGAAATATTAAAATGTTCTAGTTTTACTAACACTCGAGTTATTCGCTATAAATTAGCTTTGCTTATATTTTATTGTAATTACTAATTATCATAAAACCTTGGCGCGAACAATGGTAGCCCCATAGGTAATTCAACTGTCAGCTATTTAAACGATGGGTATGTAATTATTTCATGCATCAATGTCCACGCATCGCATCGCATCGCGCATCTAATCTCATTTAATGTGCGGGATGCTGTCGCATCAATTCAGTGATGGTATTTACATATTGTGAATATTTAGCATGACAAACCGCAGCAATATTGAATAGATTGGTATTATTCGCGACCGCAACCTACTGAGTCAATAGCTTGATGCATAACTGCATTCAATTCTGACATTTTAAAGCAGTCGGGCTTTGTATTCAGATACTTTGTACTTGCGGAAGCACCTGCTGTCAAACGATTAGCTATTTATCAAAACTCTACAATCTTGCTGATGTCATGTGACGCCTATAGTCTCATATCTAGAAACAAGAAAGTGTCATTAGAATAAAAGAAAAAAACCGTTTGTATTGATGTAAAGTATACCGTGAAATAGTACGAGGTTTACTAATTGGTCGCGCGCCAAGCTACGTATCGATCAAGACACTTGACTCTTACACCAGGAATACCTCCCCCGTACATTGTCTACATCACTGACCCACTGTCGTCCTAATTGCACGCTCACTGCCCTTTCAGGTTCTGAATCACAGGCCGATTTAACTCTTTGGAGCTAAACTAGAAACTAGCCCAGCAGTTGTTCTGTGACCAATTTATTTTGAAGATTAAACTTGTAGCAATAAAACACCCAGACATAATTACAGCAGTTCGATCGCTTACAGTTATGAACAGACTACAAAATAACTGTAAAAGCACTTTCAAAACATACTTTGAACTATCTCTTTATAAAGCAAAGGATAAACATTGTTGACATCCCGCGTACCCACTCAAACTTGTCTAGAATCGCTGTGAAATTGCAAATGAATTTGCATATTCTGCTGGCTACATGCCAGCGTGTTTGTCGCGAGTTACTCGCGTGGTCGAGCGTGTCTGTCGGCCCGGAGCATCGCCCTAACTTACCTCTCGTTTACCTTGTTTATTATAATAGAGAAAACGTTTACATGTTGCGCATTCAGTCAGGCTAACCTAACTGAACCGTCAGTTTCTGTTACTATCCTAATACTTCTATGTGCAAACTCTTTTTCATATTTGAGCTAAAATTCGCTGTTATCCCTAAGGATTTTTTTTCTTATTATCAATAAATATTGGATCATTTAATCACTTATGTCCCCCGATTAGCTCCCTTACCGAGGGACTATTAATTCGTCAATAAGTGACAAATATTTACTCACAACTTCGAAGCTTTAAAGGATCCACCCTGCTCTTCATAATACCTCGTCATAACGCGGGCAGTAACCCGTGCATGACTATATGACCCATACGCCATTACTCCGCAGTCATAGTAACTTCTTCCGCGTGTTTCTCTAGCCGATTCTATTGTTAAACTTAAATCTACAATCGTTTACATACCGTCGAACTACATTTCTTGACATTTACATGACGATATTGCTCTGAAAAATTCTCAAATTGATTTAGCTGTTCAAGTTTATCAATAAATGAGCCTACGTAGATAGCGTATCATATAAGGAATGTGTCTGCGGTTCGCTAATCGAGTGTTCAATGCTGACGCCATGTTGAGTCAGGCGTCCTTGCCAGCTCGTTTGTAAGGCTTCTCAACCGTCGCTCACATTAGTTACGCCTAATTTTACCCAACGTTGAGCTAAAGTTTGAACTATTGAGCTTTGTCATTGTTACATTTACTACCACGCACAAAACCAGCAGAATAATGCTTGTTCGTTTCAGTGATCTTTCAATTTAACTACTTTCATGACACGCCACCGAATATGTAACTACTGTGTGTTTCTTAATCCAGTTTACGGAATATCAAAAAGGATTTCGATAATTTTAATACTGATTACACAGGCGACAACATGGATTAAAAGATAATACGCTAAAATATCGCGTGTTGTCTGGATAATCAAATAAAGCCGAATTACTCACTTGAATTAATAAGAATCTGCAGATTGTCACATTTATGTGGTGGCTATAAAATTGTGATTTAATTCTTCCAGCGGGTGGTTGATATAAGACAATAGGCCGTTTGAGTTCATCAACGGATATATTTAGTGAACGTGGGGCGGCGTGGGCGCGATGTTTATGGACTATGCACGCCAATCTAAAACGGCTTAATCGAACTTTCCCCGCAACAACCGATGTTTACACGATTGATTTTAGATTGTTGGTCCGGCTGTACTGCGCTTCACCGCCTTCGTGTTGATTTCAGACCACACCGAACCAATCCATTGAGACCAAGATAACGTTGACAGCACGTAACAAACTTGTTTGATGTTTACCAGAATAATTATGAAACTGCGGACACTAACTGCAACATTGATAAATGCGCGCAGATGGAACGGAAAGATAGAATAAACACATCATAAATTATAATGCGCGAAACCACACGGGCCCTAAAAACTAATTTAAACTAATTTAAACATATTTAAGCAAGTAAATACTCAAGGTTCCCATTAAACCCCATTGTGTGTGGCCATGTCCAAATATTTGTATAAAGTACGACATATTGAAAAACATAGATCATAGCTTCATATTGCAATTCATTTCCATTCGTAACATTTCTGGTTTTGGTCAAATTCAAACGTCTGGGGAAGCATGCCAAGTGTGCGCGTTCCAGGGGTGGATATTGATCGTGTTTCCGCCGTCTCGCGGTGCCAGCCGGGGCGACCGCAGCGCGTTGCCCGACCTCGAAGATTCGGAACATGTGTAGCTAGTAACATAACATTTACGAACAATGTATCCAGACATTTGAGAGGCCGTTGATTCATTTGCAAATTAGACCTTGAACATAACAACTCTAATTTGGACGCTCCACTAATATTTGAGATGTTTTTTTTTTATGTATGAATACTAACTTTGTTTGATAACTTCTGTCCATTACCAAACGTTGCCTACAAGCAATAAATAAAGGAAAATTTCGGCAAAAACGATAGTTATTCTGAATCACAACTTAGTGGAAAATTCTTGCCTTTCCTTATCACATGAAATCAGCTCATGAATTAATCATTCCGCTTTACACGATGATGTGATATCTGGCATCATAGGACGTGAGTGAGACAAGGTTATGAGTTGAGATGATAAATACCATGTTAGTACACAGGGTGGGTGCTGGTAGGTTCGCAGGTGACTCACAGTTTTATGAGTCGTTTGTTAATTGCTATGCGCGGAACAGAACACGGAACTGCGCAGTTGAGTGTATTGATGTGAACTGTGTGAAAAGGACTACTTCAAACGTTAACAACGTTTGAAGTAGTCCTTACTGCTTAGATTAATTTTCAACATGAAAATGTCATTCACAATAATTTCACGAGTTTCCTATAGATTCTTCAAGGGATGTGCGTGTCCCACAACACTCCGTAGTCGTGTCGTGAGCACACATTTAAATACCAAAGGATCCAGTTTGTCTTTGGCACGCAGAAACACGCCAGTTAGTCTAGTAGTCGTTGGTCTTCGGGCCGTAATTGGGTTTACAACAAATGCAAGTCACATCTGCAATCCAGACAGACATTAGGAATCTCTAAACCGCTAACACGAGTTCCTCATAGTCTTACAGCAAATAATCAAGGCGTTGTCAAATTCAGGAGATGAGTAATGGTAACCATCTTTTATGATATAATGTTGCAAACGCCTACTACACCTACAGACAGCTAGATTATCTAAGATTTAAAAGCATAAGGAATAACAAACAGATTATCATAAAAGTGATTGTAGTACTAAAGCATACACTAGCGTGACAGATTTACAGCCGACAATTAACGGGAGTGGTCCAGGTGCGCCTGTGCGGATCAACCACAGAGTAGAGACAGAAGATACGTACAATGCAGAGACAGATCTCACTCGTAGGTCGTAATAGTAAATGATACGACGAAGAACACAAAAACGAGTCTTAGATATTGTCAACAGAAAAACTGGTACTAAAGCAAAGAATCTTGAATTATACCAAATATTGTTTGTGTTTAGCTGACAAGCGAGATCTGCCATAAAAGCGGTTTTTAGAAAGCCTAGGCTAAGGCAGTAGTGCTTTTCAGATCTGTGTTTCTTATCACACAATCCAAGTGCGCCTTCTGTACTCTTTCAGTACCTAGCGTTTGTAGCGAGTATGCGGCGTGCATTCTCCGAAGCTCACTGTTTCTCTCGCACTTCTATTATTAGTCCGCGAACCACCTCGGAAAGGTTAAACCCAGAATTAGACGGGCCAAACTTAACTCGAACTTATTTTTGCAACGCCTCGGGCCGGCTGTTCGAGCGCGGAAGGAACTGATTGCATCGAGATCTAGATTCGTTTAGAATTCAGGAACTTCGTGTCGTTCGTTCGTGTGTGGTATCGTTCTGATTAGATTTAGGAGTGTTCTTATTTTATGTAATTTGGAGTCAAGTTAGTATTTTTCGAGAGAAACGGGCAAGAGTTAGTTTAGTGTACTAAGGATAGGTAAAAGGATTCGCGATGTAATCATTTTAATTTGGAACCGGCTCGAGACATCAGTCTTGCGAATTGACAAGAATGATCACGAACAATAAAATTACTCGAACGGTTCTGTTATTTATTTATTGAAAATATAAATACCACAGTCTGTATGAAGTAGAATTTTAATTATCGTTCTGCAAATCCTTGATTCAACTATAAATTATCCAACTTTACGTATTCCCGTCCGTTTGTTGATAACGTCGATCAAAACCGAGCGTTTGTTTCGTCTCTCGTTTCCAACCACGCCACGTGTGAAACGGCAATAATTACTTTTTGCTATAACATACTATTTTTATTACGTTTACCATAGTAATAACAGTTTGAAGTATAAATAAAGTTCGATTCACACGTTCGTGAGATACTGACGGAATACTTTAAACAAAACATGATGATGGTCGAACAATGTAGCGATGTTCCTATAGCTACACGTAATGATGGCTGAATAATGAAAAACAACATAATAATAATTCTTCATAAGTACCTGTAAGCCGACGTACGCACGGACGTAATAAATCGCGGCGATTTTTTTTCGTGCACTTGATTTTCAACGCTCGGCTTAATACCGAGAGTTGAAAATCCAGTGCGCGATAAAATCTCGCCGCGATTTTATTACGTCCGTGCGTACGTCGGCTAAATTATGGCGACTGTAATTAAAAAGCAAGAAAAATGTTTAATTATCAACGATAATTATACATAATAGTAGTTTTTATTGTTAAATACTTCGTAGAAACGTACGTCATGTCACGTGCCTAGACCCATTTAATCCCAATTTAACTGACCGATATGAAGACAAAGATATTTACGTTGTTGAGAGGCTTGAAGTCAAAACATTTGCCTGAAGTAATGGCAGGAAAAAATGTTCGGCGCGCGTGCCCGATTCTATTGATTCATAGCATCATAACGAACTTAGCTGAGCTACTCGAAATACCTACTACGACAGCCCGGAATATTGAAACATAAAATCACGCGGTTTGTGGTTCGATTTAGCTAAGTATCAATTAGTAAATCCCACGCTTGTAATAACGGTAATAAGCTGCTGTATTAAACACTTGATGTTACCTACTTACCAAAAAAAAAGAAAATTTGTAAACCCTTTAACATCCTGAAACCAAAAAAATATGTTTAGTATTTAGGTACCTATATTAAATAAGGTAACATATTTTAATGATGAAAATCACGTGGACAGCGTTACATTTGGCTTTCGTATTGGTCATAATGCCAATGTTGTCATCGAAAATATTTATTTGCTATTAATTATTTTTATCACACATACTAATTTAACGACTACAAGAGTAGAAGAATTGGCTGTAAACTACGTGTGAATTAGAGAATCGATGCTGAACTTCTACGACCCTAGCCAGCAATGAATGCGGTTTTAATATATTCCCAGACTATTGCGGATTATGATTCATTTGTTCTAAGATCATCTCATTCATTAATAATGTTTTTAAATACGTGACGTATCACGAGCACAATATCATGGCTTGTACCGCGAGGTCAGACAAAACACAGATCCAGTCAGATGATAAATCTATGTGTTTATAAGTCGCCGTGTTCGTGGAAACGCCAACACTTGCCGTCAAGCAAAACAAACAAGCCTCGTCGCTAACATCGATGCCTGCGCGCATACTTCTCGCGTCTTCGCGCATTAACGACTAATAACAATTATACTGTTCATTATGTACTTTTATACATCGTAAATCTATTCAGCGGCCCCTTGATCTTCATCTGATGCGAAAATTTCCATTGATTGTTTAAGCTTTATCTATTTATCCGTAGGGCGCACCTGTGTTTCAAACGATTCCTTGTTTATTTTAGAGATAAAATGCTTCACATTTTTGCAACTTTTTGTATCCGAGTCGATAATGTACTCGTTTTATGGTTTTTAGTGTTTAGTTTCTTTTAGAACAAAATTAAAATAGCTAACATTATGCAGTTCGTATAGACATATTTTATATAGACTAGACAGCAGACGCGTGAACTATGGTTCGAATCTAAAAACTTCAAAACTAAAAAGTTATAACGAATCACTTACGCTGGGTATACCGTGTTTAGATTTATAAACTTCTTTAGCTGTTGCCGGATATGAGACATGTAAGCCAGGCATTAAAGCGTAGTCCAAAAATATACCACAGAAAAATTCAATATTATGTTCTTCATGTCTTATTTCGATACTAATGTAAAAACGAACATCAAAATTAACCACCACCCTTTTCAATTTACAGGCAACGGCACGATAGATTTTCCCGAATTCCTGACGATGATGGCCCGCAAAATGAAGGACACGGACAGTGAGGAGGAAATCCGCGAAGCGTTCCGCGTCTTCGACAAGGACGGCAACGGTTTCATATCCGCGGCCGAGCTTCGCCACGTCATGACCAACCTCGGCGAGAAGCTCACCGACGAGGAAGTCGACGAGATGATCCGCGAGGCCGACATCGATGGCGACGGACAAGTCAATTACGAGGGTGAGTACAATCGCATCGCACGCTTTGACTGCACACAACACCGCCACACCAACACGACGCTTCAGGAACAAGGGTGGATTGTGACGTCATCTGTTATTACGACTGATAAGCTGAACTTGTTCCTTGAGTGTCAGTTTATGTGGATCTTTATTATGTAATGTTATCACTTGTTCACGTTTAGTGTTTATAACGTTGTAACCGCAAAGAATTTGCAGTCCCTTTGACGCATGACAGATCCACAAAAAACGTACCGTCGACTTATTAATGTTACTCTCGATGTGATTATTACTACCCTCTTGTGTGATAGTACCAAGTATTATAATAAAACGATTCTCATTCACGAGACTCCAGCATGTAGTACCTATATAGTACGTGTTCACACTAACAGTTGGGTTTGCTTGTTTCCAAAAGGTCCACTTTATTTATAAACTGACTCACAATAAAGTTATCTCCTTATTTAATGATGTTTACTCCGAAATCCCATATATTTTTGAGTCTTGATTTACGTACGTTGAGTATTGATTGAATCCCTGCAATGTACATCGTACTGTAGTCGAGTAGTAAGCAAACTGGACGGTCACGTGATCTGCAGTCCCAAGATTGTGGATCTCTGACGTTCTGGTTTAGATTAGTTTCATTTTGAATCTGTTCAAACACCTCAAGAGTGGTATTTGGATCACTAGTTAGATAGTACCGCTTGTTGAATAAGCTTGTTGTCCCGTTGTGCATGGATTCAGTGTTATGAGTATGGGAAGATGGGCTGGACAGTCGGCAGCGCCGCGTCCTGTACGACAGACCCGCCCCGGGGCCGGTCCTAATGCTCGTCTGAAAGCCTCCCAAGAGCGTGCGGCAAGCATGTTCTTTATCAACTAGCCCGGTATCTGCTCGCCGCACGCTCTCGATGCATTTCACCGCGTCCCCTGTATGTGCAGTTTGTATTCCATCATCCGACCGAGCGTTCTCTCTCTTGCAGACTTCCATGCATTCGCCAAAATCATTTTCGATCGCGGCGACGGCAGCCGTTAGCGCACGGCCCGCTGCCACACTTGTGATATTAGTACCGTAACTAACCATAAGAAAAGACTCTACGATAAAGCTGTGATCTCGAAACGATTTCCCCTAGTAGTGTGTAGTGATCGATGCAATGCAATGAGCCCAACGGCCTACGTCGAGTGCGGTACGACAATAGGTATATCCCAGTGTTAATCTGAATGGTTTGCTGCTCGTTATTAACTGTACCTTCCCTTGGATATGTTAGCTGATCCCGCCACTCCCGAGCTGTCCCGCCCTCCCCTGCCCTCTCACTCTCTCGTTGGGATCTCACACTTGACTATCGATTGTCTATTTACTCACTATTGGCGTGGCGGATCGTCTGCAATTTTGTTCTTACCTTCAACGCGAAGGCGACAAAATTACACGCGTCCGCCTCACAGGACATGTTGAATATTGTTTTCCTGTTGATTGGTGCATGTGTCTAATAACTGTATAGAACTCTTCCTATAGAAATACCACCTGGTGATCCGCCCCATTGTTCCGAGGAGGCGGTAGCTTGGTCCTCCGCTTGTCGCGTGCCGTGTGTCTGGTGCTTTGCTCTCTCGACCACAATTGCTTGACCCAGGAACACACCCCACTCACACACACACACACCACACCACACTGTGCCTTACAAACGAGCAGCAAACGTTGACGCGCCGATATGCGATCGATATTATATCGACTACATGTACATGATTGTATAGTATAGGCTTCGCACAACACATCGGGATATGTTCGCAGCACTAGTATCTTAATCGAGTGCTTCCGCCCGTCATTTATTATTACTTTGTCATCAATATAATATATTTTTGTGGATATATCCAGAGGGTGGTATTTCACATAATCCCCTTGTAGTGGCATGATGAGGTAAAATACGGTTTATTTATGTTGTTCGTCGTTCCATCAAGTACATGCCTTGCTTTGTATATTTTCATTGTAACCCGCAGAGGCATATGTTTGGTGTTGACTCGATTTACTTGTTAATACATCTAGTGGTTATCTGTCTAATAGCGGTTACATCTTTAGTGCATCTCTATCTCTGTCGGTTACTTTCGTTGTGTTAATGATGTTTGTGTTAACATTTTATCTTAGACATGTTATGCAAGGGTTTATGTGAAACTTTTCTTGTAAACCTCGGCACTGCTCCCCTGATGACATTCACTAATGCTGTGTTGTGTTTCTTTTCAGAATTCGTCACCATGATGACGTCGAAGTGAGCCGCCGGCTAGTGTGTGTGTAAAAAGCAGAGAATTTAAATATACATTTTGTTTCATGACACACAATATTACCATCGTATTGGACCTGCATTTCTCTAGTGTTTGCGATAAATTAAATATTGTCATCGTTTCAGTTTAATGATGTACTTGTAACGTATGGGCGCAGACGACGGACAGGGCGGCCGCCTCGCCCGCTGTCCGTCGCCTCCGCCTTCTCTTTTTATTTAGATTTTAAAGTATTCCGTTAATTTTACTATGTAAGAAAAATTTTAACTGTAGCGGTACAAAGGGAAAACGAATAGGTGTGCGTCGCAATGTGATGGTATAAGTCTCGGGTTCGTGTCGGCTCATAATTTATATTTGTGTATATTTCGGGCGCCCGCCGTCCTGTATGTGTGCGTGCGTGCCTCTGTTTGCGTCGCGCCCTAGTGTATGCGGTGCTAGCGTCCCGCACCTTTCCGATACATTTTAATGTAAATTTTTTTCAAGTATGAGATATTTATAAAGTACGTGAGGAATAAAAATTTAAAAAATCCCAAAAAAATATAGTGTACCCGGCGGACGGTCCCGGCCGCCCGCTCCACTCCGTGTACATTATGATCGTAATAAATGTTTAAATTTAACTAACTCAGTAAACGAATAAATTAGATTTATTGGTACTGCATTAATTGTATCTGTAAATGACTTGATAAATATTATATTTCTATTGTTGGTGAAACTAATTCTATCGAAATGGAAAGTAATCCGCTCTGTTATTCTCTTACCACGTTTGATTCATTCTGTTATTAAATTTTACAAAAGACATACTGAAAATAAATGTTTCTTCATTTTTAGGTCAATAAGCATCGGTGTTTCATTTCGCTCCCGTTGATTTGATTACGCGTCTTTTTGTTAGCCATTGTATGACCTCACACTTCTAATGCTCTGTTGATTGTGTACACTAGTGAGATCACACTGAATGTTTGTGTGCTCGGAGAACGCCTACACTCTGGTTGTGGAATGGTCGATTATCTTAATGTATGTTTCGTGTGTAACTTATAACGATAAAGATCTCATTGACATGGAATTTTGTATATTTGAAGAGATAGTCCTTTAAATTAAGTTGACCAAATATAGAATTTAACCAAATAACACCAATGTGACTCAAGATCTATTTATTTTTTTACACAATTGGAAATACACAACACGACAGTCTAGTTTACTTTTAATTTAATAATAAAAAAACGTAAGCTATTGTTTGTCAAAATAATTACTGGGAAAAAGAAGGCTACGGTTTAAACTTTAACTGCACTTGGGCTTCGTAGGCGCGCAAGTCTTCGGTTTAGGTGCACAAGTCTGGGGCGGAGTCTGACAAGTCTGTGGTGAAGGGGCGCAAGTCTTCGGTTTAGGTGCACAAGTCTGGGGCGGAGTCGGACAAGTCTGTGGTGAAGGGACGCAAGTCTTCGGTTTAGGTGCACAAGTCTGGGGCGGAGTCGGACAAGTCTGTGGTGAAGGGGCGCAAGTCTTCGGTTTAGGTGCACAAGTCTGGGGCGGAGTCGGACAAGTCTGTGGTGAAGGGGCGCAAGTCTTCGGTTTAGGTGCACAAGTCTGGGGCGGAGTCGGACAAGTCTGTGGTGAAGGGGCGCAAGTCTTTGGTTTAGGTGCACAAGTCTGGGGCGGAGTCGGACAAGTCTGTGGTGGAGGGGCGCATGGCGGCCATTTAGGCCCACTACCCTGCGGCGAACACGGCGCACACGGTTGGCTACCTTGAGGCGATGACGGTACACAAGGTTGGCTACGCTGCGGCGGAGCCGGCGCACACGGTTGGCTACCTTGAGGCGAAGACGGACAAATCTGTGGTGAAGGAGCGCATGGCTGTTCGGCCGTGCTGGCTATTGCTATCTGCTGGATCAGGACGGCGATGGTCCTCGTGGGCCGGCCCGTCATGCGGCACGTGTCGAGGTAGGGCGGCGCGCCCGAGTGGGCCACTTTGCCCACGCCGGTGATGTCCATGTGCACCCAGTCGCCGCATATGAAGTTCTAGAACATAAACATGATGGCTATATAAGCTACAGAGAGCCGAAAAATTAATTGAATCATACATAATACAACGCTACGGTATACGGCAATTATACGAGGGCGGGTCAAAAAGTTCGCGGAATGGAGGGGTTAGAGAGGGGAGTTATTTTTGCGTCCGTTTCGACCGTGCGGCCATGGCGTTTTTTTTAAATAAAAACCATCCCAAGTTTTTGTAAAAACATATAAAAGTCGATTCCCAAAAACCATATATTTGTCAAAACAATGGTTAAAAAGTTATAAGGGTTTGAACGTGGCCGCGCCATCGAAACGCAGCGAACCGCGCGGCCAAAGATCTCCATTCTTTAAAACTAAGCGTCGCAGAGACTGATATTTTGGGAAATAGTAGATTGAATTTGTAAAAATATAGAAAAAAATCCTGTTTATATTTTAGGAGCTGTAAGGCTAAAACCTCATGGCCGCGCCATTGAAACGGTGACTAACACGTTATTGCCGATATCTCGCTGAAAAAGCATCGCAGAGGTCTGAAGTTTTTTGTAAAACCTAGATTTGAATTTGTCAAAAGTAGCAAAAATACAAAAAAAAAATCCTAGGTTTATATTTCAGGAGCTGTTGAAAAAAATCTTTAATATGTCGATTAGGGTGACCACGGATTATTATTTACAGAGAACTTTCCACCTATTTTTATTAGAAATGATATCTCAAGGATTCGAATTAAATTAAAATGAAACAATAAGGTAAAAATATAAAAACAACAGGGAAATTTTAAAAACTATATCATGCTTGTCGCTACTTGTTGACTCAATACAATAATAAATACTAAGTTTCACCCCAATCGGTTCACTAAGCAAGGAAAAACGCCTCGGAACATTATGGAAGAAATGTCATCAGTTTACGGGGACTCTTGCCCTGGAAAAACAATGATTTACAAGTGGCATAGTCTTTTCAAGCAAGGCAGAGACTCAATTGAAGACGATCAGCGCTCAGGTCGGCCAATTGAAGCAACGTCCTCAGACATTGTTGAAAAAGTTGAAAAACTTGTTCTAGAAGATGCACGCCTAAAGAAGAAACAAATCGCAGAGATGACTGGAGTATCATCTACGACCATTTTGAATATTCTCCATGACCATCTTGGCATGTCTAAGGTCAGTGCAAGTTGGGTACCGAGAATGCTCACACCGCTTCAAAAACAGCAGCGCGTCGAGTGTTCGCGCGAGTTTTTGGAGCTGTGTTATGAAAACAGGGATGAATTTCTGAACCGAATTGTGACTGGAGATGAAACTGGGGTTCATCACTATTAACCTGAGTCGAAGCAGGAGTCAATGCAGTGGCAGAAAAAAGGCGCAGCACCGCCTAAGAAGTTTAAGGTGTCACAATCGGCCGGAAAGATTATGGCTACAGTTTTTTGGGATTCCGAGGGGATTTTATTGATCGATTATAAAGATAAAGGTGTCAATATCGGTTCCCTATCCATTAGCATAAAATTTTAAGACCTAATATAACTTGGCATACTTTTGTTTGTCCTAATTATATTTACGCATAACAGCTTACGCATTTTTTTTTACGCATAATTTCTCTAATCATAATAATAATTAAGCATAACATTCTAAAGCATAAATTTATTAAGCATAACATTCTAAAGCATAATTTTATTAAGCATAACATTCACAAGCATAAGTTTTTTTCGCTGTAAGAAACATGCAAACAAGCATATACCTTGCATGCAGCAAGCATACAACATGTAAACAAGCATACACCAGGCATGCAAGCAAGCATGCAGCAGGCATGGTTTCTGTCACGGCTCCGGCGCTGCGGGCCTCCGGCGGCCCCACGCGCCTACGCGATTTTAAATTACACTCTAGGGGTAGGGCAGACAAGACTATGTGGAGTCGGTTTTGCAGCGATTCGGTTCTGTCACTAACTTTTGTAGCACAACATAATGATAAGACAATACTTTAATTTTTTTATTTTATAAATCATTTGCATGAAAATCCAAAATAAATACGTAAAAATAACTCAAATTTGTTTCCCTTATTTCTATTAATTGTATGCCTAAATATTATTATGCTAATAGTCATTAGGCCTATTAATGTTATGCGCAATTATTTTATGCCAAAACAAATTAGCCTTCAAGATAAATATGCCAACATAAACTGTATGCCAAAAAAAAATATGGCAAAGTAATTATTATGGCAAAACAAATTATGCCAAAGTATATTAGGATAAAGAATATTCTGCGAAAAGAAGGGATCCCGTCAATATCACGGGGAAATACTACGCTACACTATTGGAAAAATTAAAAGAAGCAATTAAAGAAAAGAGAAGGGGAAAATGGTCTCGAGGTGTGCTCCTTTTGCACGACAAAGCACTCGTTCACAAGAGTCATGTTGCGATGGCTGCCTTACACAAGTGCCGCTTCGAAACTTTAAACCACCCTCCCTATAGTCCAGATTTCGCCCCTTGTGATTATTATTTGTTCCCAAACATGAAAAAAGAGCTTCGTGGAAAGAAATTTACGGATGACGAAGAAGTGAGTCTGCAATTTCTGCTTATTTTGAAGGCCTTGATAAATCATTTTTTTTTTCGAAGGTATAAACAAATTATTTGAAAGGTCTGAAATTTCATGTTTAAGTTCACCCCCCTTCCCTTTCATTCCGCGAACTTTTTGACCTCTCCTCGTAACAGGCAAATAACATAATACTACCTACTCTGATACAGTAACTTATTCTTCTAAGTACATAAACCAGTCTCTCAGTCTCAGTTCTACAGATTATGATAATAGATAAATCCACACTTACTACATGATATGGTATGGTATGATACAACCTATAAGCTACTGACCTTCAGAAAAGCAGCTCCAAGACAAGGGGTCGCATGTCCACAGCCCCTGTTCCTCAAATCGACAGAAGGGTCATCTGCAACATAAAAAATATTACTTCTGTGCACCTACAGGTAAGCACTACTAGTAGTAATAGTAAATACACGCATAACTATTCATAGAACTACAATCGATCAATATTCTTTATTTGTAACCAAAGGTTATAACAGTGTGCAAGATGTTACCTACAATTATTTTACTACAGGTTCTCTGTTTTGCCATTTGGCGTACAAATATACATTTATGGGAGGCTTTTGCCAAGTAAATAAAGTTATTATAATTAAGTTGTCTCAATGTCAATTTATTTTTTTACAAAATGCAATAGATAATATCGGGTACCTACCTAACCAATGAAAATATTTAACGAAATGTAATAAAATCAATAATACTTAAATACTTTCATGTTTATAAGTTACTGATAAAAAAATCAAAGAGTTCACAGAATTACTATTAAAAAGTCGTCAATATTAAAAACAAATATTTATTATGTATGTCAAAGAACTGTCATCAAAATAGTCACTGAGACAGTACCTAGTAACATTTCTGTGCTAATAAGTTACCTAGGTACGTAATTTACGTTTGAAGTTTACTAAATTTAAACTTTTTATTGAGCAAGGTAACTTATTAAAATATCCTTTGAGCCATACAAAAAAAGCTTTTCCTCATTAAAGCCGTACGTGCATATGGTATGTACTTTAGCTCTAACTTAGTTTTATTACGTAGTTTCCTATATTGGCTTTTAAGCTATTTCATAAAGAGATGCTTGTTTTAACAAATATGTTTACTTCATAAATATTACAGTGTAGGTAAAGTTAAGATTTTAGGCTTTTTAATAGAGGTTGACAGGTGTCAGTACTTTGTATCCCACACTTAACCGGTTGAACCCGGTTGAACCGGGGTCTTACAAATTCGAAGTGGAGCTACTTGTAGCAAAAAAAAAAATAAAAAAATTTCTTAATTGCAAAATAATTGGGCAAACGTCATCTAAAACTATTCCAAATTTCAAGCTGATAACATTAGTAGTTGTTCTTGAGATATCCAACTGTGACAGAAAGACGGACAGACAGACTGAGCTGCACCATAAGGGTTCCTTTTTACCATTTTGGTACGGAACCCTATTATTATAGATATTAAACTGTTGTTATTACTATTCCGACATCCATTAAGTGCTGTGCACGAGTGTACATCTCCTAAACAGCTCAATACCATTGACAACTTAATTTGGTCGGGTTATACGCTGAGATTTCGTATGGAAAAGTAATGAAAGCTGATTTCTCTTAAAATACAACATTTAGGACTCTGAATTTCTGGTCGCTATAACTTCTTTAAGAGCACTAATTTTTGTATAAATTTGGGAAGAAATCACAGAGTTTTTAAAAGGGAAATCTTGAAATGAAAATTTAACACCGTGACTACCGCTACCCCACCCAATGGCATGGTATATCTCGTAAACTACTGAAGAACTAATTTTGAATTTTGGGCACTCATTTTATCTTGCAGGGTACTAATTTTCTAGGTAGGTTTGAGGAAAGCGACAAGCTCCTCAAACTTGGAATCAACATTCAAAGTCGTGGTCCTGCTGAATGAGCGCACGAAAGTTATCATCGTCGATTTCTCGGTAAATATAAATGTTTCAGTTCTGTTTTTTTAACGCAATGAATCACATTTAAGGGTACCTACTAATTATTTGTATACTTAGAATAGCTGCAGCATGCCCCCTTTTACGGCGCTCATGGTGGTCCTGCTGAAGGGAGCGTAACTACGGCCGGACCACCTTCAAAGTCGAGTTTCTCGAAAACTACTAAGGTACCAATTTTGTCGTTCGAGCACTAATTAGTACCAATTAGGTACTAATTAAGTTTGTACGCACAATATTGAGAAATTTACCATGTTATTTTAAGACCATAGACTTCTTATAGGTTTTCCTGTAATCCATGGGTAAAGAACCATTCTCTGTATTTTTTCAAAATTTTAGGCTCAGAAGCTTCGGAGATAAGGGGAGGAATAGTCAATTTTATTTATATTTAAGAATATAAATACCTACCTTTAAAATAAAATACATTTATAATTTAAATATATTTATTTATTATTGTTTTTGCAGAACGTTTTGCCCTTAGTAGTACAGTCAGCGTCAAATAGTTAGTGACACTCAGGGTATTCAAATAAATAGACGCAACCAAAAAGTCAATAATATCGGTACAAACTAAGTTGTCTTATTGTTGTCAACAATATAGTCGCTCAAAAGGTCGAGACGTTTAAAATGTCATATAGATCGGTTCAGTCAAATCGCCATAAATATGGTTACAGTCATCCCGCCAATGGTATCCAAGCATTATAAGTATTCAAAAATATGGAACACATTAGAAAAATAAACTTTACGGCTTTATATATTAAATATTATTTCTCACGTCAACATTTCACAAAATCAAATGGATAGAAACTTCTGCTGTCCTTTTCATTTTAAGCATGACGTCAATGACGCAATTTCTATGTAGCGGTGCACACATTCAGTTCGCTCGTACGGTTTTGTCTCCAGAAGTCCAGGTCGCCTCGGCCATCGTGCGGTGCGGACGTACGTGGTGCTGATTAATTGTCGAAAAGTATCCCGTATGTTTATGGAACATACGTCATGACGACTTAAACGATAGAATTGACTTCGTACAATCTCTGCGTATACCCAATAGCATCGCTTTCTTTTCTTTCATTCTTTTGACAAAAGAATTGCTAATAGAAATTCGTCATCTCCATTCTTTTTTAAATTATTTTTAATTTCATAAGCGTTCTTCGATACAATCGCCACAAGCTCTGGCACACGACTGGAGAGCGTAGAAATCGAATACAATCAATCCCCTGTATGCGGCACTCGTCCGATCGGGTTTCCGAATTGGAGAATCGGATCAGGTACCTGACATGTGCGGCCACCCTTACATGCTAGTTTATTTTTCTAATGTGTTCCATATTTTTGAATACTTAACTTATAATGCTTGGATACTATTGGCGGGATGACTGTAACCATATTTATGGCGGTTTGACTGAACCGATCTATACGACATTTTAAACGTCTCGACCTTTTGAGCAAATACATTGTTGACAACAATAAGGAAACTTTGTTTGTACCGATATTATTGACTTTTTGGTTGCGTCTATTTATTTGAATACCCTGAGTGTCACTAACTATTTGACGCTGACTGTACTATTGAATCATAGAGTTAATCAATGCCATCCAGTTTTGATAAAATTCACCCTCATTTTCGATGATAAATCATCGGTAAGGAGTTCAAGAATTATATACAGCGTATGACATTACTTCAATTATTATAACGATGTTTGGGGTGGCGAAAAGGGGGTGAATTTTATCAAAAC
This sequence comes from Agrochola litura, assembly GCA_949152395.1. Lineage (NCBI taxonomy): Eukaryota > Metazoa > Arthropoda > Insecta > Lepidoptera > Noctuidae > Agrochola > Agrochola litura. The sequence continues at coordinate 23,799,710 of OX424503.1, read as the reverse complement.
CGGAAGGCATTCATACACACAATTCCTTGCACTTATTAGAGCTTAAATTTCGAATGCCATCCGATTTAAATTGTTTTAACAATATTTTTTCGATTGTTGTTTCAAAAGTTGGGCAAAAAGGGTTTTTTGGCGACTTAGAAGGGTTGTTTCTCAGAAACTGCCCAGCAGGATCGGATGGCATTTTTTTTCAACATATAGTGGTACCAATAAATAAGCTCACCAATTTTGGAGCGGTAGCCTTTTTTTTTTCAAAAATCTCTGGTACGAAAACGGCCCGTGTGTTTCGGATGGCAAAAAAAAATTACTGGATAAATAAGGTATAAACTTCAAAGCTACCGCATTTTCATCCAGTTGCCTCCTCATATCTCCGCCCCCGTCCATTTGGGGTCCATTTGGACGGTACGGGGGGTATGCGTAACCCCAGCAAAATGTGGCGCCTTAGAGAAATGAGAGTATTACAGATAATTAGTTCATAGTTAGTTGCAATTTGTTCAAGTACCTATAGCAAAATTTGTTCAAGTTGTATTTTCGAAGTTATTTGAGAAAAACTGATTTTGCTGGAGTAACGTTACCCCAGCAAAATGTTTTTCAAAAAAGGCATTTAGCCTGGAACCAAGTACATGAAAAATAGCTTTGATGAGTTGTAATTGTATACCAATAGCAAAATTTGTTCATCTTATAGTTTTTGAGATATTCAAGATTTTGCTGGGGTAGGTAACGTTTTGGGATTTTCAAAATCTCGAAAACTGTTCGTCGCAAAAGTTTGAAAAAAATACTTATCAGTTATAAGTAGGTGATTTACATCAATGGTTATAGGCCTTAATTTGTTCAAATTTGTTCAAACATAAGTATTTCGATTCATCAACAAATATCGATGTAATTAATTGTTTTTATGAATCAGAAAAAATCGATTTACTCGTAAACTGGTACATTTACAAACAAATAAAAAGTATTCACATATACCTATCATATACCCTTTTAGGTGTACAAATCTGAGGACACGGTGGAGCATACGGTGGAGGTCTGCCCGGCTTGGGCGGAGCAACGCCGTGTCCTCGTAGAGGCGATCGGCGGCGGTGATCTGCGTGGCAGGCCGTCACCTCCTTCTACGAAGCGGTAATGCTCGCGAGGGAGAGGCAAATTTCGCGCCCTCACGCCCCTAACCGCCGCAGGAGGAGACGCCCGGGGCGGGAATCGCGAGCCGATTTCCGGCCACCGTAGGCGCGGGCTTGCGGACGGTGAGCAATGGGTAGCTCGCCGTCCGATAAGGACCAAGCCCGGGTCGACGGCGCGTTGTGTTCGACGCGCGCTTCAAAGAGATGTCAGCAGAATTGACGGGGTCCGCTAGGGCCAATGCCTGCCGGGGGTTCGAAGAAAACCGATAGGGAAATCGTGGCCCCCGGCAACAGGGCAACCGAAGGAACACGGGTGGGTTTTAGTCAGTAAGAGTCTGACACGCCCTCCCGCTCCGCCCAGAGCGGGAGAAGTTATTTGATAATTTCAATCTGGATTAAAAAACTTTACGCGATATGAAGATATAAAGAGATTTCAAGCGGTGTTTCTTTGGCGATCGGCACACAGCTCCCTCTGAATACAAAACGATGGACTGTAGAGAACAAATTTGTTCATTTTGTTATAAAACATCCCTGAAAGTTTCAGCTTTAAATCCTGGATGGAATAAAAGTTATTCATAAAACAAAAAAGTGTCAGTAATTCTCATAAAATCGACTTAATTACGGAGGCTACGAAAAAGCGACCGTTTCATACTTGAGCGTAACCATCTAAAAAAAAACGGTATAGTAGTCATTTTTAGGTGGTACAGTCGCATATAAAAGGATTATTGCGGTCGGTGGATAAATGACTAGTTTCCCTTCATAACATCACTTACACAATTATCAAGTTTTTCGGCAATTTGCAGAAAGTAAAACCGGCCAAGTGCGTATCGGACCACGCACAATGAAGGGTTCCGTAGTTGGGATGAATTTATCCCAAAAACAAACTTAACTTTGTAGTTGAAAAACATGTTCTCCCATACAGAATGTATGAGAAAACATGTTTTTGCAACTGCAAATTAATATAAATTGGTCGATTATTACCCGTTAACTTGTAGAGCCTACTTGGCAGTGATAGTTTTGCTTTTAATTTCGTTATATAAACTATTGCTGCTGTGATTTTTTTCACACATCCAAAACCAACCATTTAGCTGGCAGACGGACATGACGAAACTATAAGGGTTCCTTGTTTACTACGGAACCCTAAAAATTAAGTACGAAGATAAAGAGAAAATATATAAAACAATCACTTGTAGACGACAACACGGTTAATAGTAATCAGACAGTTTACGAATACTTCAAAAAAAAACATTATTATACATTATGTACAACAAAAAAAATATGTATCAAAGTAACACTAATAACAACCAAAAATACTAACAATTCAAAGTAAAAATAAATCAATTCAGTATACATTTTATATTAGGTTTATTGACCATGTCGACGAAGGCCCACTTGGCGGTGCTCCTATTATGGTCAAAATTATTCCCAAGCACGCTTCGCTCGCGCCTGCATTCTAGGTTATCTAAGTAAAATATCTGCTGGCGCCCGTGGTAAATATTTTGGCAACCAGCACCGGCGAAAAAATCGACGCCCAGCCCGGTAGCCGAGGCACTCCTTAAATTTTAAGGAGCTCAGTGGGGATTTCTGGACGTTGGTTTTTCAGGTTTCAGTTTTCCACCCTAAAGGGTATTTATCAGGGGGAAATTCCAGACTTCTTTTATAGATTTCACTTTTCCCCCTTAGGGGGATTTGTGGAATAAGCCCAAAAAAACACTGCAACGTGAAAAATAACAATTTTTTTTTAAAGTCCCTTATTTTTATTTTTCTTTTTAGTTATGGTACCTACAGTCATCCCCTAAAACCCAATCTCACCCCCTAGCAATGTATTTTTAAATTGCTAGGGGATGAGATTTATTTGCAGCTGACTGTACCTACCCCATAGCAATTCGTATACAGTTACTTGCTATGTAAACAACACGTCCGTGACTACCGCCGAACCACTAAAGCCAATCGCTTCCATATTTGGTAAATAATTAGTATTCAATTGGTACTAATTAGTGCTCGAATAACAAAATAGGTATCTTAGAAGTTTTCGAGAAACTCGACTTTGAAGGTGGTCCGGCGGTAGTCACGTTTCCTTTAGCAGGAGCTCAGGACCACCATGAGCGCCGAAAAAGGGGGCATCACAGATTTATAAATCTGTGGGGGGCATGCTACAACTATTCTAAGTATACAAATAATTAGTACCCTTATATGTGATTTTTTGGTTTTGTTGCCACCCTATAAAAGCTCCTCGTTTTTTGAAGTCGGTTAAAAAGAAAAAGACGTACTGCGTCGACCCCAAATAACAGATCAGAAGGAATGTTCATGAGAGACACGCCATGACTCACTGGTGAGCTGGTTCTGGAAGTACTGCCACAGCGGGAAGCGCCAGGCGCGGTCCCCGCTGGCGGCGCCGGCGCAGCGCACGGCGCGCCAGGCCGCGTCCGAGTTGCTGAAGCAGCCGAACGCGCCGCCGCCCGTCGCCATCAGCACGCCGTCTGGACACGCATGGGGGTGAACAGGTCTGTCGTACCTATACCTACCGCGTTACAGCAACGCGGTAGATATAGGTACGCACTTATTTTATGACCCCTTTTAAATACATTATTACATATTAGCCATGAGGCTACAAAAATTAGAAAAACATATTTTAGCTACTGGAGGAACAAGAAAAGCTCTTGAAAGAACTACGGGAGTCAAATCCAAGGATACCAAACCTGAAAAATAACCACTATAATATCACAAACCGAAAATAAATAAATAAGACGGCTATAAAATTCTACCATAATCTGAAATGAAATGAAATTGTTTATTCTGTAAATAGGATATCGAAATCACTTTTACACGTCATATAATTTTTTTTATTAAAAATAAGCTAGATGAGTTCGGCGTTTCCTATCTGACTACTCTGAGAAGAAAGGCCGAAACAAACTCAGAGATCGCAGTCTCTTTTAAAGTCCAGACATAATCTTGGTCAGGCCATATGAGGACCATGTAGATAAGTGTCTGAAAAAGTATTTTGAGGAAAGAACCACACAGATTTGAGTGGACCTGTCCAGTCAGTGCAAGCATTTGTCAGTAATCGTGGAGCTCAACTCAGAACTTAAGGAGTTCAAACCGACGAACAATACCAAAGAAAGGACATTTGGGTAGGCCGCATAAACTACTCAAACTGCCAGACCATTATTAAAACTAACAGAGAAATAAAAACAATATCCACATAGTCCTCACATTCACAATAGTAATCTATACTCCAACCAAGATAACACCAGTCAGGGAAATTATGAAATCCTTAGACCATGCCCTTCAGACCCAGAACCTGAAATCTTACCCAGTGAGGTCAGAAAAGCAATACTAAGCCAAAAATCAGATAAAGCACCAGGCCCTGACAAAATTACAAATGAGTTGCTAAAAGGAACACTAGAAGAACTGGTTCCTATTCTGACTAAAATCTTCAGCAATATTATAACTTCAGGACTCATACCCGAACAGTGGGAAACATCTCACATAATCCTAATATACAAAAAAAAGGACCAAAAGAAGATATAGGAAATTATAGACCAATAAACTTGATGTCCAACGTCTATAAAGTTTTCTCCAAAATCAACCTAGACCGCATGAGTACTAAACTAGACGAAAACCAACCAATAGAACAGGCGGGCTTTAGATAAAACTTTTCCACAGTAGACCATATACATACTATTATAGAAAATATAACGAGTATAACAAGCACCTGTATATGGCCTTCATCGACTATACCAAGACCTTCGACAGCATTAGCCATAAAGCTATATGGGAAAGTCTAGAAACCATCAAAACTATTTACTCCAACACTAAAGCAAGAATACAACTAGAAAGTTTGGGGGGAGACCTTCAATATAAATAGAGATGTTAGACAAGGAGATCCACTGTCCCCCCAAGCTCTTCTCTGCAGTATTGGAGAATATATTCAGAAAGATGGAATGGGACCAAGAAGACTAAACCACCTAAAATTCGCAGACGATATAGTCAGAAAACCCTGAAAAGTTAGAGAAAATGATCCAAGACATAAACAGGGAAAGCGAGAAAATAGGGCTATCCATGAATATCACCAAGACCAAGCTTCTGACAAACTCTGATAACCGTGTTATAACAATAAATAACGAACCCCTCGAATACGTGGAAGAGTACATATACCTGGGACAGATCATCTCGTTCAGGGATCAGACGGACAGGGAAATCAAAAGACGAATAGCAAACGGCTGGAAAAAATACTGGTCACTTAAAGAAATCATGAAGGCCAACGACCTTAGCGTCGGTACAAAACGGAAAGTATACAACACTTGCATTCTACCTTGTATCACATATGGCTGTGAAACATGGTCTTTTTCAAAACACCACCGAGATAAGCTGCAATGCTGTCAAAGAGCGATGGAGAGAAGCATGATAGGCATCAAGAAACAAGACAGGAAACGAAACACCTATATAAGAGCCAAGACAAGAGTATTATGGATGTACTTACGAAGATAGACCAACTAAAATGGAGATGGACAGGCCACATGTTAAGGAGTACTCAGGAAAATTGGAGTAAAATTGTGACAGACTGGTATCCCAGAAATGGAAAAAGGAAGCGGGGAAGACAACTTAAGAGATGGGAAGATGAGCTGAAGCTTACAGCGGGCCCTTACTGGAGAAGGGTTGCCAGAGATAGAACACAATGGAAAATGTTAGAGGAGGCCTTTGCCAAAAGGCACACTGAACTCAGAGATATCCTCTAAATGAGTAAAACAAACACTTCAAAACAGACGGAAATTCAGGATAGAGGGCTTATTGATTGATTGAATCACCGAGTAAAACTACCAAAACTCTGGACCCGTTCCATGCGAGAATAGAATCAGCGGCCCGTAGCGCCATTGCTCAGCCACTGTAATTTGAATATGTTTCCTTTGTTCGTTAATATGTTCCATAGATTTGGAGACCACAAAGTCGCACTAACCGTAGATAGATAGTGAGATTTTCTAATACTGCCAATAACAGTAGATTTTCGTTCCACTTGATTAATAGAAAAACCAAAATTATATGTAGCAATCACAATGTCCGTAAGACATACGTACGAGTAAAAGTAGCGACGTCGATGACCAGCGAGGGTTTGTATATCGACTGGCCGTACACCAGCGCGTCCGCCATCATCAGACGACCCTCCATGTCTGTGTTCTCTATCTGAGAACAAATACATGTAGGTAAAAGTAAAAGCCCGGGGAATTTACACCGAATTTTAGGCTAACTTTGTATTCATTTAAAACAATGTTTTCTTATGAGATAGTGGACAACAGTGTGCCTATCAAAGACACTTATATCAATCTTGATTCAATTCAAATAAGTATACCTACGTACTTATTCGAATTAAAAAAAGAGCGAGTCGGACTCGCGCACCGAGGGTTCCGTACCTACCCATTATACCGCCATAATAAAATTAGTAAGTATCATTTTTATTGGTAAAAAGACATGGGCAAATTTCTTATTTAGGTTTTCGCGACAACTGTAAGTACCAAAATGACCTTAATTAATACCTATCTTTACCTTTACTTAATTTTCAACTTTTTTAATTTTTGTTGTTTTCCCTTTATTTGTGCTGTAAGACCTTGCTTTTTGCCAAATTTCGTGATTCTAGGTCAACGGGAACTACCATATAGGTTTTCGACCCAAAACCTAAAACCTATAGGGTACTTTCGGTTGACCTAGAATTGTCAATTTTGGTTAAAAGTAAGGTCTTACAGCACAAGTAAAGGGAAAATTCTGAAAATGAAAAAAGTTGAAAATTAAGGTAAAGGTAAAGTTAGGTATTAATAATAATAATCCCCACCGCCGTATCTCTACGTTGACGTCGTGGTGGGGCTTGCGCGCTCCGAACTCTAGGTCTGTGCCGGTACAGTTTACTTTGCCGGAACAGGTCTGGGATGAGGAGCCAGACCAAGAGAGATACAAAATCCCGCAGGGCAGCATGTGGCGAGCTGTTGGGCAGTAGCGACCCCACGGACCCTATCTCCCGGGAGAAGTCTTGTTCCTCACCTCTGGCTTGCCTTTATTGGCCGGCTGGAGTGAACAATGACGAGGAACGGCGCTCCCGCCTCATTCTTGCCTTAATTGGCCGGCTTGAGTGGAGATTCGCAAGAGCAAACGTGCTCGGAGGAAGGAAGTATTCCAGTAAGTGCTCGTAGGGATCTTGACCATCTTCCGGGCTCTGGGATTGTTCTGAAAGCCGTGGAATACCTCTCCACTCCTCAAGCACCTCAGGACATGTTGCCCCCTTGTTGCTACGTCACTATGTGCTAGCGACCGTTTCTGGGAGCCCATTATTGAGTGTACAAGTCACCCCCTGCCATTTTATCCGTGTAAATATAAAACATTGATCAGGCAGGGGCTATAGTCCTAACATAGTTCCAGGTAACCAGTCCACTTTAGCTACCCAAACCCATAGTCCAATGTTTTGTTTCCATGTACTGCAATAGTCCTACACCAACCGGGGGTTGTCCTTTGGTGCACTTGCATAGTGCATACAGGGATAATCGTCGGTTGGTGCCTCATTACATATAAAATTGTCTAAGGGGCCTCTGCGAGTTGGCTTCGGCCCCTCGTACGCCTTCCAAAAGACCGGGACCCTAAGGTCCCGAGATATTTAAAAATATATAATAATAATAATAATACCCCACCGCCGTATCTCTACGTTGACGTCGTGGTGGGGCTTGCGCTCCGAACTCTAGGTCTGTGCCGGTAGAGATTACTTTGCCGGAACAGGTCTGGGATGAGGAGCCAGACCAAGAGAGATACAAAAACCCGCAGGGCAGCATGTGGCGAGCTGTTGGGCAGTAGCGACCCCACGGACCCTATCTCCCGGGAGAAGTCTTGTTCCTCACCTCTGGCTTGCCTTTATTGGCCCGGCTGGAGTGAACACTAACGAGGAACGGAGCTCCCACCTCATTCTTGCCTTAATTGGCCGGCTTGAGTGGAGATTCGCAAGAGCAAACGTGCTCGAAGGAAGGAAGTATTCCAGTAAGTGCTTGTGATTGTTCTGAAAGCCGTGGAATACCTCTCCACTCCTCAAGCACCTCAGGACATGTTGCCCCCTTGTTGCTACGACACTTTGTGCTAGCGACCGTTTTCGGGGGCCCATTATTGAGTGTGCAAGTCACCCCCTGCCATTATATCCGTGTGCATATAAAACATTGATCAGGCAGGGGCCATAGTCCTTCCATAGTTCCAGGTGACCAGTCCACTTTAGCCACCCAAATTCACAGTCCAATGCCTTTGCAATTGTCCTTGGCTGCACTTGCATAATGCGAACAGGGATAATCATCAGTTGGTGCCTCATTCCATATAAAATTGTCTAAGGGGCCTCTGCGAGTTGGCTTCGGCTCCTACGCCTTCCAAAAGACCGGGACCCTAAGGTCCCGAGATATTTAAATATATATAAAAATAATAATAATAATAACCCCACCGCCGTATCTCTACGTTGACGTCGTGGTGGGGCTTGCGCGCTCCGAACTCTAGGTCTGTGCCGGTAGAGTTTACTTTTACCAATACAAAATAAAATTAAGGAAAATTTTGGTACTTACAAGTTTTCGCGAAAATCTAAATTTGCCCATATCTTTTTATCGTGTTGACTCAGGACCTTGATTTTTATACACCTAATAGGGATAATAGACCTCAGTATTTGGTATAAATTTAAACTTGCTAGGTCCACCCGTTCCTGAGAAAATCGGTGGTGACACACGGCCAGACGGACAAGAGAGTGATCTTATATGGGCTCCTTTTTTCCTTTTGAAGTACGGAACCCTAAAAAGGTAATTAAAAACGCAATTAGGTGCATCTCTCACTTGAATAGTCATTCCATTGAGTGCTTGCACGACGTCGCCCACCTTCATGCACTGACCGCTCACCATATTCTCACAAATGGGAATGACCCCCGCTACATTTATGGGCATCTGTAATCAAACTACAATAAATTTACGAACAGTTTTAACATTTTCGACTCCATCCACTTTTCATAGAACTCATACACCATGCCGCCATACATATTGGAAGTGAACCCTCCGGGAGAGTTGTCTGCATTACGTTTGCGCTAAAGTTAACCATTGCAGACGGTCAACGGCATTAGGTTTAACACCTGTCATAAATCACTGTAAAACGAAGTAAAATTGAGTTTTCAGGGGGTATTGTCGCTATAAGTAGTTTCCAACCTTTTACATTTTTTGTGAATATTTGTAACCGTGAACAAAAAAATAAAAAAATGCTTGTATTTTAAAACCAACGCATACTAATAAATCATAATATAAATAAAATACACCTCGGATTCTATTTTCACGGTTTCTAATGCTGTATTCGCTAAGAAAAACTTACATTTAAAATTAGCCCTCCGCGAGGGCTCACGGCATCCCATATGCGACTAGGTGAACCCTACAGGAGGGCTCCCGGCACTGAACGTGTTAAAAAACCCGTGGGACTGGGACTAGCTCATGATTTCGGTTCAGAAAAGTGGATTGCGATGGTGCAGGTCGTTTGAATTACTGCGTTATGGATCGCCTCCGTGCCTTCATTGCCGTTGCCTCTAGTCCACTGCCTGCAGTCAGGACAGCTAGCTACTGAGCTCGATCATCGGCCATTTTATAACTATACATCCAAATTCGATTAGAGATGATTACATTATTGTTATTTGGTCTGAGTCGAGTTCATGTAGATTGCCATCGACACGGTAAGAAGATTTGGTAAAAAAAACTTTTTTACAAAAAATACAACCGACTTCGAAACTACAAAGTGAAAAATTACTTTAATTTCGGAAGTCAGTGTCAAAAAACTAAAATACTAATCCAAAGAAAATGTAAAAAAGTTTTTTTCACTTTTTAGTGGGTTGGTTTGTAATTTATCTAAGTTATAGTAGCCTAATGTCAACTGCTCATCAAAAATACCCAAATCGCTATAGATGTGCCTATAATATTTGAAGAGTTCCCTTGATTTCTCCAAGATTAAATCATCAGATCATGACGAAATGACAATGGGACCAACTTGAAAGTATACCCTTTCGGTCCAGCCGTCTTCGAGTAATCGGGGAATATTAAAAAAAATATATATATCCCGACGAATTGAGAACCTCCTCCTTTTTTTGAAGTCGGTTAATAATAAAGTATCCTAATTTACTCCTTATAACATCAGCTATCTCATCAGCCAGTGAAAGTCCCGGCAAAATAGGTCCAGCCATTTCAAACAGACAGATAGACAAACATTAAAAAAATGTTTTTTGTTACAAGTAGGTACCACTATATTCTTTCATTTGCATTTAGTAAAAATCTGTTATTTCGACATTACAAATAGACACTTCAATTTTATTTATTTGCTAACTTAGATAATGACACATAGACATTATACCTGGTGCATAAGGGTGCTTGCATAAAGATGCGGGTTTTCCGGTACTATCAGTACCGGTACAGATCAACCCACGAATACCCGCTTTCACTTTTTAGTTGTGGTATTTACCCCACACAAATTCGAATACTACTACCTGCTATATAAATAACAGTGAGAGGAACTTATCATATCATCCACATACTAAGTGGGAAAAAATACGTATTTTTGAAGCTAACTCAAAAACTACCCAAGCAAAGTTATTAAAATTTATATGGGACCACCTCTGAAGTATTATCTACCAAACAAAAAAATTATCATTAAAATCAATTCATAATTGGCCGAGTCATCGGGTAAAAAAAAAAAAAAACATTCAGTTGAATTGAGAACCTCCTCCCTTTGGAAGTCGGTTAAAAAGTGTAGTCGGCACCGAAATTATTCAACCTGTTTCTTTATGTGCAAGCGCATACAGAAAGTATGGGACTATTTTACCCGCAACGATCGGTACCGATCCGTTCCGACTTGACCGTACTGGAACCTGTACCTTCATGCAGGCAGCCTGAGGCAACATATACAACGACTTCAAATGTGGCGTACCTTAAGTTGGGCTATAATCTTAAAGGCCGCCAGCACGACGGCGGCGCCGGCCATACTGCCGCGGTTCTCTATCATGGCGTCGCACTCCTTCAGGCACAGACCTCCGCTGTACACGTCATACAATATTTTTATACTACAATGTAGTGATTTAGTCATCTGCAAACATCAGGGGGAAATTCTACGATGTTTTTTTTTACCAGACTACGGTCGACCAGTCGATATCGATCGCCTCGAAACAAAGGTATGCAAAATTTCACATCGAACGATGAACGACCGACCTTCGATCAAGAAGGACGATCGTTACAAGTGAATTTCAAAATTAAGTAAAACTGAATAAGTAGTAGGAATTTGTCTCGATAAAACTCGATAACTACGCATGCGCGCTCGATTTATTGATAGTGCATTGTTTCGCGCGGTAATTTTGAATTTTAACAAATGAATAATTAATTTTGTTACTTAATGAACCTCATTTTTTGCTTCAATTCAGGGACCAGAGTGGGGCAGATGCCCCACCTTGCCCCACCGTGGGTACGCCCATGAACCGCAGTATGGTTGCTCCTTTAAAGCTTGTGTGTTCAAAATTCAAAATATTTAATTTCACAAAAACCTACATGGCATAATCAGCCGATAATGTTTCCACTATTGGGACTCAGGCCTTCTCTCTTTGAGAGGGAGTGAGCTATAATCTACCACGCGGGCCCAGTGCGGGTTGGTAGGTGTCACAAGTCTTCGAATTTTTGGTTCTAGGACATGCCGGTTTCCTCACGATGTTTTCCTTCATCGTTCACCGTTAAGAGCAGTGGTGATGAAATTATTTACACAAAGTAAAACGTCTGCCTGGGTTCGAACCTACGATCTAAAACTCATAAGTCGGAGCCGTTACCACTGGGCCACCACTGCTTACTTATGAAACGTCAGAAGTTAGGTGCACGGTTCCAATTGATCGTTTCCTAAGGAGAAGAGCCGGCAAACTCCACGGTTACTCTTTTAAAAATATTGTTCTCTGATAAGACAGGTGTAGTGATACCTGTCGAAGGTGACTCCTTTAGCGACCAGCAGCACGGGCGGCACGTTGGGCCCGGCGCCGCGGTAGGCGCACTCCAGCAGCATGGGCGTGTCGCACGAGCCGCGCGCCACCGCCAGGAAGGCGCGCATGCGCTGGGCCTCGATCCACTCGCGGTCGTGCGCCTCCACTACCACTCCCAGCGGACACAGGCAGTCGAGGGCAGCCTGGAACTCAGTATCAGTCAAATAAATCAAATCATTTATTTGCTCGAATATGAGTTATACACATGTATGATATGAGGTGATACGTGATATATACCAAAAATTCATTGAGCCATATCCTATCTTAACAGGTGCAAATATCTAAGTATTCTTATTTTGATCAGGAAATACTTTGGCAACTACGCCAACCAGTTTGGCAGTTTTTTGGTTAGAATTGTGTGAATTTGCTAAAAACTGACGAAAAATCACAAGCTGAAAGTCTACCTGCCCCTATTACTATTGAGTATATGAATGTACCTACAACCTAGACTCAGTTGGAGGTTATGACAACTAGTGTGCCACCATAACAAAAAAAAACTTTCTGTAGTAGCAACACTTGGCGTATCATACGCCCCTGCAAAGCCATGGGAAGAGAATATAACAGGAGCTCGACGACATTTAAGCTAGAATTTCACATGTATACCTATAGGTACATATCTTTATCTACACTAATAATCAAACAAGGTAAAATTTATATGTATGTAGGGAGTAATCTTCGGAACTACTAATCCGTTTCCTAAATATGTCATAGCCTCATAGGATATATTATTTTAAGCTAAAACAAAAAAAACATGTGGACGAAGTCGCAGGCAGAAGCTAGTTATAAAATAAAGTCGCTTTACATCTTTAACTGTGTCACCGCCTTATTCTTCTAAACTGTGGAACGGACTTCGATGCTGTTTTCACTATAATTTAGAGAATGTTTTCCGGAAGTATATGAATTAATATTAAACTAACATATCTATATAAATAAAAATGCAATGCTGTTCGTTGGTGAGCGCATCACTTGAAACAGCTGGACCGATTTGGCTTTAAAATGTTTGTAATAGTCCGAATTAGGTTTTTATGGAAAGAAAAATTGGAAAAGTTTTCCGGGAAATTTCCAAATTCGGGAAATTTTTTTTCGTGTTCGCAATTTCTTTGCCAAATATGTAAACAGACACGAGTTTTAGGAAAAATAACTGTAATGCCTACATATAAGGTTCAGTTTGCGCTACAACTTCATATTCTTGATGACTTTTTCAACAGTACTAGTCAGTCTAAAATCAACTTTATTTAAACTAACATAAAGTTGATGTTTGTATAAGTGGAAATAACATCAGTTGGAAACAAGGTTATAAATAGACCTTACCTAAGTATTACCAGTCTCGTATTTTATAAGAGTGTTCGCGATCTAATCTGTCTCAATCTCTCAAAAATAACTCTATTTTTCTTACATTTTCGACAAGTTCTTGACATGATTGTCGGTGAGATGAGAATGCAACTGGATTTTGAACATTTACAATTACGGGATTATCTTTAGCTTGCTACGCTGATACCTGTGCCAGATCCACAGGAGTCATCTTGTTAGCAGGCATGTCGGACAGGCAGCGCGCCCAGTTCTGCGCGCGGCCGCGGATGGAGCCCTCGCCCCACAGCGCCGAGCCTTCGCCCCCGAACGCGCTCACTTGGCACGGGGGTTTGGCAACTCCCAGCGATTTGAACACTTCGAATCTACAAATATTTAACAATACTTTTAGTACTTATACATTTCCAAACTACCTTTAGTTTTAGTTTTAGTTAGTTAGTTTAGTTAGTTTTCGTTGTACATTCATACAAGGAATAACTTTGTCAACTTATGCAGACAAGTTAATAACCTAATCTAATTAAATTAGAATGCAAGAGCGACCGAAGCGAGCTCAAAAATGTTACATTATTTGTTGGCTATTGGCTACAAGGCAGCCAGCCTGCCTTGTGCGTGCCTACCCTTAGCCATCATAGCTCTATTATTTCAGCATCATAATCATCATTTCAGCCAAAAGACGTCCACTGCTGGACATAGGCCTCCCCCAAGCACCTCCACTTCGATCGATTCTGTGCTTTCCGCATCCAGTGGATTCCTGCGGCCTTCACAAGGTCATCGGTCCATCTTGTGGGAGGCCTTCCAACGCTACGTCTTCCGGTACGCGGTCGCCACTCCAGAACCTTTCGGCCCCATCGGCCATCCGTTCAGCGAGCAATGTGCCCTGCCCATTGCCACGTAAGTTTGCCAATTCTTCGGGCTATGTCGGTTACCTTGGTTCTCCTGCGGGTCTCTTCATTTCTGATTCGATCACGTAGGGAAACTCCAAGCATAGCCCTCTCCATTGCCCTTTGGGTGACTTTTAGCCTTCTGATAAGGCCCATTGTGAGCGACCACGTTTCAGTACCATAGGCCATCACTGGCAACACGCACTGGTCAAAGACTTTCGTCTTGAGACACTGTGTATTATTATTATTAAATGTCTTTGACAAATCTCGGGACCCTGGGGTCCCGGACCTTTGGAAGGCGTACGAGGGGCCGAAGCCAACTCGCAGAGGCCCCTTAGACATTTTTAAGTGTTGGGGTACCAACCGACGATTATCCCTGTTCGCACTATGCATGGACACCCAAGGACAACCCCCGGTTGGTGTAGGACTATTGCAGGATATGGAAACAAAGATATTGGACTATGGGTTTGGATGGCTAAAGTGGACTGGTTACCTGGAACTATGGAAGGATTATGGCCCCTGCCTGATCAATGTTTAAATGTACACAGATAAAATGGCAGGGGGTGACTTGCACACTCAATAATGGGCCCCCGAAAACGGTCGCTAGCACAAAGTGTCGTAGCGACAAGGGGGCAACATGTCCTGAGGTGCTTGTGAGGAGTGGAGAGGTGTTCCACGGCTATCAGGACAACCCCGGAAGTACGGTCAAGATCCCCAGCATCTTACTGGAATACTTCCTTCCTCCGAGCACGTTTACTCTTGCGAATCTCCACTCAAGCCGGCCAATTAAGGCAAGAATGAGGTGGAAGCTCCGTTCCTCGTCAGTGTTCACTCCACCGGCCAATAAAGGCAAGCCAGAGGTGAGCAACAAGACTTCTCCCGGAAGATAGGGTCCGTGGGGTCGCTATTGCCCAACAGCTCGCCACATGCTGCCCTGCGGGTTTTTGTATCTCTCTTGGTCTGACTCCTCATCCCAGACCTGTTCCGGCAAAGTAAACTCTACCGGCACAGGCCTAGAGTTTGGAGCTCGCAAGCCCCACCACGACGTCAACGTAGAGATACGGCGGTGGAGGTATTATTATTATTTTTATATATATTTAAATATCTCGGGACCTTAGGGTTCCGGTCTTTTGGAAGGCGTACGAGGGGCCGAAGCCAACTCGCAAAGGCCCCTTAGACAATTTTATATGGAATGAGGCACCAACCGACGATTATCCCAGTATGCACTATGCAAGTGCACCCAAGGACAACCCCCGGTAGGTGTAGGACTATTGCAGAACCTGGAAACAAATCTATTAGACTATGGGTTTGGGTGGCTTAAGTTGACTGGTGACCTGGGACTATGGACTGACTATGGCCCCTGCCTAATCAATGTTTTATATGTACACGGATAAAATGGCAGGGGGTAACTTGCACACTCAATAATGGGCCCCCGAAAACGGTCGCTAGCAAAAAGTGTCGTAGCGACAAGGGGGAACATGTCCTGAGGTACTTATGAGGAGTGGAGAGGTATTCCACGGCTATCAGGACAATCCCGGAAGTACGGTCAAGATCCCTACCAGCATCTTACTGGAACACTTCCTTCCTTCGAGCACGTTTGCTCTTGCAAATCTCCACTCAAGCCGGCCAATAAAGGCGAGAATGAGGTGGGAGCTCTGTTCCTCATCAGTGCTCACTCCAGCCGGCCAATAAAGGCAAGCCAGAGGTGAGGAACAAGACTTCTCCCGGGAGATAAGGTCCGTGGGGTCGCTACTGCCCAACAGCTCGTCACATGCTGCCCTGCGGGTTTTTGTATCTCTCTTGGTCTGGCTCCTCACCCTAGACCTGTTTCGGCAAAGTAAACTTTACCGGCACAGACCCAGAGTTCGGAGCACGCAAGCCCCACCACGACGTCAACGTAGAGATACGGCGGTGGGGGTATTATTATTATTATTGTATGTGTCTATTATTTACTCTCTCTATTATTTACTGAGTTGAAATATTGCCAGCCGCAGGCGCAGGTTGGCTGCCCCTTATATCTGGCTGCCCTAGGCCCGGGCGGGCCTCTTTGGCTTTAGGGATATTACATTAAAATTAAACTACCTAATTTATAGATAAATCTCGATGTTTTGTCGTGAAAACCGTGTGAAGGAAGGACGGGTCGCTAGTACCTATTCACATAAACGAGCGCGACGACCGCGTACTCGCGCGACAATGGTTTTAGGTTTAACAAATAACCAGAATGAAGTGCATACTTCCACGCGGCAAGCTCAGCGGCTTCGGCGGCGGCGTCGGGCGCGGTGCACGGGTCCACCTCGATGGCGCAGCAGCCTCGCTCCCGCAGCAGCTTCACACCCGCTCCCACGCCCCAGCGGATGTTCTCCTGAGAGTTAATAATAATAATTTGATTTAAAAATGTCTGTGGAGTTTCTTGCCCGTTCTTCTCCATAGGAACCTACTACGCTTTGGAATGGCCAACTAGCTGCATCACAGCTGCATCTTCATCTTTCTGACTGACCGACAAAAGTGCCTGTAGTAAATGGTTTAATTGAAATAAATGGTTTGCGTTTAATCATAGAAATATAAATAACAGGAGAAGTGGCATGGGGGCGTGTCTGTGTCCGTGAGTCATGATCAAAATGGCAATGGCAAAGCAAAGGCATAGACAAAGGGCCGTCTCCGCGAACTATTGCGCTTTCGACTGTGATCGTGACAACATTTAAGAATACCGTGTTGTTCAATGGTTTCTTGTAAGAATCGCAGCCAAACAATTTTTTTTATAAATCATGGAACCATTTATCATTTAACAGGACAAGTATTTTACTATTGTCTTGAAAATCATGAAAAACAACAAATCGTAAAATATTTCTTGCCTTTACTACGTTATTTTTGTTTTCATACATTGCTTCTTAACCACTACCTAAGTATGTCGCTTACTGACTGGACAAGCAATGTAAAAATCGAAAAACGATACTTGCGACTAGCTAGTGATGTGCTTGTGCAGATCCACTAACGTAGGATATCGACAACAATGTCGATTGTCGTATAAATTTATATTACTTTGAAAGTTTATTCTTCAATTTGTCAACAGTTATAGCCTGGTTGGAAGACCGATGTGAATTTTTTTTATACTCATTTAGATTTCCTCAATGTTGAAATTAATTGATTTACTTTTTTTTATAATTTTTTCAGGAACTCTCAAAATTTTTAGTACATATGGAAGAATCGATAAGTTTCCGATTTAGTCAATCACTAGCGTATATGTAAAATAAATGACTTGCACAGCACAACATGTTTTCGTATGAGTGAGTTTACGGTGCATTGTAAATGCACGCTGTGTATGATAGCATAAGGTTTATAATTGATTGTGTCGTACGTTCTGATATATGAATTGCAAGTGTGAGCGTGACTTCGTATCTATTAGGTTTACTGATTTGCATGTGTAGTTGTGGCGACGTGGTGGGGACAAATTGGAGACATTGGGTTTTAACTATCGGGCATAGATAGATAGATAGGTAGAATATTCTTTATTATGTACAAATTACAGACATAAATAAGAAATTTTAATTGGCATATCTCCTTCTTTCTTATATCTATGAGTTTAATACTACTAAACTTAATTTATTGTTGCAATTGCAACGACAGAATTACAGTTTTTTTTTCCACCAGTTATAGATAAACAAAAACTGCAATACATTACAGAACTTAACTTTAGTGGGAAAAGATCACCTGTATCATCTTTATTTATATATAATTCTTCTGTACGTGTGTTTGTCACCTAACTCCTCCTAAACGGCTGGACCGATTTGGATGAAATTTTGTGTGTATATTTGAGTGGGTGTCTGGATGGTTTTAAAATATAATTGTACCCGGTAGGTGGCGCTGTTCGGACTGGACAACATCCGTTGGGTCCGCTAGTGTATTATATAGGTAAAAAATTGTATCACAAGAGACAGAGCTTTCCGTTTAGAATGAGATATTATTGAGATTATCAATCGTACTGACAATGCTAGTCGATGTTTGTTGGTAAAAGATAAATAAGCTAAATGTACGTAACATAAAAAAAGTAAAAACAAGTTGGTAATAAAAATAAAGTAAAAGTATGTAGAGCAGTGGTGGCCCAGTGGTAACGGCCCAGACTTGTAGATCGTGGGTTCGAACTCAGGCAGGCGCTTTGTGTATTTAATTTCATCACCACTGCTCTCAAAACGGTAAAGAAAAACATCGTGAGGAAACCGGCATGTCCTAGAACCAAAAAATTCGAAGACATGTGACATCTACCAACCCACACTGGGCCCGCGTCGTAGATTACAGCCCACTCCCTCTCACCGAGAGGAGACATGTGTCCCAGCAGTGGGAACATTATAAGCTGATTATGATGAAATGTGAGTTGTGTACGTGTTTTGTGATGTGTGAGTTTGCGTATGAGTGTAGGTACAGATTTCACTGTAGCTAGAACTAGATTGGTTATACAAGAAAAATTTCAGTAAGTATATGAAAGTTATCAGTTAGCCCAGGTTCGCACGGGCGGCTTTTTCCCGCGGCGATTTTTTTACGCTCTGGTTAGCGCAGACAGTTGAAAACCCAAATAAAATCCCGCCGCGCTATTTTTACGTCCGTGCGAACGTGGGCTTATAGTTTTAGTATAAGGTAACTGTAGGACTCACTCAGGAGAGGAGAGGCCTATGTCGTGAGGTGGACTGCTATAGGCCGATGATGGTGATGTAACTCAATGGAACGACTTAAAGACAGCCCCGGATCTAGAATTTTTTTGAGGCGGGGCAATAACTGCCGTCTGCCGCCCCCCACCAATCTTTTATGGGGATGCGCTAAGTTAGCCACGCGAAATAAAAAAATTCTCAAAATGAAAATTTTGGCCGCAACATATTAATCAAATTGTATCGATCGATAATGCGCCAATTCAACAGGGGCGCCAAAACTGTTGAAAGTACAAAAGAAAAAAAATTGATAAATGTGCTGCGCGTCTCATTTATTGCAAAGTTGCTGTGTGCTGGGTGGTGCACTTGTCTGTTACGCTTGAATTTGTCGCCCCCTGAAGTTAGCGCCCAGGGCACGGGCCCCGGCTTGCCCCCCCCCTAGATCCGGGGCTGCTTAAAGATAGGAGTAGGAATCAAAAACGATGCGTTAGTCCACGCATCGTTTCTTTGATCTTCCCCTATTTCTGTCTTAAAGTCGTTGCATATTGTGTGTGTGTGAATGATGATATGGCTAGACAGGAGGTTGACTACCGAGATGACGACTGATAGAGATGTATGGAGGAAGGGGACATGTTGCGCCGACCACTAATACATTGGGAGAAGGGCGGGAGAATGATGATGTTGTGTACAATAAAGAATAAGAGTTTAGTTCGAATATACTAACCCTTGCTTCATCAAGCGACTCCAGCACATCGTAACAAGCATCCTTCCGTCCTATGGAGGTGATGGCCACTACAGAGTACTCCATTATGTCGGTTATCGCGAAGGCCTTGCCCAGTTTCAGCTCGCTCGACATTCTGAAACATTAAAACACAGACGGTTAGAAATAAATAAAAGAAAAATAGGTTTATTTGTCACAAAAACTCGTGCATATAAAAAAGATAAATTAACTCGAATGAAAAAAAGAACAGATCTGGGTACTTCTACTACAGAATGTTAATTCAACATCTAGTGCAAATCCGTCAGGCAGCAGCTGATGGAACTGAACTTTCTCTAGTCCACCAGTTTATTTATTTTCGTCTTTATTCCAACAACAGTGATGTTGATATTTCTTTGGCAGTGAAAAGTGGTCAGGTCTGCCTTTTTGGATATGATCGATTGGCGGCAATAGCCCAACAGCCCAGCTGATAGTGTTGGGCTAGTGAACAAGAGGTCAGGAGTTTGAAACTTAATCATTGGATTGGTAACTTGTATGTACTACTCTAACAATAATCATATTATTTATTGTTAAGGTTAGTTGGAAATACTGGTATTCAGCTGCATCCGGTTAGACTGGAAGACGACCCCAACATAGTTGGGAAAAGGCTAGGTAGATGATGAAGGTTATTTGGAAAATAACTACCAAGACCTGTGTCTCTGTCTGCCAGGTCTAGTGGTCGCAAGCGCTACCGCTGAGCATGATGTCCTGGGTTCGATTCCCGGGTCGGGCAAAGTGTTATTGGGTTTTTCAACCTGAAATTTCTCAGTAGCAGCTCGGAGTCCGGATTTGTACCCGGTTGATGGCAATAGGCTCGCCCCCTATTATTTAGGACTTAAACATAACTGGCGAAATGTGGGTGTACCTGCTACAGGGACACCTCTGCCCAACCCTTCGGGAACAAGGCGTGATGTATGTTATGTTAATTACCAAGAATAACAGTAATTTGATATTACTAGTTGAGAGAAAAAAATTATTCAGAAGAGGTAATGAACTAATGATAATAACATTTAAAATTAGAAACGAACATATTTAATTGTTGTGATATCTTGCCACCACATTTTTCGTCCACTTGTGCTCCGATCGGCGTTAGTTCTAATTTCTGATTTTCTTCATATACGCAAATAACGACACCTTTCTGTAAAATTATTAATTATTTTATCATATATCAAACTCTTACTTGGCAGTAAAAAGAGGCTACAAAGTTACCAGTTTTCTTGAATTAATAGAGTAAAAAATTACCATACCTTCCTCGCCTGCCTTATAACAACAGATTGGATCTAAAGCAAGTGTTAACTTGATTTACCTTTTCAGCCCCTTCAGTTCCCGCACTGTATTTTCTAGTAACAACTTTACCATAATTTAGTCTTCTGTATAAAAATCTAACACTTGGAAATAATTTTGGAAACATCATTTTAATAAAAAAATTAAAAAGCTTTAATGTTATTTAAATATTTAATTTCTGTAAAAATATAAACCAACTAGATTTGTATAAAATGTTGTTTGAATGTTGAATTTTATGACTTCATAGTGTAGGTTTATGGCAAGTTAAAAATATAACATGTTAAGACCAAGATACGTAGTGTGTGCAATACAAATTCAAGTGCTTTTTTTTTTATAACTAATTAATTTTTACAAAATGATTTTCACTACTGACTGTACCATCACCTACCAGTACAAGAGTATGTTCCAAGTTTGATTTTTTTGAGACACAGCTGAGCAAGCTTGTCTGTTACAATACTTATTGCATGCTACTCATATAAATGTCATGACTTCAAACAATATCAGTCTGTAAATACATAAATTTAAAGGAATTTTCTAATAATTGTAGCTAGCGAAAAAGTGCTAGCTACTTTTCTATCTTCTACCACCAGCAAAAATTTTAAAAGCTGTTGTTTTTGGCACATGTCTTATTGTTAATGATAGTCTAGTTTCTCTAGGTACTGTTATATGCCTAACATATTTATCTGAACACATATTGATGTTTACTATTGATGCATCCAGTAAGTCCTCCTTCACTTCTTCTATGCAATGCAAATAACGAGTGTAAAGCTTGTCTTGTAATATTAATAAACTTCTTGGTTCAAGTAAGAATGACAACACAGGCTTTGTATTAATAGTGTTATCTTCAGTTGGTTCAAGGAATTTTAAAACTATGTGTGATCCAGCTGATATTGTAGTAATAGTTGGATAGAATAATGATCCATCTAGATGTGGCATGATGCCCTGCCCTGGCAAGTACTCATTAACTAACACATGGTTGGGTCTTTTACCATCCATAATATTGAGACTATGTATTTTCTCCAGGTATTTATCCAGCCATTGCGGTATTGACTCGGCTATCATGCCTTTATTGTGAGGTATTCCGCCCCAGTTCTGCAATCTTCTGTTTGAGAGTTGAGTCCATTTTGGCTTTGGTGCTGCGTAAATATTCGACAAAATTCCCTTTTCTTCATTTGTCGTTATAAAATCTGATATGTAGTAGGCAGTCTCCGGAGCCTGTAGATAAAATTGTGCTTATAACTGAAATAATCGCTTCAAAGATAAGATTAAAAGCCAGTACCAATTTTTTTTATTAAAACCTTCTATAAATTAATACTTACAGTAATCACTCTGTAGTCTTCTAAATTAGAATTAAAAAAATTCATTTTGCGAATTGTATTTTTATTTCTTGTGATGGTATGGAATTGTTTTGGAAACATGTAATTTGACGTTTTTCATGTAAACATTGTAAACAAAAACTAAATGACATACAAAAAAAAATTTAACGTATTGTTACTGCTCTGTGCCAAACTGCCAACTTAGGATTGTTCGGGAAAGATATCAAACTATTTTATTGTGATATATTTTGTAGATTGAAATTTAAATTAAAAAAAATTTTAGGTTTTTGAAAATTAGCTGATAACAATTATTCGTTTTTCATTTTATGGAGTGTTTCACTTCAATAACTTCGGATAAGTCTGAAAGATCATGAAAAGAAATAAAACGACAAGATTTCGAGGTTACCACTAATAAAAATCGTGCGTTGATATTTTATAAAGTTTGATGCGTTTCGTTTACAACTGTTTACAATGTTAATTCACGTATATTTCTGAGATTAAATTATTTCAAATCTCTTATCATAGTTTTTAGAGATAAAGCAAAAACACGATATTCTATGAGCACTAAAATATGATAAATCTTGAACATTTTTCATGTCTTTCCCAGGAACGTGTTTAATTTTCACGCGACCTTTCAAAGCAGTAACAAAACGTATATAGCTAATCTTTTTTGACAGAAGCGTACAGAAGATAAAAATGTTATTTGTTAATAATTTTTTTGTAAATATTTGTTAAATGAGCAATTGTAGAATGTGATCATAATGGGCGGTTGCATAGGAATAACTAGAAGTGGTAGTGGGCCTATAGAGGAATCTTCGGCTACCGTGTCTCGGCCTAATTCAGGTGGGGTAAGCGATCATCTGTCTCCGTGGAGACGTCTAGTGCGTGTTCTCATAACTCTTTGTTGTAGGCGGGCTGAGGAAGAACCAGTCGCTGTGCCACGAGACCATACGATGGAAATCAGACGTGCCATTGACGGAGGGACAGTTACGTAGCAAAAGGGACGAGTTTTGGGACACAGCACCGGCGTTCGAGGGACGCAAGGAGATTTGGGACGCGCTGCGGGCGGCGGCAGTCGCCGCTGAGGCGATGGACTTCCAGCTGGCGCAGGCGATACTCGATGGAGCCAGTGTGTCGGTGCCCAATGGCTACCTCACTGAGTGCTATGATGAATGGGGCACAAGATATCAGGTACACACTTTGTTTGACCCTTATCTGCCCATAGCATGGCTGTGAGCGCTTTTCCTCAGCCTCATTTAAATTTTATATCAGTTTGCGTGACCTTCAGCGCCTATGAGTATCCTGTAATAACCGTTTTTTTATTATCATTGCTAGACAACACTAAGCAATGCCCTACATGTTGAATATCAAGCATGTAATCTTGTTTAATTCATGAAGAAAAATATTAATTTTGATGTTTGTCTTACCTGTAATTAACAACTAACAACGTTTTTTTCCTCATAATCTTTACACTTACAAAATCAGAATATAAATGTAAGAATTGTGTATATCTAATTGTTAATAATGTATGTATCTTTGTTTCCTGTTGAGCCTTTTTGATGCTGTTTATATTTGGTTCCTTATCAAGTTTCAACGCAATAAACTATGTGACATTATCCTCAAGCATCATTGTATTGTATTAAAAACTTTGATTAAGGGATCACCAAAATACTAACTGTTAATTAAACCTACAATTTATTACCTAAAAAATAAATAATATACCTAAAAAAACGGTTATTACAGGATACTCATAGGCGCTGAAGCCTATGAGTATCCTGTAATAACCGTTTTTTTATTATCATTGCTAGACAACACTAAGCAATGCCCTACATGTTGAATATCAAGCATGTAATCTTGTTTAATTCATGAAGAAAAATATTAATTTTGATGTTTGTCTTACCTGTAATTAACAACTAACAATGTTTTTTTCCTCATAATCTTTACACTTACAAAATCAGAATATAAATGTAAGAATTGTGTATATCTAATTGTTAATAATGTATGTATCTTTGTTTCCTGTTGAGCCTTTTTGATGCTGTTTATATTTGGTTCCTTATCAAGTTTCAACGCAATAAACTATGTGACATTATCCTCAAGCATCATTGTATTGTATTAAAAACTTTGATTAAGGGATCACCAAAATACTAACTGTTAATTAAACCTACAATTTATAGGATAAAGCCTTGATGAAATCTGCCTATTTATTAAATTTACATTGTTTAAATAAATCTTGATATATCTCAAAATCCATTGAAAATGTTATGCTATACTACCTCCGAAATGATTACATTGCTAGATTGCAATTATATTTGGATGAATTCATCTTCTGAAGCACATCTTGTTGTTAAGTTTGGCTGTGTAAAGTGTCATCCCTGACACACACCTGTGTGATAGTCCTTTCTAAAGCTTAATTAGATATGGTCCTGTACTAACAAAAACTGTCTTCTTCCTTTATAACCTTCTTCTGGTCAATAACACCAAGGCTTGAGGAGTTGGGGTGGATTGAATTATCAATTTTCCCACCCATACTCAAAATATATGCTTGGACTTCCAGTTTCGGACACTAGCCTAATATACAATACAATAACTTTCTTCTTCTAATTTCTTACTTTAAAAACTCCCTAGAGTCAATTCTTTAATTAAAAAGTAAAGTTTATATTCAGAAACATTGTTACAAAAAGCTAGAAAAAATTAATTGACATTACTTAAATAACATTTTGTTAGAATTTAAAATCTTTAGAAGCCATTTCAATATTACTGTTTTTGTTTTTTAATTCTTTTATCAATTCACAAAGTCATTATGTTACCTACTTTATCACTGCATGATTTATTTGTTCATCTCATATTTACGTGAACTGTTTTTGTTATTTATGAAAATAAAATTCTTTAAATCTAATTCGTCTCCCCAGGTACCAATATACTGCCTATCACCCCCTATAAACATGGTGAAGGAGGCGAGCGGGCGCGACTCGCCGGCCGAGTGGTCGGAGCCAGTGGAGGGTGGCACGGAGCTGTCGCTGCGCCTGCGACTGTCCAACACGTGCAAGGACGTCGACCTAGCCGTGTACTCCCGACACACGGTCGTGCAGTGCAAGAATAAATTACATGTGAGTGAAAGATGCTTTTCTGTTTTTGTACCATATATTTCGAGCAGTATATGTTTGTGGAATAACTGCATCCGGTTAGAATCCTAAAATAGTTAGGAAAAGTTATAGGCTAGTTGGCCTTGGCTGCCTCTTTGAAATAAGGTATTAAAGAAATAATATGGTGAAACAATGTGTCTAGGAAATCCTAAGTCGCCGCCATTGCTGCTCAGGGTTAAGATTTATTTCAAACCTTCAGTAAAAAAAAAATATAAATAAATAAAACACAGACTTTGTAAGAGATCAAAAAATGAATACCGATAAGGCATTATTACCATAATGTTTAGATTATTGCAAGGTCACACTCTGGGCAAATAGACTGCATATGAGAGATTTTTTTTTGTGGAAAAATATTCAAATACTTATTGACAAAATCCCATAGACATAGCGATAGCAGTGGTCTTCATTGTGGGAATTACTAATAGTTCATTTATTTTTCAGAATATTGTTTCAGAGTTGTTACAAAATCAATGTCTAAGATTAGTGTAAAGGAGATGATAGCATACAACCTTGTATTAAAGACCTTGATAATTATTGGTTATGGAATGTGTTAATGTCCATCATGTTAACACCTTTTAATTAGCTGATGGCAGTCAATATGGGTTTTCAAAGTATTTCTAAACTTTACAAATAGTGTGCAAACAGACCCAAAAGTTTGACTTGTTTAAAAACTGTATTTTCCGAAAATACTGTATCAAGCTTGAATGACGACGTTAGTGCCGTTTTCGGTTTTTCTTAACTGCAATGTATTTTATCGCCTAATTGTTATTCAGAAATGACTAGGATCTCTACTATGCACTATAAAATCATTATTTCAACTGTAAATATCACCCAAAATATTGCCAAACGTGTTTTCACACCTTCAATATTTTGCTTGACCTTTGAATTGTGTATAAATAATACTTATCAAATACTGTTATGTAATTTATAACTGGATGTGACGCGATTTGCGATCGAGCCCGTTAGCATTATTTGAGGTGTCAACATCTAGATTCTAGATTGCCTAGGGTTAATTGAGTTTAGAGTATGTGCTCACTCACTAAGTATGTTAGTTTTGAATCATTCGCGTTCATACATTTCTGCTCTCCATGAAGACTGGTTTCAAACAAGTCAGTTTTGGTCTTTTTTTAAATCATCAATAATACTTCGGCTGTTTTTGAAATAATCGAGGTTGAATACAGGTATACAGGAAATCTTTGTTGAAGTTCATCGATAAATAAATAACTTTTATAATCAAATCCTTCCTAAAGCAAACACTGTTAACTGCTATTGCTCTAATTTTGTTATGGGTCTTCTTCTAAATCTGTATTAAGTATGTAAATCTTAATATAATTAATTTGCTTTTTACACCCACACTTAATATTCCATTGATATTGTGTGATGTGGATTAACTTGACTTGTTTGTCAATATTATTTAAGAATCCACGTCAGGAGCTTTATTATTTTTACTAGTGAGTATAGTACTTAAGATTTTCTTAGGAAACTAGACATTCAGACCATTTCATGAATATCCTCTGTTATTTATGAGTTATAGGTACCTACAGTTATCGAGATAAAACAACTAATAATTCCACACTCACACTTTCTCACTCAGTGTTTATGTTCCCACGAACTTGAATGCTAGAACAGAATAATTTATACAGTAATTAGATGTAAACCGAAACTTGAATGTCATAATATTTATATAACAAGTTGTAGAAAACCAAAACAACCTGAACATTCATGAGGCCATGACTTCATATTATAACACAATAATAGATCGAATCGTCGATTAGGTATTATTACTACTTATCTTAGAATATCGCGTCCCACTGCAAGGCAAAGACCGTTTTCTCCTTACACTTGTCCCTGTCTAATGCCATCCATCTGGAGCGAGTCTTTTACATAAGAAATGAAATATGTAATTACATTTAGTTGATCTATAATTCATTCCGCTATCTCATTCTGGGCATCTATCAATATTTTCATAAATGAAAACTTCTTTGAAACCCTAAAGAAGCTGTTTGATCGAAATGCCCAGTAAGATCAAAATATTGATTCAGAAAACGGTACTTCTGGAGACAGGAAATGACGCCTGTTTTTAGGAGATTTCATTCTATGGAGTCCTGAGCACCACCAGCACCAACACTGCAACGGCAGCTTCGACACCATTCTCAATACCTAGTTTTTTTTCCTATTCACAGTTTTATACTTTTATGTTAAAAGTGGGTGTGTATGAAATGTGGGTGTACCTACTACAGGTACACCTCTGCCCAACACTTCGGGGAAACAAGGCGTGATGTTATGTTATGTTAAAAGAATATAAGTACCTACTTAAATAAAAACAAAAACCCTGTAGTAGTATCCGTTATCAGCAAGTAAACTACTACAATACTATCGTTCTACTAAAGCCAGTCATAAAAATATGTACATTGTGCAGCAGGTCGCTAAAACACGGTCAGTCGGTGACGTAAGAGCATGCGAACGATGCGAAATTTTGCAACCATACGCTGTCGCCTGCCCTCGTGTGACGCTATGTAGTTTTATTCAATAATAGGGCTGCCAAGCCATTGTTTGTATGGGAATTGTTCAATTAATATTGCATAAGGCAATATTAATTGAACAATTCCCAATGCAAATAGAGCGTGGTACTTCCTGGCCAAGCCACAATCGAATTTTTAATCACATAATAACAAAAAAAAAAAATATTGTTCATAATAATAACAAAAATTGTACTATACTTTGACCAATACCGCTGTACCGCGCCTTAGGAATACGCGGCGAGGTGGGGGACAGTGTTGACCAATGAGCGGCGGGCGGGACGCCGCGCCGTGCGCCAAGAGCTTTGACGAATTAGCGGCCTGCACTGCTCCCCCGTCTCGCCGCTCGCCTTCCTAAGGCGCGGTATAGCGGTATTGGTCAAACTATATCAAGATTCGCGAGCGAGTATGGTTCCTAGCCGCGCCACCTATTTTGTTAAATTTCTCGCGAATCTTGATAGTACAATTTTTTTATTATTATGTACAATAATGAACATAATTATTATCTCATCACCTGTTAAGCAGCCTTATTAAGGCGGATAACAATTAAAATTCTATTGTGTCTCGTTAATGACAGTTGAAGGGATAAGTACATTTATTCTTATTAACCCCGATTCAAAATTTGATTGTGGCGCGGCCAGGAAGTACCACGCTCTATTTGCATTGTTCGCGATAATCACGCAATTGCCGAAACAAATCTTGCTCTTGTATAAATGTTTGCTTTACAAATATCCTTACAATCATAACACCTTGAGCATTATGAAGTTCTCCTTCACATTTCAACAGCACAGCCCTGAAATGTATATATATACCCATGTACCGATGTAGGTACTCCATAAAGGTCGTAGTCACCTGTTTAATGTCTTACAATTTTGGACGCCGCGACAATTACTGTCCGTTGACCTACATTAGTGAACCGTTCGAAGTATCTACGAATATGATTTCATTGTGCTTTCTCTTTGTGCCGGCTGAACTTAATGACATGGACATTAGGCGCATTAGCTTATTTTATTAATGGTTCTTGGCTCGCGGCCAAGGTCATGTTGCTTGGAATGGTCGCACTTTAGTTAGTCCATGACTTTTTGTCCTTTTCAAATAAAGTGGTTTTTAAAATAAACTTTACTAGTGACCAACCGAAGCTTCGCACGGGTGCAATGGCGACTTGTCAAAACATCAAGATTTCTGTGCTGTTTCTAAAAATATTAATGTATTATACGCATAAACCTTCCGGAATGAATTCTCTCTATAATGGCGAAAATCTCATCAAAATCCATTATAGAGTTAGAAGAACTAAGCAGGCACACAGACAGACATGATGACTTTGTTTTATACTATTTATAGAAACTTCAAGTAAATACTTTTTATCTCACAGGATGCAACCATCTATATCGTCAGCATGAACTCTTTTTTATGACCATAGATTTATAGATTCGATGACCGAAAACCAGTCGTGGTTTATTCGCGAATGACCTCACTTGATTATTTTGAAAATTGATCAGCGGACTAACTTATTAAGCCGCTAGTAATTTCCTGTATAGTTTAGTTAACTTATTAATATTTGTTAATCAAAGACCAAATACTGTTGCTACGTTGTAACGTTGTTGCTAAGTATTCAGTTTTAAGACTGAATAAACAATGCCACTAAACCTAAGCTGTATCAAAACTTACTCAATCCTCAGGCTCAAGAGAACATCGAGCCGTGGCGGCAACGCTGGTTCTATGGCGGCAAACTCCTCGGCGACCGGCTGCTAATCGAGGAGGCAAAGATCACGCCAGGATACGTCGTGCAGGTCATCGTCAGCACTGACCCACAGCCGCCGAGCTAGTCGCGCCAAGTCAGCACCGCGCACTATTGCACCCACCAGCGTCTTTGTGGTACTTTGCATTTATTTTTAAAACTTTTTTTTTCCATTCTATTTATATTTGGAAGGCGACTCTGCAAAGAGGTTGGTTAAAGATGAGGCAGAAAACGAGAGAATACTCTTTTGGAGGGGACTTGTTAGTGGAATATTCCCCTCCCGCGCCTCACACCCCTGCGCTGTCGTACTTGTAGTGTTATTCGTATATATTCGATGTTTGTCTATTTATTATTTTTGTATAGGTTGTAGTTTAGTTCGGGCCATATAATACGCTTTGTGTGAGATGAATCGTAGAAAGCACAAGCGATTGTGGCGCCCTCTGCTAAGTTTTATGTCGAGAAATATTACGGAGATTGATACATTAAAATAAAGTGCATTTTGCAAAACATCTGCATAATTTCATATCATGAGACGAAGATTTTATACTCAAGCTGTTATAGAGAATTATTTTAAATGAATAAAAATGCGATATAGTTTATTGTAGCTGATTATATTATAGGGACTAACATATAAATATCAAATCTTGCGCTGTGTCGTAGAACTCCTGAGTGTAATATTAGGCTTAGATATATTTCATTTTCCCTCATAGCATCACTTAAATCGCCCAGTGAATTAATAAATAAATACATTGTTATCGGCAAAATATCACAAAGACGCTGCAGTGAAGGAACCAGAGCAACATAATCCACGTAATAAATTTATTCTAATGTAACGTAACAGCGTAGGTTATAATGTATAACCGATGTGTACGGTGACGCCCCTAGCTTATACAATGATGGAGTATCTGATTGATGTAGTCGTAAAATTGGCTATTTATGTACCTATTACCAACTCATTCATGCTAAAAATATTTGTACAAGAATTGCATAAATAATTAATATTTTTAATGGGTTGTTTTTCTATGTTTAATAATATATCAGATATTAGATGATTTTAGAAATGTCACTATGTTAAAGGTGTCTTTATTATTGTAAAAGTTAGGGGCTATAAAAAGTTTTATCATTACTAGTGCGCTCGACATCATCCCTGACTCGAGTGTCACTCGCGGTGTCCACGTTTATTTCTGTGAACGCTTTCGATGGGTGTCGCCTTGATATTACATTCTAATTTCTTACTTTTGATCGCCCATACAAAATGTAACATTTGTAGTAACAAGTAACGTTTGATAATGTACCATCATTTATATCATAAAGCCACTCCATAAAATATAATCAGATATAATTTTATAAGGAATGTTACATGTTTTATGGAAGATCCCTCACTCAGCATCCTTTATCATTTGAACTAGATTCGTATAAAATTGTTTATATTTATATAAAATGCCCCAATTGTAGTGATTAATATATTATATGTATATTGCAGTGAGAGCGATACTTTAAGGCTGTATGGTTATTATGATACACAAAATACAATTGGAATTTATTATATTATGTATCAAGGGAAATATAATATTAAATATTTATAATTATGTGTTTAAAATCGTCTGGAAGTTATTAATTTATGCGATAAAATAGATACAAGTGTACCATTAAATTAGAGATAATAACAAAATAAGTTGCAATAAGTTGTCTCAAAACTGATTAAGCGTTATACGTATAAAATTTATAACAGACAATAACACGGCTCAAGATATTAATGCTTTAAGCGACCACACAGCATCTCATCAAATTATTTACTACGGATATTATTATGTAAAGGCGACCAACATCATTCCACTAAAAGAGTGCTCGTGGGATATCGCCTTTATATTATGGTCGACTTTATCATTTATAAAATTACCTATTTATATTTAAATGACTGGAACATTTTTATTTAATAAGGAGCTTATATACCTGACTTTATTTTTTTCTAATGTGTGTTCGATATATGTAGTTATATGGCGATCCATGCCATGCTCTTTCGACAAAGAACCTTTTAAAAAACGAATTCGAGATGTCCCAATAGTTTCTATGCTATAGATGTATATAAATATGTTTTTGTGTTACAATAAGCAATTTGTAACACTACATACTGTCTAGGAGTCTTTATTTTACGCCCTATTTGCAAGTTGGGTTTCCGTCATTAACGGCGATCTTTCTCGATATATGGGAGAAAAATGAAGCCTTCTACGGGCTTAAAATGTAACATAATACATAAACATTTGAACGCAAGTATTAATCCGCCATTACGTACATAAAGCGACTGCCATCTGTTGTGATGATGTGAGAATTTTCTTTTTACTGAATTATTATTATATAATAATATATTATTAATTTTGAATATTTTAATCAACCGCTAGGTGTTAATTTTGCATTCAAATGTTAAGTCTGATCTTTAGTGGTATGATTATAAATTGATTGAGCAACGGATCAAGGCTGCCTCGCGAGGCAGAGGCAATGTTGTTCCAACCTATAGATACGAATCGAGCATTGTTCTTGTTATCAAGTCATGACTAAATAGACATGATGAATGTCATTATTTCAGTGGCTCCTGTGTCTCTCATATCAAAGGTAGCCGTTTCGTTGCTGTTCAAACTACGCGCTAATGTTTCATTAGAGCTGCTACTTCTACGTATCATTTGGTTTTTACGCGCGTAAATTATTGTAGGCTGTACAACGTTTAGTGTTAGATCTTGCACACGAGTTAATAAAAGCAAAATTATAATGTTGTTAGTGATTCGTGAAATGTATTCTTATAAAAGAAATTATTAACATAAGTTTCGGGTTAAAATTATATTTTGTTATGATTGTAAGTGAACGGACATATTGTAGGTAAACAAATGAATCTTCAATGTACTTCAGTCTGACTAATATGGTTTCATGTAATCATCTGATACGTATTGCGATTATTTTCTTCACGGCAAAGCAATAAAGTTAATTATTCTTTGTTCGATAAAACTTGGTGCAAAATATTCGCAGTATCTTTAGGACAAAATATTATTTAGTTATAAAAAATAAATTCGTTATTTTCTATGATATTATAATAGCCTTATATTATAATACTCAGTTGAACTCCGATTGAAATAAGATGAAAAATACATAAAGCGTAATTATCACTGTAAAAACTCATATAAAAAAATTAAATGCTTTCGGATGTTCACATACATTTTCTACAAACTTACCTTCTTCTCAAAGCATCCTTTATCGTTGAGTCAATTATATCTGTTTCTCTTATTATGTCCGCAACAAATTAGACGGCAATTTTTTGTTTTTCTTCAAATTATGCGTAGCTATATCACAGTTGTTTCTATTCGTACAAGGTAAATATCACCCTTATTTTCTACATTGATGGCCTAAAAGCCATTACTGACAATATTCTCACATATCGATTCAACAATTATTAAACTTGATTTTATTTATGTCGATGATTGGTAAATCGATAAATCTAGAGTATCGATATCGATCTTGTTAAATACCGAGTTTGTGTTAAATTCTGTAGTGAAATTAAATAAAGCCTCAGCAGCATTTATTTATAGATCGGGATTTTTTTTGATTATAGTTCATTTATTTTTTGTATCGAAATTATTGAGACGGCAATATAGGTTATTGAATATTTAAAAATGGTAGCAGTTACAATTTATGTAAACTTAAATTCTTTTGCGTTTAAGATACACGCGCTCACGATACTCCCTTTTAAATACCGGAAAACCAAATTAATATAACGTTTCGATAATTTCGCACGCTTAATAATAAACTGACCGATTACGGTTTAGGTCCAAAATGAGTTAAGCATACAAAGAAATTCGTTTTAACGTCATCTATCTTTCTATCTCGGAATTTCTTCGATATCTCGTTCCTAGACCGAGTTAAAACTTTATCGGTCTCTTTCACTCTAATACGTTTTCACAAGGATTTAACAAGACAGTGGCGTAAACCATTATGTGTCAGGCGCTGTCATAGTAAACGTGTGGAGTTTTTATTTTAAAGCGACCGATTAATAATTGAGTCTGTTTAGTGTAAAAATCGAAGGTAAATTTTATTTAAATTATTCATAAAAGCATGACCTATTTTTGATTAGGTCTGTTTAGCATAAAAAATATCAAATTATTCGTGTTTTTTTTAGTTTTAGGTCTGTGTCTAAAAAAAATGTGACAAAATTATGGTGACTAACTATGAGTTAAGCCTGTTTTATCATAAAATACAGACTTATTACAAAATATGACATCAGTACTAGAATTACATATAATTGGCTTTAATATTAAACAGACTTAAGTCATGAATATCATTTTTAAACGTTTATAAATATAATCAATAAACAAAATTTCTTCAAAATTTTATTTCTGTATCAATAATCAGTTCATCAATTATTCCTACAATACATTATTTGCTACATTATTTGCTTTTTGACTGAGTTATAAGCCATTACGTCAGACAAGTCATGATTGCCAAAATGTTTATGCGATTTCCCAAAAAACTGATTTTTTTAGTTAGGTCAGTATATTATTAAGCGTGCGATTTGATAATTTATGATTTTGAGGATCTTAGGTTAATTCTGAAAACTAATAATTTAAATTGTAACTGTTACAAATATACGTTATATTTCTAAATTGTAGTAAGAGGATTATAACATAGCACTAACTTATTAGGTTAGTTTTAGTATTTATACATAATTATTTTATAGTTAAATTGGGAAGAGGCTCGAGATATTATTTAGCTGAGCAATGGTGTCTCTGCAAACATGATATTTTTCATTTCAATAATAATATTAATTAAAAGTCTTAAATGTTGGTAAACTTCTGTTCTACGAGACGTTTAGGGAAAATAAATAATACAATAGCGATAAACTATATTTTAGAAAATGTTGCAGAGTTATCATTGTTACGTATACATTTCAAGATAAATCGTTTTTATTATAGAAAATTCTAACAAAACGTTCATATAACTCGTGCACGCTATACTCTACTTTATGTCAAGACATTAATATCTATAATCGCGTTCACGACTTCTGATGTTAATGTGCGAACTAAGGCTTGAACTGCATTGACTATGAACCGTCTCACTACGACACCACTCCGCCTATTCTAATTGTCTCTGAAACTTGTGTAGTTCACGCCTTATCTCACAAGACTGAAATTGCCAGTGAAAAAAGTATTTGTTATCTGTGAACAATTCCTCCTGTGTTACCATCAACAATGTGTTGACTCACTTTACGCTAATAGTTTTTCAGTTATATTTAGGTTACAAATTGCAGTCGGCCATAGCTAGATTATACAATAGTCATATACGGTCTAAACATGTTTGATTTCGGACTAAGGAATTATGTATGGTGCTACCATTTTATTTTCACTGAAGGACTTATTTCATACTGATTTGAAGTATTTGACTATGAGGTAACATGAATAGATTGTACTCAGTATCGAGTACACGATAAAACTATAAGCTTTTATACTAAAGTTTCGTTTTCATAGTCAAAACAGTGAATAGTAGGAATAGGTCCGCCATAAATGATTTCTCACAACTAAATGTTATGTCTAACAGATACGGGTAATGTCCAAAATTATAAACTTTATTCAAATGTCATACTCACATCTTTACATATTTCTCTTTTATTAATCTTAGCGCTTTATTTGTTAAGAAAATGTGCAGTCAGCACCACTTTTTTTTCTGACTGTACGTACCTTTTTAAATGTACCGCAATAAAATTTATTTACGTATGCAATATATTGAAGAAAGATTAATTTGATAATTTTATATTTTTCCTTAGATCCATAAACTTTTTGCTTGTAATGTAGTTTTATACTTTGTGTGCGCACATCACACAAAATTCGCTCAATATTACAAAACAATTTGAAATTGGTATTTTTGTAGTTTACGATCAATATATATTTTTTTTTTACCCTATGCTAGATGGCGTTTAATTATAAAATTATTTTTGCCTTCTATTGTGTTTCAAATAATAAGTATATATTTTCCGTTCAAAGTAACATTGTAAACGTTTATGTAGAGAATGAATTAGATATATCGAAACTAAAATGTCCATCTGTTATCCGTAAGCCGGGGTACTGCTAATATTATACTTAGAAGCACAATAAGTAATAAATATTATATCAACAAAATTGATGTGGGTTTTGACGCGCGGAGTTTGGATCATGCCTGTATTGTTACAAGTATGTAGATAGATAGATTTATATTGAATAACAAATTCACTGCGTGTATTGTAAGGCTATAATCAAGTTGTATATTTTGAAGGAGCGCCGGCGCTGTCGGCTCGAACGCAACACATCTGCGATTTGTCTACACACAGTTTTGTACATAAAACAGTTTTTCAGTGTGTAAGCAATATTAGCATTTTAAATTTTCAAATAAAACACTTTGTGAATAACATTGTTTGTGTATTGTATTTTGTAGAAAGTGTCCCTGAACATTTGCAGGCCCTGATTCAATTAAAACTGATAACCCCATATTTGAGCGCCTAATAAACGATGGAAAATTATCGGTACCTATCTAGTAATTATAAATGATGTGATGAATACCTATTTGCCGACCAGGATTTCACAATAAAACGCCATAACTTCACTAGCATAAAGTTTAATTTACATTAAAATAATAGTCTGTGTTCTACTTTGGTATGTACTTGAGTAGTTTGATCTCGTGCGTCAGCCAGATGGCAAGGGTCAGTAAGATGAGTGAGCCTGACTGATGCGAGGCCGCTAGTGGTGTGGGCACGTAGTATAGGAGTGTCGCGATGCCGAGGGAAACCTGAGGGAAATAGAGGAATAAGCATCACGCCAATATATCCTGAAGGGGTAGGCAAAGGTGTATCTGTCGTCGGCAGATTGTAATTTTCGTCATTATACAAACGGCGACGTACGTTTGCAAACGCTCGCTAGTTTGTGAAATGAAGAAGGCAAATTGATGATGCCTCTGATCGTATTCATTTCGCCATTCATTTGTTAAGGTAGCCATGATAAATATAGGATAAATTGTAAGAGGGGTAATATTTAATTGACCCAAATTTTGTTTCTATGGCATATTTTTTCAACTTTTAAAACTAGGTTTGGGGCTAGAAACCGACAAAACAAAAACTGTATCCTTACCTGCAACCACGCCATAGCCCCAACTCCATTGACAACCCTCCTAGCCATGGGCGACAATGACTTCTTCCTCGCGATATACCACAAGCCAGTCACCAGCGCCAGAGTGGTGGTGCCCAGGATCCGGTGGTCGAACTGTACGGTGGTGGGGTTCTCCGTGAAGTTACGCAGAGTGGGGGAGAATTCCAGGATGTCGTCTGGGACCCATTTGTCTCCCATCTTGGGGAATGAGCTGTAGACTAGGCCGGCGTCTAAACCGGCTACGAAGGCGCCTGGAATTAAATGTTTTTGTGAGGTAAGAGTAAGGTTACCGTCCATCCGGATATGTCCGGCTGTTTTGCCCCCCGTCCGGACTGTTCGGCGATATCATTTGTCCGGCTTTTCAAAAAGGGGGGGTTTCTTTAAAAAAAAACAGTGAACACTAAAAAAAAAGATTAAAATAAAGTGTACCTGTTTTCATGGTCGGCTTTTTGTCAGGACGGTGATTATGATACTTTAGTACGTGTATAAAGCTCATTGCGATAACTACTGGGATATATTTCTGCCACCGGCAGTATTGCTGCGCACTAATTAAAATAAAACAAGTATCTATTGAAATATTCATGGGCCAAGCTGATTCATCCTCTATCGAAATTATGTCGCAAAATTTTTTATTCTGTTGTTGCTAAGACTTCTCATCATAATGTGATAACAGTCTATTATGCAAAATAATACACATTTAATGGGAGATCCACCGACCGGCTAATGCTGTTGGTAAAGTTTAGCAAAAAAAAAAATATCTTTCCCATACCGGATATAGCAGTAAGGAACGCCATAGCCTTAACAGAATGTGCAAGTGCAGTCACACTCTTCAAATCCTTGAGGGACTTAAACGTGGCAGCCACGGGGAAGGGGCGAAGCACTCTTAGGGCTCCGGCCAGCAGCCCCGTGTAAAGAATAAACGCCAAACTCAAATGCGCCGCTAAACGGTACTGTGATACTCGCGGCACATCTGATGGTCCTTGGAAACGGTCTTCTAACCCTGATTTAACCATGTACCAGCCCATTAGACCCTGTGGACAGAATAAGCATGATTAGTGGGACTAGAAAATAGAACCATTAAACAATAAATTAATTATAGTACGTGCCACTAAAGATGAGACTTGATACGCCACGTCGTTTGACTTGCGCAGTAGAAGATTTATTCCCTTTAGCGGTATGAGGTCTGCGCTGCGCCGGGGCGTCATCGGGGCGGCGGAAAGAGCGCGGGAGGGTCAAGTCTCACCTTTCGTGGCGGGTATTGTACAGACGCCAGCCAGCACATCAAGCTAAACGAAACTGTAAAATTTTCCCAATCAACTTTGAACCTTAAACTTCAGCGATAAAGTTCAAAATCTACTAAATAAATTTGACAGATTGTAGTAGCTTGAAGTGCGTCTGTACCTATCCAACTGTAGATTACTATAACTAGAATTGACGGAGGCGATACTGCTGGTTGCATGGGGTTACAATCGATATTTTGTTGATGTTTTCATATACCGATTTGGGAGCAGCGGTGATGAAATAAGTTGCACAAAGTGTAGTTGGTGTCATATAAAGGCTAAAGCAGGCTATAGGCAGGCCGCACCGCATCTTTTTTGTACTGAAATGCGATGCGCTGCGGCCCGCCGCGGCTGTAATGTGCGCTAAGCTTTAGGCCTCTGCCTCGAATCTTGCGGGCAGCGGGCGGCGGCGGCGCGGGAGCGGCAGGATCTAATGCGTATAATCAAACGGACCGGCCCTCGGCAACAGCGGGCGGCGGCGGCGCGGGAGCGGCAGGATCTAATGCGTATAATCAAACGGACCGGCCCTCGGCAACAGCGGGCGGCGGCGGCGCGGGAGCGGCAGGATCTAATGCGTATAATCAAACGGACCGGCCCTCGGCAACAGCGGGCGGCGGCGGCGCGGGAGCGGCAGGATCTAATGCGTATAATCAAACGGACCGGCCCTCGGCAACAGCGGGCGGCGGCGGCGCGGGAGCGGCAGGATCTAATGCGTATAATCAAACGGACCGGCCCTCGGCAACAGCGGGCGGCGGCGGCGCGGGAGCGGCAGGATCTAATGCGTATAATCAAACGGACCGGCCCTCGGCAACAGCGGGCGGCGGCGGCGCGGGAGCGGCAGGATCTAATGCGTATAATCAAACGGACCGGCCCTCGGCAACAGCGGGCGGCGGCGGCGCGGGAGCGGCAGGATCTAATGCGTATAATCAAACGGACCGGCCCTCGGCAACAGCGGGCGGCGGCGGCGCGGGAGCGGCAGGATCTAATGCGTATAATCAAACGGACCGGCCCTCGGCAACAGCGGGCGGCGACGGGCAACGAGCGGTGCGCTCCAGTCAAGCGGTGACCGCCCGCGCGTCTGCATTGCAGTGTTGTGCAATTTAAAATCGAGCGTTAGGAATAAATTTTAATAAAAAAGGTGTTGTCGCCGTTGTTCAGACATTTCTTTCGCGAATAAAAACAAATATCTCGACGCCACAACCACGAACACAACACTACGCCGCTATAGCGCCACGCGATCTGCCCGCTGGTTTCTATAACGGGGCTGCGTTGCCCGCGCCGCCGCCGCTGCCCGCAAGATTCGAGGCAGAGGCCTTAAGTGGTAATAGATGTATTTTTCCCTTTCCCTAATATCTCTGTAGGAATCCGAACGAGAAACGTTTTCTATCGTAAAACATTTTGACGAAAACGAAACAACCATTTTTATTTCGACTTTTGTACTAGAATCCGTAAACAGGTCGAAAACCAGTGTTGCTGTTTGTTTGTCACTTGGCACAGACTATACATCTGCTAAAGTCGTAAAAGAAGTCGGTCTTTACCTGTGCAGCCACAAGCGCGCAGTACGCGCCGACCCTGACCTTCATGGCCTTGTCGAGATATCCGCGCGCCCAGAACAAGGCGGCCGGCAGGAACACCGCCGCGCCTATCGCGCGCCCCCACGTGCGGTGCGCGAACTCCATGTACCAGATCCATTTGAATTCTGATACTGTCATGTTTTGGTTCTTACTGTGGAGTAAAAAGGTTAGAATATTATAAGATTATATTTGTAAAATATTATTGTGATAGTAATGAGTTTTAAGGAATTAAGCAGATTTTTTTTTATCGCTAACATAACATTACATCACGCTTGTATTCCTTGAAGGGTTAGCCTCTGCCTAACCTATAGTACCCACTCCCACATTTCGCCGGGTATGTTTAAGTCCCATGTAACGGAGGGCGCGCGTATTGCCATCAACGGGGCACAAAACCAGACTCAGGGCTGCTATTGCGAATTCCAGATGGAAAAACCCAATAACACTGACCGCCCCGGGAATCGAACCCAGGACCTCACGCTCAGCAGTAGCGCTTGCGACCACTAGACCAACGAGGCTGCGTACTTAGCAGAATGTCTTTATTGTTTTATTTTCTAAACAGCAATCACCATTACATTTGCGACGCGTGGTATTTATTTTAAGTGTCTCACTACAAAACGAAGACCCTCGCTAGCGTAGTATAGGGAAAGGTTTTAAAATCATCGTTGTTTCATGCGAAAAAGGGACGGCACTATACGTCCTGAAATATAGCTCTTTCTCGCTCTGGAACAATGGACGAGAGAGGGGTAAGGTGGACTCTAGTGAAAGAAGCTAAGTTAAAAGAGAAAGGCTACTAACTAGATAAACTCAGGAAACTGCTGATATTTCTCAAACTCCTGCTGCCATTCCTCATCAGTCCTCGGCATCTTCTCTCCCAGGAGTTTCCATGTCACCATCGATAGTCCTGACTCTGTTAGTCTGGTCACACCACCTGCACATTGTTATAGAGCTGTTGAGTTATCATTGTTGTTGTTGAGTTTGTTATGTAATGTTACCTTCTAGACATCTACTTCGATGGCTAGAGGGTGAATATGGATAAAATGCTGTAAAATAACAGTTACTGCTTGCTGCTGCCAAAAAAATATCAACGTTGCGCAAATTCAAGTAGGTAATGTCGTAATACTTAACCAAAAGGCATCAAAGCGAACAGACACCGTCTGAGTGGTTAATTTTCAACTTTATTTCCATGTGTACAAAGTTTAATTTTTTTTACAGTAAAGACCACGTTTCTATCGTCTCTAAAGAAAGATCTAAGAGATTTTGTCTTGCATTTAGAATTGGAAAATTAATAAGTATCCATTTAAGGTAGTAAATGTATGTTTGAGCGTAGTTTTTTATGATACCAAAATATTTCATTATGTGTACAAGTTTGTACTGTAAAAGTATAGTTGTTAGTGTTTGATTCAGTGTCTTAGAACAATGGAAAGCGAATGATTATAATCAATGTTTGTTCTCCATTCAGAAGAATTGGAGTGTTATACAAACATTAAACTGATGTATGTACCAATACACCCTCCCTCTCAGCAGTGGGAACATTACAGGCTGATTATATAATGTATGTACTAATACAAAAGTAGATAAATAAAACAAAAAATTACATTGCAAGTAGCTTTATTTGATGTTAGACATTTACCTTAAAAGCTAACAAATGTTTTAGAAATGCTATTTCTATTTTCTCTTAATAATATTCAAATGTTTATATTTAAGACCTCATAAGTACCATATTTTATGCAAAATAAAGTAAAAAATCGTTTGTAGTTACTATGTTATCATAATAATACCTACTTAAGTAATAATCTGGGTTATAGATACTACAGGTACAAAGGTAACGTATTTATTAAAGATGATAGGTGAAACTAACATTGCAGTACCTTTATCTTGTTTATATGAGGTGTGTACTTAAGTATGAAACTATAAACCCTACAGATACGGTTTTTCTTTCTAACTTAGAACAATTTTAATGAAAGTTCGCATTAATGCATTAATATAGATAGTTAAATTCAATAGATTATGTTCCTATAGAATACATAAGATATATAGGTAATACTTATTTATGCAACTGTTGTATAATAAGGGGTATTAAAACACGAATGTGGATTTATCACATGAGTGTTAAAAAACCTAACTATTTACAGTTGCATACAAGACTTTATCTACACCCATGATAATGAATCCTCTATAAAAAGTTCTGAAACCATAGGGTGTGGTACAATATTGTTTTCTCTACTTTTCTGTTAATAATTGGTCAGAAATTTCCTTTGCTGCATTAGAAATATCTGGTGGTGTGTTATCAAAGCTTGTATCACTCATTTTTGTAAACAACAAAGTATTACATTTTTGCAATATAATATCGAACAAAAATGGCGGGATACAACGTGAATTCGAATAACCAATAAGTTTTATTTTTTTAATTACGGCGCTGTGGTAGTGAAACGCGCGTGCATGACAATGTTCTTTTTTGAAATTCAAGTTGCATAATGAAATTTAGTACATTATAACACTCATTTGGACAGAAACTTTTATAGAGGATTTATAGCATGGGTGTAGATAAATATATTACCTATCTCTTAAAAATCCAACAAAAGAAACAGTGAAAAGCCTGCAGTAATACCTATACTACACTACAAATCTAACCTATGGTTAATCACAGAAGAGAGAAATTTGACGCGCTTACAACAGTTTTTTTCAGTTCAGCAGCAAATTGCATTGAATAGAGTTACAAAATGCAAATACGACAAAAAAAAATGTGACTATTATACAGGGTGTAAAAAGTCCCATCACAAAGTCATCATCCTCGCATTCTGTACATTATTGTAAATGCTTGTCATCTCCAATTAGCCCAGCTAACCCCTATTCTTAGCACCCCTACTTCTTTCCATCCGTAGTTCTAAGCGCCACTTCAATAACATAGTATATGCTATACAGTAGTATAAGATACCCTGCTACCATACCTAGAACTACTGCGGTGAACACCATTCCGGAGCATCCTAGCAGCCAGTAGCCCACCACTTTGGGAGGCGCTTTCGGCTTCGGCGCGGTTTGACACAGTCGGACTGCGATGTTCTGTGGTTTCAGTAGGTCTGTAAGCTGCAGAATAGGAAAAAAAATTGTATCAGAAAAAAAAACACGAAAACTGTTCAAAATAGACCCCAAAATTCGCTACTTTCGCTACTTCTTAATTTTAAATTTAAAATAGTAGGTACCTAGGTAATTTTCAAAAAGGTTTTATATGTTATGAGAGTAATTATTAAATTGTCATCAAAAAATAAAACACATAATTAAATAATCGTTTCTCTATTATTATATAGCTTGTCTACTCTTTTAAATATATTGTTGTTAGTTGTTAAGTTTACTTACAATTCCATATAAAATTTAACTTAAAAGAACTAACGAAAATAAAAAATGTAGTTTTTAATTTTTTTCGATTCATTTATTTGGCAGAGTTGCAACTTTATGCACATGTTCATAGCACCAAATGATAGTAGACTAGACAAGGTATAAGAAAAATAAAGTTTCAAAGCGAGATCACACGCTACTTAGCAAAAAAATAACAAAACAAATTTTTCTACCCAAAGTCTCAGACCAACAAAAAAAGAAAGACGGCGCGCTGCGAACATCAAAACTGAAGCCACCTTTTTATCTATGTGTGAGTCGAAGGGTTGCCATTTGTAAAAAAAATACCCCATAACTTGGGTAACAATATTTTATGGGTAGGCTAATATTGTACAAGTAAGATATTGTTAAGTATGGCATTGTACCTCAATTGTTTAGAAGGACCTCTATTCCGAACAAAACAAAAAAAATTACATCAGAAAAAAAAACAATTATAAAGTGCACCTTTAAAGCAAGAATTGTTGTGTTGGGCCTTGGAAGACTCCGCTGTTCCACTTAGGCCCGTGTTACAGAACCTCACTCAAGACTCAAGCATTACTTAAAGCTAGTTTTAACCAATCACAAGGCTTTTAAACGAGTTTTATGTAATGCTTGAGTTTTGAGTGAGGTTCTGTAATACGGGCCTTAGAAATATCCATTAATTTGCAATTGCATGTAAAAAATTCAAAATACAAATATAAATAAATAGGTTAGTTTTAAACTATAGAAAAATCAAATAACTTTATATAAATGAACGAGCTTAATACAGAGAAAAAGGCAAAAATGCGCCTAATTGTGTGACGTGTGCGAGTGTGGGTGAGAGTGCGCTAGTACGAGAGTGTGAAGTGTGTAGCATTCTCTGTCTACGGTGTAAGGGTTAAAATTTGCATATATTTAGTTCTACTATAGGGTATAT
Source organism: Agrochola litura (assembly GCA_949152395.1). Taxonomy (NCBI): domain Eukaryota; kingdom Metazoa; phylum Arthropoda; class Insecta; order Lepidoptera; family Noctuidae; genus Agrochola; species Agrochola litura. The sequence continues at coordinate 23,755,678 of OX424503.1, read as the reverse complement.
ATTTAGGTGTAAGTTAACCCTACCCGCGACAGTGTCTTGGGATTGAAAGAAGTGAAATACAGCTTCTTTCGATAACCATGCACATAGAAATTCAATTATAAGTTTGTTGAAGCGTAAATCATAACATTGTCGTAGGTATGTATGAAGTCATTATGTAAATTACTTTGAAATAATATAGGTAATTATATTGTCAATTACCTTTATTAAATACAAAAAGATCACAACAACAAAATCACTGACTCTGAAGAAAAAGTAATATCAAGATAAATCGTAACAAACAAAAAGTTTTTTTAACCATAATATAGCCTTTGGTCCACGATTAGTTGAATAAAGGTCGTTATTATCAAAATGATCGAAACAAATCACGCTGGTTTTCGACGGCAGCCATTCTGGATCATTCCGACTTTATCTTATAAAATATCTACTATCAATTTACTTTTTAATTCAGTATTAATTAGAAATCTAAAATATTAAATAAATAAAAAAGAGAACATGAATATAACTCGAAGTAAGAAATCACATTTAAATTTGTTGAATCGAATGGGAAAGATTTAAATCATATTATGGCAACCCTCGCACTTTAAGTCACTGCTTTCGTTTGTTGAGGTTATTTGTTCCAAGTAACCTAAAATTCGTTTAATAAAAAACGATGTTATTTCAAGTACATCAATGCTTAGGGGTGAAAAGTGATTCCGTGAGACTTGTTTTGTGATTTGCTATTGTTTTTATAAGTTTTCACTACACAGGAAAGCATAATTATATTTTTTTTAATCAATGTTAACTAGACGACGACTCATGACGTACTAAGAGCGATGAGCATGGTTTTAGTGTAGGTGTGTGCGTGAGCGAGTGTATTTACTTGCAGGAGCACGGTTTTGTGGCTTCACTTTTAATGTTCGCGGCGCGCCGTCTTTCTTTTTTTGTTGGTCTGAGCCCAAAGTATAAAGTTTAGGAAAAAACATCAGCGGCAATTATTATCGAGGTTTAATGAGCTCTGTCAATCCGCATAAAGAAAAAGTAAAAAAACTAAGTTGGTCCCACTGTGCGCCGTGTACGTAAAATGCGTGCAGAAAAAAAAAATCAGTACTCATCATATTTTCAAAACTGTTAATATATAATTATTTAATTATAAATACTATTTATAATTATATATTATTTATAATTATACTTATGTTGTATTTTAACAGTTTTGAAAATATGATGAGTACTGATTAAAAAAAATCTGCACGCATTTTCTACAAAACTTTGCTACTGGATGTAGATGAAATTGAGGATTTAATTAATAATTATCAAACAAAGCAAAGTAATTGATCCCTTTCAGTTCTTTAAGTAGGTACATATTGGCTAGCTCAACTTAATCTTATCTACACTTCTATACTAATATTATAAAGACGTGAATATTGTTTGTTTGTATGTAAGGTGTAATCTCCGGAACTAATGATCCATATGTAAAAAAATAACTATTAGAAAGCTACATTATTCCTGAGTGCTATCAGTTATATTTATAACATGCATATTAGCCGAACTATCATAATTTTTGTCTAGCAACTCGGAAAGAAATACCTTTAAAAACAGAATTATTTTCATGCGTTACCTAAACAAACAGTTGTTTATACCGTGACATTGTCTTACAAAAGCAGTCCACTTCATGTTTCCTATGACTACTTAACATTCATTTAAAAAATATATATATTGTAACAATTTTTTAATTGCTCCTAGAGGTATTTTATGTCGGGTACATTGAGTGACCCTTTGTAAGATGACTAAAATGTCACAGTGTATAATTGCTAACAATGTATGGCAAATATTTCTTTTATATTTAAAAAAAATATTTTTACGACATACTTGCGGTTGGATGATTATTTAAACAATAAAATATTAATTTATACCGGACCCGAGCCTAAAGAAAACAGTCAGAAATAAAGCTAAGCGAAAACGAAGTAATAACGTGGGCGGGCGATGGGATGCGACGCGATGGGTCGGGAACAGAAATGTCACACGGACGAAGCCGCTGGCAGAAGCTAGTGTAACATACAAGGATACTAGGTACCTATGCTTTCAAATTCAAGAAAATAATTTACCTACTATATCAAATTATCAGTATTGTAACTTGCTACATGGAGGCTACATGATAATAATTATCAGAAAAAAACAAAAACTTGCCTAAATGGTCATAGCCACACGCAATTCTGGAAGAATAGTGATGAAGCAAGTATGTTATCTGGCCTTGGCATGAGAGGCCAAGATATCTTTATCTGTTTTCAAACCAAACAACTTTTTTTTTCCAGTAAAAGTTTGAATTCAAAGAAGAGGTCTATTTGAAATTCATTGGATAGGGCAAATCTGTAATAATACTTAGTGGATTTGTTATCATAACTTATGTTGTAAACAAACAGGTAGGTATGTAAGCAATGATGTCCAGTTGTTTGAAGTGGCAGATTATTGTAATGTCTTCGATAATATTATGTCACATAAAGTGCATTCAAAGTCAAAGTCAAAGAATTTATTTCAATAAGGCACAAAAAAGCACTTTTGAACGTCAAAAACAAAAAATAGAATTGATTCTAGTCACCAGATTCATAGATAAGTTTGATTTACTGCTTTCAATTTTCATTTCTGTAGGTACTCATTTTTGTGATAAAGTCAAATCAAATCTCGAATTCTTTATTGCGGCGTACCATAATGTATATATTGGTAGGTAAATAATTATATTAGTCACAATATTATGGACCCTGTCGGGCACAGCATAGATCAAGTAGGAGAGAGGAGGAAGTCTGTGTACACAGAAAGCATTCAAGCGTAATATTATGTTTTATACAGATCCATAAGGTACGCGATGAAACCTCTAAGGTCCTAGAATTTGTTTGTTCCCATAAACAACATTGAAAAAGAAAAAAAAACAGTTTTTTTTATGAACAATTTGTAATTATGTAACTGAAAATCACTTTAAAATTAATACTAACCCTCAATCCCTTAAACTTGCTGGCTTTATTATTTTGAGTGATGAGTTGTCGGCTGATAATGTTTGTTGTATTGAAGCCATTCCTGGTGCCGGAGACCAGCAGCTTGCTTTGAGCCGCCCGCAATGACTGCGTGCAGCGGCACAGGTGTGATACACTTAACATTGCTGGAAACATTAATAATTTGCTACAAATATCCTTTTATACTTAAGTTATTGATGTGGCACTGTTAGTGGTCAGGCAACCATTGATAATTAATTGTGTAGGGATTGGTAAATTAATGCATTGTGCTAATTTTTGTTCGTAACAGAATGTATTTGTTAAACCCTTTTTTCACTGCACGGGTGTCCATGTGGCATTTTTAATCAAAATTTACTTTGTGTGTATATTATTAAGAACACATGCAGGTGTAGTAGTACTTATTCAAGAGGTCACTAGTCTTACTAGCTTTATAATATTATCCTTACAAACCTTGAGCAATCTTGATTGTAATCTACTAAATGTCTGAATGTCAGTATTTACTAATAAATGAAGTCAAAATGTATTTTAGTAATTATATGACATGTTTTTTTTTAATACTTCATCGTTATAAGTACATAATTGACTAGGGATATTTAATTAATAAGTTTACTTACATAATATTTTGAAATAAAAACAGGGGAGGCATGTAGTATGGTTTAGTAGGCTATCTAACACAAAACGAACGTGACCGTGATAGATACGGTACACATTAACAATTTCATTAATTCGTTACCTACTGTTGATAGGTATTATGGTTAACATTCTATTTAATAAAAACAACACGAAATGTTACTTACTTGAATTATGTTCCTAAATAACTGTGTATAATTTTTGTAATACTTAAGTTCTCTTGGCTTTATCAGCACTTCACTTTAACTTAAAGTAATCTTAAACATTGAGAAAAATACTGTTGTGTTGATAAATGCTTCTGAAATCCGCTCAAGAATGCAGACACCGCACGCAGGTGTAGTGATTGATAGCGATTTTGAGCATGCAATTGACACTATTGACAGTAGAGATTGACAGTCAACACTTGTTCATCTTGCTAATGTCAAGTTGACAGATTGACAGACCCACACAGTAGACACCTACAGAGTATCTTTGTTGTGGTGTGTTTGTTGTTCTTGTTGTCCACTCTGTAGTGAGTGAAAAACCGTAACTATGAAGTTTACACAGTTCCCAACTATTTTATATTTTCATGTCTGAGTAGATAGCCTTTTTAGGGTTCCGTAGTCAACAAGGAACCCTTATAGTTTCGCCATGTCCGTCTGTCTGTCTGTCTGTCCGCGGTCTAGCTCCGAGACTGTTAGTACTAGAAAGTTGTAATTTGGCATGCATATTTGGTATACATATTAATCATGCTGACAGTGGGGATGTTTTTTTTATTTTTTTTTCTATCCTTTGGTGTGGGTTTTCATTAAAGTGCCCCCCCCCCCCCCTGCCAGCTAAATGGTTGGTTTTAGATAAAACATGTGAAAAAATTCACGGCAGTAGCTTATTTAATGAATTTTAAAAGGAAAACTAACAGCTGAGTAGGCTTAACAAGTTAACGAGTAATAATCGACCAACTTAGATTTGCGGTTGTAAAAACATGTTCTCTCATACATTCCGTATGAAAGAAAATGTTTTTCAACTACAAAGTCTTGGGATAAATTCATCCCAACTACGGAACCCTACATTGCGCGTGGTCTGACATGCACTTGGATGATTTTTTTTTTTGTTTAGGTACAGACGCCAGCATATCAAGCTACCCGAAACTGTCAAATTTTCCCAATCAACTTTGAACCTTACTCTGCAGCAATAAAGTTGAAAATCTATTAAATAAATTTGACAGATTGTAGTAGCCTGATATGCTGGCGTCTGTACTTATTCAGATTTCTTTCTGTTGTTACTAGGGCACTTAGGTCGTCACCTCTTTGGAAGATGCTCTCATTAAAAAAAATGTTATGATTAGTCGATTAATCATTGCAACTTTGATATTTGTGTGAAGTACACAAATGTAAAATACACATCGTAAAATCATGGTGCGCTATACTCTAAAAGAAGAGAACATCGTAGAAGAAGTGGCGAATCTATCGCCAGAAGTACCTACTGAGAAAAGTAATGCAAAATGCTTTAAAACCCGCCCAAAGGTGCGTCAATAAGTCCGAATAAACAATATTACAAACCAGTACGATTTTTCTTATTTACCAAAAAAAAATTATAGCTAAAAGCCACATTGTCGCGTTATCGCGAACTATACTTCGCACGCTCTCTGTTGCTCAGCGAGACGTCGAGCCGTGTGCGAGAGAGAGCGCGTGAAGTTTTTTTTTTTTTTTTTTTTAATTTTCACACTCAAAAAGGTACAACAAAGGCGGATTTAATGCCTAAGGCATTCTCTATCAGTCAACCAAGGGTAGTGAAGAGATTGGATGGCAGGTGCTCTGTTTGAGAGGAACAAAGATTTTTTTAAAATTAATATATAGCAGAAATGAAAACGATCCCACCACGCTGCCTTGGGGTACACCTACTCCATTAATTTTAAAATCAGATTTATATTCTACTTTGTTTCCATCAATGACTTTGATATTTACACACACTGACGCCTATCACTTAGGTAATATTTAAACCAGTTATTTGCCTTGCTCCTTATTCCATATTAATCCAATTTGTTTAATAGCTTATTACCAACGGAGTCAAAGGCTTCACTCATGTCCAGAAAAATAGCTACTACAAGGTATGTTGTCATTCATTGCCGCAGTTATTATTTTTATTAAGTGAGAGGTGGTGCAATTTTTCCTGAATCCAAATTGTTCCTGCCTCAGCAAATTATACTTGTCCACATAGTCATTTAGCCTTTTTAAGTTTTTAATATTGTCTTCTCAAATATTTTTGATGTTATAGGAATTAAGGTTATCGGTCTGTGGTTCGTCATGTCTAATTTATCACCATTCTTAAATATCGGTTTGACTATTTAGTTCTTTAATGCGCTTGGAAACATACCTTCTGAAAACGATATGTTAATTAAGTCGCTCAGCTGTTTGCATAAGTGATTAGCACAAGCTTTTATAATTTTGGTACATTTCGTCAAAATCAGTATAGTCGTACCGTATATAAATGAGGTTAAAAACTGAAAGCTCATAACAGGTGGCAGCACAGTTGTACGTCTATATAAAACGCTATTGTTGTATTTGTTTACTTTTGTGTCGATCACAAATTATACGATAACTAGATAAATATGTATGAGACTTGGAGTGTAGCACTATTAATAGACGAGGTAAGGACAGGGGAAGCGTCTAATTTTGGTAAAAAGCAGCTTTAGGGGAAAAGTCAATAAATTATGAACGTTTTATAATTTACTTTTAATTTTTTAATTTATTTTGTGTTTGTTGACTTGTTCGTTTTTTGTTAAACACTGGGGGCGTACGATAGAAGTAACCAGATCAGAGTTGAAAACCAACTCGGGCATGATCTTCCTGACTGAAAACCTCAGAGATAGCACTTCTAGCACTGATCTAATATGATAATATAAACAGACACTTACTTTACTATAATTTACATAATATCACATCACAAGTGCCTGTATGTAATTAAAACAGACTTAGTTCTCTTGGGAGCATCACCTAGTAACCACTTTCTCCTATAAAAGGCTTAAAGGATAGCACATCGTCTCGAAGAAATATCAGATTCCATTTTTTTTTCGGAGAACTTTCTTCCACAGTTATCTTCTTTATAACATCTTTGGTACACATGGGGCCCCATATTTTTGCAGTAAACGGCTGCGCAACTGGGCACAATAATTAATTATACGTAAAAGAAGTCGCTTGTTTACAAAAAATGTATGGCTAGCTGTCAAATTATCAGACGCTGTAGACCAGCGCCATCTGAAGTGAGCAAGTGGCAGTTTTTATCCCCTTCAAATGATTTAAATCTGGGATTTTTCATGAAAAAAAAACAAAAATTCTAACTAACTAAATAAAAAACTACTGAACTTCGGTAGAACATTTGGTAGCTATATTTGTTGCATTTTTAACCCTACTATGACGTCCTGTAAGGAATACGTCGAATTACCAGTAACCCCGTACCTACATAATATACAATAGTGTTCTAAAGTGTAAATCTTAAAGAGGTATAAGTTAATAAAGTTTATTTGCGTTTATCTATATTTATACAAAACTTTATACTATGTTCTTGTTATTTCTTGATTTTATGTTACATAATTATTATTAGCTAGCGATTTGTATGTGATGTATTAAAAAACATTTTGAAAACTGCGTGTGCTTACAAAATTATCTTCACAGATTTTCCCTAACTTTCCATTTCCTTATAATCTCTTGCTAATGCCTTGACGTTTAAGAGGGCATTTTTAAATTCACCTTCTTCTAAACCTTCACCAACATAATGATGCACAAAGGCACGCTTAGCATACATTAAAGAGAACTTTCTACTAAGACGCTCCCAAGCCCCGCGTATTGCTGAAGTGTTTGAAACCATCACAACTGCTCTCATTAAAGCAGCCAAGTCACCTCCAGGGACTGTCAGTGGTGGTTGGTAGTTTATACCGATCTGTGTAATTAAATAAGACAATCTTACTGATCTCGCCACCATTCATCATTCTTTAATAAATAAATCATAAACATGTACAGACGCCAGCACATCAAGCTACCCGAAACTGTCAAATTTTCCCAATCAACTTTTAACCTTATACGTAACCACGATAAAGTTGAAAATCCATTAAATAAATTTGACAGATTGTGGTAGCTTGATGTGCTGGCGTCTGTACCTCGGTTGTTAAAATACAAATGCATACATAAAGATTGTGCAATCCACGAAGACGAATCCCACTCCGCGATTACTGTACTGTAAGCTGTACTTTATTACGGAGCGGATCGGAGTGGGGCGTGTTTTCATGGATTACACTAACTATACTAGATATTTTATAGGACCAACGGTTCACACTAGCCCTGGATATAAAGAACTGGAAGTCATGGGGGAAGGGCCTTAACAAGGAATCTACTATCATCGCAGTCAATTTAACTTTTCATTACCTTAAATCCAGTGGGAGACCATGACACGAATTTAATTGTTCGCATGCTTTTAATTTGAGTAATAGCAGCATTAATGTCGTTTGGATTCACGTCTCCTCGAAATAACAAGCAACAAGACATGTAGGATCCTTCTCTGGGATCACATTTGACCATCTGATTGGAGGGTTCAAAACATTGCATCATCAATTGTTGCGTTGTACTATCTTCATGCATTGCTCTCGTATTCGATATAAACGGTGCAAACGTTACCAATGGAAAATGAATTCTTGGATACGGAACAAGATTTGTTCTAAATTCTACAAGTTGTACATTCAATGATCCCTCAAACCTCATTGAAGCAGTTATGCAGGACACAACCTGAAATATTAATATTTTATACATATCATAGTAGAATGGTTGTGGAATTAAAACTTATATGTATGGTATACCTGGGCGATAAGTCGATTCAAGTTAGTGTATGTTGGCCGTGGTGTATCTAATAATCTTCCCAAGATGTCATACAAAGCTTCATTATCAAAAATAAAGCATACATCTTCGGTGTCCATAGTTGCATGAGTGGTAAGCACAGCATTGTATGGTTCAACGATTATAGGCGATATTCTTGGAGATGGATATATCGCAAACTCAATTTTAGATAATTTTCCATAATCCCTCGTCAGCCCGTCAAGTAACAACGCGGTGAATCCGGAACCAGTCCCTCCTCCAAATGAACGGAAAATCATGAAACCTTGCAAAGAATTGCAACCTTCTGCAACTCGTCTTACACGATTTAGAGCCAGATCTATCATCTCACGGCCAACACCAAAGTAACCGCGAGCGAAATTGCTAGCAGCATCTTCTTTGCCAGTGAGCAGTGTTGAAGGGTGAAATAACTCTCGATATGCTCCTGTTCTTATTTCGTCTGTAAGAGTTGTATAGTTTTTATTATTTATCTAACTGCCGTATCGGTTGTCGGTACAGTACCTAGTCTCGCAAGCGTAACTGCTAAGTGAGTAAGTGCTAGTACATATACACGAGCTGCATGCGCCAACGTAGAGACTGAGGCAATAGGGATGATGTCTGGGTTAAAAAAGAAATTCTAATTAGTCCGTCAGTCAGATAATAAAAAAAAATATTAGACACGTATTTTTGGTTTACAATATAAATAAAAAATGACTTAAATAAAAACGCATTAAAGTTGGGGAGTGGGGGTCGCTACGTCACAAGTAAGTATAAAATCTCCATACTCGTGACGTCATGTCACATTTTAACTCGATGTACCGCCGTAATCTTTTAAGTAAAAAAAGAAAAAAATAAGTGTCCAATACTTTTGAATAATTTACTTGACGGACAAAATTAATAATTTTTGTCATCATCCATACTGCACTCGTCGACACGTCACCGCTCGTATATGCTGCAACAGCAGTCAACGACACCGGCGGCAGCCGTAAATGCGGCTGCAGTTGCACACTAAGCGTGGCCTGGATTCGATCTCCGACTTAGGCAAAGTATCAAGTTCTCCATTTGGGCATTGAATTCACAATTAATTGAATAAGTTTAGACTTATTAGTTCATTATTACACAACACAAACCCATTGTTTCAATATTATTGGGTACACATCCACCTAAACTAACCAATTGGTGTTGGCTCCAAATCAATCATAACAACCCTGGGCACAACTTTTCCAGTGCCTGTTTCGTCAAAAAATGCTCCACAGCTGTGGTCATCTTGGCCTGCATACGCCAAAACACCGTCCACTCTAATACCATGTTCAAGACAGTAAAGCTCCCAGCAAGCATTCGCTATTTGCACTCCTGCCTGACCGATGTGTATGTGAATAACTTCTTTCTAAAAGAAGAAAAAGCAGATTTACAATAAAATAACAAATAACATTCAAACAAGAACTTTAGGAAAGTCTATGCGATCTTTCAAATATGAGTGTAAACTTACTTTAGCCATTGAGTTAAATATTACTGAGAATTTTGTTTGTAAAATAATAAGAAAAAAGTACTATCTAAATATGTTCTACATGTTTATTACAAAAAAAATACTTACTTAGAAAATGACAAATTCTAGTCGTTTGACATTCACTTTCATAAAATTACAATGGTCTATTTGGTTGTGACAATTATTTCCTTTTTTGTGTGCCATAAAGTTAGATACACACGCAGCGACTTTGATCGCCGGCGACTCGCCAACGATGTTATTCACACAAAGATTTTGGTATCGCTAGCGACAAATCGGCTGTCAAAATCTGTGTGTGGACGTGAGATTTTGACAACTATTTAAAAAATTCATTTAAGCGTTGCATGCGTAGCTTAGAGCAGGTTAAATGCTCTAAGATGCGTAGCCACCATTACAAAGGTTCCACAACTTCAAAAACCGCACTCTCTTGAAAATATTGTATCATTACATTCATCCCAGTCATAGCACTATATAAATTTGCTTTCAAGCCTCAAAGTCAAACTCAAGGTCACTTGTGTCAATCTGTTGTGACTTGTCGGTGTTATCACTGTTATCTTTGGACTGTTTTCATTGACGATGTCGCTGCGGACTGATAATAAATAAAAGTACCCCTTCTGATTGGCTCACATTGCTATACTGCTTACTAGTTTTCCATTCAGACCGATCTTTGTAACTTGTTTATTATATTATTCACGTACAATGCTACGTAAAGAACGGGTCGTATAAATTTGTATTACCTAATTTTTTTAATACCTAATTATTATGTAAGACTAGCGGTAAGATAATTGCGTGATTTAGTCGTTTTCCTTTTCAATTCTTGAATTGTCGCTTTACTCGTTTTTGTGGAGAATCTACCATAAACTCGCCCATGTCACTCAACAAAGGTGTCCAGTTCGCAATAAATACAGAATTAAAGAATATGATGAGTTTGGCCGGGAAAGTCGTACTTGTAACCGGTGCAAGCTCCGGCATCGGTGCTGCGACAGCGGTATTTCTATCAAAACTGGGCGCTCAACTGTCCTTGACCGGTAGAAATGCTGAGAACTTACAAAAAGTCTGTAAAGACTGCGAGAATTCTGCAGGAACCTTTGTAACTCCTGCGGATTTGACGAAAGAAACCGACATTGAAAAGATAGTACAGAACACGGTCGACCATTACGGAAAGATCGACGTTTTGGTCAACAATGCTGGGATTATCGAGACTGGCACGATTGAGAACACGTCGCTAGCGCAGTACGATCGTTTAATGAACACCAATGTGCGTTCTATATACTATTTGACCATGCTAGCAGTTCCACATTTGGTTAAGACGAAAGGCAACATTGTGAACATATCCAGTGTCAATGGTATTCGTTCCTTCCCTGGAGTACTTGCTTACAATTTGTCTAAAGCTGCTGTGGACCAGTTCACCAGGTGTGTTGCATTAGAATTGGCACCAAAAGGTGTGCGGGTGAACTGCATCAACCCTGGAGTTATTTTGACTGAGCTGCAGAAGAGAGGAGGAATGAACGAAGAGCAGTATGCAGCTTTCTTAGTGAGGACCAAGGAGACCCATGCTTTGGGTCGTCCCGGCCAGCCAGACGAAGTAGCAGCAACTGTTGCGTTCTTGGCAAGTGATCTGGCAAGCAATATTACTGGTGTAAGTGTCCCAGTAGACGGTGGCCGCCATGCTATGTGCCCACGATAAACTCTCATACATAGCACATGTTCTAAACTTGTGCCTATCATTTTCTGATGTGCCTTATGATTTTTTTTACTTGCATTTACAAGAAGTTTTAAATTTGTTTTTGTTTACATTTTATACATGGTATTCTTGAATTTTTGTATGTATTTTACATTTTTATTAAAGTTTTGAATACATCATTATCTAAATTTTGTTTTTTTTTTGTATTCTTCAATTTAATTTAACTTCAACTGGACTTGCCTAGACCAATTTTATACCAAATAATATTGAAAAATATTGTGATAGACAAACTTAATATAGTGCTGCATGTACTTAAACTGTTTGTTGAAACTTTGTATTTCCACAACCTTGCTCCTTGATACCATCTGCCACTATGTAATGTACCTTTTCATTTCCAAATCAGAGAATATGGCCATTGAAACCATGATTGTGCTTTTATATGGGTCATAAATTATGGCTCAAATAAACAAGCCAAAAATCATCCACTATTGCTATTACTCGATAGATGGCGCTTCTAGATCCGTAAAAGAAAACCACCTCATGACTACATACTTTAAGCCGACGTTCGCACGGACGTAATAAAATCGCGGCGGGATTTTATCGCGCATTGAATTTTCAACTCTCGGTGTTAAGCGGAGCGTTGAGAATCCAACGCCCTGGGACGCACTCTCGTCCCTGCGCGTTGTAAAACACACTGTTGGATTTTCAACTCTCAGCGCTAAGCAGAGCGTTGAAAATCCAGTGCACGAAAAACAAATCCTCGCGATTTTATTACGTCCGTGCGAACGTCGGCTAAAAATACAGGTATTTTACCAACCACAAAGTACAAGAAGTGACCGTGACTGAACAACTCGAGACCATATTACCCAACCAAAACTTATTATCTTACTGAAATTAATATTATTGCTAATTGCATTGCATATTATTTTTTTTAAGAGAGTTTTCATTCTTATCAACCTAAAAGGTTCCAATACTTCCAATGTGTAGGTACTTCTATTAACTGTGCCAAATTTTCCGGGCTACGGGTTCAGTTAGGTGTACCTACCTACCTTCCTCCAAGGCTCAATCCAGGATACCTTCTTATTATTGTCGCATTCTGTCGTCTAGGTACTTTCTGAAATATGTACAGACGCCAGCACATCAAGCTACCCGAAACTGTCAAATTTTCCCAATCAACTTTGAACCTTAAATCTTCAGGGATAAAGTTGAAAATCTATTAAATAAATTTGACAGATAGTAGTAGCTTGATGTGCTGGCGTCTGTACCTACATTCTGCCCTTGAAGTGCCTGTTACACGGTCGCCAACCGCGTCCCGACAGAGGTGACCTTGGTGGTTCACAACCGTGTAGATGGTGGCTTACGACCAAATTTCAAACAGCTCTGCCTGTCGCCAACCAAGGTCACCTCTGTCGGGGACGCGGTTGTCAGCCGTGTAGGAGGCACTTTATTGAACTCTGGCCGTCTTGATAATTAAGAGGGCCGTTCCCGATCCGTCTATCGTCAACGCGAGCATGGTTGAAAAGCTTGTTGTTTCATCCAGCGCAAGTGAGAACTGCTAACAAGCAAGTGAGAACGCGATAACATTGTACGAAAAATAACTGGTTTCAGGAAATACGTGTTTTTGAATACGCTTTACAAGTTTGTAAAATATTTTTTTGTCATTTAGAATCTCCATTACATGTGCGAGGTTTCTATAAAGATGTTTTCTTTACTTTTACAATTTATAAGTACAGACGCCAGCACATCAAGCTACCCGAAACTGTCAAATTTTCCTAATCAACTTTGAACCTTATTATTTAGCGATAAAGTTGAAAATCTATTAAATAAATTTGACAGATTGTAGTAGCTTGATGTGCTGGCGTCTGTACATTATGAACGGTCAAAGTTGAGGTAAAATTTGTGCAAAAAAGCAGATTTTTAGAGGCTTATATTGAATTTGTTTCGCCAAATTTTTTTTTTTTGCTTTCATAGAAACCTAGATAGTATAGTGCACAAGATACCCATTAGTATAAAAGAATTAAAGAAAGATGTGTTACAACGCCATAATCACGTACGAGCGTTTGTATGAAAAGTATGACGGGTTGGCCGCTCTTAAGGGCCCTACTTTAAGATGAAAAATAAATAAAAAAGCAACTCACGTTTTCACCAATTTATTTTTGAATAAATTAAATCTAAAACCAACTTAACTATCTTAGGCTAATTATCACAATTACTAAATAACCAACTTATGTTATGCGCCTACAAACAAATCCAGACACATCCAGGTACGGAAGTTATTTTGTGCAGATTTACGAGAAACGTACTCCAACGGACAAGATAGCTGAATTATAAAATTAAAGTTATGCACTTAAACTTTGATTTTCGCAATCTCTTTTGGGATATCCTAATTAAAAGTACCTAGGTATGAGAAACATAATCATTAGAATTTTGTTTTTCAGATAAGTAGGAATAGTGTATCCAGGAGGCCCTAGGAATTCCATTGACGATTAGTCAGGCAAGCAAATAAGTGGCCCAAGGAACACTACACCTATAAATCAGGTGAGTAAATGCCTACTGACCAATATATTTATAATTTATCGAGTTATGAAGCCAAAGCCAAAGAATGAGCTCAATTCTAAACTGAGGAGTGCAAAATTCTGTTCAGGACTTATACAAAGGTGGCCTTTAATTTATAGAACTGCTTATTCGACATATAACTGCATAATTAATGAGGAGACTCAAGGTCGCAATAGCTGGTTGAGTGGCACTGCCGCGAACAGTTTCTTGGCTTCTTCGACGCACGCTTTAATGATTTGTTGGAAGGCGACCGGTCCTATGTCCCGCATCACAGGCTCCCAGTTTATGTTTATTACTTGGTGGATTGTTTCAGCTGGAAATAGAGAATTGTTATCAGGAAATTGTGGTTACAAACATACAAAACATCGCTCCTTTTGGGCTTTTGGAATTACTTAAAAGGGCGGAGATAGACTTTTACACTCCCACATTTCGCCAAGAGGTAATAGGGGGCAAGCCTTCTGCCTTGTGGTGGTCTTGCGAAGGTAACTTTTAGATTTCGTATTTTTGTGGATGAGTGTTTTAGTTTAACTTGTAAATGAGTGTTAGGTAGTTTCTTGGTATGATGAACATAATGATTTAGTATGATAGGTCCTTAGGTAATGTTAATTTCTGAGACGTTGTTAGGTATATAGAAATAAGGTATGTCGTGAAAAGCGAATACTTTGTGTCGAAGAAACAATACGCAGTTTGAGAATTAACAAGCTGAACCATGAGGTTTCAAATATCGAACTGAAGAGAAGGATTATTCTGGATTAGGTACAGCTAAATGTAGCCTGAAAGCCTTGTTAATGTTTTAGTAGAAAATTATGTCAAAATTCTTGTTGTCGAACCGTTCAGGACTTCAGGGTAGTAGTACATTCGCCGGGATCGCTAAGAAGAACTTCTTGACTTGATCGACGCATTTCTTGATGATCTGCTTGATGGCAGGAGGCGCTATCTCGCTCATTATGATCTCCCAGTTCTCGTTAGTGAACCTTTCTGTTGTTTGTGCTGTAAATAAGTTATTTATTAGGAAGTGTATGACTGTTTTGAGAGACTATATGACTCTTTGGGTACCTATCAAAATATGTTCAATGCCTATCGTTGTGACTTGTGACTTGTGTGTGTCTTGTGTTGTTGTTGTGTTACTGGAAAGGAGTTTGTATTTTGGCTTCTACTTTGAAGACGCATCCATACTACTCTGTCTATCGTTCATCAAATACCGTAACAATACAACTTGAAATATTGCACAATTTGCACATGTTCATTCATATTCATATTCATTTATTTGCCCTGCTTTGTTTTTTTTTTATCATGTAGTGATCATACGTCAGGCCTATAGCTTGTTAAGCCTATAATGATGGTAAATTCATTATTATTAGAACCGCATTTACCTATATGGAAGTTGTAGGTAGTGTTTGCTATCAACAATCTTGTTTTCGTTAAGTTAAAGATTACAATGTCATGAGATCACTTGATAACTAACACCGAATCATCGTATTTTGTCAGATGTTGGTAAGGTCACCGTTAAAGGGCGTTTCCCATACATCTGTTATTGAATAAGAAACAGGTTTTACCGAGTTCCTTGTTTCCGTTAAACAAGTTGGTGAACTTGAACTGGGCTTTGCTCATCTTGTAGTGGTCTTTGTAGCTGGGGACGATCCAGTGGCCGTCTTTCTCTACGAAGTCGTATTTCACGACGATGTTTAGGTTCGCTGTAAGTAAAAAATCAGTTATGAATTTTTGTGGAATGTAGTCGTGGTGAACCCAGGTTACATTCACTTTTTAGGGCACAGGTTTAAAAGGGATATCGTTTAACTCTTTATCGGCAGCTCTTTTCGTTTAACATGAAAGTTGTGTTACTCTTGAGGTCCACAATCTAGTTAATATTTATATAGTTTTTTATAATTTCAATAACTAAACAGAATCTAAAGCCCTTTTCAGTTTCATACAGAGGTAGAGTAGTCTAACTACAATTTTTCGCCTACCAACCCATCTACGCCTTTAACCAACCATAGCCAACTATCTACCTTATTATAATTGGGCATCAAACGGTTGCCTCAAGCCTACCTACCACACATTTCGTATACTGCGGCGGCCATCCATTATTTGTTGCTGCTTCCTTTACCGATAGAGTGAGCACTGAGCAGTGTTGCAAGTATGGATATTTTGTGTCGGTCTTACAAACCAGTGGTATGTAGGCAGGTACATACTTTTGTTAGGCAAATGATTCTGTATGGTACTGGAATTTGGACAGGTTTTCTTAATTAAATTGAAGCTTCAGTAATAGACATATATTTTGCGTCATGGACAGGTTTTCTTAATTAAATTGAAGCTTCAATAATAGACATATATTTTGCGTTATTGCGTGTTTTAAATTAAAGGCTTGCTTAGTTTGTACCAGGATGACAAGACTTTGACAAGTTAGTGTGATCTGAAGTTCGATTTGTTATTTGAAATGTTTCTGAGCATTCCACGTCATAAACTAAGATATGGTAGGTATATAATAGTCTCTTGTTAAACTAGAAACCCACCCTGCTTTCCCCGACTCTACTAGTTTTCCTCTAACAACTCTTTTGTTCGGCTAATTAACACCGCAGTACTTACTGATCTTGATCCTGGATTGTCCATCGCCCTTGATGGGCAGGATGAGAACTTGACCATCCATGATGTAGTGGGCCTTCAGTGTGACGTTGGCAGTGAAGTCCAAGGTAGCTTTGCCCTTGTCTGGGTTGATCCTGAAGACAAAACAAAATAGTTTGAGTTCTGTATTAGCTTCACAGAGAAGTATTGGAAATTGTTAAGGTTAAGACAAAAAAAAAAACAAACATATTAGAGCCATCTTCATGGTGCGCAGTAGCGCTTAGGATCATGCCTATACTATACCGATAAGGTCTCCAACTTCAATTCTGCGCAATGTGGCTTTGGATACCAATGACCATTGATCATTTCAATTGGAAAAAAATCTTTTGTTTCTTCCACCAAGTCATTAAAACTTTTCGATAGCTAAAATTACCCTGAATAAACTTACTTGTAAGAATTAACCCTGAAATCCTTCAAGCCGGTCACAATAGTATCGGTAAAGGTAAGCTTCAAGGCAGGGTTGTCAACGAACACCGTGCCCAATTCGACAGGGTCCAGAGGTGCGATCCCTAGCTCTGGGATGCCCTCAGTGAACTTGGAGCCGGCTGTTGTGATCACCTTCTCTACGCAGGCGTTCAGTTGAGGGTCTGATCGGGAGCACGGTGTGATAAATGAGGCTGGAAAGAAAGGAATTCAGTTTAAAGTCGTGTTTTCTAGTAGTCTGTGTTTTGGGGTCCCTCGATTCATATGTGCTAACTTTTTTTTACCAAGTTTCTTGAGGGTTATCTAGCTTTTCCGGAAAAGTGTACCCTAATTATTTTCATTAGACGTATGGGAGGCCTATGTCATAATTACGTAAACTTTTGAACTTTGAATTGAACTAACTTAATAAATAAACATGAATCAAACATTGATGTTGTTATATTTGTTGATTTAACAGTTTCCGGGCTATGAGTAGTTATCTTGCTACTTAAGAGATATTTTATTGACTATTAACGCTATTAACAAATAATCATCGTCTTTACAGCTGGTTAAAAGGTAACAATGTTGTCTGGTGATCAATCATCACTACTTTATTAAATATGCTTAGTGCATTTAGATAAAGCATATTTTATACCTACACAAGTAAATACGGTCCTTGGTTTTCTCCTGTATATATTTAAAAAGGTTTGCTAAAGACTACAATTTGTATGTAAGTGGGATAGTTCAATTATGAAAATTATCACAAAACGAGCAAAACGAGGTAAACTTGTCCAGTCAGCGACGCGTGCGCAAGTTGACTATTACGAGTTTGGTCTAGATTATATAATATCACCTTCATAACCTATACTAAGGGCCTATTTACCCGACCATGGCAAAGCCAAAAGGAAGGGTTATGATTTTAGCAGTCTATGTATCTTATAATCAGCCTATAATGTTCCCACTGCTGGGACTCGATCCTCCTCTCGGTGAGAAGGAGTGGGCCGTAATCCACCACGCGGGCACCAATTTTTGGTTCTAGGACATGTCGGTTTCATCACCATGTTTTCCTTTTTGAGATCAGTGGTAATGAAATAATTTACACAAAGTAAAGCGCCTGTCTGTGTTCGTACCTACGACTTACAACTCGTAAGTCACAGCCGTTACCACTGGGCCACCACTGCTCTCCCTAAGTCTCCTAAGTCTATATAATGTATGTTTGTATTTACGTGTGTTCCACCGTAGCGCCTAAACTACTGAGCCGATTTTGATGAATGAGGTATTAGGACTTTACACGTAAATTTCTGCCCTCAAAAAAAATTAAATTGAGAAAATAATGACATGTTTTTTAATAAATGATTTAACTAATCTAATAAACCAGCTTTTATAATGACTAGCAAATGAAATTAAAATACCTAAGTACCCACTTAAAGAAAAAATAAAAGACGGCTTGCTGTTCCTCTTTTTTTTGTAAATTAAATCATTTTAAATATTTATTTCTGAGAAATCTTCTAAGACACTTCTACACGTCAATATTTTGATCTATATTTTGACACCAAGTAGATGGCGCCGGCATTTCCTAGCTGACTGATCCCTGAGAAGAAATGCCGACACAAACTCGTCGATCAGAGGTCATGGTTTGTTACTTAATCACGTAGGTACCTCTAAATGCCATACCTTTTCAAGTTCCAATATTTAGACAGCAGTAGACCTTACCTACCTAAACAAAACTTTTCACAACACTTGTCTATCTGACGTAAACTAAGCTGTTCCCGCAAAGGTCTGAGGCCCTAAACTCATCTTGGCTGTTGATTTTGTCGAGGTCACGGTCCCAATTTCTATGTGGAGCCGGTAAACCGGCCGGTGGGTCGGTCAATGTCAAACGCCGACCGGTTTGTCTCACATGCACCCTTTGAGCTGGTTTAATTGATCTGCTGGTTAAGTAAACGCTTGTTGGCACTCTCGTAGCAACAAACAGAGGTTCCTTCATGTTTGTGGTTTGTGGTAAGGGCCCTTACCTAATCACAATTGTGCAGTAAATGTTTTGACTACACAGCACGCACTGACTGCAGGGCCTTCAGCCGGTCTATTCTGTAAAAATCTCTTCTAAAATTCTGTAAAGTCAAGTGAACTGTCATTCCAATGATAGGGATGAAAAGTATCTAGGGATTGACAATTTAGACAGCTCACATGGGTCCGCGCCCACTCGACCCACTTAGACTCGACCCGAAGAAATACCAGATGTTTTACTACCAATTCAGTGCCATTTGTACAGTCAGGCAAGGTGCAACAAACAAAAAAACTTTAGTCTTTCAATTGTGTTGTTCCTACCTAGTTCAGTATTCTTTAAGATACCTAATGTTTATTTTTGAAAGATAATTTAATCAATCATGTTTTTTATTTTAGAAATTAGTAGATATATAATTGTTAACCTAATAATTATATTCACGTGTAAATATGTACTGATTCAATAAATACCACCGTGCCGCTAGCTATGAGATTGTAATGGTAATTAACAATAATCTGTGATTTTTACCACAAAGTACCAAGCGTATACTATGTTAAAAGAGGATAAGTACTTACTTGTCTAATTATTGATTTATTTATTCAAACATTATTAAAATTTTACACTCTGTGGTGAAAGCGTTAAATCGACACTTTTCCGTCTGACTATACATCGACGTTTTTACGCCTATCGAAACAGAAATATCCAGGTATTATACTTCGGGTCGAGTCTAAGTGGGTCGAGTGGGCGCGGACCCGCTCACTTCACCTAACTTTTCGCGTTGTGATGTTTACAGAATAGATCGACTGATTTTTCAGCCGAAAATTAAAAAAAAAAACTGGTCATCGATATGCTACCTACTCACGGGATCTACTTAACCGGTTTTATTCAAGTTTTCAGTCAAGGTCTGAAGCAGCTCCGATAAAGTGACTGAGGGTTAGACCAAGTTTTGGGTAGTTGAAGACCACATTAGGTACTCCTTGCAGTGTGTGACCTTGGTGTTATTAAATACAGAAGGCTTCATTGAATCGAAATTACATATTTTATAGGCCTCTTAGGTAATTTCCCCGATTAGAGAAATACCGATGACACATAACAAGAAATAGCCATAACTAACTTTATCCATCAGAAACTTCTAGCATTAACACATTCTGTAAAGAACAGCAAGATTTGAATCTGGTGAATCCACTTAAAAATTTCGAAATACTTGCATAAACACCTTTATTTTTCAGTTAATTTTGGTGCCACTGGGTACTTACTTATATTGGAAAATATCTATGAATAATATATTACCAATCGTCCACTTGTAATATTATTTTGGATAAGACAGACCTTTGCAGAAATGGCGGAGATCCTAACCCAAGACTACTCATTAACCTAAAGCAGATATCAGACGCTTCACTTTTTGTTCATTTTTGTCTTTCATTCGGCTCTCACTTGAAGTGAAACGTCTGAACGCAAAATAAATTAAAAGTGAAAAATAAATACATTAGTGAATCTAACGCTGTTGGATTTCGGCACTCGGTATCTTTCACTCGCTTACCGAATGATCAAAAAATTTAATAAAAGAAGGAGCAGAATATGAACGTTCATTCATGTGTAATTTTGACCGTGTAGTGTAATCTGTGTAACGTGGAATAGAACGAAACAAAAAATGAACCTTCACTTCAAACGTCTTATATCAGCTAAACACAACTGCATCGATAAAAAAGTATGTTTTCGATTTCTTAACAAAATAAACAAAACATTTTGACCGTGGCCCAAGTTCGACAACAACTATCACAAAAGCGAATTGCTAAAGAAAGTCACGTTATTTAAAATTATCAAGAGCAACCGGCGTTTCAATGAACCGGCGCGGCTTTCGTAAGTAACTAGCAATCTGATGCAATGGTCGTCCTGCTTTAAAAGTCATAACTAATAATAACGTTTGAATATTTATTATCCTAGGTACTAATATCACACTATCACACTAATATTATAAAGGCGAAAGTTTGTGAGTGTGTGTGCATGTTTGTCTCTTCTTCACGCTCAAACAGCTGGACCAATTTGGATGTTTGGCACACAAATAGTTTATAACCTGGATTAACACATAGGATACTTTTTATCCCGATATTCTCACAGGATCGAGACTTACGCGTGTGAAACCGCGGGGCGCAGGTAGTTATCTATGAATGTGAAAGTTTGTGTGTTTAGATGTTTGTTACTCATCACAGAATAACGGCTCAACGGATTTGGATGAAATTTGGCACATGGTACACAGATAGTTTATAACCTGGATTAACATATAAGATACTTTATATCCCGGTAGTATGTTCCCGTGGGATAATTTCCGACCTCCACGCGGGCGAAGTCGCGGGCGAAAGCTAGTAACGAATATTTTAATTAAGTAATAAAATTATGTTTATGAATGGCTAGCTTCCGCCCGCGTATTGTGCCGATAAAAAGTAACCTTGTGTTCTTTCCGTTCAAAGTATTCCCATACCAAATTTCATCAAAATCAGTTCAGCCGTTTAGCCGTGAAAGCGTAACAAACAAACGCACAAAAAATCAAATCTTTTCTCTTTATTCGTTTAGAAATATTAAGAAATTTTGTCCGGCTTTGATTTTTCAATAAATGTGATATGTGGAGACTGGTTATGATGTGACATATTAAAAATAAGAAAGTGTTATTATTAGGTAAGATTTAATTAAGGCTGATTTTGCAATAAAATAATAATAATAACTGTGGAGACTGATTGTGATATATTAAAAATTAAGAAGTGTTATTATTTGGTAAGATTAATAATTATAATCATGCTTAGTGATTTTATTATTTTTCAATTTTAAATGTCGCCTTGACAAATTTCGTATATACGTAACTATGTGTAATTAATAAACATTCTAGTGATTTTTATCGATATCTTTAATTTAATAACGTCCTGTAAAACAAACACATCCCAGCAGTAGGCTGCCGAGTCGTAGGTGCTCTTCGTGGACAAAAATGTAACAATAAATTTTAATCCACGAAGAGCACCTGGGTGCTCTTTGTGGACTAGGCTAGGTGCTATTCGCGCAGGTGCTATTCGGACGGATGCTCTAAGTGGACTACTTCGATTTATGTGACTGATATACACAACAATAGGTCATTTCAAAGCACTCCCTGTATGGCTGGCAGTTATCTTTCTAAGACAATAAACAGGAAAGAAATGTTCCCACAGTATAATGTCCTTTATCAGCATACGATAATGACAACTAAGTATTAGTTAAAGAACATCACTTTATTTTTCTAATTACGTGGTGATCTAGAAAAAAATAGAGTGTCCTGTCGAAGTGTCGACGCGATCAAAAATAAATATGTACCGCACAATTAAATAGACTAAAAATGACTACTGCATCGTGTATGGGTTTGATTTCCGGGTCGGAAAATTTTTATTGGGTTTTTCCATCAGGAATTTCTCAGTAGCAGCCCGGAGAGTGGTAGGTGCCCGGTTGATAGACGCGACTACATACTAGATGGGACTTAAAAATAACTGGCAAAATGTGGGTGTACAGTAAGCGCTCAAAAGTGCATGAGCACGCTAAGAGTCGTATTGCTGTGAACACGCGGTATAGCTCGTACATTTGTATGTGTAAGCAACACGATACACACACCACAGATAACGCAGTTTTGCGCTACACGAAACAACAATATATTTCCGTCGCTTTAAACATGCTAGCACACACGCACTATGCGCGTGAACTTGACCAGTTAATGGCATTGCTAAAATTCGATAGTAACTTAACAAGTGCAGATAGCAGAAAGCGTTAAGCGTTGGTATGGAATTCAAACTGCCTCAGGTGCTAATCTCATAAAACACAGTGTGGTTTTTTGCAAATATTATTATTTTTGTTTTCGATAATAATATTTTTTAAATATTGCTGCTTTTTTATGTTGTTATTGCAATAAAGGTTTTAGAATAAAAAATGCGTGACATATGATAACAAAATTTAAAAAAATATGTTTATTCGTTATATTTATTTTACATAAGTTAAAAAATTGCTACAATTATTTATCATTACTTCAGCTGAATAAGATGTGAAATAGATGTCAAGAAACTTAGAAGCAGTTTGTATTATTTTGACATATTTAAATTATGAAATATTTTAAATTTTTAATGGATTTTTTCACCATAAATATTAAGCTTTGATCATGGTCGAAGTAATTAAGTAATAAATAAGAATATTAGACTACTTAAAATGTAAAAAACTACTTACAGAATAGGTAATTTTAAGGTTAAATATTTGTTTATATTTTATTTGTATTAATTATTTTACATTTTATTTGACTTTAGTAAATATTGGTTGTTATTGAGGTTAAAGCTTAAGTATTCATTTTCTTTACGAAAAGAAGATTGAAACTAAACCTCAAATTTTAATCCTAAAATAATACTATTACTAAAATAATATTAAACAATTTCGGTATATCTGCAAGAAATACGACAAACACCCTATTGAAACGTGCTTAAAAAATTCGTTACCATAAATTCATGCAATAACGAATCTGTTGTTTATTAAGTTGGTACGGTCAATAGTTTAAGGTCAAAAACAGTTTTCTAGCTGGTCTTCAGTGATGCAAGCCTTCAGAGTGCACGGCGAACGGTTCATAATGACGTGTTTTTAATAATTCAGCAAAATATCTCGTTGGTATGAAACCATTTGTTTCATTCACCATTTGACGTCGCTGCTACTCGATAATAAGCCCCTTCCTCATATCTCTTAACCCTCACAGTATTTCTCTAGAACAAAGAAAAACATTGTTTTTATTACACATAATACCTTATTATTTATTATTCACTAATCGAATTAAACCTCACAATGAATTTAAAACTTTAAAGGCATCTTCTGTCTCAACAATACCTCTGTTCTATCAACAATACCCTTGATTAAGATTTATGTTTAGTAAAATATGAAATATATAAATGATAACACTCACACTTAGTCCGGTTTCATTAGATATTCACTTCACTTTTACGCAGCGCAATAATATTCTCTGATCTGATCTGATCTCTTCAATATATTTTATGCCTGCTTTTTGATAATAATAACCACAACACTGCGCTAAATACTCGTCACCAATATTATCCACGAACCAAAAAAGTTCTATTAATTAAATACTCGTAACAAACTGCATCTACCCCACAGAAATCGAAATAATTTACTCAGTTTTTTGTGGTCTACCTGCTAAACTTTAATATTTGTGAACAAGACGAATGAAACTAAAAACGAATGATGATTATTGAACTAGTCATTGGTTGCAGACAAAGTGAGTGTGTGTGTGTAATGTGCGTGTCTACAGTATTGTAACAACTTATAGAAGAAGGTCGTAAGTCAAACCGAAGCGTCATTCTATTGCTTTGTGAGATTGCTCATGGACTTTTGGTCGGTACTGTACCTACTATAGAGTACCTACACCTCTGCCTAACCCTTTGGGGATTACTGTACAGGCGTCAAGTTGTGTAATTTTAAACTATAAGCCACTTTCATGTGTTTAACACATCACTAGAGGTGCTTTCATTACTAAAACTACCTACTTTTAGATGAATGGTTGCAAGAAAAAAAACATATTTTCAAGATCAAGATTAAGTGTAATTAAAATTAAAATTGACTCAAGATGCATGACCCAGTTTCCTCTGAATCTGTAATTGACTTGTACATGACCTATGTTGACTCACAATGAATTAACTGCAATTATAAAACGAATGTAGGGTTTCTAACAGGGTTTATGTAAAAAAGAATTATAAAATGGATTTTTAATTTAGCATACATTTCTCCTAATTGGTATGTATTTTTTATCTATGTCTAAGCTGTGTACTTCTTTAAGTGACAAATTCACCATACTAATAGATATTTATGAGTTATTTTATGTAATATGTTATTAGTGAATAAGTCGTTGCGAGTACCTATTCAAAAATAAATTAATTTTTACAGGGGTGCTTTTGTATGAATGTGGATGGCTATAAGAGTAGGGGAAGACCAAAGAAACGATGGATAGACTGTGTGGAAGGTGATGGCAGCGCCTCCGGCTCACAGTTTCGATCGTCTCCAGTAATATTATTCCGTTGTAAATGCATCGATCAAAACTATCCAAACATAAACAAAATACTTTTGCCGCGGATTTTAACCGACTTCCAAAAGGAGGAGGTTCTCAATTCGACTGTTTTCGTTCTTTTTTTTGTGTTTGTTACGCGATTACTTTGCCAATTATGAATTTGGTTTTGATATTTTTTTATTTTATTTGGTAGGTCATACTTCAGAGGTGGTCCCACTATAAATTTTATTACCACAACAAAAAAGTGAAAAATACAAAAAAAACATCCGACTTCCAAAAAAAAAAACACTACAAAGTGAAAAAAAAGTCGTTGTCTTCGGTGACTTCCGAAATTAAAGTTATTTTTCACTTTGTAGTGTTTTTTTTTGGAAGTCGGTTGTTTTTGTGAAATCGGTTTGTCTAGTTCCGATTATCGAAACGATTCGATTTCTGAATGAAATCGAATTTTTTATTCGTTTGATGTTTCGGACGCATCATTACTACTTATTATGGAATGAGGCCCTTAATTAAATTAAAATGTGTAAAAGATTTTTTTAAGGATAGCCTTAAGCGGTGATATCTCTGTTATTCTTGTAAAATAAGTAATCAATCGTGAAAGATATCGGAAAGAAGGGCTGTAAATTTTTAAGTAGGTACATAGGCATATAAATTACCTGTGAATGCCCAAAGTGTATTTACTTTGTTTATAGGTATGAACTAGTATGGGTATATACCTAGTCTATTATAAGCTCTTCAACTGTAAATAAATCATGTAAGTACAGGATTAATCATATTATATAATAAACAAGCAGAATTGTTCATTAATATTTTTTAAACATTCTTCGTAAACGTGTAAATAAAGCCTAGTTCTCAAAACGCGACTTGTGTTTATATTAGAGATTTACGATAATTTATCTTATTGTACTCGTTTATTGAATAATTAAAAACACGTGCGACTTTCCGACACTCCGGATTAAATTGTAAATAATTGTAATGCATGTTTATTTATGCATGTCATGAGTCAGGAGATTTCCCATCACAATCCCATGAAGTCATTTTGGTTAATTGGAATTAAATTTAAACTAGCACGCGGGCGGACTCCACGCGGGCGAAGCCGCGGGTAAAAACCCGCGGCTTCGCCCGCGTGGATGTCGGAAAATATCCCACAGGAACGTGCTACCGGGATTCAGAGTACCCTATGTCGTAACCCAGGTCATAGCCTATCCTATGCCTTTCATCTAGAAATCCGTTCAGCCGTTACGGCATGAAAAGGTAACAGGCAGATAGTAAATCTGTTTTAGGGTTCAGTTCCTCAAAATGAAAAATTTAAACCCATATGGATGACTTCGTTGTCTGTCAAGAAACTTTTTCTCAAGAACGCGTGGAGGCATCCAGTTGAAATAAATATAAAAAAATTTAGACCTACGGTCTCTTGGATCTGCAACGAAATTCAAACTTCCAAGTCAACGCAATAAAAAAATACGGCCAATTAAGCAGCATATTTTGACACTCGCAAATAAACCAGTCTATTTGGTAATTTCCGTTGGCCCAGCAGCATGAAGTTTGGCGAGAAGCAAGAAAGAGGAAAATCGCAAAATTGGTAATTTATAGTTATTTATGAACTGCAAAGTTAAGTGTTCTTCAATCTGGCATCATAAATTCATAGACATTTATTTAGTCTGTATTTCATTCAAATCGGTATTCTCCACTCTATTAAGTTATTTTTTAATTGAAAAGTTAAGTTTGTCCGTCATTCCTGATTTGGAAATTCGGGCAGCCGAGCAAGCACAGCTTTGAGACGGAACTTTTAGGGCGCAAATCCTACTCACACTTGTCCGGCTTTTTAATATAAATAAAACAGGTTTATGTGATTCTAAATGCCTTACTTAAAATACTAATTATTAATTTTGCTATTATCCCCAACATTAATTTGTAATATCTACTCTAGTGCCGCCATTGAACACATAATACCTAAATGAAGTACCTACCTCATAAAAAAAAAAGGTATGTTCTATCTCCTCTCATTTCCTACGAAATGTATGGGAAGTTTTTTTGCAATTTCTGACTTTTCTCGTACTCAAACCTCAGTTGGCCCAATATAGTTTTTTGATCCCAGTAATAAGAAATAGGATCGACTGGCATAAAAACAGAAAAAAAGTTTTTGTGAAAATTGGCAATTTTCTTGCTGACTGTAATTTCTTTTTCAAAATCTGTGAATGCAGATCAAAATGTTTCAAAAAGTTAAAGACAGTCTCCTAAGACCGTTTTCTTGTAGCGACAACGGATATGGTACCTGCCCTTATTGTCCCAACTCAAAAATTCAAAATCCACCCTATATATGTTATGATTGACTGCTTAGCTCCATAAAGGTAAAGCGTGATGATAATCTTTTTAAAGGTTAAATCCGTAACTATCTGCAATATTCTACCTTTTGGCTACTCTTTTTACAATTTGCGGTAAACTATAGAAGAATACGAACATACTGCAAATAGTGTGATAATAATTTTTGAAAAGTATATTGTAATGTTTCCATTATTTGACTTATAGATTATTTCTACCAATTTTCAAGTTAATCAAGCCACCAAGTAAAATCCTCTCTGTAAAAATAAATACCCCATTTCACCCGGTTAGGGGTAGATTTTCAAAAAACCCTAATATAAGTTTTTATTTATATTCAGTTTTAATTATAAATACTGAGTTTCGAGTTAATCAGACCGCTTGTTAAAATTCTTCCATACAAACTTTGACACCCCCCAATGCTCCTTTAGGGGGCAGTTTAGAAAAACTAAAAATGAGAAACTTTATAATTTACATAGATTTTTCTCTGAAAACTCTATAATTTACATAGATTCGTGCCAAGTTTCAAGTTTATTAATTCAAGGAATAAGATTTTTCATACAAACAAAATCCTCCCTTTTCACCCCCTTAGAGGTCGAATTTCTTAAAATCCGTTCTTAGCTGACGTCTACTAACTATAAACTACCTTTCTGCCAAATTTCATCTTTATACGTCAAGCGGTTTTCGATATTTCGTGATGAATGAGTGAGTGACGTTTCGCTTTTAGGTATATATTTAGAAGATTAGATAATAAATTAATTAATATCATGTATTAAATATTATCATTTTTTTATCTATGTGAAAATTAAAAATCTTTAATTACTAAATGATTAATTTTTTATTTTTTTTTATATCTAACTGAAAGCCATTCTTACGAGGTAAATAAAATTAAAAAAAACTCACGCAGCGACCCAGCGTACGCGCAGGCGACGTAACATAAAACAAGACACAACTGCACTTTCATCTTTCTAAAATAATTTACGAAATTAGTATAAAAATAAATATGTGTTATCGTTATCAAGTCTTGTTTCCGACTATGCGCCTGTTGGGTCACTATAGCCTTTTATACGTTGCACAACCAAAGCCGACGTGCCCGCACGACCACTGATTCAATACTAATTAACCATTTTACTGTGACCTATTGCAACTGAGCGCTTTTCCCGTCTTTAATCAGATGTAGCAAGGGAAAGAGGAGTAGGGCGGCTCATATTATGATGGACGGTTTACAGTAAATTAATTTAGTTAAACTTGTAATGTAGAGTTTATTCAAAAATGTATAATTGTAATCTATATCTATATCTATACTTTTAATAAAACAGTAGAATCCGGTGTCCATCTGTCTGTCTGTTTGTTGGCGCACATCTCCGGAACTACTGAACGAATTTTCGTGTAGTTTTCACAGGTAGATAGAGATTAATTTGGAACAGAATATAGGCTTTGTTTCATTAAAATCGGATCTTGCAAAAAAAAGTTATCGTCATACAAGACAATATTCTGTTCACGACACGTTGTGCATACTTAATTTCTGAGAGTAACCCAACAAAAAGTACTAGGCTTGCATGAATTCACGTGTAGTTTATTTAGAGTACATAAAAAGAAATGCTATCTATAAAAAAAATCTATTGCCGCATGTATCAAAGATCAACACTAGAGAATGGTTCGACCGATTTGGCTGACAAGGTTTGCATGAAAGAAAATTTTGGTAGATCCACCGGAAAAGTCTGTAATACACCCGGGCGACGACGCCGAGCACGAACAGCTAGTAAATAATAATTGTAATTTAGTTGTGCGATGTAATTCCCTGGGTAGAATATTTGGAAGAGTACCTACCTACCTAATGTTGTATCAAATATACATCAAACATGGTTCAGATTTCTCCATGAGCTTCTGAACAGACAGAATATTATTTTCTAAGGTCCCTTTCATTCTGAAGATGGTTAGTTATTCTTTTAGAAACCAATAATCTTAAGTCATACTTAAGATTAATTAAATTATTAGGTACTCTATTATATTGTTGTAAGCTAAGTTTAGCGAAATATTTAGTCTTAACTATCCCAATGAAATATGTGGCGATAAGCAGGTAATGCGGCATATAATTGTTTAGAATATTGAAGTATAACGTAGACTGAAATAATTTTAAATAATAGTAAAACTAAGATTGTTTGCAAAAGATGGCATTTAGTGATAAGACTGCATCGTGTACCTACACTGTTTTAACATTTGGAATAGGTATTATGTTAAGTAACTATACAGCGTGTAACAAAAACCCTGTCCGATACGTGAGGGTGTTGTTAAGAATAAATACTTAGAGTCTATTTATGCGGTAATTTTCTGGAAAAAAGAAAAAAAATCTCCACTTTTTTTTTTTCAATGGGGAATTTTGCCGGGTTATTTACATGGGGCGCGGGCGGCTGTTGTTTATCGGGTGTCTACAAGCTATAACTTATGACCCCTGTTGAAAGTTTACAATTTTTTTATGGATTTGGTAAAATTTTGGTACCTACTAAAAACATAAATAAATGGCAATACCTTTTATTTTCAATAATAATATGTTTTTTATTACTTTTTAGTTATGTTATTGCAGGGATAGGGTTTTTTTTTAATCAACTTCTAAATTTTGCTATGACGAATGACTAAATTCCGAATGTTTACCATGTAAGGATAACATAATTAAAATATTGTAATCATTAAATTTCACACATTAACAAGCTAGTACCTAGCTAGTTACACAAAATTAACATAAACTGAACTTAATTAACCTCTACCAAAATTAAATATTAATTAAATTATCCTTGCATATATATACACATAAAAACGAAACACTCTCGATGGTAAACATTCGGAATGTAGTAATTCATCATAGCAAGATTTCGAAGTTCCGTAAATCACGCTGATGAACATTCTCAATTAAGTAATTCGCTATATAGCAAACTTTCGAAGTTCCGTACATCGCGATTATGAATATTCTCCATTAAGTAATTCGTCATAGCGTACATTCTAACTTACGTAAATCGTACTTTTAAACTTTATGAATACAGTACATCTGTATTTTAAACTTCGAAGTTCAGTAGTACAGTCATTTTTAGGGTTCCGTAGTAAATAAGGAACCCTTATAGTTTCGTCATGTCCGTCCGCGGTCTTTATTTTTTTTGGGTGGGAAATTATCAAATAACTTCTCCCGCTCTGGGTGGAGCGGGAGGGCGTGTCAGACTCTTACTGACTAAAACCCACCCGTGTTCCTCCAGTTGCCATGTTGCCGGGGGGCCACGATATCCCTATCGGCCCGTATGGTCTAGCTCCTAGACTCTTAGTACTAAAAAGCTGTAATTTGGGATGGATATACATATTAATTACGCCGACAAAGTGGTAAAACAAAATTATTAAAAAAAAAATTTTGTTCTATCCCATGTTATGGGGCATCATTGGAAAGGTCCTTCAAAAAATTGGGAGTATGTGAAAACCATTTTTGGATTCAGGGATCCGTTTGTGAAATATTAAGCTTTAAAGTGCAAATTTTTGTTAGAGTCAAGTGTCCCCCCCCTGCCAGCCAAATGGTTCGTTTAGGATGTGTGAAAAAAATCTCAGCAGTAGTTTATATAACGAAATTAAAAGGAAAACTATCACAGCTAAGTAGGCTCTACAAGTTAACGAGTAATAATCGACCAACTTAACTTTGCAGTTGCAAAAACATATTTTCCCATACATTCCGTATGGGAGAACATATTTTTCAACTACAAAGTTAAGTTTTGGGATAAGTTCATCCCAACTACGGAACCTTTCATTGTGCGTGGTCCGACACGGACTTGGCCGGTTTTTATTTACATTTAAAAAACAAAAAACTTACATTTTTTATTACCAAAAAAAATCTACAGACTCAAAGAAAAACTAGAAATGCGTGTTTGTAAATTGCATAACGAGTATGTACCAGCTTTGTTCTTACATTTTTTTACCAACTTTTTGAAGATATGTTCGTGACCAGATGATTAGTTAGCCGAGTACCAAGAAATGAAGGACCAGAAAAAAAAGGAAATTATGTCTTTTTTGATCTCGCGTTGCGTTCAGCTTCCATAACAATTCGTTTTGGAACAGTTCTTTGGAATCAAGTTTAGGGGACTTTGATAAGGTATAAGGCACGTCGTCCACGACGCTACCCAAAAGTAACAAGTTACAAACTCAAATCACATAGTATCACGTTACTTGTGAGTAGCGTCGTGACACTCGTGGACCATGGGCTTAAGAAACAGTGGGATCCTAGAAATACAACAAAAAAAGAAGACGGGAGATGTTATGGGACACCCGGATGAAACGAAGTTCCTTTCGCTGTATATTTATGTATTAATACAGAGCCATCTAGTATGGTCTCAATATTCAAGTGTCAAAAGTTTTTTTTTAATACAGAGCCATATAAAAAACAAAAACTTTGACGCATGAAACTGACTTTTTCGGGCATAACGTTTTTTCGTTACGTGACGATTTATGCCTATTATTATTATTTATGGCTTGCGGTAGGAGTTTACCAATCTAACAATCTTGGTCTAACAATCTTGTAAAGAGCTTTACAAAAATATGTAAACAACCCACTCTACTCAAGAGTTGTCACACACAGCCAAGCGCAAATCATCACTTGATGAACACAAAGTTCGACAAAAACTGGGTTATTCAGAACTCGATGATATTTGTCACAGACGATTTGTTTGTCGCAAAGACAATGTGGAGGAACATCCGCAAAGCAATTGATGTTTTTGTGCGCCCATGCAAGTTGAGATGACACCAGTGGAAGTTTTTGTGTGTTTTGCTCCATAAGTCATTTCTACATGTTAGGGTTCCATTGGCGTTCAAGGCCCGTTGCAAGATCGTGCTCTTATCATCAAACGAGTATTTTCTAATGGAATTGACTAAACATACTGACTAAAATGCGTATGCAATCACGAACTCTCTACCAAGCGGTGATTAAGAATAATTTTCCTTTTAATATAACGCCAAAACGCTTTATCAATCCCCTTTCTAAATAAAAACCATTTGTCAATAACCTATCCATATTGTAAGTTTACAAATTGATTTGATTACATCGATTATGTTAATGTCAAGTACATCAATGTGGTCATAGTACCGAGTTATAATATAATAAGACTCACTTGTGCGGAAGAGAGACCCATGATAATAATGCAATAATTTCCTATGCTATGACGCTATGAAGTGTGTTTAAACTGATAACAAGACTTAATTGCCTATGGTCAAGTTTACGCGATCATGCGACGGCATATAATATACCTACCTATAATATACAGTTATAGTGGATAGCTAGGCCACGAACGCAGATTACAGCAAAATAGCTTTTTAAAGCCAGTCCCTTTAGAGGCAATAGCCTCTCCGACTCTGATTGCAAAAGCGTTTTAACACAATACATTATTAAGATTCTACCTAGTGAAGTAAATACGGCTGCGGTTGAATTATTCTAAGAAAATATAGATAGTAGTACTACTACTGATGGTAAAGCACGCAGAGGTGAAGAAGTAAATATGCAGAAGTTCTATGGTCTACTATGGGTATATAAATGACATGATTACTTTGTAAAGTATTATATTATTTTAATTATTGTGAATGTGAGGACTATGTGGATATTATTTTTATTTTTCTGCTAGTTTTAGTGATGGTCTGGCAGTTTGAGTAGTTCATGCGGCCTACCCAAATGTCCTTTCTTTGGTATTGTTCGTCGTTTTGAGCTCCTTATGTTCTGAGTTGAACTCCACGATTACTGACAAATGCTTGCACTGACTGGACAGGTCCACTCAAATCTGTGTGGTTCTTTCCTCAAAAGACCTTTTCAGACACTAATCTACATGGTTCTCATATGGCCTGACCAAGATTATGTCTGGACTTCAAAAGAGACTGCGACCTCTGAGTTTTTTTCGGTCTTTCTTCTCAGAGTAGTCAGATAGGAAACGCCGAACTCATCTAGCTTATTTTTTTTATATGACGTGTAAAAGTGATTCTAATATCCTATTTACAGAATAAACAATTTCATTTCATTTCATATCAACAAGGTATCACTATCACTACATATTATAAAACAAAGTCAATTCAATTCATATAATCATTTATTAATTTTCAGTCCCCCGCTACGTCTGTCTGTCTGAACGCGATAAACTCAAAAACTACCAAACGGATTTTCATACGGTTTTCACCAATGGACGGAAGGATTAATTCGTGCATAGTTCATTATGGTTTTGTGTGAATTGACTGAAATATTACGATGATTGTTTACTGGCGTCCAAAAAACTGCTTAAGACAACAATGTATAACGAAATTAATAAAATTATCAAATAACTTCTCCCGCTCTGAGCGGAGCGGGAGGGCGTGTCAGACTCTTACTGACTCACCCGTGTTCCTTCAGTTGCCATGTTGCCAGGGGCCACGATATCCCTTCCGGACTTTCCCGCGACCCCGGCAAACATTAAGACATATTGTTTACCTGGATTAACACACTGCTACTACTACTTTTACTTTACTACTTTTAATCCCGAAAACGAAAGTTAGTAATTGATTAGCTAACTGAAAACGTGAAGGGTGTCTTGTACTCACTATTATGAATAACTTTTACTAATACCCAACCCTGAATCTTGAAAAAAATCAGCTGATCACATTTGTGTTCGTATAACTCTGCAAAATGTTGAACAGCAGATTTATTTTTCGCGATTTCTGGGTTGTTCCCTGAGTAAAAGTTATTAATTATCATGATTACAAAATAACTGAAAACCTGAAAAGGTGCCATAGTACTGTGGCGGTATCTACAATCCCTCGTATGTGAACGTCACGCAAAATCCTGCATCGCGCAAGCAGAGTTTACCGCGCGACTAGCATATATACAACGTCCCGTTAACAATCGTCGAGCAGTAGCTTACCAGACACAAAGCCCGTCTCGTCGGAGTATCCTCCCTTTTTTATGGCGGATAAGTGAACTTTACACCCTATTCCTCATACCTCTATAGTACCTACCTACTCTTGATAATGAACACATTATCATGAGTACATTTCATTTACAATTACTTATTTATTATGCTTGCTTTATATTGTATGAAATGCACCTTCTGTTCACACTTATACAATGTGTCACACTCGTACACAAGCTACCCAAACTCGTTGATTTCGAAAACTGTATTAAAAGTGGAAAAATTTAGTCCACATTCACGTTGTCCTTGTTTACAAGCAAAATACGTAAACAAACATTCACCTTGAACTTTACCGCTGTTTCTAAGAATTGTAACAATAGAGTAGATAGCGAAGGTTTTGAAGTAGGTATATGATCTTATTCTTCTGGAGAGCGAAAGTTACTGCGTCAGCTTCCTAAGTTTTCCCTATAACGAGGTATTATGGAACTTATTGTTCTGCATAATTATGCTAAAGTGCCTGCTACACGGTCGCCAACCGCGTCCCGAAAGAGGTGACCTTGGTGGTTTACGACCAAATTTCAAACAGTTCTGCCTGTCGTCAACCAAGGTCTCCTCTGTTGAGGATGCGGTTGGCAGCCGTATAGCAGGCACTTAAGAATATATAGGGATATCCCTATTCGTGTTTTTATGTGTTTGTTATGTTACAAGATTACACAGTCAACACAGCTTATTTTTAACCGACTTCCAAAAAGGAGGAGGTTATATGTTCGACGCGTATGTTTGTTTTTTTTTTTTTTTTTTTTTTTTTTTTTTTTTTTTTTTATGTATGTCCACCGATTTCTCCGTCATTTGTGGACCGATTTTGAAAATTCTTTTTTTGTTTGAAAGGGTATGCTCCCAAATTGGTCCCATATAAATTTTATTAACTTTGCTTGGGTAGTTTTTGAGTTAGCTACAAAATACTTAGTTTTTTCGCACTTAGTATGTAGATGATATGATAAGTTCCTGTCACTGGTAGCAGGTAGTGGTATTTGAATGTGTGTGGGGTAAGTATCACAACTAAAAAGTGAAAAATAAAAACTTTTTGCAAAAAAAAACAACCGACCTCCAAAAAAAAAAAACTACAAAGTGAAAAATAACTTTAATTTCGGAAGTCGGTGGCAAAAAACGAAAACACAAAACCCAAGACACCGACTTCCGAAATTAAAGTTATTTTTCACTTTGTAGTTTTTTTTTTTTGGAGGTCGGTTGTTTTTTTTTGCAAAAAGTTTTCTAGTTAATATTTCGGGCTTATTTTTTGTAAATCCATCTAACGTCAAATCAATCCTACAAAAAACATATTCCATCGTTAATTTATTCATTCATAAGTCATTATTTTTTAAAGCTAATTTAAACCAGTATCCCTTCTGAAATATCTTAATAGTGCATCTAGCCTATATGAACATCTAGCCTAGGTACATGATGAGCTCATGAATATTAGCCATCCTATCTGATCTAAGTCATCAATCACAATTACTTCTCTTTACACGCGTCCTATAATAAATAGTATAGTGAGTAGTCGTGATTAAGTCTGTCGCGTCGGTAAGAATAAATTATAGGTTACATTGTGATTTTTTTTTTTCTAGATATTCATCTTGTTGTTGTGTAGAATTAATAATAATTAGTCGATTCATGAACAATCTCGTGTCACTTTTTGTTGCTTGTTAAACACGCCGGCGCCGGCGCCGGTTGTTATTTATGCTATCTATGTTAAAGAGAAATGTCAGTAACAGTATTTATAGAATTGATCACGGATACCTGTGTCAGCTTCAGGTTATGCTCTTGGCCTTAATTTTTTTCTGTATGGCCTTTCGCAGG
Source organism: Agrochola litura (assembly GCA_949152395.1). Taxonomy (NCBI): domain Eukaryota; kingdom Metazoa; phylum Arthropoda; class Insecta; order Lepidoptera; family Noctuidae; genus Agrochola; species Agrochola litura. The sequence continues at coordinate 23,719,329 of OX424503.1, read as the reverse complement.
TCAACCCTATGAGGTTGTCGACCGGGCTTTCCTATGGATGCCTTAATGAAAGTCGGCTTCCAGCCAGGGCATGACTTTTCATTTCAGATTCGGAAGTACCCATACGTTTAGAGCAGTGGTTCCTAACCTTTTCAATATTGTTACCCCTGTGACCTATTAGGAAAACTGATTTTACACCGACCTTAAAATGTTATCAATACAAACAAGACAAGCGTAGGTATAAATAATTCTTACGTGTTTTATATTTAATTTAAACAATGAATTAAGTAAAAATTTTTAGTGTGATAGTTGGTATTGTTTTGCATTCAAAAGTTTTTTATGTAAGGTTTAGTTTCGCTTAAAGCGCATCTTAAGTCATGTTCCACATTGAATTGGTGCCGGCCTTTGTTTTCAGTGTAACCAAAGTTGAAAAACCACTCTCACATCTATACGTGGTGGCGAAGGGTACTCATAAGCATTTTTATTAAAGCTCTGTTAGCTATTAACAGTATATTCGGCACCAGTTTTGGTCCCACCAGATTAGGTCTTTATTATTTGGTTCTTTGTCACCCCCACAGAATATTTACCCCCGCGGGGGTAATTACCCCCAGGTTCGGAACCCAGGGTTTAGAGACTGTTTAGTTCTGTAGAAGTTTATTTATTTTTTCTATAAAACGAAAATACACCAACAATAGGATGTTGTATGAATATTTATTGAGAGCAGTGGTGGCCCAGTGGTAACGGCCGCGACTTACGAGTTGTAGGTAGTAGGTTCAAACCTGACAGGCGCTTTACTTTATGTAAATTATTTAATCACCACTGCTCTCAAAACGGTGAAGGAAAACATCGTGAGGAAACCGGCATGTCCTATAACCAAAAAATCGAAGACATGTGACATCTACCAACCTGCACTGGGCCAGCCTGGTAGATTACGGCCAACTCCGTCTCATTGAGAGGAGGAAATAGGGATTCATTTATCATTATATATAGAAATATCTGAATGACACCAGAGTGGAAATTAAACATGGCAGCATCCGTGATATTGATAACTACTGATAGCAACATGGTTTTCTTGTGGGTGCTGGAGGTCAGGCGTAGAGAATTAAATCTTCTGTTAATATTGTGTTGTATGTAATATGTAATGAAAGCTTTGCGTAATGATATTTGACGACTAATTTTAATAAGAACGTTACAGGATAGTTTATGGAGAGCAAGAAGAATGGAATGGAAAAAACTGAATCCCTGTAGCGAAAGAAAGTTTAACATATACTCAGAATAAATAAAAAACCAAGACAGCGCTGCGAACAATACAGTGAAGCATGCCATAACTACACCTCCACTGTGCATACACGCTCACACGCACACATTTACAACCGCTTACAATGAAACTACACCTCACTAAGTGCACACATGGTTCCGAAACCGGCCTCACGTTACTGTTGACAGCGCTATGACTTGGTTCTTTATTTGGTCTGAGGACTTATAATGAAGAAGCGTTATTATTAATAAGGTGCATAGCGAGTTCTTTGCATATCCTACGCAAATAAATTACAATATTAAAGAAACAAAGGGCTTCTTATTCCCTTTAAATAAAAGCGCATTTAACAAGTTTAATCTCCTTTATCACACCACCTAAACCATGAAACACAAAGAATGTAATATAATTATGTAAATGAAGAAATAATTAGTGTCATCAGTATGCGGTTTGATGCGGCGCGTGACGAGCTTGCCGTCACTGCAGAACGGAGTGATAACATACTCTTTGGTCACTGCCAAGACCGGAGTCTCCGGAAGGTCACGTTAGACTGGCGCCGGCGCATCCATGGTCTGTTCCAAAAGTACCTGATGAAAGTCTAAACAAACCCTCATCATCATCTGCCTAGCCTTTTTCTCAACTATGTTGGGGTCGGCTTCCCGTTTAACCAGATGCAGCTGAATACCAGTATTTTACATGAAGCGACTGCCTATCTGACCTCCACAACCTAGTTACTAGGTAACACGATACCCCTTGGTAAGACTGGTTGTCACTTTTTTGGGCTTCTAACTACCCGTAACGACTGTCAAAGATCTACAAACGACAGCCAGGACCAACGGCTTAACGTGCTTTCCGAGACCCCTCGGTCTTGGTATGTAAAGATGGTCACCGATGCACGGACCAACCGCGGCAAGCGTAGCTTAACCTGATCGATCGACCCGTGTGGCTGTTATTACTTAGCCACGAGCTCCTCAGTCTAAATAAACCCTGTTCAAGTTAAATTTTTACACAATCACACACTAAAGGGAATTAAATAGTAACACATCAATCTGTATTTAGATGGTTTTAAATTTATATCTCACCACTTTTACCAAAAATTATTATTTGAATATTTTTTTTTTAATTTATTGATAGGCCTGCTCTTGACCTCGACATTATTAAATAGTAATTAAAAATCGTCGACAAAAATTGAGGTCATAAAATTAACCTTAATTTTCAAACGAAAAACATGTTTAAGGTGATTTATGAATTTTGGGTTTAATTATTCAAATACACAAATTGGGATCCACAGGTACATTTTAAGACACATTTGTTTACATTTTAATTAGATACTTTTGAAACCTACACATGCATGCTGATGGTTCGTGGACTATTTGGGTATTTCGTTGCTTGGTAACATGACGCAGCTCACGTTTAGAATGTTCACTATGACGTATATTGTATAAATTGTTTTGTTGGTAACCTGACTAACAACTAAAGAGTCCTTAATTAAAAGTTGTTACCGTGGCTCAAACACACATTGAAACTCAATGGGTCATGGTGTATTCGCACGCGTTGCCAATCGTAAAGACAAAGTTTAAATGTAATGTAAATCTGCGACACCCATAGATACTTTTAAAGCGGAACATAGTTATTTTGCTTGGGCGGCTTTACCACATGGAGATTTACTACTTTTGAATTTCAAGTTTTAATTAAATAATAAAGTTTAACAAAACTCAGTTTGAATTAATATTGACCCCAATAACAAGATGTCTTCAGTTGTCGTCTATAATCGGTGACAAGATCAAGTTGATCGTTACTGATCATCTCAATCAGGGCGTCGATCAGGAAGTCATTAATTTAATGACACAAAGTGACCGTGACATTGTCAATTTTGTTTAAATTGTGTTTATTGAAAATTAAGGCTGTTCACCGTACATTATTTAATCGAATGCAGATTTATTTGAGATTCCATATTCTTGTTGGTTTATTTCTACGTTCTTAGTTTGATTTTATGAAATCTAGTCCTAGATGTGAAAATGATTCGTCTTGCTTGTCAAAAGTATAATGTAATGTACCAAATGGGACTTCAACATAACTACTACTACTATAGGTAAGTACATCTCTGCTTACCCCTTCGAGGAAAGCAGCCGTGATGTTATGTATGTATCATTTGGTTGACAGTGCTTACAAGTATTTAGCTTCAACGCTTATAAACAATGAACACGCAAGATACATAGGTATTATTAGTTAGTGAATGCCGAAAAAGCAGCATATACATATAGACATAAGCCTGGAGAAAAAGTGACAAATACATACTAAGCAGATATCAAATTGGGATTGGATAGGAGGATGATGGTAGAGGATAAGTTAGTTTTATGGCTTCCAAATATCTCTCTGACTTAATTTATACTTCGTGATCAAGAGCGGTTATGTTGGTATGTTTCCGTTATGTTTTGGTGAGTGTTTACTGATTCATGGAAACCCCAGTGTGGTAATATTTACCAGAAGTGGAGAACTACTCAAGTTTAAGTGTTTACGAGTTGTTTACTCTGTTGCGTAACCACAAACGCGAATATTTCGTCGTGATACATACAAAAAAATGTTTACATTTCTTCTATCGTTTCACAGAAACCATTCTAGCTTCGAACATTATAAAATTTCTGAGAACTGTGAGAGAAACAAAACTTTCCTCGACCTGGGGATTTAGTAAAGATTACCTCTCAACCACTGGATCTGGGATCTAGATTCTAGATCCACAGATCCAGTGGTTGAGAGAGTGGTGTAATTATAATCGGTAGCTATTTAATGAGGTGTTATTATGTATATAGTGTCGCCCTGACCTCGCTCGTAACTGCTCTGAACTGTATCGCATTACATTGGCCCTGTGAAGGGCAGGGCATGTAATAAAGCAGTTGTTAATATATAACGTATGCTCAAATCTAACATACTCTGAATGTGAAGAACCTTTTTTTATATAACTGACTTTTATAAATTGGGAAACTGTAATAATAGCTGGGTTGTACGGATACATCCTAACTAATAATATAAAAAATGCGAAAGTGAGTTTGTTTGTTTGTTGGTATGTTTGTTTGTTTGTTACGCTTTCACACTAAAACGGCTGAACGGATTTGGATGAAATTTAGCACATGGGTAGACCATGACCTGCAGAAGGACATAGGTTACTTTTCATCCTGGATCGCAGACGAAGTCGCAGGCAACAGCTAGTACACACGGCTACACACCAAGCTATACATTTCCAGTATAAGTTGACCTCGCATTGTACGGAAATCGTATACAATGCCAGATCAGCATAAACTGGTTTTGTATAGGTTGATGTGTAGCCGTGTGTACATAAATAAACTCACGAATTCTTCTCATGGGAGTCGGTATGCCGTACGGTGTGCAATTAATAAATAATAATAAATGACTTTCGTGTTTCATGTTTTTTTATGATTTTACACGTGTTTGATTCGTGGCTTTTGGTTGACTCATGATCTGAAAACCAGTCTGACAATCCCAGAAGTGAGTGAACGCATAAATAAAAATGATGAATCTCGAATAAAATACATTTTTAATTAGTTCACGTTGTTTTTATCAATATTGTAAATCAAAATATCAAGTCCCGAAAATTGTTTCAATTGATAGAAGAAAAGACTTCAACGCGTTTGTGCTCATTTAACTTTCATATTTTATGTTACTGACAGCTTCCAACTAACTACTAAGATATAGGTAATTAGAATAGTCATTGGTTGCCTTGGAGTCGATAAACAGACCAACATTATTGTAACCTTTTGTCTTTGAAATCTTACTCAGAGTATATCCACTGGGCCAAATAAGCAAACTCATTTAAATCAATTCAGTATCAAAAAGATTTTTTGCTCACTTATATGATTTATTATAAGAAATACTGCATCGTTCATCATCAATACACACATAAAAGCATGTGGAAAATAAATAAGTACCTACTTTAGTATGGACACGACATCTGAGGTCAAAGCTGTAACCCGTCTGAGTGCATTGACTCATTCCTCCTTGACATTGAGTAAAACAATGGAGTCTCGTCTTACTGTAGGACAACAGTATAGCTTAAAGATTTTACGCCTTTTCTAGCTAATGCACTTTATTAAAAATAATTAGTGAGTACAGACATTTATTTATTATTGATTTATTTATTTAAGTGTACATTATATGCACTTTATTCAATCAAAATAGCAATTTAACGTCAAATAAAATAAGACCTTCGGTTAATTAAATGTATACTGTAATGTAACGTAAATAAATTAAAGCATTTTTAGAACTCTGGACACAAGGAGAAATTAATAAAAGGTTTCACGCAACAGGAAAAAGGACACAAATTGACACAAATCCTCATACAAATACCTACATGCTATTTTTGTGACCTAAATCGATTCATTCTCAGTATCCAATACTTACTCAGGTACTTTAAAACCGTGTCATGATCATGTGGTGAACCTGTTAGTTATCAATCAGAGGATCTTCGTCATATGTGACGTCAGAGATGCGTAGTTCACTGGGCCTACGTGACGGGTAAGTCGTGGCATTGTCCTTCAAGTGACGGATTCGGGTATGATTCCACATCAAGCATAGTTGAATGACATTCAAAATTCAAATTCAAAATTCAAACTAGGTACGTACTTGGTACGTACTTGGAGACATTTTTCTTCCATCGTTTTTGAAGTAGGTTATAGGTACCTACGCAGTTTTCCAACGTAAATAAAAATGGGTGGCCCCTTGTTTCGCAGACAGAAATTTCATAGAATTTCGTTTCGCAGAAAATGTTTAGTATAATATTTGGTCTTTGTATTTTTATTTAGAATATTATTGTTTTAAAGACTATTTACTTTAATGAAACATATTTTACAAAAACACAATTCAATGAATTATATAATCACTTTTTTTATTTAACAAATTTATCAAACAGCACAATTATTTTTAAACGAATATTGTTTGTTCGGTGTATTTTTCCATTGTATTTTATTTCAACGAAAATGTAAAAATAGACGCTACGCTATCCGTAATTTTATAAGGGTACATATTTAAACTTAAAAGTCGAAAATGAAGTGTCGAATTAAAGTCGAATGAGAACTTAGGCTGTAAGAGTGAGCGTAGCGAGCTCGGAACTTGGTTCACCCCGACTCGGACGGGTTAGGTTAGAAGTCAGTGGTTATGTTTTTTTAAACCACACAGAAATAGGAGCCCCGCCTAGCGAGGATCCGTCGACTACGCAGGCTGAAAAAAAAAATTACCCTTTAAAATGATAAAATACTATAGACTATTGAATATTTGTCAAAGGTATGAATTGAATCGTTTGGAAACTTTCACTCGATAAAATGTTTTTCTTGGCAATAAATTTCATAGTAACTAAACAATATGAAGATAAAGAATATTTGATTTGTTATTCTATGATATGAATATCGAAACATAAAATTTTATTTGTAAAAAAAATCAATGATTTAACTTTATGGAAAGTAAGTATTCTACGTATTGATTACTCTATGAAATGACAATATGAGAAAAAAATTGTGTGAAACGAAATTCTATGAAAATTAAAGCTATAAAACAACATACAGACGCCTGCACATCAAGCTACCCGAAACTGAAACTCAAATTTTCCCAATCAACTTTAAACCTTATGCTTTAGCAATAAAGTTGAAAAGTTATTAAAGAAATTTGACAGATTGTAGTAGCTATTGGTGCTGGCGTCTGTACATACAACCATAAAAATGTGAAAAAGACTTTTATACCCAAATCAATCTTCTTTTCATTCGGATTTGCTTTAAATCAACAATAACATAAATATTTTAAAAATAAGTATAAAATATATTTTTACATAATTTTACTGTTGCAACACACCGTTGACGCCATAAAAAGCTAATAACGTGTGTGCTAAAAAGCATGATTTATATTAATAACACAACGCCTACGTGAGATGGTATCTATAAAGAAAAGATCTGTAAGAAAGATAAGTAAGCCGATAACCCAATAAAAGATTCCATGTTGACTGTTGATAGACCTATAAATGAGAGGTCCTACGTCATAGACCGTGGTCGTGACGTCAGTCGGTACTTTATAAAGCCACCGTGATGGGCATAGAGATGCAAGGCTCGGTCTGGTAGGCATATTATGAATTGTAGTCAGGTTTTGCAAATAATTTAGAAAATTTCTCGGAAAACTGGCGCCAAACCAATACGATGTACCTACACTTTTTTGCTGTCACTAAGCAAGATGGCGAATGCCTCAAACTCAAAGCACTTAATTATTTCAATAAACCCATTTACAGGCACCCCGTCATTCAAAATGTAGATTTTAATTTTTTGCACTCAAAAATTCACTGTCTAATTAAAAGTCTAAACATTTCAATTTGGGACAGTTCCTCATATTTATAATAGTTTTTGTTTTAATAAAAAACTTTTTACAAAAAAAAACAACCGACTTCCAAAAAAAAAAACACTACAAAGTGAAAAATAACTTTAATTTCGGAAGTCGGTGTCTTGGGTTTTGTGTTTTCGTTTTTTGCCAACTAAAAAGTGAAAAATAAAAACTTTTTACAAAAAAAAAACAACCGACTTCCGAAATTAAAGTTATTTTTCACTTTGTAGTAAAACACTACAAAGTGAAAAATAACTTTTTTTGGAAGTCGGTTGTTTTTTTTTTGTAAAAAGTTTTTATTTTTCACTTTTTAGTTGTGGTACCTACCCCACACACATTCAAATACCACTACCTGCTACCAGTGACAGGAACTTATCATATCATCTACATACTAAGTGGGAAAAAAAATACGTATTTTGTAGCTAACTCAAAAACTACCCAAGCAAAGTTAATAAAATTTATATGGGACCAATTTGGGAGCATACCTTTTCAAACAAAAAAAGAATTTTCAAAATCGGTCCACAAATGACGGAGAAATCGGTGGACACACATAAAAAAAAAAAAAACAAACATACGCGTCGAACATATAACCTCCTCCTTTTCGGAAGTCGGTTAAAAATTACGCACTTGTAATGAAAAATGTGTTGCAGTGCTTTGATTATTATTATCGAATACCATCGCGTTTGGTAATTATAATTTAAAAACTAGCTAAATAAAAAGGCTGTTTTTATTCTATACGATCCGTTCTAAATTTCTCTGGCCTTGGAAACACTTGTCTTTTTTTTATAAGCAGTATCTAATCAATGAGAGCAGTGGTGGCCCAGTGGTAACGGCCACGACTTACGAGGTCGTAGGTTCGAACCCAGACAGGCGCTTTACTTTGTGTAAATTATTTCATCACCACTGCTCTCAAAACGATGAAGGAAAACATCGTGAGGAAATCGGCATGTCCTAAAACCGAAAATTCGAAGACATGTGACATCTACCAACCCGCACTGGGCCCGCGTGGTGGATTACGGCCCACTCCCTCTCACAGAGAGGAGGCCTGAGTCCCAGCAGTGGGAACATTATAGGCTGATGATGATGATCTAATCAAACATTTTGGGTAAGCCCAAGTCTTAATAAATCTTAGTTAATTAATTGATTTCTTAAAATAATAGATAAATCGAGATCCTCAAGAACGTTCTGTGCCTCATGCAAATAAATGATTTAGATTTTATGTTTTGTGTTAAAATTATTGTTAAAATCTAAAAGGACGGAAAAAAGAAGTATGAAACAAGAAAATATTCGTATTTGTAGGTAATCCTAACGGTGCAGCGGTGGTCGAATGCCTTTCGCTATAAATTAACTGTACGTCGTTCAAAATATAACGTCGTTCGTTACTATTTTCAGTAACTGGTTTAGAGTTTTAACTAGATTGATAACCCATTTCTTTTTGTAGATCTTTGACAGTCGTTACGGGTCGTCAGAAGTCCGAAAGTCTGACAACCAGTCTTACCATGGGGTATCGTATTACCAAGGGGTATCTGGGTTGTGGAGGTAAAAATACTGGTATTCAGCTGCATCCGGTTAGACTGGAAACCAACCCCAATATCGTAGTCGACCGCAGGCAGCAACAGCAGGCGACATGTCGCCGCGACACGACTGGTTTTTATGCATTTATATGAAATAGCTTCCGTAGCTAGCGACACGTTGGTTTCATAGAAATTCGTAGAAACCAGTCGTGGTACCTTTATGGTGTTTTTGAACTAAAGCCTACGTGCCGGTAGGTACGCACTCACCTTGACACATTATCATCAAAACATTAATCAACAAAAATGCCATCTAGTTATGCATAGAGGATGGTTGAGGTCGTGAAGTTGATGTACCAAAAGTTTATAAGCCACTAGCATCTGTCTCCGACGAAGTCAACTATACCATAAAAAATACCCACGGCTATGGCTCACGGGCCATAGTTTAGCTTTCCATCTGTAAAATAATTTTTGTGATTGAATCAGTTCTTCCAGAGTTCTTCCTTTTACAAACAATCAATTTTACCTCTTTATAATATTATTTTAGATTTCCTTGAGCGTGGTCAAGAGCTACAAGCAATTACTACTCATGGTTTTATTTTATGCTAGACCTGGCTAGCTGAACTAATGTAGTCATGCTATAAATAACTATAATTATGCATTCAGAAATACCAAATGCATAATTATAACTGCTAATGAATGTAGTTTAAACCTGACGCTTCGGAACTACTGTGTGCATACGGCAAACATTAAAATGATTAAATCATGTGAATCCTATCTTATACAGACTCCGGGCTGCTACATATTCCTTATAAAAAACTCTGTCCGACCTGGAGATCGACCTTATGACGCGCTTGCTACCATACTAACGATGCAGTTGAAATTGGTACTCTAACACCCGGTTTCTGATTTGAAAAGTAATTGAGAACTTGTCAAACTCTGCTTTAGTATTAGGTACTTAAGGCGAAAGCCAGCGAAATTCAAAATTTCTTTGCGAAAAACGTAAGACATTTTTAATTTAGCGGGCAGCATTAAATTAATCGTAGAGTTTAATAATTTCTCAAGATCAAATTCTCAATTCAGAAAGCGATGTAAAATCAAGTTAATGATTGCATTAGCTCTTTATCCGACTGGTTCTACACCAGATTGCCCATTTCATTCTATATCAAAACAAAAAATTATATTATTAATATAATACAAAACATAATAATTCGTTATTAGACTACGTATCTACAGTCACGTACGCCGATGATCTTGATACAAGTAGTTACTGTTACTGGATAGTTAACTTGTTATAGTACCTACTAATTTATGGTTAAATTATGGGCATTGCTTCATAGTCTGTGCATTAAGGTTATTTGCCGGGTTGATCCATCGATCTTGACGACTGATGACATTCTTTGTGTTGTGATTTAAGTTAAGTAAATATTGAGTATGAGGTCCTGCGTTGGGTTTTTCCATCAGGAATTTCTCAGTAGCAGCCTGGAGTTTAGATTTGTGTCCGGTTGATATGCTCGCCCCTATTACATGAGACTTAAACATAACTGGAGAGATGTGGTCCTCTGCCTAATCTTTCGGGGATCACAGATGTGATGTCATCTTTGTTATATAAAAAAACACTGAACTGCAGGGCATTGATTAGGAGGGGTGGATGCATATCACAGAATTGTAGAATCGTAGAAAGCGTCTAAAGATATACTTATTTTTAGCAGTATAATTCAGACTGCCGAGAGTGAGCGAAATGAGAGAGAGAACTGTCATAGATGAAACAGTTGCCAAAGTTAATAGGATTATCACAAGGGATGGACAGCAGCTTTCTCATGCACAAACAATTTCAAAATTTGCAATTATCTGTCTGTTTTTTTTTTTCGGTTCCGTAGCATCTTAGGTACAATAAACTTCGTATTCTGTCGCATTTTATCATAAAGCCATTAAATTTATCTAAGGTTTTATCCCGGATTCTCATCGTTTGGCAACAGCACCAATGTAGCAACGATGAACAAACGAGTGTTCAAGTTCCCTAAAATAATTTGTTTAGTTTAAAAAGTTAAAAAGTATTATTGTGACTGAATTTCTGTATTTAATTTAGAGTAAGATACATATATTACAACCTCTTTCGAAATACCGTCCCAAGTCTTTGTACCTAGTTCCCATTGACAAACTGCAGTTTTTAATAATCTTTTATATTATGTCATAAATGGATAACCTTTGTACATATTATAATGAAAGACGAGATTAATTGTGGCTAATTAGCAGCTGACTTTTAAAAATGGACTATTATGTTTTGTGCAGTTTTTTCGAAGTAGGTACATAAAACCAGTCTAGTGTGTGTTTGAAGCATAACGCTAAGCCACATTCTTTTTTTTTTCGAAATTTTATAGGAATGTTAATGAATCAAGAACTCAAGAGTTGGTCAAAGCTGCTGACACATCAATTCCTAGATTCCTGCTGCCGGATATTCAGACGAACATCGATAGTTCTATACTTTTGATCTACCTAAATAATTTTTAAATGGTAAATATTATTTTATGACGCTACTTTTGTCCATAAATTCCACGGGTTTCAAGTGACAGGCTTTATTTTTTCAGGAATTCAAATTACTTCTCAAAGTTCAGGTGCCCTCGATCTGCTGTCATATGGAAAAGCAAGCATAGTGGTTGACTACTGCCTAAGTATTTGCGAAACCTACTTGCAAAGCTTCGGCACTATCAAAAGTAACGCCATCTATAAGAACCAAGTAAACACTACGGCGATGTTTGAATCAATCGCTGCTGATGACGATCGATAAAAGGCTGTTGTATAACAATATGATGATACGAGGTATATACATGCATAGTTTTGTTCATAGATGGAGCTTTGTTCTGAAACAAAGTTGTAGTTTAATATACATCACGCTTATATTAACCGTAGCGGCAGGTACAGGTGTAATGTTATCATTCTCTCGAGCTTGAGAATTGTGATTGTACCCAACTGTCCCACAGCTTCGGCACGGCAACGTCTTCCTTGTACCCACGTTAGCAACTGCGCGTTGGCAATTGCAGACCATATTTATTTATTTATTTATTTATATTTTTTTTTGGATCAAGTTTCCTCACTACGCTCGGTGTTTTCCTTTAGGCACCGTAGGCTGCTGCTGCAAAATTAATATTTTAGTTTTATTATTAATTACATTTGTTAGCAGCATTGTCTTGAGTTTTTTTTGTATCGCTAGCCCAGTAGGAAAGATCAAAATAATACGGATCCATAATTATGGACCGGATTTCTACATAGGCCTGCAGGCTGGCTGGGCCCCACTCGACTTACCCACGCAAGCTACCCCGACGAGGTAGCTTGCCTGCTTGACGGGGGATGTATGAATATTCAAAAGCAGCCTAGCATATCCGAGGTGCTAAAATTTTCGAGCTCGTTTTGCTCGCTTTACCATCATGAGTTCTCTTAAAAACATCACCGTTCAATCACTATAAAGTACTATATAATTAGTATTGTTTGAAGTAAGTTGGTTCAAGTACGTAACTTGACTGTTTTGGAATACGAGGAAAAGAAGATCTTTGTTTAGAAACGATGATTTATCATAAACTTAATTATATCTGATGTTTATTTATAAACATTAAAGTTGGTTAAAAAGTTATTTTCTCTATCTGCATTTTATTTGCGTTACCAAGATGGCTTCGGGTTGGGGGGGGGGCCTCAAATACCAAGTGCCCAGGGGTCCTGGGTCTCTAAGTCCGGGCTTGATTATGGATTCAGCCTACTGCGTTCTTTATCTTGTGCATTTATTTACTCAGCAACTGTTTTCGGCTAGTTTCTTTCCTAGGTCTTTATGTTGTATACCTTTTTGGTTACTGGAAATTACCGGTTTACTACAAAGCCAAACAATTAGCAGACAGCTCGATCGTTTAAGTGTTTTCCTTATCTTAAAACTCTCCTTTATCATGGTAAATAATAGCTGTATCATGGGTTCATGAAATTATTAAATTTATCATCATTAAATATCGTATTCGAGGCAATAGGTCGTGGAATCTCAGCAGCAGACTTCTTTTTCCACATTTGCACAACATTATCCCCAACAATAAACTTCATTGCTTCAAACTTAAAAGAAACAAAACAGTATGAGGAAAGTCAAATGTTTTCCCTATTGGACACCTTCTATCGTCGGTGGCTTCACGTACTTATGCTATAGTACCTACTCCTACAGTACAAAACATGTAAATCTATGGGATCAACAGCCTGCAATTGCAAGACAATAATAATTTGTGATTTTTTGAGTAGCTGTGTACCTACCAACCGTACACAATTTTTTGTTGGAGGTGTTCAATATGTAAATAAAATAAAAATCTTGAATGTCTTTAGCTGCAGTGGCTTTTGGTATCAGTAATCAATGATATTGATACTAGCAGCGCCCCGCGGTTTCACCCTCATAAGTCTCAATCCCGTGAGAATATCGGGATAAAAAGTATCCTATGTCCTAACCTAGGTTATGATCTATCCATGTGCCAAATTTCATCCAAATCTGTTTAGTTGTTTTAGCGTGAAAGCGTAACAAACAAATAAAGAAACAAACTCATTTTCGCATTTATAGTTATTATTATTAGTTAGGATAGTTAGGATTGCTGCGGCATTTGCCGGTGAGATCTTAAATGAACCTGCGCACTTCTTCGCACTTTATTTCAAGGATAACAAACCATTGTTTGAACCAGGAAGCCTTACGTACCCTTTAACTTGATAATTCCGTACCTACTGCTGACGATGTCGGTGTAAAGTGTAATCGACTCGGTCGAATTATGAGCGCTCTTTAAGGTATGAAGTTCGGCACTTCCTGGATGCGTGAGGTGAAAACTGTCGTCACTCACATTTCATGAAAACCTTTGTTTGTTTTTAAGACTTTATGATGTGGTGACATGTGGTTGGAATAAACAATGTCAGGCTGTTTGTTAAGTTTTCACCTCTATCAGCTGCATATCAGCCTATAATGTTCCTACTGCTGGGACACAGGCCTCCTCTCTGTGAGAGGGAATAGCCCGTAATCTACTACGCGGGTCCAGTGCGGATTGGTACATGTCTTCGAATTTTTGGTTCTAGGACCGTCCGGTTTCCTCACGATGTTTTCCTTCACCCTTTTGAGAGCAGTGGTGATGACAAAGTAAAACGCCCGTCAGGGTTCGAACTTACGACCTACAACTCGAAAGTCGCGGCCGTTACCACCGGGCCACCACTGCTCTCCTGCTGATTATCACAAAATGATGACAAAATTCCTTGCAGCATCATATTCTAACATATTATGCCCCTTTATTATATTTATTTATTAAAACTTTATGCACAAGTAAAAAATACTGTACAAAGGCGGACTTAATGCCTGAGGTATTTTCTACCAGTCAGCCTTAGGGTGATGCAGAGACAAAACATGGCAGGTGCAACATAAGGGATTGTTAAATCGAAAAGAATACATACATATAAACTCAATAAACTCTGTCAGGAGAAATAGCGATAGCGAGAGGAGAAAACAAATCCAGCAAATGCCAACTTCTTACGAATATGTTCACGTGCCTTCACTTTTAAAGATAACCGACTGGTTGCCATCTTGATGTTCAGAGGGAGCACATTAAATATCAAAAAAATATCGCCTGGACAAAGAGAGAAGGGTGAATAAAACCAGAGCGGTGAGAAGGACATCGTTTAAGACGATTGTTGCTTGAACGAAGATTTTTACTATAGGCAGAGCATAGGTATTGAACATGGGAAGTCGGGTAAGAAGGAGAAGTGGGTTTGTCGAGTATAGAATACAACATAGACAAAGCCCTCAATTCTCTGCGCTGACGAATGGGTAACCATTTTAAAAGCAATCGGTGCGCAGACACATGTTCTTACTTACGAAGATTGAAAACGAATCGAATGCAGTTATTTAGAAGGCGGTCAAGTTTATTGAGGAGATCTGCATTCAGGTCATGGCAACACACATCACCATAGTCTACTATGGGAAAGATTAGGGACTGTACAAGCATTGCCTTTATGTGTGATGGGAGAAGGTTTTTCAACCGATAGAACGTTCCGGTGACTTTTTTACTTACAGTCGTAACCTGCATTTGCCAGTCAAGACATGTGTCGACATGCAGACCAAAATCCTTAACATCGAAACTAACGGGATGACTGAGTTGTCAGACATTATAGATGGCACAGTTAAGTCATTCAGCTTCCTCATACATTATAAACGTTGCTTAAAGTTTAGAGACGTTTAAACGTCAAAAATGTGTGAGTGAACAGTCGCTAATTTTATTAGTTCACTTTAAGCAACGTTTATAAATAACCCCCAAAATGTGCGCCAATGAAATTCCATGGTATTCAATTCATTGTTTTTAAAAATGATTAATTTTATATAATCCTAGCTAGTTTTTCCTGTAGTATTTCACGCAAAAATTCTGACATTCAAAACCCGCCCAATGCGTACCTATTATGATTGCAAATAAAATATTAAAGCACGTTCGACTACAGTATTTTTATTTCACGAAGCGACGCGCGTTTTACTTGTGGTTACCAAGTGTACGCACGGCTACACATCAAGCTACACATTTCCAGTATAAGTTGACCTCGCTTTGTAAGCAAATCCTATACAATGCGAGATCAGCATAAACTGGAAACTGCAACTGGACTGCTTGATGAGTAGCCGTGTGTACAAACACGCTGTGAGCAGCATTAACCTATAAGTTAAAAGTGCGGGGGAGCTCAACCCTCGCTACCTCACCCCGCACTCCAACACATATGGTTCCGACAGAGAACCCGCCCATTTCACGCTATTGATCTGGCCTCCATACCAACATTTAAACAGGGTAATAAGTTCAGTGGGGAAATCGATGTCCTTCAACTTCTTCCATGGAATTTCATAGGAAACCAGATCAAAAGTCCTGGATAAATCGAGAAAGCACGCGTACAGTGGAGTATTTCTGTCCGTATAATACCTGGCGGCATGCTAGACACAGTACATCACTCTCGTTGGACAGTCCTGGCCGAAAATAAAAAAAAGAAAAGAAATACCTGCCATTTTTTAGATTACACTATTTCTAGACCTTTGATAGTTTTTTTTTTCAGAGAAAATAATTTAGACTCCCGCAAACACCGTAACGCGACTCCGGTAGAAAATTTTCCGAGCAGTTTTCATAGAAATCGTTCCGACAGAGTCGCGCCGTGTCTGTCTGGGGAGCCTTAAAAGAACAAATGAGACATGTCGATTGACACACATAACTCATAAGACCCAATAGAGTTTCTTGTCCATTCTTCTCCATAGGTACCTACTACGCTTTGGAATGGGCAACTAGCTTCATATTTCTGACTGACCGACTCCTTGACAATTCAAAAGTGCCTGTAAATGGTTTAATTGAAATAAATGGTTTGAGTTTGGGCGTAAGAAATGTTACCTACCCTCATAAATTGCCAAAGCCAAACCAAAAAAACGTATTAAAATTTCATCACGGAACTCCATATTAAATGATCTTTGTCCAACCTGTAGGTATTCTCCGCATTATTAACAACATTAAGGTTCATTTGACCGCGGTATATATTGCGGGTGCAACGCTGCGCCCACGCATTGACTCGTCACCTTTGATTTAGTGATGTTTATTAACACAATGAAGGGCTATGTGGTGATAGTTTGTGTGGCACTCTGTGGGCTAGCAGAATGTAGTGAGGGTAAGTGTAGATAAGATGTGAAAACTGACTTATATTAATCATAGTTAGTAAGCTGATCTGTCTAAATCTTTAGATTCCAACATTTATGTTTGTGTACTCCATCTACCCCTTCGGATATACAGGAGGGATGTTCCGCTGTGTAATATAGCCATTATTGTTCCGCTGTGAAAATGGGACAGTGCTATTTATGCTGTATAGCTTAGCTCCATCTCTGTCTCACACTGGAACAATGATGGCTTTAACACGTCGTAGTACGGTCCCTGTGAAGGCCAATTTCCGTATTTACTTACAAACGTTCACAATTTAGTTGCAATCTCATCAGAGACAAATAATGTATTTTTTTTTTACAAAAATGAAGGTAAACTGGAGATATTTTTTTACAGATTGAAACTGAGATTAAATGCGATTGTTCTAAAAAATACGGGATTTGCCCCTCTGGAAATGTCGACTGATAGCAGAATCTCAAAAAGAGCTGTCAAATTATAAACAGTCTGTCTGAATCTCACAATTTCAGTTATCTTCTTTATTTCATTCAGCATTATCATACAGCTCGGATAACGAAATTAACAGTCGAATTGAAATTTTATGCTACTTATCAATTTCATTTCATTTTCTTCCAAAAACAGTTATATTTTAAAATCTCTTGATAGAGTTTGCAGTAGATAGTCTAGTTTATCCTGAAAACTTCATTTGTCACGCCATGATACAAATGAAGTTCAAAAGAAATCTTTCACATTCATTTAAAGTTTATTTTATTTGTGATTTACGAATTTGTTTATTTTGTTTTTATGATTCAAATCAAAAATACTTCAGCTTTACTTTAGTCGACCAAAATTTTGGTGTATTATCTGTTTATCTGAAAATGGCTGTGGTTTGAAATTGCCACCACAGCGAGCAAGAGCGATGATGCTCGTATCGTTTGTACGTGATGATGCTCGAATTATTTACACGCGATGATGCTTGAATCGTTTGTACGCGATGATGCTCGAATCGTTTGTACGCGATGATGCTCGAATCGTTTGTACGCGATGATGCTCGAATCGTTTGTACGCGATGATGCTCGAATCGTTTGTACGCGATGATGCTCGAATCGTTTGTACGCTATGGTGACTTACCCTGCAGTTATAGACTTACAAGGTTGTGAAAAATCAATCTGGTTTTTCCGTACAAAGTAATTAACCAAATATGAAGATAATTATTGAACACTTATATTTATTACAAGCGGCGTGTTGTTAATTGCAGTAGCCAATCAGATATTCATTTTAATTAATCATAACCCTTCCTTTTGGCTTTGCCGTAGTCGGGTAAAAAGAGGAAGAATTTCAAAACAGTATTAATTAAAGAAACGTTAATTGATAAAACCATCAGTCGGTAACAATACGGTATTCCCGGACTATTTTTAAAATAAATTGTTGGAAAAATGAGAATTCCTCAGAAAAAGATATTATCACAGTATTATTTACAATCCGACTTTCTCTGCCCTTAAACTGCCCTAAAAATAATAATGGTAGGGCCTCCAGTTTATAGTTTTTATCTGGCCTAATTATTAGAGAATTGCCATTCTGTCGTTAAGACATTCCAAAAACAATTTCCACGCGAACTCCGCCCCCATGCACTCCACTATCTGCTAAACGCTAACACATCAGTAATAAAGTTGAATATTGCGTACGCTCTTTGGTCGTGTTCGAGCACGGAACTAAATGTCGTAAGTCTCAATTCTTTTTTCGTTTATAACTAAAGTAATAATTGATCTAGAGAAATATCTTATATCTGGATAATAAACTATATTTTCTTACTGTCAATAATTATTTTAGGCATAAAAGCCGAGTAATCTTGTTTTTATTTCAAATAATCTTTAAAAAGACATGATTTTCGTATAAAAAATTGAATCGAGCAAAAATTTTCCAATTACGTAATTGTCTTATATATGGAAAGAAAAAGATCCAATAAATCATATGAGTACTAAAGTTCGATTTTGATTGTATGCGTGACTTTTTCAGAATATTAATGCAAATTAATGTTGGTATTGTTGATCGAAGAAATTAACGTACAATTTAGGGAGTCTCCTCTTAACTGTTTAACTAGCTTCTGCCCTCAACTTCGTCCGCGTGAACAAAAAAACAAACTCAACACCTTTATTTTCATTTTATGTCACTTTAAGTTAATGGTATTTATATCAACACACAATGCATAGATATAAGAAAGAAGATTTCTATGCTACAATGACTATTAGTGTACCTACCACCATCATAACTGTCCATAGGTAAAATATTATAAAGGTTTGTGAGTTTCAAAGTCAGATTTATGACTGTATTCCGGTATGCAGCGCCTGCTAACCTTCATAACTCATCACCAGTTAAGCAGCCTTATAAAGGCGGATAACAATTAAAATTCTATTGTGTCTCGTTAATGACAGTTGAAGGGTTGAGTGTACATAATAATATTACTGTACTCGCTTGTGTCGCCCACTTTTTTTGTCACGGTTTCCAGGTATTAGTGTAACTACAAAAAAAACACAGCAAACTTTTTTGTACGTCATATTTTTTTTGTCTGACTTCAGGCTTGCACACACAGCTTTAGTAGGTGTCAGCATTTTGCCATCTTGTACTGACCACAGAATTACATTATGGAATTAAATGTTCCTATTATATTTACTGTGTTGTTGACGTTCAGAAATTATTGTAACTAAACAATTTTGCTATCCAATCTTAAAACTTGACCAAATGTGCATTTACTTAACAAAATATTATTTCACATAAACCTACATGGGCACTTATGAAACGTCAGAAGCTAGCTGTCTCCAGTCTTACCGAAGGGTATCGTATTACTCAGTAACTGGGTTGTGGATATCAGATAGGCAGTCGCTCCATTAAAATACTGGTACTCAGCTGCGTCCGGTTAGACTGGAAGCCGACCCCAATATACTTGGGAAAAGGCTAGGCAGACGTTGATCATAATTCAAGTTAAATTATCTTCTAAATAAGTTTCTGTGACAATAAATATGTTTTCTTTATTTCACTCTCCAACTCCCGTCTTGTAGAACCCACAATCACGCCTTGTCGGGAAGAAGACACCGCCTGCCTCAAAGCGTCGGCGCAGGCAGCAGTGCCAGTGCTGGCTGCTGGCGTGCCCAGCATGGGCATCGCTGTCATGGACCCCATGCATGTGGAACAGGTCAAGACCACGCATGCTGGGCTTCAAATGGACTTCAGGAACACATCTGTGACGGGATTGAAGCACTGCAAGGTTTTGATGTTGAAGTGAGTAGAGTTGTTTTTCTGTTAGTTAAGCTGTTATGGAGAAACGTTTGTTCGCAAGTCCTGCCATCATTTTTCGTCTACAATACAGCATTATCGGATTCGTTTGAAAGGTGCTGGTCAAGTGCCAGTGAAATGATAGGAGAAACTTTTTAGTTTTTTGTCAAAAGGTCAAGTCACTATGGGATTCCTTTGGTTACAGGCGGGTTACAGTCGAATCGTTTAGCTGTAGGATAATTGTATTAAAATTCTTAGAATATTGTAGGAAGACCATGAGATTCATAGACCATTCGAAAAATTACTAAGTACCTACCTATTTTTTATGGAATACCAGAAAAGTAGATTGATTCAAACTGCAGATCATGATGACACTGCAATAATTTGCACGAGTATGATTTTTTTATTTTTGCTAAGGAAAATCAAGTTATTTAACAATCATTATATTTGCATGTTTATAATAACCAATAATAACAAATCTACGTCATCCTATTACGTAAAGTATACATGTTATCTCCCTTGCAGCCCTATTCTCATAATTCCTTGGACTATTAATATTAATTTCATAGTTTTTTTCTAAACAATACTTTAATGAAAAGATGTCGTTTCCTATTTCATTGTACACACGGCTACACATCTTTCCAGTTTATGCTGATCTCGCATTGTATTGGATTTCCGTGCTTTTTTTTTTTTCTGTATGGCCTCTGAGGCCATGACTATATAACCGAGCAAACCTGTGGATGCCTTAAGCTGCTACACTCAAAGCCTCCAGCCAGGGACTGAACGCTCGCTAAGGGCACCCCCTGTGTGTGTGGCTTAGGGCGTTTACCGGAGGCAGGACATCAAAGATGGGACGGGCTGGGTTTCAGTACAATGCGAGGTCAGCTTATTTTGGAAATGTATAGCTTGATGTGTAGCCGTGTGTACCTACACATAAGGTTTTTTTCAATTTCCAGAAAACTATATCCTTAATGATGTCTTAATACTTATCTAAATTAAAACCCCATTACCCCCATTAGGAGGTTATTTCCTTAGTAGGTTATAAAATAGATTCGTTCTAAGTGATGATTAATTAACTTTAATATACTTAATCCGATTTTTATATAACTAATTTTTCAGTGTATGTGGTTTAAATAATAACAATAACAAATAATAAAACAGAACTGTGGAGACGTTGTGTCGACCGTAATAAGACACAGATTTATATGCCTGTGACTTTGAGTGGTTAGCTTGCGTATTCTGTACTGAGCTCACGCAACGCGTCGTACGTCCAGCCAGTAATAGGACTCGCCCATCAAGGAGGTCCCAAATAAGACGCATTTTTTTTTTAAATTATCTTTTGAATGGTGAAGGTTTCAGAAAAATTCGCTTGATAGATTTTGCGTCATTCTCAGTTTTTCATCCGCGTTAGACATAACTTAACAAATTAATTTCACTATGTAATATAAACATAATCTAAAATATTCCTATATTAAGTTATTAAGAAAATGCTCTAATTTAACCCTATATTTTTTCCAAATCATTAACACTACTCGTTAAGACGTGATCTTCAGTATTAAATCATTAAAAGTCAATTATCGTCGTCCTAAGAGGCGTCGGGGCTCTGAGGAGGTAACCGGGCGGGTGAATTCAATACTAACAACCTACGATTTTGACAGCTCCAAGCGCAAAGTTATAAAAAAACCGGCCAAGTGCATGTCGGACCACGCACAATGTAGGGTTCCGTAGTTGGGATGAATTTATCCCAAGAACAAACTTAACTTTGTAGTTGACAAAAAAATCTTTTATACAGAATGTATGGGGGAACATGTTTTTACAACCGCAAATCTAAGTTGGTCGATTATTACTCGTTAACTTGTAATGCCTACTCAGCTGTGATAGTTTTCCTTTTAAATTCGTTACATAAGCTACTGCCGTGAATTTTTTCACATATCTAAAACCAACCATTTAGCTGGCAGGGGGGGGGACACTTGACACTAACAAAAATTTTCACTTTATAGCTTAATATTTCGCAAACGGATCTCTGAATTCAAAAATAGTTTTACACACTTACAATGTTTTTGAAAGACCTTTCCAACGATACCCCATACCAAGGGATAGAAAAAAAAAGCATCCCCACTTTACGAGTAGGGGAGGTACCCTAAAAAAAAATATTTTTCATAATTTTATTTTACCACTTTGTCGGCATGATTTATATGTATACTCATGCCGGATTACAACGTCCTAGTACTAACAGTCTTGGAGCTAGACCGCGGACAGACAGACAGACGGACATGACGAAACTATAAGGGTTCCTTGTTTACTACGGAACCCTAAAAATCTAGTCCTGGTAGTATTAATTAAAGCTAGTGTTGCCGTTGCCATCCCATCCAACTTTATCTCAAAACGTATCAAAGATAAAGGTCCTTTTTTAAAGTCCAGACTTTTGGAGGCTTAACAGATTTTAAATATAATAGAATACAATTATCTTTATTCAAGTATCGTATGACTCACAAATTATTAATAATACTTAAAACTATATTAGTAAATAAATAGTAGTGGATCACCACTGTGACAACCCATGTGAGATGGCACAACAGCGACCCACGAAAACACACAGTCTAAGTGACTTGAAATCATGCTTAGGATACAGTTGGAGCTGCTCCACACCCTGCGCACCATGGAACCGCACCTTTTGCGCATTATTGTGTAGAAATAATCTACATGCACATCCGCGAACATCCCCGACCCACTACAGAAGCGAGGCAGCCCCACCAGCATCCTAAACGCGTTATTGTACTGAACGCGGAGAGCGTTGTACGATCTTTGCGTATATCTAGCCTACTGGCTGCTCGTGGAAAAAGATGTACAGTAGGCTCGAAAGAGTGTTATCTTAACATTAAGTGAGCATCGTGCAAACCTGCGAGCCAGCATCGGTTGAAACGACAATGCTCTCCGCTCCCGTTCAATGTCGTCATCGTCTTTGAGATTGGGGGTTAATATGTGACCTAGATATAAATTGAACTCGCCATTTTATTATAAACTAGCTTCTGCCCGTGACTTCGTCCGCGTGAAATTTCTTCTTTCCAGACCCACCGCGTCACATCGCGTCGCCCGCTCTATTAGGTACTTCGTTTTCGGTTAGCGTTTTTTCAGACTTTTCTTTTTCTTCGGCTTCGAAGGTTGTTACGAGTATGTGTGACGTTAAATTCAAACAAACAAACTCTTCAGCTTTATTATATTAATATATTAGTATAGATACGGTAGCCCATGTAGCATTATCATATGTGAGACTCGGAACAGCCTGTGGGTTGAGTTAAATGGCATGTGTTTAGATATGCGCCTGTCCAGCAGTGGACTGCATGCTACATGCTGATGAATGATCAAACTAGAGCTAATGTAATCGTATGCTCTACTTCCAGACGTCATGGACGTATTACTAGCCTGGACCTGAAGTGTTCGGTGACGATGGTGGGAGACTACACCCTCGGGGGGAAGCTGCTCATCATGCCCATCGAGGGCAGCGGCAAATACTCCATCAAGATCCGTGAGTATTTATCATTGTAAGCTGTCACGGGACCAACTCTGAATAATGAAAAAGGAATTAGCTGTTCCATACAAAAGTGCAATACTAACACGATCAAAATGTATGGAACAGCAGATTTTTTTATTTCAACGTTGGTCCTAAGGGACAAGGGGGTAAAAGTTTTTAATTTTCATGCTGACTACACTTCCTTATAGTAAGTTTGTTCTTTTACCTGTCATACTGTATAATTATAACTTCTGACGCTAAAGTATGAAGAAAGTAAAATGCTGAAAGTGTCTAATTACAAACGCAGTGTAAACCAATGACTGGACGTGCTCGTGACGTTATGCTTAAGTTGAGCACGCTCATAGAATGATCGATCTTTGCGTTAGCCACTGTGATTAGCAATTAACAGTTTATCGGATGCAAGACACCTCATATTGATACATTACTTAGCTTATTCGTTTATTTTCAAGCAGACTAAACACGAGGTTGGTAAAATTTTACTTTAGAGGACTTTATAGAAGCACCGTAGCGGAGTGATAGCTTAGTTTCAACGTCAAAGTAATTTATTTGCACGAACCACGGCACATAGGGTGTTCATAAATTACAAATAGGTATCATCACTAAGTGATGGTACTGAAACGTGGTCTCTCACAATGGGTCTTATCAGAAGGCTAAAAGTCCAAAGGGCAATGAAGAGGGCTATGCTTGGAGTTTCCCTACGTGATCGAATCAGAAATGAAGAGATCCGCAGGAGAACCAAGATAACCGACATAGCCCGAAGAATTGCCAAACTTAAGTGGCAATGGGCAGGGCGCATTGCTCGCAGAACGGACGGCCGATGGGGTCGAAAGGTTCTGGAGTAGCGACCACGTACCGGAAGACGTAGCGTTGGAAGGCCTCCCACAAGATGGACCGATGACCTTGTGATGCGAAGGTCGCAGGAATCCGCTGGATGCAGAAAGCACAGAATCGGTCGAAGTGGCGGTGCTTGGGGAGGCCTATGTCCAGCAGTGGATGTCTTTCGGTTGAAATGATGATGATGATGATGATCATCATTAACCTAGCGGTGTCTCTTTCAAATCATCCCTATTCTCTACCTTTCTATAATTCAAGGTGACATCGTGGTCAACATCCAATTTCTACTGGATGAGAAGACGAGGGCTGGAGACCAGTACTGGGAGGTGAAGAACTGGCAGTACACTTCCGAGGTGGAGACGGGAGCCCACTTCACGTTTAAGAATCTGTTCAATGGAAATAAGCAGCTTTGTAAGTGTTACTTTTATGACTTTTATTTAACACAAACCGTGTACTCGATGGGTTTTACCATCAGCAAAAATGACGACTTCAAATTTTTTTTTTAAACCGGCCAAGTGCGTGTCGGACCACGCACAATGAAGGGTTCCGTAGTTGGGATGAATTTATCCCAAAAACAAACTTAACTTTGTAGTTGAAAAATATGTTCTCCCATACGGAATGTATGGGAAAATATGTTTTTGCAACTACAAAGTTAAGTTGGTCGATTATTACTCGTTAACTTGTAGAGCCTACTTAGCTGTGATAGTTTTCCTTTTAATTTCGTTATATAAACTACTGCTGTGATTTTTTTCACACATCCAAAACCAACCATTTAGCTGGGGGGACACTTGACTCTAACAATAATTTGCACTTTAATTTTCGCAAACGGATCCTTGAATCCAAAAATGGTTTTCCCAAACTCACAATGTTTTTGAAGGACCTATCCAATGATACCCCAAATAATGGGTTAAAAAAAAAAAGTCACCACTTTACGTGTATGGGAGGTACCCTAAAAAAAATATTTTTCATAATTTTGTTTTACCACTTTGTCGACTATCAAATTACAGCTTTCTAGTATTAAGGGTCTCGGAGCTAGACCGCGGACAGACAGACAGACAGACGGACATGACGAAACTATAAGGGTTCCTTATTTACTGAGGAACCCTAAAAATGCTGCTTTAATGTATAAAAAATGTCTTGTGTGGTCATGTTTAAGTGGTATCTACAAACCATCAAACTAAACAACTTTCTAACCAACATCGTAATCGCGATTTTTTTTTAAATGTTTAAATGCAGTTTAAAATTACAGTTACCGGGCCTCTTTTCATGTCCCCATTCATCTATTAATCTTTATGATTTTCAGCGGATGCAGTCCACCTATTCGCTAACAGCAACTGGCGCGACATCTTCCAAGAGGTGGCGCCACCTATAGTGAAGGCGATCGTTTCCAAGTTGATCGCCGAATCCTCCAAACTATTCGACAAAGTGCCTATCAACAAACTTGTTATAAAATAGAGCTTTGTAAAAGAATTGTAAAAGTTAGGGAAATTAATTAACAAATTGACTAGGATGCTTGAACTGTCCGTAAATTCAAATCACAACTGTTTTTCTTTGAAAGTTGTTTAAAATGGCTATTATACCGCAAATAGGTGTAGTGTGTCAATTTGATAAACGATTAATTTTCCTGACTGTATCTAGTCGTTAATTATATGGTTGCCTTTACTATTGTTAAAGTTTTTTTTAACTGGATGGTGGTATTTAATAACAAAAAATGTTGGTGTGTCTACGTAAAGTAAACTGCCTTGAACTATCGCCTCATTACCTACGTGAGACGCACTGTTCAGATTTAATCATTAGTTATGGTCTAAACCAGTGGTTCCCAAAGTTGACTGGACCGCGACCCACCTAACAAAAACTTCCAAATTCGGGACTCATCTCTTGGCTGTCATGGTGAAAAGAGGTGCATAGGTACTTAACGCTATGAATGATGGACTGTTCAAATAAGAAAAAAACATTCTGTTACAATAGATTTTTTTTATGCTTACAAGGAGTGCTATTTCAATGAAAAGGATGTATTTGATTCTTTTTTTTTTGACATTATAGCTTTAGCATCAACTTCAATTTAATTACTTTTAATCGCTATGAGTTTGATACGTCCAATTTATTTCGGTATTTAGTTTAAATATTAATCATATCTGAAAATCAATTTTTCAAGGCACACCCAATATTCGCTCGCGACTAACCAGTGGGTCGCGACCCATAGTTTGGGAACCACTGGTCTAACTAGGTAGACTAGGTAAATTACGAGATAACGGTATAATACGACTGCCTTCTGATCTGGTATAGACTGACATGTCTTCGAATTTTTGGTTCTAGAACATGCCGGTTACCTCACGATGTTTTCCTTCACCATTTTGAGAGCTTAATTTACACAAAGGAAAGCGCCTGCCTTGGTTCGAACTTATGATGTGCAACCCGTAAGTTGCAGCCGTTACCAAGGCTGATGAAACTTGGCAGAGAACATCCTTTTATGAAGGACCTATTAAAGATATCATGATTCCAATCCGAATAAGGGATGATGCTATCGGTCATGCATGGCTTCGTCTCTCTCGCACTGGAAACATGATGGCATACGGCACCAAAAATTTTAAAGGCAGGCCGCTTAAGGAACATTTGAAAAAAATAAGACATATTTCTCCGACTACTCAACTGGCTCCTAAAGCCAAAATAAGTGTACGTGACACGTATACCGAACCTATTCGGTGTTACCTAAACATAAATAAGTACATATCTAGTTAAACTTCACAACTATTGTTTGCCCATTTACGAGTAAACACAGGTAGAAATAGTAGCGAATATCTAATGGAAATGATGGAAAAACGTAGACAGTAAAATCAAGAGCCAAGTTCACTGTATTTAATTATTACCTACTGCCCGCGACTTCATCCGCGTGAAATTTCTTGTTATCTTATGAAATTTCACAATACTGTAACTTACCATTAATAAAAGAATTTTCGGAATATTATCTGTAGTTCCGAAGATTACCACCTACATACAAACCTACAAATTTTACCTCTTTATAAAACTACTAGTATACCTAGATAAATCATTAACTATTCCAATTAACCTATTACGTACTTATAAGAAAAATCACGAGTGCTTACGTGATAACTTGCACGCATTATTATTTTATGACTGTTTTTTCCATCATACACATGACTTTACCTCAATATAAGCACTAATGTGATTATAACAAATGTTTACAAGATAAGATCAAAGTTAAACCTTAAAACATTGAGATAACATCATTAAAGGAGGCGAAGGGTTTTTAAAGATTCTATCTGTCTTCGCGACCTCTAATGTAAGCAAGTATTTGTGTCAACTATTTTAGTGTTTAGCTATTTTCACACTTTAGTAAAGCTACTTAATTAAAATTACAATTGCGTATTTTTTTACAAGTCCTTAGGATATTTTCGTTTTCTATTCGATAGTTATGAATTTATGAAGCAAGATATCTTCAACAGATACCTGCTACAGGGACACCTCTGCCCAACCCTTCGGGGAAACAAGGCGTGATGTTATGTTATGTTATATCTTCAAAAAGAAAATCACATAAAACATGACATACTCGTACACCCTTTCACCAGATATGTTTAAGTACCATGTAATAGGGGGCGAGCCTATTGCCATCAATCGGGCGCAAATCCAGACTCCGGGCTGAAACAGAAATTCCAGATGAAAAACCCAATAACACTTTGCCCGACCCGGGAATCGAACCCAGGACCTCATACTCAGCAGTAGCGCTTGCGACTACTAGACCAACGAGGCAGTCAAAAAAATAAAATCATTCAAGTAAAAGCGCTTAGTCAAGATACAAGCACTGAAAATACAAACATGTAAGGAGGACGCGTTCCCCATAGAGGGCTGCGTACAAACTACGGTTTCGCGTCTGCAATTTATCGGTGAATGATGTCACTGGAAAATTATTTATGAAAGTAAGTTGGTGTGCATTCCTAGAGAGCGTTTTTAACACCGTAAAGTCAAACCCCGAAGCCATCATTTTCATTACAGCCGTCATGTGGCGGTCACCGCTCTTCAGGAAACCGTAGCTTTAGACTCCTCATTCGAGGCCGATGGTAGTTAGAAGTTTATACCTAAGCCAGCGAGGTCGCGGTCAATATCTAGTTTTGACAACCTTGGCAGGGCACACTACCGTGCGCACATTTTACGTTTTATGATGTTTCTGACTATTGTGGTTAGGTACTATGACGTAACGACGTGGAGTTCAGAGATACCTATGTCACCTGTGTACCTACAGGTAAATACTGATGACTATACCTACGAACTTACATACCTACGTGGTGCAAAAAACTTATCGCGAACTTTGTTCCTTACAAACAGAAGTACCTAATGGTGTTTTCATAGCATTAAAACCTTTATTGCTTCATTAAGTTCAATGTGTAATGTGAGTTAGTAGGTATAACATTAGTTATTAATTTATTTGTTTATTTAAAACAGAAAATTCTCCCTTTTTTGTTTTTTTTGGGTGGGAATTTATCAAATAACTTCTCCCGCTCTGGAGCGGGAGGGCGTGTCAGACTCTTACTGACTAAAACCCACCCGTGTTCATTCGGTTGCCCTGTTGTCGGGGGCCACGATCTCTCTTTCGGTTTTCTTCGCAACCCCGGCAGGCATCGGCCCTAGCGAACCTCAATCTCAAATCAATTCTGCTGACATCACTTTGAGGCGCGCGTGGAACACAATGCGCCGTCGCATTGCTCACCGTCCGAGAACATTCTCCCTTGGAGTAATGTTACAATGACATCACTCTTGGTGTTATACCTTATACTATATCTTCGTGTTAACATCTAGATCTCATGCGCATTAAAAATATCTGTATTAAATTCTCCACATACTTGTAAATGCAGGAAGCCAGTGCGCCCATAATTATGCATAGCATCGTATATGTAGATCGCCGTTTATTTGGATTTCAATTCAAGTTTTAGCGCAAACATTTTAAAATTGCATTGTGTATTTAAGAACAACTGGGGAAAACCTCTTCAAGGCACAAACCAGGTAAGCTTATAAATAAAATATATACCTTAGTAAATACCAGTGATGTGCCGGATCGTTAAAAAATGTGATCCGCGAATACGGATACGGATCATAAGGGTCTATCTAGATTCGCGAATACGGATACGGATACGGATCTCAACTTTTTTCAGCTTCAGAACGAATTGTTTATGATCCTCATCGTAGCGAACTTTTGGGGGACAAAGCTGCTAAGTTAAGAAGGTACTATTTTTAAGTTCTTGAAAATAACATTGTTTTAATTGATGTTAACACCTTAATAATTATTTCAATTAGCATAGCACGAAGATTAGAGGTTTGATGTCAGTACAAAGATAGTTTAATTAGAATAACTTACTTTACTAGTACCTACTCTACTTTAATAATAATAAATGTGATTTAATTTTTTAAGAAATAATACTAGTTTGGGTTGAAGTTATAGTAATAAATTGCTACCTATTCTAAAAATTTCATATGTATTTAATATAAAAGATCCGTTCAAGATCCGCCAAAATGTAACGGATACAGATCTTTTTCTCCCTCAGATATCCGCAGATACGGATACGGATATCCGGCACATCACTGGTAAATACGGACTAATCAATCATATTTCAGGTTAAAAGGTTAGACCTTTTCAATGCAAATACCCAAAGAGTATTGACCAAATAATTTATTACTCATTGCGAAAATGTATTGTAAATTCGTCATAAACAAAAACCCGACTGCAAAAACACATAGCTGAAAAGAGAAAGACAAGCATTGAACTTTATTTTTTGTAAGGTGTTGCAGGCGGGGGGGGGGGGGACAAATTGTTTGATTGGGGAGTTCCTATGGATAACTTCCGGCTTCATCATCAGACCCTGGACCTGGACACCACCTAGTGTAATAGCACTTATCAATACATATCCAATGAGTCGAAAGACGATGGTGATATCTAGTTTGATTGAGGAGTTCCTATGGACAACTTCCGGCTCCATCATCAGACCGGATCCATGGTATTATGTTTATAAAGTACAAAAAATATAGCCAAAGGTGCAGCCCAAGGTCTGATGATGACGCCGGAAGGTGACCACGAAGGAGACTACAGGATCTCCTCAACTTAACTAGATAGCCCCTGATGTGTATATTAATGATGTACTCCATTGATTAAAAAATCAACCACAAATGGTGTTATTTGCTGACGATACTTCTTTCTTTTCTTTTTCTTTCTTTTTGATGCTTTTTTCCGGCTGTCATTCGTGGATCTTCGACAGTCGTTACGGGTCGTCAGAAGCCCAAAAGTCTGACAACCAGTCTTACCAAGGGGTATCGTGTTACCTAGTAACTAGGTTGTGGAGGTCAGATAGGCAGTCGCTCCATGTAAAATACGGGTATTCAGCTGCATCCGGTTAGACTGGAAGCCGACCCCAACATAGTTGGGAAAAGGCTAGGCAGATGATGACTTCTTTAATTTTTAAGGTAGATAGACGTGCTACAAATTTTAACGACTTAAATAACGCCCTACTGCAGGTCCAAAATTGGTTCAATGCTAATATTAACTGTATAAATAGAAAAAAAACTAAGTGTAAAAAGTAGTGATTGTGAGATAGTATTGAATTAAGAGAAACTAGAATTCGTCGACAAAACTGTTTTCCTAGGGATCACGCTCGACACAAGGCTGCAATGGGGTTCTCATTTAACATCTCTTGCAGGACGGCTAAGTTCAGCAGCATATACTGTCAGAAAAATCCGTCAATTTACTAATGTAGATACCGCGAGGCTAGTCTATTTTAGCTACTTTCATAGTATCATGTCTACGGTATTTTACTGTGGGGACGGGCTGCAGACATCGAGTCTATTATTATTCTGCAGAAAAGAGCGATCAGAGCCATATATTATCTCCGCAGGTGCGATTCTCTAAGGAAACTGTTTAAGGATATTAACATCATGACGGTACCTTGTCAATATATCTATGAAAACATATTGTACACACGGCTACACATCAAGCTATACATTTCCAGTATAAGCTGACCTCGCATTGTTCGGAAATCCTATACGATGCGAGATCAGCATAAACTGGAATTGTATAGCTTGATGTGTAGCCGTGTGTACGTAAGAAAGAATTTACATCTTTTTAGCAAAATGGTGATAGATATAATAATAGTAAAAGAAATAGGGACCTATTAGTTCAACCAGGTTTCAGACTGGCTAAAGTAGATTCATCTTTCATGGGATACTGTTTAAAATGTTACAATAAAATTCCTCCCCACATACTTCAACTGAATGAGGCAGGCATATTACACGTTGGATTACATCGCTGATAAAAATGCTTGGCTCAATGCTGGTCCTGCTCCACAACTAATTGATTAACATTTGCAAATACTGTTGGAGCTGCTGAAGATTGTAAGACCATATTTGCATTGTATAAACTCAATTTCCTTTGTATTATATAATTGCATAGCACAGGCGTGAGCACTATGTACTAAAGAGTTACCATTTAGTTGGATCATTTAGCTCCCTTCAAAATGGTTGAGCTGAATGGTGCTAACCCATGCGTCATGTTCGTGAACGGGCGCCGTCAGTTGGGACTGGTCATCTCTTAGCTGCCAGGGCTTATTTTAAATTTATTTAAATTTTTTGAATTGTTCATTGTTTTATCTTTTTATTACGGGCGCTTCTAACGTGCACGTCTTTCTACATTGTTCTCACAAGTATAATTTCAACATAAATGATGTAACCAATATTTTGTAACAATTTTTTATTTAAAAGAGTGTCCGTGGAGTTTCTTGCCCATTCTTCTCCATAGGTACCTACTACGCTTTGGAATGGGCAACTAGCTTCATACCTATTTCTGACTGACCGATTCCTTGACTTTTCAAAAGTGCCTGTAAATGGTTTAATTGAAATAAATAGTTTGAGTTTCGAGTTTGTGTTTTAGCTCGTAATTAATTGTCACAGCCTAAGGTAAAGTCCAGTGTCTGATTGTAGAGACAGAAGGTCGGAACTGCTCGTCTTTATAAGATAGCCCTGTGGTTTTGGGCTCATTGGATTTGTCAAAGTGATAGAACAGATATTACAAATTCTAATACTAAAAAGTATAAAATAAACTATAAGTAAAAATCTCAAGCTTTTAATGAACTAAAAAGTACCTACATAATAAAACTTATGTAAACATAGAACTTAAATATTTTCTTAAAAACTTGAGGCTTACCTTTAAGTGTAAAGAAGGACGTTTACGCCTCAAGATTTTAAGAAAATATTAAAGTTTTATGTTTACGTAAGTTTTATTCAGTAATTTTTAGTTCATAATTTTTTTTTTTTATTATTTTTACATAAATTTTATTTTTCCTATAAATTCATATTGCCATTGTTCATTTTCAAGCTGGAACATTGGTTGATTTTCATTAACTTCTAATTATAATCAAATTATTATTTTTCCTTATTGGCACTTAATCTAAGTCACCATCCATGCAAACGTTATGCAAAATTGCAAACGCGTTCACAGCAAATTATAATAATTGTTCATAACAACGGAAACTGCTATTATGACTAGATGACAATATAAACAAATTAATGTTTATTGTAGATTCAATTTCGAGATCAAGGTTTAATTATAGCATGTCTTACCTGCGGTGTATAGAGTGAGGTAATTTATTTTATAACTTTTCAAGTACGTAGATGATCATCTAAATAATAGGAAAAGCAATGGAACGTATAGCAGTACCTACTATCTACCTACGATTTTATTAGTAAATGTGAGTTATCATGGGATATAAATTATGATTTGAAGGGAAAGGAAGTGAATGATAACATGACAGCCGATATAGTTAAATCAATGGCACGTAACATTTTATCGGAGAGGCAACCGGATGGCGAGTGGTAATCTGGGTATTGAAGTGATACCGAACCCCCCCGTACCGTCCGAATGGACCCCAACTGGACGAGGGTGGAGATATGGGGGATGGGGGCTTAACATTTTTTTTTTGACTTGGCTTTCAAAATTTAAGCTCTATTATGTGCAAGGAATTTGTGTGTATCAAAGCCATCCGGTTGCCATCCCCCAACATCGTTATAATTGAAATAATGTATATAGTTCTTGAAACTCCTTACCGATGATTTATCACCGAAAATGAGGGTTAATTTTATCAAAACCAGAGGGCATTGATACACACAAATTTAAATTTTGAATGCCATGTCAAAAAAATAAAGTTAGGCCCCAGTCCCTCATATCTCCGCCTCCGTCCATTTGGGGTCCACTCGGTCGGTACAGGGGGTTCGGTATCACTTCAAGACCCAGATTACCACTCGCCATCCGGTTGCCTCTCGGATAAAATTTTACGTGCCATTGCCTTAAATAATAGGTGGAGAATGGAAGAGGAAACAATTTTTCATCATCTAAACAACATAGGACAAGGGTAGGAAGAAGTCAGTTTTCGTAAAAGTGACGAACCTCGATTCAACATCATCATATGAAAAGTGGAAACATCCACTTCTGAACTCGGGTTAAAGTCGTTGCTCATACCTACATTTTTATCATGGTAATTAAAAAGTGTCATTATAACCTACTGAGAACGATTTGATGACGTATCAATAAAAGTGCGTAGATTATGTGCAAATATGCGTGACATTACACGCATGTGCTGTGTGTTTATTAGGATAGGTTGGATACTTCTAGGGTAAGAAACAGAGACGAAACTAAGGCTTAGGCTTAAGTATAACTGTCAAAGTCAGCGCATTTTGGCGTAATTTTAACAGATCAAAGCGTAAGTTTACGGTTACGAAATTATTCAGGAGTGTGCCATCGTAGCTCCCGGACTCTTTATGTACCAATGAAAAGATCCGACCTGGACGAAGACAGATAAAAACAGAGACTTCCCACAGAAAGCCCAAATCCCTGTATGAGTTTTTTTTTTTACTTTTAGATCTGTACGTAACTTAGTTGTGGGAAAAGTTTAAGTTAGCTCTTTTCAAGCGTACAGTAGCCAAGGATTCCACGGAAGGTTGTTTCTAAGTGAACATAACAGGGTTTTCTGAATCTTTATATTGAATCCATGAGTATTCATACTCGTATGTATATTCTTAGAAAATATGGTCGCACAGGTCAAACGGTAGTAGCCGCCATCGTGCAGCCATAAAATCACCATAAAAAATAATTTTGTTGTATTAGCCAGGCACCTGCTGTTCACACTATTTCACCCGAAAACGTTAACAGGTGCACAGTGCACATAGCCCTGCAATCAATATTTTTTCACGAATGACAGTTGCCTAGATGGCGTAAATCGGGATGAAACTTTTTTTAATGTAGAAAGTATAGAAAGTTGCCAAAATTAACAGAATCTCTTTCTTCCTAATCGCTCTCTCACTGCTGAGAATTCTGACGCCGTTTCAAATTGTCAACGGTTATTCTACATCTGTTACGATCAGTGGCCTGGTGGACTGGGGCGCTGATAGGTATCTCCAGTTGCTCCGATATTTGATCTGACCACCGTTGATCACCGTCTGATCTGCGTCGGATCACCGTTGGGCTTCGACCTCTAGGTCTTTTGCCCTCTATGTTTGCTGTCACCATTAGGCGTTCAATGTTCTTCTTCGGCCACATTGCCCGCAGTGGTAGGTATGTACCAACACCACTGCGAGCAATGTGGCCGAAGTATCTCACGAAACGAATAGAATCTACTTAATTAAAGCTTACTAACTAACTACATAAATGTTTATTATTATTAGGAACTAAATTATAATTAACGATTTAGCGTGGATTGTCAGCAACAAACTGGGTACAGGTTTAAAGTTTCGTGTGTTTCTAACTATATTTCTACTCACCCTGTTTTACCCCGTTATATTTTTTTATATCTACGAGTAGGTCTCATGGTTCTTTTGGACCCAGATATAGGCCATTGTATCTCCCGTATCCTGTATGCCAGGAAATAAAAATCAAGTTAAAAGTAGAGTAATCACTAATCAGAGTTAAGTGTGGTTAATCTGTTTCGTTTAAGCAGTTATTGTTCGCCGCAGTTCAAATTTCAAGATCAAGGTGAGGCGACCATGTTGTGTTTTGAAGTGCTTGCTTGTGTTTCTTAAGGGGAAGCCAGCATGGTGACTTATAGACCGATCGGTTCGCCAGGTTTTGGCACGCGGTATAAAGAGGGCAGGGGAAAATAGCTTCACTCAGGAAGTAAGTTTTAAATCTTACAGTCTATAAGTTAATCTGTTGTACCTACCTAGACCTTTCTTATTGTCCTGCATTCCACTCTGTGCGTCTTTGTTAGGGAAAAGTATTTTCTTTTTGTGGGATGGATTTTTCTACTGTTTTTTCTTCATGAACGACTAACACGCTAAAAGCCCAAAGCTTTAACTCAAAACACCAGCTGAATTATTCAAAAGTGGATAACATAACATAACATCACGCCTTGTTTCCCCGAAGGGTTGGGCAGAGGTGTCCCTGTAGCAGGTACACCCACATTTCGCCAGTTATGTATAAGCCATGTAATAGGGGGCGAGCCTATTGCTATCAACCGGGCACAAATCCAGACTCCAAACTGCTACTGAGAAATTTCAGATAGAAAAACTCAATAAAACTTTGCCCGACCCGGGAATCGAACCCATGCAGGACCTCATACTCAGCAGTAGCGCTTGCGATCACTAGACCAACGAGGCAGTTAAAAGTGGGTCTTTGGATACAATCAGGTTTTATTATTTAGGTACACACTTGTTTACCTCAGAAAAGTGTCATCAATGCAGATCCAGCTTTTATCATATTCCTTTATTTCAGGTACAGAAGAAAAAAGATAGTAGTTTAAGTTAATTCTGCAGAGAAAAATCATTAACATCCCCTTAACATAATAAGAACATAGTGCTGTTGACAATGTACGAATGACGTCGAGCGCGTGCCCACAACTCATATACATAAGCATGGGCCAGACTTGGCGATCATCAGACTTGCGCAGGATTCTACTGTGAACACTGTGTACATCGAGTGGGTGCAGTATGATGAACAATCTGACGTATCTGTGCTTCCTAGCTGTTATTTTAGGCGCTAAATCAGGATTAGGTAAGTAACAACCAATTTTATTTTATTTTTTGGATTAATAAATGAAGTCTTTTTTTTATGTAGTGGAAGATGTGTTTAAAAAAAACAATGTTTAATATTCTAGTAATACTCTAGTCAACGAAAAAAATTTTTCGAATTTTCTTTCTTTTATCGCCCAAAATCTTCTCTCTCCGATTTCCTATGTATCCTGTATATGTTTTCCTGTGACATTAACAAAATTGTTAGCTCAACTACAAAATCCGCAAATCATCCTAAACTTGCCTTCGTTTAAGTGCTTGATAAACAAAAGGTAAACACTATTGTAATGCCCAGGCCCGAGTTGTTATGAACTGTTCATGAAAACCTAACAATTATGGTAATTTTACCTACCTACCTTTCCTACCTTTTGCCTATTGCATAAAAATTGCATTAACATTACATAAATACGTTATTTTAATGTTAAACTAAAATCCCAACTACGCGTAGCAAAGAAAGGGGAGATACTAGATTCTGAGATTCTGGATTTCCTTCCTTGCTTGTTGCGTTTATGAGTGCTACACATATGCTACACATATGTTCGGGTTGACCCGGCACAGCCGAGGGGTAAAATCGAATATTATGTAATCCGAATATGTTTAGTTCTTCGGGTTAGCTTTTTTTTCAATAAATTGTGTCGAATCGAATGTGCTGACCCGAACAAGTGTGTTAGAGAGTTTAGCTGCTTTCTTTGGGATAATTAAAGTCTTGATTAATGGAACCGAGGAAAAGATTTCAAAGACTTCATCATAACGTCAGATCTAATACAGATCGTTCGTTCTGCCTATTAATAATGTAACCATCATAAAAACTCTAGCTGGTAGGTACTGGATGATATTACGTCGTAATTTTTTTTTTCCTATTATAGGCATTAGCCGATAAAACTGGCATGTCTCTGTTAAATCGTTTTAAGGGTACCGAACTCAAAGTGTGTCAACGGGACCGTAGTAATAAGCCTAAGGTTCCTCCGTCTGTCTGTCTGTCTGTCACAGGTCTGTATCTTTTTAACCTTAAATTACTATTAGTTAGAGTTAGTTTTGGCTGGTTATTAGTATATTCGTTTAAACGTCGCTAACAAAATTCTATTAAGTTTATTTTTGACGGCCAGATGAAACTCATTGTTCTTATGACTAACCAGTAACCTAATTACGTAACATATTTTCGTAAACGATTATAGAATAGAATAGAATTTTTCTTTATTGGAGTAAACAAGACTCAACAAGATTGTTAGTAAAACTTACGCCTATGTTAGTAAACACAGACACTAAACAAAATCAAGGAAAACAAAACAATAAATAACGGTTGGTCATCGCTGCGACATCCCATGAGAGACGGCACAACAGTGACCCACGTATTCACAGTCCAAGTGACTAGCAACCATGCCTAAGACACTGTTGGAGCTGCCCCACACCCTGCGCACCAGGGAAGCGCACCTTTTACGCATTATGACTAATTTGTTTCATTTTGACGGTTCAACAACATTCATTGCGTTATTTACGTTGTTGAGCAGATTTTTTTCCAACTTGTGAAGCAATGGATAAGCAATCTATTTCAAATCGATTCAGATAGTGATTGATCGTGCATTACGTAATTAGGATACAGATTAGATACTTTAGCAATCGGCACTCAAAGCAGCCTTGCTTTACTTACGACATTTCATTCCGACAGCTCCCTTCATATCACCATGCAAATCTGAAGACAACGCCTGCATCCTGGCATCAGCACAAAAAGCCGTGCCATTCATAGCAGTGGGCATCCCCGAGCTGGGGATCATGTCGCTGGACCCCATGCAGTTTGACGTGATCAAGGGGGACCAGGGGGGTCTGTCGCTGACTTTCAAGAATACCACGGTCACTGGCATGAAGGGCTGCCATGTCGATGCTGTTAAGTGAGTACAAGTAACAGCTAGTTAAATATTTTACTTAACATAGGTACTTAACATCACATCTGTATTAGGTATCTGAAGGGTTAGGCAGAGGTGTTCTGTTCCCCATTTCGCCAGTTATTTGTAAGAAGCCGTGTGACTGCTCGATGGGATCTCCCATCGGCAAAAATGACGAACTTCCCTATTTAACCCCTTATAAGTGTAACCCTTCGAATTTTCTTTTAGGCTGCTTAGGGTACACTTCTCTCGAGGTTAGACGAAAAAATGACCAAATCATTAATATGTGTAAGATCCTTCACGGAAAAACCGATGCTCCTGAACTGCATGACAAACTGTCCCATCTTTTTGCTCCGATAAACTATAACCGTGGAAGGAGGCATAGATTGTTCGCCGTGCCTCGGAGTCGAACCGTCGCTCGAGCCCAGTCTCCCGTCCCTCG
Organism: Agrochola litura; assembly: GCA_949152395.1. Taxonomy (NCBI): domain Eukaryota; kingdom Metazoa; phylum Arthropoda; class Insecta; order Lepidoptera; family Noctuidae; genus Agrochola; species Agrochola litura. The sequence continues at coordinate 23,680,539 of OX424503.1, read as the reverse complement.
CACACTCTCTGCGCTCAACGCTCTCTTGGACGCTAAGCCTGACTGTAATGTGTTCGCGAATGAATGGAAGAAGATCTTGTCAATATAATAAATAAAAATAAATTGCTTATTTTCACCTTCAAGTAATATAAAATATGGTTTACAATTAAATCAGGCCTTAAGGTAAGTAAGGTTGTATGTTCGAGTTGCAGCCAATACCTAAGCTAAGATAACTTAATATCTTGTAAATATAGGTATCAGCGCCCACCCTCGTTATCATTATAGGCGATGATATTGTGCCTACCTTATGAGATCATTTAAAATAAATGAGAAAAACACCTTGCAGCACCCATAATAGTGATGAACTGAACAAAAATGAAGGAATAAATTTATTATTTTAATCACAGGAATAAATTTGATATGATCTAGATGAGTTATAATAGGTAAATTAAGTTTTAAATTATTTTATACTAAGTACAAGAATTAAGAACTGTATTAGGTGCAAGACTAGAATTAAAATTAACAAATAAACAAATTAAAACAAATAAAAAATAGATAAACGGTGTTGTGCAGGTGAGTGTGGGGGTGTGTGTGTGTGGGGGGGGGGTGTGTGAATGTGTATGTGTCAAAGGAAAACTTAGGAATGAGCGTTTTTAATATTATCTTTTATAATATAATTACTTTATGCAAGTACGCTAAAAAGGTTTTCAGTTTCGTCATAGGTTAGTGATAGAAGCATAGTGATCACATTCAGTTTGCACTCAGTTTTTGTCATGGAGAAAATTTTCAACTGTTTATTTGCAATGTTGAATAGTCTTGGGCCCAGAAACATGTAAAATTTTTGAGCAAAAGATGTTCTGCAGGCCGACCTTAATAGATCGAAACGTCTTCTATCTGCCATTCCTTTATCAGTCCAGTCACTTAGCTTGACACAGGAATGCTGTTTCATAACTAAGGCTAGCGCAAAGAGTTTTCCGTACAGTTCCCTGTAAAGCTCAGTGGTAGAAAAATACCTGGGCTTAAAGTAACTCACCTTTAATAAGGCTCTTTGAGCTCTTTCAGCATGTCTGGAGTATTGTGAGATGAGCGTATGACTGTCGAGTAGTTGTATACTTTTGTTTACTGTACCTTAGTAATGCGTACCTTAATAATATTTTGTCTTTAACTAATGTAATTAGCCTTGGCCGTTTTATGATTAAAAAAAAATTGAAATAAGGATGAATCTTCGAAAATCTTTCCTTAGTGCTCAGTTTTGGTATACATTTGTTTAGCTCTTGTGCAAAATTGAATGCTTCTAGAACTAGCGTTGTCTGTCAGATGTCTGATGCATTTCTCCCATCTAGTAATGGATTCATTGGTTTAAGGCATGTGCATATGTCTTCATTTATTAGGTTAGCTATAGTTCCTAATTTCAAAGTAAGTTTTACTGTTTTCCTGTAAACATTTCATTGTTCAACAAATAAACGTGCATATACAAATGATTTGTACTCTGTAATCTTGCTTGCGTCTATTGTTATGGGTAATAATTTAGTATGTACTTACTCAATACGAGTCTCATTTGAAATAGGATGTTTCTTACTGGATAATAAAGTAACCTTAAAATATCAAGACAAAAACACTGTGTCACCACTGGTTTTTATTCAGGGTTTTTGCTAGAACTTCCAGTCTAGATACCCAGTATCTATTTGCTTGTATCGGTATAGATAGAATAGTTGCATTTCATTTAATTTGGGCTTTGCAGTAGCATTTAAATATGCCCTTTTCATTTAGTCCAACCATCAAGGTATCGAGACCTTAAATAATCAGACGCAGAGGAGCATTTTAGGGTGTTAGCTTGCACACGTATATCTAATAGTCTAAAAATATACCTATGTGTCAAATATTTTAATAGTCTACAAATATTTTGTTTCGATATTTGTGTTTGACACGTGTCCCTGTATCGGCGCACATGTTATCCATAAACGAGGTAATGACTCGCAAGTTTACATTTCCCATCATTACCATAATATCATTAAAACTTTCCATTGTAGTCAACAACTGTTAAATCTTACCTTCAAAATCCTGACCTTGGACCCCGAACTTCGGTAAACCGGGAAATGACGCATATTCTCGGAAAGATGACTTTTCCCGGAATACGCAGTTATCACGACTGGATTCCGATCTTCTAGTTATTTGCAGTCATTATTGTTACGTCAATTAAGCGTGTTGGTGTTACATGGACACTGTTTATCTTTTGTTTAGTACTTAGAGTCTATTGTCGAGTGGCTGTATAAACGACTGAGATTCGTGAGGCCCTAGGTTTCATTCTTATATTTGGTTAGGTTTATTTCCATAGGTAGGTATATCATAGAAGCGCGTTTGGTAGCTTTTTAAGGCTCGTGCAGACCAACGCGACACGCGACGCGACTCAAAGACACCGCACGTTGTGTGACGAGCGGTGCCTTTGTGTCGCGTCGCGTGTCGCGCCTGTTTGAAAGAGCCTTTAAAGATATCTTGGAACCAGGTTTACCATTGTAATAATTGTGATTCTGTGAGTCCAGTAGAAGACTATGTCAATATTTGAAGAAAAAAAAACTGGTGGTATCGCGGACTTGGCCGTTTTACACGGATACTTTTACTTTGTTATAAAGCTTTTTCTTTATTTTTCTTTCCAAAGTGCTGTCTGACTTAGGGTGACCATATGTCCCGTATTTCATGGGTTGTCCCGTATTTCAGGCACGAATTTTTCACTGTCACGTAATTTTTCGAAACCAATACGGGACAGTACCTACATTGTCCCGTAATTTTATGATTCAATGGAATTTAATGATAAAAATACCTATTCGAACAACATTTATTTTCTCGCACACAGCGGTGACACCGGCACCGCGGGATCTACACGAATGCATTTTCGATCGACAAATTGTTGTGTTTATTAATAATTATTATTGTTTTAAGAGTATTTCATTGGGAAAGGCAGAATTTGTTTGTATATGTCATTTAGTTGATTTATCCACATTTTCTTATCCAAATAATTAACAAATTGTTGATTTATGATTGTTTTAAGGGTAATTCATAAAGAAAATCAAAGTATGACCTAAACATTGTGTAGGTTATTTAGTTGATTATTTCACATTTTCCTTTCCAGATAATATAAAACTTGTTGTGTTTTAAGTATTTAATATTGTTTTTTAAAGTATTTCATTAAGAAATTTTGCAATTGTATAGGTTATTTAATTGATTAAGCCAAATTTTGTATAATAATAAAAATGAATATTGATTTTTAATAGAAAAACGGCCTGTCCCGTAAAACCGGAAATCAGATCTGGTCACCCTAGTCTGACTGCTATTCAGTGGAGCATAACGTTAACTTCCAAATAAACTCAATTTCCATCCAAGGAACTCATTTTCCTCCTTCAGCCGTCAAGTCCGGTTGTCCTAGCCTAGAGTACCTATGACATTATGCCGTGACAACTACGATGTCGAGGACAACCATTGTTGACTAAATAAAGCCATAAACTAACCATAAACAAAAGATAAAATAATTTTATTGTTGTTTATGTAATTGTGTATCAGAACAATTACGATTTGAGGCAGGGACGTACTTACCTCACTATAAATCATATTTTATTCTATAGGTTTCTTCCTCTATGATTCTCAGCCTAGTTTTAATAAATGACTTTTGTATTTTGAATTTTTTGTCTAATTGTACTGGCTACATAGTGTTCTATATTTTGATATGTACTTTTCATAATGACGTGTGTCACATAAATATATTTCCTTTGTACTGCATACCTACAGTAAAAATGTCCTCCAAACCGAAACTATATTATTTATACATACAACATATAGTTCCCATGCTAAGTTGGACAGTGAATCTATTATAAAGGTATCTATACAACATGTAAAAAAAACCCTGTCCGATCCGTGAGGGTGTTGTTATGTGTCGTAATAAGAGTCTATTTATGAGGAAATTTTCAGGAAAAAAGAAAAAAAAATTCGGCACATTTTTTTTCAATTGGCAGTTTTACCGGTTTATTACATGGGACGCAGGCGGCCGTCGTTTAGCGGGTGTCTACAAGTCATTACTTATGACCACTGTTGAAAATTCGCTATTTTTTCATGGATTTGGGGTAATTTTGGTACTAAAAATGTGAATTTTAAATTGCAAAATCTTTTTATTTACAATAATATTAGAATTTTTATTACCTACTTTTTGGTAATGTTATTGTAGTAGGTACCTATGTGCCCTTTTCGGATCGGACAGGGTTTTTTTGATATATTGTATGTATTTTAAGCCGGGTCTCCTGCGCATGTTTTTTTCCGAAACATTACACAAAAAAGCTTACACATAAACATTAATTTATTTTCATACAAAGCATAGACAAATGTGTATGAACACGCCTCTTTGTTGCGATGTTTTTTCGATTCATTACACATAAACATTTTATTTTCATACAAAACGTCGTGTTGGCATAGACAAATGTGTTTGGCCACGCCTCTTTGTTGCGATGTTTTTATGTAGAAACACGCGCAGGAGACCCGGCTTTAGAGTGTAACCTGTACAGGGTCAATTAAATTATCTGGCATAACTTTACAGACGTGATAGGTATACCATATAGGTACGGGTGTACTCTTATAGGTGCCTAGAATTACGTTGGGTCACAAAGGAACTTAAGAAGTCAAAACAAAATTTCAACTTTGTAAAGTTTTTACACATAACATAACATCATGCCTGTATTCCCCGAAGGGTTAGGCAGAACTGTACATACCTACCCCCACATTTCGCCAGTTATGCTTAAGTCCCATGTAGGTAATAGGGGGCGAGCCTATTGCCATCAACCGGGCACAAATCCAGATATCGGGCTGCTACTGAGAAATTCCAGATGGAAACATTTTACTGCCACTAGATACCTAGATACCTTCTTAGGTGTCCAGACTTCAACCAGCAATAAACTAACAGCAATAACTAAAATGGCGGTGTAAATAACAATGAGCACGTAAGGTAAATTAAAGTTATTATTAATAAACAAAGATCTCATTGTCAGAGTTGCGACTACATAGCTACATACCTAGGTTATATTTTACTATTGTTATGTCAGGCTGTAATTCGCCAGTAATAACATTAATAAGCAACCTAATTAGAGATTAGCATGTCCTGTGGTGGTGTATGGTAGGTATAGGTAGATAAATAAACTTCCTTTGTCAAAAGTTGAAGGGCACGTGAGAACGTCTTGGGTCGCAAAGTCCAGTTTCGTGTAGGTATGTACTTATTTACGTCATCTTCTTAACGTGACAGATGTTCGTACACGCTAATCTCCTAAACCACCCAACCGCTTTTAATGAAATTTTCGGAATGTGAATGGTTGGTTCCAGCTTGAAAGATAGGATAGTTTTGGAGTGATAGGTGGCGGTGTTGTCAAGATTTGCGCTAACGAAGTCGCGGGCAAAGTTCTAGTAACTAAATAGGTAAAGACAATTTGTGATGACAAAAAAAACTACCTTTGAGCTACCTGCTGAAAAATTAAAGAGTCTAAATTAAGCCAATTTTGTTGTTCAAAAAAAGTCGTTAAACACGAAAAAAATTACTAGTTACCATCCAAAATTAAGTGATTTCCTTACAGGAAGACGTTTTTGTAATGTTTGTGAATTACTAGCTATTGTTACTAGGAAATTAACTTAATGATAGGTATTCGTTTGGACTTACGAACCTAACGCACTGCGTGTGTGAAATGATCTTTTGAATCTTTGTGCGTCACGTTAAATGCAAATAAATACTTAAATCTTCTTTCTTTCTAAATCTTTTTCAGCATGCAGGTAAAAGTATCAGTTTTAGCCAACTTTCGTTGCTGACCTTTACTGTCGAACATTTTGTACAATAACTCAAAAAATACACTGTTCACTTGACAGGCACGACCTGACGAAAGGCAAGCAGGCGATAACGATCAGATGCACCGTGGAGCTAGTTGGAGACTACAAGCTGGACGGACAACTCATTGTGCTGCCCATTAGGGGCGAGGGGAAATACCACATCAATATACGTAAGTCATTCATACACCAGTCTACATCTCGTGAGGATACCGGCCGACCGGGCGGCGAAGTGTCCTAAAACTAAAAAATTTAAGAGATGTGAGATTTACCGACGCGCACTGTGGTTATGATTAGTGGGTTGTTTTTTTCTAAATCTCAGTATATCTCATCTTTATAATGGGAGACTGTAAGCCTAGGGGAGCGTTCAAGTATTACGTAACGAATTTGGGGGGGAGGGGGTCAAAAATCTCCAAAAATTGCGTTACGTAATATTGAACGCTCCCTAGATTGGTTTTAACAAAAGGGGTATAAAAAAGCTTTTTAATTTTTTTGGTCCTTGAGTATTTTTTATTTACACAACGCTTCTATCATTAGTATCATTACAGGATATCCCAAAGCGATAGGGTGGTACTTAGCTTTTACTTATTTTACAAATTGTAACACAAATGGTAGGATGCAGTTATTCTTGCGAATTCATTCAATGAACAGGAAAGAATGTCAATCCTTTCGGCGACTTCATTGAGTGTACGTAAGGCACGAGTAACTGCGCTTTTAGAAGCAAGTTAGCCCTGCCGCGCGGCACAGCCAGCAGCTGCGGGCGTCTCCGCCTCAGCACGTAGTTGTCGGCACACATTGATTCACCTCCTTTAATACCACCTGATTCTTGATTTTACCATTGATTAATTTAAAAATATAAATGGCGAGTCGTATCCCTTCTTAATTCTAACTTGTTGTACCCAACCATGCCTAGAACAAACAAGGTTGGGTACATCAATGGATAATAAGGATATAGGTACTCCTTGTATGTACAGATACCTTATGAATTTATTTAGTATGCCTTCCAACATGAAACTGTATATAGTTTCATGTGGTGCCCAAATGATTGCATTACACTCCAACTGACTCCTTATCAACGCATTGTACAAGGTTGTAATTAGTAGTTTTAATGTGTTTGAACTCTTGAGTACGACGAAGTACCAAATCTAAGGCTCCTATACGCTCTTTGATCGCCTGAAAACTCCTTGTTAAGGTGTACTCCTAGATCACGTACTATTTCCACCCTTTTCGTCGTCGCGTTGTCTAGCTCATAGTCGTGGTGGAGAGGAACTCTCATGCGGCAAAAATATCATGTGCATTAAAAAGTAACTGAATAAGTAACCAGTACCTACCTACAGTTTTATTGTAGGTTTGGCATTTCATAAATTGGTTGGCCTGTCCATATCCATGAAATTGTACGACCCCAAATGTTCTTTGTTTCTTCTTTTGGAGTTTTGGATATAACTACACAAGACCATGGTCATCATCCTAACAATTTGGTGAACAATGTTCCAGGTGACATAGTGATCAAAGCCAACACGGCGCTGGTAACGGTGGACGGTGATGATGGCAAGAAGCACTGGCACGTCGACAAATGGCACTTCAACAGCCAGGTGAAAACTGGCGCCAGGTTCAACTTTGACAATCTGTTCAATGGCAACAAGCTTTTGGGTGAGTACAGTTTATTATCAGCCTTTATCCTGCCATTGGAAATATACATAAGCAAACCTTTTTCTGCTAATGGTTCGTAATTCCAGTAATAGGGTAGGTAGTTAGGTACGCAGGTGTCTAATCTGTTCAGGTATGTAGATTCTTTGGCCTCAACGGCATAAACATAGGCATTTATTTAATCGAACCCTTATTAATTCTCATTTTGATTTCCTAAAAATATTAATCGACATTTTATATAGGTAATACCTAAATTTCCCACTTTATAAGATTGTCAAATAATAGAGCCAACTAATTGCGACCTTGGGTGTAGTGTGGCGACAGTTCCCAGTTCTAACATTTGGTCGGGATGCTCTAGCTTAGTTACTGCGACCAACTTTCAGAAAAGGCCAGAAATATAAAAAGAGGCTCAATTAAATATTTCCCATAAACATACCTGCTCTTCAGGTTCCACGTTATACATAGGTAACTATTCTCGTTTCAGCTGGACCCGTAGAAGACTTCGTAAATACAAACTGGCGTGAAGTAATGCTCGAAATTGCCCCCCCGATAGTAAAAGCCATCGTAGCTCGCACCGTGGAGGCAGTCGAAGCGCTGTACAAGGCTGTGCCCGCAGAAGAACTATTCATCAAATAATTAGTTATTATTACAAAGATTGATCAGATCAGAAGCGATCGGTAGGGTAGACAAGCAAAGTGATAATAAAGCAGATTAAGTTTCGTATTTGTTTGATTTCGGTTTAAATAAAATTTTAACCATCAATTTCTATCTCCCTCCTCCATGCAGGCGCGGTCCGAGGGGGGGGGGGGGGTCCTGGGGGTCATGACCCCCCCAAAATCTTTCACGCTGTCGGGAGCCTGAATGATTTACTTCAAACTATCCGAGTGTTTGCAAAATTTTCGAGCTCGCTACGCTCGCTCTCGCATTCTGCATTCAGAGAGTTCTTATGATTGAAAATATCAAATAAAACCTAACCTATCCAAGGCGGGTTGTTCGCTCCCTACCCCCGCATGTAAAAGATGCATCCCTGAATAGCATAACTAATGGTTGGTCTAGTGGTCGCAAGTACTACTCGCGTGCTCTTTTGGGAGGTACCTCCCTAAAACTATTCCTCGGCACCCATGGTGACCCCCCCCTAAAATCTTGGGCTGCGACCGCGCCTGCCTCCATGACTTACTCTCTTAATGCGAATGAATGGGAGAGTAATTCCACTTTAGGCTCCCCCACACACACAAGTTTCACCCGGTCCGGTCTGAATAAAATGAAACCGGAAGCTCATAATTTAAGAGGGAAGCGTCAGGGTAGAACGCGAAATTCAAATTTTCTGTCAGGTTTTATGTTGATTAAAATATGATTCGCGATCGTAACAAATATGGCTTTACACAGTTATAATCATCACAATCAGCAATAGTGATTAAGAAGATAAAGGTGTTAACACCTTTGCTAACTTATGGAGTTGTATTGCTGACTGTAATGATTATAATTGAGTAAAGCCATATTTGTTAAGTCCGCGAATCATATTTTAATCAACATAAAACCTGACACTGACCTGCAAAATGTAAAAAATAATATTTGAATTTCGCGGGCTACCCTGACGCTTCCCCCTTTTAATAGAAAGTTTTAATTTCGTCGTGTATTGCCACACACATCCCATTCCATTCCAGTAAGCAAGCTGCCTGACAGCGTTGCCGTTGTCGGCGGTCCGTTCGTACTTGTAACCAACCGATAAGTAGGTGAGGGCTCATAGCAGTCTATTTTCTCGACCCGCCTAGGCGACGCGACCTGAACTTAAAAGCTTATGATCTTTTTATGGACTGGCAATTCCATAAAAATATAAAGCTTCACGTCGGCAGGCATCAGGGATAGACTAAACCGAAATGATAAAAACATTAGTCGATTTGCGTGATTCCGATTTATGGACTGTAATGACAAAAATGCAATTTTTGTGCTGTCACTGTCAAATGCCGCACGATTGGAGGTTATGTATCAGTCTACAGTCAAAGTGAGGTTATGTTATTATTGTCTGAATTCTTCAACTTTTATGGGTTCAACGATTAAGTTCATGAAGTAAAAAAGACGAAGGTGAAGAAATCTACAATATGCTGTGCCCTGAAGTATGGAACTTTCCTCCACCAAAAGTAATAGTGAATCACAGAGAAAATCAAGATTTAGAAACAGTAAACAAAACTGTGAATATGAACAATTTTTACAAAAGTTTGATTGTAACATGCCCTGATGAAATACAGACGCCGAGTTTTATTCAAGATATAATTACTGAAGACACAGATTATTATAAATTGTCGGATTGTTCACTAACAGAATTTGTGGAACCAGTTTTCATTGAAAGTTTTTTAAAAACTGGAAAAGTTCACTGTTTGTCAGTAGACAGAAACTCTATCATACAAAATTGTGCTGCTATAACGCCAGATGGACATCTTATACTAAACATTCTTGAGTATACATATCAAACATTGGGATTTGAAGGAACAAAGCGGCCTCACAGCTTCTATGAAGTAAAAATAAATCTCAAAACAGTAAAAAACTATTCCAAAGTGCGATCAGGGCTTCAAAAACTAGAACAGTTCGATTTTAACATAACATGGGAGCCAAATAATGAAGATATTTGCCCATCATCTATAGCAAAATATTTTAGTGAGAGGAACATCAATGTGTCAGTTCATTCCCTAAAATCCAAGAATATATCACCATCAGTAACTGAAATACCTTCAATAAAAGATGTTGATGCTGAAGAAATGGTTGAATGGATTGGTTTACTGGCTCATGATGCAGATATTTCTCCTACAGAACCTTATATTAGCACTTACTGCCAACCAGAAAGTAAGAATGCATTACAAACTGGAAGAATATCCATTCAGATAACCAGAGGTTTTGTAACTCCTTCACTGATTTGTAAGTTATGTAAGAAACTGTCAGAATATGTCCTGGCCAGGGAAACGGACGCATATTGGGCATCAATAAGTATACAAAGTCATGAAAACAGTTTGTGGCAATGGAATACCAGTAGCCCAACTATGTTCCAAGCTCATGATTCTTCATGCAATGTATTCTTTACTCATAATGACCATGTACTGTATTCTGTAGGTCAATTGAAGTATTCTTAGGAATAAAGCAGTTATTATTCTTTCCAATTCATAACTGTGACTCTTTTAGCACTTTTAAGTAGGTACCTAGGTACTTCAAAACGGTTTATATTTAAGACTCTGTTGAATGACTTTTAATTTATGCATTTGCCCCAACATTTATACCACCTTGTATACCAGGGACATCGACGCGAAAACTGTTACCATGGACTCAGTACATGTTCTATGTTACAGGGTTTGGTTTCCGCACTTAGTCCGTCATGTGGACCATTGTGTGTGGGCCATTGTAACGGCTAGGGCTGCGCAGAGTAGGCTTAACGGTTAGGTAGAAAGTAGAGGTAGAATAAAACAGCTGGATAAGTTTATCGTTATATTTAAGATAGGTAGTAGTAGGTAACACAGCTAAGTCGTGGGTTAGGTCCTGACACTGAGTCTGAGCACTCGCACACTTAGGATAGGCAGGAAGGGTACCGTCCTTAGTAGCACATGGTAGATGTGGGGGGCCTGCTCAGCACAGGCTCCGTGGTAGGTCGGACGGCCCTCGTAGGCTGCTGGTATTTAGCATCTGCAGCAAGTGGAGATCGCCTGTCAGCACAGGCGCGCGGGCAGGACCTAATCCATGACCTAGCCGTGTTACCTACTACTACCTATCTTAAATATAACGATTAACTTATCTAGCTGTTTTATTCTACCTTACCGTTAACGGCCTGCGCAGCCCTAGCCGTTACAGTGGGGCCCAACGTGGGGCGCCACTGTAACCGTTAACGTCCTGCGCAGCCTACCCTGCGCAGCCTACCCTGCGCAGCCTACCCTGCGCAGCCCTAGCCGTTACACCATGGCGGCCGTTTGGTGGTTATTTCAACCAGCCCACTGTCCAGAAGTTAATTAAAAGTCCTGGTCTGTTCAGAATATCAGTGAAAGATCTGGGTGACCCGAGGTTTTCGGTTCTAATCTGGGTGACGCCTGTGCATTCAAAAAGCACGTGCGCGACGTTGAAGGGGATTGGCACGATAGGCTCGGGTCTACAGACTGCCATGCTAGATCCTTTTCTAGCAAGTTCGTCAGCTCCGTCGTTACCTAGCGATCCGCTGTGTGTTTGCAGTGTCACCATGTTGCAGCTAGATACCGTTACTTGTCCTAGTACATTGTGACATTCTAGTGCTAACTTTGAAGTAATATATTTTTTCAAGGATTGGAGAACTGAGGCGCTATCGGAGAGTATACGTAACTCTCCTGGCATCTATGGCGTGGGCCGCTTGTATGATTCCCATACACTCCGTCTGATAGACGATGTTGAACATTCCCAGTGGGCGGGGTATATTTATGTTGAGGTTGTATGAGTAGTCTCCAACTCCGGTACTGGAGTCGGTGATTCGTCGGTGTATAGGTACTCTCAGCTCTTTCGCGCCTGAGTAGTCACACTGTTCTTCTGTAAGTATTATATTGTAGTGCCTTTGAAAATTCAGTACATGATTATGATCCCCGCTGTGCTGAAATTTTTCGTCGGTTATTTTCAGTTTGTCCGCGTATTGCACTTTTCTATGAAACAGCAGTTATTTTTTTAAATAACCGACGAATAATTTCTATGCAGGGGGTTCAGAATCATGTACTGAATCTATGGTAAAAGTATTCGCGTCGATGTCCCTGTCACCCTGTATTCGTAGGTGATAAAGGGAAAAACTAAAATACTTGAACTATCATTTTTAATCTCAAATAAATTATTACGATTATTAAACTTACATTGGTAAACCAAAGTTGACCTGGTCACAAGATTCTATACAAATTAAAGCCTTGGCACATGGTTTGTTACAATAGTTTGCTATTTGAATGTATTTGCAAAAAGATTATGGGACTCTGAAGAAATGCTGGTAATCCCCATAGAAAGCACCCCTACTATAACGATGATTTTGTACTGGAGATCCGTTACAAAAAGAAAATCAAATAAAATATCAATTTAGATTACTTTTATTTAATCAAACCAGTACATACGACATTTACATATCATGTGCCCTGCACCAATAATAAAATAAAAAACAAAAATCACAAGATTCCAATAATATTTGTTCACTGAGTTATGCCAGGAATGGTATTACTTAAATACATCACAACATCTAATAATATAGTCTTACATTCTATCTACATAGGTGTGCAACCTATACATGCATTGTTCTTTTGCTGGACTTACCCCTGATACATTGACAGCATAAGTATAGATACCCAAATAATTACATTTATATATATAGAGGCACAAACATCACTCCAGGTTACAGGCTGCTTCTGAAATCCACCTTGTACTTTTTTTGCAATGTACTTTTAGTATTGATAAAACATCTGATGGCGGTAGAGCCCAGGACAATCAGAAGTAGCCAATAACCCTTTATCAGAAACTTGTAGAGATGCATCGCTAATACTACAGTAACAATGAAGGGGTACTGAAGTGTAGGTTATTCTAGATCTTGGCGAGTCCGATGACGCCGCATGCGATGCGGGCGCCGGCGTTGCCTGTAGTCTTGCTCAGCTCGTGGCCGCCTTTGCCGAGGTCATCAGGGTCGGCGTGCACGACCAGAGTACGACCCACAATGCTGTTGGGGCCCGACAGGGAGATCCGACTGTCCTGGATGTATACCTGGAATGTTTGGAGTTGGTAAGATTTAAAGTATTAAGATTGGAACATAGAAAAATTACGTGATAATGCAGTTTTTTTTTCTTGAACGTGTCTACTCCTGTACCTACGCTCATCAGTAAGTTTACTTATTATAATTAAAGTACATTTAAGTTTCTCATGCTGTAATTCTTATGAGAAATAAAGATTCTTATCAAACCATTTAGATGCATTTTTATCGAAAGCGCAATTTTGTAATGGATTAATAAATCCCATGCCAATTTGGTATTAGGATTTGCTATGGTGACAGTGGGGCCGACTCTCTTGTCACAAATGCCTCTAAACTAGACAAAAAAAGACCAAAATTTAGTTTATTCCTGCCAAACGACGATTTTCCATTCTGAAATAGATTAGAGTGACACAACTTAACTATATTTTATTATAGTTAAACATTGCTTTAACTATAATAAAATATAGTTAAGTTGTGTGCACGTAAAATTTTATCGGAGAGGCAACCGGATGGCGAGTAGTAATCTGGGTATTGAAGTGATACCGAACCCCACAGTACCGTCCGAATGGACCCCAAATGGACGGAGGCGGAGATATGGGGGGGGGGGGGGGGCAAAACATTCTTTTTTTGACGTTGCATTAAAATTTTAAGCTCTATTTTGTGCAAGGAATTTGTGTGTATCAATGCCATCCGGTTACCACCCCCCAACAACGTTATTATAATTAGAGATGCGCCGAATAGTGGTTTCACCGAATTCCGAATAATATTCGGTTAAGTTCTTACCGAACCGAATATACTGCCGGATAATTCGGTTCCCCGTTCTATAGTTTTGCCGCACAAACAAGTTTATACACGCTAGATTTCCAAAGTGCCACGCGCGTACGGAGTGAGTGGTACCTCGCCTCCCGCTACCCGCTGCACCCCGCCACTGTCATTGCGCATGAAAACACAATACGGGTGCCAAAATTTTACTGCAGTTCTTGACTATTTGATTAAAATTTTGGTGTTTTGGGTGTTTTGAAAGATGATAAGTCGACGGAAAAAGTCGCGTGTGTGGGAGATCTTCAAAGAAATCGAAGAAGATAATAAAAAAGTGCGATGTACGTTGTGCAACGCAGAACTTACTCGCCGGGGCACTGGGCGGAATGCTTCTACAAGTGCTATGAATAAATCATATAATGCTAAAGCATAAGTCATTTTCAACAAGGTGCTTCGACATCGTCTAGTAGCAACAGCGTAGCGGATATGGTTCCGGCACCAGTGGCTGGGCCATCATCGATTGCCAGGTCATCATCGGTTTCGACTGTGCAACAAACATTGCAGGATTAATTTCTTACAAAGTGGGATATTATAGACCCGAGAGCAAAACAAATTCATGAAACCACCGCTGAAATGATTGCCATCGATATGAGTCAAGGCCTCATATTGCCATAATACGATTGTTAGATTATGGGATTCCTTTAATTTATAATATTCGGCCCATCTCTAATTATAATCTATACTAATATAATTATAAAGCTGAAGGGTTTGTTTGCTTGAACGCGCTAATCTCAGAAACTACTGGTCCGATTTGAAAAATTATTTCAGTATTAGATAGCCCATTAATATATCATCACGCTAAGACCAATAGGAGCGGAGCACCAAAGTAACTATTCCATGTGGACGAAGTCGCGGGCAGAAGCTAGTAATGTATATTCTTGAAACTCCTTACCGATGATTTATCACCAAAAATGAGGGTTAATTTTATCAAAACCAGAGGGCATAGATACACACAAATTCCTTGCACATAATAGAGCTTAAATTTTGAATGCCAGGTCGAAAAAAAATGTTAGGCCCCTATCTCCGCCCCCGTCCATTTGGGGTCCATGCGGACGGTACGGGAGGGGGTTCGGTATCACTTCATGACCCAGATACCATTCGCCATCCGGTTGCCTCTCCGATTAAATTTTACGTGCCATTGCCTTGAATATTAGTTTGACAGCACTGAGATATTAATTTAGTAAAAATGGCAATTTTGCTATTCTGAATTTTATGTTTTTCATCAAAAATTTTGTTTGTTAAATCCTAACTATTTCTAATCGCGATTAAAAACGTGTGGAATAAAATTGGTTGTCATGAACTTTAAATTTGGTGTGAATTTAAAGTACACAGTATGTAACACCTCGACTTCAGGTGCAAAAACAGTACTGTATATTTTTTTTTCTTTTGCTTATATCTCGAAAATGGAGTGTCATATCGCAAAAATAATGATAATTTCGACTATGAAACCCATAAAACCAGAAAACTCAACATGTAGGTAATAATTTTTCCTATTTTCCATACAAAAAGTGAAAAATCCGTATAAAACACGTCGAGGCTGGCCCCCCCGCGCCTCCGGCTCTAAGGGTCAACTCACACCGAAAGAGCGGCGAAGGGCAGCGAAGCGCAGCGACTCGCTCGGTAGACAAGGCGCCCGTTTATGGAATTCGCCGGAATTCCCGCGGCGCCGCGGGTATCCGCGCGACTCGTTCGAGTTTCTCATGCGATAATAAGTATTATAGTAATGAAAATAAAGTTAAAATTCATATGACACTGAAACTGCGCTCCGCTTCGCTGCCCTTCCCTTCGCCGCTCTTTCGGTGAGTGGAACTTAGATTTGCGGTTGTAAAAACATGTTCTCCCATATATTCCGTATGAAAGAAAATGTTTTTCAACTACAAAGTTAAGTTTGTTCTTGGGATAAATTCATCCCAACTACGGAACCCTACATTGTGCGTGGTCCGACATGCACTTGGCCGGTTTTTTATTTTTAAAACTACTTCTTAAGTGCTATGTTGCATTTCACGCCGCGGCAGCGGCCGGCGAGCGCTACTTCCAAGTTGATCGCTTTCCATAATATCATATAAATTGAAAACCCAATAAAAGTCCATCGACTTTTTTAGCGTGGTACCCCCTACTTTGTTTGATTTGTTGAATGCAGCCACCATGATGTACAACAAAAAGAAAGCGACGTCAACGCCTCTACCGGTGGATAATCTAAATATTTTTCGATATGATCACTAATGTTTGGCCACATCATGAAGTAGTAGTGCGTTTAACTGTTCATTTCGTCAAACGTTGAGTATTCGATGATCTGGCCAGACCACATCATGATGTGACCAGCGGTCGATGTTCATTTCATGAAATGATCAATTCTAAGATCTGGTCACGACATATATTTTACATTATCTTCAACGTGTGTGACGAGCTGGCTGGCTGTCTGTCTCACTTGTTGTCGAGATCACACTTCTTTTGGTCTTTGAAGAAATAAACATTTTGTAGCACCAAATGCCTCCAAACAGGTATATTCATTGCCTTATATTTATCTCTTCATGTGTTTTCTGAACATCGGATGAATAAAAGAAATTTTGAAAGAACAATACTTAGTCATATTTTTATTTTTTTAAGCAGCGAAAGTAAATAGATCGGTAACGTTGTCTGGAGGTAACGTAGTCTCGAGGCTACGTTGTCTCGAGGTAACATAGTTTCGAAGCTACGTTGTCTCGAGGTAACATAGTTTCGAAGCTACGTTGTCTCGAGGTAACGTAGTATCGAGGCTACGTTGTCTCGAGGTACCTAACGTAGTCTCGAGGCTACGTTGTCTCGAGGTAATGTAGTTTCGAAGCTACGTTGTCTGGAGGTAACGTAGTCTCGAGGCTACGTTGTCTCGAGGTAACATAGTTTCGAAGCTACGTTGTCTCGAGGTAACATAGTTTCGAAGCTACGTTGTCTCGAGGTAACGTAGTCTCGAGGCTACGTTGTCTCGAGGTACCTAACGTAGTCTCGAGGCTACGTTGTCTCGAGGTAACGTAGTTTCGAAGCTACGTTGTCTGGAGGTAACGTAGTCTCGAGGCTACGTTGTCTCGAGATAACGCAGTTTCGAAGCTACGTTGTCTCGAGGTAACGTAGTCTCAAGGCTACGTTGCGTAAAACTCTTGTCGAAAATTAATCCCCATTTTAGTGGGGATACATTTTTGTTTTCTCGTCTATCCCATGTGCGGGTTGTTGTGGGATAGGTCGTTTAAAAATATTGCGGATGTGTGAAATTATTTTTCGATTCAGGGACCCAAACATTAAGCTTTAAAGTGCTCATTTTTGTTAGAATCAAGTGTTTGCGTCAGCTAAATGGTTGTTTTTGGATAATATGTGTAAAAATTGACAGCAGTAGCATATAATATAAAACGACGTTAAAAGGAAAACTATATATAATCGGGTAATTACGGAACTCTACACTATTTACCTTAGTGGGGCCGGCAGCAATCGCCTCAATGTTACCAAGATCTCCAACGTGGCGAGTTTCGCTGTCTGGTGAACCATGGTCACACTTGGATGGATTGAAGTGGGGACCCGCTGACGTGCAGCCGTTTGTGTTGTCTCCAAACTCGTGCACATGAAAGCCGTGTAGACCCTGCAAGAAGAGATACTGAATATTAGAAGTGTACTGTATTCACCCCTGTAACACAAGATTCTCCATGATGAAGGGTCTTATCGCCGCTATAGCAGAGAAAAATGGAAAGCCAAAAGGGCGGCCTTTGCCCTGCAGTGGGACACACCACGCTTATTTATTTATTTATTTATATCTACCTTATAACTATCATTACAGGTTCATCATCTAATGCGATAGCGCGGTCTCTTAATAATAATAACCTCGCCACCGTATCTCTACGTTGACGTCGTGGTGGGGCTTGCGCGCGAACTCTAGGTCTGTGCCGGTAGTTTTCTTTGTCAGAACAGCTCTAGGATGAGGAGCCAGACCAAGAGAGATACAGAAACCCGCAGGGAAGCATGTGGCGAGCTGTTGTGTAGTAGCGACCCCAGGAACCCTATCTCCCGGAAGAAGTATTGTTCCTCACCTCTGGCTTACCTTTATTGGCCGGCTGGAATGAACACTGACGAGGAACAGAGCTCCCACCTCTTTCTTGCCCGTATTGGCTGGCTTGAATGGAGATTCGCAAGAGCAAACGTGCTCGGAGAAAGGAAGTATTCTAGTAAGTGCTGGTAGGGATCTTGACTATCTTCCGGACTCTGGGTTTGTTCTAATAGCCGTGGAATACCTCTCCACTCCTCAAGCACCTCAGGACATGTTGTCCCCTTGTCGCTACGTCACTATGTGCTAGCGAACGTTTCCGGGGGCCCATTATTAAGTTTGCAAGCCACCCCCTGCCATTTTTTGTGTATTTTATATAAAATATTTTTTATCGTCATCTTTAATAGTCTGGCTTTTCTAGTCTTAGATAACCAGTTCACTCTAGTAACCTATAACCCAATATCTTTCGTTTCCATATCCTGCAATACCTACACCAACCGAGGGTTGTCCTTGGGTGCACTTGCATAGTGCGAACAGGGATAATCGTCGGTTGGTGCCTCACTTCATTAAAAACGTCTAACGGGCCTCTGCGAATGGGCTTTGGCCCCTCGTACGCCTTCCAAAATTCCGGGACCCCAGGATCCCGAGAAATGTCAGAGATTTTTTTTTTTAAATTAATAATAGTAGCATCGTCCCCTATTTGTTAACGAGTCTAACTAAGGTGAGTATATTATGTGAACTTAGGTTGCTAAATTATAAGATAACGTCTTGTATAACTGCAAATAAACCGTTATCATAAAATGAATCAGACTACATTGCAACAAATCAGAAATCTGGTTATGTAATAACATTGTTATTATTATTTAAAATTGCGTTTTTATTTTTATAGGTTTTTAAAAGTTCAACGATAAAAATATAACGACCTAACCTTTGATAACATATCACATAATTCGTTCAACACTGCAAGTTTAAAGAAATTTCTTTTTCTGTTATTAACCGACTTCAAAATAAAGGAAGTTATCAATTCAACACGTTTGTATGTAATATTATTGAAACTGCAATATATTCACATAATTATGATAATCTATTAGGGCTTCCATCGGGATAACGCATATCTATCAATTTGAAAACAAAATCCCGTGCACACGACCCTTTTTAGGGTTCCGTAGTCAACAAGGAACCCTTATAGTTCAGCCATGTCCGTCTGTCTGTCTGTCTGTCTGTCCGCGGTCTAGCTCCAAGACTGTTAGTACTAGAAAGTTGTAATTTGGCATGGGTATACATATTAATCATGCCGACAAAGTGGTAAAATAAAATTATGAAAAAAAAATATTTTTTTAGGGTAGGTACCTCCCTCCCCTACACGTAAAGTGGGGACGTTTTTTTTTTCTTTCATAAACATTGTGAGTGTGTTAAAACCATTTTTTAATTCAGAGATCCGTTTGTGAAATATTAAGCTTTAAAGTGCAAATTTTTGTTTGAGTCAAGTGTCCCTCTGCCAGCTAAATAGTTGATTTTAGGTATGTGAAAAAATTCACGGCAGTAGCTTATGTAATGAATTTAAAAGGAAAACTATCACAGCTGAGTAGGCTTTACAAGTTAACGAGTAATAATTGACCAACTTAACTTTGCAGTTGCAAAAAGATGTTTTCCCATGCATTTCGTATGGAAGAACATGTTTATCAACTATAAAACTATAAAGGCTTGTGCAGACCAGCGCGACATGCGACGCGACACAAAGGCACCGCCCGTCGCGCGACGGGCGGTGCCTTTGTGTCGTGTCGCGTGTCGCGCTGGTCTGCACAAGCCTTAAAGTTAAGTTTTTTTTTGGGATAAATTCATCCCAACTACGGAACCCTACATTGTGCGTGGTCCGACACGCACTTGGCCGGTTTTTACTTTATTTTTTTATTGGCTTTACTTCAACCTAGGGAAAAGTGAATTTTCATCAAAATCAGTTCACTAGTTTTCAAGATATGGAATAATAATTATGTGTTAGTTTAAAGCCTTTTTTTTTTTTGGGTGGGAAATTATCAAATAACTTCTCCGGCTCTGGGCGGAGCGGGAGGGCGTGTCAGACTCTTACTGACTAAAACCCACCCGTGTTCCTTCGGTTGCCCTGTTGCCGGGGGCCACGATTGTCCAAATCGGTTCTTCGAACCCCCGGCAGGCATTGGCCCTAACGGACCCCGTCAATTCTGCTGACATCTCTTTGAGGCGCGCGTGGAACACGACGCGCCTTCGACCCGGGCTTGGTCCTTATCGGTCGGCGAGCTACCCATTGCTCACCGTCCGCAAGCCCGCGCCTACGGTGGCCGGAAATCAGCTCGCGATTCCCGCCCCGGGCGTCTCCTCCTGCGGCGGTTAGGGGCGTGAGGGCGCGAAATTTGCCTCTCCCTCACGCGTTCCGCCTCCTCCTTCGCGAGCATTACCGCTTCGCAGAAGGAGGTGACGGCCTGCCATTTCCTCTCGCTCGGTACCATGGCCTGAACCAGGGCCGGACGCGAGAGAACACCGCCGCCGATCGCCTCTACGAGGACACGGCGTTGCTCCGCCCAAGCCGGGCAGACCTCCACCGTATGCTCCACCGTGTCCTCAGGCCGATCCACACAATGGTGACACCCGGGTGTTTCCTCCCGCCTTATCCTAAAAAGGAACTTCCCGAAGCAGCCGTGTCCGGTGAGGACCTGCGTCAGGCGGAAGGTGAGGACGCCGTGGCGTCTCTCAAGCCACTCCTCAAAGAGGAGTCTTATCGCCGCAATTGTGGCGTGCCCAGCGCGGGGTTGCGACAATCGCACCCTCCATGACGCCATGAGATCCCGCCGGAGCTCTGTCCGCTGTGCCGCGATTTCTTGCGGCATCGGAGTTAAGCCCCGGCGTTTCGCCTCCTCGCGCCACTCCCAGATGTGCGCGAGGACCTTTGCCTCCAGATCCCATGGCGGTAATCCGGCAAGGAGGCTCGCCGCCTCGCAGGAGACCGTGCGGTATTCTCGGGCCAGCCGAATGGCCAAGACCCTCTGGGACGCGTTCAACCGGCGGGCTGGCCGCAGCCTCAATGAACGCGCCCACACCGGCGCCCCGTAGAGGGCCATGGACCGCACGATCCCCGCATAGAGCCTCCGGCAGGAGGCATTTGAATCCCCTTGATTGGGCAGGAGCCGCTTCAATGCAGCCCCGGCCAAACGTCGGAAGTGTTCTACGAAATTCCACCGGCTGTCGAGGAGACGAGTCCCAGATACTTCATCGTCGACTCGACACCGATGTGAACCGCTCCCGCCATTACCTGGGAGCCCGACGGTGGCGCATTCCGAGGACCATGAAAACCCATGGCCTCAGACTTGTGCAGGGCCACCTCGAGTCCCAGCTGCCGGATCCTGTCAACGATTGTCGCAACCCCGCGTGTCGCTAAATCGGCCGCCGCCTGGTACGAGCTCCCCTGCGCCAGGACCAGCGTGTCGTCAGCGTAACAAACGCATTAAGATACATTAAGATTAAGTTACTATAATATTTATGTCAAATTACAACTAGTCATGTTACTTAATGGTTTACAAAACAAACGTGTTGTTCTTAAGTTATTTTTCAATTTTTAGTGTTTTTATTCACATAATTATAGTTCTGTTGAATCATTTATTTCGTAGATTACAAGAATTACGACATACATCGTGACCTTGGAGTGTTGTTTCTGTATACTACATTATATTGATAGTCATTCTATGCTAATGTAAGTGTACACACACTACCTATGTAGGTACATCAAACTTGCAGTGTCATTCTGATTTTATATTATTATAAGACCCATACGGTAAGTATCACACCTCTGAACTGAAATCTACACAAAAGCCTTTCAGTGCAATGGAGTTTTATTTTATTACTTTATAGTTGTGGGCTCAAATCCGGGCAATTACAAATGTGACTTTTTCAATTTATTGGTATACTTTCTGAGTTTATCTTGGACATTACTGACATTGGTGAAGATAAAAAGGAGGAAACCTGGAAGTTATCTATACAAATAAATAAAATTTTAGTGTCTGTTTGTAATGTCAAAATAACAGTTTACTAAATGCATATGAAAGTATATAAGGTACATACAATGAAAACACATTTTTTTTTATTTGTCTGTCTGTTTGTTCCGGCTAATCTCCGAAACGGCTGGTCTGATTTTGACGGGACTTGAACTGGAAGATTGCTGATGTTATAAGGAGTAACATAGGCTACTTTTATTTTAGTAAAAGAAAAAGAATTAGGATCCACGCGGGCTAATCCGCGGGTGGTAGCTAGTAGTAAATACAAAGTCTGAAATCCCTGTCTTAAGTTAGCATGATCAATGCTCATGCCTTCTCTGTATGGGAAGAGGATTTTGCCCTACAGTGGTACAGTAAGAGCTGGTATTATAACTAAAACCCATTGTTTAATGCAAGGTTTACTAAAAAGACTGTCAGCCAATCTTCCTGTTTACTAACTAATAAATAATAATTTTATTTAAATTCAACATACTACATACCTTTGAAAGACCATTGACTTCACCGGACAACACTACAGGTCCTTTTTCATCCTGGAATTAGAATAAAAAAAATTTGTGGGTACCTACATTTAACTAAATTAAAACTAACAAATGCTGTTGCTTACAAAAACTTTTTGCAACCAATAACAAAGAGCTGGGTGCAAAATGAACTATTACTTATTTTTCAATCTATGGTAGGTACTTTTTAAATTACTTTGGCCCAATAAGCTCGTTTTGTTTCACTTATCCTGCTATCAGTATAATAGGTCCCAGTAGATGGCCAAGTAGTTGAAACTTAGGGAAATTTAAATCATAATTCAGAGGTCTGAAAGGTAAAGTAAGGTAAAGGATATTCAGTCAACAAAGTAAGATCACAATAAATGTAGTATGAAGCTTCAGTAAAAAAAAATCATTATAATTTTTACAATTTATGTTAAATTATATCCAAATTTTTGGAATAGTAATGATGATAAGATTGATTTTCAAATCACTACATTTATTTATCTGCTTAGAATTTAATCAGATGAGTGATTTTAAATTGTCATGCTGCTAGACACTATTCCTGCCAAAACAGAGGCAACCACACTGAATCCAGTTTACAATGTTTCCCTTATCAATAAAACATTACATGATTGCATTTTTAATGCTAACGCATCCTTCCAGAACTATCTTTAGAAGCATGATAAGAATTACCTATAGGTAGTATATAGGTAGGTAACCACATAAGTGGATAATCAACATTTTATGTTGAAAAAACTAGAGGTACTAGTATTTCAAGGTTATATAATAAAGGCAGTCCTGTTGCAGGTTTGTACAACATTTCAAACGTAAAATAATTACATGTTGGTCGAAGTATACGGTTCCGCTGACATCGCCGTTGAGAACACACACAGCTCGCACGGTCGGCATTTTAAGTTACAATTAGGTTTTATGATTAGAAAATAATTAAGACACTGTGAAATTGATCAATCACTATTATCTGACGATCTTCACGCTTTAATTTCTTCCTTAGTAATGATTTTTTTACAGAAGAGCGACGACGTCAGTACCACCAAGTCCACTACTCCGAAATAGACACAGAGGAGCATGTGAAATAGATAAATAGATATTTCAGCAGTGTTTCCACTTACGTTTTTGGTTTTTCCCCAGTTTCTTAATGAATTTTCCCTAAAATTCCATAAAAAATCTTCAAAATTCCTTGTTTTAGGGAGCATGATTATAATAAATAATAACACATCATTCAACATATTTAATAACATAAAATACCTACAAAACATTAATAGATTTGCAAGATCTGCCCTGCGTTCCGAAATGCGATAAAAGTGATAATATCGCGAATCCGACCAAATTTAATAGTCACAATTATTATTCAATAGCCCTTTTATTTTATGACCATTAAATTTGGTCGGATTCGCAATATTATCACTTTTAGCGCATTTCGAAAACGAAATGCAGGACTGATAAACCGAAGCATTATTTTTACACTTTAGGTATGATGCCACTTAGTTTCGATATCGTCTTTAGACATGGTATTAGCACAATTAACATGATAAACTAAAATTAGACGTATTACGATTTTGAATCCCCTTTGGTGCCATAAAAGTAATACACACAGATAACTATATATAAACTAGTCAGAGAGTAATACATTGGGCGCTGCCTACTATAAATAATAGGGTTACCAACTCAAGTTCACAATTTATCCCAAAATTCTCTAAATCCCTGTCAAAATAAAATATCCATTACCATGCCTAATTTTGGTAATTTTTCCTTAAAAAAGGGAAAACACTCCCTAAAAGTGGAAACACTACAACACAGATGTGAGTGAGACATTTCACGTATTTACTAGAACAGGTATGCGTACTACGTATTTTTCAGCGACCAGCCGCACCTAGTACGACGCGCAACGCAAACTATTTCTGCGGCAGCGTAGCTACCACAACCCTTCCTAGTTTCGTCCAATCAGAGATAATATGCATTAGTGTGAGTACAGGGCGTGTAACAAAAAAAATTGCGAACTGATTTTTACATTTGCAAAAGTTGCGACGGCAATAAACAAAAAGC
Organism: Agrochola litura; assembly: GCA_949152395.1. Lineage (NCBI taxonomy): Eukaryota > Metazoa > Arthropoda > Insecta > Lepidoptera > Noctuidae > Agrochola > Agrochola litura. The sequence goes on along the minus strand of OX424503.1, from coordinate 23,655,963 downwards.
GCTAATAACATTGGATGAACTGCGCCAAGTATTGGTTCAAATACTAGGTACTTACTGTAATTATTATTGTGCTATTTCAATCAAAACATGAGCAATAAAAGAAAAAAACTTTCGTGTGTTTGGTTTTGAATTTAAATTTTTTGCCACCGACTTCCGAAGTTAAAGTTATTTTTTGCTTGGTAGTGTTTTTATTTGGAAGTCAGTTGATTTTTTGTAAAAGTTTTTATTTTTCAGTTTTTAGTTGTGGTACTTACCCCACACATATTCAAATACCTGCTATGTAATAGAGATGAGTCCGATATCATGTCACATGTAAAAATCATCGATATTTTTAAAAATCATTTCATCATGCAATGACAAAGACAAAATCATCAATGCTTAAAAATCATTACAAGAATGACAATGAACGCGAACTTCGGTGATTCGGATCGGACGGTATCGGGCCGTCTCGGGTGCAGCGGGCGGTGTGACTGTGAATTGCGACGTTGCGAGACTGCGCGATCGGCGATACTGGACTGGAACTCACATGTTTCGATAAAATGACCGGGACTGGGCGCACGGAACGGCAACAATGCTTTCACTTGCATTGTTTATGTTTGCGTGCGAAATGCGCGGTAAATCACGAATGCAATTTATTTAGCATTTAGTATTTCGTGAATCATTGTTTTGGATAGACGAGGACGAACAACCACCCTAATTTAATTTTACGCGTACGAAATACGTAGTGTAATGTGTTGACTCGCTATAATTAAATTGGGTTTACATACGTTATAGTGAATTTAGTTCAGTTAAATTGCCATGATATACTAAATAGTCATATCTTGCAGCAAATATCACTAATGGAAACATATTGATGATTTCCATAACGATAAATCAATACCTAAATAACCTGCAAAGAATGTCATAAACTAAGAAAATTTAAATTACGCGGCCAACTGACAAACTCGACTCATGCCTACATAAATAACTAATGATAATTTCACTAAGCCGTTCCGCGATCATTCAGTATCTACTCACAAATGAAGTGACGAGATCTAATACTCAAATAAAAATCATTGATGATTTTGTCATTGTTCCCGTCACCGATATTTTTTTGTCATTGTCATGCAGTCACCGATACAGAAAAATCATCACTCAGCCCATCTCTACTATGTAAATAACAGTGACAGGAACTTAAGATATCATCCATACCATAAGTGGGAAAAAAATACGTATTATTGAACCCAACTCAAAACCGTCCAAGCAAAGTTAATAAAATTTATATGGGACCACACGGGAAGCACCAGCTTTCTAATAAAAAAAGAATCATCAAAATCGGTTCACCCAGTCGAAAGTACTGAGGTAACAAAAAAAAAAGAAAAAAGAAATACAGTCGCATTGGGAACCTCTTCCTTTTTTTGAAGTCGATTAAAGTACCAAATGTTGTCAATATCTAACAAATTAAAAATTTCAAAGTTGGATTATTGATACGGACATTGAAATGTAGTTGTTTACTTTTCAATAGCTGCATAACTTCACAAGTAATAATTTAAGTCCCTCTCACGCCGATAAAACACAAAAAATGACAATGTAAACATTTTATACCTTTACGCAGAGCCGGTCAACGCGCCTAGTGCGTTCACTGCGATTTGTATGATGGTATGGCACAGGGCATCGTGAAAATTGGGAGGCAGTGAAAGTGTTATAAATAACTAAATTTATAGACCCAACAGAGCATAGCCATATGTCGGAGAGAGAAAAGTATTAAAGTGGATAGAATGAATGTAAATTATTGTTTAACATTTGTAATCAAAGTTGATCCTAATTTCATATATCAATACCAATAATACATTTTCTAAACCAAACAAGATATTTATAGTACAGACGCCAGCACATCAAGCTACCCGAAACTGTCAGAACTTCCCAATAAACTTTGAACCTTATGCTTCAGCGATAAAGTTGAAAATCTAAAATAAATTTGACAGATTGTAGTAGCCTGATGTGCTGGCGTCTGTACCTACGTAATTATAGTCCGTGCAATCCACGAAAACGCGCCCCACTTCGCGATTACTGTACTGTAAGCTGAACTCTAGTACGACGCGGAGCGGAGCGGAGTGGGGCACGTCTTCGTGGATTGCACGGACTGTACTTCTTGTCAACAACTATAATTCATAAAGAGCTCACGCTGGCCGTTCCCATAAAAAAATCGTCTCACAAACAAGTGAGCATAGCATGCGCCTGTACATAATTACACTTCTATACATATAATTATAACACACGACTAAAATACGCTTCGTGCATCCTATTGGTCAAAACGTATGCATTGATTGAGTCGTAACCCGTGCTATGCGATCATCGCCTTAAAGGTGAGTATGCGGAAGATTCCTTGATTGTATAGACGCCAGCACATCAAGCTACCGGAAACTGTCAAATTTTCCCAATCAACTTTGACCTTTATACTTCAGCGATAAAGTTTAAAAATCTATTAAATAAATTTGACAGATTGTAGTAGCTTGAAGTGCTGGCGTCTGTACATCGAGTATTTTCTATAAAAGTGAGAATTTATCAATAGTGACTGTTATTTACAACATTAATGATGTTATTAGCGTTTTACGATGTCAACCCTCAAATATCACATAATTGATATATGTATTTCTTTGTTCGGGACGCAATCCATCCATTGAGTCCGTTTTGAAGTATTAGGGGAAGTACAGACGCCAGCACATCAAGCTACTACAATCTGTCAAATTTATTTAATAGATTTTAACTTGATAGCTGAAGAATAAGGTTCAAAGTTGATTGGGAAAATTTGACAGTTTCGGGTAGCTTGATGTGCTGGCGTCTGTACGTTCATAGCGTACGGCTATTGAAAAGCGTATCGGTATACTAATAGGCGGATACTTAGTATCCGTCTATTCCAGTCTATTCAATTTTAATATACAAAAATAAACCTAATAACGTGCACGTCAAAATTTATTTTAAATGAAAGAATCCTTCTTGACGGACGGTTGATCTTGGACTTGCTTAGTTGTTTATTTTCACAAAATCTTAGTAGTGCATAGTAAAAAAAAAATATAATCAGAAGGTTTAAACACAAAATAATATGATGCACGAGAGACATAATTATTATGCCTCGCAATCAATACGCGGTGGGAAGGATCATACGATATAGGAACGGGAGAAAGGACCATACCATATATACGTCCCACCGCACGCGAGCCTATCTGAATTTGACTAAATACTTCATTGGTACTCGGAGCAGGTATTTTGACTAAGTATTTTTCGATATACGTACTAGTTGGACTTAGTATAAAAATTATCTAGTACGGCACACCTCTACGAAAAGGCCAATCGAAAAAAAAATGTTTCGTTTCATTTCTCAGTGCGTTTTTCCGCCCGGACCCGGTAGCATTTGCGGACAGTGTTTCCACTTCTAAGGATTTCACGTTTTTAGGTAAAAATTACCAATATTAAGTATGGTTTAGGGATAAGGCTTGTGCAGACTAGCACGACACGTGACGCGACACAAAGACACCGCTCGTCGCGCGTCGAGCGGTTCCTTTGTGTGGCGTCGCGTGTAGCGCCTGTTTGAAAGAGTCTATATTTTATTTTGACAGGGATTTAGGGTATTTTGGGAAAAAATTGAACTTGAGTTGGTAACCATATTGCTTAAAGCAGGTAGCACCCAATGTATTACTTTAGTCTATGGCACCACGTATTTATTAAAGGGAATTCCCTCAAACTCGTAATGTAGTGCTATTACCGTCGCAACCACAGATATAGACAGAACTAGATAACGCAAGTATCACGATCTGTATGAAAACCAAGCGTACCATTTTTTGACTACCTACTATGACGTCACAAGCGCTAAGAAACATTTTTTTTATTTTTTCTCCTCGTATTTGCAGTTTTTACAATTTATGACAGCGTAATTAACCATTTTCAATTTTTTAACTGACTTCCAACAAGCGTGGCACCAATGCAGACTGAGCGCGAAAGTGGCAGCTTACGATTATTGTACGTAAGCTGGGCACGAAAATGGCACGCGAAGTAGTTGCTCTTGCGTTATCTAGGTATATATATCTGTGGTTTTCACACAGTTTCCATTCCGATACCGTGACGGTTTAGTTATGTAGGCATTAAAGGGGTTTATTTATAAACGTTGCTTGAAGTTAGAGACATTTCAAGTTATCTTCCTTTAGTTACTATTCACGTCATAATTATTTGAGTTTTAGAGCCAAGTTAGACTATTCGTGTCGTCCTTGTTATTTGAAAAAGTTGTTAGAGTCCGCGACACCATTGAAGTCCGACGGAAAATTATGGAACTACATATATTTTATATGCAATGATGCAATGACATAGACACTAGCGCCGCGTCTATCGGACTTGAGTGGTGGCGCGGACTGACTCTAGCCTAAAATGTACTGAAGAAATCCGGTGAACAAACCAGAAATAAAAACTATAAAGAAGCGCCCATAAACATAAACGGCAGTCACTTTGACATTGACAGTCAATCAAAGTTCAGTTTTGTTCTGTGTTTCTATAAAAAAACGCTTTTTTTTTGCGTCTGGCTTGTGTTAGTACTACTTAGTCTGTGCTTGTGTTGTGCTTTTGTTAAATATTTACCATTTGTGTTTGAAACTTAAGTTTTAAATTGAAACATATTTTAAATTGGTTTTTCATAGTGTCGTTTTTCAGTTTAGTGTGAACTTGTTCAGTGGGTCGTCTTAGGGGCAGAGTTGAGAACATATTACACCATTACAACATTTACAACGAACACCAGGTTAGGCTAAAACGAAGCATGGCAGAAAACGAATTTCAATTTCAAATTCCAACAAGTTCGAACGTAAGTTAAAAATATTATCAGCGTGTCCATTGCCGCTATATTCCTCATTAACCACAGAACCGTAATTATCATAACTTTTATTATTGTTGTGCAGGACACCACAGTGTTCTGTGTGTAAAAGTACTAAAATACAGTAAAGCTAATGAATCATGGCCGATCTGAACATGGGCTCTCCGAACTTTTGCGCATGTTCTCACTCACATGTCTCATGTCACCATTTGGTTCCTAAAAACCCTTTTGCGCAAAGTTCGCACAGGCCATGATTTCATCCATAGTGTACAAATTATATTGATCTATGTTACAATATACTAAACAAACAAATTCTTATATTAAATCATTCTTATAAAATGTAAATAATAAAACAAATTAAATTGCCTATTAAACCAAAAAAAGAACAAAATTATAACGAGGGATGCATCCTCTTTCTTTGTTGGTCATTTTGATACTAAAACAAGCTACTGAGCTGCTCAGTTGGGGTGAGAGGCTACATGTCCATACATTATTGTTAATAAACATGGACTAAACTTATACAAAACCTTATAATGTATGGTAAATCTGAGGCAGAAGCTGGTTGTCATGTAACACCCCATTTATTTTAATAAGGTGGTAGGATATATTATTACTTTGTTTTTTTCCTAAGATACTCTCTTGGCTCAGTGAGTCTACTTTAATGTGCACATCAAGTCCTGCTTTAAAGAGCTTAGACTCGGGCTTGTGGACTTTATACTATGCAAGTTAAACTAAATTGTATCTTTTTCTTTGCAGCTTGCTACAGATATTACTAAAAACAGTACTATCATAGAGGAAGGTCCAAGGGTAAGTTGTTGTCATGCTCATGGTAGCACTGTAGCACCTTTAATACATTTTATTTAAACCAAATCATGAACAATTAAATTATTTGTTTGCAGATTTGTCCTCTGTGCAGCTCAATAGTACGACAGTTCTATATAAATTTCTTTTCGAAAATATTTATGTGCACAAACACAGAATGTGTTTATCCTTTTGTAGAAAATTTCACAGTTTATTCCAGTGATGATGATGGATTGTACGGAGGTGAACAATTTTCACGCACGCCTCGTAAACGATCCACACGGTCGAACAGATCAACCAGATCTATGGGACAAAGCTCAAGAGGTACATCAACTCTTGGTACTAGCTCTAACTTGTCAGGATCTGAATGGGCTGAAATGAGCCAAGCGAGCCAAGGGTATGATTCTGACGACAATGTCAGCATGAGTTCATCAAAAATATTTACAAGAAAATTAAGCCAACGTCAAATGGAACAAAGAGTAAAAAAAAAAGAGGATGAACAACTTATAAAACAAAATGTTGAAAAAATAAAGGAATGTAATAAGGTTTTATTTGATGGCATGGAAGAATTTGGAACAATCTGGAATGAGAAATGGATCAAGAATTTATCTTCAATGCAATCCTCATCTGGAATGAAGTTAGTCAAAGACCATGAATTGTACAAACTGAAGAAAACTCAAAATAATATTTGTTATGGAGATGTAAAAATTGACATAGAGTCTAAAAAAGATACCATGTCTTCAATTATAATTGAAATTGGTAATGTTTCTCAAGATGGTACTAAATAAGTCAAGAAAACTTAAAAGTATTTAATGAATACTTGAGAACAAGAAATTGATTATTTTTGAATAAAAAGTAGTTTTCTATGTAGCCTGTAAGGCAATAACTTATTGAATGATATAATGTTGATATTTCATAATTATTTGTTATCAGGTTTGTAGTAGTAAGAATGGCACTAAAAAATTGGCTGTTCCGAACTTCAATAAGTAAAGGATCCAAATATTGTTACTGCTACTACTGCGTATTAAAACTACCATTTCACTTTTGCAGTAACAATATTTTCACATGTATTTGGGAAGTCTGAAAGATCATGGCAGAGTTGGCACACCTACCCTCGTGGTTATGTCGGCCAAAAATTATGCGCATTGCTCATTTTATGTTGCAACATTTACTTCGTAAAACTTTGATGATCGAAATTGTACCAGATCTAAGGATCTGCGATCTAATTTGGGGAGCTTTGTCTCCTGAAGTGGGATTGTTTAATTTAAATGTATTGTGATCATGACGTAAAAATAAGTTGTCATACCGTCTATGTAAGGGCATTATTTAATGATTAGATGATTACCAAAGAATGTTTTTTTTTTTTTATTTGTGAGGTTATGATTTTATTTCTACCTGTTCCTATGTATGTTAAAATTAAAAGACAAGGTATTAAGTCTTCTCAGTTTGTTTTTTTTTCTCCAGTTCCCCTATCTTTCTAAAGTCATTGTCTGTCTCAACGTCCAAGTTCCAACATCATCTGCCTAGGCTTTTCACAACGAGGTCGGCATCATCCAGTCTAACCGGACGCAGCTGAATGCCAGTATTCCAAGTACCAACACGTGATCATTATGAGTCACCTGGTAGGACAGAAAAGGAGAAGCAGATAAATCAGTCGTTATTTAGAGTGACCTCACATTCTGTTGGGTAATTACTTGGAGTGTATTATCTATGGAGTAGGTACTACAGTCAATCTATCTTATTTATAATTGTGGCCTTTGATCAGCACTGGGGTGGTGCAGGCTCACACATGGCTGTCACACGGAGACGCCTCGATGGCCGCTGCTAGATACGGTATGGTCAACAGTTTCCATGCACCAAGCGTGTCAGTGTGGCCGTTTACTCATTGAAACTGACGGCCAGCGTTGCTTGTGCGGGTAACATTTTGAAACAAAAAATAGCCATATCGGTTCTCGTTCTTGATGCGCTTGCAAACGAAAAGTACCTATTTCATTTTTATTTATAGATACCTACCGTCTTTAATCGCTGACGGCACGGGGTGATTACGATGCTCTGAGGTTTTGAACATAAGGAAACAGAAGGTAGGTACCTACTGCAAAGAAATGATGTGATCATTGTGATCACAGCTTTAGGCACTATTAGTAAATGTAGGGACCACAGAACATAATATACTCCTAACGGAGGTAGGGACATGCAAAACGTCTAGTACCTGCCTATTTTATAATAGCAAAATTACTTTATTTAGTGACAGTGGTCTCACGGTTATAGATAGTGCAATCACAGAACATAGTGCAATCCACGAAGACGCGCCCCATTCCGCGATTACTGTACCTACTGTAAGCTGAACTCTAGTACGGCGCGGAGTGGAGTGGGGCGCGTCTTCGTGGATTGCACTATCTATCGCCCAGGTAGCACGGGTGATTTTTTCTCGCGGCGAATTTTTTTCGCGCACTTGATTTTCAATGCTCCGCTTGCGTCAAGGGTTGAAAATCCAACAGTGTCTTTTCGACGCACTGGGATGCAATCTGTTGGATTTTCAACGCTCGGCTCAACACCGAGAGTTGAAAATCCAGTGCGCGATAAAATCCCGCCGCGATATTTTTACGTCCGTGCGTACGTGGATTTACTGACAAAAAAGCAAATAGTACCTAACTTATGGTCGGGTGGCGGGAGTATTTCGCGCATTTATTCCCTTCGGCAGCCTCTGTAAGTATTTTTGTCCTTCACATCTAGCTTCTATGTATGTAGGTAGGTATGCAAGTTTAGCAACCTGAATATTACCTATTTATAACTAGGTTCTGCCCGCGACTTCCTTCAGTCGCGTAAAATTTCTTGTTCCCACGAGACAACGCGTCGCATCGCATCGCCCGCCCAGGCTATTACTTCGTTTTCATTTACCTAGCGTTCTTTCCGACTGTTTTTCAATTTGTTTGGTTCCTAAGGGTTGTAGCGTGATGTTAAATCTTCTTCAAGAATTGGGCTATCAAATGCAAAAAGAAATTTTCAAATCCGTCTGGTAGTTCCAGAGATTAGCGCGTTCAAACAAACAAATAAATTCTTCAGCTTTTATTATATTATAGTACAGTAGGTAAGTAGATATATACCTACTAATTCGTATGTAGGTATTAGGTAGAGACGTCAGCACATCAAGTTACCCGAAACTGTCAAATTTTCCCGATCAACTTTGAACCTTACTGTTCAGCGATAAAGTCGAAAATCTATTAAATAAATTTGACAGATGTAGTAGCCTGATGTGCTGGCGTCTGTACCTAATTTATAATCGATCTAACTAATACTAGTAGTGGTATGGTAATAGGGACCTACCTTTAAGGGCTACAGCTGGTCCAAATAGTGACGTCGCAAAAATTATGGGTATATTCGGATACCCCTGGACTTGAGGAATCTATTTTTTTTTATGACGTCATTATTTGGACCACCCTGTATGTATATAGTATATAGCTACCTATAGTTTAATTGAAAGTCACTTTAATGTCGAACATTTCCGCCAAAATTTTCTAGTTTTATAATTTTTCTTTTAATCCTAACCCTAGAATAGTAGGTACCTACCTACCTAATCTTTTATCACCGTTTAAAACCAATAATCGCCTGGGAGATACTCTGATTATATCCATAAATTCATCTTAAATGTACCTACACCTTTCTTTTCCACCTCGCCTTACACAACCTTACAGATTTTTTAAATAAAAATAACTATGCCTAAAGGGCCTTCTACACGGCTGCCAACCGCGTCCCCGACAGAGGTGACCTTGGTTGGCGACAGGCAGAGCTGTTTGAAATTTGGTTGTAAACCACCAAGGTCACCTCTGTTGGGACGCGGTTGGCAGCCTAGGCTTTACTCAATATAATGTATGAACTATCGAATACATAGTAAATAGCTATTCTAGCTCAAAAAATAAAATAATGTTCAGTAAAAATTTACCTTATAATAGGTAGGTACTAATGATCACCACAGTCGATCGCACAGTCAATATTTCGGTAAGGCCCTTTGTACACGGCACGCGCGGTTTCTTTACCGTACGGGCGTATAAACCCGCCGTAGAGAAAACGTGAATGTCAACATCAACAAGCTTTCAACACTGACGACCGTGCCTACTCACGGCGAACGAACCGTAGTTTTTCACGGCAAGAAAAACGTGTTTGTACGAGTACAAAGGGTCTTACGGTTTAACCACAGAGTACTTTTACTATGGTTTAACCTAGCCGAGTGCAAGATCACCCTATATCAAAAGTAATTATTGTGAACGTTTTAATAAAATTGTTTAAGTATGTTAATTAATGTAATTTGGTGTTGTACCGTTTTAATTAACTATACTTAACATACTTAGATTTTTGGTCTCGCTAGTCGGGTCCTGCCAATCCGGTCATTAGTACGAACACGAAACGAATTGCAAGCGCGCCACTGGCGACATCAAGAGTGAGCTACCTACACCAAGAAAGACGCGCTTCTACAGAGTCGTGACGTTTTAAGGCCAAGGCGAGGAGGGCATGGAGCCTCTGGTCGCATTGGAGTCAAGACGTCGCGGAACTGTTCTCGATTCGTGGTGCTCAGTTATTATGTTAGTTGTAATTTGTGATCATTTTGTCAATTGGTGATTTTAATAAACGACGTCGCACCCAGTGTGTGTATAATTTAGCTAGTGTGATTCATTTGATAGTAAATTATAATGTGATCTGAACTACAAACTGTTTTTCTGCTGCGTATTAACCAACACTACCCACACTACGCCCACAGTAGTTAAAATATCGCTGATAATAACGAAAGTCACATACCCGTCTCCGACAAATAAATAACACACTAAAAGATTGAAAAAAACCCAACTGCAACCAAAATGTTCAAAACAAGAACAACATCTTGTGAAGCAGTCTGGTGCAGTTGGTTGGTACAATTTTGTCCTAATTTTTTTAAATTGATTGTCATCTCACCCAACGGTTCAGTGTTTACAGGTGCAACAGCTACCAAACTAGGGGTAGATAATCAGCCTATAATGTTCCCACTGCTGGGACACAAGCCTCCTCTCTTAGAGAGGGAGTGGGCTGTAATTCACCACGCGGGCCCAGTGCGGGTTGGTAGATGTCACATGTCTTCGCATTTTTGGTTGTAGGACATGCCGGTTTCCTCACGATGTTTTCCTTCACCGTTTTGAGAGCAGTGGTGAGGAAATTATTTACACAAAGTAAAGTGACTGCCTGGGTTCAAACCCATGACCTACAACTTGTAAGTCGGGGCCGAAATCACTGGGCCACCACTGCTCTCTAGGGGTAAAAGAAAAGAAAGAAAATTCGTTTATTTGCGGTAAACATGACGCAAAGAAAGATAAAAAAAAACACGTAAATAACAAATTGGGGGAAAATATGCGTCACATCTACGCAAATCGGTCATCGCTCAGCATAATGCCGAGACCCCATGCGAGATGGATCCCCAGCGCTGGTTTGCAGCGACAGCCGGCGCTGACGTGATGACGTCAACCGGTGCAGCATATACTGAAATAACAAATCAAAAATAAAATAAATACAATACTTAGTCCTAAATGTTTATACAAATATAATATTTATAAAAAGTAAGTTCAAAAACTAAAACCCGACTAAAAGATATGAAACAAGAAAATGTTTCAGACAGAAGTCAAGACATAGGTACAAAAATGATCAAGGTAAAGCCGTGGTCGCATGCTTGTACACCTACAAAATTATAATGGCATGCGACCACGGCTTTACCTTGATCATTTTTGTACCTATGTCTTGACTTCTGTCTGAAACATTTTCTTGTTTCATATCTTTTAGTCGGGTTTTAGTTTTTGAACTTACTTTTTATTTAAATTATTTTGGGGTTATAGTTTCGTGATAAAGTATTTGCAGAGCAGCTTTAAAACATTTTTTTTGGGTTATATATGGTATAATAACACCAGCCTATTATTGTCCCTCTGCAGGGCAAAGGCCTCTTCTCATACAGAGAAGGCACGAGCATTGATCACCACGCGCGCTCAAGACATGTTGGCGATTTCAGACTTAAATATCTATATATACTAATATATTAAGATGAAGAGTTTGCTTGTTTGCTTGAATGCGCTAATCTCAGGAACTACTGGTTCGATTTGAAAAAATCTTTCAGTTTTAGATAGCCCATTTAACGAGAAAGGCAAGCATAGCCTATAGGCTATATATCGTCACGCTAAGACCAATAGGAGCGGAGCACCAAAGTAACTATTACACGCGGACGAAGTCGCGGGCAGAAGCTAGTATGAACTATAAGTCCAGTACCTTAATTGCGTAACTTATTTTCGTAAGCAATTTTGCCTAATTTGTTTCATTTTGACAGTTCAACAACATTAATTGCGTTATTTACGTCGTTGAGCAGATTTTTTTTACAACTTATGAATCAATGGATTAGCACACTATTTCAAATTGAAACAGGTTGTGGTTGTGTTGTATTATGGAATTAGGGTACAGGTTTCCTCACGATATTTTTCCTTCAACGATGTTAGTAATGTCTAAGATAAACTCAGAAAGTACATTTGAATTGAAAAAGTTACATTGGCACTTACCCGGATTTGAATCCACAACCTTGTGCATGAGAGGCGAGGCCTTAACCACAGGACCATCACGGCATTTATGATATAAAATAGGTATTAATTTTACAACCGCGCCGTACGTAACACAGTCTCACTTTTGCTTGTTTTTAACAATTTAAACTTATTTATTTACTTGGACAATAATATATAATATACATATTTGTAATGTACTCGTCAAGCCCTTTCATTTGATACCCAACATGGCACAATTCAATTATTTTTATTTTTTATTTCGTTACTTTATGTCCTCTAGAGGGCGCCATATTGCATTTAATGTGACGTCACATAGCCTATAACCAGCGGACAATCAAAACGCTTCCAATGATACCTCATTTGTCAAATTATGATCGGCAGTTTGGAAGTTATGAGGTAACAGATGAACATACATACATACATACATACATACATACATACATACATACATACATACATATACATACATACATACATACATACATACATACCGGTCAAAATCATAACCCTCCTTTTTGCTTAGCCGTAGTCGGGTAAAAATTGGGTAGGATTGGGTTCAATTCCCAGCGGGCATTGAAAGGGCAGAACCTCAATAGGCAAAGGCACAGCCCAGACGTTCATTGCCTATGGGTTTATCCTTTGTTGGTATCTATCCAAGTATGTAGGACGTAGGTAAGTAGATGTAATCTAGTATTGATGATACTCTAGAGTCTAGGGAATCGAGTCACGTCGTCGTTAGTGAAAGCTAATGCGGTTGCTGTCTCATGTGTCTTGAAATTAGCTTGATAATAATTTACTTGTAACTAGGCACTATCGGGGGCCGTACTATGACGTGTTAAAGCCATCATTGTTCCAGTGAGAGAGAGAGAGATGGAGCTATACAGTATAAATAGCACTGTCCCATTTTCACACTAGAACAATGATGGCTTTAACACGTCGTAGTACGGCCCCAGGGGCCATCTCCATCTCTCTCTCACTGGAATAATGATGGCTTTAACACGTCGTAGTACGGCCCCAGGGGCCATCTCCATCTCTCTCTCACTGGAACAATGATGGCTTTAACACGTCGTAGTACGGCCCCAGAGGCCATTTCCATCTCTCTCTCACTGGAACAATGATGGCTTTACACGTCGTAGTACGGCCCCAGGGGCCATCTCCATCTCTCTCTCACTGGAACAATGATGGCTTTAACACGTCGTAGTACGGCCCCAGAGGCCATCTCCATCTCTCTCACTGGAACAATGATGGCTTTAACACGTCGTAATACGGCCCCAGAGGCCATCTCCATCTCTCTCTCACTGGAACAATGATGGCTTTAACACGCCGTAGTACGGTCCCAGGGGCCATCTCCATCTCTCTCTCACTGGAACAATGATGGCTTTAACACGTCGTAGTACGCGGTGTCGTGATTTCTGAAGAATTATTTTGGAAATTAGTAGGTGTGTAGTAGGTGTGTACTTATAGTCCCAAAACGAAAGACACTCGTTAAAAGCAAATTAGATAGATTGTTATGATCTACATAGCTCAGAAGATTCGCTTGCGCTCTGCTTGCGTCTTGATCCACATTCTTATGCACGTCATATAACTTATACATCTATCTGCTAACTAAGCTGGGCGTGCACCATCGCCGTGTGGTATAGTTGCCTATTTATGCACTTATAGGAGGAGAACCCTTTACCCCGGTGGAGACATATTAGTTTTAGCTACTATATTATCTAATTACCTTTTCATTAGGGGTTAAAACAGGAAAATAAGGAGTTGGACTTCCAAATAATCTTTGAAGGTCTGAAAGTAGGTAAACGTAAGTAGATACTAAACTTGTCAGTAAAACTACTTGCGGTCTTTTTTATGTAGATGGTCTCGACAGCAGCCTGGACTTAATTGGTATAGTCTGAAATCGCCCATCCGCCTTGAGCAAGCGAGATGAGCGTGGTGATCAATGCTCGTGCATTCTCTGTATGAGAGGAGGCCTTTGATCTGCAGTGGGATACCTAATAGGCGTATTATTATTAGTCTATGTTAAGTGCATATTATATGAACTTTCATAATCGCAATGTGGACAATCAGGTACACCCAGCGGCTGGTAGTTGTCTCCACAGGGCGTGGCAGGACGTTTCCCGAGGAGCTTGAACTTGACTTTCCCTAACGGACGCTACGCCGAATGCACAAGGCCATCTACGACGAACTTTAGCCACTTAGTCTAAGAAGAAAACTGGCGACAAAGTTGTTTGATAGTTATTATGTCCTGTGTTTGATTCCCAGGTCGTTCAGCGTTATTGAGGTTTTTTATAAGTAGGTAATTTGTCTCGCGTCGTATTGGCCCTATTCCATGGAAGTTAAACATAACTGGCAAAATTGGGTGTTTAGTGCACTGTTCCTGTGCTACTCTTCCGGTATCATGCCTGTATTTCATGTTGATCAATAACTCAGAAGTAATAGGTAAGTAGGTACCTATCTTATCTCAGTAGCTGATTACCTACAATACTTACTGTAAGCCAGTACTTAATTGGAGCTTTACGTGGGTACCTACTTAGAAAGTTTTCTTTCTTGGCTCGTCGTAGGTAACTTACTTATTATCCAAAATAATTACAGTTACTAGGATTTAAGAATCAAAGTCACCCAAAGGGCAATGGAGAGGGCTATGCTTGGAGTTTCCCTAAGTGACCGAATCAGAATGGAGAGATCCCCAGGAAAACCAAGGTAATCGACATGCTCCGAAGAATTGCTAAACTTAGGCGGCAGCGGGCAGGGCATATTCTTCTCAGAACAGATGGCCGATGGGGCCGAAAGGTTCTGGAGTTGCGATCACGTACCGGAAGACGTAGCGTTGGAAGGCAAGTTGGACCGTGTGAAGACCGTAGGAATCTGCTGGATGCGGGAAGCAAAGAACCGGTGAAAGTAGCCGTGCTTGAGGGAGGCCTATGTCCAGCAGTGGAAGTATTCGGCTGAAATGATGATGAAGAATTAAAATATAATTGATGAGGATCAATATGCAACATTCAGTTATTACATTTCTACATTCGTCGCAGCGAGCCCGCACTTTCCATGGCGCCGGTCCACCGTCCCGAGCTTATATAGGATGCTGCGGCCTACGTTCATCTTACTTTCATCGCGCCAGTGTGTAGGGTGCAGCAGTGCAATAGTGCCAATGGTGTGACACAGTGCAGGTTGGTTAAGGTACGTGTTTTGTTTATATTATTTAACTAGCGACCCGCCCCAGGTAACGTAGGAAATACTAGAGCGGGAAGGATTTTAGACGGATGGTCAAGGTTTTAGTGTCTTGTGCAGGGGAAATTAAGAAAAATAGGGGTGTCGTACTGTAGAGCGAAACTGTTTGTTCGAATTTCATTACATCGAAACACGTTGCCATCTTAATCTGTGACGTTGCGCTGACACTATCTTTCGCGATGCCTTGTTAATTGTTATTGTAATTTCTTTATTTTGCTTGAAATATGGTACCTACATAAAATGTCTTTAATTTAAGAAGTTCCATATATTTTGCTTACTTACTTAATTCAGTATGCCAAAAATACAAAAACGCTTCAATTGAACTTACTATTGAGATCATGAGTTAAAAATCTTTCAAATTTGGTACATTTGGTATATTTTATATTAGGTACTAGTGAGATCATAATAATATTTCGAACTTTGCTTATAATTTAAGAACTCACATATTGTGTACAGGGTAAGTTTTTAACCAGTGCGCAAACTTTAACACGTGACTTTACTCATCATTATGAACAACTTTTACTATGGGACCAAACCTGAAATCGCGAAAACAAAATCAGCTGTTCCCTACGTTTATGTTCGCATAACTCGTCGTAGGGAACAGCTGATTTTTTTGAGTAAAGTCACGTGTTAAAGTTTGCGCACTGGTTAAAAACTTACCCTGTGTATAGCACATTATTATAGAGCCATTTCTTAAGTTTATTTTTAAATTAATTTATTGGCAGCTCTCTGATCTGTCTCATCTCATCTGCATTTCCGTATTTGGTTATAGATTTTGACAGACATATTGTAACAATTGTTCTGAAATAGTGTGATTCAATAAAATTGGCTCTGACAAGGATTTTTCAAAAAAACCCGGCTCCAATCTAGTGTTCTGTATTTATTTTTCTGTTTCTCCAATTATACTTAATTGGCTGAATGGTTACAAAAGTTGCTGCCCCGCTTGAAGTCCTGGTTACGATACCCGGTCGTGTAAACATTTTTCGTTTCGGGTTTAAAATATACCTAGGTACACACGGCTAAACATCAAGCTATACAATTCCAGTTTATGCTGATGTCACATTGTATAGGATTACTGTACAATGCGAGGTCAGCTTATACTGGAAATGTATAGCTTGATGTGTAGCCGTGTGTACAAGTAGTATGAAATATTTAGTAGACGAGTATTTTTTTGACAAACGCAGATTATTAACAAGACTTTCCCCACACACGTCGAAGCAGTATTAAAGTTTTATTGTTGTTTCGGCAATTTATGGCGGTTGAGTGTCCTGGACGGTGTGAAGCATAAAATTCATCAAGAACAACCAGTTTTGGAGCCACAGTTTCCAACAAGGATAATAATTATTTATTGTTAGTGAAAGTGAAAAAAAACACTCACAAATAACTGAGATTTAACAGTAATCTCAAGTAGGTAACTTTAAAAACTGTCTCAAACGTCTGGTGGTGGCGCGCAATGGGTGTGGCTGGATTCGGTCCTGAGTCGGGCAGTATAGCTGGTACAGCCTGGAGCCTGGAACTGTGTCCGATTTACGACAGTAGGCTTATAACATAACAAGTGAAATGTGCGTTTATGCACCTGCCTATACGATTTGGGAAAATAGTCGTGGTGTTATGTTCCACCCGATCTAAAAATTCGTATCTAAGTAGGTAGGTACATGAAGTAGATTGAGATATCGTCATTTTAATCACTTGTGATTAAGGGCACTTGACCCCAGAGGGGCTATCGAAATCTACTAAACTTCTACAAGTACAAATTTTACAAAGGAAATCTATTGTTTGCCTTCAGATGCAGTGGCTAGCGACGCGGACATGTGTCCTGCTGGCTGCATTTATATACGGTGGGGGTGGAGTTACTAAAACATCAGGTTAGTACACTAGAACTAGTAGGTACGTATATAGTGGACTTTGGATCTTCTTCTTACTGTTACTGTTGCTTATCCCTAAGTTTTGATAACACGAATCACTTTTTAGGGTTCTGTAGTAAACAAGGAACCCTTATAGTTTCGTCATGTCCGTCTGTCTGTCTGTCCGCGGTCTAGCTCCAAGACTGTTAGTACTAGAAAGTTGTAATTTGGCATGGGTATACATAGTAATCATGCCGACAAAGTGGTAAAATAAAATTATGAAAAATATTTTTTTAGGGTACCTACCTCCCCTACACCTAAAGTGGGGATGTTTTTTTTTCTATCCCTTGGTGTGGGGTATCGTTGGAAAGGTCTTTCAAAAACATTGTGAGTGTGTTAAAACCATTTTTGAATTCAGAGATCCGTTTGCGTAATATGAAGCTTTAAAGTGCACATTTTTGTTAGAGTCAAGTGTCCCCCCCTGCCAGCTAAATGGGTGGTTTTAGATATGTGAAAAAATTCACGGCAGTAGCTTATATAACGAATTTAAAAGGAAAACTATCACAGTTGGGTAGGCTTTACAAGTTAACGAGTAATAATCGACCAACTTAGATTTACGGTTGTAAAAACATGTTCTCCCACACATTCCGTATGAAAGATTTTTTTTTTCAACTACAAAGTTAAGTTTGTTCTTGGGACAAATTCATCCCAACTACGGAACTCTACATTGTGCGTGGTCCGACATGCACTTGACCGGTTTTTTTACACTTGGAAATAATATGTTGTACACTTGTATGTAGCTACTAGGTAGTCCAATCCAGCGTCTCCTTTGGCACAGCGCCAGCACATTTGCGTGCGTGTTACGTGTCCTTTCATTGCCTTTCAACAAGCACGATATGCTTTATCTTAAAACTTTACCTACCTAACATTATTTCGCTCTCTCCCTCATTCGCTTTTCAGTCTCAAATCGTGAGTCTTCATAATGGTTTGAACCGGAAATTGAATAGAGTAAAACAATTACTTGGTCGGCAGAGCAACCTAAGTACTTACTCCCTTTCTCTCGGCGGCTGTAATTAAGTAGTGAAAAGTCACGATGCATTCACTGTGACATAATCGTCAAGGGGAGGGCAGCATCTTCCTTTGGCTAGATAGAAGAATATTTGAACAGTCTTTATCTGAAGTGCTGAGTCAGTCCTTCCATTAACTAATGCCATCATCCGGTTAAGAGAGTTCTCATAGACATAGGTTTCATTTTACTAGTAAGTTTATTATATAGTCTTAGGCGTAAGCTTGTGTGGAGCGGGTTCAATAGTGGAACTTGGGATCGACTTTGCGCAGTCTCACCGCTTAGAATTTCTCTCACAAAATTAATCACATAACTTCCATGAGTCGACAATTTTGCAATTTGTATAGATTTAGGTTTTGTAAGCGATATGTTCGAAAGTGAAAAGTGTGTGGAACAGTTTGATGACATTTCTCTTGTGTACTTTCGCGGTTTACCGGTTGTGAAGAGTCACTGTTCACTGTTGTGTCACTGTTCTCACCTTGGAGTCGAGATCACTCTTTATTGCAACTTTCTTAAGCGGACAGTATATCTACGGCACATAATGGACAATGGTATAAGCAGGTATGCTTACCATGGCAGATAACTTTTCCCTCAGTATTATTTCATAAACAATTTATTGGTAGTTTACTAATCTGTAACCATGTTATTACCGAAGTAATTTTACTTTATGTTCTTTTCTGTGCCATTGCAGGAATTGAACAATTTTGGACGGACGACTACAAAGTATTTGAACAAGTTTACGGTAAAACTTCAGACAGAGACATATACGGGGAATCTCTACCACCAAGTATAATCATCGGCACAGACCGTAGGAAAGAAGCCTCACAGAAGAATGAGCGATATCTTCTGAACCTCGACGAAGATTCAGATGAACTAGAAGCATTTAACTTCGGGGATCGCTACAAAAATTTGTTGAACAAGCAGACTTTGAAACTATACAACAAGAAGAAGCCATCAGCAACATCATCAATCAACTTTGTTAGCTACTCAGACTTCAAGCCAATAAGTCAAAGCAACGATCCAGAAACATACAGCTATCTGAAACACTTAGAAGAACTGAATAAAGAAGATAAGTACGGCTTCCCTGAAACCGTAGGGGGATTTAAACCTTACTTAAATTATTTGACACCTAAGCCAGAAGAAAGTGATGCTTATAAAAGCATCCAAGAAATTTTAGATGCTCATGAAGCAAACAAAGAAAGCAGTTACAAGAGTGAAGATGATAATAATATGAAGTATCTTTCATATGAGAAGAATAAGAGGAAGAAGCCTCCACGGGTTTACAATGATGTGACGAAGCCTAGATGTGTCTCCGGCAGATGTCGGAAGAGGGGGGCAGGGTCTTATCGTTCAAGGAGTAGGCCCCATATCAGGGGGTTGAAAACAGTATTTGTTGTTTAATTTAATTTTTTGTTGTTATGTAGGTTTAGCTACTGAGTTTGGCTAACGAAGTGGGATCGTATTGTCATTGATACCACTAATGTACATACTCGTACAATCTTGGAACGTGTTTATGTTATTTTGTGTAGTAATTTGAATGTCTTGGTTTTTCATATCAACGTCGTTTTCACATTAACTTTGATCCCACCTAACATTATCTCCGATTTCTTTGAGTTTATTTTTAATTTGTTTGTATTTTTTTTTACTTGTTTTATTTGTGGATTGGTAATTTTCTGTACCTTCGCCAAGTGTTCAGTGTCATTATGCTTTTAAAATAGGTTTTGTTAAATACGTATTTTATGTTATTAGGAGTTTAATATCTCCAGAGGTAGGTAACATTTATGTAAGTGTCGAGTTTGTTAAATTATTGTTGTTGTTTTTGATTTTACTGTTATTAGCATATAAGTATGTTTTTAGATTAAAATATTTTCTTAAATTATATTTATTATGGTTATGAATATTTAAAACTGTAATCTAGTGCATGTTTCATGAAATAAAAGCACTTTTTATTTTAATATAATTTTAATTCTTATGATTAAAGTAATTTATCTTACAATACGTTACGTAACCCTTTTCAATCCAATTTCCAAATTAAAATTAGCTGAAAAGATTACCTACTGCATTTTCACTCATACGTCTTCCAAGGACATTGTGATATATTAAGTACCAGGTGCCTTTACCTTACCAGTGCAGGCCATGCAATGAAGAAAAGGATAGATGAAATTATCTAATAAATAAACAACAATAATGCGTCCTCTACTGTTGCTTAAATAGAAGACAATTCCGAAAAGAAAATAGAAGAATTACTTAAATATAATTTTTAATTCATCATGCACAATCAACATTGTTATAGAAAAGTATTAAATTAGAAAAAATTGGTCCTAAAACTAGACAAGACTAATTAATAGTCTTGAGTAATGGGTGATCCACGTTTTTTGTTTTTTACCATGCATGCGTAAAATATCTGCATGCATGTCTTTCACAGTGTCGTATTCGACGATGTTTGTTAAAATCTGTGAGCATGACCCTGCATTTTTACCTGAATCCCTTGCTGTATCATTCAATTCACCAATCAGATTGTTTCCAACCTTTACACTTCTACTATTACCTTCTTTCTCAGGAAAGGTCTTTCATTCAGATGACTAAGATAGAGTTTGTACAGTAAATTATCAGCGATGGCACTCATGACTGAGCAAATGATTTTGTTCTCATTTAGCGTTGACACTGCGCTCACCATAAACTTGGCAAGACTTTATAAACACCCATAATACCTCATTTACTTCATTTCCTCGACTCCATTCAAAGAGTCCTTGTCAAGAATATGGATGTTAGTAAGAATGTTCTGAATCTTACGTTGTAGGTTATTTTTGTTTTTTTAACTGTCAAGGTATATGCTAGGCGCACTGCAATGGTAATGCACCGTTTTCTCACTCAGTTCTGAGCACCATCGCTTAACAATTCACCTGCAGTTAAAAGTTAATAGATAAAGTTAGGGTTGGTATCGCTTTGCCTGCCATTGGCTACTGGGTTGGCAAGACTCCTGGTCTTCTTTTTACTGTCCTGGATGCTCTGCAGTAGGAATGGTGGAGGGTTGTTGGTCCTCTGCTGTCTGCTGTCGAGCTCTCGCGTCAGCTCGTCGACGAAGTGGGGAGCGCTCTGCCTTTCTTCGTAAAGACTCGTAGGAGTTTGCCTGTCTACGAACTGCCCACCCGTCTGCCTGAAAGAATACGGGGATCAGTAAGAGGTTAAGTATTTAAAATGCGTTATTTTAGCTCTTTAAGGCTTTACAAACGAAACAAAAGTTTACATCATCAACATCATCATCATCATCAGCCTATAATGTTCCCACTGCTGGGACACAGTCCTCCTCTCTGCGAGAGGGAGTGGGCCGTAATCCACCAGTGCGGGTTGGTAGATGTCACATGACTTCGAATTTTCAGTTCTAGGACATGCCGGTTTCCTCACGATGTTTTCCTTCACCGTTTTGAGAGCAGTGGTGATGAAATAATTTACACAATGTAAAGCGCCTGTCTGGGTTCGAACCTACGACCTACACAACTCGTAAGTCGCGGCCGTTACCACTGGGCAACCACTGCTCTTCAAAAAAAGTTTACATGTCGCAGAATAATTGACAATTTCCTAGGACCGAATACTTGGAATTTAAGAAAGATTTTCGTAAATATTATCCGAGCTATTTCCAGGATCTTTGCAATCGTACTAGGATTTCCACAAAGATATGATTTGGCCGATTATTATCATACGACATAACAGTATCTAACAGTGTGATCATGTTATTATTATTTGCTGTTGTTGAATGTATGGTGCAAAATCTTAAAATAATTAGGAGTCACACTTAAGACTAATCTCCGGATTTCGGTCTTGTCAACGAAGGAATGTAATCTTTACGGTGGTATGAAAGCTGACTAATTACCTAAGCGGAACAGATAATGACTGATCATAAACTAAAAATAAATAAATGATGTCACCATATTGAAAGCAGGTGTGTTGTTTGGGTTAAAGATAAAGATTTGTAGTTTTAGATAACAGCCAAATTAAAAACAAAGCTTGAGTAAATAAAATTAGGAGCGAAAATGTCTAAAAATGTTAATCTATGAAAAAATAAACTGTATGATCTAGCTGGTTAATCTAAGCAAAGTTATAGTGTCTGAACTATTAACGATTTGGGTTTGTATTTGGAGAAGCTTCATTGAGTAGGAACTCGTTAAGGACATCCGTGGTTTTGAGGAAGATGAGAGGATATGTCAGATTCCTACTTAAACTGCTTTTGAAGAATAAATAAAAAATAACAAATCTTTTTCTACACAAAGTGAAAAATCATTTTACAATGTCATTTCGTCTTTCATTTCTATACTTTCTACTGTGATCATGATTATGCGTGCCGGCTGTCTATTAGAATTGCTCGAGTATACACGTACCGCTCATGCCTGCCACCCTCCACATCCTCGTTGCTCTGGTACATGGAGTATCCTCGACGGGACAGTTCTTCATCTGGCGCCAGCGCAGGGTTGTGGAACGCGTGGTTTTTATCATCTTTGTCCATCTTTAGCTTTCTGAAATTTAGAAGGATTCAGGGTTAGTGAACTATTTCTGTAATAATTCCGAGCTGATTTAGGGTGAGAATATATTGTTTATTAGCCAAAATATGTGTCATACATAACACACGTATATTGACAGAGAAGAGTTTAAGGTTGAGTGCGCGCGTCCAAGGGTTTTCGTAGGTACACACAATAGACTGCAAAAGAGAGCTTATTGATTCTGACGATGGGTTTATTGAAGTTTTTTTTTTAAAATTTTATTGAAGTTCTAACCCAACCTAACATTGTAATGATGCTTAGTTGCGAAACTCGGGGGGGAGGAAGGGGCGGCAAATTTAGGGTTGCCCTGGGCGGCAGAAATACGCTTCCTACACTTAACTTTCGAGTCTTGTATTAAAACTTGAACAATCGTGTGAGGTCCTGGCTTCAGTTAGATAACTTTATTTTAACCAAGTTTACTCATGTTCTTGACTCGAATAAAGCAACTCGTAGTCTGGATCCTTGGAAATTATAATAGACAGTCCGTCATTCGGTCTATAATATGTCTTCGAATTGGGTCCAGTCTCCTCACGGTGTTATTACATAACTGGCAGTTGCTAGGTACACTATACACTTTTGCCATCCCTTTTGAGGAATACTTTCAGCCTGAGTGTGATGTGCAGGTAAACTAAAAGCATACGTACTGGATCCTCATGCGTCCTGTGGCCTGCATCTCTGCGACCTTCTTGCGAAGACTGCGCACTTGTGTGCAGAGCACGATGGCCACGATGAGCACCGCTAGCCACGCGCAGCCGAACACGGCCGCTACTATGATGATCTGGGTCTCTGCGTCCTGCGCAACAGTCAGCATAGGGATTAAACATAGTTGACACAATCAAGTGTTTTTTGTTCGCGGCTCTCTTGGGAGTCAGCGTTTGTCTATGTGTTTTACCTTCTTTTGAATGAAGGTAGTATTTAAAACAGTCATTTTACTATTACCTAGTAGCTAAGCGGAACAAGTTACTGAATATATCCACGTCTATTGTATTTTAGTACCTACTGGTAAGTTTGTCTAAGTAACATCAACCATGCACTTACCACTTATTAGACTTTAAGTGGTAAATGCATGGTAAATGTTATAACTTGACATTCAGACCCTACCTAGTAGCTGTCATGGTACCTAACCATATTTTATTTGGTAGGTCTGTATTAGTTTTAATTGGATGTAGTATTAATAAAATTAATCCTAAACTTCTAGGAATCAAGAGGCTCACTTCTTAAAAAAATAGATTCTGTAATATTAACTTTTAAAATGGTTTCAGCACAATCACATAGTCAATAGCATCAGAAAAATACTAAAAGGCTTACCATAATTAACAATACAAATAACTATTTATATATCACTTGAGAGCAGTCAACAACTAATAAGCATTGTAAATGTTACAAAAACAAGAAACTTGAAACACACAACATAAACACTTTGAGTAATTAACGCGAACTGACAGCGACGAATTAAAACGAGGGTAGATAAAGAAAAGTGGGTTGAATGATTGTGTATTTGTAGATAATGACAATTTACGAAATTAGTGACGATGACAACGTATCATTCTTTTGTTTAGTAATTAGATATGGCAAGAGTTTCAATAATTATTAATCTAAGTTTTGAGTGTGAATGTGGATGGTTATAAAAATATAGGAATACCAAAGAAACGATGGATTGATTGTGTGATGCTCGGGCCACATCAACGGGAAACGCCGTTAATTATCACGATGATGGACCTTAACCCGTCGGAATAAAGTCTATCATCGCGATAATTAACGGCGTTTCCCGTTGGTGTGGCCCTGGCATCAAAGATGATATTGCTTGAATGGAGGTGACTACTGAGATGACGTATAATAGAGATGTCTGGAAGACATGCTGCGCCGAGCTAAATTGAGAAAAGGACAGGAGAATGAGGATGATGATAATTTCCAGAATGAATAATTCTCACGTTCTTATTAATAAGATTATTTCCCGTCAGTAAACAAACACTTCGAACTTAGATAAAATATTTGTACCTTAGCTTCCGTCGATAACGAATCGATATCTTCTCGTCATGACTTTTATCATTTTATCTCAAAACTGTATGAAATTCCGATATTATTTCTATCACGATAGAAGCGGCGTGTTTTTACTCTTAGTATTAAAAATGTTTTATTAATTTATTCATAATTGCAAATATTTTATCGAGGTGAATGTGATTGTATCAGGAATATTTTTTTATGATGTGAAATCGATATAACTTTCGGAAGATTATCGATTATCAGAAAAAAGGTTATTCCAGTTAATGACGAAATAAATGGCGATAACATTGTTTTGAGAAGTACTCAAATAGAAAAAAAAGTACATTTCGTTATTTTAGAACAACGAACTGATAAAAAGCCAGAGAAATGAAACGAGTCCAGTTACTTTGAAACCTAAAATAGACATATCTACCGGATTGAAATGCAATGTTCAGAAAAGAAAACAATTTTTATATTGATGGTACGTATGTTTAGATGGTTGTTGATACATTCTGATTAGGTAGGTATGACGCTGGACGTAACAAAGAGAAATATAAATAGAATGAGTAATTTATTGAACTAGTCATGGTAGTGAGTTACTCAACGGTTTCTGTTGATCTAATTACATATTTTCTTCATATGTGGACATTCTTATTAGGAAATCCCATGGTTACGCTAGTGATAAGCATGAATCATCCTTGAAAAAAAGAAGTTCTTGAATCTATCAATAAAAGTTGAGACCTTATCAATTATGCCCATATAGTTAATACGAGTCACTTCACTGTAAGTGGTTACTTGTGTTTTTCTTTTAGAACCAAATCTATCTTGAAACAATTCTGAATCAGTTTTTACCTATAATCTACTTTTCATATTGGGTTATTTCACTATATCTTCATCAACCTTCAACCGTTAGATCAATTATTAAGTTCAGATTAATACAAAGAAAAATAAAAAGCAATAGAAGTACAACTGCACGTCCCTTTCACAATATCCACTGATCCTTTTCTAGGGCGCAACTCAATTCAACACTAAATATCTCAAAATGTTTTACGTACCATGTTTTAAGTTTGTAGAAGACACATCTTTGAGCTGCGCTGCCGTTGATGGCTGTGTGCACACTGGCCGTTATCACTACATATCGCTGATAACGCTGGCCATCCAACATATCACCTTTTCACTTTGTTGTAGGAATATTATTAACATGCTCTAGTGAAACTTGACTGCGATCTTGTAATAGAAAGATATTGAAAGTTTAATCTAAATGTTGGTAAGGATCCCACGCAGAATTTGAAAGGTCATGCTTTGACCGACTCCTTTTTGAGACGGCTTATGTAAATATGGTTGCATTTATATTGCTGCAATATGCCTAAATGCGGTTGGAAATTTGTTTTGAATTTGGATGTATTTTATCAACTCATCTATGTAGTTTATTTTCTGTAGGTATTGTATATTTTAGTTCAATTACCAGTATCATTTTCTCTGAGTCATTTGTTGTTGGTCCATAGTCTTTCTAGAAGCAGTGGAGTATTTGTTAAATAGGTGTAGAACTATTCGGTATCTACAAGTAGATCAATCAGATATGATTAGAATCACGTTATCAAACAATGGCGTATTAAAATTTATAGATTTCAGTCATAAGTATTTCACGTTTATTAGGTAAGTCAATATTAATAAGAATGTACTTGATTATGGTATTGCACTTATAAAAAATCTTCCTATTATCTTGTTTCATATCTTCAAAGAGTTTTACAGCTAATTGTGATGACTTTGGGACTTACCTACCTACATCCGCATATTAAGTTACTTTCTCCAAAATTTCACGAAATCATTCAACATCACTGAAAATAAGACATATTAAGTACTTATTTTTTTAAAGATCCTCTTCGAAACCTCTACCCTTCTAACTCGACGTACCTATGGAAACAAGTCCTGTCAACCCGTTATGTGAATCAGAGAGAGGAACCGTTTGAGCATTTTATGAGTTGATTAAAGTAACTCTAAGTGACCTTTCCATAGTCTTCGACACCTAAAAATAGAGTTTCATTCGAAAATCCCAGGAAATCGTTTAGAGAAAACTTTTTCTAATAATAGTCATCAAACAAGTCACCACCAAAATAAATACAGCCAGGGTGCACAATTCTCAACAACAAAGAGCTGATCATTGGAACCTGGTATGTCGCAGGGTACTATAGTGGCACCGCATTATTTTTTTTAAAGAAAGCTTTACTGTAATTGTTTACATTAATGGATATCGGATAAACTGTAACGATCTTAACGTGTGGAGTGCTAAATATAAGCTTCTAAACTAATAGGTAAAGTAGGTAGGTACGTAATAGCTAATAGCACTCAATAGGGAGCTAGACAATCCTGCTCGTAGTCAAGTAAGGCTTTTGACTAGAAAATACCACAAAGTCTAAAGTGGTTTACCTAAGTTGTTACTGTTGTATTAAATTTTACACGCTTCTAGATTTTTACATATGTAAGTTGTTAACATAATTAATTCGGTAATTAAGTGCGGTAAAGTATCTGGCAATGGAATTATTTTTCAATTCGCAATTGAGAATATTCAATATCGAATTATTTTATCTGACAACTTACGATTCCCAATTGTATTGATAATTTCAAATATCACAGGAAAAGCTAATTAATAGTCTTTACAATTATCTGATAACAATCAATTGTATATTACGAAATTAAACCAAAATAACCTTTTCGAAATAGGAGTAAGGTTCATTTTTAAATGGAAATATTTTTAGGTATCTTTTTATATTACCTATAGGTACCTAGCAGTTTGGTCAATACTGAATCTACGTAGATCTACAATATTTATTATTATTTAACGAAATCGTAGAATTGACCATTACGTATATTTCCATATTTGTGGATACATGATTAATTTCTTTAGACTCGAAACTTTTAAACATATAAGCCATTAAACATATAGCCTCGTAGTTTTAATGTTCGATCAGGCGCTTTACGCCTGATCGAACATTAAAACTACGAGGCTAGCAACGTATTTTAATGTTTTATTTCGGTAAGGCGCTGTTTTGCTGGTAAATGTGATAGTTTATAATTTGAGCTACCTATAGTAAATGAGACGACAAAAATAGTACATTAGGTACTGCTGCGGCCAGAAAATGGAGCGTTGATGGACGAACGTGAAAATGTAGGCCGAGGCGAAGCCGAGGCACACATACGTGAGTTTGTGGATTTTTAACGCACCAATTCACTTATTTCTTTTTTTACTTTAAACAGCTCTATTTGCAAGCCAAAACGAAATTTAAATACAATCTTTAATAAGTTAGCTCCTTCGTTGCCATGTGTCGAAGTAAAAAGTTCGTTTAATTTTTTATTATACACGACAGATATGAGTTTTCATAGTAATTTATTCGGCCGCTAAACACGGCAGATATACTATGGATTTTCATACTAACATTACCGGCCGGGCGCTCGCATGTATTTGTTCAGTATGTATACAGCACTGTCGATTTATCTCGAAGAAGGTTGTCAAAATAATACTTGAATTTCCAAGCATGTTTGAGAAAAGGTTTATTTTTTGTTACCTTACATTGTGTAAAGGCCTCCCCTCTCTCTTTCTAAGCCTCTTTGAATAGATTGCATATTAAAATTGTTACTGAAAGTCCAATGAGCCATTAAGAGACATCGTAGGAGTTTCACCTTTCTTAGTTGGTTCAGGTTTCAAAATCAAATCATTTATTTCAAGTAGGAAAAAATACACTTTTGAACGTAAAAAATTACAAGAAAATATAATTGATTCTAGGCGCCTCTTCCAAAATGTAGTTTGGTATGAAGAAGGATGGGCGTGAAAGTCCATAGACTCTTTGAAAGTGGTTTACAATATTTTGTATACATTCTAACTACTAATATTATAAATCCGAAAGTGAGTTTGTTTGTTTTGCTCTCATGCTAAAATGGTTTAACGGATTTGAATGAAATTTGGCACATGTGTAGACCGTGACTTGGATTAGGACATAATTATGTATAATACTTTTTATCCCGATATTCCCACGGGATCAGACAGATGCGGGTGACACCGCGGGGCGCAGCTAGTTAATTACAATTATATGTGAAGACGAAACGAAACTGGCGAAATGTGGGTGTACTATAGGTACACTTCTCACTAACCCTCTAGGGATTACAGGCGTGGTATTGTTATAATGTAAATATCGCAGTAAGATGGTTAAAGCCGTCAATGCGGCGGCGGCGGCGTTTTATATAGTTATATGATAGCGGTTCGTAACTGTCGGAGTGCTCTAATTTTGTTACTGCGTGCAATTTCGACGTCGTGCTCGCCGGCTACTGCCGCGGAACCGCTCGCTTCACTCGCTTAGCTCGCGCGTAGTTAGTCACAGTTCTAATTTAACTTAACTTAGGTACCTATTTGGTCGGAGTGCCCTAATAGTTATATTACTAGATCGTGCTCGTTTCATAGTTATAAGTATTCCTAGTGAGAGAGATATAAACCGCTTTCATATAACTATATTACGGTATATAGGTATATCCCTAGGGGCATAACTATTTCACGGCTATTACCATCTTACTGCGACATATATAAATGAAGACGATGTATCTACCTAGAATAAAATTACTAGGTACAAAGTATAACATACAAAATAAAGCAATGACAGAAAAAAAATATTGTTTCCTAACTAGGAAACTAGTTAGGTATTAGGTAACTTCAAACTCAAAATTGTAGCCAAGGGATCTTAAGTCACTTCCGGAGCTAACCGGCCTTTCTTCATTATTTGAACTGCCAAAATATCGTGATTTCCAAACAATATTGATCGGTATTCCGTTGACAATAGAAATAACCTAGCAACAACCTTGATTCAGCACGAATTTGATAGAATCTGAGGATTCACATTCAACAGATTTTTGGCCAACAATGGTCGGCGTGATTTAAGGATTTCACATTGTTATAATTTATTGTATTATTATGTTTGATTAGCATACGTATGCGGAAAACGGCGATCTTTCGCGTGGGCGGTGGCGCGAATTAACAAACTTTATATAAATGCGAATATTAGTCTGATTGCGCATTGTTAACTGCTTGATTGTTCAATCGGTATTATTTGCATTGAAATTAAAATTTTGCACATAAATGAAACCTAAGCATGCCAAAGAGTCGATGGTCAAAAACCACCACAAGGGGATTCCGTCAGAAACGAAAATACAGCTGCCTGGGATCAATTGGACTCCTAGCTACTTAAGAGAAACGCAATAATTCAAAATCAAATACCTAAACTGTAGAATGATATTTTCCTGCAAGAGACAAATACTTAATTACCTACAAGCTTTTAGAAACAATGTTTCTTACAACCAAAGCAATACATTTATAGACTACAGCGTACTTCTACGAGCTCCTCTTTATACGGTCTCGCAACATTCAGATTTATTCAATGGCATTTATAACAAAACAAAAATGTGGACTCATAAATCTTTACACATCCATAACATTAAAATACTCCGTCAGTATCGGCGGCAGAATGTTATTGATTTATGTTATTTGGCTTATGTTACCGTGTCCGGGTAATAAAAACAACGGCTTGGCTAATCATGTGATCCAATTTTTTTTAACATTTATTGGAATTTATGTGTCCCGACTTACGAGTTTGTAGGTCGTGAGTCCAAATTCGGGCTGGCACTTTACTCTTTGTAATTTAATTAATCACCACTGCTCTCAAAACGCTGAAAGAAAACATCGTGTGGCATTCGGCTTATCCTAGAAACAACAATTCAAAGGCTTGTGACATCCACCAACCCCCACTGGGCCCGCGTGGTGGATAGGTAACGGCCCACTCCCTCTCACTGAGAGGAGGCCTGTGTCCCAGCAATGAACATACCCTGATGAGCGGTAACCTCTGCCTACAACTGCAATAATTATATTACCTTATGGACTTCCCCAAGTAATCATATTTTACAGAAAGCTCTAAGCACTATTAGATAGGTAGGTACAGTTAATTGCATTAGATCGCTGCAAATTATTCACATGTAAGCCAGCGATCAATCAAATTGTAGAAAAAAATAAGATAAGTTTTGTGTTCAATTTTAAATTGACGAAAATTGTATAGTCTAATCACCCCGGTCTTTAATTTTCTAATCAACATGGGGGCCGTTTTAACAATCGTAATTAAGCTGAAATCAAATCAAGAGACATATGAATAGACATTGATGATACGTAATTAAGTCTTAGATTCAAAAGAATTCCAATCAAATCTATTAATAATTTAAGCTTTTGTCGACACAATGAAGATAGTATAGATCGTTCAATTACTATAACAAAGTATTTGCATATAGACGTGGAAACCCATATAATTGCTGCAATTATTGTTTCAAACAATGATAACGACCCGAATTTTGCTGTAAAAACAAAAACTTCCAAGCAAAAATGAATCCAATTTTAATGCTGACAAGGTTGATAAGTCTGCGTATAGGTGCAGCAAAATTGGTGAGGATCGGTATGTAGATTGGTCGCAGATGAACAAACAAAAGATCTTGCACCAAAAGGGAGCCTTGAACTTCTCAACTTGAACAAGGGCATTTAATATTGACTATTATTTAGATTTGAAGAGCTCTCAATTTAGTACTGAATGTACCTGATGAGTCATTCTTTTGTAATGTTATCAGAAAGGACTTAATTAAATAATACATGACAATGAAAAAGCAAACTGTCAATGAAAGGTCAGGCGTTTAAATACTTTGAAATTTACACTCTGTAGTCCTATCTCAAGCTTTCTAATGCCTGAAACAGGACTTCCACTGCTGAAAATGGCATGAATCTTCCCACTGAGAAAAATAGTGAAAGAAAATTGATATAATCAAGACATTGTGTAAATGCGAAGGAACTAACTAACTAATCAAATACAGAGGTTCAGTGACATGCATTTTTCTTGATCAGATGACAATAATATCATAATCAAATCGATCACTCAACTACCATGTGTGGCGAGAGCAAGGAAAAACGCGCGAGCATAATGTAAAAGTGAGTCTACCAAGTACTAAATCAATATAATAATGGTATAAATATTGTAGATCTAAATACATATTTCAACAAATTTTGTTCTTTCTAGAAGGAAATGAACATTTTCACATCACATCTGATAGTTAAATAAATAGTGCAGGCACGGCTAGTCTACTAGGAATTCCATCGTGATCCTCTTACACATAACAAAAGCTGAATAACAAAACGACCCTGTCAATCACAGCTGACCCCGAATCGAGAGCACTTCACAAATATGCGCTGATCACGGCAGCTGTCCATCAGAAGGTGTCAATTGCCTGACCTTTGGGGAGGCCTTGTTCAGGACCAGAACAATCAGATCAAATGCTCAGGAACATGATGCAATATGATTTGGAGATCATTGGAGTGTAGCATTGGTCCTTGATAAGATTGACAGCTTGGATGTGGAAGGCGGAGACCTAGATGAAGTGGCGTAAGTTGTGAGAGGTACTTGATTAGCTATGGATTAAGTTGATAGATTGACTGTAATTTAATTTAAGATATACTATCGTCATATTATGATTAGCAAAGTTTTCAATCCATCGAAGATCTAAAACTGCATCGTATCTAAGTTCGTTCCTTTGGAAAAGTCAGGTGCAATCTTTTATTTTACTAAGTATACATTGATGGGTTTTCTCTAAAGAAAAGGAAAATACGAAGTCATTTATTACTCCATCACCTCTTCAGGGTCTGTTTTCGTTTTCTTCAAAACGTTATGCAACTAAAGGCTTATTTATTTGTACCTACTTAACTTTAGCATGGCCTGAAGCTAACGTCACATGATTAAAAGTAATGTTCATGGCGGTCAGAGGTTGTTCCACACTCGTCACTTCATAACTTATTATTACTGTATTTAAAACCGTTGCTTCATATAGCTTTAGGGACGTGCTATCATTTTGATAGGTTGCTTAACCGATGGAGAGTGGCTGTAATTTGTTCTTGTTATTACGTGCTTTTGTATAGTGATCGTCTGGGGGCAAGTTTTGAAACTTCTCATCTTATGATGTATTGTTCATCAATACATCACCTTTTACACTTGAATTCCAAAACTATGAGTACCTAGTGTGAGAATACAACATCCCAAAAACAAAAGAATATCAAGCTGTCATTAAATATTACTAATCATTACCTTACTTCCATGTATCATTGTTAACATGACAGGTAACAAGGGTACTTTGTTTTGAAGGTAGCCATCATTATACAATGGAGAACCAGCGTGGGTGAAGATTTGACAGGTATACACCATGGTACGTAAGAAGAAGGATGGATCCTTGTCACCTGTCAAGGTTTGTCCGTTTACTACGAATTAACTCATTATTGTGTTACAGATTTTTGAAATTTCCGTATAATTAACAATGATGAATTGTTTTTCTTTCACTTTATCATACCTCCAATATAACTATGGTTGTTAACCACGGTGGTTTCATTTCATTCGCCTACTTTTCGTTGCTAGATATGTCTTTTATGTGAAAACTACTCTTTATTTTTGTTACTCTTTCACTGTTCTTTTCTGATTAATTTCAATGCGGTTTCCAAGACAGTTATTTAATTCATTTCCCCGGAACTCCTCGAGTGTTATTAAATCGGCATTTTTCTGGAGCAGCTGGTCACTGTAGATTCTGGCTTACGGTCCTACTTGCAGAGGTTGGGAAAAGTATGGTTAACTAATCCAAGGGAGTATAAATATATTGGTGAATATGTTTCTCCTTTATTGCGTTTGTATGATATATATCGTATATCCGTGTTCTGAGTTGACCCATATTTGTAAATTAGTGTTATTTATAACACATTCTTGTGGCATAAGCCACCCACGCTCATAATCATAATGTATAGACTAGCTTTTCTAGTATCCAAATTTTTATGTAAATCTTGATAATATTATGTCATTGTTACGCAAAACTATGCTGGCACATAACATTTCTGATTGTAATGATTAAATAATTGGGTGCATAGAAGACGAAGCTTGACTTTAATTCCATAATCAGTGTTATTTAGGTGCCCATTAATTTTTGCTTAGTTACTAGAAAAAACGTAATCAGACACTTATTAAAGAATAGATACATCAGTATGAAATAGGTAAATAGGATTTCACCAAGAAGTCCTCTTCGTTAATTATTTTTCCATCCATTTATCAAGTTCTAGGTTGTGACAATCTATCCATTCTTGTGATCGTTAGGAGGGCCATGCTGTTTTGTATGTAGGTATCTAGTTCTGAACTAATCCAGTTTATCAGTTGACTTTTAATAAAGATCAGCCTTCGGCCGAAATAATAGCGTGTGCTCACGGTCTAAAAATGTCATCTATACCTTGCGGCCGTCTGTCAGATTATTACGCCTTATTTAATAGTAATGGTTGCCGCCTTTCAAAGATCTGTACACTGATTTGACAGTTCTATAACGGTTCTATAGTACAGAGATAAAATAGGTGTAAGAAAACAACCCATAACTTGCGAAATGTTGGTTTACACTAAAGCATAGCGCGATCTAGTAAACGGCTCCTGACGTACAGCGCCATCTATCGAGCCAGAAGGTAGTTAAATGCTGTTTTAACTGCCAAACCGCAATTTTTATTCCTCAAATTAAATTAACTGAAGATTGAAAAATCGGCCCACAATAAAGTTATACCGAATGGTAATCAGCTGCATACGGTTTGACTGGAAGCCGACCCCAACATAGTTGGGAAAAGGCTAGGCAGATTGATTGTTCACACTAGCGAACATTGTATAATATTTAACTTTCCTATAAAAATTATTTAATTCCTACGTAGGTAATTATTATTAATTCTGCCAAGGCACAAAGTTGGTGATTCGACTTAATCAAAAATAGCTCAACCATTACAATAGATATTAACCAAAAAGTTAACTTTAATACGATTATAATGATCGTCTTCAAGGAAAATGCCGACGAAAAAGTAATTCTCATTTAATTAAAGCCTATTTATTACTCTATTCAAAAATAGAAAAACATATATTTAATATTACTACGAATAACCGAATCAGGTTTTTTAAGTTGGAAAAATATGATTGGAAAATTGCTGAAATAAGCAAAAATAAATATTTGGAGGCGCCGGGTATCGATCCCGGTACCTCTCGCATGCTAAGCGAGCGCTCTACCATCTGAGCTACGCCCCCGTTCTGAGACATAATGAAATTACCGTTCCATTACTAAAGCTACGGCTCCTCGGTAACAAAGAGGACCTCTGTCTTGTTTGTGGTCACCACGTAATTTCAAAATATAACTTTGGATTGCTGAAATGACGATGGCGGCCGCAAAGACAGCCGTCATGAAATTGACGGCAACGCTTTATGACCGCCGTCATTCCCATGGCACCGACTGCCATGGGAATTTTACGTCCTACGTATGTTACCTTTTCGTCCAATACCTAAAAAAATCTTTAGGTAATTATTGATTTCCTAAACTTAAACCACGATACATTGAATCGTTCTCTTCCAGGAAGCTTTACCTACATAACAAACAAAACGTATGGAGCAATTATTGAAATGTTATAAATGCGTAGATAATAAAATGTTTATATTATTATTTATGTAATTATTAACACGCGTGTGCGTATAATACATCCTCATAAGTTTAATGTTACGGCCGCGTCATCGGTAGGGTTAATTGCATTTGTTTTAACCTAGGGCTGTCATTTTCACAAAATTATTTACTTAAATTACTTATATACTTAGGTGTTCTTTTCAGTTTCAAAATTAGGCCAATTCAAAATAACACTGCGTTACCCGAACATCTAATTTGTCTTTAAAAGCAGTATTGGACAGAAAAATAATTTTTCGCTGAAATCTTAATGAAATTCACTGATAGACATTTTGTTTTAAATATACTATTGCTCATTCTTTGTCCTGCTTGAACGTCCATGCAGACACTTATGCACTGATGCACAAAGGTACCTAACCTTTGTGCTTTCTTATCATGTACAGTTCGTTTTTTAATCCCAGAGACTTATTTGACAGGTGCAAATGTCAAACTCCAAATTGAAAAACTCTAACAACAATCACTTGAAATGTCAAGTTAGTCTGTGGGATTAAACGACGACCTTTAGTTATCTAAAACAACTGGTAGGTAGTTGACAGAGAATGTAAGAATGCTTAAATTAGTTTTCTGTCAAGTAACATAACTACATAGCTGGCGAAATGTGGATAGGTACTGCGTCATGTTTTGAGTAGGTACTCAAAAAATTACAAAATTACAACAAAAAAAAGACAGTTTCCAAAATTACTTATTGGGAGATTAAACGCTCAACCGGCATCCCTATAACCAGGATAAAATGCATCTATGTCATCAGTCGTCACCTAAATGGAGGTGGGTGGGTATAAGCATCATCGATTAGGGACACATCGACAACCCTGTTAACCTGTGCTCCGCTGCCAAGGTCGGAAATATCGTCGATAAATTGTAATAGCAACAAAAATCATAATTAACAACGTCAGCGAGCGCAGGTTACGTGTCAATATTGGTAAAATACATGTTTGCTGTGACTTGTGAATGTGGGGACTTGGTGAACAAATACCGATTCAATTTTGAATACATTTTTTTTCAAACAAGAAGTCTCATCTTACATAGTTCGTAAAATATGTGACAACAAACATTGAATATAATAGCACAACAGTCTACGATGATGACGATTGATGATAATTTGATTGTGATACAAAAAAATTATATATACCTACCTACCGAAAGGACTGGCCGACACTAGCAATAGACAAAATTTGTGGAAAAAGGGAGAGAGAGGCCTTTGATCTGCAGTGTGTCCCACTGCAGATCAAAGGCCTCTCTCTCCCTCTCTATACAGGCTAGTTAGTTAGTTATCAGTCAGCGGGGTAATTGCGTAAGACACATAAAAATAATGAGGGTAAATAAGAGCGCCATTGGTTTAATTTTGACAACTCACCCACGTTCATTGATTTATTTACGTTGTTAACCAGACGAATTTTTCAAACCTATCAAGCAATGGATTAGCAATATCCTTCAAAACTCTCGGATTGTGATTGAAAGTGTGTTACGCAATTAGGGTGCAAGGCCTAGCCTCTGTCTAGCCTTTTCCCAATTATGTTGGGGTCGGCTTCCAGTCTAACCAGATGCAGCTGCAGATCAGTATTTTACATGGAGCGACTGACCTCCACAATTCAGTAACTGGGTATACGACGAACTGGGAGATACCCCTTGGTAATACTGGCTGGCTGGAATTACGGTGTAAGGCCTAGTAAGCTGTGAAAATACCATACCTTCACTAGAAAAAGACAGACTTCATGTGAAGTGGGTACTTCACATGAAGTCTGACTTTTCTAGTATGATAGGCCCTATCATCATTTCAAGAACACAACACCCACTGATACACATGGGTAGGCATGCTCCTAAGTTCAAAGTTACAGCGTCCGTAGTATCAACAAACAAACAGCAATTTGATTAACTAACAAATTGATGATACAATGTTGATAGATAACTTTATAACCGTGATTATAATAAAAAATATACAATGTTGAAGTTTTTTCAGCGCGTTGCTATTTGAGCAAAGTAATTGTTCTGACAATGTGCATGTTTTAAGGTTAATATCAACTGAGGCGTAACATAAAAGGTATTCCCTTTACTAGTAGGGAAAATATTTCACATGTAATATTGAAGACATTCCTCTTATAACAGCTTGTTTTGTGAGATGTTCCACCATTTCTTTTGACTTTGCCAATGTTGACTAAAAAAGGGTGCTAAGCGATTTTTAAACAGTTCGATTAATGTGAAACACCGGGCATATAAAAAAAAATTAATAGGATGATTTTTTTCTTGATTGGTAGATTGTGAATATTTGGAGTATTCCGTATACTAATATTCTCTTGCTGGACAGTAAAGATCTGCAGGCTCAACTTGCGCCTTGTGTGAGTTTTAAGCTTACTCCCAAACATTATAATGTATTAAAATCCAATTTGTTGGTAATTACATACACAACTTAACCACTTGTGAACATAGATTTGATTTTTTTGGTAATAAATATCAAAATCATTAAAATACAATAATAAAATAAAATACAACATCAATAAACAAATATGCAATAGGTACATTCCAAGGCACGGTTTGAAGACAATGCTTGACACTAACCCCTAGTTAATTTTAAGAAATGTAAAATAATTCATTACTACAAGCGTCTAAGATACATCTCAAACAAACGTATGTACAATAATTTAATCATCATAACACTATGCACCAGTCTAATGCACGACTTACTTTACATATTCTCTATGTCCTGTCCTTCTTACAAGAAGTTAATGAGTCGTCTTGAAGTCAGTAATTACATCGTGAGTGACGCCATCACGTTGATTGATGATTGTCGATACATGTCGCTAATTACTACTTGTAATTACTGTCTATACTTAACATAAGTACGTGTCAGCTTAAAGTTTTAAATTGCAATCTAATATATAAAATTCTCGTGTCACAGTTTTCGTTGCCATACTCCTCCGAAACGGCTTGACCGATTTTGATGAAATTTTTTGTGCTTATCCGGTATCTATGAGAATCGGCCAACATCTATTTTTTTTTTTTTTTCTATTTTATCTGATAAGGGTGGTCCACCCTGAACATGTATATGGCAAAACAACGTTTGCTGGGTCAGCTAGTTTATTATAATATTATAATAGATGCATTCAAATGGCTTGTAGTTTCATTATAGGTAAATAAGCTGGAATGGTTCGGTCCAGGGACATAGTCAATGATTCTGACCATTCGACGACGAAATTTTCCCATTTTTGTTAAGCTGAAAGATTTAGGTAGCCCACTCTTTTTTTTTTTTGGATGGGAAATTATCAAATAACTTCTCCCGCTCTGGGTGGAGCGGGAGGGCGTGTCAGACTCTTACTGACTAAAACCCACCCGTGTTCCTTCGGTTGCCTGTATTGCCAGGGGCCACGGTATCCCTTTCGGACAAAACGGCAACCCCGGCAGTAGGTAGCCCCCCTGGAACGCCTTTGAGTTGAAGATTGGATACGCGCCCCTTTAAATAAAAGTTCAATATTGACCAAAGATTCATTTAACTTGTAATTTTTGTGACCATGAAAATTCCGAAAATTTCCGAATTTTTTACGCAAAACCGAAGGAATGTCATGGAAAACAGTTTTTTTTTTAAATTCTGGTCTGTAAAAATTTTGACAATAAGCAAACAGACTGCAACTGAAAAGCTCAAAATCACTTAATAAGATCACTTTTCAAGCAGTCTGGTAGAGTTAGTGCCGTGATCTGAGATTTGTTGCCACCAACAACATCAGAGTGCTTGAAAAGTGATCTTGTTTTGAACTGTTTGAAATAATTCTGTTAGAAACTAGTTAAGCAGACGATGTCTGTTGATCTTAAACATTACATAAGAAGATACATGTAATCCATCTTCACTGATTTGCATACTGGATTACTGATGGCATGGAAATCTTAACAAAAACTTCAACCGCCATTGGATCTGGATCACATGCCCTAATATTGCATTATCAAAACTTTTATAATACAATTTAGTCAAAAAACTTCAAATTAGCATAGGTACTATAAATCAACCAAGTAGGTAAGTATTATCTACAGGAGGAAAACAAAAAATTAAATTAAGATTGTCGTAAATAACAATTCAGGGAAATAATCCTCTGTTTCTCGATGATAAGGTTCAAACTGCTGATTGTTTTATCACCCTAAGTTTGAATGTCACTTGCACGTTGTCTATCAACAAGGTTTATTAATGTCTATGTGACAGTTAGGTAGTGTCAACCTTAGTGAACTCTCAATTTACTGGGAATTATTGTCAATAACTGGTAAGTTCGAAACTTAAGGGGGCGTATTACGCCAGTGTTCAACCTGACATCCAGCGGAAACCTTGGTTTTTTAAATGCCCCAAACTGTCTAAAAGAACTGTTACATCCTTGTGCAGACTGAGACTTGGTCACTGCTGCAGTCCAGTATTCCTGAACAAGATTCGGGTTCGTGACAGTTCCTTATGCGAATGCGGTCTCGATGATGGTACCCTGGACCATATCTTCTTCTCATGTCCTTTGAGTTCCCAATCCTTTGACTTGTGCCATAAGCTTTCCAAAATTAAAATTCCTCTTCCTACTAACTTCCACTCCCTCTTGACTAACTTTTCCCCCAAGCTAATCCAAGTCCTATCAAAATTTTTAAAATGTAAATGATATCAAAATGTAGTCTGGTGTGTAGTAATAATAACTTTTTGTAAATATATATTATGTCGAGTGTTTTGAATATATATACCTACTTATTTTATTTATTTAGCTAGATTTACTAACAAAAATTGTCCTGTCGTTTCAGCTACTAACATAACTACCACAAAGTGCAAAGTTCGACGGCTCACCTTGCTTCATTGCCGTCACCACATGACGCTGGCAGAATAGTCGACATCGGCTCAGTTGCCAAAGGAGAAAAAAAAAAAAGAAAAAACTGGTAAAGCCGAGGTCGACTATACAATACTGAAAATACATACTTTTAATAACTACTCCTATGATAAATTTTTATATTCTGAAGAATATTCACTTGAGTGTGGAGTGAGGCAAGGGGGACAAACGTCTCCCAAGAATTTTTAATCTGTACGTCAAACAGCTGATAGGTGAATTCAGCACCCTAATTGCGTACCACAGTTTCAATCGCAATCCTAGAGTATTGAAGGAATATTTCTAATCCATTGATTCATAGGTTTAATTTTGTAGGCTCAACAACGTTAATAACGCTATGAACGTGGCTGAACAAAATGGCGATCAGTTGTATTTTATGTGTGTTACACAATTACCCGCAGCATCAGTCGTATGGCATAAAGATAACATTTTCGTCAAAAACATCGATTACGCGGACGACATGGTGTGGCTGAGTCCATCTGTCGTAGAGCTAAAGAAGCTGTTAATCTGTAAGGCCTACGCTGAGGGTCACGGCTTAAAGTACAACGATAGAAAGAGTAAGTAATGTGAGTTTATGCTCATCAGAGGTAACAATAAATATGAGCATTATACCACCAGTGCATTTTGGAGTCGGGTCTTTCAGTTTAGGTAACTGGGGCATGTTGTGACCGACACCCTACATGATGACGCAGATATTGAGAGAGAGCGGAGAGCATTGTCGGTGCGTGCTAACATGATGGTACATACACAGGTTGCGAAGTGTACAGCACAGGTAAATATAACTTTGTTCAGAGCCTAGCAGTAGCGAAGGCTGACGTTATGGAAGAGGGAAGCCGGAGAAGCAAAAAAAAAAAAAATTACCATTATGAGCTTCATGCTAATTAGTCAAAATAATTCTATTCCTACCAATCCCGAACTCATAAAACAGCTACGAATATGTTTTAAAAACCCTATATTCTATAAACAACTACAATCTAAGAAAAGTAAACACGGGAACAATACATTTTATTAAATTTACGACTGCCAGTCAGTCATTGAAATTTATCGTAAAGCGAAACATTAAAATGTTTGAACGAACCATCGCGGCGTTTGTAATTTATAATCGCATCTGGGCGAGCACGTATTTTCAAAACTTAACCTTGAAAAGCATGTTTCTTCACAAAGTAATCTGTCAAACGACATTCTAATACTATGAATGCCGCCATCCTAATAAGATCGTACTAATTATTTTCAAATCTACTCTAAATAAGTAATTTCAGCTTATTAAACTATCTACTTACCCCAATACCTAATTACAACGTACTTTATTTTCACATTCAATAAACTCAAAACACTATGTTAATCACTGTCCTATAACTACAAACAAATATTAATACTACTAGTAATGCTAAACTAATGAATTCAATAAATACTGTGCGAAAAAATGCAAATTAATATGGTTCTAATGCGATTACGTCAAAACGCAACCACACATTGTCATACGAATCATTAAATGTTTACGAACTCCGAACTCCTAGCCAGTATTACGAAATTCAACGAAAACTACCGAATCAAATGCGTGTGCCAGAAAGAGGTGGTGTAATAGCAATAATTCCTTCTCACTCCCGCGCGCACGTTTCTGCTACTATGTGCCTACAATAACTCGCTACAGACCGGCTTACCCGGCTCATAGAAACCGCGGTATCACATGACCGAAGTGACGTCATGATGACTTTATTTTTTGTAAGGAAATTGAATTTAGCATAAGCCAGACGCGCCTACGAGTTATTTTAGCGCAGTGTTTTGTTGTTGGGTTATTAAGACAATTTTTAATGTATGTAGGCGTTTTGTAATAGGTATTTTAATTTTATAACAAACACATAACATCACGCCTTGTTTCCCCGAAGGGTTGGGCAGAGGTGTCCCTGTAGCAGGTACACCCACATTTCGCCAGTTATGTTTAAGTCCCATGTAATAGGGGGCGATTTTATGGTGTATCAAATACTTATAGTTTGATTATTCAATGACGATAGAGTGGTTGTGTTCCGAATTTCCAAAGGGAAGCCGGTAGGAATCGGCTTATATGGACATTTCGCCCCTGTTGCGTAGCTTTTACACCAGCGGCAGCGCCCTATGGACCAACTACACGCAGCGGGCTTACAAAGCCCTCAGAGTTCAGTATAACAACGCTTTTAGGATTCTGGTGCGACTACCTCGATTTTGCATTGCCTCGGGCATGTTTGCCGACGCTGCGCAAAAAGTCAGCATCACTAATTCGCCGAATTCGAGGGAGTGGCAACGGAATCTTAAGGATCCTAGATAAGAATGCTTGGAAGCATGCTGGTCTAGCTCCATAGGACAATTTAGAGTTTGGATAAAATCAAACTGGTTGCTAATTTAATTGTATAATTAATTACGAGTATTATAACATTTACTTTACATTCTGTGATTACTTGAACTCACACACTGACTTATTAGTATTACTTGTATTTTTTTTAGGAATATCGTATAGGTACTTACTTTTACAATGCTTGTAAATGTGTGAGCACCATGTATCCATTGCACAATTATTTTTTCTGTCATTGCTTCATATTTAATTATTTTTACCTATTGTGGTATAGTAATCTTATTCCAGATGCATCGTCTTCACATATAATTATATAATTAATGTATACAAAATATTGTAAAACATTTTAAAAGAGTAACGGTGGAGTTCCTTGCCCATTCTTCTCCATACGAAAACTACCTTTTGGAAGGGGCGACTAGAATCAATTCTATTTTTTGTAAATTTTGACGTTCAAAAGTGCCTTTTTGTGCCTAATTGAAATAAATTATTTGACTTTGACTTTGACTGATTGCGGACAGACCAGGGTCGGCAGCTGTGGGAAGGCTCATCAGGCTGCATAGACTTAAGATAATGTTATACTAACAAAATATGGACAAAAATAATGAATTCAACATTTTTTCGTTGCAGATTTCGATGCAGTCAATAAATACCTTACAGATTAAAATATTTTTCATCGTTATGCAAAAATTATGCACAGTAACCATTCGTTTCCAGTTTGCTAAGTTTCCATTCAGAAATAAATTGATATTTCAAAATATTCTTAAATTGCTACCATTCAATGTCATACGAAGATTTATGTTTAAGCGTAGCAAAGTTGAACTTGGATGCAATTTGCACAGATTGTACAACTCAAAACAGTCTAATACTTAAAATTTGGTTATTACCTACTTTTTGCTAAGTATTCTAGGACTATCTTATTCTAGCGTTCACGTTCTTACCAAAAACTAATAATTATAAACTTCAATCAAGAAATTCGGTAGGTCCTCTATAATGTGGCCCGACATCCTTGCATAGTGAGGTTGCGGTAATCTGCTGGATGGGGGCAACGTAGGCAGTGTTGGGGGAGGCCTAGGTCCAGTTGTGGACGTCTTTCGGCTATTCATGATGACGAATCACAAAAAACTTTCCTTTTTTAGGGTTCCGTAGTAAACAAGGAACCCTTATAGTTTTGTCATGTCCGTCTGTATGTCTGTCTGTCCGCGGTCTAGCTCCAAGACTGTAAGTACTAGAAAGTTGTAATTTGGCATGGGTATACATATTAAACATGCCGACAAAGTGGTAAAATAAAATTATGAAAAATATATTTTTTTAGGGTACCTCCCCTACACGTAAAGTGGGGATGTTTTTTTTTTTTGTTATCCCTTGGTGTGGGGTATCGTTGAAAAGGTCTTTTAAAAACATTGTGAGTATGTCGAAACTATTTTTGAATTCAGAGATCCGTTTGCGAAATATTAAGCTTTTTCGTACTTATGTTGCCCTTTGTAGGTACTTGATATCGTGAACGTTCTCTCCTAACAACACAGTCACACAGTCAGTCAATTACCGATCAAAAAGTTCATCTGATCATCTCTTGCTTAAACACTTAAGTGTTTTGTTTATGGACCCCAAATAACATGTAGGTGCAGTTTATAGCTTTTAAACTTAAAATGAGTTAGCAATCACACGTAAAAGTACTACAACATTGCTCTTATAAACGCTATTTATAGACAGCCAAAGTTCATTTTGTATTGGCACTGTTTTTAATGGGTGACAATAACAAGATTCTCGCGTAAAATAATAGAGGTGCGTCTGCGCTTACAAAATGTTTCATAGATTAAGTTTACAGAACTGCCTATAATAAATAAGATGGAAGATCCAATAAATTCATCATCATCTGCTTAGCCTTTTCCCAACTATGTTGGAGTCGGATTTCAGTCTAACCGGATGCAGCTGAATACTAGTATTTACATGGAGCGTCTGTATATCTGAACTCCACAACCCATTTACTGGATAATATGATACCCCGTTGTAAGACTGGTTGTCAGACTTTTGGGCTTCTGACGACCCGTAACGACTGTCAAAGATCCACA
The DNA here is from genome assembly GCA_949152395.1 of Agrochola litura. Classification (NCBI taxonomy): domain Eukaryota; kingdom Metazoa; phylum Arthropoda; class Insecta; order Lepidoptera; family Noctuidae; genus Agrochola; species Agrochola litura. The sequence goes on along the minus strand of OX424503.1, from coordinate 23,611,310 downwards.
AATGACAGCCAGGACCAACGACTTAATGTGCTTTACGAGGCACGGAGGGATCTCAGCTTATAATAATGGTCACCCATCCATGGAACAATAGCGCAAGCGTAGCTTAACCTGATCGATGCGGTTGTTATTATTTAGCCACAAGCCAATAAGTTAATCCAATAAATTGTCATCGTATAATCGAATTAAATAGATATTTCGTCTGTAGTGTCCAAAATTGGTTATATTCTTACAAGTTTCAACAGCCATAAATTATCTTTAATTTTATGTAAATCTGCAAATCTAGACCACGATTTAGACTAGATTTGTCATTTTGCAGTGTTGTTTATCAGTGCCATGTCGGGGACTATTACATTCATCACCTTATTTATAATATTTTTTAATATACAACAAATTCACGCGTTTTATTTCTTATATTTCTGTCTTTAAATAAAGTTATTATGGTCTATTGTTTACTTATTTGATAGGTAATTCCGAAATCTATCCTCCCTATTTCTGGACTATAGTTTCAAAACAGGCAAGTTGATGTCGATGTCTTGAACTAATTTTTAAACAAGCAACAAGACTCAAAAATGTTAGTAACAATATATCTTAACAACTATGTTGTGTACATAACCTATACATTTAATGAATCCCTGATATACGCTCAACACAGATGTGGAAAGCTTGCAGCTAATGCTTAATGCTCCACCAAGATTGCCTTATTTGTCTATGTTCGCTCATTTCATTTCAGTTCTCAGTTCATTTGCAACCAGCCTCGAATCCTTCTGCTTCTTACTGTGGTCAGGCAAAACTCGAAAATAAAGCAACACAATTTTAAGCACTTTTATGTTATCAAGGTGGAAGTCATATCATATACTGGCAAAATATCGAAATAAGTAACACAAATTATTTTTTTATATCCCTTTTACTTTCCTCATACTCTATGGCCACATGCGGCTGCTTGCTGCGTGTACGCACATTCACGTCCACGATCGCGTATCAGCGCAATGATTTACGACTACCTCCGTTTATTTCAAATTATTTAATACCTACCGTCATTATCTTCAAAGTGATTGTTATCTACGAATTATCAATTATATGGATTTTTAGAACAATTTATTGTAATTTTGTAGTATGTATTTTAACTGTAATTCTATTATTTGTAATATTTAAATTGGTTAGGATGTTAGGATTATAATGATTGCTATGTTGACCTAGAAATTTGTTGTGTAATATCTGTAATTTTATAGTTCTTTAGAATCCATATTATTTGAGTCGATTATGGTTATTTTCAGGGTCCACTTAATTGACGTAATAAGCCTGTCTTCGGCTTGTTAGTGCACGGAAATTTATTATTTTATGCGAACCCGTTCAGAAATTATAAATAAATCTAATTTATTTTTGCAGTAGGCCCGCCTTGTACTTGTGAATAAAGTTATTGTATTATGTTATGTTATTTTATATCATTCATAATTTTTGATCGAAGGTGGAGACAACGTTTTGTAATCTATGCAGCAAATACCATAAATCTATTCTTTCAAGTTCTATAACAACATACCTACAGAGGAAGATAAGCATCTGGTACACTTTCCCTGCATCCCGTGGATATTTCCCATAGATGTTGTAAACAGTATTAAAACATTAATTACCGACATAAGTACGTAACTTCTACGTGTTGGTTGGGAAATCCTTTTGTTAGCGTGAGAAGTACGCTGTATGACAGTGTAGTCGGTTCTAATGTAAGTGTCCGATATTGAAATCATAGAACATGGAGACAATATGGTCCAGTTACCCGAGTAACCGGGTAGATCAAACGCGATTTGCGATGGTCTAGCCTTAACTGTCCAGGGTCAGGTATTGCGAAGACAGTCTGACCAAGGTCCAAAGTTCAAACAAGTGACGAAGCAAGCATCCTGCAATTATTGTTTCATCTAAGCCATTGGTCAGCAACCCAATAATTTTTCAGAAAATCTACGGAACCCACTGATTAACAGACGCCGTTGAAACAGTTTCTCTCAATCTTATTTTGTATACATTATTTCACAGTTTATTTAAACCTCACTATAGTAGCAGTAGTGGACATTGGACATCGTCATAATTTTAAAGCAGGGGATTGCGATGATCTCTGTTTACATAACTAAACGATGCATTATATATGACTCTTGCATATGAGAACCATAAATGGTGAAGGATAATATAGCACAGTGGACAAGTATATCAATATGCTTGCACAATTAATATGGTAAGACAATGTTTTAAAGGATTGTCTCGAGGCATAATAGATAATAAATCTGTTCGGCTGCAGCGCTTTGAGTTATGATGGTATTGGTCATTGAGAAACTACATAATATATTCGGTTCCGAACTGAAAAGAAAAAACATCAGTTTTGTGTTCGTCAACAGAGGCTTTTCTTGTTTTATTTTAAGCTATTGTATAGCTTTTATCGCGGGCTTTGAGCGCGGCGACCGAATCAAGAAATTCCGTAACGTAACGAAAATAAAACCTAACACCCCCCACTCCGCCTACCATGTAATGACGGTTCCCATGACAACGTGATGTTGTCATGGGAACGTAATTTTTGTTTTATGTCATCACGTCATCATCCCAAGTGTAGCGTTGACAAATAGGAAGTATGGAGGTTACAATAGCTTTACCGCGGCAGTTCCCGAGTGCCACACGTTTTTTTTATTTTCAAATTCAATGATAGAAGGAATACTTAGTAAGAATAACGAATAAGAATTTGGTTGTGACGGGTGGCCTGCTAGAGGCCGAGTTGATTTATTGAATGATTGAGTATTGCTTGAATAAAACTCCAAATTAAACAGAATTTTGCATAACGTTCTTTGAGACCCTTGCATACTCTGCGAACCTTACCTTACCTCAATTACCAACCAACCTTAATTTGCAGCAATTTGTATCTACATGTGATCTTCAACGCCATAGCTATTGTCATAATAAACTTTTGGCAGGGCTCTTGCCAAAGTATTCACGCTATTGCATCAATAAGATAAGCAGAGTGTAAAGCGGTTACACGATCAGCTAATCTAGTGATCCATCTGAAGGATGTTCCCATACAATGTTGAAATGAAACAAAAAATAACCACAGTTGCGATACACTAGCATTTACTTCAATTACTCTAAAGGTAATTGTTCAACTGCCATTTGCTTCTGAATTTGTCCAAATTGATCGTTTTTGCACTAAATTGTGTAGAAATAATGATGTGATTATTGATTTAATCGTTCTTAATATCATGTTGGATTGGATTTATAACTTGATATGTAACCATATACTGGTTTTAAATAGACTGGAAGCGAAAGTTTTGTTTTATTATTTGCCCTCACGGTACTTGAAGGTTTCGAGCGGTTGTTTGGAAATTGATTCGATAAAATTATTAATTGTATCAATAAACCATTAAAGATACAAGGAAGATAATGATGAAGGAAAGAAGCATGAGGTTGAGAGGGATCAGCACCCTAATTGCGTAACTGGATGATTTTGAATAATATTGCTAGTCCATTAAATGCTAGATTTTTTCTCTGCTTATTAACGTAAATAACGCAATCACAATCACACTAATATTATACAGGAGAAAGTTTGTGAGTGTGTGTGTATGTTTGTCTCTTCTTCACGCTCAAACGGCTCGACCAATTTGGATGAAATTTGGCACACAGATAGTTTACTTCAACTGAATGAGACGAAATTCAAATCTTGTATAAAACGCACACTATGCAGGCAGGCATATTATACGTTGGGGGATTACATCGCCGATAAAAATGCTTGGCTCAATGCTGGTCCTGCTCCACAACTAATTGATTAACATTTGCAAATACTGTTGGAGCTGCTGAAGATTGTAAGACTATCTTTTCATAGTATAAACTCAATCTCCATTGTATTATACAATTGCATAGCACAGGTGTGAGCACTATGTACTAAAGAGTTACCATTTACCGGGTAATATGTCTTGCATTGACTTGAATGTGCCCTGGCGGCTGTGAGTATGTCATGCTCACTCAAATGTTTCGCTGATGGTGGCGCGTGTGTTGGATCATTTAGCTCCCTTCAAAATGGTTGAGCTGAATGGTGCTAATCCATGCGTCATGTTCGTGAACGGGCGCCGTCAGTTGGGACTGGTCATCTCTGAGCTGCCAGGGCTTATTTTTTTTTTGATTTGTTCTTTGTTTTATCTTTTTATTACGGACGCTTCTAACGTGCACGTCATTCTACATTGTACTCACATGTATAATTTCAACATGAATGATGTAACCAATATTTTGTAACAATTTTTTATTTAAAAGAGTGTCCGTGGAGTTTCTTGCCCGTTCTTCTCCATAGGTACCTACTACGCTTTGGAATGGGCAACTAGCTTCATACCTATTTCTGACTGACCGATTCTTTGACAATTCAAAAGTGCCTGTAAATGGTTTAATTGAAATAAATGCTTTGAGTTTGAGTTTGAGTTTATAACCTGGATTAACACATGATATACTTTATATCTCGATATTCCCACAGAATCGAGACTTACGCGGCTGAAACCGCGGGGCGCAGCTAGTAATAATATAAATGCGAAATTGAGTTAGTTTGTTACGCTGTCACGCTAAAACGGCTGAACGGATTTAAGGCTCGTGCAGACCAGCGCGACACGCGACGCGACACAAAGACACCGCTCGTCGCGCGACGAGCGGTGTCTTTGTGTCGCGTCGCGTGTCGCGCTGGTCTGCACAAGCCTTTAGATGAGATTTGGCACATGGGTAGACCATGACCCGGAGAAGGACATAAAATACCTTTTTATCCAGATATTCCCACGGGATCGAGACTTATGCGGGTGAAACAGCGGGGCGCAGCTAGTATATAATAACTTTATTTCAGACTATGAATACGAATGAACTTATCATTGAATTGTCACAATGATAGCCATTTTTATTGTAAGTGTGTTACGTAATTACCCCGCTGGTTATATTCTCACCATAAAATTAAGAAGATACAGACATCCACATGTTTTATAAAGAGGATAAGCATTGTTTTCTTTCTGTTTTAATAGTTTTAAGGTGTTTTTTGTTCTAATGCCAACGTTTTATTCTGACACACCCGTATTTATAAACAAGTACCTAAAAGTAATTACTTGAGTAAAAGTAATTAGTCATGTAATTATTTTTATTCTATAGTTTAGTAATTGCTTGAAGTTAGAACTGTCAAAGTTAGAATTCTTTAATTAAGTAATAGTCACCATTTTGCGTTTGATTTTTCGGTTTTATTGAGAATTACGGACTTTTTACAATCAGAGACATAAGAGGGCTTCCTGTAACTCCACTGTGTCAGTTACTAACGGCCTTATGTTTTTATGTCACCTGGTAGCTTCCAGATTGTATGTGGAGACATCAGGCATATTTATTTCACAATCGACACTAATCGACAGTGTGTCATATAATGAAGAGAGTTACTCGTGCATTGGCCTTGCTAAAGCATGATTTCATTAAGTTTCCAGAAAATTAAAGTCTTTTTATATTTGAGTAATTAAAAAAAAAAAATTGTGTTGTACGTTTTTTTCTCTCCCAACAATCACTTCTTTGCTTTAGACATAATTACATAAAAAAAGTATATTATTAATTAAAATTAATAATTTAATGATAATTGTATTAAAATTAAAAAGTAAAATGAAAGTAGTATTATTTAAGTTAAAGTAAAATAATCTATATCTCACTTATGGGCTATAATTACTCGACTATAGAATAAGATTTTCTAATGAAGCATTTATCCTAAAGGACTTCATTAAGTAATTACTTCGCAGCAAGTAATTGCTTGTTTATAAAATAACTACTTAACTGTCAAAGAGGTACAAATTCTCGCTTGAATATAATGATTGTAGTTCATGACGAGCACATTAGGAACTAAGTAAGACTTAGCAGATATCTTCTTTCAAGTCTTACCTTTAGACTTTTCGAGACCCGTAGATCAAATTTACACCCTTGACTTCTGCTATTTCCAAGCTAATGAGGCAGCAAGCTTAATAAGTTGTTTGTCAAACACAATGCTTACCATAAATCGCTGTACCATTGTGCTAAACTTAATACTTACAGAAACAAACTATATCCATATTTCAAATCGGAATCATCCATTTTTCTCTGTGAGTGACGTGTTGCCTTGACCGGGAATCGAACCGCGCAGTGTAGTGCCATTGTTTGAACAGGACGCGGAGCAGATTTATTTGTTTTATCTCCAGACGAGGCAAATAAGGTACAAGGTGAAATTAAAGTGGGTAATCTGTTCAAGTACGTTTTTAAAGGTTCCTAATGTTATTTGTCCTGATACAATTTTCTTTTAAATTATAATTAAATGTTTGCTTATCAAGTGGGCACTCAGACTCTATGGTATTAGTGTTTCAACCCCAAACGGCTCGAACATATATGTAACTCCCAATAAGATTAGAGTATGTTCGCCATTTTGAATTTAATTTTAGTATCACAAAACTTTGGTGACTATTAAACCGAGTCAAAAGAACGATTAGGTTCTCGTGTGAAAAGATTCTGAGATATGAATCATTCTTCTATAAACAGAATCGCGCTCATGAATTTGTGATTAATTTTTGAGAACCAAATGCTCATAAATGTCAGAATTATTCATTGTTGAGAATTCGCGAAATTCAGACAGAAGTGTTTATTGGGTAGGTAGGTGCGTATAAGTAGGTAAGTACTTTTTAGTTAGTTTTTAAATTTGTTCAAATGTGTTACTGTACCAAATAAACATATTTATTTTAATTATGTCATTTACAGTCAAAGAAAAAAAAAAGAAAAACAACTTCTCTAAATCTTTGTCGTGTTTCAAAATCATATTAGTTTTTCTTATCATAGCTGAGAATCGCCAAAGCAATGAAAAGTTGCAGTACTTGCAGTTACCCCATTTAGCTTTGAAGTAGCATAGCGCTCTATTTACTATTAGACTCTAGTTAATTAATTCAGTAATAGAACAAAAGTCGGATGCTTAGGACACCGTCTGTTAATCAGCTGCCATTGCAGTCAGGGTCAACTGACGAGTCAATAAAATAGGGTGGCCATCTTGCTGACATACTAATTATTGAATGCTCCCTGTTTTAATGATCTCGAAATGTATTCGTGCATGTCTGGCATTACTGCTGAAATAAACCAATTTGGTGCGGCCGTTAGGCACACATAATCCTAAAATTTTCATTGTAATAATGTAATTTTTTACATACATACATCAGGCCTGTAATCCCCGAAGGTTTAGGCAGAAGTGGGGTGTGCTGAGGTGTCAGGTGTGTGTGGTGGTGGTGTGGGTTTGTGCGGTGTTGGCAGGGTATGGTGTGCTGTGAGGTGTGTGGACGTGTAAGTTTTTAATTTTGTTCAAATGTGTTCCCCGCTTATGGTACTGTGCTAAATAAGTTTTTTCTTTCTTTTAACTAAAAAAGCATTAAAGCCACATAAGCTCGTCTGGTGCACAACGGGCAATCAGCTCCTCTAACAACTTTGCTGACTGGCTAAACTTTTTACCACAGATTTACAGTATAAGCTCTGTTGTAAAGTTCAAACCTGGAGGTGTACTCGCTCAGCACGAAAAACGTAGTTTCGGCCGAAGTTACGGGCGCTTCCTACGCCGTATAACCTACGATCATAAGATTAGTTTGGGGCCCGACCTAAGAATTAATGACACCACGATTTGACAGTTGTCCTTACTCGCGATGTGTTTTTGACCGTCCTTAATGGGGTTCACTCTGAAGTGTCTAACTACTTTCGAACGGGCCCTTATCTGCGTTGACGGAGTAAGAGAGTAGCCCCCGAGATCACGTGTCTTTTTAAGCCCCGTTTACACGACGCAACTTGCCTGCCTGTAGCATACAATAAAATTGGAGCAACAAATGACTTGGATCGTCTAAATTCTGTCCAGATGGTGCATCTTTTATTGTTGCTTCAACTAAAGTATGCCACAGGCAATTAAATCGCACCGAGTAAATAAGGCTTTACTCTTAAAAAAATTGCAATCATATTGATACTTAGGTACATGTTTTGTCTCTCTTGAAATCCAAGTGAAAAACATATACTTTCCAGGCACAGTGCGAGCGGGGCAGTAGCGCCATGCCCCGATAGTGGCAATGCCCGTCAATTTGACAGTTTAAGTTGTCGATCAGGCGAATTTTTCAAACATTTGAAGCAATCGTCGAAAAGTTCGAAATTCTTAAAGGGAATGCCTCAAAATCCTTTAAATTGTGATAGAGAGTGTATTTCGTAATTCCGATGCAGGATATTGTTTACAAAAAAGGTTAAGGTAAAGCCATTGAACTATTATTAGCGGGGAAGTCACAGGACCTTGAATTATCAACAATTTTGTTAATAAAAGCGTAAACACCGCTCAGTGGAAATGATAACGATTATTGTGTGAATTTTAAACAACAACAAGAGACAAGAAGACATTAAAAAATAATATTTTTTGTAATCATAAGTTCGACCTCATTGTTGTAAGGTTAAAGGTGTGAAAGACGCGATTATTTATATCGTCTCACATTACATTGTTCACATTGAAGCTGAATATTTTGTTTATAAGGAAAAAATAAACGGTTATTTTTAAATCCATATGAGGCTTTGTTTTATAAGTAGGTATTAAAAAAAAATATCGCCCTGTCACCTAAGGGATTTTTTCTGCGTACAGCAATCCATGATGACTAAAAGTAACTTAAACGATTTATTTTCAGACTTAGGAACTTAAGCGTTTTATTTCAATCTAGGGAACAACCTATCCATTCAGCATAGTTTCAGTAATTAGTTGATTGAAAATAGCCGCTGTATGAGATACTTCACATGATTATCATTCTTATATTGATTATTAATTATATCGAGCATAATAAAGAGTAGCCCCTGTACCCTAATTGCGTAATACACGATCAATCACAATTGGTTTCGATTTGAAACACATTGCTAATCCATTGCTTCATAAGTTGGAAAAAAATCTGCTCAACAACGTAAATAACGCAATGAATGTTGTTGAACTGTCAAAATGAAACAAATTTGTCATAATCGTTTACGAAATTATGTTACTCAATTAGGGTACAGATCTACAAACCGCGGCTAAATTCAGACCGCTACAATTATGTTCTTCCGCTTACTTACCAGTAACAGCAAAAATACACATGAACTTTACTTTAAAGTAGGTCGTACTACTACTACACATAGTTTGAATTTTTTCCCTCAAAGGTCAAACGCGTGGAGAGCCTAGCGTTATTGTCAATGACTTGCGCAAGAGTTTAATTGTTCCATTATTCGCGGATTCGGGTGGCCTCAAATTTGGTGCGGATGTTAGGAAACGAACTGTTTGTTTCTTAGGAGATCCGTGTCCTGATAGCGTGGACACCCTATTTACGCCACCGCCCTTTGTTCGGTGAACGTGAAATTTGATTAGTGATGCGCGTTTTTATTATTTTTGGATATTTACTTAGTGCAATGTTTATTCGGAATAATTTAGTGTAACAGAGGTTAATCGAAGTGAAGGTCGATTAATTAAGATTTGTGATGTTAATCTGCTCTGCGGTCATTAACCTCATTGGAAAAGAAGATATTGTCTGAAGTAGACAAAACAAGGCCATAATTATATACAAAATCTTATATCTATGCTTGTAAGAAGAGGCTCCGTAAATTGTATGTTATTTTGCATTAATATTCTGAAACAGTCACGCATACAATCAAAATGGAACTTTAGCATATGATTTATTGGATCTTTTTCTTTCCATGTACAAAACAGTTACGTTAATTTATGTATTTTTTTTTGTGTAATGTGCGTTTATTTTGTGCAGAATAAACAATTTTTCTTTCTTTCTTTATTGTAACATTTTCAGTGAATTCATTTTTTATTCGAAAATCATGTCTTAAAAATAAAAATATGAAAATTATTCAGCTCTTATATCTAAAATAAGTATTCACAGTAAGAAAATATAGTTTACTATCCAGATATAAGATATTTTTTCTCTAGATCAATTATTACTTCAGTTATAAACGAAATAAGAATTGAGACTTACGCCATTTAGTTCCGTGCTCGAACACAATCAAAGAGCGCACGCAATATTTAACTTTATTACTGATGTGTTAGCGTTTAGCACATAGTGGAGTGGCGGGGTGCACGGGGGCGGAGCTTGTGTGGAAATGGTCTTTAAAGTGCCTGGTTTTTAACCGACTTCAAAAAAAGGAGGAGGTTCTCATTTCGACTTACCTCAGAACTTTCGACTGGGTGAACTGATTTTGATGATTCTTTTTTTATTTGAAAGCTGGTGCTCCCGTGTGGTCTAATTTCAATTTTATTAACTTTGCTTGAATACTTTTTGAGTTAGCTTCAATAATACGTATTTTTTTCCCACTTAGTATGTGGATGATAAGTTCCTGTCACCCAAGCAGGTAGTGGTATTCAAATTTGTGTGGGGTCGGTACCACAACTAAAAGTGAAAAATAAAAACTTTTTACCACAAAAAACAACCGACTTCCAAAAAAAATTACTACAAAGTGAAATTAAAGTTATTTTTCACTTTGTAGTGTTTTTTTTAGTTTGTAAAGTTTTTAATCAACCTGGACCCACATTAGTCCACTTTGGACAAAACAGTACCTACCAATTACAGCTAAACTCGCAATTATAATTTTCGTTCTAACTGCGTCTTACTTGGTTAGGTATGCCTACAGTTAAAATAGCAGCATTTAAATACAATAAGGACGAGTCTCAGATTCTCACGCAAGCAAAAAATATGAAAAACCGATTTTTTTACGAAAATAGACACAATTATTTACAGTGAATTAGACATATCCTGTTTCAAGCATTTTAATTCGAACATACCTATTCAAAAATAAAACATATCTTGGCTTCTTTACACTGGCATTAGATCGGCGAGGTATACCAATCAAGTTTGTATTTTAGTATCTGTTTGTCGTAAAAAAACATAAATAGTTTTCAGATTTGTAATTTTCCTGAAATATTTTCTTCTAAGTCAGAGCCGTAATCTAGCTGCATGAAAGTAAACAAGCAATAATTATGTGTAATCTTTGTTTCTTACAAAAGAAAGTCGTAACTTAACTATCCAGTCACCACCTAACTTACTTTTCATAATTTAATTTACTTAAATTAAATAAAAAAGCTTTTATTAATTCCTCATTAATAAGTAATACTAATAACCAAAGGGTTGTTGTAGAATCAACAATTTGTATGAAAAAAGTAACTTTATATTTTGTTAGTGTTGTGTATGTATATCATCGTTGCTTACGTTTTCAAAGTAAGGTGGAACATTTGGAGGAGGCTATTACCTTACATAGAAAACGTCGTGAGGTTTGGCTGTTCTAGCCCAAAGGTAATTTAGTTGCACCAACTCAAATCATCGCTCTAAATCACTCACACTGCATCCGCCTACATTTCTTAATCAGCATACATCTTGTACCCCGAGGCATCGACTCACCGATACAGATCAATGATAAGCGCTGTCAATTGTGTGAATACGTCAAATAGATTTCTTGAAGCTATCCAGATTGCAAATTGATTTAGTGCTCTAAAGACAGCTGAGAAGGTATACTGATGAAGTATAGATTTCGTTTAGTCTGACATCGATACCAGGATTTGTGACAGTACTGCAAATGCAGCACGATATTTTGATGTAATTGTGGGTACAAATAAGTACATAGCATTACAATTAATTTTATTATATTTTATAAACTGTTTTTAATTGTTGTTGGAACTGTATAATTTCCTTATTGGTAGTGATGCTTTTTAATGCAAGGTGGATAAAGTTCATTTTCTGCCTTTCAGAAAACAACAGCTAGTCCAAATCACATCTCATCAACAGATTATAATGGGAAAAATTAATTAAAAAACTCAGAAAATCCCCTTGAATATTGCGTTAATATAACAAACAAAACTCATTTGTTTATTAATTCAAAAATCTAATTAGATGCAACGATGCATACCAAAATGTTTGCACACCAACATTAAAAAAAAATGAATAAACAAATACAAACTAAAGAAATGGATTTAATAAACAAACAGTTGTGTGAGTGATTGTACAACCCCAGTATTTGATCAAACACTTGATAGGTTTGCTTAGAGTTGGCCTATTTTCGCAATGATGTATTGAAATTCGTCGATCTATTGTATTTTGATGATGTTTTGATGCAGTTCGTGCGTACGCGCAATTCCTTACGCACGAACGTGTGAAATGCAAGGTCTGAAGCTTATTGCTATTACAGTTGTTTCTGTAAGTTCTCATTTGTTCTGCTGAAGTTATGGCGATTGAATCAGTTTTGGGAACAGCTTGCTGCGAGGATAAATTGGAAGATTGTGTAATTGTGGTCGTATTGTTTAGCAATCTCATGATTTTATGATAAAGGACATGATAAATCTTGAGTGACTTCTGTACGATATTTCTTTCTTCATGGTATTTTAAATTATTCACATCTTTGTGCCTTACTCAAGTCTCATTCTTGCAACATTATTGGAGCAGATGGTTTTCATGGAAAGAAATAAATTATTAATATGTGTGTCCGCCCAAAATCTTGCCCAATTCAATTACAAAAACAAAACTATACCAAAGACTATATCATGCTTGCCCTTTGTACTGTCACAATTTAATTGACACGTTAAACACTCGTCGATGCGCTAGCCGCGTGTGTACAGTCACCACTTGCGACTATTACAACTTGATCATCACGGACGAGCCTTATAAAGGGAGATGTTGCATGTTCTGTGTTTGCTAGGTACCTACATAAATGGATGCGTTTTAGAATTTGGATCGTTGTAGTCAAGTTAACAGAAACATTTAATTAAATTGAGTTATTAAAAAGAGCGACGCCATACAATATGTAAGATTAACTTGGTGAGCAAACACTTTATACTTTTACAATTTCACCGTATCGAAAAGGGAACGAGAGGAGCGACATTGAAGGGTGGTGTGTATTCGAACAGTTGCGCGCTGCGTCACCTGTCTCGCTTCTAGATGCCGTTGTTCCCTTGTGTCCGATTCTTGAATCGCGGTGTTAAGGTTCTCCGCCGTGGAACGACCTTGTCCTCAACCATACTTACCTGTAGTAGTGGAAACTGTGATCACAAAGGCAGTTCCCCTAGGGTAGGGTTATTTGTCCGGACATGTCCGGACTTCTAGACTTTTGTCCGGACTTTGTCCGGCTCTTTCATTTGTATACGAGTAATAAAACTTATTTAAGTAATACCAAATAAATATTTATTATTTCATTTATTAATTCCTCTAAAACCAAAATATTAATCTTCTTAAACAATCAACTTAACGAGATCAAACAATGATTGGATTTTGTTACTAAAATGTCCGGACTTTTATTGAAATTTCAGGCGAAATAAAAGAAAAAAATGCGAAAGGCGAAATAAAAAGAAAAAAAAATTCAGAAATTTGAAAAGTCCTTGCAAAAATGTCAGGACTTTTCAAATTTCTAAATGGTAACCCTACCTTAGGGTGAGGTCGTCCATTGCACTGCAGACCGATTGACTCCTACGATTACCCCTAATGCGGGTAACTCGGATGCGTAATTTTTGGGGACTGCGTTCGCGCCGTCCCCAACAGAAACAATGAGAAAGTATTGTACTTTAATAACTAGAACGGGCTTTCGACGTTCAAAACCGTAATTGGTCGTGATGTCCGGTATCTTCTACTTAATAAAAATCAATAATCAATCGGCAGACAACGCACAGCCGCTGGGTCTAGAAGCACGAAATTTCGTACTAGAGTTCTTTATTTAACGAAGGTGAGCACTAAGGAAATATTTTTGAAAATTCATCTCCTAAAGAGGTTAACACGTTCAGTGCCAGGAGTCTTCGTGGAGGGCTCATTTTATAAATGTAGGTTTTTCTAAGCGAACTCGGCATTATAAACTGTGAAAATAAAATCTGTTGTGTATTAACAAGATTTCAAACCTACTGCCGGCGACACTCTTCGAGGGTTAACTTTAGCGCAAACGTAATGCCGGTGACCCTCTTGGAATCAATTTGCAATATGTATGGCGGCTTGGCGTATGAGCTGTATGGAAAATGGGTGGAGTTGAAAGTGTTAAATAGGGGGATAAAGGTTTGTTTGGAAGTTCGTAATTCTTGCAAATTAGAAAGGCCCATCGGGCACAAGACTTGTTAGAGAAGAAAATGCAAAACTAACTTGCCTCCTGCAAGAACGTAGGTAACTCCCTAAGGAAATACACACACCTATCATTTCAACAGTCAAACGTAATCAATAACAAAAGTGTTACACACAGCGTAACATTGATGAAATACTAATTGATTTAGTTTAGCCACTTTAGCACTTATAAGATACGCATCTGACCAGTGACCGCTTGATTGATGGCATTAGCGTTATGTCTTAATAGAATTGTATGATCAATTTAATGTTATGCGTGTTAAAATGCGTTAGTTGAGGATTGCATTGTCTATGTATGGTTGGGTTTACTTGTAATATGTTTGTTTTATAATATAACGGTAATTCTTATTGCAAAGAGGCGTTTTAAATGTAATGTTTCAATAAAATAAAATAAATAGTCATTAGGTATACCGATTCCATTTTGTTTCTGTGTTCGATTTTCAAAATTCACAAGTTAAATCAAGACATCGCTATTTCCAAGGACAGCTGTTTTTGAAACACTTTTCCACTGAAGTGTCCTTAAGTCATTTTGTACAGTCAGTGACAGTGACACTCTTGACATTATTACTAGGGATAACGAGATAAACTGATACTCTCACGAAGCTCATTGAATTATTATTCTTTAATTGGTACGTGGGCGTTATAATGACAGAAATGTCAAATTGTGATATAGATTTGACAAGAAGAGCACTTGGGCATTTGGCCTAAGTATGTAACTTGGGGGCTAGGATTGCTAAATTGTATTTTTGATGCAAGAATATAGGCAGTAGGTCTAAATATGGGACTTGACCGCATTCACTAATAGCCACTAGAAAAAATAAACAAACAAAGTCTGATTCTTTAGATGAATCAACATAATTGCTAACAGTTTTCAACGAATTTATTCTGATTCGCCACACCGCAGAAGTTTTTAGTGGGCTTCGACTTATTAGTAGCTGGAAATTCCTGAGATTTTCATGAGTTGTTATTGATACTCGTAATTAAGTGAGTCAGTAGTAAATGACACCTCAGCAAAAACTTTAGCCGTTATAAAACTATTATGTATTCTAGGTCTAAGTCTTACCGTCTTACTTATTTATTTGGAACCTGATTTGTCGGCGAAACTAAACGAAAAAACTTATTTTGTTAAATTAATTACAATACTAAATGCCAACGGGGAAGTTGGGAGAAGGAGAAAGGTGGGGAAGGGGGTTGGCTTGAATGATGATGATGATGCCAATGGGAATTTAGCGTTGTGAAGAGTATCTCAAGTTAAATCATAAGCCAACGTGCAATTGGGACAAACAGCTAGTTAACAAGGATGAGTACCTTATAAAACAGAAAAGATTTGAGAAAAGACCGGTCAAGAGCGAGTCGGACTCGCGCACCGAGGTTTCTGTACTTACCCATTATACCGCCATAATAAAATTGGTATATTTTTTATTGGTAAAAAGATATGGGCAAATTTAGATTTTCGCGAAAACTTGTAAGTACCAAAATTTACCTTAATTTTCAACTTTTTTAATTTTTCGGGATTTTCCCTTTACTTGTGCTATAAGACCTTGCTTTTTGCCAAATTTCATGATTCTAGGTCTAGGTTCTAGGTATTGATTTTTATACATCTAACAGGGACTATAGACCTTAGTATCTGGTATAAATTTCAACTTGCTAGGTCCACCCATTCCTGAGAAAATCGATGGTGACACACGGACAGACGGACAAGAGAGTGATCTTATAAAGGTTCCGTTTTTTACCTTTTGAGGTACGGAACCCTAAAAACGAAGAAATATACAGAAAAGATAAAATAATAAAGAACGGATTACCATTCCTTATTTTTTAATTTAACAATCCATCATCATAATGGATTTTTAACGTTTCCAAATCAAAATTAATGAGATGACTAGTAACAAATCTGTTTTTATTTGTCGCAATTATCACAGTTAAAGACGGTAGCAGATACACGTGCAAAAACCCCGGTTTTCCTGATCTAAAGATTAGAACACGTCCACATAAGGATAGATGACTTAACTATATCGCATTAACGAGCCATATATCGTATAATTACTGTCTCCTTAAAAACGTAGCAATGTTTACAATCTCTTAATTAATCAAATTATTGTTTATTTCCTCGAACTCCTACGCATCTCCATAAAGCAATGTGGTAGGCCTTTTACTGGTGTGAGGACCATGTTTGGTAATATCTAGTTTTTTGTGTTTTTACATTTATGACATAGGGTCGCATACAAATAGAGCAGCTTGAGTTAGGAATTTAGGGACCAATGACCATTAGATATTTTGGTTTGTACTCAATTTGTATTTTTTTTTTGTCAAGCGGCTTGTTAATAATTAAACTTTAAATTGAAAACATAACTGTTGAGATGAGAAAACTTTAACCTCATGTGTTCTCAGAGAACTTCAAATGTGTAGGGCTAGGCGCAAACGAGCCACCCCGGCCACAGCCACCGGTGGCCCAGCTACAAGCATTTCACATGCTTTTTCGTACGTTTTGTATGGATTCGTCGCATTTGTGGCTGGTGACCGCCGCTCGCTACAGCAGCGCTTGCCACCGCAGTAGGTAGTGACAGACACCGGTGGTTATGGCCGGTGGCTAGCCTAAATGGTTTAATCAAAATAAATACTTGAGTTTGAGTTTGTTATTACTAGCAGACACACTGCGCTTGGTTGTACTTTCTATTATCATCTCACAATGTTAATCATTTCATACACAATTAATACCCACTTATTCTCAAGTAAAAGCCATTAGAAATCCTGATCTTTTACGATTTACACATGGTAATTTTTTTACTGAAAAAGATTTAGGTATAGATCACAACCAGCACACGTTGTAAGCACTCTTCTTTCTAGAATATCATTAATAATCTTGTACCCTAAGTGTAACAATTGTCTTCTGTCAATCATCTCAACTGGTATTGTTCTACTTGATGAATAGTATTGTTTCAGAGAGGCACCAAGTGATACCTGTCACTATTAGAACACGATCGTGTTATTTCAACTTAACAAATTAACACTGAACGCGATTTCGACACTTAAAGCTTTGTTCACATTGATGAAAAGAGTTAAAACAAAAGCTGTTCTCTTCCCACGCTGCAGTTCTTTATAAGTAGATTATAGGTACTTGAATATACTTAAAATTAGTCATATGGCTATGACGAGCATGATATTTGTCATCGTCTGGAATTTGGTTGAGGGGACGAGATGCCGAAACTGGGTGGTTTAGTCATACATGTCAAGTTCTTAAGCACAGTGTCGGTTGTCAGTAGCACTCTCACA
Source organism: Agrochola litura (assembly GCA_949152395.1). Lineage (NCBI taxonomy): Eukaryota > Metazoa > Arthropoda > Insecta > Lepidoptera > Noctuidae > Agrochola > Agrochola litura. The sequence goes on along the minus strand of OX424503.1, from coordinate 23,593,938 downwards.
TTGACTAAAATCTCCAAAAACCTAAACTTTTTCCGATTCTATTGATTCTTGTTTTAAAGTGATTGTCTCGGATACTTCTGAATTTCTCAGCGATGTTATCCGTTGTTATATTAATAACATTATTTAACACAAAGCTATTGACCTCTCACCTCCGTCAAATCACTGAATAGGATATCCGCCAATAACCCAAATTCATTTAACAATAAATGTCTGAACTGTCCAGACAACAAAAGCTATCCTTTTGTCCATTGTTCACTAACAAATAGGAACTGCAACAATTACATAACTTGATCCAAATAATAATTATGCAACGAGAAAAAAATGATAACATCTTTAGCTATCTCTGTTCCATCGATTACCATGCCGGGATCGAGATCATTATCGAGTGTTGTCTCGAATCAAGTAACATCGATTAGTAATTGCTGTGATTGTTTGTAGGTAAATGAATTGAGTTGTTCTGTATTGTTCTTTATATAAATCTTTCGCCATTTTTTTTGGATTCACAATAGTCTACGCTCGGTTTGATCGCTCGAGTATCCCATTTATTTGCAAGTGAATATGCTCAATGAGCATTTCGCCTTTTTAGGGTTCCGTACCCAAAGGGTAAAACGGGATCCTATTACTAAGACTTCGCTGTCCGTCCGTCTGTCTGTCCGTCTGTCAGCAGGCTGTATCTTATGAACCGTGATAGTCAGACAGTTGAAATTTTCACAGGTGATGTATTTCTGTTGCCGCTATAACAACAAAGCCAAAAAAATAAAAAATTATAAAATAAATATTTAAGGGGCTCTCATACAACAGACATGATTTTTTAAATGTTTTTATAGGTAATGGTACGGAACCCTTCGTGCGCGAGTCCGACTCGCACTTGGCCGGTTTTTTTAGTACTACAACTATTCTCTCTATATATTATTTCAAGATTAATAAAAAAGGGATTAGTCATAAAAGAAAAAGGCGTACTATGTCGACCTTAAATAAATGTAAATTAATAATAAGGGCTGGACTCAGGATGATGATGATTCAATGTTTTAAATAATTTAATTTCTTATCGGTAATTATACTTCCTTTGAAACAATAAAACTGCAGCCCTGAGAATCCAAAAGCGAAAATGCCAGATCGGTATCCAAAGTTCGTATAATAGATAAGACAATTAATGATATATGGAATTGCTTGAAGGTTTTGTTGCTCTGCATTACTTATCTTTACATAGCATTGTGATTCCAACGCGATTAGCACCTTGGGAGCCTTCAACACTATTTTAAAGTGCATATGTAACAAGATTTATAAGTGTACAAGTTTCGGATGGCACATATTAATTATTGAGTAGCGATTGTTTGACATGTAAAACTGCATCGATCGTTTAAAAATGAAACAATCGAAATTTTTTCATTTAAATTTTAAATGGACCCAGACAAGCCTGATTCTTCGTCAATGTTTCAAATGTTTGCAAAAAAATATGCATAAGGATGTATACCCATATTTTTGTAGACAACCTCCATTGTAAAATCAATAACAATTTCCTCCTGAATGCAAGTCTGGTGGCTGGGATTTAACGTTACGAATACTAGATATTCCATACATTTTCATTATTGACGATAATCATAATGCATTCTCCATCCTCAATCGAATATTAATGTACTGTTACATCACGAGCAATTGTGTCAAATTAATGAAATATCGGTATATATATAGTACATAATACACTCACGCACGTTCTCAAACCAATTGAACTGAATTCTGAGAACAAATCATTTTAGGTAATGCGATATTTATCTCAGTTGGATCTGAATCAAGATAATCGCTTCGAAAACTGGTATTTTATCGTAAATTCAGATTCTATGAAGAGGAATGCTTTGCTCTGGATTTGAGTGATTGTTCGGCGTTTACAAATTGAATTGCTTAATATGAATCTCTTGCGTTTCGTTTTATCGAAGAATTTATCGAATATTACATATTTTGTCTCGAATAAGTAATACGTTTTATTAGCGTCTAGGGAGACATCATCAAAATAACATGAGGGTTAATTATTGAGATTTTTTCTATCCTAATTTATACTTAGGATTATTATTATTTTTTTCGAACAGCATAATCAGTCAAAAATGTTCCCACGTCTGGGACACAGGCCTCATCTTGGTGAGAGGGAGTGGACCGTAATCCACCATGTGGGCCCAGTGCGAGTTGGTAGATGTAACATGTCTTCGTATTTTCGGTTCTAGGACATACTGGTTTCCTCACGATGTTTTCCTTCACCGTTTTGAGAGCAGTGGTGATGAAATTATTTACACAAAGTAAAGCGCCTGCCTGGGTTCGAACACACGACCTGCAACTCGTAAGTCGGGGCTATTAATACTGGGCCACCACTGCTCCTTCTAACAGAGTGATTAATTATTATTACACTACTCGAGTCTTGATTGGTGCATTGGAAAAAGCACATTAGAAATACCCTTAAACTTACTAAACATCGAATCCTTTTTACATCTTTGATTAATTCATTGAATTGACCCAACTGACACCAGAACCGTTTCATTAAAGTCAACAATTCTCATAAATAACAACTCGTTTGTCTTAATTAACCTTTACAAATTGCGTTATGATCATTAAGTACGTATATATCTTTAAAGAAACAGCTTTACTTTTATCCTATTCCCATACATTAACATCAGTTGGCAACCCATTAGCTTAAATAATTAATGTTCAGTTAATAGGTTCTGATAGAATTTAGTTCAGTACACGCCCTATTGGTGATAGGTAAGTCAAGGATAGTGTACGTTCTCTTACGCAACCGATGCGCAGTCGCAAGCTTACATAGCTTATTTAGTTAGGATTACAAATAGTTTTTGGTATCGACTGAGTTTAATGAAAATGAAAAGGTTAGCGTTCTATTTTGACTGCACTACTCATTAAAATATTATCTACCTATTTCTCAGTAGCAGCCCGGAGTCTGGATTTGTGCCCGGTTGATGGCAAAAGGTTCGCCCACTTAAACATAACTGGCGAAATGTGGGAACACACCCACTATAGGCAGAGGTGTACAGCTACATATGTTTTATTGACCCCCAACGCAAAAAGAGGGGTGTTGGTGTTATAAGTTTGACCGTTGTGGGTCTGTGTCTGTGTGTCTGTCTGTGGCACCGTAGCTCTTAAACAAGTGAAACTATTAATGCGGTTTTTCTTATTTGAAAGCAGGTTATCTAGCGATGGTTCTTAGACATGTTTTATCAAAATCGGTTCAGCCGTTTGAAGATTATCAGCTCTTTTCTAGTTGATGAATGGATGTATCTTCCAGAGGTCTGATCAATTTGTAATTTGGTATTCTGTTACTTCAATGATATTAGAAGAACATAGTTACCTTGAACTGATGCTGCAGCATCACCTTGAGTTTGCAGGATACCCAACTCCCTTACCAACTTACAGCAAAGGTATCGTGTTTGGGCTCATTGGAATGGTCTCAATGAATAGGTTATAGAAATGAGGAAATGTTTGTGTCGAGGGTTTTTAAAATTTTAACAATTAAAATTGTACTTGTTTATTAGTTATACGATCTAAACTTAAGCTAGAGCACACTAATCACTGTTCACTAATTTTTGTCAGTCAGTTGACTTTAACTACATAAAGTAGAATCGTCACCACATAATTGGGATGTCGCTATGTCGGCTAATTACGATAGTTGATTCTTTTACCCCTCAATGGCGAAAGTTGAAAATGAGTCCAAATGGGAAAGTCTAAAATCTTAAATGAATCCTGTTAGTCCATATAGCTCTTTCGACATAGGTTTAACTTCTTTTAATTAAATGAAAAATTATCTCTTTTCAGCGTAGCTGCGTAGCTAAGCGACATTCCGCCGCTCGCTTTTCGCCCCGTGGAAACAACTGACGTGGTGTGTGGCGAGCATCACCGCCGCCTCCGAGTTGATTATTAATATTTGAATTACTCATTTAGTTCCCACGAATAGCAGAGGAAAAACCTTCTTTCCTTTCCTTATAAAACTTACTCTAAACAAAACATTATCGTTACATTAAAAAATATACATAACTCAATTTCCATTGATCCGTAGTTTTCCTCCACTTAAGGTAATCAAGCTGACCCTCAAGTACCTACTATCATTATAATTATTGCACTCAGATTGCCCTTGACACTACTTTGCATATAATTGATTTGACGTGGTTCTGTTCATGATTGCCTGGCTTCATCGCGATGACAGCGGGCTTCATCGCGATGACAGCGATAAAATAGTTTTTGGAGTACAACAATTTATTGTTCGTTCTAACAGGTATATTTTTTTAATATAATTTGAATGGACAATTAACGCTTGGTTGATTTAAGTGATCTTTAACAGCGTTAGTTTCTTAACTTGTTTGTAAAAAAAGTGAGGGGAAAGAAACATAGGGCATCAAAAAAATCGTCCGCATCGCTGTCAACAGGAAAAGTGCCCAAAAGGCTGGCAGCATTCAAAATTCAATATATTTTATTTCGCATAAACCTACAAGGGCACTTATGAAACAAAGAAGCTAGGTGCACGGTTCCAATTGGTTGCTTCCTATGGAGAAGAGCCGGTAAGAAAGAAACTCCACGGCTCACTCCACATTGCCATGTTGTATGAAGATGATAATCACGGTGATCTCTAATAAGTAATAATCTTTAAAATTCATTCATCATTCGTTAACAGTATGAGGCATACATATTTGTAATATACAGCCTTATTTCATTATTCAGGTACAATTTCAGGATAAGTCAGGGTAAACCTGTTCAAAACGGCAAATAATTTTATTCTTTATTTTTAACTTATTAATCTATTAAAAAAGTACATGCCACTGCCACAGACTGAAATGACTACAGTTAAGACACATAACATAACATCACGCTTGTAATCCTCGAAGGGTTAAGCAGAGGTGTACCTATAGTACACCCACCCACAGTTAAGACTGAAATGTTAAACAGGAACTAAAATAAAAATACAAAAGCATGCTAATATCCATGCCACTTGTAAAGTCAGTTCACTTAACAAAATATCCACAACGAACATCGTTATTTGACATGGAAATATAAAAAGAAAATCATTAAATAATTAGATTTTATTAACATTTACATAAACAAATAACATTATTAATAATTTAATCGTAATTAATGGCACTGTCCAGCTGCGCACACGCACAGCATCCGGAAAACATAATAATTGTCACAATGACGACTGAAGAATGCTCATAATATTATCCATTTGCAGATCCGTGAGAAAAACTTACAAAGGATCATAAATATTAACATAATATCATTATGGTCTAATTCTGAATCATAGTTGCGAAATGTCAAATAAAATGTAGACAAGCCTGCAAAGACTATAACAGCCTGTGAGTTTCGGAGAGTGCGAAAAAGCTATGTCGAGAAAATAGGTTGCGACATTCTTTTATTTTGTCAACCTACCTACTAAACAAGTTCACCTGAATCACCTAATAGTCACCTGCAACAACTTTACTGGGAATTTCCTGTTACCAAAGTAAGACAAAGTTGAAATGCCTCAAAACACAATAATTTTATCCTGTATCCTATACCTTTCAAACCACAATACTGTTTATAGGCAGAAATGGCAACAATACATTTATTACGTCTCGATATAAAAAAAATAATAAAAATAAAATAAAATAACTATATATGACATGATGATATGACTTTCCTTATAATACTTACATCAAAAGGTGATCAAAGGGCATCTAAAAATATTTAATTGTAAAAAGTAATCAGTTAAAAATAAAGTTTATTTCTTTAGTAACTTTTTTGTTTAGTAGTTAGTTCGTCCGCTTTGCCCGCAGTGAGAATATGATACGCATCATAAACTTTTATAAGCTTAGGTGTCATTACTTTTATTAGTGTTGTTAAAGTCTTGGAAAAATATTATTCATTTTTGTCTATGGCTGAATACGTCTGTGACTTTTTATTAAAAAAACCGGTCAAGAGCGAGTCGGACTCACGCACCTAGGGTTCCGTATCATTTTAAATTTTCATCGGCGAGGCCTATATTCGTCAGAGAATTTTAACACTGCACACTGCGGTATAGAAATACTAATATTCAGCTGCATCCGGGTAGACTGGAAGCCGACCCCAACATAGTTGGGAAAAGGCTAGGCAGATTGATTTTGACACTGCGGTATAGAATATTGCCGTTTTAGGTCAGCGTCATCTCTTGACCGATAATGGAACTAATGTAATTTTCGTTGATGATTTCTGAAAAAGTGTGCTATTTAGAGACATAGTTTTATTTTTTCCTGTAATCTTTACATAAACTTCTATCACATAGAATAACTCTATGCAAACTTCGGAGATAAGGGGGGGAACAGTATTTTCTTTACATTTTTCGTCACAAGTCGAAAACTATGCGGCTCAAAAAAAAATAAACATGTTTGAGAATGTGCAAATAGCGCTCTTTCATATGATACCCCACATGCCCTAGTAGCTCCACTTCGAATTTTTAAGACCTTTTTTGAGAATTTTTAGTTCCTGTTGCAAAAAAATATATGCAGTTAATTTTTTTTCTTATTTGCAAAATAGTTGGGCAAACGTTATCTAAAACCATTCCAAATTTCAAGTTGATAGCATTAGCAGTTCTCGAGATATCCACCTGTGACAGACAGACAGACAGACTGAGTCGCACCATAAGGGTTCCTTTTTACCATTTTGGTACGGAACCCTAAAAATTTACCTTACCATCAGCTGGTTCTCTTGTAGTGCAGGCCTTTTTCTTTTAATGCTTTCCTCAAAGTTTTGATGAGGTCAGATGGTTGAAGGATATCTTTCGTCTTTTCATTTCTCGTGTCGGTAACCTGTCAGGTCCAATAGTGAACTGCTATAAGCTAATGATGCTGAGCTGGTTTCTTCTCCCTCAGATTGGGTTATTAAATTGTGTCATGAGGCAGGTTGCACCGAGCTTAGGGGTAGTCTAGGAGAGATATGCGCCTGCGATCCTTTCACAATATAATTAATACCTCCCTGCCTTTTTGCTGCATTTTAGATTCGTCTTTATACCGTTCGTTAATTCAGTTAATCATGTCAGGAAGTCAGAACGAATACTTAATTAGCTAAATTCGCCGATTCAGACAATGATGGTAATAAGACCACATCGAATTCATAAATCGAGAACAGTATAGTACGTTCAAGGACGCAAGTCATGTCGGGTAGGGGGGCATCACTAACTCGTGACCGGCGCGGCCAAATGTCAAATAGTCTCTCTTGATACTGCGCTGAGAACGCGCGCGCAACAATCGAGACACGAACACGATTCGAAATATCGAACACGAAATAAAAAAAACGATACTAATTCCTAACTTAAAAAAATTAAAACAACCGGCCTGTGATAATAGTGCTGCAGCTTCCACAAACTTTTTATTTATCGATTGTTTATAGTGTAGTTGACATTTGAATCTTTTTAGATAATTACAAAGAAAGGTGAAGCCGAGTGAATGTGGTTTCATCGGCATTGTATCGCTGATTCAATAGTGTGAATTATTTTTTCGATGCAATTGTTCATTTGACAATATCCGTTGTAATAAGTCTTGTACCGATTGTTTGTCGTTAAGTGAGTAATGTTAGTTTGAGGTACTGTGTAGTGCATCATGGGTTGTTTACATTTGTTGTTGGTGTGTGCTGCGGTACTCAGTTTGCTATTTGCCGATGTCAACACGCAGGTGAGAGATAGTTTTGTTACTTTCAGTGGTCGGACGAGCATCTAATTAGTTGCGGCAACAATTTCCTATGTTACGACAACATAATTTATCACTATACTTACATATGTTACTGGTTACTTACGTCTTTATCAATAAATAAAAACTATTTAAATAAAATGCGATGTCGCTTTGCGTAAAATTATGCGACAGTAGTTTCCGCAAGAAAAACTTCTAGGGTCGGTTGTAAAGTCGCACGAAAAAGTGCGTGTGTTTAGTATTAAGTACTCTTTACGTGCTACAGATAAATTCTGCTAGTTACTGAAGTTTTAATTTATATAAGTAGTTGTTTCTCTTCCTATTCAACGTATGAGGATATTTTGATTCATTTCTCGGCATTCAACCTTGATTCTTAGTTATAATTATAATGTATATTGTATTAAAAACATTACGATAATTAGCTCTCTACTACATACGTCCTTACCTGTTATTGTTAACAATTAAAGTCAAGTTAAAATATGCACATAAATTATAAATCCACTTCACTTCCAGATTTATATTTAAATTATACTTATCTATATGAATATGTGAACATTAAAATGTACGTTTGACAAACATTAATAGATATAATTATGTTAATTGTGAAACTATTAATATTTATATAAAATGCATCTGCTTGCATAACCGTCGACGTCTAAAGCAGAAATATGATTATTTTATGTGTTAGCCTATGCAATGGCCATATATTTGACATATGCCATAACAATTAACGATACATAAAAATATTAAATTCGTTCACTGACAGAACGCGGAGCCCACACCGCGGGGTCATGAAATGCTTAAGATTTCCATATATGTATAACGAAAGTGAGTATAGTGCTTTCCACGATTTTGAAAAATCGTTCCCATAAAGTGGGGATGAAAGTTTTGTTTTATTTATTTTGTTATTTATGTACACACAGTAAAATACATTATAATAATTTTGAGTATAAAAATATGCTTATTGGTAATTTTTCGCAAAACGACAACCATCTGGCATCTTTAATTAGTAATTTATCTTTATTTCTTTTTTTTTTCGGACAATATACGGTCAATATTTTTTTTACAAAGATGGCGTTAGTAGGTTTGCTTAATAGCAAACCTACTAACGCCATCTTTAAAAAATAATCGTTAGTAATTTGTTAGTAATGAAAGATGTCAGATGGTTGTCGTAAATGATAACTACATAAAAACATTGCGATTGCGTAAACCATGAAACACTTCTGCTGAAACTAGAACACTATGGCATTAGGAATACAGCTCTTGATTTACTAAGATCATACCTGAAAGATAGAAAGATTAAAGTTCAAGTAAACGGCGTAAACTCGTTGGGGTCTGAAATGGCAATGGGTGTTCCTCAAGGTTCGATATTGGGTCCATTCCTCTTTTTAGTTTACATAAACGATTTACCCCAATTACTTCAAAATCAACCGAAGATGGTGTTATTTGCAGATGACACATCATTGATCTTTAAAATAGACCGACGGTCACAAAATCTTGACGACGTGAATAACTCTATTCTTCAGGTCCAAGATTGGTTTACGGTAAATAATTTGGTACTTAATGAGAAAAAAACCAAATGCATTAGATTTAAATTACCGAATGTTAGAAGTAGCGAATGTGACATCATATTGAATGGAGAAAAACTGGAATTTATTCATCAAACAGTTTTCCTGGGAATCACGCTAGACGAGAAATTACAATGGGGACCTCATATATGTTAGAAAGATAAGACAGTTAACAGATGTAGAAACCGCGCGTTTGGTCTATTTTAGCTACTTTCACAGTATTATGTCATATGGCATTTTACTGTGGGGTCGGGCTGCTGACATTGAATCCATCTTTATTTTACAAAAGAGGGCTGTCAGAGCCATTTATAATCTATGTCGTCGCGAATCTCTCAGGGAACTATTTAAAAAGATTAATATTATGACGGTACCTTGCCAATTCATCTATGAAAATATTATGTATGTAAGGAAAAATCTGCATCTTTTTAAGAAAATAAGTGATAGACATAATTTTAATACTAGAAATAAAGATAAAATAGATCAACCATTTTTCAGATTATCCAAAGTACAAACATCTTTTATGGGGTACTGTGTTAAATGTTACAACAAAATACCTTGTGATATATTACAATTAACTGAAAGAAAATTTAAAACGCATATTAAAAGTACTCTTTGTAAACAAGCATATTACAAATTAGAGGATTATATCCTAGATAAGAATGCTTGGAAGCATGCTGGTCTAGCTCCATAGGACAATTTTGAGTCTAGACAAAATCAAACTGGTTGCTAATTTAATTGTGTAATTAAATATTACAAATTTTTTTTTACATTCTGTGATTACTTGAACTCACATACTGACGAATTAGTATCACTTGTAATTTTTTTGGGAATATCGTATAGGTTTTACAATGCTTGTAAATATGTGAACACCATGTATCCATTACATAATTATTTTTTCTATCATTGCTTCATTTTTATTTTTACCTATTGTGGTATAGTAATCTTATTCCAGGTGCATCGTTTTCACATATAATTATATAATTAATGTATACAAAATATTGTAAAACATTTTAAAAGAGTAACGGTGGAGTTTCTTGCCCATTCTTCTCCATACGAAAACTACCCTTTGGAAGGGGCGACTAGAATCAATTCTATTTTTTGTTTTTGACGTTCAAAAGTGCCTTTTTGTGCCTAATTGAAATAAATTATTTGACTTTGACTTTGACATCGATTCGACTTTGTTACCTGATTTTTTTTGGCTATGGTAACTAATGGTCATCCGAAAGATCGACCTTAGCAAATATCAAGCTTAGTTTACGTTACTTACAAGTTCCCAATCTTCTTTCCCAACAATTTACCTATGTATTCAATTAATAATATATTTCTAGTAATGTTAATGCTTTACCTTCGATCAGTGTCGGTGGGTATAAGTTCAAGATCTGCAATTAATTTCAATATTGTCATTAACGTAATGTATGCAGGCCCACATAAACCACAACACAATAAACACATAATTTATGAACCAATCTATAGCTTTAAAACGTTTTTGCTACATTATAGCACCATAAATACATCCCTACTCAAAAGCCCAAACTGTGCAAAAGCGATGCCTACGTGCCATGTTTGGTATCCAAAGTACGGAAAGCTGTAAGCCACTCTTTACTAAGCATAAAATACTCACACTTCCGTCACTGTATATTTTGGAAATAGCCCTATTTGTGAGGAATAACCCCCATTTGTTTCCTCGAATATCAGACATTATAAAACGTAATCGCCGGGATAGTAGTGAAATTCGTGTTCAGCCATCTAAGACAGCGCTACTGTATAAAAGCGTTGTATGCAGAGCGCCAATAATTTACAATAATATCCCTAAATGTGTTAAGAAATTAAATATAGACCAGTTTAAGAAAACATTTAAAAAAATACTGACAGAAAAAGCTTATTATAATATTAATGAATTTTTAAATGATAAATCGCTCTGAAGATACTGACTGAATCTAATCTATTTATTTTTAATGATGACTATTGACGTTATTTAATTTAATATTATTGTTAATTGTTGATTTATTTATATTATTGTTCATTGTACCTATCTTAATTTTAAAATCCTATTGTCTTTCGACCAAATTTGTACACCAGCCATGGTCAAACATGTTGAGCCAAAAAATACTTTGTTACACCTATAATAAGCATCATACCATGTATATTATCTACACATGTTTTTGCAAATAAACGAATCTGAATCTGAATCTGAATCTGTGTGACGATCGAATTTTTTTTTCAAATTATTCGTTAATAATATAAGTACCCAATTTTTTTTCTTACTCAAAATCTATAGAGACCCGCTTTAATGTACTTTACATAAACATATATGTGCTATTTATTTACGATCCTAAAAAGTCGCTAGTCAAACTTGAATGGATCCATGAGTCTGCTCGACTTCGAAACTAGTCAAGCAAAATCAATTTAAATACCTACTAATAAAACCATAAACGTATAGATTTCAAAATTAAAATATACACAATCTCACAAAAGTCAAAAGAGAGAAAACCGATTCCTTCCTTCAATAAAGTTATAATGTCATCCTTATGCCACCGTATCGCTCCCCATACAAAAGACATCAACGCGTCAATGTACTGCCAACCCACCAACCTACTACGGAGCGGAACTATGGAACCATTGCCACTAAGGTTAACGACACCTCCGCTAACCACTGTTATGATGCTATGAATAATGTATTGTCTTGTTAGTTAATCACAGGTTTTAGTTTAACGAGATGTCGTAACTTATGTCATATTTTTAGAGTGCAGTGGAAATGATTACGGTGTTTAGCAGTAACATGATGGTGACCTTGACTAATGGTTATATTAGTCAAGGTCACTAAACATCGTAAGTATACCAATGCATGGAAAGCTTATTAGTGAAATTTTCCTAAAGAGTCTACGCCTGAGTGAGGTAAAGGTTTCTGAATTTTATCAGCTAAAAGGACGTTAGTACGTGACATTGACTGAGCTCCGGGATCACCAATGTATAATGCACCAGAGCAAATAATCATGGCTGAATCAGCGTTTCTTAAAAAATATCATAAATGTTTATATCAATTGTTAGTACTCTACAATCAATGGAGATAAACAAATCATAAAATAAATATATCATCATCATCATCATCATCGGCCTATAAATGTTCCCACTGCTGGGACACAGGCCTCCTCTCTGTGAGAGGGAGTGGGCCGTAATCCACCACGCGGGCCCAGTGCGGGTTGGTAGATGTCACATGTCTTCGAATTTTCGGTTCTAGGACATGCCGGTTAAATAAATATAAACCGAACAATAATTAAAAAAAACATATAGATCTCTTCATAATAAACCAATCATAATGATGCTCTGAGACCGTCCCACTTTTTATATAAAAGGTAAAAATAAAAAATATAACAAGCTTAAAGAAGTTATACAACTTGTTACTCAGCCATTCTTTATATCACAAAGACTTGACATTTGACATTTCACACAGTCTGGAGTATTGACTCCACGTCCTACATAGATAACATGGATATTTGTAACGATATCATTGTGACCTCTCATACAATTTGTTTGTAATCTTTTGACCACTAATTTATAAAATAATCTCTAATGTGGAGGCCAAAAAGCGACTACCGCGCTAATATAAGAAGTAAAATATTACTTTTAGAGGTTTTATAAATGGAATAGGGGAATGGAAGCAACCAAAAAATATGGAAATAACATCATCTGACATGGGGATGGAGTCGATGGAGATCACTACACAGCCGATGTATGGTCATATACTTAATACACAAATCTGGACATTTTTATAACAGCCTTCCGAATTAAGTAAATGGCAGAGTTTTCTCAATTTAACAAATTCAGAGTTCCTAGTTCCTTCTGTATGTGAGTGGTCTAAAGATAATATTATGCAAGAAAATCATGTGATGCTTACTCCACAATTTAACATTCTTTTTAATGGCTTATAAATAAACAAATACATTAAAAACGTTGCCGCGTGCATTCTTTATTGTTATGTTTATTATGAAACGACATATTCGTATATTTATTGAATAACATCTCACCACTTTGTAATTTTAATATTTACGTTGAAATTATACTTTAGAACTATCAATTTTGATTTAATGGTTTATTGATCATATGATATTGACAATTTATTATTTTAATTTATCGAGAGATTTTTAATTTAACAATAACCAAAGAAAAAACGCATTTAAAAATATTTGATTTATCATACTGATTCGATACGGGAATCAACAAGTACTATGTATGAATGGAAGTTCAATTCAAGCCTACAAAAGTTTTACATACAATTCAAACACTACACCTCATTAATCAAATCCTCATCTCCTCATTGTCACCTGCGCGTGGGCATACCACAGATCCACTGGATGACGTCACGAGCAGCCATTTTATAGAATCCTTTTACTTTCAGAACGTGATTTATATACCCACGATTTTCATTTAGAATTCTGAATAGACTATAATAAAATCTATAGATAAACAACTTATGTCATAGTTTTGATTTTGATAGATTCGTTTCTTTAGCAGTGTAGAAAATATTGCAGGATTATTTGACATTATGTTCTATTCAAAGGGTTGAATATAGGTTAAGATTGTGTAGGTGTTTTTGTAATAACGCCGTACCTAAAATGATACGTTGTAACTTGTGACGTAGGTACATGAAGTATCAGAGAACACTCAGTTTTAACTAAAGTTACTCTACCTACACTTTGGTATTAGCCCAAAGGGGCATAAGTCTACTGAATATTTAATTAACTGCGTTTTGACATACGGTTCTAATTATCATTTTGCAAGCACCATACATAAAGCTACCTACAAAAACAAAACAACAAAATACTTTTTTATAGTGGTGTGAGAATTAAGTATTTTTCTCAGTGCTCTGTTATAGAGACTAGTGAGTCTTACCTATACTATTAGAGACCACTGAGAAAAATATTTGTAATTCAGTTAGAATGCGATGTTCAGGTTACACGTGTCTCCTAGACTATAGACCACAGGCAAGTCGAAGATTTGAAACAGGATCAGCATGACGATGAACATTTTCCATAGAAAGTCATCAAGGTCACTCAAAGTCAAACTTGTGTCATTTTGATTAGCTTTCACTGTCACTACCTATATCTATCTATATGGTTCGATTTAATGCACACGTTTTAATTTTATTATTTTGTAACAGCTGTGGCTGAGCAATATATTGTTAATTAATTGATTTAGGCGTGACTTTGCGGAAATCCATTATAAAATACAATAGACGTGGATATATTTAGTAACCTGTTCCGCTTAGCTATTTCTAAAGAGCCATAAAAAACCCTGAAAGAAATCAACACGTGTTTCACTTCTCAACGAGGCATCCTCAGGATGACGATTGACCCGTCGCGAACTCGAACACGGCGTGTTGCCTCACCGAGCGCTGAACGCAGAGTGGACTAAGCAGTGTATAAGTGGGTTTGACGGGTGATAAGGCCGCCCGTGGCTGGAGGCTTTGAGTGTAGAAGCTTAAGGCAGTCACAGGAAAGCCCGGTTAAGCAGCCTCGATCTTAGTGGTCAACTGCGAGATGCCCTAGATAAAACAAAAAGCGATAAGGCTCACTTTTGACTAATATGTTGTTAGGCTTTAAACAGATCGATAAAGAAGGAAAGGAAACGTAATGTAGAATTAGGTGATTCCGTCTTATTTTTTCGTGACTTAAGGCGGTATGCAACTAATAACCCAAATGGTCACGCATCCTCTTCACACACAATCACGCATAAATTAGCTGAAAGGGAAGGCTCAATTTGACAGTCATGTTTAAATCTCATTTCATAGGGGCCAGACTCATCACATCTACTCCCATTCTCTTTCTCTGAAAATAAGTTTAATAAAATGAGTATTGTATAATTGCATATCACATGTGTGAGCACTGTGACCATGTACATTCCATAAAGCTACCATTTACTGGGTACGTCTTTCATTGACTTGAATGTGCCCGGCGGCTGAGAGTATGCCATGCTCACTAAAATGTCTCGTTGATGGAGGCGTGTGTGTTGGATCATTAAGTTCCCTTCAAAATGGTTGAGCTAAATGGTGCTGATCCATGCGTCATGTTCGTGAACTGGCGCCGTCAGTAGGGACTGGTCATCTCTGGGCTGCCACGGTTTTTTTTAATTTATTTATATTTTTGAATTGTTTTTATATTTTTATTACGGACGCTTTTAACGTGCACGTCTTTCTACATTGTTCTCACATGTATAATTTCAACACGAATGATGTAACCAATATTTTGTAACAATATTTTGATTTAAAAGAGTGTCCGTGGAGTTTCTTGCCCGTTCTTCTCCATGGGTACCTACTACGCTTTGGAATGGGCAACTAGCTTCATTTTCCTGACTGATCGACCCCTTGACAATTCAAAAGTACCTGTAATTGTTTTATTTGAAATAAATGCTTTGAGTTTGAGTTTGAGCAACAGTTCTATCAATTATAATGATATAAAAAACAAAGTTTTGCATTGAAACAACCTCTTTAATAAACTATGCATTATTTTCTCTAATCTATGTATAAAGAGCATAGCACAACGAGAAACAATCCAGTTGTCCTTCCGCCTTCCATGTCACGCAACCGGAATGCCTGCAGGCACAATCTAAATTAGATAACAGAATGAATATCAACATTACCGGTGCAATACTCTCACCGTGTAATAGTATTCGGGTTTTCTGTACATCCATTAATTTTATTATAGTTATTATGATCATAATCATTTGCATAATGTGAACCTCGTCTTTAGTTTCGTAATTATTTTTGTGAAGAGAAAGAATCTAGAATTTTATCTAGATCATTGAAATGTTAGGGGTCATTGTACTTTGGGCACGCCACAATTGCGGCGGCGATAAGTTGCCTGGCTAGAGAGGCGCCACGGCGTCCTCACCTTCCGCCTGACGTAGGTCCTCACCGGACACGGTTGTTTCGGAAAGTTCCTGTTCAGGATAAGGCGGGAGAAAACGCCCGGGTGTCGCCATTGTGTGGATCGCCCGGAGGAAACGATGGAGCGTACGGTGGAGGTCTGCCCGGCTTGGGCGGAGCATCGCCGTGCCCTCGTGGAGGCGATCGGCGGCGGTGATCTCTCGCGTCCGGCCCTGGTTTAGGCCATGGTACGGAGCGAGAGGGCAAATTGAATAGGTAAATTTCGCGCCCTCACTCCCCCAACCGCCGCAGGAGACGCCCTGGGCGTCGGAAATAGCAGGCCAATTTCCGGCCACTGTAGCTCGTCGTCCGATAAGGACCAAGAACGGGTCGACGGCGCGTTGTTTTCCACGCGCGCCTCAAAGAGATGTCAGCAGAACTGACGGGGTCCGCTAGGGCCGATGCCTGCCGGGGTCGCGAAGTCCAAAAGAGATAACGTGGCCCCCGGCAACATGGCAACTGAAAGAACACGGGTGGGTTTTAGTCAGTAAGAGTCTGACATCTGTTATTTGATAATTTCAAACCCAAAAAAAAAGGTGCCATTGTACTCGATGTTATTTCGTGAAGAAGTTTGTAATTGTTGTTATAATTCACTGTATCATTTTATGCTATAACACGCCATTATTCATCAATTGAAGCAAGTAAGTAAATGACTATATCCTGTTTCATAATCTACTTCAGTCATTTTGATATCATATATGCTATCTATGTGGCATCGCTTATCACCACAGCACCCATCGCACCTTTTCGGGGGAAAAAACATATCTAACTGAATTACAGTCTAACTTCAAACAATGAGATTAAGCTCTGTAGCCATCTAAACTGAACAGCACACTTTTTCCAATGCACTCAACAACAGATTAATTAGCGTAGGCAGCTTTTACTCTAATCGATGTAAAGAACATTATTTATTCAACCATGTCTGGTTGCGCAATCAACTTGTGGGCTGCTAAAAAGACGACAATACACTACTCTAATTAGAAAACAAAAAACCGGTCTAGAGCGAGTCGGACTAGCGCACCGAAGGTTCCGTACTATTTTAAATTTTCATCAGCAAGGCCTATATTCGTCAGAGAATTTTAACACTGCGGTGTAGAATATTACAGTTTTAGATCAGCGCCATCTCTTAACCGATAGTGGAACTAATGTAATTTTTGTTGATGATTTCTGAAAAAGTGTGAAATTTAGAGAAATTTATTTTTCCTGTAATCTTTACATAAACTTCTATCACAGAATAATTTCAGATTTTTCTCTATGCAAATTTTGGAGATAAGGGGGAACGGTATTTTTTTTTTAATTTTTCGTCTAATGTCGATAACTATGCGGCATACAAAAAAAAATTGAGAATATGCAAATAGCGCTCTTTATATGATAGTCCACACGCCCTAGTAGACCCACTTCGAATTTTTAAGACCCCCATTAAGCACAGGTGCAACGGATCTTCCACTACTGGTATGCCAACCAGACCAATAATGTCAGCTGGGCAGACAGCCTCTCCGAAGTGTACGGGTTGGAGTGCGGGACGAGGCAAGGTGGTTTGACCTCCCCTAAGCTCTTTAACCTGTACATTAACGACCTGCTAGCTGACCTCAGCAGCACTCATGTCGGCTGCTCAATTGATAATGTTTGCATAAATAATATTAGCTACGCAGATGACATGGTGCTGCTGAGTCCAGCTGTCAGTGCAATAAGGCAGCTCTTACTGGTCTGTGAAAAGTATGTCCATAAACATGGTCTGTTGTATAATTGTAAAAAAAGTGAGTTCATGGACTTCAGGGCCTCTGGCAAGTGTCCGCCTAGTGTGCCCGCCATAAAACTGAATGGTGTTGAGCTAAAACGGGTCTACCAGTTCAAATACCTAGGGCACTATGTCACTGAGGATCTTGATGACCAAGTTGACATTGAAAGGGAGCGCAGGGCATTGGCGGTTAAAAGTAATATGCTGGCACGCAGGTTCACTCGCTGCTGTAAACAGGTTACACTTTTTAAAGCTTACTGCCAAACTTTTTATACAAGTGGCCTGTGGGTCAGCTGTACTCAAAGATCGATCAATGCCATGCGTGTCCAGTATAATAATGGATTCAGGATGCTGCTGGGGCTGCCCCGCTTTTGTAGCGCTTCGGGCATGTTTGTGGAGGCTCGGGTTGATGGCTTCCATGCTATAATGCGCAAGCGAACCGCCTCCCTACTAAGCAGAGTGCGGGGCAGCACTAACAGTATCCTTCAAGTAATTGCTGAGAAGTATGACTCGGCAGTCATGAAGGCTTTCGTTCGGATTCTGGTCAGATAGCGTGGCAATCTATCCTGAACTCGAACGGGAGGTTTCATGACTGCTTACACCTTTTATGTACAGTAAGCGCTCAAAAGTGCATGAGCACGCTAAGAGTCGTATTGCTGTGAACACGCGGTATAGCTCGTACATTTGTATGTGTAAGCAACACGATACACACACCACAGATAACGCAGTTATTGTTCGTACACGAAACAACAATATATTTCCGTCGCTTTAAGGCTTGTGCAGACCAGCGCGACACAAAGACACCGCTCGTCGCGCGACGAGCGGTGCCTTTGTGTCGCGTCACGTGTCGCGCTGGTCTGCACAAGCCTTTAAACATGCTAGCACACACGCACTATGCGCGTGAACTTGACCAGTTAATGGCATTGCTAAAATTCGATAGTAACTTAACAAGTGCAGATAGCAGAAAGCGTTAAGCGTTGGTATGGAATTCAAACTGCCTCAGGTTCTAATCTCGTAAAACACAGTGCGGTTTTTTGCAAATATTATTATTTTTGTTTTCGATAATAATATTTTTTTAATATTGCTGCTTTTTATGTTGTTATTGCAATAAAGGTTTTAGAATAAAAAATGCGTGATATATGATAACAAAATTAAAAAAATATGTTTATTCGTTATATTTATTTTACATAAGTTAACACACTGCTACAATTATTTATCATTACTTCAGCTGAATAAGATGTGAAATAGATATCAAGAAACTAGAAGCAGTTTGTATTATTTTGACATATTTAAATTATGAAATATTTGAAATTTTTAATGGATTTTTTCACCATAAACATTAAGCTTTGATCATGGTCGAAGTAATTAAGTAATAAATAAGAATATTAGACTACTTAAAATGTAAAAAACTACTTACAGAATAGGTAATTTGATTATATAAGTTTGTTTATATTTTATTTGTATTAATTATTTTACATTTTATTTGACTTTAGTAAATATTGGTTGTTATTGAGGTTAAAGCTTAAGTATTCATTTTCTTTACGAAAAGAAGATTGAAACTAAACCTCAAATTTTAATCCTAAAATAATACTATTACTAAAATAATATTAAACAATTTCGGTATATCTGCAAGAAATACGACAAACACCCTATTGAAACGTGCTTAAAAAATTCGTTACCATAAATTCATGCAATAACGAATCTGTTGTTTATTAAGTTGGTACGGTCAATATTTTAAGGTCAAAAACGGTTTTCTAGCTGGTCTTCAGTGATGCAAGCCTTCAGAGTGCACGGCGAACGGTTCATAATGACGTGTTTTTAATAATTCAGCAAAATATCTCGTTGGTATGAAACCATTTGTTTCATTCACCATTTGACGTCGCTGCTACTCGATAATAAGCCCCTTCCTCATATCTCTTAACCCTCACAGTATTTCTCTAGAACAAAGAAAAACATTGTTTTTATTACACATAATACCTTATTATTTATTATTCACTAATCGAATTAAACCTCACAATGAATTTAAAACTTTAAAGGCATCTTCTGTCTCAACAATACCTCTGTTCTATCAACAATACCCTTGATTAAGATTTATGTTTAGTAAAATATGAAATATATAAATGATAACACTCACACTTGGACTAAGTGTGAGTGTTATCATTTATATATTTTCATTAGATATTCACTTCACTTTTACGCAGCGCAATAATATTCTCTGATCTGATCTGATCTCTTCAATATATTTTATGCCTGCTTTTTGATAATAATAACCACAACACTGCGCTAAATACTCGTCACCAATATTATCCACGAACCAAAAAAGTTCTATTAATTAAATACTCGTAACAAACTGCATCTACCCCACAGAAATCGAAATAATTTACTTAGTTTTTTGTGGTCTACCTGCTAAACTTTAATATTTATGTGAACAAGACGAATGAAACTAAAAACGAATGATGATTATTGAACTAGTCATTGGTTGCAGACAAAGTGAGTGTGTGTGTGTAATGTGCGTGTCTACAGTATTGTAACAACTTATAGAAGAAGGTCGTAAGTCAAACCGAAGCGTCAGTCTATTGCTTTGTGAGATTGCTCATGGACTTTTGGTCGGTACTGTACCTACCTTTTTGTAATTTATGTCTGTACTAACATAGCTTGTGAGATAATTCATGTGACTAACAATTATGGACTTTGTCTGAATAAATAAATAAATAATAATAATTAAGGAGCTGTTGCAAAAAAAAATCTTTCTTATTTGCAAAATTGTTGGGCAAACGTCATCTAAAACCAATCCAAATTTCAAGTTGATAGCATTAGTAGTTTTTGAGATATCCAGCTGTGACAGACAGACAGACGGACAGACTGAGTCGCACTATAAGGATTCCTCTTTACCATTTTGGTACGGAACCCTAAAAAGAATCGCTTAGAATATTGTCTAATGATATGCGTGGACTCGAGGAGATGCTTCGACCATCTTGCACAATCATTACAAAATAAACGCTCTGTCTCGCCAATTACTGACACTTACTGTGCCAAACTATCGAGAACAATGGCCTTTTTGTGTTACATCATATTGGGACAATACCTTAATGTTAGTCTTAATTGAAAGATGTCGAATCTTTAGAACTCTAGTGTTCTTTCTTTTGGTTAAAAGTTTTAATTGATCTAATAAATCAATGGATGAAATAAATAAATGACTAGGGTAACCATCTGACAATCATTTGTAGCATTTGACAGGCATTTTACGGTTAAGACAGGCATGCGGCCGCCCCGCCCGCCCGGCCGGTGGTGCTAAGCTGAGACTGGCATTTTGATTTTCGCGGTATCACACAAGTCGCTTGTATTTAGTTTGTATTAATATTTTCACACAATGCAAGTGTGGAGCGAATCTTTCCCTAATAAATTCACAGTGGAGTAAAGAAAGGAATTGCCTGACAATAGAGTCTGTAAAAGTGCTAGTAATAACTCTAGAAAACTTTAAAAACGTTTCGTGTGAAGATTTAAAAAATAATTAGAAAAAAAAAACTATTGATTTAAATGATGTCTTCGGAAAAATATCACATGTAGTAAGTAGGTAAGTTCGTTTATTCTAAATTAGTTTAGTGGTCGTAAATTGTTTATACTTTTGATTTTGAATAAAAATGTCAGTCATTCAAACTATCTGTTGCATATTTATTGTAAGACTTACAGTTTTTTTTATAATAACAGGCATATTTTTGAAAAAGGCATTTTGTACATCCTAGACAGGCATCCTCCCTTACATAGATGGTAACCCTACTTGTGACTAAATAGGAATTAGATTTGTAAGTACCTATCTACTTTCTTTGTACAACTGTCTTTATTTCAGAATTCTGTATTTAAAATGTTAGTCTTAATAAATGGTCAACCTTTGTTTACTTAAAAAATGGTTTGCGTGTGATAATTTGTTCGACAGAAAGCATACAAGACTCATAGTTACTATGGAAAATTATTCAAAATCATGATTTTGTTGCCCTTATCCCGATTAATTTGCTGTCGGCGCAACATTGTCTTTTTCTTCATACTTCTTGTACTCGTCATCTCGGTAGTCACGCCCTTTCTAGCCATATAATCTTTCAGACAGTCCATCCATCGTTTTTTTTTTAATCTTTCCGTACTCTTATAGCCATCCACATTCATACTCAAACTATTACATGACTCTGGAAAAACATAATTACCACTTTAACTGTGTTACTTAGTAAATGTGTAGATACATTATCATTTCAACAAAGCTCACTTTGTAAGTGTTAAATAACTTCTGTAGTAAGCTGTTAACCTCGTGTTTGGCGCCACTACAACTTGTCTTATGAGTTAGTAGAAGTAGTAGGCGTCACTAATATCTTGTCGATATCGACAACCTGACTCATAGCCCGGGCCTACGTGTGCTAGAGAAAAATCGAAAGGAATTCTTTAATGGATTTTAAGTCATGAGTCTTTTTGTTTTGATTGTAGGTGTATTTGTAGGCAGTTGAAGTGGTGATGTGTACCTAAACAAATAAAAAAGTATGCCTTTCGGAAGCCTCGAAGTTAAATTTAGTCTTTATGTATATTTGTTAGAACAGATTTACATGTATTTTTTAGGATAAATAAGGAGATTATAATGAAAATGAAACGATGGATAGACTATGTGAAAGATGGTATGGTTAGAAAGGCAATGGTGCCGATTCCCTTGTTCAGAAACTAAACTAAATTTAAGTTCAGTGCATCTTTTTCTTTCTACTTCACTAAGAAAAGTACAGAAGATAAATTTTAGTTTAGTCCTGTCAAATTAATCAGCGCCTGTCACTACTCCATACAAGTTTAGACGTGATTAAAAACTTGCCTACTAAAATTACGTCAATTTACGTCAAGCGCTGATTAATTTGACAGAACTAAACTAAAATTTATCTCCTGTGCTTTTCTTAATGAAATAGAAAGAAAAAGATGCACTGAACTTAAATTTAGTTTAGTTTGTGAACAAGGGAATCGGCACCAATGTCTGGCAATAACAATAAAATAACAATGTGCGGTATCATCAGGCACAAAAATACATCAGAATATGACATGACATTACTTTTAATATTTAAATTATAGACGAAACGATGACATGATTGTATTTTGCATAACTAGAAATCTTGTTTAAGTAATATGTCAACATAACTGACGACTTTGTCAGCTTAAGCTACAGACATAATGGTATGAGTCACAAGTAGGACCTATTATTTACGTACAAAACCATTGCTACTTTATGATTTCGGTGCATAATCAGATAATTAAGTAGTAGGTTTATGGAGTTGGAAGCATAAAGCTTTTGTTGACTATGATGACCCAGACTAACATATTGTACTGTGTCGAAAGAGTTACTATGGAATTTCTTGCCCATTCTTCTCCATACGAAACTACCCTTTCGAAGGGGCAACTAGAATCAATTGTATTTTCTTGAACATTTAGACATTTAAAAGTGCCTATTAAAGGACAAACAGAAAAAAAAGACTAAAATCTGTAGTTGCAGAATAGTAAAAGTATATATAGAGTCAGTCCTTACTTAAAATTACGGAAACATATTTTTAACCGACTTCCAAAAAGGAGGAGGTTATATGTTCGTCGCGTATGTTTTTTTTTTTATCTGTTTCCACCTATTTCTCCATCAATTGTGGACCGAATTTAAAAATTATTTTTTTTTTGAAAGGGTATGCTTTCGAGGTAGTCCCATATAAATTCTATTAACTTTGCTTTGACGGTTTTTGAGTTAGCTACAATAATACGTACTTTTTCCCACTTAGTATGTAGATGATATGATAAGTTCCTGTCACCGTTATTTACATAGCAGGTAGTGGTTTTCGAATTTGTGTGGGGTAGGTACCACATAAAAAAGTGAAAAATAAAAACTTTTGTAAAAAGTTTTTTGTTATCAAATACATTTCAGTTCTCATTCAAACTTGCGGCATGTTTGTCTTTGGCTGCTTGGACCTCTTTGTGGGGTTTGACCAAAGATTTGTGGATTTGGTCCTCCGTTGGTAAAATTACTGAAATAGGATCTGAAGGCCAATTCTTGTACTTAGAAAACGTTTAAATTCAGGTCGCTGTCATCAACAATCAATGACAAAAACTTGTCCAAAATGTAGGTAAATTAGAGGTTTTTTCGTTGAAGGAAAACATAGTGAAGAAACCTGGACTTATAGTTAATATAAGTCTGAAATCGCCAACCCGTCTTGAGCAAGCGTGGTGACCAATGCTCGAGCCTTCTCTGTATGAGAAGAGGCCTTTTTTGCCCTGCAGTGGAACAATAATAGGGCTGATATTTTAAGAGGTTTTTTTGCCAGATGAGATTAGAATGCGAACTATCTTAAAAATACGGGAATTGTGGCCTCTGATCTACACTCAACTCCTAAAATTAATCGATAGATCAGGAGTAGAGTCTGAATACAGCCTAAGACATACTTTCAAGTAAAATTAACTAGGAAGCAACTCGAGTTACGTAAGTAGGTAGGTTAAGTTAACTGAATAACTTTAACGATTAAGTGGTGATGGATGACACAAACTGTTACTTAGTCTAGCTAAAAGCTCATCAGGTGAATGCCTAACTGAATAGTTGAATAAGATAATATATTTTATATACTTTTAGGTTTAAAACACACAAAGTATAGGCAAGTCATTTTCGATTAGAATATTTAAAATTTTAATATTTTCGTACGTACTTACCTGCTCGTCACCACATGTTTATTTAGCAACAAACAGCCTCTAATATTGTGGTATGTTAACATGAAAAATTTGATAAAATAACTTGAGCTTAATTTATTTATGTATATTGAAAGATGTGTCTTCTGCGGTTACGATTTATGATGGCACTTCGAGCGTTTTTTTTTCGGCTTAGTTCTGTTTTATTTATTTAGATTAATTTTCAATTAATCTTGTCAAATTCTGGACAGTTTTTTGGAAAAGGTGGCTTGGCTATTAATTTTTTTAATATTTTTTCCTTTTTTTGAAGAGTTCAAAGTGTTGTCTTTGACCTTTAACAGTGGTTACATTATTAATAATGTAACCAATATTTTTAAGTCCTTATTTAACGCTCCTTTTTTGCATTATTATCAATATTCTATTACTTGAATAAGAGTTTTGCTAATTGTAGTCTATTGTTGGACATAGGCCTCTCCTGTGTTACAACACTCTGCTCTCCACCTGCCGCATCCAGTCTGTTCCAGCCACCATAAGGTCGTCGATCATCTATCTGATCATAAATTTATAGCGTGTATTTGCATAACCTCATCTTACATCACACCAACTAAAGTTAGCACAATTCAGAGTCATAATTATTATCCGGTCGCCGAACTGACACCGACACACTTAAGATTCGCACACGACCAGACACTCAATTAATTCAATTATTTTATAAACTCAATTGCATGGAGATGCACATGTCTTAACTGTGTGTAATTGTGTAATAAAGATACATGTAATGACACGTCTGTTGCATGTGAGTGTGTCAGTTGTGTCAGTGACACCCTGACATTAAGGACGAGTGTTTGGCGAATTTCCGAAAATGTTTTTTTTGAGTTATAAACGCTACTAACTGGTAGTTAACATTAAATTAACTTATGCATGTAGTAGTAGCTTTTGTTGGAATAGGTGCGCTATTACTAAATCTGTATACATATACAATATGTATATATACATACATACAAATAAATAAAATTGAAGTGTCTGTTTATATTGTCAAAATAACAAACAGCTTTTTACAAAATGCATATGAAAGTTTAAATGGTACTTAAATAAAAAAAACACAGTTTTTTAAAATTTTTGTCTGTCTGTCTATTTGTTCCGACTTTTCGAAACGGTTGGACCGATTTTGACGGGAGTTTCACTGGTAGATAGCTGATGTTATAAGGAGTAAGGTGTTATAAAATTTAGGATACTTTTATAAAAATTGCTTTAGCCTATTCAACTACTACCAATAAAAAAATAGGTAATAACCCTAGCTTTTGGCAGCCAATCAAATCACATGACATGAGATTTACAGGTGGCATTAAAAAGCATTTCAGCAGTCGGGTGTGTAACAACTTGATATTTTATCCTCAATCAAAAAGTTACATCAAGCAAATATAGGAAGAGGAAACGGGCTCAACAATTAATTCGTTAGGCACGCTTGTATGATCGACGATGTCAAAGCGGTTAACACAATAATTGTCGAGTTAGGACATATCAAAGGTTGCGCACACGCACTAAAGGTTATCAAACGCTCTCGCTCGACCTTGTACGAAAGGTTGTGGTTTTAATTATTTTTTTGGAGATAGACAGACTGTGCTGCACTTGCACAAGATACTTGATGTTCAGTGACCTGTAACATCAAAGGTCAACAAGCCATCTTTTTACACGGTTCAGTCTTCGCTTGTAATGTTATCAGTACCAGAAAGGTCTTGTAACAGCTTTACGCGAACATCTCGAGTTTGTTGTGGGGCTGACTGATCCGGTGTGCCGCAATAACTTATTATATGTATCGTTCTTTAGTGAAGGCAGTTTTAATAATAACTCCATCTTCGTTATATTGAGTTAGACTTCTGATTTCTGTCTCGCTTTACCATATCTTGTTTGTGAAAACCGGACTATGAACGGATACTTCATTCAAAGTTCCGGCAGTACACATAAATCAAAGTCGTGATTGTATTCAATACATCTTAAATGATAGCCTTTTGTTTACGAGCAGCCGTTTTCTAGTGCAGTTTAAAATACTTACTTCGTTGCTCTGAATAGCAAATCATGAAAGCCCTTGGGCACAATCTTCAATGGCAGATGTCCACTATAAGCTATGTTTCTGAAAAGGTAGCATTCCGATACAAGCGACACTCGACGGGAGGTCGCACGATTTTCCATTCACGGTAACAAATTACCCTGCATTCTGTCGAAGATGGTAATCAATTATTTCTCGAACAGTTTATGACTATAGCAACTAAACAAATGCATGCAATTTTAAATAATGAGATTGTAATAGTATAAATAAAAGGAAACATGGAATTGCATAATTTATTTATTTATTTATTAATAAAGGTACACCAACAGCTTCTGTATATAATATATCATAAATACTATAAGCTAACAATAGCCTCGGACTTATACAGTCGCCAATTACAGGATAACCAGCAATCACAGAAATAGGTCACATAACACTTAATAAAACAAAGGCTCAAGAATTAAGAATTACGAAATTATAGCAAAATACTTCTTCAACTTTAGAAAAATAACATAAGGAAAAATAAAATTACAAGACGAACAATAATTTGCCCACTTACTTAAGACTAAAACATAAACAATATAAATTGAAACAAATATGAGATCATTAAGGAAAGTATAGTCTCTAAAATAAATAAATTACAAAAAGGGTGAAGAGTTACCAAAATATACTAACATGACAAATTATCAGATTGCGTTTTACGGGACTTCAGTATTTTGGCTCTAAAGACTTTTATGGAATCATGGTATAAGTCGACATCTGGTACAAATTTTATTAAAGAATTCATCTCTCTACAGAGTCTGTTAACCGGCGAGTTTACTCCGATATTTGTCTTGGATGCTTGAGTGTGGAATACATTCGTAACGGGATATCTGGGTATATTGTGAGGAACTTTTAGTCCAATACACTCAAGTAAATTGTCACAATCTAATTTATTATTGACCAATTTGTATAGGAACATTAGATCCTGTGTCAATCGACGGTCGCGTAGAGAATCCATATTATAGCATCGAACACGTTGTTCATATGGACACCGGGGAGATACTTTACCGAAGGTATACGCTAGGTGTTTCGTGAAGGCCCTCTGAATGCTTTCGATTCTTTGTGAGTGCACAGCATAGTGCGGGTTCCACACCACGCTAGCAAATTCAAGGTGGCTCCGAACTAAGGCATTATATAATACAATTTTAGTTCTAGCCAGCCTGAAGCCTTTAGTGCTTCTCTTAAGAAATCCCAGTAACCTTGCTGATTTCGTGACGATGCTATCAATATGACTTCTGAAGTTAACTTTGTCATCTATGATGACACCAAGATCACGAACTTCATTTACAGACTCTAATAATGCTCCTTTTATATTATAAGAGACAGCACTGGATTGTTTTTTCCTACTAAATCGTATGTGGCTACATTTTTGTACGTTAAGCTTCATGCGGTTCAAATGGCACCATTGCTCAATCCTATTTAAATCCTCTTGAACTAGAGTAACATCTATATTTGAATTGATAGTCCTATAAATTTTAAGATCATCGGCAAACATTAAATATTTACAGTGATGTATTTCATTTATAATGTCGTTAATGAAGAGCGAAAAAAGAACTGGTGCAAAATGAGAACCCTGAGGAACTCCTGAGTCAGCAAAGTATGGGTAAGATTCATAACCGTTCACGACAAGAATTTGCGATCTACGAGATAGATAGGACGAAAACCAGTTTAATAGTGAGCCATGTATACCATTGTATTCCAACTTCGACAGTAATAGAGAATGGTCAACTTTATCAAATGCACTGCTAAAGTCCGTGTATACGGCATCTAATTCCAATCTTTTGTCAAGAGCTAGGGTTACGTCCGTTACAAACTCGACAAGATTCGTGTCCACACTGCGACCAGTTTTAAAACCATGTTGATTTGGTGAGATAAGTTTATCAATGTGGCGAGTAATGACCGGACACACAAGAGACTCAAAGATTTTTGCAAAGCACGATAGGATTGAGATGGGGCGGTAGTTTTTAACATTAGCAGGATCACCTTTTTTAAATACCGGAACTATTCTTGCGCTTTTCCATACCTCAGGGAAGATTCCTTCCTTAAGAGAGGAATTGAAAATAAACTGCAATGGTAAAGAGAGAACATGGCTGCAGCGTTTGATGAACAGGGGCGGTATAGAATCCGGCCCAGGACCTTTTGAGGCGTCTATATTTTTGAGTTTATTAAAAATTTGTTTTTCTGTAAACTTAACAGCATAATGAAGGAATGACATGTAATTATTTAATGTTATCATTAGAACTTAGCTTGTGGGTGTTCTAAATATACGCCTCTGCCTAAATCTTCGGGTTATACAGGCAAGATGTTATGCGTTAGAATCTTAATTTAGCTCGAAGCTTTCTCTGTCTAGCCTAGCCTGCACTGGAACATGACACTAACGGTTACATTCACAAGGCTCACATTGCATAATATAATAATGGGTTCGCTCTCAAATTGTAGGGATGTTGGCACTGCTAGACCGGCACGAAGCGAACGATTTGATAATGATACGCCGATTTATGCTGTCGGCGATCGTGATCTTGGAAAAGCTGCTTATTAGCTTGAAGTTATGAATGGGTGGTCCTTGGGTACAGATACAAATCCATGTCCTATAGTCTAAGGCTTTTTAACCGACTTCCAAAAAGGAGGAGGTTTTTTTTTTTTTTTTTTTTTTTTTTTTTTTTTTTTTTTTTTTTATGTATGTCCACCGATTTCTCCGTCATTTGTGGACCGATTTTGAAAATTCTTTTTTTGTTTCAAAGGTTATGCTCCCAAATTGGTCCCATATAAATTTTATTAACTTTGCTTGGGTAGTTTTTGAGTTAGCTACGAAATACGTATTTTTTTCCCCACTTAGTATGTAGATGATATGATAAGTTCCTGACACTGGTAGTAGGTAGTGGTATTCGAATGTGTGTGGGGTAGGTACCACAACTAAAAAGTGAAAAATAAAAACTTTTTACAAAAAAAAAACTACCGACTTCCAAAAAAAACACTACAAAGTGAAAAATAACTTTAATTTCGGAAGTCGGTGGCAAAAAACGAAAACACAAAACCCAAGACACCGACTTCCGAAATTAAAGTTATTTTTCACTTTGTAGTGTTTTTTTTGGAAGTCGGTAGTTTTTTTTTGAGTTGTACATCTAGGAGAGGGAGATGTACAGCGTGATTCTTCATACTGTGCACATATCGAAACGAGGGAATCTATGCTTAATTTTAACGACAGAAAAAATATTAAAAAAAATCTAAATATTTTTTTAAAATTTTTCGTCGGTTATTTAAAAAAAGTCTGCTGTTTCATAGAAAAGTGCAATACTTACGCGGTCAAAGTGTATGGAATAGCTGATTTTTTTTAAAATAACCGACGAAATATTTCAATGCAGGGAGGTCCAGAATCATGTACTGAATCCATGGTTTCAGTTTTCCCTGCCACCTAGTATGCCTACCAGTATACCTTTTGATTAGGCGATTTATTCGGTATTGCCTACATCTAGCTGCATGAGTTAGAGACCCTGAGTAATGGCTACTTTGCTCTACTCAACAATATATAAGAATGAATCGTGAATACAAAAGGCGATAGATTTATACGTTTTAAAGGGAAACCAGAGATGGCCTTAATTTATTAAGGAATTCACAGGATAGTCCGGTTAAGTAGTCGAAAACCTCCTAGGTTGAACTGCGAGGCGCCATTAAAAAAAAAGAGCACGTAGTTGCAAAGTTACAGTCATAACCTAGGCGACATGTTTTTGTTGTATGCGATATAAGCGGCCTCCTACAGACTCCTACTTACCGAACTGAAAGACGTTTCACGGCAATAAATAAATAAATCTCGTCTTAATCGCCTCATAGCACCAGTCACAGATACGTTGCGTAGTTAGGATACATGCTGGTGACTTTATAGCTTGTCAGGACAGTTGTTTTTGAATAATTGGCAATTATCCTGTCACGCATAATTGAACTACGAGGGCCGAAAGAAGTGAAAATTTGAAAAAAAAAATCGGCACCTCGGTAATTAACGCGTTGATATCTTTTACTCCACGCACCGCGGTAATCAAAGCTGGTGTCGTCATAGTGTCGCGAAATAAATGGTTTAGTCCCATCTTAAAAATTCCCAACGCGCCTAAAGAAGTTTTCACTTCAAAAGAAATAATGAACTGTGTATTTTCCAAATGTCTTGACCTGTCTATGTAGAGATTACTAAGGTTTTGATCACGATATAAACACTTGGTCTCATGCATTCGGTTCTTCATTGCACAATTTAATAATAAGTTCAACCCTCAAATTATACTAGTAATGCTAGACTGTCACAACTCAAACAATGTTAGATATAATGTTGACTGATGCAAATGCATGTCGTCGTGATCTAGCACGATTTGTGGGTTAAGAGTAATAGATGCGTTTGATGTGGTGACTTGAATGGAAAGGACGCGTTGTTTTACATCAAGTGGAATTAATGCATTTAGTTTGACCCTGTTTGATATTCAACTATGAATGTTACAACGGTGACGTTGGATTGTGTTAAATTGTGTTATTTAGATTAGTTTGTTACCTTAAACTTTTCGTTTTCAATCTGTGGTAATGTTTTCTGATTTGGATTTTTGTTTCGAATTAAGTTGTCAGTGAGCGTGAGCTACTACTTCCGAGGTGTTACTGTTTCATATATGTATAGAGACATTTTAGCTTTGTTTCTGGAATGGCAACGCTCCTGTGTTGCAGGTGTTCATAGGGAGAAAAAATGTCTAGTCTCTCCTCCAGTCATAAATTTTATATATCCATTTCTTTCTTAAGTACCTACTTAATCAGTTAGAAGTTTGTTGATGCGTGTCTCCTCACCTAATTCCAGAATAAGCCTCCTGTGGCATGCACGACAAACTTACGCACGACTGTAACCTTTGTCCTCATACTCACAATTTAAAATATTACTCCATGTTGCCTTAATGTTAATTCAGATTTTCTATTGCTCTTCTGTTTTGGATTGTAATTTAGATTTGGATCTATAAGTGATATATCGAGTTGTGCAACGTAGTGCTAGGAATTAAAGAGCTCATTAAGACCAACATACAGAATTATGATGAGCAAGTGAAAGAAGATTGGGAATGACATAATATAACTAATATAGGTGTGTGTGTGGATGCATTTGTATACACCACGTTAACCTTTTCTTACTCTTGCAATCGCACTTATAAAAAGTGCACTGTTTGCAATACACCTAAATGCGTAGACAAATTGAATGTCTTACAAAACAGTATTGACCAAATCACAGGTAGGTACTTGAAAAATGCAACTTTACTACGATTTTACGATTCGTAGTGCATAGGGTCACATTGGTCACAACTTTGTCGAAATTCTAAGTTCCACGTAATAGCAGAATGACATCACAAATCGTAGCTAATTCGATCGACAAATCGAGTTACAATCGATTCGTGACCGAAAAATGTTCGATGTGCGATACGGGTCATCTTGTTCCCGTGTCATGTCGTAAAGTATTTTTTGTGTCATTATTGATATTACTTTATCTCGATTCCAAAAGGTCATCGATATTTTGCGGAGTTTCTCTTGATCAGTTGACAGTTAACAAAAAGCTTCAGGATTGCATTGCATAATCATGACTTTTGCTTTCAGTTGACATTTCAATAGACTTTAATTGTCTTTGAAATCGTGATCTTATATCATAACGATGAAGAAATTCGAAATAAGAATAATTCTTAACTTGTTAGCAGGAAGGAATCATAATCATCATCGCCTTATGTTGCACCCTGCACTGCTTTAGTATAGGCTCCCTTTTGTGCTATGCGTCCTTGGTCCCTGCGAGTCTCAACCAGGCCTTACCCACGATCTTCTGAATCAAGCCTTCACGGAAGCAAGGCAAAGAAGGAAGGAATGCCATCGGCCCAACTCCGGTATCATCATTATTTATTCCATCAAAGTCTATAGATATTTACTGTTCAAAAAGACGATACTTTTCTAGATAATCTCATAGCGTAAGGTCCTCAATCTTAAACCAATCACCTTAAAAAAAAACGAATGCCATTAATGACTTTAATGAATGCCATTATTTTCTGCACGTGTTCTTTAGAATAACACGTTCTAAACCTATTAATTTGCTAACACGAGATTAAACTTTCAAGAATATTATGTCGATGATTTCTATCTAGATACCTACCTACTTATCATTAAACAAATGTGAATAAGTAAATCACATTTGCATTGTTAGTTAATAAATCGAAAATTAATATAAGCATTCTACACTGTATGATTCGTGT
This sequence comes from Agrochola litura, assembly GCA_949152395.1. Taxonomy (NCBI): domain Eukaryota; kingdom Metazoa; phylum Arthropoda; class Insecta; order Lepidoptera; family Noctuidae; genus Agrochola; species Agrochola litura. The sequence continues at coordinate 23,561,016 of OX424503.1, read as the reverse complement.
AAGGTTCACAAAGCAGCCAGACAGGATGGGGGAATCAAATTCATAATTCTTATTATTAGACTTTTGCGCATGCGTCCCGCGGGACCCCGCTTCTGTGTCCAATAAGCACGAATGCGCCTTTAATGATTCGTTGCAATCGATCGCTTACAAATTAAAAATGAAAACAATTTCAAAATACATTAATTTATTATTTAATTTTGAAATTATATTACTATACATTTTTTAACAACAACTTTGTGTAGATAGTTAATTAAATGTACAGAGTAAAATATAGTTTTATTTATAATGGTAAAATTTAATCGGTAAATTAAAACGTTATGTATTCCGTTCCGTGCGGGGCGCGAGTCGGCTGCACTTTCTTTATTCTCGAGGAGTCGTGATTGGTGCACCTGCAGTTCGAGATTTTAAGGAAAATGATTTTATTAAAGTTACGTTTAAAAGTATTTGGGTCTTATAATAACTAAGTTTCTAGTTGATTTCTTTCAGGAGTTTTTTATGGCTCTTTAGAAATACCTAGCTAAGCGGAACAGGTTACTAAATATATCCACGTCTATTGTATTTTAAGTTTATAAATGATTAATAACCGTTGGAGTTCTAAAATATCTACAAGAAATCATCAGCAGTATCAACTGTTGTTCACCGCTAAAGTTAACCTTAATACCCTTAATTGATTGATTAAGGGTATTTTGGGTTTAGGTGACCTGTAAATATGAAGTCCTGGGTACCGACGGAACTATAATCCATTCCACTAAGCAAATCCTTTCCTCTGCTTTGATAGCAGTTCTTCTGATTTCATTGTTACCTACGAGCGAACCTTCTCACACCATTTTAACAGCTGCTCTTGCTATTTGATAGTCATCAACGACGCTACGCATCGCTTCATCACTCTAGGTGAGGTACTTAACTAAAAACTCGATCAAATGTTTTTGTACAAAGAAAATAGCATAGTATTTTTTTTATAAGCATAGTTTTTTTAATAATTATTATTTACGTACTTTTGTTGGTGACGGTACTTTCAGCCGGCATGATTGTCGTGCACACTGTACCTAAAAATGATGACTATAACTTTTACTATATACTTTATTACTACCTAGCCACAAAGTTCTTCTCAATAATGTCATGTAAATTATAGATTACTAATTTTGATTGATATAACTTTTAAAAGTAAATAAAATATGTTGAAGATTTAAATTTCAACAGAAAAATCGTGTTTAGTAATAATTATTGTTCTACAGGTTTTTTTGGAACAAACACGTGATGCTAAAGCATAAAGCTCGCATGAATTAATTATTTTAGTTTAAAATGTAAATTAGGGTCACATAGATACCAGTTTTCAAAATTATTTTAGACACAGATAATTGTTTAAACTGAACTTTTTGACGTTTGGTTATTTATTTGTCTAGCATTATTTATAGTGTCCTAATTAATTGTGCAACTAAAAGATTCTCATGAAATAGTTGTACAATTTCAGGGTTAATTATTTGAATAAAATTGACGAGAGGGTGATATTATTTGCAAGAGAGCTCATAGAGAACTCATGTTAAAACGATCTAGAACAGGGTCAAATGCCGTGCAATGGACTCCTCCATTGCAGGGCATTCGAGCCATTTGCCACCATTGAGTGTACGTCTAGAGAAGATGGAGAGGGACAGAGCCCCAACTCCATTTGAGTTCTATAAGTCTATAACTCGTTTCCCATTGCCATGATTAATGTTACTATCCTTACTTACATGATAAATGTTACTATACTTACAAGTATAGAATAGACTACTGTTTATTATGTATGTAACATACATATTTACCCATCTTTAGTAGGTACGGTGACTAAAGATTGCTGTTTGTGAGAAGTGAGAACGGAATTTCAATAAATTATTCGGGATTAATATTTTTGTTTCTTTTAAACACAATCATCTACAATTATAATTTGTTAAATTACATTGAGATTTTAGTTGCTAATATACACTTGGCTTGGTTATACATAAATATACTTGGCTTAATTCAGGTAAAATATGATGGATTGAATGAAGTAAATTATGTAAATGTCAACAATTTTGTAACATCGGTAAAGTACAGAGCACGATATAATCAATCACTTATCTTTAATTTCACAACACTAATGACGGCTGTTGAATTCATAAAAATAAACACTAATTAGAATTACCTATGTGACACTGACCCCTAATTTCTTAAGGCCATTTAGTCCGTTATCAAATCGCCTGTCTAGTGATGTGACTGGTGGGCATTGTTTTGATCAGCCAATCACAACAGGGAACAAGAGATTTGACAACAGAAGTATAGGTTTGACAGTCTAGCTTGACGTTTATATTTTTGGTACGATTTTTTTTTCAACGGAGAGGAAATTGCATACAGAAAAAAAATCTGCTTTGTAGAGCGTGTTTCTGTTAAGAATTAACTGAGTGACAGTATTTTTCTAAAACTCTGTGTGTCATTTCGATAAAGAGCTGTACAAAAATCATTTGGCGCGCGGCCAAAATCGGAACTAACGCATCTTGTTTTTATTATAATACAATTCTTAAAACGATTGCACAAATGTTTTCCCAAAGCGCCCCCCTGTCAACGTCATTCGAGCGCCAAAAGAGTCCTTGTAGTAGTATACCTACACATAATTTTTTTGAACTATAAGAGTCGCGAGTATTGATAGTATTCAATGAAGCAGGTTTGATTAATGCGGGGAAAAAAAATATTATCTAATAATCAGACATCGATTATGTAAATATGTTAATAAATACTAATATCTGTCTATTTATATTTGAAGATGACATAGACCTTCAATGATTAGTTTTATTATTGCGTCTGAACAAGCTTTTTGTCATGTCTGGGGTTAAAGGGGACCGAATACAATACGCAAGGTGGTATACCCGACTGTCATACCGGTTTTCGGCTATGTGTTTTGCAGATGGTCAATCGACTTTCATTTGCAGGCGACCAAAAAAGTAAAATTTGTAGTAAATTAAAGCTCGGAGATGTATACGGAAAAATAACATTGTAACTAAATAGGTAGGTTATACTTATAAGTTTTTAACCAACGTCCAAAAAGGAGGAGGTTATATGTTCATCGCGTATGTTTGTTTTTTTATTTTTTTTTTTATGTATGTCCACCGATTTCTCCGTCAATTGTGGACCGATTTTGAAAATTCTTTTTTTGTTTGAAAGGGTATGCTCTCGAGGTGGTCCCATATAAATTTTATTACCTTGGCTTCGATATTTTTTGAGTTAGCTTCAATAATACGTACTTTTTTCCCACTTAGTATGTGGATGATGTGATAAGTTCCTGTCACTGTTATCTATATAGCAGGTAGTGGTTTTCGAATTTGTGTGGAACCACAACTAAAAAGTGAAAAATAAAAATCTTTTACAAAAAAAAAACAACCGACTTCCAAAAAACACTACAAAGTGAAAAATAACTTTAATTTCGGAAGTCGGTGACAAAAAACGAAAATTCAAAACCGAAGACACCGACTTCCGAAATTAAAGTTATTTTTCACTTTGTAGTGTTTTTTTGAAGTCGGTTGTAATTATCATAGGTTGGTATAAGATTTTTCTTTCCTTGTACTAACCCACTACCCAAGGATTTATTTATAATAACAAACACTCAATGCTTATCCGAATTAAATATTATTTTAATAGCTGCGCCCCGTAGTTTCACCCGCATACGTCTCGATCCCGGGGGAATATCGAGATAAAAAGTATTCTATGTTCTAACCCAGGTCATGGTCTAGAATTCCGTTCAGCCGTTTTAGCGTGAAAGTGTAACAAACAACAAATAAACAAACAAACTCACTTTCGCATTTTGTGTTATACCTTGTGAACTCAATGAAGTAGTCTTAGAATAGAATAGAATAGAATATATTTATTTGCTTTAAAACATGGTACATTAAGGTCTTATAATATAGTTACGATCTTACATGTTTCGCCATGGACTGGCATACAAATATTTAAACATGTTATATGAAAAAATTTATACAACACATTTTTTTTTGTTAATTATTGTCATAAAATGTCTAATAACATTGGTTATTACGGTTTCGTATCTATTTAAACACTTAACAATAACATATATTTAAAGTAATATAAATAAAACTCGTTGTTTTATAATTTAAATTGTTTTATCTTAAATTTATCTGTAACTTTTTTAATATTCTTTTTTACTTTTTTATTATCTTCCTAAGAATAAGTAGGTACTTGGGTAATATTATAGTAAATTGGCTCGTTAGCAATTATGGTTGAAAATATACCTGATAATACACTGTCATTGTCAACGATGTCCTTCAAACAAATCGCAGTGCATCTAACTAAAACAGTTTAGACAGTGATAGATGCAAATCGTGATACTGCAGACATTACGAAATGCGTGTGCGCATCCAACCAGTCGAATATGATTAGAATGCATATAAACATGTTAATAGATGACTTAGTACTTGTGCCAATTAAATTAATCAACATTATTATTAAATTATTGGGGAAGATGGGCCAGGGTTGTCACCCTTAGGGTTTCTAAGGACTGATGTCGCCAAGGTTGGCCGATTGAATGTTGGCGCGAAAACTTTTTGGGGAACAAAGAAGGAGATGTAGAAATCCGCGAAAATTTTCGAAAGATGTACCTAATAGCTAGCGAAAAATATGGAAGAGAGATTATGTTGAATTATAATTATGGTTTTAATAAAGATCACGATTATAATGTAAACTTGTTCTATAATACTCGTATCTACCTAATGGCGCATCCACACATGCCGCCGGCTTATGCCGCCGGGTTTGCCGTCGGCTTTCAGGCTGCCTTGCCGCTGAATAGAAAAAAAGATGCGCGTGCATGTGTGGAAGCGCCATAACGATTTCAAAAAGTTTACGGTTTTGAAAAAGTTCTGGAAAGTAGTCTTAGAAAAATTGAAGTTAGAGGTTTAGAGGTACTGAACACCAAGTGTGACTTCTAGTTATATCATCAGCAATATATATAGTTATGAATATAGCGATATAGTATTAGCATGTAAATGACGAAATATCGAAAAGATCAACGGAGACACTTGGAGTCAAATATAATAAATTATCTGCATGTAAACACGTTTGATTGGACAAGCGCACCAGCAACTTAATGGTTAAATACATCAGCAATTATTATTTACTCGTAGAGTGCAAGAATCCACGGTGATTGACACACATTATAAATATCGTTGCCCTTATAACGTTAATAATATTATTAAAATAAAATTAGCCTCCTACTACTATTAGCTATTATTAACTGCCTCGTTGGTCTAGTGGTCGCAAGCGCTACTGCTGAGCATGATGTCCTGGGTTCGATTCCCGGGTCGGGCAAAGTGTTATTGGGTTTTTCTATCTGAAATTTCTCAGTAGCAGCCCGGAGTCTGGATTTGTGCCCGGTTGATGGCAATAGGCTCGCCCCCTATTACATGGGACTTAAACATAACTGGCGAAATGTGGGTGTACCTGCTACAGGGACACCTCTGCCCAACCCTTCTGGGAAACAAGGCGTGATGTTATGTGTTATGTAATAAAATTAGTGTCTTTTTATCAAAGCGAGTTTCTCGCCTTTGACCCGTGGCCACTAGGTAGGTAGGTATATGTATTTATAATAGAAATTGATTTCGCGTGCGCTCTGTTCCGGTGTGTTCTGTGCGGTCTGTTCCTAGTGTGCTGAATATCCTGGCTACAGCATCAGACCAAGAATTCCGTAATCATGCATAGTTATATAGCATACATGGGTGTTTCAAATTTCAGGTCACAAACATGTTTGAAAGTGAAGTAAATACCCATCATGCGCCTAAGAACCCTACCGCAGCTAACACAAAAGAACTGATGACCTTGAAGCGATAAAAAAACCGCATTCAAATCAGTTCACCCGTTTAAGAGCTACGGTGCCACGGACAGACACACACACATAGCGGTCAAACTTATAACCCCCCTCTTTTTGTTGCGTCGAGGGTTAAAAAGAAGTAGATAGGTTACCTACCCAACATTCGATCGTCAAAAACGGCATAAAGTCATACTATTAGATGACACGTGGAAGTAGGACGGCATGTCGTAATTATCGGGAGCGAAAAATACATAAGACGATACGTAACAAGGCTAATTAGCTAAGTTTTAACGTGCCACTTGCGGAGCATGCATAACCTATCTATTTATTGTATTTCTATTTTCTTAATGTCCCTCGGCAAATTTCACGTTTCGTCAATTGTCGGATTTCTATCAGTTTCCTTTGCACTTGGTGCAAACCGAACGGTCTCAGTCGACTTGGAAGTATATAGAGTTGTTAATACTCTTTTAACTTCATGTAATTTATTTCAAAAATGGGAGGAAAGTCGCAGGCATGATAGATAGGAAAATAGTTTTACAGCTTTAAATAGTTCACACGGAAATCAAAACAAAACAACAATAAAGTACTTAGTTCTGAATTCAAATTATTATACACGAGAAATCTAATAATTGATGGATATGGAAATAAGCATTCGTTTGTATTCGGAAATGCGATGATACCCGACGGACATTAAGAAAATAGAAATACTGTACCTCTTTGTAGTTGTGATATAATTGCTTAGCTAGCTTTAATAGCAATAAGAAGAATTTGAACCACAATCACAGACCGACATTATTTTAATAATGAGATTGTATGAAATGAGTTTATTTTAGCGTAAAATCTAAATTAGTATTACAAAACATTAGATAATTCAGAACATGGTTGACGTGACTGTGGCATACCTACTAAAAATAAACGCAAATGCATTGAAGACTAGTCCAATATGATAATTATTTATTAAAACAAGTTTGATTGGAGACCGGTCAAGTGGTCGCACAAATATAATTAATTAGTGAATGGTAATTTAGAATATCTAGATGAAGATGCTAATGTAGAGGGGCTAATTAATTCTTCAACATGGATTAAGAGAATACACATACATAACGTTGCGTAATGTAAATTGTTTTTCATACTATTGTAGATAATCATTTTTTTCTAACTGAACAGACAGCTGTGCTGCTGGGGAGTTTGTTGCGCTTCTTTCCAGCGAAAGGCACTAGGAAGTGGTGAAGGGTGGGCGTTTTGGGGGACTGTCTTATGTAATTTTGACGTTCGAAAAGTGCTGATTCTCAGCCTAGTTTGAATAAATGACTTTAGAATTGTAATTATATATGATTTATAATTTAATGTCTTTTAAAATAGTAAAAAATAATCCAATAAGATTATAATAAGATGCGTTGCTGAATTTTCCAAAAAAAAAAATCTAATGAAAACATTTAAATTTGGAAAATAAGTCACTTTGTTCAAGTTTTAAAATATATAATAGAATTTATAAAGTTTTTGTAGGTGGTTAACAAATAAAGTTGGTCAAAATTAAAAAAGTAGATATTTCTACAACATACCTCTGGGTGTAAGAAAATAAATAAAAGAATATTCTAACATGGATAGGATAAACTGAAAACTAATCAGTGTACAAGAACTATTTGTTTCAAAGATATCAACAGTATAATATTGTCAATAACAGGAGAAATAATGAAATGCTTTGTGATTTAGAAATAAAAAATTGTCGCTCGTAAAATGTTTGTTACAGTTTTCATTTACAAAACAAATTGGAGACCAAACAATTTTTTCATGAAAAACCTAATTAAAAGTATTTTTGTGAGGATCTATGGTATTTGGTCATTACAAGTCACTTTTACAGAACCATGACAAACTATAGTGGGAACTTTTATCTGTTTGTAAAAAATTCAAATAAGGAAAAAGGTTTGTCCTCTGTTGTCAAAATGGAGACGAGATATGCATGTTTGTGTGTGTATTACACATCAAAATAAACATAAGTTCGAAGTATGCTTATCTTCTATTTATAAGTGACTTGAAATATGTTTTTCATTTTTATTTTGGATGTTAACCCATTTCTATATTTATGACAAAATGTCCTCTGCAGTGTTTTTGGTCTTTTGATACACAAGTACGCAACACTGAAGTAGGTATCTATTTCAAACTCCTTGCTGTGCGTTGGAGCCAAAATGGCGGCGGTAAAATTGCAAATTCAAATAACCACACACAAGTTATTTCACACGGAAATGTTAACTGACAAGAAAATTACTCATTTATGCAATGGTCAGCCAGGAATCTTATGATGACAGTTATTAACTTATTAGGTAGTCATCTTCCCACAAGCTGCCATAAATTACGAATTAATTATAAAAGTAACCAGTCGTATTTCATAAATTGTGAATGCACATACATAATTTAATTATGTACTCACATAATTATAAATTAATTATAATTTATTTATAATTATTTTTATTCCTGTGGGACAAGTCTTGTAGGCATCAACATGCCATGTGGAATCACTGTAATCGTATTTTTAAATAATTTTGTAAATTATCTTAGAAAATTTTGTATTATGAATCCTTCAAAGTTAGGAAGAGAGTCAGTGATTTAAAACGCAATTAATTTTAAGATTGTTATCAAATATTAGGATCTGAACAAATGTCAATTTTTAACTCCTTTCTTAGATTTTAGAATATTGCACAACTTTACTTTATTAACGGCTTTAAATTACTAGCACTACATAACAAATATACAAACTAGTTTTACCCCAAACTGACTTGGATACAAAAAATCTAGACATACCTGGTACACGTTGTCACTAGAATATCTACATATATAATAATATATTTGTTGGAAACCTGTTGGTGAAAATTGACGACCTTGTCTATCGCTTTATGTCGCAGAGATATTGTCAACCCAGTGATATTATAATTTCACTAGTGAAATTATAATTGCACAAAACTTTGTCAACCGCCTTCATTTCTCACAACTTAACGGGCTCATTTCAGTGAAATTATAATTCCACTGGACCCACGCAATGCAGTAAAATTTTGACAATTTCACTGTATGCAAGCCCGTTAAATTGTGAGACGGTCAATGATTGGTCCGTTTCCAATGTCATACCTTACTTATAACTCTCGTGTTTCTGTGACAAATAAATCAATTTTTCTTCCTTTATTTCTCAAATATATAATATAATTATAATATAGGTACCTAGGGTTATTATAAAATCACTACAGCGTTCCCGTGAAATTACAATAACACTAAAACAAGTCCGTTAAATTGTGAAAAAAGGAGACGGTTGACAAAGTTTCGTGCAATTATAATTTCACTAGTGAAGTTATAATATCACTGGTTTGACAATATCCCTGCGACACATACAATACGGTCGATAACTTGGCAGTTCTGAACATATGCACTATGAACTTTCGCGCATGTTTTCTCACTCGCACTCGCCTCATGTCACCATTTGGTTCCTAAAAATGTTATTGCGCAGCCTTCTGCGCGAAGTTTGGAACTGCCAAGTTATATCGGCCGTATTGTACAGGGTGGCAGGGACATTGACGACCTTGTCTATATACATACAGGGTGGGACATCGCCGACCTTGTCTGCATACATACAAAGTGGCAGGGACATCGACGCACAACCTGTTACCATGGATTCAGTACATGATTCTGGATTCCCCCTGCGTTGAATTTTTTTGTCGGTTATTTAAAAAAAAATCAGTGTTGCGGAACAGCATTTTTATTTTTTTATTTGTTGTAAATTATTCGGAGTAGGTATGTAATTATAAAATAAAATGTAGTATTAGGAGAATTTTCTGTACCAGACGATTTTTCTGAGTCTGGCTTTTTAAGTATAATTATAGTCTTCAATTAAGAATCCAAGTTATCATGATTTTTAAAAATAAGTAATTAAATTACTTAATGGGGCGTCATTCAGACAATTTCAACAGGTTCAGTAGACATCCAGTCATCAGTAAGGATATAATCATAATTATATCATGTGACTTAGGTACTGCTTTAAATTACATCACATTCTGTTACATGCTGATCTCAGATTGGAGAAATTAATCTGGATAGAAAGTGAATGCATGTGTAGGTTAGTAAAGTGCACTTATCTGTAACAACTCGTAAGACGCCGCTGAAACAATCGAGGGAAGCTGTCTCATTATCAAGCTCGTAAATTACAACGATTGGTCACTGATATGCAATCACTGAATATCTCTCAACTATGTATTACATACATACTTAGCTTCAGCCCGCGACTTCGTCCGCGTGAAATTTCTTGTTATTTACAACATAAAAATATATCTTACTAGTTGGTACTCCAGCGCGTTTCTGCCGCAGAAATAATTATAGTGAAAATATCGTTGGAAATTTGAAAGAGTACTATGCCTATAAGCACAGATTATATACTACTATAAGTAACCTTCACGCAAGTGCAAGCAATATGTTGACAAAGTTTTATCGTAATCGGATTAAAGGTAGGGCAGCGCATAAAATACAAACACACAAACATTGGTTTTAATATACATATAAGAAGAAAAAGAAGATACTTGGCAATACTGTAGCTTCCCATAATATAGTGAAAGAATTTTCAGAATCGGATCAGTACTTTCGAGGATTACTCCCGAGTATAATATTACGTACCTCTTTATAATATTAGTATAGATGTAGACAATCTTACTAAGTTAAGTGAGTAGGTACTACCAGTCATGAAATCAAATCACCAATGAGTAGCCAGAATGTCACTAAAGTATTTCACACGCCACCAAACCAACTACAAACAACTAGTTAATAACGCGTTAGTAAGTCGCGTTGTGTTCGGACCACCGTTGAAATACACACTAGTGCTGTGAAATTCTGGTTACTCATTGGTGAAATGGTGATTTGAGTTTGTAACTGGTTAATTTTGAGTAGCGTCGTCGTCGTGGCTTACTTGTACACATCTGTCTCACTTGATTAATATCTCCTTGAATTATAAAAACCCAGCAACAATCTGCTCCGACGATCTCATGGTATACTTTTTTGTACATTCGCAAGATATTAACATCGGCCATGAAGTGACAAATGCGTCTCGGCCATCTTTATTCTTAGCAAATTCTTTTCCTAAAGTTACTCAGACTTCTGCGATGTTTTGGTTTTAGAACATAAGGCAGGAACGTACACCAATGTGTTCATCAAAGAATGATATATCTTTAATCAAATATAATATCAACACTGTCAGGTGGTAATCAAACTTATACCTACTAGGTAATAAATGATTTGCATACATTTACATCGGAAACAAAATGTTAGCCATGTTCATGTTGAAGATTGTGACTTATGACATATTGAGTGACCTTACCAAATATGTCGTCTTGTAAGTAATCAGTCATGTAATTTTGAATATTTCGCACGTTAATAATATTCTGTGGACGATAGACAAAGTGCAGTATCGTTAAACTATTAAAAAAACGACTTGTCAAAGGAACCCTGAGTAGGATTTCTTGTCAAGAGCATTTGATTGCATAATTATATTGCGTTTCATAAAATAATTCCTTTGTTGTAATGTTGGCTCCACTGTTAAACTTTAACGACGGACCTATTACCTAGGTAGCGCCGTAGCGTACTCGTGTTCGTCCTACAACAGTGGAGCGAACTTTACGGTATAGGAACTATTTGATGAAACGCACTCCTGGGGGCCTACCACCAGCTCATAAAGGAAAGAGATGAAGCTCTACAGGAAGTATAGCTCCATCTCTTTCTCCCACTGAAGTAATATTAAAATAATACTGCTTATGATCTGGTGGTAGGCCCCCTGAATTTTTTAGGATAACGCTAGGTATTTTGAGAGATTTTTTATTTGATCCCATAAAAATTGAAATTTTTCTTTTAAAACTTCATGAGAGGTTGGAACCAAGAATCAATATCTTGATCTCACAAAAAAAAAACAGGCTATTCTCAAACTTAAACAAAGAGTTAATAATTCATAGTTTTTATGATAAGCCTGCCAGAATTTGGCAATGCTGATCCCATTATGAAATCCCACTGTCCGTCACATGATGCCTAAACCATTCCTAAACCGTATCGTCCTTGGCATGTTCAACTGTCCGGTTGTCCGATTACCTCCTTGATGTCTATATTCGGTGACCAGCGTGGTAAGTAATGGCCCATTCTGACAATCATCTTATGTCATACAGTCAAAATAATGAAGTGATTCACAAAGGCTTAGCAAAAAATTGTCTTTGCCTTTTGTTGGTGAATTTATTGCTGGTGATTAATTGGCAATTTAGTCTTGTGAGTTTTGATATAAAAAGTTTTATAGCAGTTGTCGATGAATACAGGGTCAAATAAAATTAGCGTGCAAAACTCCACAGGCGTGGTATTGATCTCAACCACGATAAACAAGTACAATTTTAACAGTTAAAATTTATAAAAAACTCCGACACAATAATTTCCATATTTTTCTTTCCTACACACACAGACACACACACATAGCGGTCAAATTTACAACACCCCTCTTTTTGCGTCGGGGGTTAAAAAGATGCGATGATTTTTTTTTTGGGATCAATGACCTCTTGTGGTGATGTTATTTGAAGTATGAGTTGAAAAAATCTGTTTTATTTTGTTTTATTGTGTTTAGCTATCGAAACTCATTAAGTCTGTGAATTTTAGAACAAAAACAAAAAAATAAACTGATATTCAAGTTTCGTTAGCTAACCTCTTTGACCCTGTATACACTGTTTAAGTCTATAATGTGAAAATAATTTGATAGATTTTATGGATATAGTGCATTTTGGTCTTGCAACATTCTTATACTCCATTCGAAATAAGATTAGACATTTAAACAAACCTTTTTTACAGTCCGTTCAATCGATTTTGACTTCTATGCCATAGGCATAAGGATGGCATTAAAAGCAAAAAAGTGGTTACAACACCAACTGTTAACTGCAGCTGCCATTTGTCATATCACCAACGCAATAGAAGTCAAAATCTGTTGAACGGCCTGTAAAAAGATATATGTAAATGTCTAATCTTATTTCAAATGGAGTATAGGTACTTACCTATTATAAAAACCTGTGTCCACTAAATACTCAATAAAAGAGCTAGATAATTAACAACAAAGTTAGAAAGAAAAAAATCGAACGTATCAGCTTTGTTTCTAGACTTTTGAATGAAACCTGTCTTAGAATATAACGACGCAGGCTACAATAATTTGGATAAACAATAATTTGTAGGGGTTCGTGGAATTAAAAATGTCCGCACACTCGTTAAAAACAGTTTAATGTGAGTAAAACACACAGTTTAGACAATACTTTAGCAATTAGGTAACAGGAAGATAAAATAATCGCGTTGGGACGCAGACGGGCGCGCGTGTGTATCCTTTGATTTCACCCGGGAAAAAGCGAGAGGGGTATGTAGGGATGCAAGCGATACATCGATGTTTTAAAACATCAAGGTATCGTTCATAAACATCGATGTAAAACATCGATGTTGAACTACAAGAAAACATCGATACATCGTTCATTAACCTCGATGTTTCATGAACGATCTTTGATTGCAGCGCCATCTTTTTGTATTGTGCGTAACTATCATTTGTGTCACGTGACCACGTCGCGTTTAATTCATAATAAATTTGATTATCTTTGTCTTTCTGATATTTGTTTAATTTGTCGTTCTACTACTTTTTATATCCTAATACGTTATAGATGTATCGTTTAAAGTAACTAATTGTTTGACATTGTCAGTAATCATGATTACCAAAATGAATCTAAGTAGGTTATCAATATTTTTTATAAGCAAAAGCCTTTTCTCTGTATTTCAAGGTTGTATTTGCTGACCCTGCTAGTAATTAAAGAAAACATCGAAAAAACATCGATGTATCGTCCTAAAACATCGATGTTTTCAACATCGATGTTGCACTTTAAAAAATATCGATGTTTCAGTATCGATGTTTTTTATGAACGATGTTGTATCCCTAGGGGTATGAGGCGCGGGCGTAAGGACGCGGTTATTCAGTTGGCGTCCTAGAGAGCGCGCTCGCTGCCAACATAACGACGCTGTGAATAATTGTGTTTTGAGACGTTCGGAAACGTGCGCGCTACAAATTTAAATACTTATTTAAAAATTATTATGGCATTAAAAACTTCAAACTTGCCTGAAGTGACGCGTTAATTGCATGTCGACAGATATAATGGATGCAACTTGTTAGCAACTCATCTGAATGCACCTCACCCATGTCAGGTTCGAGGATGCGTTTACATGTACAATTTATGTTATTAATAGCTTATTAATGATGCTATTCGTTTTTCGATTAGGTATATATTGATTTATTATTACGAGGTTTTCTTAATTGCAGTCATTTTTCATAGCTGGTTTTCTAAAAGTTTAAACAGAGTACTACATTCGTAATTAATTTCCGTCTAGCGACTTCCAACTGTTGACTACACCAGTAATCTGCTGCATTGAGAGCTTCGTCAGTTTCATGAGTGTCCCTATAATGCCTACTAGGAAATCTCTCCTACGGTGAATGGAAGCCATAACTTTTTTTAATATGGAGGTTGTCCTTTGTGAGGTGTTTTAGTTCATTAAAGACCCAGTTGCCATTTTGAGAATTGCGTATTCTGCGCCTAAATTGTTTGAAGAACGTATTACTAATTTCAATTATGTTTTGGTAAAAATAAAGAGAAGAGCTCATTGGGCGTCCATCGCCATCCAACGTGGCAACGCTGCCAGCCTTTTGGGCACTTTTCCCGCTGACAGCGATGCGGACGAATTTTTTGACGCCCAATGAGCTCTTCTCTTTATTTTTAACCGACTTCCAAAAAGGAGGGGTTTATATGTTCGTCGCGTATGTTTGTTTTTTTTTTTTTTGTTTTTTTTTTATGTATGTCTACCGATTTATCCGTCATTTGTGGACCGATTTTGAAAATTCTTTTTTTGTTTGAAAGGGTATGCTCCCAAATTGGTCCCATATAAATTTTATTAACTTTGCTTGGGTAGTTTTTGAGTTAGCTACAAATTACGTATTTTTTTCCCACTTAGTATGTACTCGTAGATGATATGATAAGTTCCTGTCACTGGTAGCAGGTAGTGGTATTCGAATATGTGTGGGGTAGGTACCACAACGAAAAAGTGAAAAATAAAAACTTTTTACAAAAAAAAAACAACCGACTTCCAAAAAAAAACACCACAAAGTGAAAAATAACTTTAATTTCGGAAGTCGGTGGCAAAAAACGAAAACACAAAACCCAAGACACCGACTTCCGAAATTAAAGTTATTTTTCACTTTGTGGTGTTTTTTTTTGAAAGTCGGTTGTTTTTTTTTGTAAAAAGTTTTTTTAACTTTTCCTTTACATACTTGTACATAATATATACACTGGTCTGCACAACGTTTGTTCTAGCAAAACTGTGATTCAAATTTCACGGTGTATAGTAGTTAGTAGTAAATATGTCTGTGTAGGTATATTAAATATTAGCAATTTATACAATAAAGAAAAACATAAGTGTGTTAAAAATTCTGTTTTCAAATAAATCGCACTGTGAACTTACAAGCCTTTAGGCAAGTAACTAAAATGATAGCAGTACACAATTGACAAATTCTTTTACTTTCCAAGCCTTGAGCCGGTCTTACCTGCATATCATTTGCTTACTCACACAATAACTTGTTGCAATGCAATCTTGAGGTTTTGCTCAAAGTGTCGGTATGTTATCGAAAGCGTCAAACTTTGGCACACGCTGTCGGAAGATAGAGTTGTGAAGTAGTACTCGTATTGTGAGTGCGAAATTTCACACAGTCGATTGAAGTAGGTAGTCATGTGATGTGTGTAGCTAAACTAAGTATAGCTTGTGTTTGTGCATAATTTACCAGCTAGAGAAATTCATTGTTAAGCAACTTGACTCCCTACGTCAATTTGCCGTGTTATAGCCATTTCATACAACTGTCAAAGAATGACAGTTGTGATTTGAATATGTTGGCATTCAATTTGTTCAATAATTTATTTCCGAGAGTTTATTATTATATTGTATACTAATACCTAGTATAAACAAGTTTTCTTCTAATCAAATGTCCTGGATCCCTAGCTTGCATGCTCTGTTTTTCTGTAATGTTTTCCTTCTCGATTGTTATGATCTGATTGGTTGAAAGTTGTGTTCCTTTGGCGGATACGCTCACTTTTATTTCGAGGGGACTTTATTGATAATGCAAATATGAAATAGGAATTACTCAAAGACCGGTTCATATCGCAATAGATGCATGCACTTACTGGGTACCTCTCTCGCACACAATAACCTATCAATGTGGAGTAACCAATCCACGCAATGACATTAAGTACAGTTATTCCACCATCTTTGGGCATTACTATTAGCCACAGAACACGACGATCTTCAAATATTGATGTCCCACACATACGAATTAATAAGCGATTAGCACCTCACTAAAGGTTGGATATGAGGAAACACATCGAAACATGTACTGAAGGGCTCGTAATGATATTAGTTGCATCTTGTTCTGTTACTGGCATTCGATGTTCAGTAATGTTACGATAATATCGGATTGGTGAGAGAAATCTTAAGAAAGGCATTAATGTTGTAATTTAAGGTATTATTACTATAGTGAGAACTGGTAGCATACACATCTTTTGAAGAAAGTAGGGTGGTTGCGCCGGTTGGCGACCAATTAGCTGAGTTGCTAACTTTAGACGAATCAAAACATACGCTATTTACACGCAAAATAGTTGACGATCTTGTAAATTGGTCCTAAATATAGTCTAGTTGTGAAACAAAATACAAAATATCACGCTTCCATTCATAAATTATGAAAAATTATGGGAAATGTGTAAAAATAGCCGAAATGCTAGATAACGACCACTTTTTTCAGTTGACGACCACTAGTATGCTAGATTACGGCCACTACTAAAAACATAAAAATAAAGTAATAAAACAACTTTTATGGATTTTTTTATTTTTTTATTTTTCACTTTAAATGAAACATAATTAAATATCAAATAATCATCAACACAAATAGTATTTAATCATCCGATTTAACATTTTTTTATTAAATTAATCAAATAAAATAAATATTTTTCGTTGCCCGATTTAACCTGGTAAAAAAAACGATATAATTCCTTAGGAGCTAAAAAAGCTTTTTCCAGTTTTAGGGCATAGAGAAGCCACTTTGTCCTGTTCCAGACAAGTTTGTCCTGGACGATCGTCTTTGAACTGATTCTTTGACCCATGGTCTTTGACAATTTTTTGGACAGTATCCAGAAGCTCCTGCTTCTTAATTGAGAATCTGCACTTTGCGACAGGCAAGCGGGCGGAGCTCCAGTCATGGCAGCTAGCGAGTCTCTTTAACTCCATCATCCAGGAGGGTACAACGCCCAAGGCATGGAGCAGAGGTGCGGTGGATTTATTCTTCACAAAAGGTGACAATACCTTGCTGAAGAACTATAGACCCATTTCACTTCTGAGACACGAATTCAAGCTGTTCTCGAGAGTCGTCACGAACCATATCTCCAGGAGACTCGACGAGTTCCAGCCACCAAAACCAGCCGGATTTCGAAAAGGCTTTAGTTCCGTAGACCACATCCATACAGTTCGACAAATTGTACTGAAGACTTAGGAGTACAACCAGCCGCTGTGTTTGGCATTTGTGGACTACGAGAAAGCCTTCGACTCCATCGTAACATGGGCAGTTCTGACCTCTCTGCAACGATGTCGAATTGACTGGCGCTATATCGAAGTGTTGAGATGCTTGTATGACGCTGCTACGGTGACTGTCCAGAAACAGGATGAGAAAACCAGCCCCATCCAACTGCTCAGAGGGGCGAGACAGGGGGAAGTGATACACCCGAAACTTTTTACCAATGCGCCAAGTCTTTTTCTTCGTCTTAGTTATTTGCTTCCGAAGGCGTCATCTTGAAAAAGAAAAACTACTTTTACTTATACTAAATCAAATAATCACATGTGGTCGAATACTGAACATACTTTTAAGAAACTTATTTTAGATTGCGGCCATCGTTTTTTCGTACTAAATCTCGGTGGTCGCAAACTATCATCGTAATTTCCGAACTGTATTACTTAGCGACCACCTATTTAGGACCAATATTTGTGGGTGAATTAAACAAGTTTTATTAAGAAAACATATGGTCGTTTACTGAAGAATTGCATGTTTAGGCTTTTACAACATCAAACCCTAAATTGTGTTACCACAAATAAAACATTGAGAACATAATAAAACTGTGCGAGTCAGAATACGACCACCCGGTCGCTATCTAACATTTTATTAAAATGTGCATTTCAGTAACCGACCACTGGGTTTTAGTTAAATATAAGATAAAAATTGACATAAATGCAATTAAACAATTGAAATCACTACATAATTGAAGTACCACGCTTCTAATTTGAGTAAAAAACTTAAAATAAGTAACAAAACTTACCTTCGAACGCCGCGCGCCTTGCTAATTTTTTGCTCTTGCGCAGTACATCCACACACCACTGAATCAACACGTGAATTGAGCGTCCTTTTTCTAGGATATGGGACAACCGGTTGATTTAAAATTTTGTAAATTCTTATTAAGTACGTAACTATTCAAATAATATTTAAGGTATAGTATTTATTTTTATTTCCTATAGAAAGGTTATTATCTTGAATTAAAGAAACCTAGTCAGACAAGTGGTCGCTTACAGGAGGTGGTCGAGAAACCGGCGCAATGACCCTATATACTCGTATGTACTTCCTCGAAAACATTTGACTTTAACAACGCAGTCAAGTCATCTGCTTTGCTTTGAAATAAGGTAGTGCCCTTTTTTGTGACCACTGAACCTTTTTTTTTTTTTTGGGTGGGAATTTATCATATAACTTCTCCCGCTCTGGGTGGAGCGCGAGGGCATGTCAGACTCTTACTGACTAAAACCCACCCGTGTTCCTTCAGTTGCCATGTTGCCGGGGGGCCACGATTTCCCTTTCGGCCCATATTCGCAGCCCCGGCAGGCATTGGCCCTAGCGAACCCCGTCAATTCTGCTGACATCTCTTTGAGGCGCGCGTGGAACACAACGCGCCATCGACCCGGGCCTGGTCCTTATCGGACGGCGAGCTACCCATTGCTCACCGTCCGCAAGCCCGCGCCTACGGTGGCCGGAAATCTGCCTGTGATTCCCGACGCCCAGGGCGTCTCCTCCTGCGGCGGTTAGGGGCGCGAAGGCGCGAAATTTGCCTCTCCCTCACGCGTTCCGCCTCCTCCTTCGCGAGCATTACTGCTTCGCAGAAGGAGGTGACGGCCTCCCATTTCCTCTCGCTCCGTACCATGGCCCGAATCAGGGCCGGACGCGAGAGATCACCGCCGCCGATCGCCTCCACGAGGACACGGCCCAAGCCGGGCAGACCTCCACCGTATGCTCCACCGTGTATGACCACTGAACCTAAAGTAATTGTTTTTGAATAGTTTTTGTGTAAATTACTTGCAGTTTGACATACAATGCCATTTGCATCCAAACGTCATTATAGATTTACATGTAAACTTTACTTGCATTCGGATTGTTCTTCTTTTTCTCGTGTGATTTGCGACTAATCTGGTGTCAGAGTTTTAAAACCGCCCATGGGCTCTGACTTAGCTACACATGCCGTCTAGAAATATCTCTCAGGCATGCCGGTTTCCTTACGATGTTTTCCTTCACCGTTTTTGAAGCAAGTGATAATTATACAATACGCACATAAACTTCCGCGCATTCGGATTGTTAAGAACATGCTACTTTATCGAAATTATTAAACCATTTTTAACCATATAATTTTAATACCGGCCTGGTCACTAAATGTCACCATCCAATTGCTTAAAGTTACGAGTTTTGTTAAGCCTAAACCAGAAACCAGGAACTTGATACGCAGCTGCACCAATCGACTAATTAATCAATTAAGAAATACTTTATTACTCACTTTAATGCGAATATCTACGCAATGTCAATAAACACTGTCATTCATACACTCTATCACGTACAAAACAGAGTTCAAAATGTCAGAATGCAATTCTTGATTTATTACTGTGTCTAGACGCCAAGCGGTGTGAGTGTGACTATTGAACAAGGGCCTAGAATTTCAAAAGGTATGTAAGGTGTAAGGTGATTGGCGTATCAATGATGTATATATACCTAGTATTTCGTTTCTACAGTCTGACGAAGCTCATTGCTGGCGAATTGTTTGTCTAAGAAGGAATATCCTTGTTCATTATATTGAACTGGCGTGTTTTCTTTTTGCCTAGACCAGTGGTCAGCAAACTCAATTAGTCAATAGAGCCAAATATCAATACT
Source organism: Agrochola litura (assembly GCA_949152395.1). Lineage (NCBI taxonomy): Eukaryota > Metazoa > Arthropoda > Insecta > Lepidoptera > Noctuidae > Agrochola > Agrochola litura. The sequence goes on along the minus strand of OX424503.1, from coordinate 23,540,902 downwards.
ATAACGACTAACATTTCTTATGAGAGCCAATCCTTTCTGTGTGACCAAACTGTCTAAATACATTTTTCTTAATCCTTAAAACTCCCACCCTCTTTCACTCCACAACTCTTCCTAAAATTAACTTGCTGAGAAGTAGGATGCCTTCATCATCATATCGGCTGATGAAGGTATCTTACTTATTAACAAGTTCACCTTGGAAAACTTTGAAAGGTAAGTACAGTATAAATATATGTATATAATAATACCAGCCTATTATTGTTCCACTGCAGGGCAAAGTACAGTAAATGATTAATTTTCGATGTCCTGTTAATTTCTTGTGAAAATACTTCGAAAATAAATCTTTGAAATATAGTTTGAATTTTGAATAAAACTTGATAACTTGCTTAATGAGCGAAACCCCGACCCCCGCGCGTATCTACGCACTCATCGAGTTTTGTACAGATAGAGCCGCACTATACATATAGGCCAAAGAGCCGCGTCGACAACTAAATTTCGCCCTAAATAAGAGTACAAAACAAAACATGGCCAACTTGACTTCACAACACAAAGAACTGAAAGTAGGTCATTAACAAATATAAGAACAGCCCCTTGAAATTTGTTACTTAGCACTTACAGTTGCCTTACAGATAATCCTGATTAGTTCGTTTGTTAAGCTGAGCTTACAATGCTAAATGTTGTGAATGTTTTCAATCAGAACGGATTATTGCTATTCTCCTCTGATTGATTTGTGGTAGGTATACCTTACTAAGTAGGCTGTAGTAAGCTGGTTACATGCAAGAGAAGGCTTTAGACATCCGTATTTGGATTGACAATCAGCAGTAGTTACTTTGAAAGGTATCCTTTTCGGGAGCTTTAAACTTTTTCATGTGGCATAATATGACACCCCCACCTGTATCTACTGACATCAGTCGATTACTTCATATTCTAAAGCTATTTTCCATTTAATTTCTTCTTTATTATAATGTAACAAGTAATTTGTAATCTTTAGGAAACATGCTCTAAATGCCCATTTTACAGCTTAGTTTTGTTTATATCACAGTTACGACACTTTTAGACAGACAGATGGTAATGCAAACAGGTAAACCAGACTCTTTTTACAGGTTTTAAAAATACTCTGACGTAAATAAATGTTTTCATTACTTTCAGTCTTCAAGTGAAGAGAAAAAAATTGAGCATCGTTTTCATAACAAATGCATAAAACGGAAACTGCGACTATGCAATCGCCAAATAATAATGACAGTAAAATTATACCTCCGGACGTATGCTTTCAACATCTGTGACTCTCAGGACCAAATTCAGAGGTCACCCAGTAAAGTAGCTACTTCAGTTAGGTAACCTAGTAATAAATCTAAGTCTGAGTCAGACCCACAGCTTATGTAAGAGCACGTTAACATAAAGTTGTGCCGTCACTCGCCATTTTCATTCTATTGTCTATGGTTTGGTTTTTATGATTTCGCCTTTAAGACATTTTGATTGATTGATTGTAGACAGATTTTTGTTTCGCAAACTACTGCATATATTGCAAATTGTTGAAAAAGTAGGTAAGTTTAGAAGGTAAATGGGGAAGTGTGTCAGATTAGTTTCTGACTGATTTGTCACGGAAATAAAAAATTGTTTGTATTGCAAATAAGACGCACGTTATAAAATAAACAAAATAATCACGGGACAATCTCGCTAACACGAAATATAATCAACAGGGTTAGACAGAAACGTTTGAAGTCTGTTAAAAGTCTAGACTATAAATATAAAGCTTATCTCAATAAAAACAAAAATGAGAATGATCGAATATATTTAGATATTTCGAAATCTAGTTAAAAGTTGAATACTAACCAGTTTCCGTATTATAATGCAGATTTAAACGAAAACATTATGTTCGATGCGTGTACAAAATAAACAGCAGATTCCAACATAGCGTCTTATGTAAATATACTTTTAACAGAACATTAACTTAAACACAACATTACAAATATTGCACAAAACCCATTATTTGTAGCAACCAGTTGCAGGCCTATGATCAGCTGACTTTTGACATTGGTAGAGTTATGCTAAGTTGTTAAAATAAATAAGGCTTTGTTTTAAGTAAATATCGTGTCTAACTCACATTAATAACGAATGTATAAGATTTTGTTATGTTTATTTCCTGTCCCGTTTAGAGTACGTATGTATGTAAGACTGTTCTGTTCTGCCTAGCCTTTTCCCAACTATATTGGGGTCGGCTTCCAGTCTAACCGAATGCAGCTGAATACCAGTATTTAACATGGAGCGACTGCCTATCTGACCTCCACAACCCAGTAACTGGGTAATACGATACCAATTGGTAAGACTGGTTGTCAGACTTTCGGGCTTCTTCTCTTCTCTTCTTTCGACCCGTAACGACTGTCAAAGATCCACGAATGACAGCCGGGACCAACGGCTTAACGTGCTTTCCGAGGCACGGAGGAATCTCGGTATGTAGAAATGGTCACCCATCCACGGACCAACCCCGGCAAGCGTAGCTTAACCTGACAGATCTACCCTAACGGCTGTTAGTACTTAGCTACGAGCTCCTCTATGTATGTAAGACTGATCATAATAATAAGTTATTTTTATAACTTTAATATTAGGCTTTTTTAAATACACGATAAAATATCCTGGTTATTTATTATTATTGTCAACATCATCATTATTGGCTGCCTTGTTCTAGTAGTCTTCTCCCTTTTGTGTCATGCTTCCCTGGTTTGTGCGCGTTTCACCGAGGTCTTCCCCGCGATCTTCTGTATGTCGTCCACCCATCTGGCCGTTATTTCTTACATTTGCTTGTGTTATTGTGAAATTTTAAGGATCGCTTAGAATCTGTTTTGGTTCTAAAGGCGTGCCAATCCTTCGTTTAGAAATAACGTACCTACTTACAGTGATCACTACTATTGGCTCATATAAAAGTACCGAAAACTTCTGCTTGTCCGCAGTTCCTTATATGGAGAGGTCACAGATAAGTTTAAGCTAGTGTAAAGTTACGCAAGATCTTCACCTTTGGTCCTACCGCAACTGGTACAAGAACCCATTACTTCTTCGTACACGTCTAAGATCGATTCCCATGAACCATTTCAATTAAATTGTTGATCTACTTAATCTTGGATTTATTTATTTGGAAAACTCCTGTAGGCATGTGAAAATGGCTTATGCCATAGGCAGGTACAAAATGAGCAAAGCTCATACTGTTATAAAAATATTAGCCAGTCAGCGGGAAGCGGGCTGAGGTCAGCGTGTACAGTACATAAACATTTCAGTATTGTGGCTTATAGGAAGTCTGTAACAACCCAACTCCTCTCCATTTCTCTCGATCCAAATCTTCAAATGTCTTATTACACAAATTGGTAGCAATTTACTGTGCAATTACACACAACGAGCGGTTGCAGTTACGTGCGAATCGCGGACCCTTCCTGGCGTTACGTAACCTGGCAATAAGACTATTGTCTTACAAATCTTGTGTTCGTATCTTGATCGGATACGAATCATTTTTATAGGTATCATTACGTTCTAAATAAAGAAACTAGACTTGTGAATACATCAATTTGATTAAGTGGGGTTGGGGTGCTTTAAAACCCCTGACATATATTTACATTATCACATTATTCAATAAAACATTGGGCGCACTTTGGGCAGTACTTAAGCTTCGCTACCAACCATGCTGACTGGCTGAGCTTATAGAAAACGAGATACGGGAGAAGAAATTAAGACTTAAAGTTTTAGCATAGGTATACCGAAAAATGTAATCGGTTTGCTTTTTTGTCATAATATGTTTTTAATTGAGAACTAAACCAAGTTTGGTCCTAAGATCCGGGCTATCAATGAGTACTTTTCTTTAAGGTCTTAATTAAGATGGTCTTTTTGCCAGCATAGTTCTCAGATAAACAAAACTGCCAACACTTTCCACTATAGTAAGTGATGGCCATTGTGTTAAAAATCTTGTAACTGGATCTATTACGAATTGCTTTATTTAGTTATCTTGATCTTATCTAGACCTGAAGAGGTATGCTCGTTGAATAGGTTAGTGTTTCCAAGACCTGAGAGGATGAATGGCGCACTTTTATGTACAGCAATTGTGTATCAGATACAAAGAAGATAACACTGTAATTGACCATCTTATCAATAGGTACAGTTGATGAAGAGAATCTGTTTTGCCTCATACATAATAATAAAATATAGTAGAAATACTTTGGATCCTATTGTTAATGTATACTGAGATTGACCTCAACCGGAGATCACAAAAAACACGCTACACCTACTTTGATAATTTCTCATGTTCAAGTCTAGTGAAACTAAACGTATTGTCTAAACTTAATAATTAGAGCACAACCGGACTAAACAAAGCAAGTTAATGAAGATGTACCCAGTTTACGAAATCCTTACAACGGACAAGACAAAAAATTCCCAAGAAAGCCTTGCATATATCTAACCAACCAAACTTTGCTGCTCGCCAAATTAAATCCTGAACATTTTATGTGAATTTTCCTTTGAAGCACAATAGAACTGTGTATATATTGTGGCTGCAAATGTAAGTTGGTATTCGTGAAGATTTGAACAATGGTAGTGGTGCTATAAACACGACAATAGCAGTTTATCAGGACATCTTTATGATGGGTGCGCGTCAGTAAGTCAGTGGGATGGTGCAACACATGGTTTGAATGAATAGATGCATAATTACATTCATGACAATAGACATGGTCTTTGGGGTGAAACAATTGAACGTATGAATCTGAGAACATTAACTGAAAACTTTCATTTTATTTGGGAATCGAACGTATGTTTAAAATAATTTATGTTCAAATGTTAAGTACTAACAAGCTTGTCACGGGAAATACTACCAACATACTGACTTCTGTCACCAAACAGCGTTCCTGTGTTTAGTTTTGAAGGGTGTGGTTTGTCCACCTACCCTCAGGTGGGCTGGTAAGTTGTTCATTAAGTAACATAAAATAATAATAATTAGCCCGTATTGTCCCACTGCAGGGCAAAGGCCTCCCTTTCCTTTTTCCACCCACCCCGATCCCGAGCCAATATGGACCAATCCCTCCTATAAGCGTCAAGTTCGTCCCGCCATCTACGCCTGGGTCTTCCACGATGCTGTTGGACGTTTTCAGGAACCCATGTTATAGTGGTCTTAGCCCACAATGCATTCGACATGCGGCAAACGTGTCCGGCCCAGTCCCACTTGAGCTTGGCTGCATAAAAAATATGTAATAATCGATGTGATCAATCCGTTTATCTTTCTATATCCACCTGCCTTTCAGTTAAGGCTCGTTCAGACCAGCGCGACACGCGGCGCGACACAAAGGCACCGCCCGTCGCGCGACGAGCGGTGCCTTTGTGTCGCGTCGCGTGTCGCGCTGGTCTGCACAAGCCTTTAACTACTCGTAAGTCAGGGCTTAGAGACAAGATTCTCATTATTTCAAAATAGTTTCGTTTCTTTATCCACGCATTACCTAAAGTTGTTAGAGTCATCTTGAATAGATGTGCACATGCAGGCTTTATTCAGACACGTTGGGAAACAAATACTTTTGCCCACTTACGTAGATTACGAGAAGTTGTAGGCTTTGCTTTTGAAGGTGACTGTTTTATTAATGTATTAGGTACTTGAACTTTGTATATTATGGCTATTTTGTAGCAGTAAACAGTGCCGTAAATTGCTGGTTTATGAGTGTGGTCCTTTGAACTTTTGTGATGTCTTGAGTGACAGTAAAAGCATTAGTTAATTTTCTTGAAAATCTGCAATAGTAGCCGATGCTAAACTGAAACTTTCAAAAGTTTATAACGGATTGAGATTACAAGAACCACATTTATTACTTTCTTGAGAAAATAAAAAATATCGTCCCTGTAGTACATCTTATTAATAAATTAAAAGGTATATTCCTACTAACATTCATTTTCATACAAAAAACTTTTAAGAAATCTGTACAAGAGCAGTCATTTTATTCCGATTTGGTTCTTATTCCGAAACCTAATTAAAATAACAAACAAAACATAAACCTCTCACCCATTAGTAAACGATCGTGAAATAAAATAAACGTTTTCATAATACCAATTAAAAAGCTACGCAATAATTTGCATTACTTACATACAATTACCGATGAATTTCGTAATTAAATTGCAGAGCTCACTATTACTGCCCACTGACCCGTCGATTCGAATCATTAGTGATTAAATACGTTATATACAATTTCTTGCCACTGTTACGTATCAAAAGGACAAAAAGGGTTCGATAAGCCTTCAGTTTCTGTTTTTATGATCGATATTACCTTCATGTCCTAGAAATGCATGTTTTTGCTTTATTTGTCCTATGTCTCGTATATTATATTTCCTCTTCTATATTTCCTTTTCCTCTTTGTTATTCCTCCCATATCTCTATCTTTCTTAACGTGCTTTCGTAACTCCTTGGGTTCCTCCTACTAGAGACCCAGTAATAATTGATTAGCCAAGTTTTGATACGAAGACTTCGATACGCGAGTTTCAACTTGACTATTTTTGGTTGTGTTACTGCAATAACAGACGCTTCAATTACTACCTACATTCAAAGATGTTTCTGTACTAATGCATCCATTTGCTATCTCACGATTTCTGTCAGTCTTGTTTATATTCCAATAACATATTTTGATACGTTGCTATTATGGTATTTTGGGTCTATTATTTCTCTGTGTGTGTGGCCACACAATTGTGTTTTATACATTGGCTTTAGTTATTATTTGTATCTAAGACATTGGATTGGAAAAAGACCATCTCCATCAGATGCATTATGAAGCCACTATCGCTGCATAGGTACAGTACATTCTATGCATTTGAATAAGCAATAATGTTATTTTATTGCGACCATAAATTAATATCTTTAGCAAGGACGTTGATGATGTGATAATTATCATGTTATGATCATTGTTTACCATTTAAGGGGATAATGAAAGTCAATCTTCTGCGGAAGACTTTTAATCCATGCAAATAAATAAATAAGTACATTGATGTCATTAATGAAGAGTTAGTAGCTACTCGTCTCCTACCCTTATTACAATTTATTTGGGGTCGGTGCAGCATCACATCTTCTTCCATATATCTCTATTAGCTGTCATATCTGAAGTCACCCCCTTTCTGGCCATATCATCTAGCTATCAGCTTACTGTCAATTAATATTTTCATAATACTCATACTTGGAGACAAAATAAATAATTAACAATGAGATACATTTCTGTCATAGGTATTTGCTATTAAATGTGAAGCATATGTTAATATGCCGTTCCCATTGTTGGGACACAGGCCTCCTCTCTGTGAGATGGGCCGTAAATCCACCACGAGGGAATAGTGCGGATTGGTGGACGTTACATGTCTTCGAATTTTTGGTTCTAGGACATGCCGGTTTCCTCGCGATGTTTTCCTTCACCGTTTTAAGAGTGGTGATGAAATAAATTACATAAAGTAAAAGCGCCTGCCTGGGTTCGAACCCATGACCTACAACTCGTGTTTTACATGTTTGAATGATCAGAAATATTACTTCATCTCTCATCGAATTGTTCCTAATGTCAATCTTTCGTTATTGCAGAGTCGTCAGAAGCCTAAGGTCCCACCGACGAGGTTCTCATGTCAGGGCAGAGGCTCAGGTTACTATGCTGATGTAGACACTGGATGTCAGGTAAGAACAACTTTTATTGATACACAAAATCCCGTACACACAAAATCGATAAGTCAATAGAGACACGCTCTTGACCCACTAATTACTTAGTTAGGAACTAGTTAAGTCTAAAACTATCATTATTATCATTAGGTCAAAGAAGCAATAAAAATTGTTCATAATTCAGTTACACGACCTTACGTAACAAGTCACGAAGACAATCAATTAATCGCGGTGATTAGTGTGGCAAACAAAATAAATACATACAGAAGACCAGAGGGCATAGACAAAGTGACGTTCTATAAGCGACGACGATGATGGAAAAGTTAAAAATGTATTGGATTGACATAAAGCTACCGAAAAGTTTACATATGTCAATCCTGTTGAAAATATTTCTAGAAATCCCTTTACTCTATACAAAGAGCGAAATCAGGCGCATGCACAGTCGCACACATCTCAAACTACGAGTATGTCAAGCAAATGCCAGTCGCGAGTGCGCTTGCACTCGCTGTACGTGAACCTTGTCTATGTGTGCGTGTGTTTTCGCTCGTTGTATGGAGCCGGTCTTCTGTAACTATCTATTCTGTGGTAATGTCATTAGGTATGGTAATTGTTACAGCCCGGCTGTCGAGGAAATGCGTTGCTTACACCTGTCAGTTGGACAGTTTCTAGTAGTAATAAGGATCTAATTTGCAAAATACACTGACAGGTGTCAAGAACGTATTATCTCGACGGCCGGACTGTAGTAATTGGCTACCGGATGAGATGCGCGTTGATTCACACATTCGTACGCTTTTATGGTCTCGTAGTGATTGTGATCATTGATTGCGATCATTGATTGCGATGCGGAGATTATAATTGATGCTAATGATGTAGTGTGCCGTGACAAAGGTGATTGAAAAATGACGATAATTACGATAAGGTCATATCGTCTTAAGTAGGTACCGATCCAATGGATAATAACTGAGAGCTGGGTCTTGGGCCTACAATCTTCCATGTATTGGTATGTCATAGATTCTGTATCTGCTAATTTAGCGCCTTTATCCACCGAAGCCTTTCTGGAGAGCCAATCAAAATCAGCCCTCTGTTTATTATTAACGTCGATACAACACTAATGAAATCCTCAAGGTGATAGAGACTGCCCATTCTTACTCAAAAACACTCAACTCCCACATACACAACAAAAGTATACCGACATACAAACGTACATAACATTCTCTGAAACAAAAAGCGTAAATCCTCTTTGTCTGTCATCGCGCCGCTCATACAACTCATATAAGTCATACAAGTCATACATGCCATTTAACTTTACAAGCCAATCCATCCGAACCGTCGTAAATACATACATGGAGGACAATGTAGGCTCGGAGACAGATATTCTTGTATTGACGTATCGATAGAATTTTAATGGGATTTTTGTTAATGTTTTATTCACTTGTAGGTATGTTTCAAGTGTTTTTTTTTAGGTAAATCATCTCGTAGTTGATCTCTGAGATCATGACTACTTAACCGGGCTTTCTTGTGGGTGTTAAGCTACTACACTTAAAACCTCCAGCCAGAGGTTATTCAACTATGCTAATTAAAACTAGGTGAACGCTCGCCAAGGGCACCCCATGTGAGGTATGAACCTCGGCTTAGGGCGTCAACCGGAGGAAGGACATCAAGGATGGGACGGGCTGGTGTTTCTGGTGTGCTTTACTAGTTTCAGTCACCTCATTGAACATTTTCATTTTACGCGACAGTCTTAGAATGTGGATATTTTGTTTTTTTATCCATACGATTGTTTAGGAGTCTAGTGTTCATTGAGAGACCCAAGTTTAACAGAGGACGTTTTGGGTTGTGATGAAAATAATAAACAGAATCGGCCTGATTCTGAGTCATAGTTTGTATAAGTATTTTTCTTAAATTGTTGTTTTTCCTTGTAGATCATATCGACACTGGAAATTTCAAATGTCGTAAAGGACAGGGACTACAATGTCCTTTACGACAATTTAAATTTCCGGTATCGATATCTCACCTACAGTTTTACTGATACTATTCAATTAACTATACAAAATAATGCTAGATGAAGCTAAAAGCTTTGTTGTGCAATCGTTATGGATCAATAAAGTACACCGGATTTAGTTTTTGTTTGGTTATTAACCCCATCTCATATTTTAGTTAAATAGTTAGGTACCCATTTAGGAGAAAAACATAAGGCAAAAATACAAACAGCAGCTTCTTGTTGGTATCTATACAGAGTGTATAAGAAAGTTGTAAAAAAGTCATCAACTGTCCTATACAAAACTTCATACCTACTCCCGACCACTACTACGACCCATATGTATGGGACGACTGATAATTTTTTTGCGATTTCGATGTTGGTCCCATGGAGAAAGTTGTTCAGTATGATGGTTTGTACCACACCTTTAAAGAACCTTTCTGATGTATGATTTGTATGATTGGCATTCTTGAAAAAACTGGACTTTAAGATCTTTGAAAATCTTCCTACCTACCTATTTCTATGTAAATGAGCCGATTTTAATGACTAGCAATGTAGATTTTGTACCTGATGAAATTTTCAGTCTAGTAAATATTAATATTTTGTTAACCTATTTTGTTTTTCAGTTTAAATATCAATTTTTAAATAAATCCGTCCATCTCCTTGCCTACAGGATGTATTTTCGCCCACGGCTATAAGGTGACCAGGCCATATAAGGGCACTTCTTATGACACCTTAATATCGATTACGTAACTTTTTTACCTTTAATTGGTCCTCCGTCCGAGATGAATCAGCTTCACTCATGTGCCTGGAACCATGTGATGCCAACTGATTTATAAGTCTTAAGGGAGGACTTTAAAGTTGTTGATTTATTTTAGGTGTCAGGTTGATCAAGATATATAGTGGTCCTTGGGAGTCCAGATTCAATATCTGAGGATTCTGTTATTTACGGTTTAGTATGTGAGTAGGAGGTAAAAATAATGGTGTAAAAGCGCGTTCAGACTGGCGCGACTTGTCAGCGCACACCGGTAATTGTTCTACCATGAAGTTTTCTTAGAAATTGTTGAAGTGAAAACTTCTTTAGGCGCGTTGGGCATTTTTGAGATGGGAAAAAACAATTGAACACGCGACACCGTTACCGACACCTCATTTTTTTAAACGCGATTGTGCTCTTTATTTATATTACGTTACGGATCAATGTTCTATTGAAGTATTTTTTCTTTAAAGGTTTTGGAAGCATTTTTTTAAATTGTTTTCATTTTCACTTCTGTCGGCACTCCCGGAGTACCACTGTTTTTATTAGTCTCGTAATCGCGTTGCGTTGATGCGTCACGCCTGTTGGCGGAGCCTCAAATCAAAATTTATTTATTGTCAAATGATCAATAAATAATTCCCATTTTCAAAACATATGGTTTTTTTAAAATAAAACTCTGCGGGGTAGTTGCGTAACACACTAAAAGTAGCAATGGTTTTCATTTAGACAGTTTAACAAAATTCATTGCGTTATTTATGTTGACCAGACAAATTTTTCGAACATATGAAGCAATAAATTAGCAATATCCTTCAAAACCGTTCAAATTGTAATTGAAAGTCTGTTACTCAATTAGGGAGCTGACCTTAAAATGAAATAATAATATGAAAATAAAGAATGCATTATTCATTCTTTTTTTGAATGTCTGTCTTTTTTATGTATAATACGATCAAGTAGATCAAGTTGCTTTGATACACTTTAAAATATTATGCAAATTGATACTATCGTAAAAGTCGTAAGCTTGAACAAACTTTCATTATCATTGGCCTTCATTTTGATTTACTATGATGAATGATGCGCATCCTCCCACAGACAGAATTATTATTTTGCAATAATTTGATTTCTTACTATTATAACTGTGGGAAATTGCGTTTATTCGATATCTTTCTTTTTGGCTACCTTCAAAGGCAATAACGCTCAGATGACCGTCAAAATTATAGTATTTATTATTCTCATCTACAATGTTTCAATGGATGCTGACTTTAATATTGTTGGGAAACCTAAGTCTACTGATGATTTTTTTATGTCGTCTGTGAGTCTACAAGATCTTTTTGCGTTCAAAGCAGTCAATGAAATTCGTACAAAAACTATGTGTTCCAACAATGATTCTGGTCCTTAGGATCGGAAAACATTGTTGGTTTAAAAGATTGCGATAGAATGTCGTAGTTACCTAGATACAGAATTAATCTGGAGTACGTACTTTTCGATCCTAACGAATCTCTCGATCGAAATTAGTTTCGTTTCGAACCACCGCACGATCGTGCGCTAGTGTCGGATTCAAGAGTATGAATCGGCATTGAATTCAAATAGAATTCGATTGATTCAGAACTCGAAGCAGTCGGGAGTAAGGCCCCTGGACTAATCTTTATTTTAATTTAAATTTAATCGATCGGTATCAATGGTAAAGTAAGCATCAATCATACATCCACTCAGCCATTTGAAGGTTTCAAACGATTTTAAGTAGCATAATTCATAGTAGCATAAAGAATCAATTTTAGCAGCTGTCAAAATATGACTCAATAAAGATCCAGTGTTTAAATGTCGAAACTTTTTACGGCATATAATTACTATGACTTAAAATCATGAGTGTGGCCTCTGAAACCTCCGAATTTAAGAGATTTATAGCTTTTGGTAAATTATTTTTTGCAACATCAAGGCTCTGTAATAAGGGCCCCTTGAAAAATGGCTTATTTATTGGAGTTTAAGCGTGACATTATTTGTACAGTGATGAAATGGCGGTAAATCGAAAATGTCACATTTTGCATCATTCACTTTTTGGTTTGTAGATGGTCTCTGGTTTTGTTAATTAAAATTATAATGAGTTTGTCAATATTTGTAAAGAACCGTGCCGTTTTGTTATCAGTCATTTATTAAAATATTTTAAAATCCTAAGGTTGTTTAATCTTCTTTTATTTTTTTTTTTTCACTTGTTGTAGAAAAAGCAATAAAAAGTAATAAAAAGTTCGAGTATAAAAATACATTCTAACTCCGACATGTTAATTGATGCTTTGGATCATAAAACGTCGAATTTTATTGATTTAGACTTACTTAAGTATTTGTTTTGTGTTATAAAACTAACCATAAAACGCCTCCATGCCTGATATTTTGTAAGATTAATAATATAATCGGCAATCGGTGGGCGATTATCAGATGATCTCATTGAATAGTGTCAGAATATGATAATACAAAAAGCATCACAATATCATAAGCATAGGATAACATAGAAATCGAACAGAAAAGTAATAGCTAAAAGTCAAGACGAAAAATCTCTTAAATTAACTTACGACCATCCGATCTCAAAACCTACGTAATAAACAAATATGCCTCGTTAGTGTCGCAAGTGGTCGCAAGTTCTTCTGTTGAGCATGAGATCCTCGGTTCGATGCCCAGGTGTATTTTCTCAGCAGCAGCTCGAAGTCTGGATTTGTGCCCGGTTGAAGGCAATAGGCTCACCCCTATTACATGGGACTTAAACATATCTGGCGAAATGTGGGTAAACTATATTACAGGAGTGTGATATTCAAATTTCCTTTATTAGCAATCTTAAAATACTAGTTTTACAGTGAGTGTGACATTATGCGATGTCAAATAAATATGAGAATTGACTGCAGACTGATAAAGCTTGCAGAATCATCTGGAGTCTGACTGTGTCTTTATTCTATGTCAATTGTGTTTTATACCAAAAATATTGTGCAACCTCCATTGAGCCAAAAAGTAACGGCAGTTGATATCAGACATTATTCGATCCCAAACATGCTATTACTTTAATATAGTAATTATATAATTATTGTTATGAACCAAAAGTAATTGTAGTTAACATTTTCATCGGGTAGTGTCAAGGGTAGACGTATTACATATTGTGTGGTAATTAATATTTTATCTGTTTATCGGTTTATTGGCCTTTATTGTGACAGCCTCTTTCGAACATAACTTGTGGTGTATTTAATGACCAAGGAATTAACTACCTAAGAATATTTAGAAGCTACTTAGGCTCGAAAAAAATTCAAACCTCTTTTCATCCTTTCTGGACACTCCGTTAGGGAAAAAGGACCAAGCTACCGGCTTGTTCCTTTGGTTGGTCTTTTTGCCCTATCAGTGGGATATTATAACTTTTGTAAAACAATTACACACAACACACATGCCACAAACACTACAAACATCCCTCGCACACCTCATTAACAATCACTCACACACACCCATTCACCCTACACCCACCACATTAACTCAACGTCAAAATACATCCCAAATCAAATGTCCTGTACTTAACTGTATATTTTATTTTTTTTCTAATTTTTTGTTTTTTTTATTAATTAATTAAATCTAATTTAATTTAACTTAATAACCTTTTTGCATGGAACATCATTCCATTCTGTAGCTGTAGAAGGGCGTTGTTAGCTGCGCTACAGTTTATACTTTTGCAGCTATCATCGTTTTACTTGTAATTAGTCTTGTGTTATTGTTTCAAAACAAACTTTTTTTTTTAAATTCAGTCGAATTTATGTAAGCGAGAGTTCAAGGGACGGCGATCTCTTTTTCGCTTATGGATCCGAGGTTTCTCACAAACTCGGGTTTCTAGCTTATAGAGCTAGGTACACGAGTGGCGTTTCTCACTTACAGAGGTTTATAAAGATACAGAAAATATCGTTGGTGTAGGTAAACAACAAAAAAAATCTTGTTTGGAGAAAATTGCGATTTATTTAAGCGGCATGATTTGGGTGTTACGAAAATGGTGAAAAGTCTATTTGACCAAAATCGCAGTTATTTAGTTCTCCACCTACGTCGAGGATATGTAGTGATAAACATGCACTAATACAACAATACATATTGTTTAAGTATTATTCTTAGAATTGATATTTGTCAACTGTAGTAAGTTCGAAAAATCAGTCGGATGCAGCACGGGTACACACGCACATTTGGCCATTCAAATAGAATATAATACAAAAGCTTTGGTAGTTAGTTCCACGAAATTTAAGAAAGAGTTAAAACAGCAGATGTTATATTACGCTCGACTGTCGCTTATAGAGGTACAGGCCAGTAGTAGTCTCAGTTATAGAGGTCCCCGAGTCAAAAACGTCTTTATCTTATAGAGGTATCAGTTTCTCACTTATAGAGGTTCTAGAGGGTTAAACTAACGGGACCTGGCAATTACTTTCATTTATAAAGTTTTCTCGCTTACCCAGTTCTCACTTACTCAGATTTGAGTGTACTTTATTTTGGCATTTGCCTTCAATAAACACTAACATGGCCGGCCTAGAAATACTGGTAGTAGCGAGCTGGGCAGTATTTCACAATAGCTAATTTAGATTCAGTTATCTTAATAACACTTGAATACGCGCGCGAATATGTTTAATTGTCTAATTATATTATTATGATCCTTCATTGACATATTGATAATGACTTGTTGATTAATAAAAGAGTTTATCAAAGAATTCTCACAATGTCTGCCTTTCAATGCTGTCAAGTGATTGATTGGTTAAATAAATTGCCCGCGAACTACTGGAGGCACTAAAGTGTTTAGGAGTGCAAATTAATTGATGTTTAATAACTTTAGATAATGTCGAAGGGTTGTTGAGAGAATGTAAAGCATTGAAGTTCTAATGTCTAAGCCGAAGTTTGCACGGAGGTAATAAAATCGCGGCGGGATTTTATTGCGTACTGGATTTTCAACTCTCGGTGTTAAGCCGAGCGTTGAGAATCCAATGCGCTGGGACGTACTCTCGTCCCAGCGCGTTGAAAAAACAAACTGTTGAATTTTCAACTCTCGGCACTAAGCAGAGCGTTGAAAATCCAGTAAATCTGCCTAGCCTTTTCCCAACTATATTGGGGTCGGCTTCCAGTCTAACCGGATGCAGCTGAATACCAGTATTTTACATGGAGCGACTGTCTATCTGACCTCCACAACGCAGTAACTGGGTAATACGATACCCCTTGGTAAGACTGGTTGTCAGACTCTCGGGCTTCTGACGACCCGTAACGACTGTCAAAGATCCACGAATGACAGCCGGGACCAACGGCTTAACGGGAGCATAGTATAAAGAGAGGTAGTAAGCTATCTTCATAGAAACGCATCGCGCGCGGCTTGTATCTATGCGTCGCCGCACGCACACGTAACAAAATCTCGGCTGGTTTCTCACGAGAAACGGGTCGAGATTTTGTTAAGTACGCGTCCGGCGACGCATAGATACAAGCCGCGCACACATACAAGCCGCGCGCGGTGCGTTTCTATTATTTTTACACTTTATTATTATTATTATTTCGAGTTCTTTAATTTTCTTCTCATAAAAGAGAGTACAAAAACCTTGCACACGGGCCGGAACCAAGTGTGTAAGGGGGAATTTATATAGAGAACGTTGATGATATTGTGGAAGAAGTAAGGAACTTCCGGGTGATGCGACAGGTGTTGAGAATTGTGGCTTTTTGTATAAGGTGCAGGGTATGGGTGGGCATGTGTAGAGTGTTAAGGCTTTGTGTAAGAGATTTGGGTACTATACCAGTGGATGAGAGTACTATAGGGACGATGTGAACGGTTTGTGCTTTCCACTGGGTTTTTATTTCAATGGCGAGGTCTTGATATTTACTTAGCTTTTCAGATATTGTGGTTTGAATGTTGTGTGAGTTGGGGATGGCTATATCTATAAGGTAAACTGCTTTATTAGTTTTGTCGTGAACGGTTATATCTGGTCTATTGAAATGTATAGTTTTGTCTGTTATTATCGTCCGATCCCAATAAATTTTCTGATTCCTATTTTCTAATATGATTTCGGGTTTATATTTATAGTACGGTATCATCTCATTTATGAATTTATATTTGTATGCTAAATGTTGGTGTATAATTGCGGCAACTTGGTCATGTCGGTGCTTATAGTCAGTCTGCGCAAGTGATTTGCAGGCTCCTGTAATATGTTGTATGGTCTCTGAGGCATTGTTGCAATGTCTGCATAAGTCAGTCGGCTGACGGGGGTCTTTTATAATGTATTTTCTATAGTTGCGAGTCGCTATTACTTGATCCTGTATCGCCAGCATGAACCCTTCGGTCTCGGGAAACATCTCGCCTCGTTTGAGCCATTCGTTCGATTTAGCTTTGTCGACGTGTGGCTGACTCAGGTAGGCTCGGTGTCTTCCGTGAAGGGCTTTGGTAGACCATTCGGCAATTTTTTGCTGTGTGCTTATAAGATTTTCATTAATTTGAGTGTTTCTATTTTGTAAGTGGAGTGGTGTAAGTTTTTTATCTGCGTCTGTTACATGTTTGTGTAATGATGAATGTTCTGATTTGTTACGGAAGTATGCTCTGAGTGAAAGTATTTGTTTGTTGTGCAAATTTTGTATGTCAATTAATCCTCTTCCTCCTTCTTGGCGAGGTAGGGTTAGTCGCTGAATGCTTGATTTGGGATGGTGTTTTCTGTGTTTGGTAAGAGATGTATTGATAGTGCGTTGTAACTTTTTTATATCTGTTTTTGACCAGCATATAATTCCAAAAGAGTACGTGAGAATGGGTATTGCGAATGTGTTGATGGCTTTAATTGTGTTTTTAGAGTTAAGGTGGGTTTTCAAGATGAGGTTGAGGCGGTATGAAAACTTTTTGAGCAGTTCTTGTTTTATCATCTTTTGTTGTATCTGTCTGGACTGTTTAAAACCTAGGTATTTATATGTACTCTGTTCATCCATCGGCTCTATGGATTCACCTGTTTCGAGCATGTAACTATTATTCTGGACTTTTCCTTTTACAACTGAAAAAATTTTGCATTTATCTACTCCGAATGACATACAAATATCTTCAGAAAATTGTTGAGTCGTGTCTGCTAATTGAAAAAGTGCGTTTTTATCAGCTGCATATAATTTTATGTCATCCATGTACATGAGGTGTGTTAGCGTATATTGTGTAGTGTTGTTTGCGAGTGTAAATCCCGCGTCTGTTTTATCTAATAAGTATGAGAGTGGGTTAAGTGCCATGCAAAACCACAGCGGACTTAGGGCATCTCCTTGAAAAATTCCGCGTTTTATACGGATTGGTTCAGTAGCTACAGTCGAGGAGGATGCATTAATTTTAAGAACTGTTTGCCAATTCTGCATGGAAGTTTTTAAGAATTGTGTCAGTGTTGGGTGAATTTTGTACATATTTAAAACCTGTAGTAACCAGCTGTGCGGGACTGAGTCGAAAGCCTTTTGGTAATCAATAAACATTGTGTGAATATCTGTCTTGCTTTTAACAGCGGTGTTCATAATAATCGCGTCTATAGTAAGTTGCTCTTTACATCCTTGGCTATTCTTACGACATCCCTTTTGTTGTTCTGCTAGAATGTTATTTTTGGTTAAATGTTCATATACTACCTCGCTTACACAGGCTGTTAAGATTTTGTACAAAGTTTGTAAACAAGTAATTGGTCGGTATTTTGCTGGATTTATAGTGTCATTCATGTCTTTAGGTATCATATAACTTACTCCGTGTGTTATGTATGGTGGAAGTAAATGTGGTGATTGTATGAATGTGTTTAAATGATTATATAAGAAAGGATGTATGCTGGAGAATTTTTTATACCAATAGTTGTGGATGTTGTCAGTGCCTGGCGATTTCCAGTTGTGAGTGCGTTTAATGACGTCTATAAATGTTCCTATTGGTATAAATTCAAATTCCATTTCTGGAATTGCTGTTGTTGCGTCGGTGACCCAGTCTGCTTGATGATTATGATCAGCTGGATTTTCCCAAATGTTAGCCCAGAATTCTCTAAGTGTTTCAGATGAAGGTGTGTCTAGGGTTTGGTTAGTGGTGTCTCTGTTATTATGGGCAAGGTTCCTATAAAATATTTTTTCATTGTTGATAAATTTTGTGTTTTGCACTTTCCGGTTCGTGCATGTTACATATCTCTTAAGTCTGCTGGATGCTGCGTTTAATCTTTGTTTTAAAGTGTCCAAAAAGTGTTCTATTTGTGTGTTTAAGTCTTCGTGTTGTGCGTGTATTTGGTATTTTTTCTTTATTTCTTCTATTGCTGCTATTAGTTTTTGACTTCTACAACCATTCATAAAATGTGTCAGCCTACCTATGTTTGCTCTTAGATTTTCGATTTTCTTTTCTAACCTGATTTGCCATTTTGGTTTTCTATTTATGTATGTGCGACGCTCATTTTGTGTAGTGTGTGCTATTTTAGCTCCGTTGCATGTAGCTGCCGTCCATGCTGCACAATAAATTATGGTCTGCAGTGTTATGAAGTCGGTGTCAACATTTGCGTACTTAGGGAGAATTACGGTATTTATATAACTAACTATAGCAGAGAACTTTTTAGAAGTTTTCTGCTTGGGAATATATGGTCTATTAGTGGGGTGTGTGTCAGAGAAAAATTGTTGAGCTTGTTGAAACGTGGTTTCTATTAGTGGGTTTGTTTCTGGGGCAGCGTCTAAGTTAGTTTGCGTAGGTTCTACTTGCCCAATATCTATGTGGTTCAAGAAATTTTCTTCGTCTATATTTATAAGAGTTTGAGAAACTACGTCGGTATCTGAGATATTATTTAGAAACATAACATTATTTGTTGTGGGGGTGTTTGTAGTTGTGTCAGATATGTGAGAATTTGTATGTTGAGTATTTAGTGAGTGTATGTTTTCATTAGGTTGTTCTAAATCATTCTGCGTTGGTGTATTTAAATATTCATTACTAAAGTGTTCTCCAATTTGTGTGTTTGTGCTGTTATTACTTAATTCTATAGCTACCTGGTTTTTTATTTCTTCTAATCTGTAGGGGTTTATATATTGGTTATTTATAATAGCTCTCACTTGATCAGATAGTCTTTGCTCTGATATATGTGCTAATTCTGGAAACATATTTATAAATTCCTCTTGTAACTGTTTTCTATACGCTGTTTTATTTGTTTCTAGTTGTGTGATAGTATAGTATATTCTAATTATTGCTTCATTATATTCGTTCGTCCATTTCATACGCTGGCCGAATTGTGTGTTAATTTGTTTTTTAGACTGCGCAGTGTGTTGCTGTATTTGTGTATGAACTATTTGTAGTTCAGCTCTGACTTCCTCATAAATCTGATCTATTGTGACCTGAGGTAATAGTTTCTTTTGAACTATGGCTCTTCGTTGGTCACCTATCCTTTGTCGGCCTACTTGCATAGTTGGGTATTTTTCTAAGAATTTAGTGTGAAGCGATGGAAGATATGCATTTTTGTCGGTTTCCATATGAGTTAGATGAAGATAAGTGCGTAGGATGAATTTATTCATTTCAATGCTCCATTTCCTACGAGTTGTTCCAGTTCTATCGGTGGGTACAGTATCGCCGACAAAATTTGTCTCCTGTACAACATCCGGTGACTGTATACTTATTGACGATGATGATGGCGTCGGAGTGACGCGGAAAGATTGTGATGCTGATGGAATTGATGGAAAAAGAGATGAGGGAGATGACGAAGAGAGTTGTGAAGTTTCGTCATTTATCTGAGGCAGATTCGCCTGAAGTTGTTTTTTTGTTTTAGATCGAGTATTCATGTTGTTCCCACGAGAAGCTAGGGACTTAAAAAGTCGACCACAGCAGAGCCCTGCGTTCACTGTAGTAAGGGTGAATAAAACTGGAGGTCCCCTATTATCCAGAGTTGGCACACTAACGACTAGTGCTCTCCCCTAGCCATGAAGCCCTCGGCATGTGCGACCTTGGCTTGGATTGTATCTCTCTTGGTCTGGCTCCTTACCCTAGATCTGTCTCAGCAAAGTAAACTCTACCGGCACAGACCTAAAGTTCGGAGCGCGCAAGCCCCACCACGACGTCAACGTAGAGATACGGCGGTGGGGTTATTATTATTATTATTAATCATTTATTTCAGGAAATTATTCCCATATTTCATCAGTACATAGAAATTATACATAAAAATTATTCATTAAAATATTACACATTAAAACCCACACATAAAAAATTAAACAATTACACATTAAAAATAAAATAAAATAAAATAAATGTACAATTAATATAGTTACAAGATTAAAATTAATTTGATTACATTAAATTACAATTATAAAACAATGTTCACTTAATAAATGGTGACGAACTGGCATGCAGGTGCATCCACCTCTCCAACATCACCGAGTCCCACCGTTCGGACAATACGCTCAGGATACTGTTAGTGCTGCATCGTAAGCGACTTAGTAGCGAGGCGCTCCGCTTCCTTATGATAGCATAAAAGTCATCAGTTTGCGCCTGCGCGAACATCGTAGAAGCGCTGCAAAACCGTGGCAGCCCCAGCAGCACCCTAAACGCATTGTTGTACTGTACACGCATGGCACTGTATGCTCGCTGCACATAGTTGGCCCATAGGCTGCACGTATAAAAAGACTGACAATAGGCTTTAAATAAGGTCACCTTTACTTGTCGAGTACAGCGTGCAAACCTACGTGCCAACATGTTACTGCGAACCGACAGCGCCCTACGTTCCCGCTCGATATCCTCATTGTCAGACAAGTTATCTGTGACCCAGTGGCCCAGGTACTTAAAATGGCTAACCCTATTCAGACTAGCACCGCAAAGATTGATAGGAGGTATAAAAGAGTAACACTTGGTACCAGCCTTGAAAATCATGTACTCACTTTTCTTAGGATTGTACCTGAGCCCATGAGTCCCAGCATATGTCTCACAAATGCGCAGGAGCTTTCGCAACCCCCCAACCGACGGGCTCAGCAGCACCATGTCATCCGCGTAGCTGATGTTATTAATAGGCACTCCGCCTATTGAGCAACCCGCATTAGCACTGCTGAGCTCGCCGATCAGCTGGTTCATGTACAGGTTGAACAAGCGGGGCGATGTTAACCCCCCCTGCCTCACACCGCAATCCAACCCGTACACGTCGGAATATACTCCCGCCCATTTTACACTGTTCCGCTGGTGACTGTACCAATACCTAAATATCGACACTATCTCACCCGGCACCTGTGCCTCACTGTGCAGCTTGTGCCACAGCATGTCATAATTTACTAAGTCGAACGCTTTCGAGAGGTCTAGGTAACAAGCGTACACAGGAGTATTTCTAGCAGTGTAGTACTGTACAGTCTGCTTGAGACAGAGGATAGCACTCTCAGTCGACAAACCAGGCGTGAAGCCAAACTGAGCGTCATGTATATGAAGATGCTTTTCCAGCTGTCTGTCAAGCAACCTGTCCAGCACCTTGGCTATGACAGTAGCGAGCGAAATAGGCCTATAGTTCGATACATCCGACACATCACCCGTTTTGTTTTTAACGATCGGAACTACCACTGTGTACATGAGATCATCAGGTAAGTAGTTATGGCTGATGCACAGATTAAACAGCATTGCCAGTACCCTCGGTAGATGTACACCAGCGTGCTTCAAGTGCTCGATGCTAAGGTCATCATGACCTGGTGACTTTCCTCTCACCATCTTCTTAATAATGACAGCTATATCCTTAGCTGTAAACCTGATACCAACGTCTCCATGCAGACAATCAGCATCAAGCACCTGCGCCGCCGGCCCGAGCGGCGACTCCACTTTGAAATGGCGTTGGAAGAGGCTAGCAATGTCACATGGTTCATGAGCGTCACCTACGCTCACCGGAAGGCTCGACCCTGGGTTTAATTTATTTGTTGACTTCCAAAATTTATTGAATTTCTTATCAGTGTGATGTTTTGCAATAATGTCCATTCTGATCTGATCCTCATTGTTTTGACAGTATTTTAATTTCGATTTAAATAATTTTCTAGACATACACATTTCATTATAAACATAACCGGATTTAGGTTTACCCTGTAATAGCCACATCTGAAAACAAAGTCGAGCCTCCCTGTGGGCATCACTCACATGTTTGTTCCAGCCAGGTACATATGTATTGTACTTGCGTTTAGGTACACTACAACTTAGTTCCGCGCCCCTAGACAATATACTAACGATATCAAGGTACATTCTGTTCAATAACAACTTATGGTCCTGATCATTACACAATGTATCTGCACAATTAACAAATTCCGATGGAAAATCTAGCTTTCTAAGATTTGAATTACAATAATCAAAATATTTTTCTATCTGAGTTTGATCCCTTTCCCCCCACTTCACCCGACTACAAACTTTACTAAGATTAACACGTTTAGGCAAAATAACATTAAAATTACATTGAACTGATACAGGATAATGATCTGACCAGTAAGTATCATATATGACGGACACATTAAGTACAGATGATCGTGCGGCGCTTGTTATTAAACAGTGGTCCAGCCACGACTGAGTACCGCTTACCTGGCACACGAACGTATGTGAGTCACTCGGCAACAACTCCATATCTACACACGACCACAATTGTTCCGAACAGAAATCTAATAATTCATTTGCAAATAAACCGCCGGGGTGCGAGTTGAAGTCACCAAGCAAAAATACAGATTCCACATTATTACTTTCAATTATTGCACATATTTCACCAAGACACTCGGAAAACAATGGCAGGTTTTCACTTTTGTTTGTAGGCATGTATACCGAAAACACTATAATTGTGCGCTCATGGTCAAGTTTCACCTTGATCGCCGCGAGACGCACACTACGACACTGTATAACAGACACCGACGGGAAGGCAGACTTCCTCCACAGCAGAGCTACTCCTCCGTATGGCCTCCCAGTTAGGACTCCTTCAGACGTATCCACAGCGGACTTCCCCGCGTATGAAAAAGCAACGTCAATATCACCCAGGAAAGGCAAGTCGTGAGGAAGCAGCCAGGTCTCTTGTAGTGCCACAATGTCCGCCGAGCGGCAAAGTTTTCTCACGCATTCAACGGATCTTTTGACATTTTTACAATTAAAGCTAATGAGTGTATTTTTGTTAACCATTAATTTTGTGTGGGTATACAATTAGCTATATCTCGATCTTTCACGGAAGCGGTATGTCGACTAAATTCCACAAAAGGGCGATATATTACTCCCTCTGGCCAAAAGTCATCAGTCAAAAATGTATCCAGTTTACACTTAGGGACATACACCTTATAAGCATCATAATCTTTCATCGATTTCATGTTCATTTTCTCTAAGCGTACGTCAATGTTAGTCTTGCTCTTAACATAGGTTATGATGTCACACACGGACGCGTCTTTTGACACATTATAAATATAAAGAGGTACCTTACTGTCTGCCGCCTTGAACTTAGAGTCAGCACCAACCGTAGCTTTTCCAGTTTTTCCCACAAAGCGATTCTGAAGCCTTTTTCTTTGAACAACGGTCCATTTCTCATCCTGTTCCTGGGACTTCCACTCACCTTCATGTAACACATCAGAGAAACTTTTCTTTGCAATAGCAGATCGATTGTTTTCATTCGGGGGAGCTGTGTGTACCGCAGTAGCGGCTAGAGGCGGAGTCGGATGACTCACCAACAGTGTCGACGGCAGCGGCTGCTGGCGGGCGACGATCGGCTCACTATCAGCTGACTTATGTACGAGCGGCCGCCCGTTAAAAATACCGCACGGTGTTTTTACACTACCCTCCTTTGGTCGGATGTTATGCTGTGGAGACAATGCTGGAGGTCCACTCTCGTACTCAAAACTCGATAATCTAGTTCTTCCAACACCCCGTCTTAGGGTAATATTGTTAACAATCGATGCATTCTTGAGCACTTCAATTTCCGATTCCAGTTCCTTAAACTGTTTTACTGTCACGTATTCGTCACAAATCCGTTGCATTTCGCCTCTCATTGTCACCAAGTCTTTCAGTAAGCGGGTAACATCTACGTGATCAAAGAGTACCGGCGGCAATTTATGCAGGTCTCGCGCTACGAAAGTAGGAATATCCTCCGGATCAGTCTCCTTGAGCACACAGATGATATCATCGATATCCCTTAACGTTTTCCCCTGTCGTCTTCTAATCTTCTTACGTTTTGTTGCCGATATGGAGTCGAACAATAAGTTTTTAGCAGCCAATATCTCAGTGTCATCGAAAGCACTAGCACATATCTGACTAATACTCTGCTCGTTCATAACGTCAAGCTTATTACAAATAAAAGTCAAGACCTCGTTGATCACCACATTACAACTTGCACATTTCACAATTTTAGAAGCCATTATGAATAACGGCCCCCATCCGCACAGTAGGTGTACGCGCAAAATAGGACTCGATTATACGTGCGTTGCCCGGCGCGTGCGACACGAGACTGACTTTGTTTTTGTTCCCTGTTTTATTTTTTACTTGTGTTACAATTGTTGTGTTGTGTGCCTTTTTGTCTGTGCTAAATAAATGTATTTTCTTTCTTTTCTTTCTTTCTTTACCTCTCTTTATACTATGACGTGAGTCTCGGTATGTAAAGATGGTCACTCATCCACAGACAACCCCGGCAAGCGTAGCTTAACCGGATGAATCGACCCGTGCGGCTGTTATTACTTAGCCACGAGCTCCTTAGCGTTGAAAATTCAGTGCACAAATAAAAAATTGCCGCGATTTTATTACGTCCGTGCGTACGTCGGCTTACTCCTTGAACTGTTTATAACACCACAAAGTGAAAAATAATTTTATTAACCGATTTCCAAAAAGGAGGAGGTTATATGTTCATAGCGTAAGTTTATTTTTATTTTTATATAGTATGTCCACCGATTTCTCCGTTATTTGTGGACCGATTTTGAAAATTATTTTTTTGTTTGAAAGGGTATGCTCTCATATTGGTCCCATATAAATTTTATTAATTTTGCTTGGGTAGTTTTTGAGTTAACTACAAAATACGTATTTTTTTTCCCACTTAGTATGTAGATGATATGATAAGTTCCTGTCACTGGTAGCAGGTAGTGGTATTCGAATGTGTACCTACCCCACACAAATTCGAATACCACTACCTGCTATGTAAATAACAGTCACAGGAACTTATCATATCATCCACATATGTAAAGTGGGAAAAAATACGTATTATTGAAGCTAACTCAAAAACCATCTAAGCAAAGTTAATACAATTTATATGGGACTACCTCGAGAGCATACCCTTTCAAACAAAGCAATAATTTTTTAAATCGGTCCACAATTGACGGAAAAATCGGTGGACATGCATTAAAAAAAACATGTTACGAACACATAACCTCCTCCTTTTTGGAAGTCTGTTAAAAATATAAAGCTCTATGCATTTGTCACTCGTACTAACTACTGGCTTCTGCTGTTTGGGTTAAACGGGACACCAAAGGAAGGACCGTTCTAAGGATTTCAATAATACGTTTATAATCCTTTTCTATATATATTAATAATAATTGTCGCTACACCACTATGTGCTAGTAACAGTTTTCGGGGGCCCAATATTGAGAGTGCGTAGTCACCTCCTCCCATTTTATCCATACTTATTATAATATAATATCATTGGCCAGGCAGGGGACATAGTTCTTCCATAATTCTAGGTAACCAATCCACTATAGTCACCCATATCCATAGCCCAATATATTTTGTTTCATGTTCTGCAGTAGTCCTGCACCAGCCGGGGGTTGCGTACTAGGATAATCGTCGATGGGTGCCTCATTAAATTGAAAGCGTCTAACTGACTTTTGCGAGTTGGCTTCAGCCCATCGTACGCCTTTCAAAGGTCCGGGACTCCAGGGGATATGTTAAAAACACTATAATAATAATTTTATTTAAACATTGTTTCGGTTACGGTACTGCACAACACTGTGCTCGGAATCACTGTGGATCACATAATATACACAAACGGCTTACAATGCTCTGCGTATCCAATATAATAACGCAATCAGGGAGGGTATTGTTGCGATTGCCGCGCTTCTGTAGTGCCTTGGCAATGTTTGCAGACGCACGCACTGACGGCTATGATGCACTGTGGCGTAAGACATCTGCCTCGCTACTCGGCAGGCTGCGTGGCAGTCCCAACACTATCCTGCAATCGATAGCCGCCCGGGCAGACAGCCCGCTAGTGTGGGCTCACAAACCAGACCCGATCTGTTTTAGTTATTAAGTTCTAACATAAACAAGCTTTTTTGTTACTAACATTGTAGACCGCATTGTAGTCTGAATAAATAACGATAAATAATAATAATTGTTATATGTTACTTTAAAATTAGTTTTACATAATACTGTCTGTAACTGTTGGTGGTCGTGTTATTTGTCATATGCGGTGGTCTCCGTACAAGGCGGCCACATTATTGTAATGAAGCTTCCTTTGTCGAAAGTAGTAGTTATTTTGTAAGGTAGAAGACTTTGTCGATTATTTTGTGCGTCCTGTGAAGACAGGGCTGCCTAGAAAAAACATCAATAACAGAAAAGGCCATTCGCGTCGTATGCCTCGCCATAAGATCTGGTATTTCAGTTTTAATAACCATATGTCCTCTCATTTATATGGTTCACTGGAAACGGCTGTGTCAAGGAGGACAATATCATTATCACAATCAAATCGATATTAGTACAGTGTTGCCACTTTATCACCCAGTCTACATCCTATATCTAGTGTTATTTTAGTCTATTCAGAAGGTCATTGTTTAGTTATTCACAGATCGTCTTCCGTAGTTTATTCAACGACATCAAACGGAGACACGTTTATAATGTATATTGCTAAATGTTTGTGATGAATTTCCAGTTTTTGTTTTTTTTTACATTTTAATTACAGGGTGTTTTCATGTCTTTTCCTGGCTGTGACGGAGTTTAACAGAACCTTGGGTGAGAGTATTTCCCCATCGATAAAGTTTGGGGGGTTACAGACAACATAACATAACTCAACTAGGTAATCCTAATTAGCATAACTATGTTCCTTACACCCACAAAAATCCATCTGGTTTAATATCTTTGCTACCTACTTAGTAAAGGAAACATCTCTTCCAAGTTTTTTTTATTCCTAATCACTAGCCTTTTAGGACGATTTTAATCGTTAGTAATTCTATTTGCCAACATGACATTATAAGATCATTTTGATAAACCAGGTCTTCACCATATTATTAAAATCATTCATGAAAAACTTGTTTTACACATAATGTCTGGTGCAAAATCAATAATCTACAATTCAAGTTATTTTGATCAAAACAGAAAGGCGACTCTCGCGGTTTATTACTAAAATAAGATTTTAAAATGCATAAAGAATACATACTTAATAAAAAATGCAGATTTGGAAACGAAAACCTTCTCATGCATTTGTGTTGATTACGAGGATGTCTCCGATTTCGTAGGCAGTTTATAAATACCCAGTCTTTGCGTGACCCAAATATTGTATTGTAAAACTCTCATGAATTTTAGACACCATCATGTCCATGCGAGAACAATAACATCAGGTTGTTAGTTTTTTAGGTCCGTCATCCACGATTATAATCAAAAGTAACGTGTTCTAAATTCTAATCACCAATGATTAGCCAAAAGAAACTAATATTTTAATGGCAGTAGTAGGTATTCGACATCCTATTCTGAGGAGAGACGAAACGCATGTGACTAAAGAGTGATGTATATAAATGTGGATGGACGGAAATGGAGCATAGCTACAGAAAAGATGGATGATTTGTTTGAGGAATGATATGAAAGAGAAGGGAGTGAATGATAGAGCATCACTGTTGACAGGGGAAATGGAAGAAGAAAACGTGTTGCATCGATCCTAAGTACCATGGGACAAGGACAGGAAGATCATAAGTGCTGTGAAATTCTGGACATTATTGATTTTTGAGTATGTAACTAGTTACGTTTTAGTAGAATCGTGGACGATGGGCCTTATTCAAGCACAGACGCAAACTATGACCTACAGAACAGTTTCCAGTCTCATCACTAATGATAATCTTTATAAACACGTTTGACGATCCTAATTAACGAACTGACGGAATTCAATGTGCGGTGAGCTTTGAAATAAAACTTAATTAACTTTAATAGCTCAGCAAATTAATTAAGTCTTACTTTTTTTTTGTTTATTTTGAAACAATTAACTGTTCGGGTTTCTTGAAGAGTCTATTTATGTAGAAACGGAACGTTTTCTGCAGTAGTGCATATAAAGTGCATATTTTATTCCCTTTCAAATCAAAGTGTTGAAATTGTAAACGTTTCACATATAATAATTATATAATTAATGTATACAAAATATTGTAAAACATTTTAAAAGAGTAACGGTGGTGTTCTTGCCCATTCTTCTCCATTCGAAAACTACCTTTTGGAAGGGGCGACTAGAATCAATTCCATTTTTTGTAAATTTTGACGTTCAAAAGTGCCTTTTTGTGCCTAATTGAAATAAATTATTTGACTTTGACTTTGTTTATTGATTGAGTATTTCTGAATAAAGTCTCCATTCTGCTTTATGCCCGCATGCATAACTGTGTGAACTGTGTCCTTGTTGAACAAAGATCTCCTCTTCCCTATTCCTTGTTAGTACCCAGGGCTTGTTTAACAAACCAGTACAATTCTTCTACTGGTCAAAGATGTAGGTTGAGCTGTCTGTGTCCTCTTGCCTCCCAGAAGAGAGAGCTACAAGAGAACCATTACCAGCAAAATTAATTATTTGTAATCAACCAACAAGTACATCAGATAGTGGTGTAAAACATAAAGACATACGTCCAAACAATAGGGTTCGCACGCCACTGTAACACGGGGACAAGCAAACGGTTCCAGTGCCAGCCCTGACCTATACGGAGGCGCGCATACCGAGCGGTGTCGCGGGCGCAGGCACGGAGATCGATGGCTGTAAGAGTAAACGTTTTAGCCTTGTTTGAGAAATGTTACTGGCTTTTAATATTGCAATTAATGCATTTATTGTGCAGATTCCTTTTAGTTCGTGAAATACGCCTGAAGATAAGATGCCGTTCTACATAACATCACGCCTTTTTCCCGAAGGGTTAGACAGAGGTTACTTCATAAACATAACATAAACATAACATCACGCCTTGTTTCCCCGAAGGGTTGGGCAGAGGTATACCTGTAGTAGGTATAGGTACACCCACATTTCGCCAGTTATGTTTAAGTCCCATGTAATAGGGGGCGAGCCTATTGCCATCAATCGGGCACAAATCCATACTCCGGGCTGCTACTGAGAAATTCCAGATAGAAAAACCCAATAACACTTTGCCCGACCCGGGAATCGAACCCAGGACCTCATGCTCAGCAGTAGCGCTTGCGACCACTAGACCGTCGTTTCTAACGTAAACTTTTCGATGATCACCTAATTTGCTATTGTTTTTACTAACTCAATGTTTAAAGTTGAAGCTACTTCTTAATTCATATCGGCTAGCTCTTCAGGAAGGTCTAACTGCCCAACGTAACGAACACCTCTAAGTAGGTACTGTCATGCGAGGAAGCTCCATTCCTTTCATATCTGACCTGGCCAGGGTGCTTAGACAGATGGCAATCGCTATCAACACGTTTTCTATTTCTACAATGATTTTCAACAGGATTTAAATAAGCTTTTCGGTAGCTTACCTATGCCAGTGCCATATATTTTTGAGTTTTCCACCATCTTTATCATTGATAGAATCTCACTTTGCTGGCCCTCTGTTTTGGAAGAGTTGCCGAACTTCACTGAGAATCTGTTTATTCTATCTTAGCATTTACTTGGTCAACTTACACAGTACCAAAGACGCAAAATGAGTGTCCAGATAACCTTTAGGACCACAAATATGACACGATTCTTGAAACTCACGATTCAAAACCACAATTATACACAATTGAGGTTGTCCACTGTTTTTGCCAGTGAACCTTATCTCTCATCGGCTCCCGTTTGAAACTCATAAGCGACACGCAAACCCATTGTTATGAGTTTATTGTGGTAACAGTTTAGCAATGCTATGAAATGAGTCGGTGACACCTGCGTTTTTGTGTTGCACTACTGCGGAAACAATGAGTTGATGGAGCTGTATAAGTTGTAGGAGAAGAGAGATTTAATCGTCTCATTTTTATCGGGTGAACTTGTCCTTTGACACCTGTTTATGTAGAAAAAGATCAGCTTAGATAGGGTTATTATTAACCGTCCGGATTTTTCCGGTTATGGCCGCCTTTTTGGCCCCCGTCCGGCTTTGTTCGCCCTTTGTACTGAGAAAGGAACGATTAAAAAGTAAAATGTCCGGCTTTAAATGGTAAACTTAGAACACTGTCTGTGTGTGGGTGAATGTTGCTGCACTTGCACATAACACAATAACCTTGATGTGGGTTTTTCAAAAGTATTGTGAGCTTCGAGAAAACATAACTTCATTTATCAGTATTTAAAAAAAAAAATGTAAAAAAAACCAGTAGCTAATATTTCTTTTTTAGGGATTTCGAGACGAATATTAATGATGTCTGGCCCTGAACAAGTTAAGTCTTAAGAACAAGAAGTCTCATATTAGACTACCATTTTGAAATCGCTAAAGCTTTTAAACTGCAGACAATCGTGATTATACTCAATGTGCCTAATGTGAGAGTAATTTTTTTCGTACATAATAATCCTAATGTCAGTTCGGTTACCAAATATCTTTGCGTAGGTATGAAATCTGAATTGCAAAATGTATTTTATGGCTACTTAAACTAATGTTGTAGGCGTAGAACATCTCAAATAAATACACCGAATGGTTTGAACACTTTGAACAAATTGATTTGTTCAGCCTCGGGGGACCTATGAGGGTCCTTTGTGTACTTACAACATTATTTGTAAGATATTTGTTGATCAAATCATCATTAAGAGACCTGTCCGTGGTTCTATTTGAAGTGAAGGTGGAATTCCTTTTGGGAGACTAATGGGCCTTCATGTTGGTTTCTTATAACTTATAAACATACATATTTTGGTTTATGTGTTTGAATATTAAACTAAGTTAATATTATTAATCTAACAACATCAAAACGTCGCTATAGAAAAACAATTACATACGTTCAACTCACATTAACAACACACACACAATAACATCACGCCTTGTTTCCCCGAAGGGTTAGGCAGAGGTGTGCCTGTAGCAGGTACACCCACATTTCGCCAGTTATGTTAAAGTCCCATGTAATAGGGGGCGAGCCTATTGCCATCAACCGGGCACAAATCCAGACTCCGAGCTGCTACTGAGAAATTCCAGATAGAAACATCCAATAACACTGCCCGACCCGGGAATCGAACCCAGGACCTCAAGCTCAGCAGTAGCGCTTGCGACCACTAGACCAACGAGGCATACACAACAACAAGCAAGTACACACAAAAAGTAGGTACTTATTTAATTTTCCCTCGGTAAAAAAATTATCATCTTAACTACCTTTATCTACGGACAGTTACATAATTGTTTATTTTATTGGGGCAAACAATGAGATTCATTAAATAACAAATACTTTTTCTTGTTCTTCAAGATAGATGTTAATTTATAGTTTATCATACAATGGTACTTAAGGAGTAGGTACCTACTAGTTACGCATTGCAATAAATACTTTATGTAAAAAAAGGAAATAAATAAACAAAATTGCACTCAAATCCAACTCAAGCGCACGAAAACAAACATTACCACACAAACTCTCACTGCACTGATTCACTCGATTCACTCTCATTCACGATCAAACTGAACTGAACTGAACCATTCGCTTCACCTTGAACTTTACCAGTAATTCTCGCACAACGGTAATCGCACGGTAGTGTGCGCGTGCGCTGCGGTATTAGTAACGCTCTCTCTTGGTAATTTAAATAATAATTTATTCGTTGATTGATTAATTGAGATTAGTAGTTATTGGGATTTTCCATCTGGAATTTCTCAGTAGCAGCCCGGAGTCTGGATTTGTGCCCGGCTGATGGCATTAGGCTCGCCCCCTATTACATGGGACTTAAACATAACTGGCGAAGTGTCGGTGTACTAAAGGTACACCTCTGCCTAGCCTTACGGGGAATACAGGCGTGATGTTATGTTATTCATTCATTATTGTAAAGATTTATTTAACAATATTGAAAAATATTTCTGATTGGATAAGTATATTTTTTTGGGAAAAATAATTAAAACTTTTAAAAAAAGCTAAATTTTTGATAAAACAAACTCCTCGATGCCAAGTTGACTAGAGTGACCACTCTCTCTACATTTCATAATTTTATTTTATTAATTTCAAGAAAAACTCCTGATTATTGCATTTTTTTTAAATATAGGAAAACAGTACCTACTAAATAGGAAATTGATAATATACATAATTATGTATAAGAAAACTCGCTGTTTAGTGCAGTAGTTTTCAAATGATGACAAGAAATCTCGAAGAATGCAAAAAAAACTGGATTTATTTCTAGTCCCCAATCACGGCAACATCAGCTTCTCGTCTCCTCTCGTTCCATCAGACGATACGCATCAACTCTAAAGCGGCAGTGATCTACTGAACCAGTTCGTTCACCTTGACCTTATACGTACTTACAATAAAAGGTAGCGCCCACTGTGATTAGCGGAGCGATTTAATGTGTTTGTTGTTATCACTCAGTTTTGGGTATTTAAACGAAAATAGGCAACAATCAAGAATGCATTAATGATTAAGAACAGCTTTTTGCTCGATAGTAAAAAGGGCTGTCTTATTCAACGAGTTCACATGGGGCCCACACAACCTTGCCACTACATCAAAAAATATTATGGAATACTAGCTGCCCGTGACTCCATCTGCGTGTAATTTTTATTTCTCTTGTTTAGTCCTTCTCTTGGACCCAGGCTACCTATTCTGTCAAATATAATAAGTGGTTTAGGCGTGAAAGGGTAACAGACGGATAGACAGGCAGAGTTACTTTCGCATTTATTATAATACTAGCTGTTGCCCGCGACTTCGTCCGCGTGGTTATAAAGATATGAAGTTTAATGATGTTTAACGCAAACTATTTTTATATTTCAGTCAACAGAAAATGCTTATCACATTAAGCAACTTTTTTTACGGCACCAATTAGAAAAAAAATAGGTTCAATATAAACGCCCATCCAGTATCGCTTCGTTCATGGACATAGCGTAACCTTTACAACTGAGAGCGAAAGCATAACTTGCACTTTCGTGAATGAAACTCCTATTATGTATGTTATGCCTTTTATGATGAACAGGTTTTGATCTGCAGTTGACCGCCTTTTACCGCTGGGCTCAGAGGCAGCATAAATGGGCGTATTGAATACTGGTGATCTTGATTTACCGCACCAGTCATTCAATGAGATTTTATTGCTCTTTTCTGTATCCTAACATTAATATTATTAAAACAGTAGGTATACCGTATACTAAATATAATTATCATATTTTTAAGGCTGACTGTATCAACCTCAAAAAGATGGAGATGTATTTTTTTATGTATTTCACCCATATATATTTTTTATTTTGTATTTATTCTGCATCTATCTATCCGTGACAACACTGCAGGCCCTATCAGAATACCAGGGCTTCAACATTTATTTTTAAATGTCGCAGCATCATGCTGAGATAGGAGCCTTTTGGCCTCAGTTTTTATTGTTTTTCTTTTGTTTATGTTTTTATGAGTGTGTTTTATTTTTTTAATTTGTGATTTCCTTTGCAAGTCTCAATAAATATTTTTTCTTTTTTTCTTTATTTACTGTACAGCTCCCAGAAATCATTTAATTGTTTACAATATTTGTTATATCAATATTTTTCTTTTCGTGTGGTTAGTGACTAACCTAAAGTCAGAGGTTTTATGCCGTCCATGGACTATCTATCAGGCTTCCTCACGATGTTTATATCAATGTGGAGTCACAAAACACACACCCCACACACACACTCCCCCCCACACATACACACACATTGGGTTCTTAATTGTAGGTACACATTGATACAGTATTATGGAACTCAAATTGTTAATAATCAAATGAATTCTTGTCGATGTATACTTCTTTTTGAGGCTGATTGTGCGTAGTTGTAAAAATACGAAACAAAACCTGATAATAAGTATTACTTCCCTACAAATTGAGGTCTGGTGAAAGCATTTTAATAGACAACTTAATTCAGTTTTGCTGGAACACAAAAAGACTATTAATGAAACGCCAATACACTTGAATAAATATTACAACAACAACAAAAACTGTCAATGAAATACTTTTTCAGCGCCAACACGATTTCAATAACCTTTTACATTAAATATTAGCAATCTAACAAAAACTATCAAACGTGTTGGTCTTACAATAGTTGTCCCAATAGTGTCAGAAGTAGTGGACACCCTATGCGTTGGGTCAAGGTGCGTTGACATGCTGTGATATTTTCGTATCTAACGTAACTTTTGATTTAAATAAACCTATAACCGGTAGTAACTCGTATTTTTCAGTGGTGTCTATACCTATTAAATCAATAAACCAAAGAATAATTAAAACGTTATACGACCCAAAGAAGTCGTCGATTTCAACGAAAATTACTTATAATTAAACGTTTAAAGTATTTCGATTGGGAAAATACAAAAATGAAAAAAATAGATCGATCTGTTTTTGTTCTCAAAATTGGTTAAGGTAGGCGCCTTCCAATCAATTTAATGATAACAATTATGACATTTTTTGATAACAATTTATTCGATTCATAATAATCGAATGCGACCGAATGGAATAGATGATTTATCGATTTAAGACGCCCATAGCAAATTGTTAATATAGGCGCCTTTAAAAAATATGTCGTTATTTTATAAACAGGAAATATTAAAAAAAATCTGTTCCCTATTGTATTTTTTTTTTTGTTTAAATCCTACGAGAACAATCAAAATAGGATTCTTTGAAATTAAATCAATAATTGTTGCTTAAATTACTCATCATCATCATTATCAGCCTACAGCAGTCCTCTGCTGGACATAGGCCTCTCCAATTGCACGCCATTCAGCTCGATTCTCGGCAACTCTTATCCAGCCGCTACCAGTCACCCTGCGAAGATCGTCGCTCCACCTAGCCTGAGCCTAAATGACTACCTACATCCAAAATCAATTTATTTGGGTACCTACTTACCTACGTTAAAGCACAGTCTTATCATAAATAATAATAATTAGCCCGTATTGTCCCACTACAGGGCAAAGGCCTCCCTTTCCTTTTTCCACCCAACCCGATCCTGAGCCAATATGGACCAATCCCTCCTAAAAGCATCAAGTTCGTCCCGCCATCTACGCCTGGGTCTTCCACGAAGCCGCTGGACGTTTTCAGGAACCCATGTTGTAATGGTCTTAGCCCACAATGCATCCGACATGCGGCAAACGTGTCCAGCCCAGTCCCACTTGAGCTTGGCTGCTTTTTGGGTGACGTCAGCGATTTGTGTCTTAGAGCGCAGTATCGTGTTCCGTATCCGGTCGGTAAGTCGAACTCCAAGGATACTACGCTCCATCGCTCGCTGGCAAACCTCGAGCCCAGCCCTCTGTTGAACTGTCAAAGACCAGGTTTGAGCGCCGTATGTAAGGATAGAGAGAATGCACATGTCCATTAATTTGCGTTTATGGCAAATTGGAAGATCTCCTTTCTTAAGGGTTTTCATCGACCAATAGCTCTTCCAGGCGTTTTAGATCATGCAATAGTTATTTTCAGCATCTATATTAATATTATAATGGTTTCATACATTTAACAAAATTTTTTTTTTTTGGTTTTGAAATTAACTAACTAACTTCTCCCGCTCTGGGCGGAGCGGGAAGGCACGGCGTGTCAGACTCTTACTGATTAAAACCCACCCGTGTTCCTTCAGTTGTCATGTCGCCAGGGGCCACGGTATCCCTTTCAGAATTTCCTGCGACCCCGGCAGGCATCGGCCCTAGCGGACCTCGTCAGTTCTGCTGACATCTCTTTGTGGTGCTCGTGGAACACAACGCGCCGTCGACTCGGGCCTGGTCCTTATCGGACGGCGAGCTACCCATTGCTCACTGTCCGCAAGCCCGCGTCTACGGTGGTCGGGAATAGGCCTGCGACTACGGACGCCCTGGGCGTCTCCTGCGGCGGTTAGGGGCGTGAGGGCGCGAAATTTGCCGCTCCCTGACGCGTTCCACCTCCTCCTTCGCGAGCATTACTGCTTCGCAGAATGCCCTCTCGCTCCGTACCATGGCCTGGACCAGGGCTGGACGCGAGAGATCACCGCCATCGATTGAGGACACGATGATGCTCCGCCCAAGCCGGGCTCCATCGTATCGCATCATCGTATCGCCGGAGGTCACGGTGGAGCCCGTGACCTCCGGCGATCCAAACAATAGTGAACAGAAACCTCCCGAAACAACTGTGTCCAGTGAGGACTTGCGTCAGGCGGAAGGTGCTCTAGCCACTCCTCAAAGAGGGTACTTATCGCCGCAATTTTGGCGTGCCCAATGGTTTCATACCTACGCATAAATTGCGTGTATGGAACTTTAGTAGTAAATCATTCAATCATAAAAATAAATTAATCATGCATGAGTGTACAATTTTCATGTATTTTTTTAATAAGCGCTTCTATTTACCTGACTATTAATAAGTTAACAGGTGTCAACCAGTTAACTTATTAATATTTATATTACAATAATAATAATATTGTGATTTATCAGACGATATCCATTAATTACAGCAAGGTGATCGACTTGCGTAAAATTATCATAATAGATCAAAATATACGATAAATTAGCAAACTTTAACAGTCGTTTTTCAAAAGTTTGAACGAATAAGGAAGCAAAGTACTGTAATAAAATTGTGAACAAAAATACACTGATTTGCATTTAATAATTTTTTGCTTGTTTTTGATTCTACATCTACATCCGTGTTTAAAAAATTGCGCTTTATTGTCTGTGTCAAATTCACTTTGTACCAAGTTCTTATGCACTGTTGGGGGCATGGAATGTTGTTTACATTTTCCACATTGACATCATAACTAATGATGAGAACTTCTGACTGGACACTGATTTTATTAACCTCTCGAATGCCGTAATTACAGACACAATTAAAAAACCATTGTGTCTCGTGTAGAGCTACGTTCCGACATACCAAGGGTTAAGCTCTGGATGAATTTCTACAGAGGTAGGTCCCTTCATAAAAGCCAGGCGATCTATTAACGTCTTTCTTCTTTGCAGCCCAAACACAATTTTAGCTTTCCCTTAATTAACTTTGACGGTTTTCGCCAACGAATAATAAAAGTCGTTTTCGCAAACTTTTGAATGTTCTCATTTGTCTCTATAGATCATTGATTGAATTCCTTTCCATATCTCCTTTAAAAGTTGTCTCCAACATACTT
This sequence comes from Agrochola litura, assembly GCA_949152395.1. Lineage (NCBI taxonomy): Eukaryota > Metazoa > Arthropoda > Insecta > Lepidoptera > Noctuidae > Agrochola > Agrochola litura. The sequence continues at coordinate 23,503,258 of OX424503.1, read as the reverse complement.
TGGGAACTGCGAGACTGATCATGTTATAGTTTGTCTAGTGCATATCTAAACGAATATTTTAAAGAGGTAAAATTGTTTTTAAGATGTAATCTCTGGAAGTACTGATCCAATTGCAAAAAATCTGTTACTGATAGAAAGCAAGCTACTGCCGAGTGCCATTAGATACGTTTCATGGTATAGTTGAATGACCACGCGGACGGAACTTGCAGAAGCTAGTAAAATATATGTTGGTAAACTTAAGCTCGATAAACAACGTTTGGGGGATCCAAACTCTCCTTTTCAAACACATCTGACATTCTGACATCCGTGTACCAATCGTGACAATACGTTTAAGTGCTCGGAATGAGGAAGATCTTCGACCTTGACCTGACCATTGTTACCACCGTGACTGACAAATGTTTGATTGTTTGATCTCATCTCATGCTGTACTCTGTAAAGTACTTCATTTGTTATCTTTCTTTGTTGATCTGATGGCTACGCATCACGATCGCACCTTACGACTCATCACTTGAGGGATCGCATTGAGAAAAAAAAAATACAATTGCTACTCAAACGTTTTAAAAAATGCAAATCTACGCGACGTTGTTTATACATGTCAGGTAGGGTCTTCATAGTTAAATATTATCTATTGATTGATGGGTCTATGAAAATAGAGACTTGGGCAAAACGGACTGGAAAGTTGCATCAACTTCATAAGTAATTACTTGAGGGTACTATCCCAAAAGCGCCCAAGAATAGTTGTAATTATGTCTAGGGTACATAGAAATAATTACATTCTTGGGTGCTCTAATGTATTCGGTAACTATAGGCAAATAATAAAAATCTTTAGTAGACAACCATGAGTATACTATTCAAATCATCTATTTTATACACTGAAATACCTCGACCTATATCTGAACAAAAGGAACATAAAAATAAAGTTATCTAGTTATTTATTCCGTGTTGTTTTTATGTCCATCGTCACCCAAGGGCCAAGGCGTATAGATACTCATTTATCATAGTTTTTACACTGATATAATAATTATCCTATGTACACACAATTATGTCGTAACCTTCAGTAACTGATAAAACGTGTTAACATTATTATGAAGTTCTTTTGTACTCACAATGTATGCTGTAATGAGGAGTTTGTATGCAAGAATGTTATAAAAATAAGCACGCAATGGAAAAAAATAAGCAAAAACATGAATTGTAAAGAAGATGATTGTGTTTGTGATAGCTCCTAAAACAAACTTTGCAAAAATAGACCTGAGATTTGAAGAGCCGTTTCATGGTTTGTTGGACCTCCGGTCATATTCCGCATCAATCGATTTTAATTCCATCGGAGCCAATATAATCAGAAACAGGGGAGGTCCTAAAACACTATCCCGTGAAACCCCTTTGCTTTAAAATTTCCTTACTGATGTTATTATAACTCATTTTTGCGATGCAAAGAGTAACAACTAAGGAATATGAAGATATTTGGCTGCAGGATATTGATACTATCCAATTTGTTCAGCAAGCAAGAAGTATGACAGTATCAAAAGCTTACGAAGAATTTTTTACTAAGTTTTTTTTATAACTCATTCATATTAACCCAAACATCATCTTGAAAAGCAATTTACTAATCAATCTCAGTACCTAATGAATTTGTATATTTTGTAATACTCGATAATGCAATTACATAAGGCTTCACTTTATCCAATATATTTATTACAAAACCATAATTGCAAGTCAATCAAAATACAAAAATCGTGAGGCTACCAGCTACGATTGAGTATTTATACTCTAATGTATTTGTTTTAACCTTAAATAGGCAGAAACTATAACCTCAAAACATCATAACAAAAGCCATAATTAGCCACAAAGCTATGAAATTATTCATTCGTGTTGCGTGAGCAAATGTAATTATATCAATTGGCAAATTAACGCATTGTTTTACACTTAACCGTCGGTAAAGAAGATAAACCATGTTTAGAGAAGATAATTATTTTGTTCGTCGTTCTTTATTGTTGTCATTGAATCAATTGGTCTTGCATTCCTTATTAGTTAGTTGCACCAATTTCTCCAGTTACGTACTTCAGTCTATAAAAAGTGATACTTATAATTTTGAATAATATAATGTGCACTAGTTTTGTATAATTTCTTAAATTGCAATTTCGTCTAAGTTTGAATTACTCCTTCAATTTATTAGCCTTACACATTGTGCATCTATTACATAATTAAATAAAACAAAACACACTCGTGCACTATGTGAACAAGCACAATTAATCAAATAGTTAAATAGACGCATTGAACTCAAACGGCTCCAGTAACCCTGGTAGTTGGTAGGACCTGTAACCGATCAGGCTGCGTCTGTGACCTCTGCGTAATTGACTATTGTGGCCGATGCAGAGAGAAGATTCATTAGGGCTTTGTTGTATGCGTTATTGAGATGACGTATAAGTATGAGTTTATGCAAGGTTGAAGCTGATATGATTAAGGGGTTATGTCCGTTGGTGGTCATGGCCAATCTGATTCTCGACAGTTACGAGTTCTGATTAGTTATTCTCTCGTAGTTTCGCTTATTATCTACGAGAAAAAAGAAGGAGCCTTTAGGCACTTTGGTAGCGTCTTCTTAGCTTGTTGATGGCAAGCTAAATTGATTCAGCACAGAAATTGCCTACGAGTTTGGCGCCATCAGTAGTGTCCATCAGTTGCAGCTACCTGCAGGCAGCAGGGCTCGTAGGACAATAAAACACAGACAAAACTTTGATTATATGCATTTGAAAAATCATGTCATTATCACGAATCTATTTCTGTACCTTTTTTTTTTTTGGGTGGTTAATTATCAAATAACTTCTCCCGCTCTGGGCGGAGCGGGAGGGCGTGTCAGACTCTTACTGACTAAAACCCACCCGTGTTCCTTCGGTTGCCCTGTTGCCGGGGGCCACGATTTCCCTATCGGCTTTCTTCGAACCCTCGGCAGGCATTGGCCCTAGCGGACCCCGTCAATTCTGCTGACATCTCTTTGAGGAGCGCGTGGAACACAACGCGCCGTCGACCCGGGCTTGGTCCTTATCGGACGGCGAGCTACCCATTGCTCACCGTCCGCAAGCCCGCGCCTACGGTGGCCAGAAATCGGCTCGCGATTCCCGCCCCGGGCGTCTCCTCCTGCGGCGGTTAGGGGCGTGAGGGCGCGAAATTTGCCTCTCCCTCACGCGTTCCGCCTCCTCCTTCGCGAGCATTACCGCTTCGCAGAAGGAGGTGACGGCCTGCCATTTTACTATTTCTGTACCTGACGTTATCTCAACATTATTTCGAAGACAAAACATAGTAATTACAGAGCTAGATTCATGTTCAGATCTTGACATATTAGCCTAGCATAGTGACCTGACAGCCTACTTTGAAACACCGGCATTACTTGACAATAGTCTCCGACAAGTAATGACCGATGATATAAATTATACGAAGAATAATTGCTACAAATTATAACATGCACAAAAACATTTATGAAACGCAATCACGCTGACGATTAGGATTGTTTCGACATCAGCTGAGATGCAAGGCAACTTTTTGAGAAATAATTAGTGTATTTAAAAGCTTACATATGTGTGCTTCATGTTTCTTCTCATGTGAGATTATTAGTTAATGCTTGAACAAGGTTGATGTTTTGATCGCGTGGGTAACAATCTTGAACTGTGTACAGACGCTAGTACAATCTGTCAAATTTATTTAGTATATTTTCAACTTTATCGCTGAAGTTTAAGGTTCAAAGTTGATTGGGAAAATTTGACAGTTTCGGGTAGCTTGATGTGCTGGCGTCTGTATATCAGTATCTAATCATCTCTGTCATTATGGAAGTTGTCTGTATGTAGGTCCTTCTTTGGTATCTGAGGCCTAAGAACGGAGAAGTCCGTCACTAAGAACATGTAGATGTAGATGCTTATTCTAATGAGGTATCTCAAAAGTGGGTTTGTTTTTATTAAGTTTAACTATTTTAATTACATAATGCAATAATGCTTAATCGAGTAAACTGTAAACGTATAACTTTAATTAAGTAAAGTAGTGTTCAGTAAAGAAGTTGATATACTGTTCCATATTTTTCTTATTTCATCGAAAACAATTGACGATGTTTATTATTGAACCCATGTTTATAAATAGATAATTGTTATCAAAATAGTTCTGCTTGGAAGTGTTATTGCTTTGTTTTGTGACCTATTGGTTTTTATAAAAGGTTACTCACAACTACTAATAGTCAATAGCCGTTAAAGATCGCAAATTACATTCATAGCGCCGTAAGGCGATGTTTTTGTTGTAAGCTTAGCGAGAATCAAAGCTGACCAGCGAGATGTTCTATTTCCTGTCAGTGTGTGATGTTAGTAATAATAATGTGTCAAAATAAGAATTAATAGAACAAGTAAAAAACCAATGATTTTAACACACCAAGGCTCTCTGTCTCTTCAATATAGACAGCATGTTATAATCCTACTATATATACATAATATATCCTACTTAATAATTAATCTTAATCCTATAAAGTCCTAACTAATATTATAAATTCGAGAGTGAGTTTGTTTGTTTATATGTTTGTTTGTTTGTTACGCTTTCACGCTAAAACGGCTGAACCATGATCTGGGTTAGCACATAAGATACTTTGTATCCCGATATTCCCACTGGATCAAGACTTATGCGGGTGAAACAGCGGGGCGTTGCTAGTAATATTTAAAGTTTGGATGTTTGAATGTTCGTTACTCAATCACACAAAAACGGCTGAACGGATTTAGATTAAATTTCGGCCACAGATAGTTTATAACCTGGATTAACGCACAGGATACTTTTTATCCCGGTAGTATGTCCCCGTGGGATAATTTCCGATATTCACGCGGGTGAAGTCGCGGGCAAAAGGTAGTCATAAGTAAATATTGAGGAAGTTGGTGTTTTTATGTAATGTGTAGCATCTTATTTTAAATGATATGCACATATTGTGCTTTAATGCATAATCATCGGGCAAATAGCTCTTGATAGCTGCTAATTTTATCCCTAATGACTCAAAAACTATTAGAAGAGTATGCGGAAGACCCTCGTCATTGCGAAGAATGTGTTAATCTCAACAAAAACACAGCTCAGCCCTCATTCAGACCTCGTCTCATTTTTTATCAAGTTCAATTTTATTGTTAACACTCCGACAAATTGCCAAAAAAAAAAAACCGTCCGTGGTTTCCCTTAGCGATATTGTTCTACTAATTTCCGTATGTGGAATCTGTTTGCATTCATATGTGATGTATGACTCATCTCCAAAACATTTTAGACACGGTTGAACTTCACGTTGTTTGTTACTTCATTGTTATGTCAGCTCGCTCGATTATGTGTCTATCAATTGACGTATGATCACGAGTTGAGCCTAAAGGTTTTGTTAAGTTTTATGTAAATCTATAAATTAGTATTTAAACACTCGGATCACGTTTGGCTTAGATGTTGTATGCTTCACGTTTATCTATGTACTTAGTAGTAGTGACCCCATCACCAATCTAAGTATGTACAAGTTCATCTGTATCATCAGCTCTTAGCAGTCCACTGCTGGTCATATGCACCTTGAATCGCACAACTCCTAAAACGATCAATGGTCCCACTCTTACTTATCCATTGACAGCCATCCTGCTCACTCGTATTATAAAAGAGTGAAATTATAAGGGTATGCGGGATATACGAGTATATGTTTCTATCTAGCTGGCCCCCCTGAGCCACAGCAACGAAACCGATGTAACGGTGTACCGATGTGGTAAAAAAGGCCCCGCTGGATAGAAAAAAACTTACGAATGTAATTTCTGGTGTATTATCCAAGGTTTTTGAAAAAAAATAAATCATTAGAAAAAACATTGGAAGGAGATCTCCAATAAAATTTTCCGTATATACCGTAGAAACCGATATTAAATGCCATTTCTGTGTAAGTAGCGGAGGTACATAGAACATTTTCGTTCGATTGAACAAGTACGTTCAATAAGCTAACAGTCTACATCGGTTTCGTTGCCGCAGCTCAGGGGGGCCAGCTAGATAGAAACATTATGTGGGATATGGCTTAAAATCTTACTTGTCAGTATGTAAACAGTCTTTTAATTTTAATGACTGAAGTTGTTTATGAATGAACTTAGTGAGTCCTCAATGAATCTTTGTTCAATACCTGATGTTGTGGTCATACAGTCTGAACAAAAACTGATATGTTTATAATAATTAAGCTAAATGGCCATGGTCTAGAGGTTTCGATAAACGGTAGCACAAAGAGTTTAACAGCATTATATAAACTTCCTCATGAATAGTTTGTCGGAAGCGACCGCCCGACCGTGTGTGCACGTATTGTGTAGGAATATAACTAAATTGAGATATAATTGTCGCTTCCTAAGTTTTTCTGTGTAGTGTTAATTATTTAAGTCTAAACAAGTTTTGTTAATCGCAAGCGTTAATGACTTAATGATTTACTGTGAAGGGAAACATCACGATGAAACATAGAGATATTTTTTTTTTAAATCGCCAACGTTAAACAGATAGAAGCTGGCATTATCGTTTTAGCGGCACTTTGCTCGTGACCCATTATTTTGTTGAATACATCAATAACCATACTTATTACCTACTTTTCTTGCATTGAAGTGAAGGGAAGGGTGGGCGTTTTTGGGGGACTGTCTTATGTAATTTTGACGTTCGAAAAGTGCTGATTCTCAGCTTAGTTTGAATAAATGACTTTTGAATTTTGAATTTGAATTTTGAATTCCATATATACGAACATTTTCAAACTATTCGTTCTCATTTCCAATTCTAATTGCTCCCATTTCAAACGCAGAATCCCTTCAATCTCCCTCTTGATGATATTAGTCACCTATTGATTCTTATTTTTTTAAATAATTTTCCTGTCTTTTCAGTTATAGGCCTCTCCTTATTTTTCAAGAGAGGCATGACTAGACATGCAGATTATAGATCACGGATGTCTCTGAATGCCTAATATGTCTATAGGGACCACACGCTAAGTGGACTCAAATTAGATGTGGGAAGATAACTCGGTGATAATTGATATATCTCACAATCATGCATTGTTGGGCCATGTCAGTATTTGGTTTTACAGTTTGCAATGGATATTTGAATTACCAAATTTCTTGCTGGTTTCCATCTAGAAAATCTTTATATTTGCATTAGTTATTTCGGAGAATGATGTGACTTAACTATTAAAGTTGGTTTAGTAATACCCATTAAAGTTAGTATTCATTCTAAGTATTTATTCTTTTATTAATAAATTTTAAACAGTAGCACATATTGTTTTTAGGTTACAATATAACGAAATTGTCAGCTGAATGTTATCTTCTGAGATACAGGCCTCGCCTAGTATAGAAGATAGAGTCAATATCCTAAGTAAACCTCTCTTTACCACCACTAATGCTGCTGGATTATTATTATTTAATTTGCACTATATTAGTATACTTACCTAGTATTAAGCACTATTACTATGTAATCCTAGTTGCTATGCTGGTGAGAAATAAACTATTTATATGCATATCCATATATTCTCTTCTTGTTCTCACAGACTAATTAATAGTCTAAATTTCTTTCTCATTTATTCTTTCGCAGGTCTGCTGGAAGAAATTTATTAAGAAATAAGCAGTACCTTTGTACTCTAAATTATAATTATGTCGTTTCTCTATGTATTTTACTGTGTGTACATAAATAATAAGATAAATAAATAAATATTTTATTTTATTTTATTTATTCTGAAGGTATCATGGGCCACATCTTTAGTGACAATAACATCACTTATCATTTAGATTGCATACAAAGACATCTTTCGTGAAATGTATTAATTGATTACATTTGATTTAAAGTTTTAATTGACTTAGAACTATTTAGTTCTTCTTTACCGGAGACGTCCCGTCCCAGGCTAGATACAGGTTCCTATTGTTTTTCTACTCCCTCTTTTTCAGTCTATCGATTATCCCCCTTATTACGTCTTCGTCTGTATTTTTATTTTCGTATGACAAAGTCTAATATTCATCTCTTCTTCTGTTTCCAGGTGTACCATATGTGCGACGGGCTGGGTCGTCAGTTCAGCTACAAGTGCCCCAACATGACGCTGTTCCAACAACGCATGCTCATCTGTGATCATTGGTACATGGTCAACTGTTCCATGTCCGAACGGGATTATACCGCTAACTTGCTAATAGGTAAGTCTTTATATAGATTTTTTTTTTCAAAATTATTATAGCCTATTATAATGAAACCATAAATAAAAGAGTAACCATGGAGTTTCTTGCCGGCTTTTCATAGGAAACGGCCAACTGGAGCCGTGCACCTAGCTTCTGACGTTTTAAAACTGCCGATGTAAGTTTATGTGAAATAAAATTTTGAATTTGAATATTTTCAGCATGAATTTGTTAGTCCTGACTAAATAGACTGATAGACTATGACAGTGGTAATCACTTTTAAAGCGTTTCGTATTTAAATGAGACTGACATAAGGTTTTCAGAACCTTAAAAGACCTTACTTAACAGCCTGTGCACACGATGCATTGCGGCGGCGCACAGTGGGCCCATACTGAAAATTAGTGCACTTAGGCAACAAAGTTCCAATATCGATGCGATTTTTTTTTATATGACGTGTTATGATATTCCTGACAACTTTTACTCCTATAAAATTTCTTCTAAAGTTGATAGTTTGTCTTGAAAAAAATGAATTAGATTTTTTTGTATGGTGCGAATCACGTTTAATTTTTTTTCTTCAATTGTGCGAATATGTTGGGTGTGTGGCGTGAATATATGATAGCTAGAGTTATTCTCTATCCACGAAAAAAAAAAATCTGCGCCGGCCATCCGCGGCAGCGCGAGTAATCATTCGGTAAAAAAAAAATTGTTTTGTAAGAATTTTTTTGCCATTTCAAATAAATTCAAAGTACATTTTTGGCTCATTTGGCTGTTTTAGCCTTCTTTTTAGTTAAATATATAGTTTTAATAGCGCATAGGTACTTATAACTAGTAATTCTGGTAGAGATTTTGTTATTATTGCATGTTATCGGTAGCACTTGCATTGTGATTAATGACTCATTTGTTTGTGCGCTCGGCTAAGCGCATAACAAACGAGTCACCGAAAAATGCTTGTCTCTGATTGGCTGTGTTATTTTTTTAACTGCACTTGATCTATTGTTGAATAAATATCGTAATAAGTTTCAGGTTATACTAATTTTGTTAATGATAGGTGAACATACACCGAATCTTCATATGCAGTGAAGAAATTCCTTGTTTGTAAATTTCTTCACGAAGTGGTTTGGAAGTCAAAGCGTCTAAATTATTCATTTCGCTCGGTTTTGCCAAGCAAATGGGACACGTTGCATATGATGGTACTTCAGCAATAATATTGGCCACTTTTCCATCAATCATGGTCATATGCAATTCATGTGATACAATAATATTTCCACACTGTGTAGATATTAGTTCATCAATTTGTTTTTTCATCTCAGACTCTTCAGACTTTATAAAATCAGCTGTCTCCGAAGTGAAGGTGAACTTCACTGGTCGACAGTACAGAGTTGAGCAAGGTGTGGGGTTCTCCCAAACTATATTTTCATACCCAGATGATGGGCTAGTAGACACTAGCCGAAGAGGGACGATGCTTATCATGACTACTGTTGAATCATCGAACTCTGTAGCTGTGTTTGATGTTTTCTGTTTATAATTACTCTGCGACGAAGAACCATCAAGTCCCCATTTCCAGGTCAACTTGAGTTCTTCATTATGAGACCTACCAACAGAATTCATATCTAGTAAAATCCTCTCCACAGTGTGGTCTAATAGCGCTTGCAATTTAATCTGAGCTCCTTTTTCGGTAATCTCCATACTCTCTTGTGGTGGGTAACATCTTTTCTTGGCATTTACAAGCTTTGGATAAGATGGAAAGGCAGCACAGTTTTCTTCTTTCAAAAATTGTCGAAGAGCTAAGTACTTCTATTTCGAGAGCGCAACTGATGTATAAAGAGCTAAACACTTATCTTCAGAGACAGTACTTAAGCTCTGCTTTTTGAATAGTCGCTCGTCTACTTCGGATAGTGCATCTGGATTACTGGAAAGGTATTCGACCACTTTTGCCAGATTCGTTTTGCCATTGTCTTTTAATTTTGTTATGTACCAGTGCTGCAACTCTTCCTCGGAATTTTCTTCTACTATGGAAGTAGAACGTCTTTTTTTTTGCTTATTTCTTAACTCTTCGAACGGTTTTCTGTGCTCCTTTTCTGTAGATGTTCCCGCTTCCGCAGTACATATTGCAAGAGTAGGAACATGGGAATCTATATCCACAGGCTCAGGTAAGGCTGCGTCCGAAAAGCCCATCTCTCTCAGGTCAACACTGTCACAAACAGGCCAGTTGATGTTTTTTTCCAACCACTTGCGATTACTTACACGATTCATAAAAGTTTTTTGATTTCTACTTGACACCATCCACTTTTTATTTAGATTTACACAAAAAAGTCGACAGAACTCCTTGATTCGGTTCTTGTCTTCTTCAGAAACTTCGGTAGTCAAGACAGAAATGATACTTTCATATAGAAACATGATTTTTCAGATCACCGCCACTTCTTAACTTCACAAAAAGATCTAGGTTGGTACAAAATCCAGCCATAGCTCTAATGTAAATATAAAAATAAAAGTATTTCACTGTGTTCACAATTAAGCGACAAGAGCGAAACTAGATGGACTTAATGAATGTCTTTATATTTATAGTCAGTGTTAATTACTCAGTGGACATAACAGTGAGTGAAAATTATTCAGCCAATCAGAGACGAGCATTTTTCGATGACTCATTAGTTATGCACTTAGCCGAGCGCACAAACAAATGAGTCATCAATCACAATGCAGGTGCTACCAATAACAAGCAATAATAACTAAATCTCTACCAGAATTACTAGTTATAAGTACCTATGCGCTATTAAAACTATATATTTAACTAAAAAGATGGCTAAAACAGCCAAATTAGCCAAAAATGCACTTTGAATTTATTTGAAATGGCAAAAAAATTCTTACAAAACAATTTTTTTTTTACCGAATGATTACTCGCGCTGCCGCGGATGGCCGGCGCAGATTTTTTTTTCGTGGATAGAAAATAACTCTTGCTATCATATATTCACGCCACACACCCAACATATTCGCACAATTGAAGAAAAAAAAATTAAACGTGATTCGCACCATACAAAAAAATCTAATTCATTTTTTTCAAGACAAACTATCAACTTTAGAAGAAATTTTATAGGAGTAAAAGTTGTCAGGAATATCATAACACGTCATATAAAAAAAAATCGCATCGATATTGGAACTTTGTTGCCTAAGTCCATTAATTTTCAGTATGGGCCCACTGTGCGGCGCGATGGCGCGGCGCCGCCGGAACAGTGTCGCTGCGGCGTTCTACATGCAAATATCTGTGGTATGCTACACGGTGCGTTCCGACGTCGCACCGGCTTATTGGTTTCGGATTCCGGGCGAATGGACCATTTGAATAAATATTATTTTTTCTTAAGGTGATTCGTACGAAGTTAATTTATTTGTAGGCGAATCGATTCTTGGAGCTGTCGATTTGTCTACAAATAAATGAACTTCGTGCGAATCGCCTCAAGAAAAAATTATATTATTTAAAAGTGTCGATTCGACCGTTTCGGGCGAGTAAATTCGGGCGAATTACCAATAAGCCGTCGCGCCGCACGTACACAAGAATTGCAGCCCGCGAGCCGAGGCGGGCAGGGATGTACGCGGTGCGACACCAGAGCGGCACCGCTGTTGTTTGTGCGTTGTCAAAAACACAAATGTTTAACAGATAACATTACTGCGCCGCAGCGCCCGAGTGATCGCCAATGCGGCAAAATCTTTGCGGTGCGGCGCCGCAATGCATCGTGTGCACAGACTCTAATGCGGCGAAATCTTTGCGGTGCGGCGCCGCAATGCATCGTGTGCACAGATTCTAATGCGGCGAAATCTTTGCGGTGCGGCGCCGCAATGCATCGTGTGCACAGACTCTAATGCGGCGAAATCTTTGCGGTGCGGCGCCGCAATGCATCGTGTGCACAGACTCTAATGCGGCGAAATCTTTGCGGTGCGGCGCCGCAATGCATCGTGTGCACAGACTCTAATGCGGCGAAATCTTTGCGGTGCGGTGCCGCAATGCATCGTGTGCACAGACTCTAATGCGGCGAAATCTTTGCGGTGCAGCACCGCAACGCATCGTGTGCACAGGCTCTATGTCAGTCGCATTCATTTATTTTTTTACTTTTCTATCATCGTTATCGCCAATAGAATATAATTGGATGGAGTCGTTACGTATAATCTCTTATGAGGGAGATAGATAATTTCGCCACCACTGATCGCCTATGGCACAACAAGAAAAAACATTTTGTGTAGTAAGAGTGAAAAGATATTTGCCAGGATCTTGCTACAAGAAAAATTCTGGATTCACGGCATCTAAAAAATTACAAAAGTTCTGCAAGTTTGATAGAAAAAATAATACAAGATTTACTGCTAATGGCTTTGGTTGATGTACGAGTATGCTTTATTATTCCTAAATCATGTTGCCAGTCAAGACTGCTTTGTAGTTCCATTCAATACGACCCAAACAAAGGTTTATAGCACCATGAAATACCTCTATTATCGAAGTGTCGTTGTTATTATTCAAACGTGTACGTTTATTGGTTCGTACTATATCAAGTTTCTAAATTAGTTGACCAGATATTGCATAATAGGCAGTTTACTACGTCGCCTGCATTATGGGCAGTTGGGCCAAGGAGATGTTACTCTGAATTGCCGTAGAAACCTTGATCTGCGTTGAATCTGTGGGTTGAAGTGTTAGGTGGGCTGCAGACTGCGATACAGAGATGGTGACAGTAGATAGGCCTATCTTTACTTTAATGCCGTTTTTGGTAAACGAATCTTATATCTCGTAGGAGTTATTGAACTTAGTTGTTCCAGTGTGCTGCTCGTCATTATTTAATTACTGGTTATCTCAGTAAATCGACAAGTAGTCCCACTAGTTGGGAGCAGGCATCAACAATCTCAATAATTCCTACATTTCCATCACATTGACATGATTTTAAATCAAGCCTTAAAGGAGTGAAACATGCTCTTTGTTATTACTATTGTTATCTACAACAATACAAAACTTAAAATTAATTTGTTTTAGCGAATAGGTATACTTACGTTACGGAATACTCATACATAAATGCATGAATTAATTGAATATTCTGCTGCATTTTATGACATGCTAATAAGCTTTACTCAGACGCTCAAGAAAGAAGACCATAAACAGACTCACACGTACACAACATTTTGTAGCGTTGAAGCTCTTGCACTTAGCCTTATTTGGAGCTATTGTAATCATAATCAAGTAGCAAAACGCATCAGTCCAATGCCTATATGCCCACGCGCCGTCAATCACGTCAAATTATATTCAATATCAATGTTCGAATCAAAACACAATCAAGCAAGGATCAAGCCTTACCTTCAGCCTAGCAGTTGGTTGTTCGTATAGTGACTATACTGGCAGATGTTCTAAATTCCGAAGTGGTACTGAATTTGAATAGCATTCAAGTAATGTTTATATTTATTCGTATGCTGGTTTAATTATACATCTCGGTAGTTTGAAGGTCTTTTAGTATTACAATTTAAAATTGTCCACGAACCGTGTAGAGTGCTATATCAAAATTATATTTGATTTCAAAACACACCGACCGTATCTAAATCAAACATAACAAATTGTTTTCCCCTCCGATGTCGGGCGGACCAAATGAGGCCGCCAAATTTGAGCCATTCCTGTCATCGGCCTCATTGAGGCCCGTTTGAGGCCGCCGTGTTCCGCGTCGAACAAAATCGCGCCAAATTGCCTGTCAAAACTATTTCTTCCTGTTTTAACTTATACAAAGTGTAGGGAAAGGATAAGGAAAGGCATATAACATCACATGTCAAACATCTGGAACGATTTCGCGCCGGAATGATCGTTTTAAAAAGTCTGTGGGGGAATGCCCAGTGCAAAAATGTCGACGGACGTGTTTACATTTAGTTTTTGTTGATATTTTAAATGTTTATGTTAGGCAACAAGCCTTTGTGTTGTGTTTATTCATTAGTAGAATGCATAAGTTAGTAGAATGTTCATTTAGATTTGAATATAGTGCATCGATAAATGTCTAGTGATCCAAAGTCTGAGCGTTTTTTTTTGCGGTTGTGTTTTGTTTTGTTTCAAGTTCAGTGATGTAAAAAGTGATAATTTTAGCAGTTAACACTCTGTCTGCGATAACATGTGGCCTAAACAATAGATAAGCTACGATAATGCTGCTTTGTTTGAGTCTCTACGGATAAAAACAGGTACATAAAAACCATTCTTTGTTTACGGTGTCGAGTTACACGGCGGCCGCCGGAACTTTGTATAATATTTTATTGCTTGTGGTTTGAAAAAAATGTATGGGGATGTATGGTTTTTTTTATTTATTAATGGAAAATAGTGAATCTTAAAGCAAACAACATAAAAACTTTTTTTTATTTTCTTTTAATTTTTTTTTAAATAAATTTATTTTTGGGAAAAGCCCCCTTCCCTGTGTTTACATTAAAATTAACAATTATTGCGAAAAAAAAACCGTACACATCCAATTTTAAAGTGTAAGCTTCTTTCATTACGATTCCAACGACATAAGTTATAAAAACAGCTCGCATACAAAACTTTTGAGATATCGTCATTTTAATCTCAAGTGGCCCTGCCCTTTGACCCTTGTCCGGACACGAATTCAGGGTATGGTCACGTGACCTTAGACAGCGGAGGGGTTGTCTTTGCATTTTATGTAAATAACTAAAGTCCACTTTTTGTTACAATATTAGTTTGTCTAATTGCAACATTTTCATGGTTTTGGCAACGCAACATGACTTCAGGAAAATCATAGTCTGGTAGAAAGCATTCGGATAATGAGAAGGATTTTGTTCGAATATCATTATTTTTAATTTAGTTCTTGGGTGGTAGTGATAAGTTAATGATTATCTTCAAGCAACGTAATTTACGAAGTTAATTTTCTTGAAGGCTCTGATGTCCGCATGATTATATATTTTTAATTTAATTCATTATGTCTATGAACTTGACGCGTGATTGATACGAAACTAATTGCTTCCATGATTAAGTATAGACTTCTTAAAGTGCAGGTGAATTGAAGTTTTTGCATACTAATTAATTTCATTGCGAGGTCGAGGTAGAAAATAATTTCCGGTTCTCTTATAATTCAAATCTTATTGCACCTTTGAAAGGGGTCAACGTTTTAAAGAAATTAATATATTGCAATTAATCATTTATATCTGCAACATTTATCATAGTTTTCAAGTTCAACGTCTACTGTTTATTAATTAAAAACTAAGTTTTACATAAATCATGAAAAAATATTCTAAATCGTGAGCAACTACGCCCATCAATGGATCTAAAAAGATAAATGAAAATCAAATTAATATCTCGCAGAAATTGATTGCAAAATGATTAGTTTATCCAGTCGAGAATCTCCAGAGTATTTCTCATGCTACGGCTACATTGTCGCGATGGTGCGAACTGCACTTCGCTCGCTCTCTGTTGTACAGCGAGACGTTGAGTGGTGTGCGAGAGAGAGCGCGCGAAGTGTGGTTCACGTTGTCGCGACTATGTAGCCGTAGCACAAGATTTTGAGAGTGTACACCAAGGAACATACTCTAGGGAGGTGTACACACGGCTACACATCAAGCTATACAGGATGGCAGGGACATCGACGTGAAAACTGTTACCATGGATTCAGTACATGATTCTGAACCCTCCTATGTTGAAATAATTCGTCGGTTATTAAAAAAACATCTGCTGTTTCATAGAAAAGTATTGCACTTTTGTATGAAACAGCAGATGTTTTTTTTTTGCTTTTTTGCTGATCTCGCATTGTATAAGATTCCCGTACAATGAAAGGTAAGCTTATATTGGAAATGTATAGCTTGATGTGTAGCCGTGTGTACAATGTAACAAATAGGTTATAGTTATAGGCTAGATGTACATTTATGGGGTGACAGGAGGCAGATGGTCTCCATTGTCAAGCAGTATGGTCATCTTTCGGTTGAATGAAGAGGAATAGGAAGAATCTTAATAGTTTATACTTTCAAGTTCTATCTACTCAACAGACTTAGAAAATCTTATTCATTTAGTCCACCTGTGTACTCATTACACCACTGAAGAAACTCAAGCTTAATCTCAATTCACAAAAGCTGGTTAAAAAACAGACTGAATCAAAGCAAGTTTCGCTATTGTTGATGAGCACGGCCACACTTCCCAACACGTCGAGAAGGACGAGGAAGCAGACAAATGTGATGATGTTTCAACAATACACGTAATCACACGTGCCCTTGACTTAGAGTCTAAGTCAAGGGCACGTGTGATTACGTCTAAGTCTTAGACGAATAGTGATGTGTGTTATATAGTGTTATGTGCTGGCAAGAATAATGTCAAAGCTAGTCTAAAACATATTTATCATCAAAGTAACAAGTGTCGCTATGTTGATGGGTGCACTGTCACACTACGCAACACGCCGGAAAGTGCGAGGAAGCAGACAAGCGTGATATGTTGCATCAATACACGTAAACACACGTGCCCTTGACTTAGACGAGTAGTGATGTGTGTTTTATTATGTTATGTGCTGGCAAGAATAATGTCAAAACCAGTCCAGAACATGTCATAATCAAAGCAACAAGTGTCGCTATTGTTGATGGGTGCACTGTCACACAACGCAACACGCCGGAAAGTGCGAGGAAACAGACTTAAGCGTGATGTGCATCAATACACGTAATCACACATGCCCTTGACTTAGACGAGTACTGATGTGTGTTTTATTATGTTATGTGCTGGCAAAAATAATGTCAAAGCCAGTCCAGAACATGTCATAATCAAAGCAATAAATGTCGCTATTGTTGATGGGTGCACCGTCACTCTACACAACACGCCGGAAAGTGCGAGGAAGCAGACAAGCGTGATATGTTACATCAAAACACGTAATCACACGTGCCCTTGACTTAGACGAATAGTGATGTGTGTTATGTGTTTATTTGTCATGAAGAATGTTTTTATTTGTTTTTCGAAGTATGTAAACTGAACATTACGTCATGTCTTGATTTACTGGCCACAAAATTAAATATTGTCAAAGCTTGCTGCAACTTAATTGCTGAAAACAAAAACATTAATAAATCTGTACCTACAATTATTTTAATGTTTCAGGGTCTCATGTGATGTGACCTAGGTCTATAAAATCGTCTTCTATCCTTGAACCAAATAATATCATTTTCAAGATAACTTCCTTCATGGTAAACTATAAATTTTTTCCATCTCTACTTATTTCGTTATTTTCCTTATGCTTTTGGTGCCTCTCCAATTAATAAAGTTTTGCCACTAACTCCGAATATTTCTTAAATGTATTTCGTTAGTTTCCTTCAAACCAAAACTGAAAAATCATTAGTGTGTTGGTAAACAATCCCTCCACTCAATCTATTACTTGCTATAGACACCGTAAAATGACAGATATAAAAGACATTTTAAATAGTGTGACATGGGCAGTCTTATAGCTAAAAGTGATCGTTTACAGACAACCTTTGGATAGATTAAAGTAAGAAGGAGAGGCAATACTGCAGGCATACCTGCAGTATTATTTAGTCAGTGGTGTATCATTTACATATACAGTAAATATCTACATAAATTCATAAAGCATGTGCTTATCTATATGAATATATATAACAATGATAGACATGAAACAAGAGATTGGAACTATATGTACCTACTTAGTTGCATCACTATTGCATAGCCTCTCTAGGTCTTTCCGTCGTTGTTCGTACACGGCCGCTCTAATTACCCCATGTGTGGTTAACGAAAATCTAATGTATGAGGTAATGAATGCATAATAATAATGTTAAGCCCTATCGAGATTATGTTAATATCTTAATGATTAAAGAGTAGCGTAATGTTTTGTTAATTATTTTCAATACTGACAGTATCAGAAGCTAATTTTGATATGATTATGACCATGTAATTTGTACGATAGAGCCTTCCGTCTCGTGGGTGTTAAAGACGATCTATGCCAAGACCCTGATGAGTAGCAATATCTTCCTGTCTGCTAATATCAAACAAATTACGATAACCTACCAAATGTGCAATAGTTATGGCAGTTTACTATCGGGTCATTGAGACCCATGTAAGCACGTTTGTACTATTAAAGGTGGTATGGCAGAGGAATTTGTCGGATATCAATTCTTACCGCACCAAACACCTCAACCGCCGGTTTCTGAAGCTAATTTAATCAGCTGTCAAATCTCATATCTAAGTATCTACATAGGTACAAATGTTTATCCATACGGAATACCTTTTTACATGATTGTCCACATAGAAGTTGTAATTATGAGATTTGAATTAAACATAACTGGCAAAACGTGGGTGTGCTGCATCCCTATATCAATCGTCGGGCAGTTGCCCACCAGACATAACACCCGTCTGGTCCCTGTTCTATGGAGGATGAGTGAACTTTACACCCTGTTCCTCATACCTCTAAACTGGTGACCCCGAACATCGACATTAGCGCAGCCTTCGAGCAGCTAGTTCAGCGTGTCACGTGAGAGGCGTATTTCGTATGTGGCGATTTATAGATGCCGGGTACATCAGTCACCTCCGAAGACCGGAGGTCGATAGTGGGCTGAGTGAGCTGAGTCGTGTATCTTGCGATGTTTTCCAGAGTCAGTTGAGGTTCCAGTGAGATCGGGTGCCGCATAGTTCACGGTGAGTCGGATTTATTTGCGGTGATTCCCCAGTGAGTCGGAGTCACTGCGTTATGCTTCATTGAGTCGGATGTGGTACAGTGCCGGGTGGAGGCTGATGCCTCTTTAAGGTGCACCTGTGCCTAAACCTTCGGGGATTACGCGTGTGATCTTCCTCTTTGTCGTGTGGTTAGAGACTAACCTGGTGTCAGAGTTTTAAAGCCGCCCATGAGCCTCTGACTTGGCTTTACATAGCGTCGAAAAATATCTCTCAGGCATCACGATATTTCACGATGTTTTCCTTCACCGTTTTTGAAGCAAGTGATAATTATACAATACGCACATGAATACGAGAAGTCAGAGGTGCGTGCCTTGGGTTCGAACTCGAGATCTATGACTTGGCAGTGCGACGGTCACACCACTAGTTTATCACTGCTACACACAGGCGTAACGTTATGTTATAATTGAATGAATAGTGTTCAGAATCTTTTGGTTTATCCGAGATCCTAAAATAACGTAAATGATGAAAAACCACAAAAGCTAGCATTAAATAAATAAACAGGTTTGCAGGTTGGTTGCGGTCAGCGGCAGCTAGTTAGCAACCACAAACAATGGGTATTTAGTAGACTCCTTATACTCGTTACTTATTAGCTGATAACAGTTATTGTTTCTTTTATAATCATTATAATTGTGTCGGCGAGTTTGTTTTTTCTAGGATGCAGTTTTAGACTGTGTTTCACAGTTATGCATGGTATGTTTATAGATGAGTAAGTAGGTAATTATATACCTTACTCACGATATGTTCACGTTACCTACGTCTGTATCTGCTGTACCCATGATATAGAAGTAATTATCGTGGATTTTTTATTATGGTAACATTGTTATGTCCCCCAGCAATGCCCTAAGCTGAGGTCCGTACCCCACAGGGGGTGCCCTTAGCGTGTAGTTGCTTAGTTTATAAGTTTTTATGCCCAGGCTGGAAGCCTTCATTTATTGAGGCACCCACAGGAAAGTCCGGTTAAGCAGCCGACAACCTCCTAGGTTGATGAAATAGAAAATATATATATATTATATTTTAATTTGGAGTCGAGGATTAAGTTGACCACGTACCTACAAAACATAAAAGTATAATGTTTTTGGCGTTAGTTTTTTTTTAATAGGGTAAGCAACGGGATTTACCCTTACGTACCTGCAATTGAACACAGTTTTCTAATCTTACATTTCTCGCTGTTTCCAGGTCAACGCGACAAGCCGTTCGTGTCAGACGACGAGATGCGCCTGCGCACACCACGCCCCGACATCCTGTCCGCGCCGCCATACAACCCCTACTACGACATTCTGAGGGAGGCTGAGACTAAGGTATAGTTCTATCTACTACCTAGAGATATCTGAATAGCGAAGGTGTCTAGGAGAACCGGAAGGCTTACATATAGGGTTACTATTTCCACAGCAACCACAACACTCGTGACAAGTCAATCGTCATCCTGAGGATGCCTCGCTGAGGGATAAAACACGTGTCGATTTCTTTCAGGGTTTTTTGTGGCTCTTTAGAAATAGCTAAGCGGAACAGGTTACTAAATATATCCACGTTTATTGTATATACATATTTTTTTTTTACTATTTCCAAATTTAAAAGGCCTGACGCTAGTAAAAATGTTGGACATAGTTCTTTTTCATATTTCTATTTTCAGGAATCATTTAACTTTGTAATTTTCTAAAAAAAGCCTTTAGTCTAAAAGTTCAGACAAAGTGAAAAAGCCGGACAAAGTTCGGACGGGAGCCTAAAAGCCGGTCATGTCCGGACAAATCTGTATGGATGGTAATCCTTTTTTTTTTTTTTTTTTTTTTTTTTTTTTTTTTTTTTTTTTTTTTTTTTTTTTTTTTTTTTTTGTGTGGGAAATTATCAAATAACTTCTCCCGCTCTGGGTGGAGCGGGAGGGCGTGTCAGACTCTTACTGACTAAAACCCACCCGTGTTCCTTCGGTTGCCCTGTTGCCGGGGGCCACGATTTCCCTATCGGTTTTCTTCGAACCCCCGGCGGGCATTGGCCCTAACGGACCCCGTCAATTCTGCTGACATCTCTTTGAGGCGCGCGTGGAACACAACGCGCCGTCGACCCGGGCATGGATGGTAATCCTTGAACCTTCACATGTGAAAACTTTTCTTCTTAATTTTTTGAGCATTTTTAATTTATTTTTATCCACGCTCTTGCTCTTGGCCTGCATTTCACCTGATAGTAAGTGATGATCAGGCCGAAGATGGAAGTGAGCTTCACCCGGAATCTTCAACCACACAGGAACTGACTATCTTACCTTTAACTGTCGAAACACAACAATGCTGTTAACATTGTTGTTATGGCGACAGACTTAGATAAGATGGTGGTGGCTAGCCAGACGGACTTAAAACAAGGCCTACCACCAACCAAACCGAGCAGAAAATTTAGCTCCCACTGGGAATCGAACCCGGGACCTCTGGGTCTGAGACAGGTGGTCTAACCACTAGACCACAGACGCATAATTAAAAAGTAGGAAAGTTTTCGTCTATGCAGGATTGGAGGTTTTAGTTGGGTGGATGGATGGTCGAACAATTAATTCGGTACCTATCTTATTCAAGGCAATGGCACGTAAAATTTAATCAGAGAGGCAACCGGATTGCGAATGGTAATCTGGGTCTTGAAGTGATACCGAACCCCCTCGTACCGTCTGAATGTACCCCAAATGGACGGAGGCGGAGATATGGGGGATGGGATAAACATTTTTTTTTCTGACATGACATTCAAAATTTAAGCTCTAATGAGTGCAAGGAATTTGTGTGTATCAATGCCATCTGGTTTTGATAAAATTCACCCTCATTTTCGGTGATAAAATCATCGGTAAGGAGTTTCAAGTATTGTATACATTATTTTAATTATAACGATGTTGGGGGGTGGCAACCGGATGATATTGATACACATAAATTCCAAGTACTTATTAGGGCTTAAATTATGAATGCCATGTCAATAAAAAATTTTTTGCCCCCATCCCCCATATCTCCGCCCCTATCCGTTTGGGGTCCATTTGGACGGTACGGGGGGGTTTCAGTATCACTTCAAGACCCTGATTACCATTCGCCATTCGGTTGCCTCTTCGATAAAATTTTACGTGCCATTGCTTTAACTATCTGGCAAAAACCATGAGTCCACTTGAGAGGTTTATAAGTACGGCCGACTACATGGCAGCCTCTGAAATCATTGGTCATTTCCGGGATCTTTGGCATGGAAAGTAAAATGAGAGACCCAAGTGCTTTAACACGTTCAGTGCCAGGAGCCCTCTTGGAGGGTTCACTTAGTCGCATCTGGGATGCCGGGAGCCCTCGTGGAGGGCTCATTTTAAATGTAGGTTTTTCTTAGCGATTACCGCTTTATAAACCGTGAAAATAAAATCTGATGTAGGTATACTTTAACAAGATGTATTAGTACATACTGCAGCATAACTCTGCATTATCAAACTTTTTTACGCGTACATCATAGGCCGCCTTATTTTTTCCTCTTTTCAAGTTGACGCAAATTCAAAATTTTTAAATAAAAAGAATATTGAATTTTTTCTGGGTTGACATCAGTCAGTCGTCAGCCAAGAGAGTCCAGAGAGACACCAAAGTTTAGCTCGTTGAAAATTTATATTGAAATTATTACCTGAATATTCGTGAGCAGACAAGCAGCAAGTAAATTTAAAGCCGTTGCTGCCAGCTGGTGCCCATTTCCGGGACCAATCGGGGATACGAGTATTCTCCCCGATCCCAAATTGTTCCTTTGATTGTTTTACTGTGAGTATTCCAATTGGTTCATCATCACCCACTATCAATCTTCACAATTTTGCCTTGCTTTCTGGTCCTAATATCCTGTTTATCTTGGATCCAGTCAGACAAGGCCGATTCCGGCTCCACCCCTGGGCCAGAGACGGCTACCTATTTGGTGCGGGTTCCCGCCACATCCACGCTTGGGCCAGAGCCAGCCAACCAGCCCTATTCACTGCGGGGTCCCTCCGTATCCGCGTTTCGCCTGTGGTCCGGGCAGAGAAGCCGGTCGTGCGTAGCCGAGCGCCGCGACGGGACGACGGACGGACGGAAGCGGTGCGCGGTGAAGTGCCACCCTCGAACGGATCAACCTTTTTTTTTTGGGAAAATATTATGTCAAGGGATGGGAGAAATTTTAAATTTTTAGACCTAGGCTCATCGACTTTCGTAATTTAATTTTGGTGATCGACGATACGACGCGGATTTATCGCCAATAGCTACTGTCGACCCCGCGTCATATAGGACGCACGCATATCAAGAGTAGTCGCGATGAACCTAAACATCGGATTTCGTGTCCGGAAAAACGATTAGACCGCGCTAACAAGATTTAAGAATTAATAACTAAAGTAAGAATAAGGGAAAAAAAAAAAGGTTGATCCGTTCGAGGGTGGCACTTCACCGCGCACCGCTTCCGTCCGTCCGTCGTCCCGTCGCGGCGCTCGGCTACGCACGACCGGCTTCTCTGCCCGGACCACAGGCGAAACGCGGATACGGAGGGACCCCGCAGTGAATAGGGCTGGTTGGCTGGCTCTGGCCCAAGCGTGGATGTGGCGGGAACCCGCACCAAATAGGTAGCCGTCTCTGGCCCAGGGGTGGAGCCGGAATCGGCCTTGTCTGACTGGATCCAAGATAAACAGGATATTAGGACCAGAAAGCAAGGCAAAATTGTGAAGATTGATAGTGGGTGATGATGAACCAATTGGAATACTCACAGTAAAACAATCAAAGGAACAATTTGGGATCGGGGAGAATACTCGTATCCCCGATTGGTCCCGGAAATGGGCACCAGCTGGCAGCAACGGCTTTAAATTTACTTGCTGCTTGTCTGCTCACGAATATTCAGGTAATAATTTCAATATAAATTTTCAACGAGTTAAACTTTGGTGTCTCTCTGGACTCTCTTGGCTGACGACTGACTGATGTCAACCCAGAAAAAATTCAATATTCTTTTTATTTAAAAATTTTGAATTTGCGTCAACTTGAAAAGAGGAAAAAATAAGGCGGCCTATGATGTACGCGTAAAAAAGTTTGATAATGCAGAGTTATGCTGCAGTACCCCCTTTCTAACAAAAAAAAAATATCGATACTATCGATATAAAATCCAAACAATGTAGCATCACTAGTGTCAGATATCTCCGAGGGTATTACGAGAGAGGCTGAACGTTAAGTAACTAAAAGATAAATAGAACCTAATCCTAGACTAATAAATAACCAAAGTAACCTAAAGGACTACAATTGGAGTGCTACCGATAAGGAATAAGTTTGAACCGGATCGAACCTAAACGTTACCGATGCGAGCTCCAGAAGTGCCAACTAAACCTACCAATTAACTAACTAAGACAAGAATAAGTTACAAGATAAGACAAAGAGACTAATAGCTAAGGTGAAGAGAGGAAACATTAGCATAGAATAAAGAGAAGATGAAAAAGAAATAACGATAAAAGAAGAAAACAATACCTATTGAAGTTAGGAAAAAAAATACAGACTGAGGTAAAAAGGGGAGAACATTAAAGTCAAAAATTAGACCAAGTCCAAAAAAAAGCATCAGGCTATGGAAATGAGCCTGAGTCCAAAAACTACCTCAGTCCAATAAAATAAAGGACAAATTAAGTGACCGTCTGTAGGATTTGCATCCTAATCGACTTTCGGCCTAATTAGTGCCTAGAGTCTGACTAACGGGATGAGTAGTAAAATGAGAGGGATGTTGTGCCTCTGGGACATACCTAGAGGTTAACAACACCCTCTTCGTCGTAGTCGGGTAAGATGAGACCGGCGACAAGACGCTACTAACTCTAGCAAAGGAAGAGAAAAAAACACTGCAGCGTTCCACGCCTAAAATAACGTAAATTGCAAGTTTTTAAACTAATATAATTATTATGAAGGGATCTGCTTACCACTTTTGTTCGTAGCTTTAAGCGTTTTATTTATTATTTAGTTATAAATATTATTTCCTGATAGGACAGTGACAATCAGAATGTCAATGTGAAAAAAACAAAATGTTAGTCTGAAAAATAAGGCCATATACTAAGACCGTTTGTAAATAGTTTGAAACCATAATTAATTTTATATCATAAAATTACGTAGTTAGAAAATAATTAGGGGTAAAACTAATATGTACGTTGGATTCATTTGTATTAGTTAACGCAAGTAGGAAATATATACAAAGAAACAACGAATTTAGGGATTGGAAAAACTGAAGTAGGTACAGAATGCCCAGTGTATTTTCAAAATGAGCGTTCTGTGTACTACGATGTTTTTAATGTAACGTAGTTCAAGCGAATTTTGTAGGGCAAAATGCAAAAGGGCGTAGAAAGAATTTGGGAGTAAAACATAGATTGCCAAAAACTACGTCTTGCGAAACCATCATTTCAGGATATCCTTAATATGATATGATCCAGAATGAACAGAATCGCAGTCCCGAAGGACATAGGTAGTCCTAGAGATAACCCTAGTAACACGGCATTTAATAAAGCGAGGTGCAAGCTTTCCGGAGAAATAGTCCGTCGCCGAGGACCTGGAGAAATTTCGTCTCCACACAGTGTCACCAACGTTGAGGGTGATAGCCGAACGATTTGCGTTGTAAGACCGGGAATTGCGGAGGAAGGCTATAGAGAGGTTATCGGCAACTTTAGCATAAACCTCGGTGAGGGAGGATAGATTGGACGCATGCCGAGACCGACTTTCAGCCAAATTGGTGCTTTGAGTCTGCCCCTGAGCATGGGTCAAATCCATAAGGACTTCCCTCCCAAACATAAGAAAGTTTGGTGTGAAACCTGTGGCTAAATTGATACACGAATTGAGGTAAAGTTTAACTTTGGGTAGCAATTTCGACCAAAGGTGGGAAAGTATTTGAAAGGAAAGGTTTTGAATTGGAATTCGCTGTGGGTAGCCAAACCCTATGTCTAATAACGTGTAGCCGATGTGTGAAAGAAACGACAGCAACAAAACGGCAATATAACGAAATAGGTGGGACTAGATACACAAAAAAATCTAGACATCTAGCAAAATCACCACTCAAAAAGGCTTACCTTATGCTGCGTCCTAAACAATCGCACACCAAACACACACTACTGGGTACTAGCTAAAACTATGTCTACAAGAGGTGAATGAAATTCAAGGATAAATTATATATTTGCGGGGAGGAAATAAAAGGTCAATTCTTGAATATGGTTACATGCATTTGTTATTAAAACATTTCAAGAACAATTACACAACATTAAATATTTATGATCAAAATAGTAGAAGATACGGGCTGCGTCAATTGTCCTTCCAACAAGCTCCGAAGGGCTTCGTGCACAACTCGTTACCTGAAAATATACCAATCAAGAAGAAATTAAATTTGTGCTGCTAGGAAGCACACCACATACGGAGTAAGGAAAAAAAAACTCGTAAGTTATTATTAATATATATTAGTAATAGTATCTTAAATGTACTTACTTGTGTTCGGGCGCCAGTTTTGTAGCATAAATTATGGGTTCTCTTGCCACATGTCCAACGACACCCGGGAATCGAACCCAGGGCGTTGTAAGGTTAAGAAATGAAAAGTATAATTGTGGTAAAATAACACTGTATAATTTGATTTGTATTGTTTATAATTGTTTGTGTTTAGTTTTACAAATCTAATTATACAGTGTTATTTTACCACAATTATACTTTTCATTTCTTAACCTTACAACGCCCTGGGTTCGATTCCCGGGTGTCGTTGGACATGTGGCAAGAGAACCCATAATTTATGCTACAATACGTTGGTTTTAAAATCAAAGCATTTTTTATTATTTTTTTATTCACGGTTACAAATATTCACAAAAAATTTTAAAGGTCGGAAACTACGTATAGCGACAAGACCCCCTGGAAACACAATTTTACTTCGTTTAACAATGTTTTATAACACGGTTTTAAACCTAATGCCGTTGACCGTCCGCGATGTTTAACTTTAGCGCAAACGTAATGCCGGGAACCCTCCCGGAGGGTTCACTTCCAATATATACAATGGCGGCATGGTGTATGAGTTCTATGAAAAGTGGGTGGAGTCGAAAGTGTTAGAGAAAGATGGATGGCTTTGCGTTTCTAGATGACCTAATAGGTTACCAAATAACGAAGTAGCTAGCAATCAATAAGCATGTTTTATTATCAAAGGTAAGCAATAGACAATCTGTGTGGTCATAGGTAACTTAAATTACTAATGTCTTATTCATAACTCATAATAATACAATATATTATTATTTCCGTATGGTGATTGCTTGGTCTTCGCGACCCATGACCTGCGACCTGTGGCTTCGCAACGAATAACTAAGTATGTTTGTGCATAGGATAGGTAACGATTCACACGTTCGCGTTTATGACTAGTAATGACTCTTTTTATTTTGTCATCGTTTGAAAGAAGTACAGACTACTTAATGGAAAAATCTGTATTGCCATCCAACGTGGCAACGCTGCCAGCCTTTTGAGCACTTTTCCCACTGACAGCGATGCTGATGAATTTTTTGATGCCCAATGAGTTTTTCTCTTCATTTTATTTTTTCCTTTACATACTTGTACGTAATATATATATTTTAGTGTAAGAAATAGTAAAATATGTAAACTTAATGGAAATAACTACATCATCATCATCAGCCAATAAATGTTCCCACTACTGGGACACAGGCCTCCTCTTTGTGAGAGGGAGTGGGCTGTAATCCACCACGCGGGCCCAGTGCGGGTTGGTAGATGTCACATGTCTTCGAATTTTCGGTTCTAGGACATGCCGGTTTCCTCACGATGTTTAATTACTACATAATCAGTGTTAATTAGAATTACTTAGGTAAATAGATCCCTAATTCCTAAAATAATTAATAACTGAAAAAATTTATAAAAGAGATGGTAGAGAAAAACCTTCCTTCCTACATAAATAGGTAACCTACCTAAGTTACAGGTTACAGATACCTAGGTTACAGATTAGAAAATAATTAATTAAATTAGATTTGATTAAATTAGATTAAATTGGAGTTCGACTTACCGACCGGATACGGAACACGATACTGCGCTCAAGACACAAATCGCTGACGTCACCCAAAAAGCAGCCAAGCTCAAGTGGGACTGGGCCAGACACGTTTGCCGCATGTCGGATGCATTGTAGGCTAAGACAGAAAACGTCCAGCGGCATCGTGGAAGACCCAGGCGTAGATGGCGGGATGAACTTGATGCTTATAGGAGGGATTGGTCCATATTGGCTCAGGATCGGGTTGGGTGGAAAAATGAAAGGGAGGCCTTTGCCCTGCAGTGGGACTAAATATTATTATTAGATTTAATGTTTGGAAAGGTTATAAATTATAAGTATTTGTTAGTGTTCATTTCCTTATTATGATTAAGGTCATACCTACAAATAATGGTTTAATTAGACAGTTAATTCGTGCGTAAGCTGATGCGATCCATTCACTTTACTTCCTTCGTAGATCATTAGTGTGATGAAATCATCATAATTATCTTCCCGTATGAGTGCATCTACCGTGAATTGAAGTATATTTCTAACGAATTCATATTTCTCATTCCAGTTCCCTGTCCACCCGGGTAACAGCATCGTCGGCGTAGCTGACTCCATATCTGACGTCGACAACAACGACTTAGACAGCGGCAAGCAGAACTACAGGCCACCTACCGCCTGGTCCACCGGTCGCAAGTTCCACAGCAGAGCCAACGCCAACGCCAACAACAACTTTGGATCCAACAGAAACACTGACCAGCTCGATGAAGCTGCCTCTCAAGAACCTGACGCAACGTTCAGACCAACACCCAGTATCAATTTCACACAAAACTTTCCAAGACCAAGTATCACTCCACCATCTATTGAACTTATTCCACCTGCAGCCCCTACTCAAGATTCAAGAGTAGAAGACTCAAGCGTGAAACCTTCTGCAGACCCCGTCTTCAAGTTCATTAAACGCTTCGATCCAACATCCCCTGATGTACACCAGACTGCGATGTCTAAATCTGAGATTATTGACCTGAATGGGCATTTACCAGCTGGACCAGTCAACTCAGAAGAAGACAGGACTC
This sequence comes from Agrochola litura, assembly GCA_949152395.1. Classification (NCBI taxonomy): domain Eukaryota; kingdom Metazoa; phylum Arthropoda; class Insecta; order Lepidoptera; family Noctuidae; genus Agrochola; species Agrochola litura. The sequence goes on along the minus strand of OX424503.1, from coordinate 23,474,435 downwards.
CTAGAAAACAAAAGAACTTCGGCAATAGTTTTAATACATTCCAAACAGATAACGACAAGTCATTCTCTGAAGGCACGAGATTTAACTCCGTCAACAGCAAACCCAAAGCAGCAGCCGAAGCAATACCACTGACACGTGGCAATGATAAAGGAATCCCCGAACCTGAAAAAGATCTTCTACCTCCTAAAGTTAAGTCTGCTTTAATCCCATCAACAACGGTCGGTCCCCCAATTTACTACGAATGGAAATGGGCGGTCCCTGCCTTTGACCTGATACCTCCAAAGGAAAGCAACAGGACCAATAGTACGAATGTACTGCAGACGAGGTCGATACAAGGAAAGAGCCCGTTCAGCAGCGTGACCAGACCTGAACCAAAGACCACCACTCCTGAACCGAGTAACACGGAGTACAATATCAGTTCATACTTCGTCCCTGATTACGTGTTTCCTTTAGATAATGCTCACCCAGGGTATGAGAGTGACAATGCTGAGACGTCTTTCCAAGTCAGGGTAGCAAGGCCTGGGAGACAAAGCTTTGGGGAGAACCCCAAGTGCCCTCAGTGCCACCCTGCATATTTAAAAGAGGGTACTTGTGAACCCTGCATTGTCAAACGGTAACAAATTAACCATAGTCCTAATTTTAAGTCCGTTATCTGTCACCGAAGAAATATAGATCTTATAAATACGTTGCTCGTTTTTGTATTGTTGACTCGTTTATCTACAATAGGGGAAATGAATTTTACTTTATTTTTATTTCTTCTTACAATTTAGTAAGTTATTAACTCTGTTATATTTTAGTTGTAAAAGCCATATTGTTACAAATGTATGTATCATTACCTATGCAATTTATAAATATCGAATTCGATAACAAGGATTTACCAAGATGTGTTATGAAATGAAATGAAATGAAAATTCATTTATCAGACAACAGTGATCCATACTATGTTAGTATTACAAAACAACTTATATTCTAGTGTTACGAAATGGTTATGAATCATCTTACCTACATGAATAGCCAACAGTAAAAACTTTATTCTAGTTTATAAAGATTCATTTTATACTGTGTCAACTTATAAATCAGTTCATTCATTGTAGATACATAATTAATCATAACTACATAAACACACAACTCAATAATGTTAACATTATTACTCTTCAAGTACTATGAAAACAAACCAATGCACTGATACAGTAGTGTTGATTTACCTTCTTGTGCTATTTCATCGTCAGTCTTCTTTTGTGTAAAGCGTTGAACGTTTAAAAAAAAATCTGTTTATGTAACATTTTACATTAGCATCATTTGTTTGTTCCGAATATCTATTTAGCGAAGAAAACCTTTGATATAGGTTCTACTTTTTCTGGGTCTTGCGCTTGCCCATTTAATTTAGACCAAAGCCTGATTAATATTTAGCTAAATATTTTATGACCAATGAACAATAAATAACTAGTATGTTTTCCCCATTACAAGCAAGTGTCCGTACCGGTAGGTACGGACACTTGCTTGTAATGGTACCTACCTATTTACCATAGAAAATAATTACCTTACCTACTCATAAAACTGTATGAAACTGGTAGGTTACCTAATGTATAAAGTAACAAGTAAGTAGTTGTAGACTAGATATTATTTATATTTTTATACACGTGCCTAAACAATAATTAAGGTAGATTTATATTAATAAAGTAAAATTAATTAAAACTGGGTAATTTTTTATTTACCTATTTCTTAGGAACTATAGTTGCTAATAAATATTGGTGGTACAGAACGGACAAGTAGGCACATACCGATTCAAACTTAATGGCGGCTATGAACATGAGGCGAATTCATGGGTCAGCGGGGGTGAGGGGTGCGGTACTGAGCCGCCATTAAGTTTGAATCGAGCTGTGGATACCAAATCAGTCAACCTTACACACTCAACCGATGAAGGCTCGTGCAGACCAGCTCGATATCGCGGGCGCGACAATGGTCGCGCTGCCTGTCGCGCCCGCGATTTCGCGCTGGTCTGCACGAGCCTTGATGCTTTAGTGCGTCGAACGTAGGTAGTAGGTACCTACTAACTGGAAGTTATCGAAAATACGCCCAACGCATCTTCCGTCAGATGTGCGACCATCCTTATATCTACTACAAAAATCGTGTGCTGTAGGTACCTACCTACTACCTACCTACTTACACAAACTCAAAAGTCAAAGCATTTATATCAAATAAACCATTTACCTGTTGAGGATCAATGTCCGCACATCTGAAATGTTATTATTATGGCAATTATATTTTTTATCAGTAGTAGTAGATAAGTTGACAGTGGAGTATAAGTAATAAGATGTTCCGTGGACACAGCTCGACAAGATTATAAAAACTGAGATAGAAAGATGTGCGCTAATTAATAATGTGAAACTAATAGAAGATAGAAATAAAACTAAGATATAATAAGAAACAGTGGTGCCGATTCTCTTGTACACCGAACTAAACTAACTAAACTATCACTAAAATTCCTTACTTTTGACTATGAGAATCTTATAGCTATTCTGCAAAATAAATTCTCTAAATTTAAAAATAATTTTGACACATCTAAATCGAATTTGACAATCGCGACTCCACACGTGATACCTAACCACGTGATCTTATTAGAGCCGGAGGCGCGCAGGGGGGGGGGCAGCCTCGTCGTGTTTTATATGGAATTTTTCACTTTTTGTATGGAAAATAAGAAAAATTATTACCTACATGTAGAGTGTCAGGGGTTTAAGGGTTTTAGAAAGGGGGTCGAAATTTTCATTATTTTTGCGATTGGACACACCGTTTTCGAGATATAAGCAAAAGAAAAAAAAAAGATTCAGTACTGTTTTTGCATTTGAAGTCGAGGTGTTGGTGTGAATTTATAGTTCATGACAACTAATTTTATTCCACACGTTTTTAGTCGCGATTAAAAATAGTCAGATTTAGTTAAAAAATCTAAATTTTAGGTGAAAAACGTCAAATTCAGAATAGCAAAATTGCAATTTTCACTAAACTAATATCTCGTTGCCATCTTAGTGCTGTCAAACTAAAATATAGTTAAGTTGTGTCACTTTAGTCTATTTCAGAATGGGAAATCGTCGTTTGATAGGAATAAACTAAATTTTGGTGATTTTTAGTTTAGTTTAGAGGCATTTGTGACAAGAGAATCGGCACCAGTATTTTATTAAACAAATACTATAATATTACTTACCTACGGGCACTTTTGGGAAAGGAAGGAAATTGAGACTTTAGGAACAGTGTCTAGGAGTCAGTCAATCGGAAAAATGAAGGTAGTTGCCCACTCCAAAGCGTACTTAGTGAGTACCTAGGTTCATAAGGAAATAAATTGTTATACAAATATTGGTTACCTACATCAACCATGTTGAAATTTTACCTACCTACATTTAGGTACCTACCTAATGTGAGAACGATGTAGAAAGACGTGCACGCTATAGCAACTACAGCAAAAGTAACTAAACCAAAAAACAGTAAAAAAGTAAAGTAGGTAGGTAAGCACCTAAGTAAACCTACCTAATTAAAATAAGCATACAACTAAGAGATGACTAGACCCAACTGACGGCGCCCGTTCACGAACATTAGTTTAGTTATACAACATAAATGGCGATTATGAGTGTGCCAAAACACCTCTGCCCAACCCTTCGGGAATACAACTCGTGATGATAAGTTATGTTTTCTATAGAGGCGTAATGTAAAGCCGCTGCCCCACGTTTTCGTGTTTTATTAACATCAAACATCAAACACGAACCGATTTGGGGGCGTGGTTTAACAAAATCCACAAACAAAATCGGTTCGTGTTTGATGTTTATAAAACACGAAAACATGGCGCAGCCGCGGACTCGGCTTGGACTTTCGTTGTCCACAACAGCACTCAGCGGGACACGCCGTGACATCTATCGCGAAATGTGCTAAAACTCTTGTTAATTGGAGTCCTTGCTGTATTTTTTTTTTTACTGCAGCCGACTGCTAAAAGTGCTGCTCAAGCGTGTGAGCATCATGAAAATCCTGGAAAAAAGACTGGTTTGAAAACTATTTGAAAAAGTAAAATAATTCTGGGTGGAGGACGTTTGAATGATTCTGCGTTTATAGGAACGGATGTGTCAATCATGTCATTTTTTTTCGCTCAAAATGGCGACCAATGAGTGTCAAACGTGCGAATCAGAGTGAGCGTGTTGAAAATGTTTTAGTCGTACATGTCTTTTTTATAATAAATCATACGTTTATTAAAGTAGATAACCATTCAATATATGTAGTAGTTTAATATTAAAGTTAAATAAGATACAAAAAAGGTGTTTTTCTGCGTTCGGAACATTGAAGTTGTTTCGCTATGAGTAAAGCGAACCCGCTGGCTGGTTTGATAGCCAATTACGGTGATTCTGATGAAGAATCTGATGACGGGGCGCGAGCCCCACCTTTGCCGCCAGGAACAGATACTAGAATGGCACTTACGGCACCATTGCCTGGACAAACCTATCCAAATGCATCTGCAACAGGAAATGCATCTGGCGCTGTTCATCCAGCGCCAATACCTCATTGCCGTAAGTTATTTCCACTGTTATTGTGTTTAATTTCTAAGCAATTAATATAAAAATAGTTGGTTTCATATTCTGTTGGATACTATTATCCTTGAGAGTATAATGCAATGAGAAAAAATCGCACTTCAATAGATTGTTTTTGTAAAGGAGGAAAAACAATCACAGAATCATTATTAAATATTATTCCTCTTCAACTCGTGTTATTTTATTCTTATTACACTTTTAAAGCATTGCTTTTGAATGTTGCAATAAGTAGGTACAATCAGGTACATGTGGATCATGCACCTGTTTTCCACATTTTTTTTTACTATAATGTAATAAACTAATAAAGTAAATAATTCAAAGTTAAGCTTAGTTCATGAATTATGATGTAACTGCAACACTATTGTAAATAAGAAAAATGATTAAAGAAAACTCCAGATAAATAAATGTCTTTCAACAATTTTGAAATGATTTATCAACATTGCTATGAATATAATTTATAAAAAACCACTTCATCCTTACATATTATAAAACAAAGTCCCCATCACGTCTGTCTGTCTGAATGCGATAAACTCAAAAACTACCAAATGGATTATCAAATGGTTTTAACCAATGGATGGAGTGATTCTTGTGGGAGGTTTTAGTGTATAATTCATTAATTAAGGTTTTGTGTAAATTTGCTGAAATATGACGATTATTGTCGAAGATGTCAGAAACTATCATGCCGACTGGGAGCTTTACTGGCGTGCATCGCGTAAACCGTTTGAGATACATCAAATTTACATTCTACAGGATTTAAGATCTTAAAAAGTTCAATAAAAAAGTCTGCAATGGCATATTGTCTATCTTCTAAGGATGGCCACAGTAACCATTATTATCTTTCAGAATTTGATAAAAATTCCATTGTTATTTCCGAAGCTATATTGACCGGTATCATATTAATCCTTATCCAATTTAATCTAAATTAAATTGGGTATTTAATTTAGATTAAAATGTGCCTTGACATTATATCATTTAAATGAATGGTTTAAAAGAAATCACAGATTCAAAATTACGCATAACAAAATAATTATGGTTGGAGCGCAGCGGTAGGAGTCAATGACCTTTTACTGGACTATTAGGTATGTAATCCCGGTACCGCCCGGTAGTATGTTCCCGTAGGATATTTCCCGACACCCACGTGGGTGAAGCTGCAGGCAAAAGCTAGTGTTTATTAATTAAGTACCTCGGGGGACCGAGTTCTGTTCTGGTGAAAATAAAGAATGCTCATTTAATAGTATAGGAAAGTTCATACTAATCCATGTAAAGTACCTATTATTCCATGCTGCCATGATAGTAAGTACTTACTAATTCCATGCTGCCATGATAGTTACAAATTCCATGCTGCCATGTCATTATTTATTATCTTGTTCTAAACTTTGGGCGACCGAGCTCTGCTCAGATGAAAATACAGAGAAAACGAATTTTCCCAGATATGAGACCTAGCTAGATCGATTTTTCGCCCCCGTAAATCACATATTCCAACTTTTATCTAAATTGTTAAAGCCGATTTTGAGAATGTGAGTACAAATATATATCGAGGGGTGAAAGGCTATTTGGTTTAAGCGACATCTTGGGCGATATAAATTGCTGATTCCGAATATGTATATAACTGAATATCGCCCAAGATGTCGCTTAAACCAAATAGCCTTTCACCCCTCGATATATATAATATATATAAATATTGCTTGTTTATTAGTATAGAATAATCAAAATGTATAATTAAGAAACAGCTTGTGTAGCACTCTCAATCCAATATCTTTCATTTTACCAGTTCAACAGAGATAGTAATACTGCCGTCATAATATGGTGAAAGGCCTTAAAAAAAATTAGTTAAATATAGGGCCGGATACAGCATTATATTCTCTATCTTTCTGTCTAGATGATAAAGCTGTATTTAATTCTTAGCTGCAGATACTGTTAAAGTTAGCGACTGAGCTTGAAACTTCACTTCAGACAAAACTCATTTACTGAAAATCAACTTTGAAGTAGTTATGGCCTTTTATCTTATGATGGCAGAATAGTTTTCAAAGATTTTGCTTTAGAGATTGCCAAATTGAATTCATTCAATATTGTGTTACTCTTGAAGAGAAATCTATTGGCAATACATGTTTGTCAGTAAGCAATTAATATAGAATAGAATTCTTCTTTATTGGAGTAACCAAGACTCATCAAGATTGTTAGTAAAACTTACAAAACAAAACAATAAATAACGGTTGGTCACCGCTGCGACATCCCATGAGAGACGGCACAACAGTAACCCACGTATTCGCAGTCCTGGCGACTCGCAACCATGCTTAACCCTTTACCAGGCCTCGGACAAATCCTGCAGTAATAATGTTTTTTTGGTAGATTTAGATGAGTGATAAAATTTGGTATGAGATTTTATCAATTATATTAAGAAAATTAGCTGAAAACTTGAAAAAAAACATGTGGGAAAACATAATCCCATTGCTTGTCTAGACGACTACTTTTTATCTATATATATAAAATAAAAAACGATTGTCATTTTGATAGCATTTTTTACTGTTTGTTGTTCAAATGTAAAATGTAATGTAAGCAATTTAAAAAAAAAAAACATAAATACACAATAAATTATTAAAAGGTTTTAGGACATAGTCTAAATATGGGTCTTCATCTTCATCATTTTCTTCCTCCGATGAAACATTTCATTTAGTATATTTTCGAGCTGTTGATCGTTTATTACCTGAATAACAAAAAAATACACTAAAGTAGACTGACAAATAATGACGACAAAAGTTTACCACTACCCACATTTTATATTTCGATAAATGAGATGTGTGAGTAAATCCTAAATAAAACCCGTGGCAAAAACCTAGTATAAAATAAAGATTGTAATTTACCGGGCAATGGACATAATAAATCCCGCAATAATTAGGCATTCACAGGCTTAGGTCATATGGTTCCCCACATGTTTTATTTAGTTATATCATGATATTTTAGAAGTTTTTACTTATAATTAATGCACAAATCACTAGAAAAACTCAAATTCTACAACATATCAAAAAATTGTACGACTTACCTTTCTCCGATTCGCCATAATGATTAAAAATACGGTGCACTTGTCACAAAAATGTTCGTTTAGTGGCCGACCACGGATGAAATGGCTGCAAAAGTGACATTTGCGTTCCGTTCCAATTTATTTTTTGTGTTACCTTAGATAATATTTCTATGTTGGCGTTTTTGACAGATTGTGGTAGATTCTTTACCAAAACCTGGTAAAAACTCTTAAAAATCTAGGTGGGAAATGCTCAATCCATAGCCTGGTTAAGGGTTAAGACACTGTTGGAGCCGCCCCACACCCTGCGCACCAGGGAAGCGCACCTTTTACGCATTGTTGCGTAAAAGCAATCTACATGCGCATCTGCGAACATCCCTGACGCACTACAGAAACGGTGCAGCCCCACCAGTATCCTAAACGCATTGTTAAATTGAACGCGGAGAGCGGTATATGATCTTTGCGTATATCTAGCCCACAGGCTGCACGTGTAAAAACTAGTACAGTAGACTCGAAAGAGCGTGATTTTTACAGGAAGTGAGCATCGTAATACTTAAGAAAAATAATAAAACACCATGACACATATTCTAACTACTAAACTATTTTCAATAGGAAAATTGTTAGATAAGCTATTAAAATGTAGAATCTGCAATCTAACCTTGTCATTATTATTTTCATTGCAATTAGCTATTAATAACCGTGATGATACTGATAATCTTGCTAATAGCTGAATAGCCATCAAGGAGTTTTCAACCTTATAACTTAGGATTGTGGTTTTATTTTTAATTACTTACTTCAATTGCTTGATAAATATGATTGTGTACACAACCTTAAGAAAACTTGCCACTGTTAACTGGCCACGGTTTCCATTTCGAAGAGAATGTGCAAGAACAACAACAAATTACATGGTTTGAAAATTAAAAACATTTATTTTGTGAAAACCATTGTCTTAAAAGTAATGGTTTTGTTTCAGTTTTATTTGTTTTGAAATGCTCTTTTGAACAACTACTTTTAATTAATCAATGTAACTTTTCACAGCCTGGTCAGCATGTTATGATGAGACCAGTGGCTTCACTTACTACTGGAACCAACAAACCAACGCAGTCACATGGGAAGCACCACCGGAATACTTACTAGCACTCAAGTTAGCTCAGCAGCAGTTGCATTTAGCAGGTAAATAAATTATCATTTCATTAATTTTTGTTACTCGGTCTCAACTCAACTAATATGGAGGTAATAGCAAAACAATTAAGAAGTATTATAGTTGATTACTTCTACTAAAACGCAGCAGAGTTTTGTCAACAACTGACAGTTTATTATAGCTCCACAACGAGGTCATATCTAACATATAAAAACAGTAAAAAAACTGTGTCTGTACATTGAAAATATTAAAAAAAAAAATTGAGGGGGGTTTAGAAACAGTAACAGAGCACGAATCCAAAAAATAAAAAAATTCTGTCTGTTTGTTTGTACACGCTAATCTTCGGAACTACTGGACGGATTTGAATGATTTTTTTTTGTTTTATGGGTATTAAGTCTGGGCAACATATAGGCTATACTTTATCTTGGGAACTTGAACACCTGATGCAGAACCGCAACAGACCAGCTAAACTATAAGAGATACAAGAATGGTACAGACGCCAGTACATCAAGCTACCCGAAACTGTCAAATTATCCCAATCAACTTTGAACCTTACACTTCAGTGATAAAGTTGAAATCTATTAAAAAAAATTGACAGATTGTAGTAGCTTGATGTGCTGGCGTCTGTACCATAGCAAAAATTATTACACGTGAAGTACATTTTCTGCTGTGAGAATAAATTTGAAGATCTTGGAACACCTGTTGTGGAACTCCAAAGCCCAGCGACACTATAACATATATAGGAATGACGTCTTAGCAAAAGTTGTTTAGTCTGATGAGCATTTCCTGTTGACTTACAAAAATGAAAGATCTGGAACGTCTCGAATCGTCTCGCGCATCCCGTTGTTTTCCCGTCCCCGGGCTCTTAGAATTCGACATCAGACGTTTCAGATCTTCGATTTTGACGACCCCGTTGTCGCTGGCATAAGCAACAGGATCCGCGTACGAAGTCGCGGGCAGAAGCTAGTATTTGAATATGTGACCTCTATTGTAACCTACATATTCTTTGATGCAAACAAAATAAGCAAATGTATTAAAAAATTTCATGCTCTCCTTAACAATACCATTTAACTCAATCATTAGGTACAGCAGAAGTATCAGCAGAAGAGTGGCAGCTGTACCAGCAAGCACTTGCAGAGAAACAAAATACACAGAACAACAAAACCATCACCAAGACTTCCACTAAGACTGCCAAGAAGGGAGACAAGAACAGCACTGGGCATAAGGAGAAGGGTAGCAAGTTCAGTAAGAAACGAGGACACAGTGATGATGAGGATGAGTATGTATTACATGACTTTTATTACAATAATTCAGTTCACACGAACTTTGCCACCCATACTACACGCTGAGGTGACCGATAATTTTGGGTTCTTGAGTAAAACATATAATAGAAATCTCAATACAGCTACAGCCCAACCATAACCAATGATAAGCATGATATGAGCTTAATGAGCATAATAATTTATGTACAGACGCCAGCACATCAAGCTACTACAATCTGTCAAATTTATTTAATAGATTTTCAACTTTATCGCTGTAGTATAAGGTTCAAAGTTGATTGGGAATATTTTACAGTTTCGGGTAGCTTGATGTGCTGGCGTCTGTACTTATGTAAAGTCATGCAAAATGTTCAGTCATGTAACATTTAAAATGCCAATACTAATTTTGTGTATTAATTTATATTTTTCAGGAAAATAGAACTAATAACATCATACCACAATTCGGACTCTGAATCTAATGACGAAGCGGAAACTCCAACAAAACCGACTGCACCACCGCTTCCCAAAACTCAAGCCAAGCCAATAGTTCCACACAAGAAGCCAAAAACGAAGCCCATGGAATATGGACCAGCATTACCTCCCACCCTGAACTATTCAGTGCCAATAGGACCTGAACTACCCCCTGAGTTGATGAATAATGGATCTAAATCTCCTGGGGATAAGATTGAAGGTGATTTGGCGAAAGAGGTATGTGTGACAAAAACTATGCTTTAGGTTTTCGTTTTATAATTTCATAATAACATTAACTTCTAAACTTTTAAATGTTTCTTTTACTAAACTTGTGTCGTTATCATTAAACTCCTGCCCTGTTTTAATTTATAGTTATACAGTAAAAAAATATTACCTATGATGACAAACTGCAACTGATAATGCTAAAGAATAACTTTTCATTTGGTTGAGAAATACTCTTTTTATCTTTTCATAACTATTTCCTAAATGTCACAACCATTTGAAATAATCTTATTTGATATCTTATCACAGTAGATGATTTCACACGGTGCCTATTGATCTAATTCATGTACTTCTGGCATATTTTGTAGTTATGATCAAAATATGTCACTAGTTTGAGTTAGATCATTAAGTTTCTCAATACTTTTGGAATGTTATCAAGCAATGTGATGGGTTTAAAGTTTTCAATCTGAGGTATCTACATAATATAACAAGTCAAATGACATAAAAACCAGAAGCTAGTATGGATATCTTAGAATTTTTAGACACTAATATGTTTGATATTTGTTTAATTTTCATAACAAAGGATAAAAAGTCAGACAAAGATGAAGACAGTCAAGACGAAAGCGCGCTATTCCTAAGACTAAAAAGCAAAGCCAAAATCCTGGAAAAACTTGGTGGAGAATTACCAAGAGAGTTACAAAAGATGATTGAAGATGATCCCAGATCTGGTAGCAACACACCAAAACTAGAAGAAACTAGTACAAAACCTAGTGGTAACATAGATGATCTTTTAGAAGAAATTGAGAAAAGAGAATTACCAAAAGTTTCCAAAGTAAAGAATGTTGATATTTTCGATGAACAAAAATCGAATGACGCAATCAGCGCTAAGAGTTCGCCCAGAGGTGATACAACACCACCTCCTGAGGCAAAACCTTTGTTCCCAAGTATCAAACACATTGACGACCTCCCTGCCACACCACCGTCAGTTCCAACAACCCCACCTTTAGCAATGGAAGTGGAAAACGAGGACAAAAAAATTGAAGCAACTGAAAAGAAAGGCGCGAATTTGTATCTCCTAGACACAGAGGAAAGACGAGAAAATGTTGGCAAGAAAAAGCTCAGAATATCAAACTCTGTCTTATTACCAGACCGCAAAAAGGGTGAAGAACCAGCATATACCACGAAATATTCTCAATTCATTGAAGGGTTTTCAAGTGAGAGGACCGGTCTAGGCTTCAGTAAAGAAGAAGATAGTGCTGAAAGTCCTAAGAACGCGATTAATTACGGGAACGGGTTGTTGTTTACTAAAGGGGAGACGTTGAATGAAGATAAGAAAGATGAAGATTTAGATGATCTGACGGATCTCGTGGAGGCCAAGCTGAAGTATCTGAACCAGTTGCAGCCGTGTGTGCTAACACCGGTGCAAGAGATGTTGATACAGATGCAGGTAAGTGTTTAAATTAATTGAACAAAACTGAAAGTAATTTATTAATTTCTTATGTGGAGGTAATATAAATTTTACCCCAACCATTATGATTAATATAACAATAACTATAAAATATAATAATAACTCCGTCTTTGCCGTCTCGCAGTCGGGTAATGACCAGAACATAGCAATGCAGCTTAGCGGCAGAAACAGTGTGATGAGTATTCCGTGCATTCCACTAGAACGACTACTTACTACCTACCTAACCTGTGTTCAAAAGCGGCTTCAGACAGACATACATGCAAACCGTTAAAGCGTGTACGCACGAACGAACTAACGAATATCAAACACTGTTCGTCAAAAATGTTCGTGACGAATATGGGACTACTAAATAGAGCGAGACGGTTGAGTGCGAACACAAATCTAACTGTGTTCGTATGGTGTCCGTGATCACTTTGCTAATTTATGTCCACACGTACAAACCAAGTGTTCCGTGTTCAATGTTCATGTTCACTATGTTTTGTTAGTTCGTGCGTACACCCCTTAAAGATTCTACACTACACCACCTCGACATTGAAATGTGAACTTACATTGTGTCACATAAGTAATATTTTCTGAATTCATGCGATGTAGTTCTCTTTAGACCTTCAAAAGTTGCTGTAGAGTCCTTTAAATGTGCGAAGGTTATTATCCTGAGAATTGGGGATGATATTTGGCAGGGGCTAGGACATTCCCAGGGGCTTATACCGATCAAATGTTTGGGTTATACCTAAACAGTGGTGTTGGTGTGTGCAGACGCTGGTATCAGCATTCCGCGCGGGCGCCGTGTCGCCGCGCTACTGGCGGCGCTGGGCCGAGGCGGCGGCGCGCTCGCTGGCGGCGCACGAGGCGCGCGCCGCGCCGCCCGGCTGGAGCACCGCCTTCCAGAGGTACTACACACGCCGCGGCGCTGCCGGCACTCGCGCGATACCGCAGGCTCTGGCTGAACAAGGGTTTAGCTCGCGAAGCTTTTGAATCTATTCTATTTTCTTGTAAATTTCGACGTTCAAAAGTGCATTTATGTGCCTAATTGAAATAAATGATTAGTCTTTGACCTAAAGATTATGCAAGGTTTAACTATTTAGGATACATATCCGAATAGTGAACTTTGTTACACTGCTACAAGGATCTTTTGGCGATATGATAGATAGTTTTGTGAAGTGTCACTTGAAATGTATTCAAGAAACAAGATGGCGGTGTTACTTCTGATTTTGGCTACGTGCAATAATAACCTTGTAAGTTGTAGCACTATGGTGACTATTTGGAGTATATGGCGTAGCTAAATTTCTAACTTCACACATTATTCGCATGACGTTATTTGACGTGAAAACATATTTTTTATTGTCTCATAATGTTGGGAGGTGAGTCGGCGTAAACACATAAGTACCTCGACTGTCTAGTACAATTTGAATACAATTGTTCGTTTCTGATAAATCCTTGTTCATCTAACGACCTCTTTTAAAACTGCGCTATTTATAGTGCAGTTTTTGGGACTTTCGGAACTTTAGTGTTGTTGATGGTGTGACCTCAACGGACAAAATGAACTTTATGGACCTTTGGTTTATGTTGTTTATGAATTCGTGTACCTTGTTCTTTAAGCCTTGAGTTTTGGTCAATTGAGACTGAAACTGAAGGTTTGAACATAATTATTTGGAATATGAAATACGGCCTACTTTGGTTTACAATTCTCAAAGACTTCTAAAGGATCGGATATGTCGACTATTTAACGGCAAAATATTGGCTTCAATTAATAGTCAAAGATTTTCATCTTTCCAAAGATTGGCAGTAATATTTCGCCGTAAAATATGGCGATATGAGGTGACAACGTTGCAATCCTTTTAATTTATAAAATTGTGCATTATACCAACAAATACCCTGGACTATTGTTCGTTTTGGTCTGACTTGACTTGATCGGTCCATCTTGACCAAGTCAGGTCTGACTAAATAGTGTTTATTCTATGGGATCGGACTATTCCTATCCTGATGAGTGAATATTTGGACCCACTCCTACTATAAGGAGAGGGTAGACCGTGGACTTAATGCGTATTAACTATCTACTATCTGACTGACAAAGACCCTGAACTCTGTATTCCTTGAAATTTTATTTGCAGAAAGTTTACTTCCTCACGAATGTATTTTCGATCTAGTACAACTGAAAACTAAGAAGTTTTCTAAATTTTTTTAATTGATTGTTTAAAATATTTTTCACGAAATATTGATCATTTAGTTATTGTAATTTCAAGGTAAGAGCGCAAAAAATTCTCACAATATTTAATACTATACTCAAAATGTATTTAACTTCCAACATCTGTGATACACCTGTGATAATAATTTAAGAATAAAAACTTCATACTTAACAAATTGAGTTTCTTTAATACTTTGTAATCCCGAAAATTGGAACAAAAAGAGACACATCTTAGCTATAAGTGTGAAGAAGACAGAAGACTGGCGGCGCCTGCGCAATGGAGCCGTCGCATCTTCGAGGGAGTTGGTGAGATAACAAAACTCTTTGCTGATATTTTTACGTAATTTCAAGAATAATACGCTTTGATCTCTTCCAGAATGCTGGCTGGCGAGACCGTCGTGTAAAGGATTTTGAGGATTCCTTGTGTCCGCCATTTTGGAATGTTATTTTCTTTTTTTTTGTTAATTTTCCGGCGGACACAAATCCGGAGCACGGGTTAAAGTATACGGTTTTATTTGTTATTAGATAAGTTTGCCCCATAGTTTTAGATGGTGTTGTGGGTGATCTTAATGTTATAGATTTTGTAGAACAATGTAAAACGAAGCGTTGATGAAGTTATAGCATTCGCGTGTATAAGTTTCATCCTCTAATCAATTTGTCTGATCTTTATGTACTTATCTCTCTGTCTTTTATGACTTCTGAATCTCAAAGAAATAACTTTTAATGGTCCTCCAGTATTTTTTCAAGACCAATATTATCTACCTAATATGTTGTATGCAAGCTCGTCTGGAATTTATCTATTAAAGTTTATCTAAGTAGTATTTCTTTGGCTATGGCTACAGGTCGTAACCAAATATAACCCTTTTATTTATTTCTGTTTCCATTATCATCAGCCCAGCCCTGACTCTCCTACTATTGGGTTCCCCACAATTTTTAAATTCCCTCGTATCTCCTGCCGCTCGCCAAAACAATTGTAAAGAAAATATTGTAAAAGACTTAAGCCCACCACCCTATCTAAACCTACCGGGCCAGTACCTCGCTCCACTGCCCATACCTCTACTGCCTCGTTTGTGCACCACAGGTCTGAGGGCCGGTACTGCTACAGGCGCGAGGCCGACGGGCTGGTTCAGTGGGAATACCCCGCCACCACGCACACCGACATGGAGATCTGTACCACGCCGCCGCACCCGGGGATTGAGCCTAAGGTAAATGAAGTTATATTTACCATCATGAACTACTCTATGTAAATAACAGTGACAGGAACTTAACATATCATCCACACTAAGTGGGAACAAATACGTATTATTGAAGCTAACTCAAAAACTACTCCAGCAAAGTTAATAAAATTTATATGGGACCACCTTTGAAGTAGGACATACCAAACAAAAAAAAAAAACATTAAAATCAATTCATAATTGGCGGAGTAATCGCGTAACAAACATACAAAAAAAAAGATACTGTTGAATTGAGAACCTCTTCCTTTTGGAAGTCGGTTAAAAATGAAAGTACTCTTTGATTTGTTAAAAAAAACATTTTGCACTTTTTATACACATACTTACTTCATTTTATACTACAGTTTTTCAGACCGGTTAATGCACCTGAAAAATACAAAAAATGGTGGCAATCCGGGAGTGCCGACAGAAGTGAAAACTATAGAACATTCGTCTGTAACGTTATCTAAATAAGGAGAACAAACGCGTTAACAAAAAATTAAAATCCAAATCCTTTAAAGTAAAAATACTTGCATAGAACATTGATCCGTAACGTAATATAAATAAAGAACACAATCGCGTTTGTAAAAATGAGGTATCGGTAACGGTGTTGCGAGTTCAATTGTTTTTCCCATCGCAAAAGTGCCAAACGCGCCTAAAGAAGTTTTCACTTAAAAAAACTATTTGGGGAAATAAGTCGTAGCGCTGATTGAACTTGCGCAGCCTGAAGGGGACGCGAACTAATTGTAAAATGCATTTTTGCTAAATAAAACTTTTGAACATTTTGCTTGATGGTTTATTGGGACCGATATTATTAAAACTAGGTATGCTAAAATGCTAAGACTGCTAATGTGCCTTTGGGAAAAATAAATGCATCCAGTTTGCTGTCCGTTCGTATATTGAAACCGCAATGCACTTTGTGCGGAATTACGGATTGCTGAATTAGCAAAATGGTGCTCGATGATATTGCATTGAACACAGCACTTTCACGAAGTAAAAGGTAATTATAGCATACCGATGCGATCAGATAAGCGGGATATACTTGTGATTCCGAACACCTCCAAATCACTCTACTTATCTCTGCAAAATTATAACAAATTGTATGTTTCTTCCAGGAGGAGATAGCTCCACCATTACCACCAACACCACCGCCAGTCCCAGTGCCGTCCCCGCCCGCGCTGCCGAGCGCCTGGCCACTCGCGCTC
Organism: Agrochola litura; assembly: GCA_949152395.1. Taxonomy (NCBI): domain Eukaryota; kingdom Metazoa; phylum Arthropoda; class Insecta; order Lepidoptera; family Noctuidae; genus Agrochola; species Agrochola litura. The sequence goes on along the minus strand of OX424503.1, from coordinate 23,457,695 downwards.
ACCCCCCCGCCCCCCGCCCTCACGGCGCCGCCCCCCGCGCGCGCCCGCGCGCACACCCCCCCGCCCCCCGCCTGGGCCGACCCGCCGCCGCCCGGCTGTGATGACCTGCCGCCGCTGCCTGCGAACGTGAGTACCTACTATACTGTGTGTTCCAAAAGCATCTGATGAAAATGTAAAATAGGGAACGAAACCGCTATGATCAATATTTTCGGTTACATTATTTTTTTTATTGACCACCACCACCAGTAACCATCAACCACCACCAGTAACCACCAACCACCAGTAACCACCAACCACCGCCACCACCAGTAACCACCAACCACCACCAGTAACCACCAACCACCGCCACCACCAATAACCACCAACCACCACCAGTAACCACCAACCACCACCACCACCAGTAACTAGTACCAGTATTAATACCGGTAACCTTAATAAAAAAACACCTCGATATTACACGTGCCCCTTACTTAAAACCATTCTTTCAGGACATATAAAGGCTGGTCAGATGGCCAACATTAACTTTAAAAGTATAGTCAGTAATGTTTCCGTCTTTTATTACAGGCCGAACCCAAACAAGAGATCGGTGACGAGCTAGCGTCGTTCTACAGCGACATAGCGGAGCTTGAGAAGCAGACGTCGGGACCACACACAGCATCCAACTCGCCCGAGCCCGTCGAGATCAAGGACAAGTATCGAGACAAGGACAGAGAGAAGGAAAAGGAGGTTAAACTTGTTAAGAAGAAGCCTAAAGTGAGTCATGTTTTAAAAAAGTCCTTTTTTAGATAGTTGATCGTTCTTGAAGCGCAGGCCACACTGAACGAAGGAAAACAAAGCTTCGTTTCGCTTCATTACTAGCGTGGCCTGCGCTTTGTACGTAGAAAAAAGTTTGTAATTGCGATTTATCCAAGATATCGAAAATGGTTTTTACTTTTTTATACAAGCGAAAGTCTCGAAAAGGAGCTCCAGGTTAAGTAATAATAGCTGCTCGGGTCGATCCATCAGGTTAAGCTACGCTTGTCGGGGTTGCTCCATGGATAGGTTAATATCTTGTCATACCGAGACTTCTCCGTGCCTCGGAAAGCACGTTAAGCCGTTGGTCCCGGCTGTGATTCGTAGATCTTTGACAGTCGTTACGGGTCGTCAGAAGCCCAAAAGTCGGACAACCAGCCTTACCAAGGGATATCGTATTACCCGGTTACTGGATTGTAGAGTTCAGATAAATAGTCGCTCCATGTAAAATACTGGTATTCAGCTGCATCCAGTTAGACTGGAAACCGACCTTAACAGATTGATACAAGCGCAAGTCTTACCTGATAGCTGCCATAAGTAAAGACCTTCAACATTTTTTTTCGGGCAGTGTATGTGCCCGATGTGTGAACGATGGTAACTAAGTACCTTTAGCAAATAAAAATTTACCAATTTCGATTGGGTTAATGAAACGTCGCGTTGATGGAATAAATTCATTTTTGGCTATAACCTTCGGCACAGATGATACGGATAGTTCATTCCGCATTTTAGTATGATGCTACAAGTGCGCGACGGGCTCGTCTTGTCGGGCCAATTCAGTGAGTGTAACGTAGTCGGAAGATATAAGAGTTACGCGATAGAAAGAGAGGCAAATTCTAGGTGAATATAACTGTAGGTAATTAGCGCTGTGCGACCTGAATTGCACTTTATTGTGACCCATTGGTATTCATCTGTGCCTTCGGTGCCTCTTTGAGAAGAATAAGTCAAGTGAAAGTTCTATTGTTTCAGGTAAAAATATCAGCATCAATGGGATTGAAACACAAATCAGTATCTAATTTAGTGGCAAAATGGCAACAAGTAGCGGAAGAAATTAACTCTGACTGATTCAAGAACAATTTGACCGGTCAGCCACTTCAAGCGATGCACTTCTTCAGGCAAAGCGCTGCATAGACAAAAGCGAACGCTGAAACTGTGAAGTTAGTTAAGTTTTGTAGTGAAATGGTCAGTTAAATAAATGATTATGTTTTTAGACAGGAATAAAAGTCGTACGTAATGTAAAACTGATATTTACATTTAAGTTTTTTTACTTATGAAACAAGTGACGATCAAGGGGCGGTCAATTATTTTAGTCTGAAGAAAATACAATTATGTAATAGAGGACTCACGTGACTGTTTTAAGAGGAATTATTAAGCATTTAACAGTTAAACATGATAACACAAAAAGCTAGCAGAAAAATAAGATATTTTTTTCCAAACATAGTCTTAGTTGTATGTGGAATGTACCTTACTGCTAATAGGGTTATAATTAGGCAGAGATTAGCAAATATTGTTCATAAGATATAATAAGCAATATAACACCAAAAGGCTCCTTCTTAGTACAGATTTCTATCTGTGGCAAGATTTTATTGATACGACTGTTAAATCATGTCATCATGGAGATAATGGGCGTGATAATATAATTATGTTCTTTGCAAATCAATTGATTAGTTGAAGAATAAACTTAGGACTGCCACTAAGAACTTATTGTTTTAAAATAGTGCTGTTAAACAATAAATTCTTAATACATAACTTAGAAAATAATAGGTCACTTCAAAATATATTTTTATAAAGTTATTTTGTGCACATTGTCAATAGAAGTAACTTCCGTTATCTGTAAACCGATACCAACATACGTTTAAGTTACGTTTTAAGTTTCTGTAAATATTTTATGTATTTTGTAAATATTAAATAATAAACTTTATTGAGACCAAAGAATGTTATTTTTGTCCTGTATTCTTTGTTAGAAATTATTATAATAATATTAACGGCCCGTCACGGCATGTCAGAACATCGAGATTTATGTGCTGTATCCATAGACATATCAAGTAAATGGACTGGAAATAGCTACAAAAAAAAGGTGCCTATCTACAACTCAAAATGTCTCTTATAATGGCTGCACATGCTAGGGTTGTGTCAATCAGGGAACATAGTGTTACTATTTCAAGTATCGATACTAGTACTATGTAATAGTATTACGAGTCTTACTAGATATCAAGGTTGAATCATATTCAAAATGTATTAGCTTACAGTCCGTTGTATCAGAAAAAGACAAGTATTGACAAATTATCACTTCCCAAAAAAAAATCCACATAATTTAATTTATAGAATTATTACTTAGCAAATAAACTTTTCATAAATAATTGTAACGCAAACCTAATGTTTGGCAAGTGAACGTTTAAACAATAACTTGCTTACCAACTAGTACTTTTAAAATTTTTTAATGTAATCAAACATTTCAGTTGGTTTAACATATTTTACGCAAAATAAAATAAGCCAAATATTTAGTATCGAGCGAGCATGCAAGTTTTAGTGAACCAAATTTTTAACTATTATACCTAACGCGAGAAAACTCTAACAAACTAAATAAATTAAATAAAGTTGTTCCAAAAGCCTTACCACCACCTAGAAGAGTACGGCCCTCTATCTCGCTCGCTCCTATTGTTTAACCTACTTGTAGGAATCGCTCGCTAGCTTAGAAAATCGCCTATTCGTCCGTTGATCGGGTGGGGGATGTTGGACATCGCGTCATCAGGCTACAACACCAAAAGGAATGCTCCGCTAGCAGTACCTACATTCCGAGAGTTATAAAAAGCATACAGTCTAAGATATTGAAGTTCCGACCATCGACGGGAAAGGACGTACCTATGTCCTATCGTACAGGCATCCTTCGCGACTCTCGCGATGTTATAAGTTTGTCGTGTACTTTAGTTTTAAGTTTATTGTAATAAATGATATTTAATGTACTCGCATTAAACTATTTTATTATAAATGAAAATTCGGAATAATACACATTATGTAATATGATACTTAGGATATATGACTTTATTTCGTGCAAAATTAGGAGATTTATAGTAAACGTGTTATGGATAATGAAATTTTGTCAAAATAATTTTGGCAAAACGGCAGGATCCCAACATCATCATCATCATCATTTCAGTCGAAAGACGTCCACTGCTGGACATAGGAATTCGTCAATAGTATAATAACATTTTTCCAATTACACATGTCTTAATTAATTGAATAATATTTAAGTCTTTAATTCCACATTTATTAAAACTGATATGTTTGTTTTTTTTATAAAACTTAGAGGATGGTCTGATACCTAAATTTAAATAACTGATTCCGAAAAAAAACTTTAATAAACCTTAATTAAATTAGGTACAAAAATGGCAATTAACACAAACAATAAAATAAAGGGTTTGTTACAAAAACACAAAATAAGGACATTTTACTAAAAATTTATAACGTGAGTTTCCACCTCTGGCTTTAATCACCACCTGCATGCAATCAGGCATGCTCTGGATGATGTTCTTGTTTACTTGGGGAATTTAGTCACAAGTAACCACCAGAGCGGTTTTCAAATCATGGAGGGTCTTAGGAGGGTTGAGACTTCCGGATTCACTTTTTAAGCATGCCCCATGTTCTATGGGATTCATGTCTGGGCTTTTGCTGGCGAGTCCAATTTGGCAATTTAGTTTACATAGCAGAAAACCTAGGATGTTAAACTGGATTACATAAATAATAACACAGATTTGTATACTGATGTCACGCGATTTCTCATCGCTATATTCAATTATGATTCCACATTTAAAACTGGTATATTGATGGACCAGGAGTAATAAAGAAAAGTCTAGTGTACCTTTAGAAAGAAAGTATTCTGAAGAATTAAGAAAATTTGCCCTTACGCTTCTTTTTTTTTCTCCGAAAGCGTATGATTTTGTAAGAAGTACCTACAACACTTGTTTGCCACACTCTATTAAAAAGTCGACTCCTTAGGAGATAGACACATACCTCTTTGTGCACTGTTTCCAGTATTTGATGGGGTAACAACTGTAATGGAGGCATAACAGTAGAAGTACAAGAAACATCTGTTTTTTATGTATTGCTTGTTTCACAGAAAACAGATGTTTCTTGACTTTGTGTTTTATCGAACGCCTGAAAAAAATAGGAACTCATATTTAGATATGCAATTTAAATATGATTTTTTTAGTTATGTAACTAATATAATTCAAATAATTTATTTCAGGCCAAAGAGCCAGGCTATTATTAATCAATCATTTTAATATACACTTACCGAAAATATTGTAGGAACAGAGTTATCATGTAATCTCATAACATCAAGTGTTCTATTGAAACACCTTTCTTCAAAATTATGTGAACAGATGTACCATTCCTTGTGTCGAGGATTAATATTTTCTTCACCAATAGCCTCTAACCACTTTTTACTTAGTCGTTAATTTTTAGGGAACCTATAAAAAAGGTTAACATTTTTATCAATAAATCGTATAACCATCATAAAACTCTGTGGAACGGTCTCTCGGTGTTATTAACCAAAGGGTACTACAGTTTGCTGTAAACCACGGGACTGACCTAGCAATATCATTTCAGCACAGCGAATGAACTAGTATCAGAAACTAATACGGCAACGGTACAACACTATTCCACCATGACATATCATTGTAAACAAACGAATGAAATAATGAAATAATAAAAAGGTCTGTTGGACGGAAATAAACCTAAATATGAAAATTTAAGGCGTATTTAATGATCACTTAGCAATTTTTTCATCGAAAGTTTATTACTTGATGTACTATTGCATGAAAACCGGCTACTAACCTGTGCAAAGACAATTGAGGTTGATTTTCGTTCTTTCTTGCACCACACTTCACAATACAACACACAGGCATGTTGAATTGGTGTTTTCCAACGTATACATGCAGTTTTAAAGGGAAACTCTTCGTAATTTTCTCACAAATCTCAATAATGCAAAAAGTAAACAACCACTTGACAGCAGAACTACCACGAAACTTGTAGCAAAATATGGCGGTTATGGCACTTACCTACAACTGTCTCTACGTCTCAACAAAATGTTGCCATTATGAGGAACAACTGAAATATTGTTGTCTCTTTTATCAAATACGATTACCACATTAGAAAGAGTGAAACAACACGATATTTCACATTCTAGTTCGTATTTCACTCAATTTGTAAATGTATAGAATATGGCGGCGCCTCCATGTTATTTCTATTTCACGAAAAATATTCTTAACAGATAATCATAACACGAAAGTGATGGCCAGTAGGTATGTCGGCGTTAAAACTGCATAAAAACTTTTTCTTTGATTCATCATTATTTTGATATTTTATGCTTTACATGGAATTGCACGGTGGCTCGATTTAGGAGTCCGGGAATGTATTCAGATAATAAGTAAGTAGGTACATAAACCTTTCGGAATAAATGCTCTAAATGATGGAAGTTTTGAAGATTTAAGCGGTCACACAGACAGACGCGAAAAGCGACTGTTTTATTAAAACTAATATTATAAAGAGAAAATATTGATTTTTTGAATGTTTGTTTGTAATGAATAAACTCAAAAATTACTGGACTGATTTAAAAAATCCTTCCACCTGTAGAATTATTATCGCTGAGTAACATAGGCTATAATTTATAAAGATATCATGCGGGCGAAGCCGCTGGTGGAAGCTAGTACTATGTATATGTAGATTACGAGTTGTGGGTCGTAGGTTCAAACCCTGACAGTAGGCGCTTTCATCATCATCATCATCTTAGTCGCAAGACGTCCACTGCTGGACATAGTCCTCCCCCAAGCACCGCCACTTCGACCGGTTCTGTGCTTCTCGCATCCAGCGGATGGCGCGGCGCTTTAGGCGCTATATTTTGTGTAATTATTTCATCACCATTGCTCCCAAAACGGTGAAGGAAAACATCGTGAGGAAACCGACATGTCCTGGAACCAAAAACTTCGAAGACGTGACATCTACCAATCCGCACTGTACCCGCATGGTTGATTACAGCCCACTCCCCCTCACAGAGAGGAGGCCTGTCCCAGCAGTGGGAACATTATAGGCTGATTATGCATGCATGCATGATTTATGTAGGTAGATTATTTCTGTATACTTTGAAAAAATTTACAGAAATAAAAACATCATGAATTACCTGTACGTAGGTAGGTACTTAATTAACCGCCTACATACGCTAGGCCAGGGTTTCTCAAACTTATGGCTCCACGTACCCTCATTAAAATTTCCAGATGATAGCGAACCCCTAACCCCAAGATAAAAAAATAAATAAAATAGTATCTATGTTGAAGAAAATAAGGTTTTTTATTTCAATAAAAGGTAACAAATATAGAACCAAAAAGAAATATCTTTAAAATATTAATGTGATGGTTTGTCGCAAATTGAATCAATTTTGGAAATTGGAAATTTTTTGCCTCAATTCTGACTCAGTATCAGTTTCTGTATTTCATTTTTATCATGTGTGAAAACCCACTCTCACATTAGTATGTTGTACCAAAGAGTAAAAGGAAATTCACCGCTTTGCGTGAGAGTTCCTGTCTAGCTGCCCAAAAATCAATCAAGGACATCCTTTTTAAATCAGCTCGAAGAGTTTCATCAACGGACATTTCTAGTAATGACTCCTGTTGCTTAATACTCAAACTAGAATTTACTCTTTCTGTCGTGACTAATGCCAGTCATCCAGCCACCCAGAGCACTTTGTAATGCAGCCACCATTACGTAAATCTTGTCGCGAACCCCCCTACCGTCGTATGGCGAACCCCACTTTGAGAAACGTACCCCACTTTGAGAAACCCTGCGCTAGGCTATAAATTGCTCTAATTAGAAATCTATTTATATAGGTACTTACTCTGTGAGTAGGTCAGGCAATGCCATATGTCAAAGGAAATAACCAACAGATAATAAATAAATTCTTTATTGCCATAAAAAGGTTACGTACAGAAAAATTTGAGACCCTGGCTCCAGAGCTAAGTTAGAGTATCTGTATTTCAGGAGCCAGTGACTTCTTCCATTTGTGTACAGATATTGTATTAAAAGCACACGGATCATTTCCAATTCCCGCCTATTTAGGAAATACCATGTTTATTCACGAACCCCAGTAATTCCGCTCATTGAATTCTAAATTAAACCATAATTAGCCGTATTCAAAGTCAACAGAATAGTTTCAAATAAATCAGTCCTCCATCGACAGTCGCTGATTCAAGTCAGGAATGCAAACTAAACAGTATCATAAATTCACCCTTATTCCAACAGTTTTAAGGACGGTTTTCAGTTGAATTGTTGTAGACTAAATTGGGTAGGAGCGTGAGTAGGATTCAGAATGTTGTTTTGAATATCTGAATTAAGGTTTTAGTTATTCAGAGCGGGTTACATCTGTTTCTCAGGTGGGAAAGGTTAGAAATTACTGTTTTATTTTTAGTTCGAATTTTGTCTGTAATTACCAACTCGGGTACGGGCAGATTTTCGGAACTGTTTCTTATATTACGTTGCCTTATTTTGGCATTAGTCAGGACTTGTGCTGTATTATTTTGCTATTTACACTAATCGTATCAGTCAAATATAAAATGTGACCCCAAAACCTTCTGGGCCTACGTGAAAAGTAACAGGAAAAATAATGAGCAGGCTACCTTTGGTGACATGTCGCCAGCGCAGGTGGCGGATGCGTTTTCTAAATATTTTAGTAGTGTTTTCCTATCAAAGTTGCCATCATTAGATCCTGAGCATGCTATCGCTACTGCGAATGCCTCTCCTAATAATATAAATAATATGAGTATGTCCCATCTGGTTAATATTGATTACATTCACGAATCTGAAGTTCGTGGTGCTATGGCTCGGCTTCCTCCAAAATCTACTCAAGGTCCAGATGGAATTCCACAGTACTTGGTTAAGGACTGCTGCGATATTTTCAACCTGTCTATTACGGCGAACATATATCCAACGGAGTGGAAAACATCTAAAGTACTACCGGTACATAAAAGCGGCCCAAAAAGTGACATAAAAAAATTACAGGCAGCTGTTTTATCCATATTTGGCAAAGTATTCGAATCGGTACTCTATAAGAAAATATTTAATAAGCTGCAATGTTGGTTTGCGGAAGAGTAACACGGATTCCTTCCAAATCGCTCAACCACGTCTAATTTATTAAATATTACTACTCTCTTAGCCAAAAATGTTAACGACAAAAAGCAGATTGATGTAGCGTATTTTGACTTCCAGAAGGCCTTTGATCGGGTTGATAACGACATACTTCTAAGTAAACTGGCATTAGCGGGTTTCTCTGTGTCATCGCTTAAATTCTTCGCGAACTATCTGCACGACCGCAAGCAATTTGTAACATACAAAAATGCCATTTCGGAGCGCTACTCGGTCACTTCTGGCATAGGGCAGGGCACTAACCTCGGGCCCCTTCTTTTTCTAATAGTAGTTAACGATCTTCCCTCAGACGTAAAACACTCCACAGTCTTAATGTATGCTGATGATGTCAAAGTTGCTCTTCCAGTGGCTGACTCTAGTGATACGGCCACACTTCAACTCGACATTGACAACATTCACACTTGGAGCATGATAAACAACCTCAACCTAAACATTAGTAAATGCGCGGTCATGACCTACTCGAAAACCACACAACCCATACACAACATAGGTACTATGAACAATGAGCCCCTGAAACGTGTTTTAACCGTACGAGATCTGGGTGCACAGTCTGATCCACACATTACATTTAACCAGCACATACTACAGACCTGCAACAAGTCCCGTAAAAACTTAGGGTTTGTCTTGCGGCAGGCCAAAATTTTCACAAATCGTCAAGCCCTAACGATACTTTACAACTCCTTCATCCGCAGTTTGCTAGAGACTAACTGTGCAATCTGGAACCCCCATGAAAAAGTGTTTACACTGATCATCGAAAAGGTTCAAAAGTCTTTTGTTCGCTACCTGTACTTAAAACTGTATGGATATTACCCGTATATGTAGGTACCCTACACCATTTGTGCTAGGTATGGTGGGCTACCAAAGTTTAGAAGTAAGGAGAAATCTTGGTCTCGTCAAATATTTCATCCGGCTAATTCGTGGTACCCATTTCAATTCATTTTTACTACAGCACATCTCCTACCCATTAGACACACACTACGCCCTCGCCAGCGTCCTCTATTCTCAATACCTCAAACCAGTACCATAACCCTCAAGGCCAGTCCATTGTACCTAGCGCTAACTCATATTAACAACATTTTGCTGTATGACGAATCCTCAGATGTCTTCGCGAGTACTGAACTGAGATTCCTGAACACTGCTACTCAATACCTGGAATCTATTGCCGCTCCCGGTACAATCTCAGAGTGAATAAATTAATGTTTATAATTACTAATAATTTTATTCCATTTTTTTTTACCCCAATTATATCTTATTTTATCTAATCTTATCTAATTTTGTCTAATTTAATCTAATTTTGCCTAATCTTGACTAATTTCATTTAATTTCAACAAATTTTGTCTATTTTTATGTAATTTAATCTAATTTTATGATTGTATGTGTTAATTATAATTACTGATAAATATTGACCTATAACTTGTATGTGTGGTGCAAACTGTTAGTATAAGTTGGTTTTTTAATAAATAAATAAATGAAAAATTATGAATTCGTTACATAAGACCTACCTACCTACACAAATTCCACATATGTTATGTTTGTTCTGTTCAGGATAAGTCATTGCAATAGATAAATGCATTGTAGCCATTATTCGTTTTGTCATGATTCCATACACACTCATCTTCTTCACTAGGTATTTGAGCTGCTTTCTTCAGTCATGCTTTTGCCTTATGTTTCTTTGTTTTTGGTTTAGCTTTAGGTTCAAGATAAAAAAAAATTCTTAGTTCTGTAGTGTCTTTTTTTATTCAATTTCTTCTTGTTGTAGATCTAGAAACAGTTAACAGAGCGATGCTTTAATATTTCTATATGAGCTTGAACCCAGGTACGATGCGCTAACCGGGTCAATTCTACCATGGGGACAGTTGTACTGCTACAAACGTCCCCGAATTTATACAATTATTCCCCAAGGTCTTTTCTTGGATAGAGTAAAAAAATTCGTGATTTTGAACTCAAAACTAGGTAGGTACTCGAATATACAATTACTTACAATGTACGTAAAGCTAATAATAGTAAGAAACGTTTAAAACTGACACTAAGTGAAAAGTACCTAATGCTGAGAATTTCTGTTATGATTATGACTAATAAAAATCATACTTAGATCGAAAAAAAATTGTCTGCCCAGAAATTTCACCTCAACGTCAAAAGCGTCCGCGTCGAGCCAAGCGCGCGTGTAAGCCGACGACGTTCGCACGGATGTAATAAAATCGCGGCGGGATTTTATAGCGGACTGGATTTTCAAACATCGGTGTTAAGCCGAGCGTTGAGAATTCAACGAAGTACATCCCAGCGCGTCGAAAAAATACACTGTTGGATTTTCAACTCTCGGTGCTAAGCAGAGCGTTGAAAATCCAGTGCGCGATAAAGTCCCGCCGCCATTTTATTACGTCCGTGCCGACGTCGGCTTACTGACAGGTTTGTCGGCACGCGTTCTAGGAGCACTTCACGGGGTCAGGAATGAGTGTGCTGAGCGTAGATATAGAAATATTCTCGATGGTAGGTACTACCGTACCCTGGTACAATTGTACTCGGTCTATCCAACCTACTCCTGGCACCGAACGTGTTAAGCCATTGAAGAGTGCTAATTCGGGACTCTACTCAGTAGCAACAATTCACGAATATTTTTTCAACGATAAGTAGATATCTCGAAAATACCTACCTCTGCCTACATCCCGAATTCTCGAGCTTTTGCCCAACGAACCAAGAAAACAGTGTGTGGAAACAAATCAGTCCTTGGAAAGAAATGTAAAGTAAAACCTTTTTCGAATGCGTAACATTCCTTAGCGGGGTTTTATCTTGTTCGTAAAAGGATAATCCGGAAATCGCTTCAAAGAATCCTGAATTAAATCCGAAGATAAATGGTTTTCCGAACACGTTCGTGTTATAAATTCTTAATGAAATTAAAACTGTACCTATAAGTATAATTATATTGTAGGTGCCTACTAAGTAGGTGGCTTACCTACTGCTTACTATTGTAGATACTACACATATTTTTATATAAGTACAATAATAATAAAAAAATTGGAAGTTGTAGGTACTATCGAAGAAACGCATTTGTATACACCGTAAGGACTATTTCTGCTTGCAGTGCTCGGCCGTTATCGAAAGCGGCCGTTAAACAAATGTGGTTATCGTGTTCACGGGATTTTGTTGTCAAACTGTTTAGATATGCATTTCTTCTATAGTACATGGGATGGAAAATTTTGTGATAGCCCTTTATTATATGTAAGTAAGTTAGAGCAAAATCTTGAAGAAGTACAAAAGGTCCAAAATCTTGAGGGGGTACAATGAAGTTGCTGATGAATAAGAATTGCGCCCTCCAGCCAGAGTACCTACTTACCTCTTAACATCTCTTATAACGTCATTGAACTTGTGTCCTTTACAGGTTTTGAGGGTATGTTACCTACCTACACCTAAAATAGATAATATTCTAAGTGACTTTTATAGACTTGCTAAGGTAGCCAGAACTTGTATCTAGGTAAGTGGAATTTTTAACGTGGTGTCAATATTTGCTGTCGCTGCAAGATATTTCAGAGATTTTTTTAATTCTTTTCATTCTTCGCCTATGTACTTAGTTTGAATTAGGTAAGTACTGTGATTAGAATCACATTGTAGTTCCGCTTTCTTCGCTTTACAAGCACCTGCGGAAAGTGCTGCGTAACGTTGACATTGCTCTTACACACTTACGCTCCCAATTTTGGGGTTATCGCCAATGAACTCGAATCATCACCAATAAGTTTTCGTATAAGGCCTCTGCCTCGAATCTTGCGGGCAGCGGGGCGGCGCGGCGGCGGCGGCAGCGCGGCAGCGAATAGTTTTATATGGAACCGCTCGCTCCCCGCACCGCTGCTTTCGAGAACAGTTACATATGAATCTATGCATTTGAACGCGCTGCTCCCGCGCCGCCGCCGCCGCCACCCCGCTGCCCGCAAGATTCGAGGCAGAGGCCTTAATTGTGTTTGATCGAGGACGACTTTTTCTAGCGAAACTATTCTATTTCCTAATGAGTGCACAGTTTTTGTAAGCTCACCAATTGTAATTACTAATTACCAACGATATTCCCGACATTTCCAATACTTTAGAATAATTTGTATGGAGCGATAAGCGCACGACTTCCGGCCTCGACGGTGACAGACATGTTGACGTTCCAACCTAGAACCTATTAGTCACCTGTACTCGCCATACCGGGCTGGACATAGGCTTCCTGTTCAGCTTCTTCTTCTTGGTAAATAAATGTACATTATACAGGGTGGCAGGGGCGCGAAAACTGTTACCATGGATTCAGAACATGATTCTGAACCCCCCCCCCCCCCCCCCCCCCCTTGGTTTAAATCTGCTGTTTCATAAAAAAGCGTAATATCTACGCGGTCAAAATGTATAAAACAGCAGATTTTTTATTAAATAACCGACGAAAAATTTCAACACTTCAGAATCATGTACTGAATCCAAGGTAACAGTTTTCCCGTCGATGCCACCCTGTATATTATTATGTTAAGTTACGACTTATGTATATCTACTAACTACACAACCTACGCAAGGTAAGTGTAATAAACTTAATTATTCACAGAATTACCTATGCGTAGGTATCAGGGTTGTCATCTAGACACTAGATTCGAGGAGCTAAATAATTGCTATTACCTATTAAGCTTTCTGTCTTTTTAGCTATGTAGGTACTTTTTCCCAATTTAAACGTATTCCTGTAACGTCCTTAACAAAGCCTGTCGATACAGTCATAAACGTAGTCGTATAACAAGACGTACCTACAACATAATGGCACCAACCTATAGTCTATCCCAAAAGTATCTGATGAAATGTAAACAAATGGATCAGAAAACGTACCTGTGGATGACAATTTTTACTGATACTCGTACTTACAAATTGAGTGATTTAATTAGGTATTTGAATACTTAAACCCGAAATTCTAATTTTAAATCACCTTAACGATATTTTTCATTTGCCAATTATTGAAGCTAATTTTATAACATCAATTATCAAATACAATTTATAATTATGTTATTTTATCAATGAGGGACTTGTGGCTAAGTAATAACAGCCGCACGGGTCGATCGATCAGAAGCTACGATTGCCGCGGTTGGTCCGTGGATGGGTGACCATCTTTACATACGTGCCTCGGAAAGCACGTTAAGCAGTTGGTTCCTGCTGTCATTTGTAGATCTTTGACAGTTATTACGGATTTACGGGTAGGTAGAAGCTCAAAAGTCGGTATCGTGTTACTTAGTAACTAGGTTGTGGAGGTGAGATAGGCAGTCGCGCAACGTAAAATACTGGTATTCAGCTGCATCCGGTTAGACTGGAAGCCGACCCCAACATAATTGGGAAAAGACTAGGCAGATGATAATGTTATTCAATCAATAATTGTTGGAAAAAGTGGTGGAGTATAAAGTTGAAACATTCTAAATACAGATGAATGTGTTTCTAATTCCCTTTAGCGAGTGATGGCGCAACAATTAGACCTGAACAGAATTTGTTTACACTCTATGTTCTATGTTATAGAGTTTGGTTTCCGCACTTAGTCCGTCAGACGGACCATTGTGCGTGGGCTATTGCGGCCATTTGGTGGTTATTCTAACCAGCCCACCTCCCTCCAGAAGATAATTAAATCTCCTGGTCTGTTCAGAACATCTGTGTAGGATCTGTGTGACCCGAGGGTTTCTGTTCTAATCTGGGTGACGCCTGTGCATTCAAAGAGCACGTGCGCGACGGTTTCCTCAGCCTCCATGCACGCCTTGCACAGAGGACTGTCCGTTATGCCTATTGTGTGGAAGTGTTTGTTTAGCGAGCAGTGTCCCGTGATGGTTCCCGTCACCAAGCACAGGCCGTTCCTGTCCAGGCGTAATAAATGCCTGGTTAGCTTGCTATTCAAGGATGGCATAGCTTCCTTGGACTGCCTGCAGCCCGGTGTTGTGGTCCACCAGTACTCCGCTGGTGTGTGGGTGAACTTCTGTAGCCACCTGCGTAAGTATTTGTTTACACTTTTATCAGATACTTTTGAAACATACCATACACTTGCTAGCTACGGCATGCTACAATCAGCTTTATCGCTCGCGCCTCTTTATGTCGGACCGGCGATAAATTCGCCAGTTAACCTAGATTTTATTTAAAAGGTCACGGGTTATTGTTTTACATTCGAGAGAGTTATGTCCTTGTGGGGATGGCTGTGATTGGGAATGGTGTCGTTGATTTATTGTGCTGTTTTAACTCTCTTCGTTGTAATACAAAATGTATAAAAAAAACCCTGTCCGATCCATGAGGGTGTTGTTAGGTATCGTACTGAGAGTCTATATATTTGTGGTAATTTTCAGGAAAATCGAAAACAGAAATCGTCTAATTTTTAATGGGGAATTTTGCCGGGTTGTTTCATGAGGCGAGGGCGGTCGTCGTTTAGCGGGTAAGTTATGAATCTTGTTGAAAATTTGATTATTTTTAATGAATTTGGGGTAATTTTGGTACGATACCTACTAAAAATATGATTTTTAAATAGCAATAACTTTTTTATTTTCAATAATTATTAGATTTTTAATTACTTTTAGGTAATGTTATTGCAGACAGTTTTTTTTTTACATTTGTATAGGTACTTACTACCCTGATTTTGTACGGAGTTGGTCGGTAGGTAGGTGAATAAATTGAGTTCTGAGTGTACAACTGACTACGGGTTTCCTAGTTTTGCTGATGAGTTCGAGAGGATGTATGAATGTTTGAGCAGCGTTGCTAGTAACTATATACCTAAATCAGTTATTTTCACTCACTGTACCGGTACTAGTTGATCACCTAACTTATCTCTTTTTCTTCAAGTTAGAAACTGCTAAGAGAACCTAGGTTTACCCAATGGGTTGTGCTCAGTTAGACTTATACCTATCTATTTCCAAGCAGATTTAGCATTTATTCTTTTTGATGTATGAACGTAAACGAAGCAAAAGGAGGAGGTAAAGCCTCTCCCCCACAGGGGCGTTCTTATTGCGCAATAATAACGCACGCGTTATTGCTATAATGCGTCCTACTTCTATTGCGGCGGTATTATCGCAGCAGTGTGTAACTTCGTGGCCGTTCTAATACAAAATGGCTTTAAGATCGTAGCAGGTGGCGTTCTGTAGCCTGCCTACCCCCATTGGAAAGAAGGCGTGCGTTTATGTTATGTTATTTTGTAATTATCATTCTATAGTTAGATTTTACTTCCTTCCACCCACGCGTAAGAATTATACAGTTCATTAGGTCAAACCCGCAATTTATTCAAGGCAATGTAATATTATAAACAAGGTACCTATTAATGTGCAGTAGGTAACTTTGGACCACCCACACAATATCGCCCACTGGTATTACCTACCTTACCGAGTAATCTGACCAAGGGATGCTAAGCATCAGTCGATTGTGTAAAGTTAACTTTGTGCAGAAGACATTTGCAAAGTTAACTAAATGCGATGCATAGGTAGGTAATTATTTCTTACGATATTGTACTTTATTGAACCAAGATCTATAAAACAAAGACAAGTTAACACGTAATAGTACCGCGCCATTTTCTACACTATGGAAGCGCGCACGTTCAGGGGGCCTACCATCAGCTCATAAAGCAGTATTATTATAATATTACTTCAGTGTGAGAAAGAGATGAAGCTCTACAGGATGTATATCTCCATCTCTTTCTCCCACTGAAGTAATATTAAAATAATACTGCTTTATGAGCTGGTGGTAGGCCCCCAGGTTTATGTTTGTTAATTTAGTTCTTTATTCAGAAAGTAATGATAGTTATGGCCTGAATACATTTAAAAACAGTAATCAAAATAAAATTGTACCTATTCATTTATGACTTCAAGTTGGCCCAAAGAACCCCTTTTTATAATAAAATTGAAATAACCTGACGTTCTGGATTTTTTTGAGTATTTTTTTTGTTTTCGGAACACCTAAATACATAGAAATCAGTTGAAAACATCCAGACAGCATTTTTGTTGCAGACCTGTGTTACTATTAAACTATCTAGACGCATTTTCTCTCCCACGAATCCGCAAGGTATTCTATCTTCTTTTCCAAAACGACGACAGCAAGAGAACAACAATAAACATGCAAAATTAAACATATAGCCACTTCTTACGTGCCATTACTCAACGATAGTACAGTCAGAGCCCATCTTGCTTTAAACTGAGCTCGATAAAACAATCGTAACTCTTTACGGTCTCGCTTCGCGCAATGAATAACTGAAGGGATATTGTTCATAGTTTACACTGGAAATCTAAACACAGAAGGATTACTTAAAACGAGACAAAATAGATACCGACTTAGTACACCCCTATCAAACTTAATGGCGGCTCTGAACATAAGCCGAGGCGTTACGCAGTAACGAAGTTATGGGTCAGCGGGGGTGAGGGGTGCGGTACTGTGCAGAGAGTAGCGCACTTCCGAGCGGTTCTACTAGTCGTCCGTCGGCTCGAACTTATTGGTGGCATGACTAAGTATGCTATTTAGTAAAGTTATTTATTTATTTAGTATTTATTTATCTAGTTTTTATTTAATTATTTAGTGAAATGAACGAAGATTTATAATGAAAACGAGCGCGTAAAATTTCATGAACAGACCTTTGGGCATATATATATTATGGAAAAACTACTGGATGTATCTACTCAAAATAAAATTATTTGAACTTTCAATAAATTATTCAAAAGTCATTTATTCAAACTAGGCTGAGAATCAGCACTTTTCGAACGTCAAAATTACATAAGACAGTCCCCCAAAAACGCCCACCCTTCACCACTTCCTAGTGCCTTTAGCTGGGAAGAAGAAGTGGCGCAACAAACTCCCCAGCAGCACAGCTGTCTGTTCAAGTTAGAAAAATAAAATGATTCTATACATTAGTATGCAAAATTATTATGCAACACAAAACATTATTTTAATTATAAATTACTGGCCATATGTCAGCTAGCACACGCCAATATACCAACCAAAAACATCCAGAACTACACTCAAGCAGAATTTAAAAAAATAAAAACTAAACGTAAACAGAACTAAATATCTAAATAAAAGCCTCCAGGCATAAAGGGCGTGCCCGCTTACATAAAGTTGTAATTGGAAGTTATAAATGATAAACTAGGACCATCGAGCTAAAATAAATGAACAGTTACTAGTAACAATAACAAAACCATGATCAGCCAGACGACCACCACAAGCAGCACCCGTTCACGAGCATAACGCAAAGATCAGCCATTACCCCCCTCGCCATATTTGAGGGAAGGAGGCAACCCGACCCCCGACGCTAGCGCAAGCATTGACATCTAAGGGAGCATGACGAACTTAAAAAATAATATGATCAATTGTCGAGGTCACTAGCTAACCACAAATTGCAATACAACTTATAACAAAAACATTGTAATGAGTAATAATTAATTGATTCAGGCGTGACCTTGCGGAAATCCATTATAAAATACAATAGACGTAGATATATTTAGTAACTTGTTCCGCTTAGCTATTTCTAAAGAGAAAAGAGTCTCTTTAGAAATAGCTAAGCGGAACAAGTTATTAAATATATCCACGTCTATTGTATTTTGTAATGAGTAGATTATGTCAACAATAAAATAAAATAAAAATAAATTGACTCGTAAAAAATAAATAAAAAAATTTTACTCATAAATTCATATAAAATAAACAATTATATAAACTGTCAGTAGGTAAGCTAATTCTGGAGAAAGAACATAAACATTGTCTTGAGTTAATCACAGCGACCAACTATTCTTATCATTTAAGTAGTCGTTGATACAATAGTATGCCTTTGAACAAAGCTTGGATTTTACTTTATTTTTAAACGCAAATCTAGCAAAGAAGAGGGTAGCTTGTTATAAAAGGTTATACCAAGCTCAAAAAATGAGTTATGAACCTTATGAAGCCGGTGAAAGGGAGCTCGTAGTTTGTCCTTATTTCTAGTGTTAACATTGTGAATATCACTGTTTTTAGTGTATAAGTGTACATTTTGCCTAATATATAAGATGTTGGCGAAAATGAATTGTGATGCCACCGTGAGAATACCAACATCTTTAAAAAAATCTCTTAGAGAAACTCTGGCACCTAGTTGGTAAATTGCTCGAACAGCTCGTTTTAGAAGAACAAATATATTTTGAATGTCAGCGGCTTTGCCCCATAGCAGAATACCATAGGACATAACGCTATGGAAATAACTAAAATAGACTAACCGAGCTATATCAACGTCAGTGTATTGTCTTACTTTCCTGACAACGTAGGTGGCCGAACTGAGCCTTCCCGCTAGGCTTGATATATGTGGGCCCCACTGAAGTTTGGTATCTACTGTTATGCCCAGAAAAACTGCCGAGTTCACAGTTTCAAGCACCTCTTTATCTAAGACGATGTTGGGTTCTAGATTTCTAACATTGGGTAGAGCGAACTTTACACATTTCGTTTTCTTGGCATTGAGAACTAGGTTATTTGTCGTAAACCAATCCGTAACCATTGAGAGTGCACTGTTTACGTCGTCAAAATCTTGTCTATTCCTGTCTACTTTAAAAATAAGAGAGGTATCATCTGCAAACAGTACAACGTTACAGATATCCTTTAAATAAAAAGGTAAGTCATTTATATACACTAAGAATAAGAATGGACCCAGTATTGAGCCTTGAGATACACCTAACTGAACTGGAAGCCCGGAAGATTTCACACCTTTAACATCTACACATTGGACCCTATTATGTAAATAAGAATTTATTACTTTAAGAGCTTCGTTTTGGACACCGTAATGACGTAGTTTACGCAAAAGTGTGTCATGGTGCACGCAATCAAAGGCTTTGGACAGATCACAGAAAACTCCAATAGCATTTTGCGAGTTCTCCCATGCGTTAAATATGTGTTTCAGCAGAGCAACACCCGCATCTGTATTTTCTATCTCTGTATAGTTTCTATTTTGCCATTTTCGTACTACATAAGTTATTTATTTACGCCCAAAGATGAGTTAAAATTAGTGTTCAAATATGGAAGTTTCGACGCTTATAACTTCCAAACCAATACTTTTTTCCCAATTCTACTTCCATACAGGGCTTGATAATGACAAGGTTAATTGATATAATATTTAGTTTGAACGTACGCCGTCAAACAGACGAGTAATCACCATACTACGTTTGTATGGAAGAATGACCTACTAGTGTACCCTTAAGTTTGAATCGAACTTGTAAGTATGCTACCATCAGTACGCCGTGCGCCGCCCGTGCTGTACGCACATTAGATACTTCCGTTAAACCATACCGTAGTTACAACAATAAAACCCAGCTTGGTGTACGACCGCATTAAAGTTACCATATAATCGCATTACAGCCGTGTCGGGCCGCAGCGCCTCCCATTTCAAACAACAAAAACTTTTTACAATAAAAAAAAAACAACCGACTTCCAAAAAAAAAAACAGAAAAAGTGAAATATAAACTTTAATTTCGGAAGTCGGTGTCTTTGGTTTTGAATTTTCGTTTTTTGCCACCGACTTCCGAAATTAAAGTTATTTTTCACTTTGTAGTGTTTTTTTTGGAGTCGGTTGTATTTTTTTTGTAAAAAAAATATTTTTCTCTTTATAGTTGTTTACTTGGAAGTCGGTTAAAAAAAGAATCATCGAAATCGGTTGGCGTGATATTGAGTTATTCGTCCATTTGTCGCGCACACACTTAATGCAAATTTAAGACTTTATGGTTTTCTCAAGGATGCTACACGGGAAGCACCAGCTTTCAAATGAAAAGAATCGTCAAAATCGGTTCAACCAGTCGAAAGTTCTGAGGTAACAAACATACAAAAATAAAAAATACAGTCGAATTGAGAACCTCCTCCTTTTTTTGAAGTCGGTTAAAAAGGGCGGTGCGGACAGCCTGTAGTGTACTATGAACATAAAATAACATCACACCTGCAATCCCTGAAGTACACCCCTATTTCGTAAATGTAATAGGGGGCGAGCCTGGCTTCAACTACTACGCATTCCTACGTACTATGGTTCACACAAAATGTACAAAAGGAATTTAGGAGGTTTTTTACAATGCTTTGCGGCCCGCCCAGATCTGCGTCAGCCTTGAACGAGTTCTGCCGCGGAACAGGAACGCGGATCTTCCGCGCCACCGAAAGTGTTACCTTCTTTTTCATAATTGCTATTTTAGGTAAAAAGACATAGCCCTGTGACAGACGAACAGGCAGATGGCCGTAGGCTTAATAAATAGAGTTAGTTTTCACCCTTTGGGTACGGAACCCTAGATTGCTCGACAGACGCAGGTAGTTTTCATGATCGTTTGCGTCTACAAACCTTCTGCATTTCTTCATATCGTAGTACACATCTGTTTGGTAGCTATAAAGTGTTTTGCGTGGGCGTTAGATGTTCACTGAATGTACGTTTTGTTTGTTTTGATTTTGTGTAGCTATAGGGTGTCGAACTTGCCAGTGATGATGGAATTATCTGGAGGCGGTTCATGAGTCAATGATAAATGGCATAGGGATACTGTTCTTCAAAGTCTTGCCATTTACGTGCAAACCTACCTAACGCCAGTCTAGCTGACACAACAAGAGTTGATTTATTTACGAATACTGAAAAGCAAAACATGGTAAAAGTCCTGAGCTGTGTCCTTAAATTATTTCAAAACCACAATTTATAACAACGTAATACGTGTACCCTGACTATGCTAAAGGAGCTTTTATTCGACGGGTCTTACACTCAGGCTCTCAATTTCGCCAAGTAGGTTGAAGTAACAAATTATCGTCCGTCCGTTAATTGCTCCGCCCTTCCTTACTTTTTGTTCATCCAGCCTTTTAATTTAACTGAGCCATAAATTATATCATTAACTAAATTACTTTCAACATTATTAATTACTCTTCCCAAGTGAAAATGTTAGTTGCAAGCATTTAAAATTGGACACGGGAAACCTGCGAATTGGAGTTGTTGCAAATTAAAATATTGCAAATGGAAGTACTTAAATAAAAGTTCTGTGCCATGTATAAAGTGCCATGTTTGTAAACTACTACAAACTGGGAAACTACTTGCTATATTTCACTTGCTTTAACATGTTAGTTGGTGTGTTTAAAATTTTATGCATGCTAATAATTAGAGAGTAAATATGAGTCAAGTTCTTGCGTATTTGCAGTGTGTTTTCAACTGAGGGGAGGATCCTTTCAAGTTTTTTTTTGTTTCTACGAAACTCTTACCAACTGAATTAATCACAGTGCAACAAGATTATTCTTCTTGTGAAAGTTTAACTTGAGTACATTAATATGAATGGATTCGTAGAACAGACTACCCACTTTTATACGAAGGCGTCGTACTCTAACTAAAACTACTAGAGAGGATGAGTAGCAGTGACTTTAGTGGGTTCTAAAGGATAAGATAACATCTTGCTTCACGAGTTCCACAATCGCTCCTTTTTAACTAAATTATAAATACATAACTAGCATTTATTGTAAATGGGACTATTTAAAGTATTAAAAAAAAAACCTCCTTGGTAGTCCATTCGCTTGTTCCACCCACTGCTGAGTTTAGTTACCCTTTTGTGCCATAGATAGGCTATCTATCCATCGGGCTTTTGGAATGCCAAAATTCCTTCGCCTTTTTCAAAAAGAATAAGAACATATCCTCCACTTTCGATAATATGTGTTGCCACCCTTATACAATTTTTCAGTCCTTACCAAAACAAACAGACGGCCACTACATTCGTCTGATTCCCTTTATTCTAGTATTACTGTAATCCAGTCTAGATCTGTCTAGACTAACAGATGGAGTCTCCTAGCCGGGAAATATGTCTCATTCGCTCTGATAAATGATCCTATTTCAGACTAATATCTGTGAAAATGCTGTTGCATTGTTTTGGCTAGGAAAGGGTGGAAATGTGAATAAATTTGTCTGAAACAAAATGAAATATTTTGATAGTTTAAACTGTTTGACGGCTGGAATTGGCATTGAGAAGTTGGTAAATATATTGTGGCGTTGATTTAGGAGTAGGTAAAACAAAAGTTGTTATTTTCCGTCTGGTTTCAACTTATTACAAAAAAAACTAGTAGGTAAGTAACTTAAAAATATAATTTTATTTTGAAACTCATTGATATGCGCGTAAGGTAAACGTACCAATACTCGTCGGGTTTTGAAATTCACCGACTTTAAAGAACTGCTGTGTGATAAGTATTTAATTTAGAATGAAACTTTTTCCATGACTAAATAGGAAATTTATCCATTATTCTAAGTAAGTAGTTAATTAATTTAATTAGGAGTGCTAATAAATACTTATTTAAGCAAATGTAAAAAAACCGGCGATTTGTACCAATAGTCGTCAGATTTGTACATTTGATTTGTATACTAATCAAACAGACCCAGCAGTCGTAAATTTTTGATGCTAATTTGTACTTTCGGGTCTTGAACATAAAGTTCAAGATAAGCATAAAAAATTGTGATCGTCTTTGATATTAGTGGCCAGTCGAAGAAACAAAAGGTGGGTAGAAGACCAAATCCCAAGAAATGACTAAAGCTGTTAGCAGAGCAGGTAGGTTATAAAAACAGCAAGACAAATTAAATTCTAATGTAGTTTTATTTAAAAAATTAAGAGATCTGAATGACAAAATCAGATTTATTTGAATCAATTTCGATGTGAAAACGTGTTTCTGCTCGGTGTACTGGTATTAATTGTGTAATATGTTATCTTAAATATGTTGCTATAAAAATCGGCCAGTTTTATGTTGAGTAGAAAAATATGTTGATGTTTTTAGATAATTTGACGACTTCTGGGTCACTGTCGACTTCACCCGCGTTCACCTCATTCCAATCGTATACATTACAATTATTCAAAATTTTCATGACAATTAATCTTGTTCAGCTATCACATTTTAAAATCAATTGAGTTAATTAATCATTCACATTTTATGAGTGACACGTCTGTAAACTAGCACAATAAAAATTATTAAACACCTAAAAATCATATAAGTAAGTTGAAGTGTTAGAATTGACAGTGGGAAACCTCTGGAAAAGATATCTTTGATGAAAATAAATTTAATATTTGCGTAGGAGTATAATTACCACACTGCTTGTGACATAGTAACAGAAACGTTCTTAAGTTCTAGAAAGAATAATAAACCTGATCGGAGATTTACACTTTGAATGGCAAGCATATCCAATTATCCAAATAAATCCAGTCCAAAAATCTCAACTATTCTGTTAGTTATTTACTATCTTCTAGACTTTATATGTTATCATTCAGGGCTCGAATACGTAATTTAAAATAACGTTTATAAAACGTTTTTCGTTCGTTCTCGTTCTTCTTTGTATAACATTTTGTTCGGAACAAAAACGAAATGAGAACTTTTCAAAAACTTGTTTAATCCGCAGAATGCAGCCGCGCACGGGGCGTGCGCTGATAAGCATGAATTTAAATTGTTTAGTTAAATTGTACCTTAACTTCATTTCAATACATCATTGATTCCAATGCGCTTGCCGCTTACGTATTTTTTAGGGTTGTGTTGCAAGTTTCCTATTGATGAAACCAAAAATGAAAAAAAAAACCCGTTAAGAACGTTTTATTAACCGAGAACGATTTAAATTTTGTTCTTCTTCAAAAATGTCTTTATAACGTTCCGTTCGAACGTAACCGAAACAAATCATTTCTTAGGTTTTTAAGACGTTTAAACTGTTTCGAAAAAATATAGCGCTATCCGAGCTCTGATAATAACAAACAATTTATTATTTTGTCAACATGTGGTC
This sequence comes from Agrochola litura, assembly GCA_949152395.1. NCBI lineage: Eukaryota > Metazoa > Arthropoda > Insecta > Lepidoptera > Noctuidae > Agrochola > Agrochola litura. The sequence continues at coordinate 23,433,013 of OX424503.1, read as the reverse complement.
ACTTATTGTTCATGAGGTTTTCTAGAAAAAAATATATTTAAATCTGCTTACAAATCCACAAGAACAAAGCAAGTACCTACCTAAAACAATAATATGCTAATTCCACTAGCCCCTCAGATTAATTGAAGAAGATTTAATTAATATTATTACGAGATACAATAGCTAAGCGTTTGACCTTGTCTTAGTATTTCAATATTCAACAAATAGTTCTCAGTCACAATTAATCAATTGCTCTCAGCTTTAATTGCTGGAATTGATCAAAATTGAAAGACAATATTATTTTTAGAGGACCATTGATGTTGAAATAATAAGAGGAGATTAATTGGTTCATAAAAATGCTTGATAATCTGAGTAGGTTAGTAATCATTGTGTGAGGATCTTAACTTAAAGTAATACGAGTATAGTAAGTTGTCAAAATATTAAACAATCAGTAAGCTGGTTGTCTACCCAAAGAGCGCTGCTGGTACTTATAGATGATTTGACAGATGTCAAGCGAGTGCGCCAGCGACCGGAACAAAGATATTTTTTTTTTTAAGATGAAGGCATCTTTAAATATTGTGACAGCGAGTTGTGCACGAGTGCAAACTGTATATAGGTATGTGTTATCTATACATATAATAAAATCGTAGCGAAGTCAAAACTTTCCATTGAATATTTTTGGAAAAAGTAATTGCTACGAGGTCTGGGAACGACTTTAATGCCGAAAATATAGTTTTTTAAATTGATGTCTATTTGTCAATATTTATGGTCCAGCATCACGCAAAAACTAACGGATAGATTCTGTTCAAATACATAGATATTCCCTGTTCGTCTGGTTAATCTGCAGGCCATAAATTATCACGGTATTTGCTATGGGGGATGGGCAATACTGCATTATGTTTGTATTCCTCTATAGTTTACCGCAAATTGTAAAAAGACGAGCCAAACGTGTAGAATATTGCAGATAGTTATCATCACGCTAGACCTTCATGGGGCTAAGCAGTCAATCATGTTATATTCCATTAGGGCAGTAAGGGCAGGTACCCTAACCGTTGCCGCTACACGAAAATGGTCTTAGGAGACATCCTTAACTTTTTGAGATATGTTGATTGAAAAAATTCACCAAGAAAATGGAGAATTATCACAAAAACTTTCTTGATCCCAATAGATCCTGTTTCTCATAAGGATAAAAAACTCTATTAGATCAACTGAGGTTTGAGTACTACTAGTAAAAGGTTTTTTGCGATCTGACTTTTCTAAAGTCAGATCGAAAAAAACCTTTTACTTTTCCGTTGATGGCTGGTATTCAGCTGCATCCGGTTAGACTGGAAGCCGAACCCAACATAGTTGGGGAAAAGGTTAGGCAGATTGATTGTAGAATGTACGCAGAAATAATCAAGTTTAGGCCTCTTCTGTCATCTATGGTTATAATAAAAATATTTTCTTTTGATTGTTTGAGAAATCCGCGTGTGTTTACAATCTACTGTTATATTGTTTTAGTGATAGCCATTCGTCTGGAATAATCTGTGAGTATGCATCAGTCAGTGTATGAAGGGTGGGCGTTTTGGGGGACTGTCAAAGTGATGATTTTCAGCCTAGGTTGAATAAAGGACTTAAAAAAAACGGTGTTGTGCCATTAGGTTGTATATGCAAGAACGCAGGCGTTCATTAGGCGTTTATTTTTTGTATGTTACTAACACTATATGGATATTTTGTGTCCGAAATAAAACAATTTGAATTTGAATTTGATTAATTCACTAAAAACTAATATCTTTGCAAGCAATGGGAAATTGCTACTTAAGGCTGTGAGTAACCTCAGGACGAACTGCTTCTGAAACGGACAACTGTACGTCGTTTGCTCCCGCGTCATCAGTCTCTATATATTTTGGCTGCTCAGACCACAACTACAAACGTATGTGGTATACAGGGAAGTTTTATAAAAATGTTGCCGTTATTGTAGTATATTGTGGTGTCTTACGACTTCCACGTGAACGAAATCGCGGGCTGAGGCTAGTTAATAATAATATTCATTTATATAATTTGATAAATAAGTATCCATTGAGTTACAAACATACCACGCGTGACACCTTAAGCAGGCCTCTTCCTCTCTACTTAGTTACAAAGGTATCATAATTATGAACTCCACAACTCAACTGACCTTTTTAAATTAATCTAGTGGCCAGACTTTCGGGATTCGGGGATATAAATAATGACAGTCCATGTTTTTCACAACTGATGAACTGACTAACATTTTTGATACTTTATACGAATAATACGGAGTAATTGGGAATGGTCACCAATCCATAGGCTAACCAGAGAAAAAGCAGCTTTACCTCTCAGATGGTTCGCTTCGGTTATTACTTTGCGACGAGAAAGAAGGAAGGACGCGAAGGAAAACCTGCAAAATAATAAGGCCACCGAATCAAAATCAAATTGCTAAAAATGCAGTGCGAATTCCATTTGAAGTTCGAGATAGTTCCATTTTACTTTATAATATCTTACGTAAGTACACAATTTCTTATCATGCGCTGTTAACAGCCTGCAAGCCTTCTGTACCTATCTATTTTGCGCCAGTCAGGCAACTCGAAGCGGCCTACGCGGCGTAGCAGTGGCTCTACGAGGACCGACGGTTGCGGACGTCTACGCGCTACGCGAGCGTCCTCGGAATTTTCGAGTATGGACTGATTCGAGTTTATCTTTTGTGCTACTGTGACTTCGGTACATTTGTTCAGCCGTTTGAACAAATATTTGTCCGAATCTATTTATTTTGTCGAGTTTTCTTCGCGGACGGTGTATACGAAATTAAACGACTTGTCAGTTTTATTTTTTTGAAGAGTGAACTTTTTTATTGGTTAGTGAAGCAGTTGGAATTTTTCAGACTTGTAAGTATTTTATTTTCAAGTAGTTTTTAATATTTCAGGAATACTTATTTTTTATTCACTGAAATACTTATTTTTTAATTAATAATTTAGAATAGGTATCTACTTACATGGCAATTTTTAATACTCAACTTTACTTTCGTTTTTATAAAAATCGCTGTAATATCCGGAAATACAATAGGTAGGTTCTCGGAAGGTCTCAGATTCGAGTACCCACTTACGTTCCTCCAGGAAGCCATTGTCCAGTTACCGATAAGAGCCTACCGTGGTTTACTGGAAAGGGTATTTTCACCAAAAAAAAGGATAGCTGTGCGAAAAAAAATACCAACAAATTTTTCAAAAGAAATTGGTCCCTCTAATTAAAAAGAATAATAATAATTATAATTGGTGCATTTTTATTAAAACATTCTTTGGTTTGTCTTGAAACGGGATTCGAACCCCTCTTCATCGCGGCACTGGCACTGTTTAGTCCGCATACTGCCATAGCAGTTCCGGGTTCGTGACATTACAATGTTTTGCCGAATTATTTCGTTCTTGTTAAACAAGTGAATAAAGACAGTTTTTTACTACAATGTCATATTTTTGTGTAGCATCTCCGACGTTACGTTATTATTTCGATATTAGACAAAAAAAAAAAAAAGACTTAAAAAAATAAAACACTACAATGTGAAAAATAACTTTAATTTCGGAAGTCGGTGTCTTGGGTTTTTTGCCACCGACTTCCGAAATTAAAGTTATTTTTCACTTTGTAGTGTTTTGTTTTTGACGTCGGTTGTTTTTTTTTGTAAAAAGATTTTATTTTTTTTATTTTTCACTGCCCACCTGCTACCAGTGATAGGAACTTATATCATCTACATACTAAGTGGGAACAAAAATGCGTATTTTGTAGCTAACTCAAAAACTACCCAAGCAAAGTTAATAACATTTATATGGGACCAATTTGAGAGCATACCCTTTCAAACAAAAAAGAATTTTCAAAGTCGGTCCACAAATGACGGAAAAATCGGTGGACATACATAAAAAAAAACATATGCTGCGAACATATAACCTCCTCCTTTTTGGAAGTCGGTTAAAAAATCATAACGTACCTTACTGTCTCGTCTGTATGACCGCGTTTTTTTTTTCTAAACTACGCAATGGATTTTGATGCAACACCATCATTTAGAGTTTTTATTTTGGAAAGTTCATGTGCATAATACATTATTATTAAACTAAAACATAATACACGAACTACCATGTTTTGTCAAGTAGTAATTATCATGCGGAGAAGGGGCGGATTTCATTGTGTCACGGATGAAATTGACTATGCATATTATGTAGGTATGTGAGTAAATGAGATCTGTGAGTTACCTATCATGGAAGGCTCATCTCTTAATCCTGCAAACAATTCCATTCTCCATGTTACCCGTTATACATAAGGGGCTTGTGGCTAAATAATAACAGCCGTACGGGTCGATCGATCAGGTTAAGCTACGCTTGCAGCGGTTGGTCCGTGGATGGGTGACCATCTTTACATACTCAATACCACAATGTGTACTTAGGTGGTAAGTTAAAATTATAATTATGTGATCATTATGGACCCCGGTCGGGTACACCAAAATAGGAGAGACCTAGCTTTGAAAGAACTTAGCTAATCAGTCTTCTGAACTAAATCTAATATTTATTATATTAGGTTTTTTTTTCATAAATGTTTATTAGATTATGTTAGCACTTACATTTTATCATTTAAATATTCGTTTAAACTATAATAAGCATTTTCTTATTAAACATTGTTTTAGTTTTTTTTATAAATTATATTAAATTTATCTTCTTATTGTATTAATTCTGTTATATATTTTTATGGACATTACATAGGGACTTGTAGAATGTATTTTTAGCCGAGAAGTTGGAATGTTTAATCTTGATTTATGTTGGAGTATGTAACGTGATTGTATATCTTCGCGTTTTGTATAAAATTCTTGATGTTTACGAACAAATTTGCATGTCTCTAATATATATATACTGGGGAGGGTTAAAATACTATAATTTTGGAAGTGAGGTTTACAGCTGTCAGTTTGATCGATGAACCTTTATTATTTTATTTAACCATTTATGTACACAAATATTTACATAGACAAGACAAAAGGAACAGAAAAATACGTACAAAGGTGATGCTTATTTCTAAAGAAACCTAGACAAAACAAAACTAGACCCCTAAACTAAACTAAGATCCTAACTAATTTCTTTTGAAGGGTAAATAGTGGTGCATCTGTGCTATTTTCCCAAAGGGTAACGCCGTAGGCTCAGCCATGCATAATAAGCATACGCATAGTAGGTGGTGACTGATGTTTGAAGAGTGGTGTTTTTTTTAATGAGAGCATATAAAAAACTTGACATTTTTACCTGAGTTCTTGTATGTATGTCATAATAAGACCCCTCCGCGCCTCGGAAAGCACGTTAAGCTGTTAGTCCCTGCTGTCATTCGTGGATCTTCGAAAGTCTGACAAACAGTCTTACCAAGGGGCATTACGTTAATGGGTTGTAGAGATCAGATACTCGTAGGCAGTCGCTCCTTGTAAAAAAATATATCTATTCAGCTGCAACCGGTTAGACTGTAAGCCGACCCCAACATTTTTTGGAAAACACTAGGCTAGGCTACATAATCGTAGAGCACTTTGTAAAGGCTCTTGTCCGGGGATGTTCTACTACCATGCCTGTTTCTTCCGCCAAGCTGCGTTACTGTGTTCCAGTTTGTAGGGTATAGGTGTTATTATAGGCACATCCGACATTTCCACTTCGTCTCTGGGATTATAACACACCTGGCATGTCCTTGGTATTGTAGATATCCATTGTGCAGACGCGGCGGGGGGAGTTTGTTTTATAAATGTCACCATTACCGACACTTCATTTTTGTAAACACGATTGTGCTCTTTAATTATATTACGTTACGGATCTATGTTCTGTGCAAGTATTTTTACTTTAAAAGTTTAAAAGTTTGGTAGTTTTGTTTTTGTAAATCGATTGTGCTCTTTATTTAGATGAGGTTACGGACCAATGTTCTATATGAGTACTTTTCTTCCACTAAGGCGATTTTGTTCAAGTTTTCAATTCTGTCGGCACTCCCGGAGTGCCACTGTTTTTTCCGGAAGGTTTACGTGTATAATACATTAATATATAACTTACATAATAATGGGCGGTTCGCTAGTAAAACATAAAAGCGTAGTACATTTATCAGTATAATTACAGCGATCGCCTATCAGTGTGCGAAGCGTAATGATAACGTAACAACCTGTCGATTATTTATTGTAGTGATCAATTAATACCTACATCGGCCATTTTCAGCAGCTGATGTTAACGAGCTGATAAAATAACAAACAAACCGGTCATTAAATGTCACTATATTGTTCTATATAAAGGTCCATTCTCTGCTGCTATAAGGAGGACAAATTATCGGAAATTGTATTATTCAGAGGACAATAATTGGAAATTGTCTTCCATTCTGGGTTGCATTCACAGGAATGTTATAGTTAGTAATATTCGAATATTATTGTATTGAATGCACTTCGGTTTTATTTGTACAAAATAATCATACTTTACGCGAAAGCACAAATATATTGTACCTTTCTATATTGTTGATGGTATAATATATATAATATAATGTAGAACAACAAAGCACACACACATTAAAGCATTTATTTATCTTCTGTAAATCCCGAGCTATTATTTCAATTAATTTAATGACCAACAACATCTTATTTCTCTAATTACATTTAGAGTAACATCTTCCATAGATTTTTTTACCTCGAATCTAGCTCTTAAACTAACTACTGCTAACGAATAAGATTGCCAGTACGAGATGTGAAAATGAAGTGAAACAAACTCTCCTACTACTTCAAGTTACAAAAGAGTTTCAGAATGCTCTCGGAATAAAATTAAAACACAAGTGGGTCCTTAACGAGAGAAATACTAACTTTATTTTCTTTTAACGGGCTGTGGTTTTGGAAAAAACCTGTTTTTGACTTTGATAGATGTTTTTTAATATTAACAAAGGCTCTACCGTGGTTTTACTAACCAGACCTAATTGTAATTAGGCTTGACTTACGTTACGCTGAATTTACATTACGAATCTAGTTGCGACAGCTAGTTTCGTAATGTAAATTCGGCTTTGAACTAACACTGTCAAAAGACAGGTAAATTAATAACTTAATTCGATTATTTTTCCGCATCACTCTGGTGGTTCGTTCTAGGTACTCTTTTTTTCCTAGGTATTATCAAGAAAAGAGACGTAATTCTTTTAAAATAATACACGAAGGGAATAGATAATACAGTGTGATTCTTCATAATGTGCACATATCGAAATGAGGGAATCTATGCTTAATTTTAAAGAGAGAAAAAATATAAAAAAAAAAAAAAAAATTATACTTTTTATGGAATAAAAAAAAAGTAACAAAACTGTGTAACTTTTAAACTAAGTCATCTATCGCGATGAAACAAACTCCATAACGATTGGAAGTAATTAGGCGTCCACATAAAATGAAAATTGAGAAAAAATACTACCCTCAATTGAAAATAAACATGTTTTTTTTTGCAAAAATCTGTATTTTTTTCATCAATTTTTAAAATTATTGTAAAATTTATAAATAAGACGCCAGAGAGAAGAAAAAAAAAACTTTTTTTTACAAACAAAAAAATAAAAAAATCCGTCGATTAAATTAAACATAGATTCTCTCATTTCGATATGGACACATTATGAAGAATCACACTGTATAACAAAACAAGAGACGAACGCTCAGCAGTAGAGGATCATTAAAGTAGGTTCTTTATTTCCTGCAGTCGACATAGGATTAGCTGTTGATAGGTACATCCATTTAAATCAGAGAAACCATACAAATTCCGTTATACGCAATGTATGTTTTATACTGCAGTATTTTTTATGGAACTATCAGTTGAATACAACGTCACTACTGATATACATTTATTAATTGCAAGCGACTTTTATACTCATTAAAAGTCGTTTTCAAAATCAAAAATATTTTATTTCTTATAAACCTACAAGGGCACTTATGAAACGTCAGAAACTAGGTGCACGGTTTCAATTGGTCGCTTCCTATGGAGAAGAGCCGGCAAGAAACTCCACGGTTACTCTTTTCAAAATAAATTGTTTCTACAAAGTTTTCAAATTACAGTGTTAATAGGTATGGGAGGACAGTGTAGGCCTATCAACAAGTACCAGGTACTTAGTAAAATAAAAGATGGTACACAAGTTTACAGCCTACAACGTTCTCACATTCACAAAATCTAAAAGAAAAGAAAAGAATCTATATAAAAGATAAATAAAATAATAAAAATAATTTCTTTCTGGATTAAATGATGAGGTTTTCTGCCATCTATCAACGCAAGATTATATGAATATACTAGCTTTTTCCAGCGGCCTAGCTCGCGTGGAAGTCGAAAATTATCCCATGGAAGCGTACTACCGGGATAAAAAGTATCCTATGTGTTAATCCAGCTTATAACTATCTGTCTGCTTCATCTAAATCTTATTAGTAGCATAACATAATAATTCAATACTATCGTGAATTCATGCAAGCCTAGTACTTTTTGTTAGGTTACTACTCAGAAATTGTTCACAATGTCTAATGATTGAAATACTATCTTGAATTCATGCAAGCCTAGTACTTTTTGTGCCAAGTTTCAAGTTATTACTCAAGGAATAAGATTTTTCAGACAAACGAAATCCCCCCTTTTCGCCCCTTAAAGGTCGAATTTTCAAAAACCCCTTCTTAGTGTTCCCGTACCCTATAAACGGAAGCTGTGTGTTTAACGTTCCTAGTCCCAGTAGTTTCAGCTCTGCGTTGATATGTCAGTCAGTCAGTTTCTTCTTATAATTATAAACATATAATTATTATGATTTAAGAGGTATTGAGTGGACTCGTTCACTATTACAAGGGACTTAAACATAACTGGCGAAATGTGGGTGCACCTTTGCCTAACCCTTCCTTCGGGAATTACAAGCATGATGTTATGTTAAGAGTAGGTTCTTCTTACAGGGTAGATTTTTCAACCTCTGGTTTCTGCCTCGTTGGTCTAGTGGTCGCAAGCGCTACTGCTGAGTATGAGGTCCTGGGTTCGATTCCCGGGTCGGGCAGAATGTTATTGGGTTTTTCTATCTGCAATTTCTCAGTAGCAGCCCGGAGTCTGGATTTGTGCCCGGTTGATGGCAATAGGCTCGCCCCCTATTACATGGGACTTAAACATAACTGGCGAAATGTGGGTGTACCTACTACAGGTACACCTCTGCCCAACCCTTCGGGGAAACAAAGCGTGATATTATGTTAAGTATGTTGTTATCTCAGTAATAAAAATTGTGGCTTGACTGCTCTTTTATAGAAAACACGTCAATCAGGGAAAAAAAATAAATTAAAAAGTGTTTATTCGCAGCAATACTTGTTTTTACATAGTAAATTACCTCTGCCAAACTGCACAGCAGTTTGTTGGCAGATGTAGCTCCTTTTTAGCACATCTTTTTGTTTTTTCAAATATTAGGGTGGCCCAATGGTAACGGCCACGACTTACGAGTTGTTCATCGTAGGTTGAAACCCAGACAGGCAGTTTACTTTTTGTACTATATCATCACCACTGCTCTCAAAACGGTCTAGGAAAACATCGCGAGGAAACCGGCATGTCTTAAAACCAAAAATTCGAAGTCATGTGACATCTACCAAGCCGCACTGTACCCGCGTGGTGGATTACGGTCTCTCACCGAGAGGAGGCCTGTGTACCAACAGTGGGAACTTTACAGGCTGATTATGATGACAAGCCGCCATATTAATTCTTCAGAAAAAACTTATCTGACGGTTGTAAATATCAGCCTATAAGCATACAGATACCGTTATGTACTCCTTATTAAACTCTATTCTGCCCTTTACCCTTATAATGGATAAGTTTGTCTAGCGTCAATTAGTGTCGGATCTCCCTAGTTTCTACAAGAACACCGCTTTTTAACCTCGTTTCCACATAATTGCTAGCAATTTGCTATCGGCCGTGACCAGATCAAGCTTCTATTATTTATTTGTACGCTTTTCCTTGAATCGTGAGAAGAATTGCTCATGAAAATGTATTTACTTGGAAGTTTCATGATTTACTGCTGCATAAGAAGAAGAAATTATATAGGATGTTACTTTCAAAATCTCAAAGTTTAAAAAAGCTATAAAACTCATAATATTCACTCGTTGGTCTAGTGATCGCAAGCGCTACTGCTGAGCATGAGGTCCTGGGTTCGATTCCCGGGTCAGGCAAAGTGTTATTGGGTTTTCCTATCTGAAATTTCTCAGTAGCAGCCTGGAGTCTGGATTTGTGCCCGGTTGATGGCAATAGGCTCGCCCCCTATTACATGGGACTTAAACATAACTGGCGAAATGTGGGTGTACCTGCTACGGGGACACCTTTGCACAACCCTTCGGGGAAACAAGGCGTGATGTTATGTTATGTTATGTCATCCAAGCCATAATTACTGTTATTTTTGTCTGTTGTCTTTTATGGTATTTTTTTTTAGTTATTAATATTTTTTTGTATTAAATTTTATTTCCTTTCTATGATTTTCGTGTTGTATGTTTTGATTTATTTTATTATTTTCGCTTATCAAACTTACTGTATCTACCTAGATTAAGAGAATGATGTGCTCTCCCATAATTGGAAGCGCACACTAGTGTTTGTCCTTGTTATTGTAAATTTGCATGAAATTAGCCTCTGTTGGAGATCCATGAAATAAATAATAAGACATGTTTATACATAAATCTCATATTAAGTATCTATAATTATTAAAACATAATTTTTGCCTGAAAGCTTAGGCACGTGCTGCTACTTTGTTGAGAATCTAAAATTTTGCAGGTACCGGTATGCCCTTTTCTAAGACATTTCAAAAAGCAATAAATATAGTGGTAACAGTCTAACATTTTTCATGTTAATTATTATTATTTTTCCGTACACGATGGGTGCCAAACGGAACCCTATTACTAAGCATCCGCTGTCCGTCCGTCTGTCTGTCAGCGGGCTGTATCTCATGAACCGTAATAGGTAGGCAGTTGAAATTTAGCCAAAAACAAATAAAAATTTAATAAAGTTAAAAATTAACCCCTCACATACATGAAACGTGTTTTTATCGGCGTTTTTTGCTAAATATTGTACGGTCGTACGGAGCCCTTCGTGTGTGAGTCCGACTTGACCGGTTTTTTTAGTTATGTTTATATTTTTAATAGTTTTATTAATTAATCTGTTCTTTATTTATTTAAATCACAATTATAACACCTTTACAGACTCATCCCAGGCGATGTTTATAATGATGAGTATGTCTATATTGAGTATAGTGTAAAGTATAATGACGTTGTCATTCAATATAGCCTCTATTTAACATTTATGGCACCACTGGGTACAATATCGTGGCTTCTTTATGAAGTAGTAACTAAATATCTTTAAAAGAACGAAAACAATATATTCTTACGTGTTTTATAATTATTATACCTATAATTCTCTCTCTCAAACAAAGTAATCAAAAGTTTAGGAAAGGTACCGTCCCCTACGAGGCCTATTTTTACCAACTACCCGGAAATATTGTCTGATAGTATCTTATATCAGCGATGACCCGGTCAACAAGTAATTATAGTCGCGTTGGTCATCCCTTTGGGGTGAGTTTAATGACGGACGATATTGAACCTAAACGTTCGAAATTACAATTGATTTTACTTTGTTAATTTCTGTCCATTAATGGTGGTTTTCAATTCCATATTGGTATGTTTTAATTCAATGATAATCGGAAATTATTAATAAAATGTGATCCAAATCTTTTTAACGTGTTTGACTTTATGTAATCTAAAAAAAAATTTAGGAACGGAACCGTTCCTAAATTTATGAGCCGTGTACCTATTTAATATATTTGCTTCACCAAGATCTAATTTCATGCCTTTAAAAATTCAACTTTGCGTCATTTTCGGGAACACCGCCTGTGACTGACAGACGTAACGATGCTTGAGTGATTTCATAATGGTTCCGTCCTCCTTTCAATGTTATCCTCAAAATATGCAACATTGTAAATCCATTATTACTTACTGGGAGGTCTGAAACAAAATCAATAATTATAACGTTTTAACTTTTATGACCTACTGTATTGTGCCGCATTGTCTTTGCTTGCATAATATCGTCTCTGCAGACAAATAAGGCGCACTATAAAATACGATAGACGTGGATATAAATAGCGCGCGCGCGCGTCTGCGTTCAGCGCTCTGTGTGGCAATACGCCGCGTTCGAGTTCGCGACAAGTCAATCGTCATCCTGAGGATGCCTCGTTGAGAGGTGAAACACGTGTCGATTTCTTTCATGGTTTTTTATGGCTCTTTAGAAATAGCTAAGCGGAACTGGTTCCTAAATATATCCACGTCTATTGTATTTTAAAATGGATTTCCGTAAGGTCACGCCTGAATCAATTAACTAAGGCGCACTATGTTTCTGGTGTTACTGAAAATAAGCCTATACATAATAACAGCTATTATAAAATAAAAAACAAATATAAAGCAGACTTAAAGGCATAACTTAATCTGCAAAATTAAAATAAAATAAATAGTGTTTTCCGTTGTAAAAAAAATAGCAAGTATGTGTGCCTCACAGCCAAATAGGCCCAGTTCAGCAAAAATACTAGACAACTAGTACCTGATGCTGGTATTCGAATTCCTGATGATAGTCAACCATAGGGATTATAAACCTACCCTGTAATTGCTTAATTAATTACTACGATTTGCAGCCATTTGGTTAATTAATCATCACCCTGCTATTTGTCTTCTTGAAGGATGCTTCAAAGCTTTTCATGACCTCCATCGGTGGTAGTAACCATTGTGTAACAGTAAACAGTAGTGTATAAATTATGTGCCATATGAAAACTGTTGGTCAAAGTTCGTATTAAACTGAATAATGGACTGTTCCTGTTCTATAAAATCTGAAACAAGGAAAGAAATACAAAAATACAATTTACATAATTAAAGAATGGTAAAAACAGAGTTCTTACCATTGACATTCACAAGAAACGACAAACCTTAAAATTACAATAGGGTAGAAGGTTAACGACTTTCCTCAATTCAAACCACAATACAATCATAATTGCTAGTACCTCGCTGACCCGGCTGTACTTAATTGCTGGGTTCGATTGACGAGAGCCCCCTAGCGGTAAATATATTGAGTTACAAATTACATGTGCCACACTTCTTGACATGTTATCATTAGGATAATGATGGCATGTGCTTTGTACATCATTATGTTATGTAATGATGAATGGTCTTGAACATGGTTTGTTTTTTGTTTAGGAGAACTTAAGACGTTGTAACATATCTGGCGATATGTAGGTCGTCTACTAAATACGTCTCCGCTTAACCAATCCTACGGGGAAACTCCGCCCAGAGCGGGAGTAGTTATTTGATAATTTCCCACCCAAAAAAAGGCTTGTTCTGTTGCATTATATTTTATCTTCCCAAAGTGATGCTGCCTTGTTCTACTGTATCTTAATACTCGTGAATTATTAAAGAAGCAACATACTCCTGGTAATCCGTCCAAATAGTCAAGCTGCGACTAAAAGTAAATAAAATATAATAAATAACATTTTCAGCAACATTTTTTTTTGCTACACTTTGAATAATAATACTTATTAATACTAATAGTTACTTATTTCTCTCAAAAATATATATTTTTTGTTTTTCAAGTGTTATCATAAGTAACAGCAAGATTTTAATCTTTGTGAGAGCTGGAGTATATATTGCGTTCGGGACCTGTATGACAGATGTCTAGGCTCACACAACCTAAATTACAATAGCCAAAGAAGACAGTAAAAAGATTTTCAGGCAACAAAAATCTTCAGTCATCTTCATAAACATAGTTCATACTTGTATAAATATTTTAAAACGTCACTTTAATTGTATCTACATTCATAGTGTGAGTTTCAACTTGTTCACGAGAAAGCCCTTACCTTCATATGTTCGTTATACTTTAAGGGTGTTTTATGCAACACTGTAATAGCCCAGTTCGTTATCCCACTCGACTAGGGTTGCCAAATCAAAAAACATAACTAAATAATTTTGAATATTATTATTATTTTTAAATGTCTTTGACAAATTTCGGGACCCTGAGGTCCCGGACCTTTGCAAGGCGTACGAGGGGCCGAAGCCAACTCGCAGAGGGGGCCTCTGCGAGTTGGCTTCGGCCCCTCGTACGCCAGACATTTTTAAGTGTTGAGGCACCAACCGACGACTATTCCTGTTCGTACTATGCAAGGGCACCCAAGGACAACCCCCGGTTGGTGTAGGACTATTGCATAATATGGAAACAAATCTTTTGGACTATGCGTTTGGGTGGCTTAAGTTGACTGGTGACCGGAACTATGGAAGGACTATGGCCCCTGCCTAATCAATGTTTGACTTGCACACTCATTAATGGGCCCCCGAAAACGGTCGCTAGCACAAAATGTCGTAGCGACAAGGGGGCAACATGTCCCGAGGTGCTTAAGAGGAGTGGAGAGGTATTCCACGGCTATCAGGACAATCCCGGAAGTACGGTCAAGATCCCTACCAGCATCTTACTGGAATACTTCCTTCCTCCGAGCACGTTTGCTCTTGCGAATCTCCACTCTGTATCTCTCTTGGTCTGGCTCCTCATCCCAGACCTGTTCCGGCAAAGTAAACTCTACCGGCACAGACCTAGAGTTCGGAGCGCGCAAGCCCCACCACGACGTCAATGTAGAGATACGGCGGTGGGGTTATTATTATTATTTTGAGGTAAAGCTTAACTGCAAATAATTATACATACTTCCTTATACATATATTATTTGAAGAAAATTGTTAATATTTTCGTAATGGTAACTTCTGAGAATTTTTATCTTTGATGAGGTCCTGCCCAAAAACTGCAGCACAGCTATTCAATTCAATTGACCTTAGCTTTTATAAGAAAAATTGAATTTTTGAGATGATAAGAAAACCTAGAGCCATCACTACCATATATTTTCTCCTACTACTTATGGCAGACTGAATACGACTATTTCACTGAAAATTATTCAGCAGTCAAATTATTTAAGTTAATAGCGTAACGTCTGGCAACCCTACACCAATCTCAGTGCTCCCTTGGCAGGCGGAGACCTGAACATTCATACTGGTATATAATGTATAAACATATATTATTATGTACGGGGAACAGAGTGCATGCAAAGACGGATGGCTTCATTAGGGAGCCGTGTGGGCCTGGTGGGATTTATTTAGTCTACTAGGTGCTTGGATTTTATCGTTATTGGTTTAGGTAAGGCTATCTAAAAACTGTCTTTACGTAGGTACTGTAATGTAATAAGCCTTTACTGAAATATGTAAAGGTTTGAAATAAAATAAAGTTTTTAAATGAAAGGTAAGCATAATGTGACACACGTCGTAATTCTATCAGAAAAGGTGTAGGTATGTCCTACAGTGAGACAACCTACAGGCTATGATGGCACCTACAAAATAAGCAACTGTTGTTTGTACACAAATATAATGTTTATAAATTAAGTTAGTCTTGTATGTATAGTGAGGACCTTCGGATAATATTTTTCTTCAATAACTTTTCTCCCTCAGGAGAAACTGCCTTTAAACATCCAATAAAACTTGAACGAAACATCAAAACAAATTTTGACATTTTCGCGAAGTTTTTCGGCGAAAAACGCTTCAATAGCAAGCAAACTGTACGAAAACACCGACTTCATTATCGAGCCATCAAAAAAAGCAATATCGAAAGTAAAAGTCAATACTTAAAAAGTTAATAGAGTTAGTAATGTCAACAGCGGGGCGTTCTTCTGGTAATTTATTTTTCGTATCGATAAAGTGGACTAGCTGGGTCGGAAAGTAGATCGATAGTAATTAGATGTTCCGACGTCGACGTCCGCGTCGCTCTACTAAATGTAGGCACACCAGCAATGTGGAGGAGTTTCAAGGAATTGTGGATGCAGTTTGCATGGTTAGTATTAGAAAAACAATATCTTTCGATAACAGTATCGTATGTGTAAGTAAATAATAAAAAGGAAGAAACCGTTTTTAGTAATCTAAATTTTACCATGGTAATGGTGTCCAATTTTTTTTTCAAATTAATTAGAACTCGGCCCATATTTAGACCCATCACCTGAAAAGGCTCGTGATAAGGGTTGGGTCAAGGGCACGATGTATTTTGGATGCTTTAGGATACTGCTTATACATATATTTAGCTTGGTTCTGCTCAGACTTTCGGTACCTGGTCGCTTGTCCAAGGGGATGGCGAAGTAGACCAAGACGACGACGAAAATGACGTAGATCTTCAAGTCTGTGATTGCCTGTCGTACTGTATGGATTTAAATGCTAGGCCGTAAAGAAGACGGATGAAAAAAGGTTGCATGCAGCGGAGATTAGAATGTTGAGATGGATGTGTGATAAAAATTGATAAAGTGAGAAATGAGTATATATGGGGAATTTGAAAGTAGCGCCAGTGACAGAAAAGTTGAAAGGAAACCATTTGCCTTGGTATGAGCATGTGATGAGGCCCTCCTCATTTCATGCCCATACTAAACCAAACGAACGTCTTTTGGAGGAAACGCATGTGACTACAAGAGTAATGAATATAAACATTGATGAATAGAGAGGGAGAGGAAGGCCAAAGAAAAGATGGATGGATTTTGTGAGGAATGATATGAAAGAGAAGGGAGTGAATGATAGTGTGACGGTTGACAGGGGAGAGTGGAAGAAGAAAACGTGTTGCGTCGACCACAATTAGTAACATGGGATAAGAGCAGGAAAATGAGCTGATGATGGATCCTGTTTAAGACATCAAAGAAAATAATGTACCTACATATACAAAAATGAAATAAGTTGAGCATACAAGCTAGTAAATAATTAATACTACAAAATTAATCTAAATATCAATTTCAAAAACTTTAAAATATTTTACGAATGTAACAAACTAATGTGTATAAAATGTAAAAGAAAATAAGTCTCAAGTTACAGCAAAACCTTTTAAATTAAAGTATTGAGAAAAACGAAGCCCAAAGCACTCGACGCTATTACGTTAGGTTAGTTCAAATTAGTTGACAACAAAATTCACTCAGCGAACATAGGTATTTTTTATAAATAGCTGACATTCCCTCGCTTCGCTTATAATTAATTTGACAAAAATAGCCTCGTAGAGCAAATGGCCAGAAGTAGGCACATAAAATTAGAATCTTTTTATTAATTCTTCTTTTCAAACTAACCACGGTTGCTCACAACGTCGTTGACGAGTGAAAACCTCGTAAGTCGAATTTTTACCAAAAACACTTTTTAATGTATTAAGTAAGAAAACCTCGCAACGCACATTTCTAGCTCACCTATAATTCGAATGTTTGATTGTAGCGCCATCTCTCGCGTTCAATGAAAACCTCGTAAGTACTAGGTGTCCGCCATTAAAGAGGGATAAACTCGGCAACACATGCTCTGTGCTCGGCAAGACGGCTGACGTGTGAATTCTTGCTCTTTAATTTGAAAAATCTTTGTTCACAGTGGTTTTCGTGTTGTGAAAAAGGTTTCATACAAAAATATTCAGGAGACGGTTTTTTGTCTCTCCTAAACAATTTTGTTTTCGATACTCCCGAGGTTTTCACTCGTCAACGACGACAACAGGCTAGGTTTCATGAAGACAAATTTATTCACAGAAAATAAACAAATACTAAGTAAAAATCAAGAATACCTTGAAGTCAATACCGTGACTGAAATCCGACATCTTTATCAACAATCAATTCATGAAGTCTAATTAAAACTGAACTCATTAGGATTCTTAAAGTCTTTTGATAAAATATTGAAGCCAAAAGTACCTATTCCGATTGCGTGTCATTTGTATGGGTACAATACGTACAATTCATTACGAATACAGCGTAGAATTTTCATTAAGTACTCAAGTTTTTAAAGCTTCATTGAGTCGAAATTTGAATGAAGCCTGAAATATGATGCCAGTCGGCGGTTGTACTAAAATAACTGCGTATTGAATGGTATTTTCAAAGCTGGGATTTAAATTCCATTCCAATCTCATATATTCGTATTTGTTTTTAGTACCTACTGGGTATATGTTTGGTTCGGGCAGCACTTTCATTCTCTGCTATCAACAATACTTATTTATTGGTAACATACAAAACCTATTACGATAAAGTTCATACAATATACATTCTCAAAACTAAGGGTTGTGAGGCCCCCACATCAATGTCTTTAACCATCAAATGAGAAAGCCTTTATTTACCAGTTGCTATTTGTCAGCTGAGACAACTATACATATTATTATGTCTGACTGATCAATAGTCATTTGTCTCCAATACTCACTCAATCATAACTACAAAATAGGACCAACTATCACAGACACTAATTGAGCAGCGAATGTAATATTTGTCGAAATTAGTCCATATCTTTCACCCGCACGTCTTGACCGTTCCATTGTTAGCCCGTAGGACCAGCACTAGTCTATAGAATAGCAGTAAGACAGCACTAGGCTATAAAATAGAATAGCCGGCCCATTGTTTGACAATACAATATGGTCCTATCTTATGTATTGTGTGCCGTACCCGCATGTTTTGAATGTAGGAATTGAATACAGGTGTAGTGTGAATTATTTTTGAAATATAGTTTTTTGAAGTGAAATCTTCTATAGGCGCGTTGGGCATTTTTGAAATGGGAAAAACAATTGAATTCGCGACACCGTTACCGACACCTCATTTTAGTAAACGCGATTTGCTCTTTATTTATATTACGTTACGGATCAATGTTCTATGCAAGTATTTTTCTTCCACCAAGGCAATCTTGTTCAAGTTTTCACTTCTGTCGACACTCCCGGAGTGCCACTGTTTTTTTTAAAATAATTGTAGCTTGTTTATGCATCTGCAATATACAATTTTTGGCATCTCAGAACAAATTAGTTGGTTATTTACCATCATTTCATATGTCACTTGAAACGGGTTAAAAATATAACATATTTTATGATATTTCTTTAAAGTGAACCCAGGAAAAGCCCGAATATCTACATACATCACACCTGTTTGCGTAACACACTTACAATGGCAATACCTTTCTTTATGACAATTCAACAACATTCATTGCGTTATTTACGTTGTCAAGCAGACGAATTTTTCAAACATTATGTGGCAATGGATTCGAAATTTCCATCAATATCCTTCGGATTGCGATGGTCAATGTGTTACGCTTGCGGTTGCAATGGAGTGCAGGCTTCTAGAAGAGCACTTCTTAAAAGTAATAAAGCAAAATACAGGGTCCGCTCCGCAATGACACCACTAATAGATTAATGAGATTTTAATCAAATCCGATGGCAAACAAACCCGCAAGAAACAAGCATGCAAGTTTTTCAAATCAAAATCTGTTTCAATAAAAACAGTGCCAACAAACCGATACTTATTTCAAACTAACAAAAATCGATTTCAATCAATTGATAACACTTTAATGTATGGGCGGTTCGTTTACCTGAATATTACATTGACTTAGCAGTACTTATAAACTTGAAAATTGGTACTAGGAAGTGTTTACTAATTGACAAGTGCGACCTTCAATACTTCGCCTCTGCATAATACATTCCGAAGCCAACCGCAGGCGGCAACTGCAGGCGATGTGTCGCCGCGATACGACTGATTTCTATGTTTTCTTATGTATTTCTGTGAAGGCGACGTGTCGCTAGATAAGGAAGGTATTTCATAGAAACCAGTCGTGTCGCGGCCACACGTCGCCTGCAGTTGCCGCCTGCGGTCGTCTACAAAATGATATCTTTAATGTAAAAAATATGTTGCGTCAACATGTGTTCCCAAAACAAATATTTGTATGTCTTCTGTATTTTCTTTAACCAAATTAAACATGTGTGATTTCAAAGGGCTTCCTGAATTCCTCACATCGAATTTGCACATCAAAAGAAGCCAATTTCTTCCACGAGGTAGGTATTTACATTATACGTGTGATGATTATGTTTTCTGTAACCGAAAAGAAATGTAGTAACTTGTTTTTACAAAATAAAAACTTTGTAGTCGATTTTTGAAAATGAAAATCGGAATTTCTCATTCGTAATTAAGTTGAAGATGATCTACATTTATGTGTATACATGTCGCAGATGGATTGTCGAATCTGCTGTCATATATAACAGCTAGCTGTTTTACAAAACAGATACGTTATGTAAAATAGCTGAACGACGAACAGACATATAACTTGTGCGGAAAATTCTGAAGTGCGCGGTAACTACTGGTTTCCCAGTGCCCAGTAGTAACGTGAGTTTCAGAATGTTCCGAACTCTGCGAACGCTAGTCGAGCTAATTTGTTTTCGAAAATACTTTTTAAATAACAATACTAGTCTGTATGTATTTGAGGAAAAAACCAAATAGTAGGTACAAATAACAATTTTTGACGTTCGAAAAGTGCTGATTCTCAGCCTAGTTTGAATAAATGACTTTTGAATTTGAATTTAACAAAAAAGTTTAATATGCAGGTAAAAACAAATATTCTTGGACTACCTACATAGTAACAAAAAAATGGACAAGAAGGTCTGTATACTCTACATAGTTAGCTTGGCTGCCTCAATAGGGCTAAAAAAATATTTTTTGTTCGTCTTGAAGATTATTAAAAAATATTGGACACATATTTTTCTTTTTTTACGTTTTCAAAAGATTACGGCGATACATTGAGTTAAAATGTGCCAAGACGTCACGAGTATGTAGATTTTATACTTACTTGTGACGTGCGACCCCCACTCCCCAACTTTAATGCGTTTTATCCAAGTAATTTCTTATTAATATGTTAAAGCAAAAAATACGGGTCTAATATTTTTTGATTAAACTAACGGACTAAATAGAATTTCTTTTTTTTTGACCCAGGCATCATCCTTATTATCTCTGTTCTGGATTATAAATACATGGTCTATAAAACAAGATTAATAGTAAGTTATGTGGTCCCTAGGTCATAATAAAGTTAGATTTTCGCAGTATACTAAAATGGTTTGGAATTCCTAGGTGGAATCGTAAACTTAAGGGCACTGTTATGTTGGCGTAGCATCGTTCCACTCTCAACAGAGAACAAACATTGTCAGCTACGAGATACAACACCTCTGAAAAGGCTAGGCAGCTACGTTTTAAACGTAAAAATATTCTTATAAATCTAACTAAAGCCAAAGTAAACATAGAACTTTAATATTTTCTTAAAAGCTTGAGCTTTGAGTGTAAGAAGGACGTTCACGTTCATTGTTTTTTTTTGTGATTTATGTGTGCATTAAAGAATAAGAAAAAAAAAAAGCTATGTTCGTTTGAGTTTCTTAGCAGACAATTTAATATTGACATCGACCTGATTTACCATTTCATTTTAAAGGGATTAAACTTCTAATCTGACCAGATCATCATTCAAACGGAGAGAATGCCAGTGGACCACCACAATGTGTCATGATTTGTAAATAATGTTTATTCATTTAGGAACCTTCCGCGATAAGTGCAGCTTAGCCTCCTAATACGAAAGAGTTGACTTTCATTGTGTCCGAAATTATGCAGCAGACATAAATTACTGGCAATACTACACATTGTTCAACCGAATAGATTCACTTTGATTGAACGTCACAGAAATGAAAGGTATGGTTGACAAGAATGACTCACTTTTATGGTAACACACAAAGTAAATTAATTTGCTTGACCGGTATATTATAGGCCATAATGTAAAATCCACATTGAATAGCATAAAAGTCATTCACCCCTGAAAGTACGCAGTGAGCCAACACATGATCAGAAACTATGGCAGTGTGAAGTCATAATTTTAGTACCCCTCTCAAATCTGCCTCTGCCGGAGTTAAATGTAGACTGGCATTTGTTTGAAAGACTTTTGTTTAGTTTTGTCATCGTAAAAGACTATCTGCCCTATATGTGATTAAAGGCTGTGTAGGATCTGAATTTATTTTAGAATTCCGTAGACAGTCAATCTATTCTGATGTACATACTAATGTGTCTGTTTTGACCTCAATTCATTGTACATTTTCGAAAATAACTATCTTCTGCCTAGCCTTTTCCCAACTATGTCGGGGTCAGCTTCCAGTCTAACCGGTTGCAGCTGAATACCAGTATTTTACATGGAGCGACTGCCTATCTGACCTCCACAACCTAGTTATACTAGGTAACACGATACCCCTTGGTAAAACCGGTTGTCAAACTTTTGAGCTTCTAACTACCCGTAACGACTGTCAAAAATTTACAAATAACAGTCGGGACCAACGGCTTAACGTGGTTTACGAGGCACGGAGGGGTTTTGTTATGTAAAGATGGTCACCCATCCACGGATCAACCGCGGCAAGCGTAGCTTAACCTGATCGATAGACCCGTGCGGCTGTTATTACTTAGCCACAAGCCCCTCCAAACTTTTCGGAAATAACCATGATTTGTAAAATCGAGAAAAAATATATATTGCACAAAGTACTACAAAATTATCCATATTTATTTAAAACTCGATTTCGTTAACTAAGTCAGAATCGTTTATCCTACAGAAAAAATGTGAAATGGCTAGAAGAAAAAACACAGCTTTCAGCAATAACATTACGTCCTTCGTTTTCTCTCCTGAAAGTAGAAAAATAAGAAAATTGCACAGTTTCGATCCGACTTCATGATAGCAAAAAACTGGTGTTCTGTGAATCGGATACGCACAGAGAGTTCCGTATTATTGGAATAAAAAATATTCAGCCTTGACCAATACATTTAGTGGGTCAATCAATTTATACCTTGAATCTCCATTACCCGTGATGTCGAGCGATCACGAGAATAATTTAATAAATTAAAATTCCTCCAATAGTGTTTACTGGTTTATATCTTTTATATTTTCTATATAATTTTTATGAGATTCTGGGTTCGATTCCCAGTCGGGCAAGGTGTTACAAAGTTTTTGAAACAGGAATTTCTCAGTAGCAGCCCGGAGTCTGGATTTATACCCGGTTGATGGCAATAGGCTCGCCCCCTATTTCATAGGACTTAAATATAACTAGCGAAAATATGGGTATGCTATAAGTACACCTCTACCTTACCCTTCTGGGAAAACATGCGTGATATTATGTTATAATATGATCTAGTCCCGTCCAGATAACTCCTTGTTACTACAGATAAGTTCTTTACACCTCCATCCGCGAGAAGTCTCTCAGTTTAATGTAGAAAAGCTCTCTTTAGATCAGTCTGTCTCGCGTACAAAGGAATGAGTTCACTCTAGCTAAGGCATTACTTCAGTTAATTAGAGCCTACTTAGATTAAGCTAGCGGGTCCTCTTTCTTAGACAAAGCGTTTAATTTTGATATATTTGGACATTCTCATCAGTTAGTGCAGGCAATTTTCATCTCTGGCCACTTTATGCTTCCTTCTTAAATTCGAATTTGGAACTTATACGGTTCCATTTTGTAACCCGACCGCGGATTCCTAAAAATGTAACATCTAGATAAAGATGGCATTCAGTGGAAATCTCTGGAGCCGTTTCCATTATCCTGTGCCACGGGAGCCCGACGTCATATTGACACATTTGCGGAGAGGGCTGGCGGGTTATCACGAGATATTTTTAGAGGAATTTTTCCGAATTTTGTCCTTGAACTTTGAGTGGTATTTTTTGGTAAACGAATAGTTTGTAAATGCTGTCATTCGCAATAAGATTAATTATCATTTGACTGTTGACTATTGTTTAAAAAAACTACAATTTATTTTCAATCCTATGGTCCTATTTTGTCAAGCTACATCAGTATTCCCTGAAGACTCTTAACCTAAGCTCTCTATTATGATCTACAACGATCTTCAACTAACTAAAATCACTTCTTTTTTGTAATAAAATTATTACGTATTTTCTTGTACCCATTATTATATGTCTTAAGTGAGTTCATTGACATGATAATGACAAAAACTGGGTTAAATTGAGGTCGTTTATAAATGCCAAGTTTTTATGAACAAGCTGCAAATTTTCCGCTACCACCAAAAGGTTATTTAATCTCAAACTAAGATCTCGCATTCTTCGTCGCGCTTGAAAGCGATGAAGTCGGCGATAAAAAAGCACAAACAGGACAAAAGCGCGGTCTCATGATCATTAATTGTCTTCGAAAAGGTCAAGGAAAATCAATGATGGAAGGTCAAGTTCAAGTGTGTAGTTCAGTAGACTGGAATCTTTTTAGGTTTAAAGATATTTATTTCCCATAAGAACTAAATAACAGTTCACTTATAATGAGATACAGAGTTACTTTTAAATAATGGTAAATAATATTTGCCTCTGGGGCGTTGGTGACGTTATAGGGTACATACATGTTTTTTTAGTTTTCTCTTAAATATACTAATACTATCACATCTCTTTATATTTTCCGGTAAATCATTGAACAGTCGTGTTCCCTCCACTAATACTGTTTTTCTGCCGTAATTAGTCCGTGCTCGTGCGGTTATTAGTTGGAATTTGTTTTTACTTCTTGTGTTGTAGGTTACTGTTTTTTTATGTATTTGTATGTTTGATTGTACGGAATTCGTGGTGATTTTTTTTATGAGAATGCAGGTGTAATATTTGTAAATTTGTTTGATATTTAGTAGTTTAGTTTTTTCGTATAATTTTTTTGTTGGATATAGATAGTGGTAGTGGAATAATACTTTAATGATTTTGTTTTGTATTCTTTGTAATGAGTTTAGGTTAGATTTAGCGGCTGATCCCCATACTTCGATTAGGTATTCAAGGTTCGATTTTACTAGGGAGTTATACATAATTAGTCGTACTTTTTTTCATTTATGTATTTTACACGGTTGAGAACAGAATCATGGTCGAATAATTGTTGTTTAATCTTTTCTCCGAGTTGAGATCCTACTCTACTGAAGTCGAGAGGAATCTCATAACTTCGTATTTTCGGACTAAGTAACTCGTGGAATAAATAATGATGGTCGACATCATTATTTTTTATATAATAGGTATACAGTATTTTAAATAACTGATTTTTGAAATCGACCCTCATTATTTATTCTACGTTCGATTTTCGTGTATTTTCTGTATCTAGGGCAGTAGGGCACTAACTGAAAATACGGCTGGTGCTTGATTTAACAACGAATATTGGAAATATTTATGTGTCCTAATAGATAATATGCAATTGCATTTCATAAAACCAGGAAACTAAAAAAGATAAATAAAAAAAAGGTCAGGTCGTACTGTAACTGCGGAGTGCATTCGTCCATTTTGTGTTCCAAACACGAAAATTTAATGGCGGGTCGGCCATCTTTTTATTTTATTTTTATTTTGTGCCTGTTCAGTACTGTTATGTGGGGCATAGACTAGGGCATAATGACAGGTAAATGAGTCGGGACTGGATCATGTAGCCTCCTTTATCGAACGGGATATTAAAATTACATGGGACTTAAACATTTCGGGCGAAATGTGGTTGTACCTGCTACAGGGACACCTCTGCCCTACCCTTCGGGGAAACAAGGCGTGATGTTATGTTATGTTATATTAAAATTCATCGCTACCTTTATCTTCGACGGTGCCGTTGATTATTGTTTGTAATTACGTTTTTGCTCATTAGCAAAGCAGAAGGATCGTGACTTTTTCAACTTGCGTCTTGTTTATATTTTGTCGTAATTTTATTAACCTTTATAAATAGGTAGTGAGTTCCATATTGCCAACCAAGAACTTTGGTATTTTCTTCCTTTTAAATTTCCAATTCAACTTTGACAAATCCCTTGAAAATCCGTGCATTTATAACGTGTCTGAGTGTCAACAACTTGGAGCTTAAGGAGAGTTTTCAGCCTGCTTCGTATGACACTCTACTTAGTTCAAGTAAAAATTGACAAACTAATAACTAAGACTTAAAATATACTATGTACCATCAAACTTGCCCACGTGTAATTTTTAAAAGTTTTCCCGACTGAAAAGTGCCCATTTTCTCCACAAGGTACCTACTTAACAAACACTTTGCAAGTTCTTTATCAAAGAGTTCAGTGGTTTACATAAGAACATAATATACTTACTTATACATTGGTACAGTCAACCACAAAAGTCGATTAACAGTGCAGTTCAAAATCTTGATTATTGAACAAATATTTAAATCGGAACAGAAGTAAAATTTTAAGAATTTTAACTCTTAGTTGTTACATGAAATGTCAAAAAGCAGATTATTGAATCATGTTGTGTTAATTTGTGATTGTAAAAGTAGCAATGTTGATCAACTTTTTTCGATCCGGAAGGGGTAAAGGTACTGCAATAAGATTACCAAAAGTAATAATAAATCTGATTATTAATGAAAATAAAAAGTTATTGCTATTTAAAATTCACATTTTGAGTACCAAAATTACCACAATTTAATTAAAAGTTAGCAAATTTTCAACAATGATCATCAGTTATAACTTATCGACGGCCGCACCGGTGCCCCAAGTTTTCCTGAAAATTACCACATAAATAAAATCTATCATTTATTTTACAATATACATCTAACACTAAAATACATAAATTATGTACACAGAGGAAAATAAAATAAAATATAAGAAAAGAAAATAAAATCATTGGGCATAAAAAATTCATCCGCATCACTGTCAGTGGGAAAAGTGCCCTAAAGGCTGGCAGCGTTGTCTCGTTGTATGGCAATGCTAATTCTTTGACTTAAAAATTGGCCAACCCTCTGGTCACGTGAAAAGTCGACCAACCGCTTGGCGATGTCCCGGAATACTCGATGAGCACTCGGACCCCACGGCCCTAGTGTTTTAACCCCAAACGGCTCAAAAATATAGCTACCAGTAAGGTGGTGTTATATTTGGCCGTTTGAGGTTTTCTGCATCTGCAGCAGCCGCACCAGCACAGCCTGTCATGCTAGGAAGATGGGATGGCGCAAGGGTGTCGACACAGGTTGCATCCCACACCAAAGGCCTACCCAACTTCCAAGGCATTATGTTCATTCTGTCTGGCCTCTTCCCATCGTCGCGTGCCAAGCCATTGAGTTCTGAAACAGCTGGCACCCCGGCGGTGACAAGAGCCCGATGGATAATGAATTTGCCCACATAAATAGACTCTCAGTACGATACTTAACAACGACCTCACGGATCCGACAGGGTTTTTTACATGTTGTATGGTTTAATAGTAAGAACCAAAGTGCCAAAACATAATTAAGTACAGCCAATGAAACTTAAATCCGTCATGTTTTGGGAATAGGAAAAGCTAAATCATACTAAAAGCCCTAACGGACCATCTGTCAGAAATATTGGAGCCATCAATCCAACGCAATAACTGGCCGGAGATTAATCCTCAATCCATCTAAAAAACTAGACCATTTTTCCCACTGTGAACCTAAACTTAGGTATATATGGATTGCGTGATTGTAAAGCTAAAAATATTACTATGAAGGAAGATAGAGTGCTGTTGTTTTTACCAGAGGAGGGAGTTGGAACAATATTCTAACTCATCTCAAATATCTTTGACTTTACTAAACAAAATTTTTTCCTATCTAGTTTTACACTTTCCTTTCAAAATCATCATAATTTCAGCCAATAGACGTCAACTGCTGGACATAATTATGCCTCTCTTGAGCGTCTGCATATTGACCGGTTTTGTGCGTCTCGCATCTATCGAATTCTCATGATCTTCACCAAGTCATCGGTTAACCTTGTCGGCCTACACACGCTGCACATTCCAGTATGCAGTCACCACTCCAGAACCTTTAGGCAGAATCAATATACTTGACAAACTTGATCAAAATCGTTATTTTTGTTAGGAAACGGCTTCTTCTTGTTCTTACTGCAGGACATCCTACATACTTCTTCTTTTGTTTTGACCACCAGCTTATCAAAAGTTTTCCTGTCCACCATCTGTTTACATTTTACTGTTGCAATTCTGCGAAATAGAAAGAAAATCTCAACAACAAGAACAAAATTACTAATTAGCATAGAAATCAAAATATCAACTCTTCTAAAGAAAATACAGTGCAAAAATGAATTAAAGCCCCGTCCCTCAAATTGGAAGTCGCAGATAAAGTTAGAAACAAAAAGAAGCTAATAAAAAATAACTTGGTATTCGCCGTGTAGCCGTGTAGTCTCCAGCAATCGCCGAGTTGAGACAGCTCGACTCGAAAGACCATTAATTAAAAAAGTTGCCACCCGCAATATTGGTGCGTGAACACGAACGGGCAAGCGGATTAACTACACAACCCTTAAATAAACATTCAACCTTACTACCACATCATAAAGTCCATATTGACTCGTGTGTCCAGGTAGACAAAGACGACTGGTTGGCTTAAAGTTCCTGACGTCAATTATCCAAGTTACAATCCTCGCTTCGATCATTAAAACGTTCGATCGGTTTATTTAGTGAATAGACTGGCTGACCTGTGGATTGCCCAGTTTATTCGAGAACTGGGTAGAGTACACAGTTGCGATTGGCTCGTTTATTCTGTTTGATCAAATTGAGGTTTATTGAGTTTCCTATTTTATATTTCATCATTTTATGATCTTTTATAAAATACAGGCTTATTTATTCATGAAATGTTAATTTACATTCTTTTTTCTTACGGTTCACCAACTTAAATGAATGTCTGTTAGTGGGAATTTAAGAATAATTCATCAACAGGAGGTGTTGATTGCCAACGGAAAGGTCACAGTTCAAATCCTTTGAATAGCGAACCTGCTCTTACACAAGCATAATTAGTTTAGTTGCACTGACTAGAGACGAGGATCCTTTTAATTTAATTTGAACATAAAATGGCTGCAAATTTTCTCTAATTATATTTGAAACTTAGACTGCAGCTGTTGCAAAAGCCGTTTAATTGGATTGATTCGAAAAGCCATTCAATCGAATAATTTTAAACGTCGAACAAAATTCTTCGCTTCAGAAAGAAAAACATCTATATTTTCGACATTTCTTTAAATAGACAATACTGGCTACGAAAATATTTTGAGATGAAAATATTAGAAGTTATTATTTTTTGCAAATATACTATAAAATATAGTATCTTTGCGTTAGAGTTTGCGTGAGGATAGATCTTACTTTCTAAGAAAAAGTTTTATTAGGAAAATTGTTGTGAACAAATAAACGTTCCTTGGAGTTAAGATATCAACAAAGAATTGTTTGTCTATTTCTAGAATATTAATGAAACAAAATGTAAGAACTACAGAAGCTGTTTGTTTGCAGTATTTACAAAAGTAATAGAAGAGTCAATGTTATTGAACTAAAGCAAATGACAAAAAATAATTGAAAGTAAACAATGAAGTTGCTATAAATATCTTAACCTGTTTTGATATTTTAAATTTTTATTGCTATTTCTGAACTGAAAATCTTTGCTTAAATACTTCTCAAACTAGTCGATAACAGAACTGATCAACATATTGCCGCATACATGCAATAGGCTACCATAACCAAGATCCATGACACATAAGATCTAAACTACCAAAGATTTGCAACACTAAAAGCATTGTAATATCATTACTTAGCAGATGCATAGCTAGTAACACTTTCCATAGTATGCCACCTGGAACTTTACACGGAGTGACTAAAAACTTTAACGTTAAGTACTTCACTACGGTGACAAAAATGCGAGCTGAGCAAAATGCTTTTATTTCTACCGTAACAAGGTTAGGGTCGCACGTGGAGTACGTCAGGCATAAAGTGCTGACTATGGTGTAACATCGTTAGGATCTTTTCAGACGTGCCACAATCAGAGCTACACCGCGGTCCATTGTAATACGGTACCTACAATTTGCAGTAGCGTTTAAAAGCTATCGTGAACATGTGGTCCATATGGACATCATCGGGATCAAATGTAAATGGCCTTCAATTTTATATTATTTAAGAACACTGTGTAAGTTAGCTGTAAGTTTCCCAAATAGAATAAAATAAAATAAATCACAAACGCAACAACTCACGGTACTTGTAGACAATCGGCCGACCACATCAAGACCTTTTTCTGGCCACCACGACACGAATCCAGGCAGCTTTAGCGTCAAAGAGATGTCAGCAGAATTGACGGGGTCCGCTAAGGCCAATGCCTATGCCGGGGCTGCGAATAAGGGCCGAAAGGGACATCGTGGCCCCCGGCTACAGGGCAACCGAAGGAACACGGGTGGGTTTTAGTCAGTAAGAGTCTGACACGCCCTCCCACTCCGCCCAGAGTGGGACAAGTTATTTGATAATGTGCCATGCAAAAAAAAAAAGGCACCTTTAGCGAAACTATACACATTAGCCACTCTCAGCAACATTTTTGTCGCTGCCCAGTGTTAGTGGCACATCTGAACAGTACCTTACATAGTACGGAAGTCCCTAGAGCATCCCCATGACGATTATGTCGGTCATACACGTGGTCATAAAATTGATAAGTGTGACCGACGCAATTAGTTTACAGTGACATCACTATCAACAATTATTAAGTTATGAAGAACTGGCACATAGACACATGTTTTGTTTTTTGATTGACAAAAATTGAATTAATAGTTGACTGGCTGTTTCGTTTAGTCAAATGGTTAGTGGGTCAAGGAATGTTTCCAGTATCTGTACATATTATTTATATAAAAAAGTCGCTTTTCGTGTCTGTTTGACCACTTGGATCTTCTAATATACACAATGGATTTTGATGCGGTTTTCTCCATCATTTAGTTAGAGAATATATTCCGAAAGGTCCATCCATTAAATGTGTGATACATTAGTATCATTACAAATTATATTATTATTAATATAATATATTTAACCCAAGATTTAGGCTGACTGTCCACTGGAGCGGATAGGAGAGGAGCGGAGTGGAGCTGTGCCAATATTAACCAGTAGAATTGCATAAAATCTCCGCTCCGCTTCAGTGGACAGAGATTTACAAACTAGTCTAAAAATTCATACGAAACCGGGAAGCGAAACGTTTCAACAGTGTGGGGTAGCGGAGCGGGGAAACGAAAAAAAACCGGCCGCGGGGTATTGCAGCCTGCTCAAATTCGCGTCAGCTCGGCCTAGCTCCGCACAGTCCGCAACTCCGCTCCGTGCTACCTCGCTCCGCATCAATGGACAGACACAGTCCGCAACTCCGCTCCGCATTACTCCCTTGTTCCGCGTCAATGCACAGGCAGCCTTTTTATTTCTTTGGTTTGGGAATTATCAAATAACTTCTCCCGCTCTGGGCGGAGCGGGAGGGCGTGTCAGACTCTTACTGACTAAAACCCACCCGTGTTCCTTCGATTGCCCTGTTGCCGGAGGCCACGATCAAAACTCAAACTCAAACTCAAACTCAAAGCATTTATTTCAAATAAACCAATTACAGGTACTTTTGAATTGTCAAGGGGTCGGTCAGTCAGAAAAATGAAGCTAGTTGCCCATTCCAAAGCGTAGTAGGTACCTATGGAGAAGAACGGGCAAGAAACTCCACGGACACTCTTTTAAATCAAAATATTGTTACAAAATATTGGTTACATCATTCGTGTTGAACTTATACATGTGAGAACAATGTAGAAAGACGTGCACGTTAAAAGCGTCCGTAATAAAAATATAATATCAATTCAAAAATTTAAATAAATTAAAATAAACCGTGGCAGCTAAGAGATGACCAGTCCCAACTGACGGCGCCCGTTCACGAACATGACGCATGGATCAGCACCATTTAGCTCAACCATTTTGAAGGGAACTTAATGATCCAACACACACGCCACCATCAGCGAGACATTTGAGTGAGCATGACATACTCTCAGCCGCCAGGGCACATTCAAGTCAATGAAAGACGTACCCAGTAAATGGTAGCTTTATGGAATGTACAACATGGTCACAGTGCTCACACATGTGATATGCAATTATACAATACAAAGAGATTGAATTTATACAAAGGAAATATAGTTTTACAATCTTCAGCAGCTGCAACAATACTTTTGAATGCTAATCAATTAGTTTATGCGCCCTTGTGGAGCTGGACCAGCGCTGAGCCAAGCATTTTTATCAGCGATGTAATCCCCCAACTTATAATATGCTTGGCAGCATAGTGTGCGTTTTATACATGATTTAAATTTCGTTTCGTTCAGTTGGAGTATGTGGGAAGGTATTTTATTATAACATTTTAAACAGCACCCCATGAAGGATGAGTCTACTTTAGCCAGTCTGAAACCCGGTTGAACTAATTGGTCCCTATTTCTAGTCCCATAATTGTGTTTATCACCTCTTTTACTGAAAAGACTTAGATTTTTCCTTACGTACATGATGTTTTCATAGATATATTGACAAGGTACCGTCATGATGTTAATATCTTTAAACAGTTCCCTTAGAGAATCGCGTCTGCGGAGGCCATATATTGCTCTGATGGCTCTCTTCTGCAGAATAAAAATAGACTCGATATCTGCAGCCCGTCCCCATAGTAAAATACCGTAAGACATGATACTATGAA
The DNA here is from genome assembly GCA_949152395.1 of Agrochola litura. NCBI lineage: Eukaryota > Metazoa > Arthropoda > Insecta > Lepidoptera > Noctuidae > Agrochola > Agrochola litura. The sequence continues at coordinate 23,400,791 of OX424503.1, read as the reverse complement.
AGTAACTGAAATAGACTAGCCTCGCGGTATCTACATCGGTAAATTGACGGATTTTTCTCACAGCATATGCTGCTGAACTTAGCCGTCCTGCAAGAGATGTTAAATGAGGACCCCATTGCAGCCTTGAATCGAGCGTGATCCCCAAGAAAACAGTTTTATCGACAAATTCTAGTTTCTCCTTATTCAATACTATGTCACAATCACTACTTTTAACATTTGGTAAAGCAAATCTTATGCATTTAGTTTTTTTCCCATTTAATACTAAATTATTAGCAGTGAACCAATTTTGGACCTGCAGTAGGGCGTTATTTACTCCGTCAAGATTTGATGCACGTCTATTTATCTTAAAAATTAAGGAAGTGTCGTCAGCAAATAACACCATTTGTGGTTGGTTTTTTAATAAATGGGGTAGATCATTAATATATACTAAAAAGAGGAAAGGACCCAATATCGAGCCTTGTGGAACGCCCATTTTTACTTTTAAACCGATTGAATGGACACCATTTATTTGAACCTGCTGCTGTCTATCATTTAAATAAGATTTTACTAAATTGAGCGCAAGTTTTCCTAGTCCGTAATGCTCAAGTTTCAAGAGCAAGGTTTCATGACTCACGCAGTCAAATGCCTTGGAGAGGTCACAAAAGATTCCTATGGCATCTTGGGCCTCCTCCCACGCTGTAAATATGTGTTTTAGTAAGGTGACACCGGCGTCAGTTGTACAACGTCCTTTGGTGAAACCATATTGCTGATCGTGCAAGATTTGGTTGGCGTTAAAATGATTAAGCATTTGATTGAGCATTACCTTTTCGAAAACCTTGCTGAATACCGGCAGCACAGATACTGGTCTATAATTGTTAGTGTCTTTACTGTCCCCAGATTTAAAAAGTGGTATTACTTTACTGTATTTCATTAAATCCGGGAAGACTCCTTGATCCACACACAAATTAAATATTAAAGCTAAGTACGGTGCTATAGTGTCGATTATGTATGTACAAACTTTGATAGATAATCCCCATAGATCTTCGGTCAATTTGATTTTGATTTGCCGAAAAGCTTTTATAACTATCATTGGGTTTATATGTTTAAATTGAAATTCAACCGGGCAGCCTGGAACGTTCGCTCTTAATAAATCAATTGAGACATCGGGTGAAGAATTTAAAGCTTCCGTCGTTTTAGATGGTATATTGGTAAAGAAATGTACAAACTCTTGCGCTACTTCTAAGTTAGAGCTTATGGCACCACGTGAAGTCTCCAATGTGTACTCAGTGTTTCGTACTTTTTTCCTATTAGTTTCATTATTTATAACTTTCCAAACTGTTTTTATTTTATTTTCTGCTGATTTAATCTTGTTGCTAATATACAGAGCTTTAGCTATCTTGCAAGTATTTCTAAAAATTTTGGAATATGTAGCAACATACTTGTTGAAAGTTTCAGTATTAATGTAAGGCTTAAGGCCATAAAGCTCGAACAGTCTTTCCCTACTTATCCTAATACCTCTAGTTGCCCAGTCACTAAAAATAAAATTAGGGCAAATATTTTTTGTTCTCTTTTCAAAAGTTTTATTGAATTCAGTGTGCACTACTGAAAAGAAATCCTCATACAATTTATTTGCATCGTCCATATTAGGGCCCAGAGCATTTAACTTATTATTTAGGGTACTATTGAATCTATTTAATTTGCCAGTTGTTATTGGTCTAATTTGTATTTGCACTTTTTGAATAGGTGTTCTAAATTTAAAAGTTACCGTTTGTCCACTATGATCAGACGGTAAATAATTTACGATGGCTTTATCTAAATAATCACAACCGCAGAAGACATTATCGATACAAGTAGCAGAAGTTGAAGTTACTCTAGTTGGTTCTGTAAAAACATTTGATAAATTGAACGATTTAAAAAGGCTTAATATTCTACTGCTATTTGAATTATTTTCCAGAATATTTATATTAAAATCACCACAAATAATTGCGGCTTTGTTACTGGATGCAAGTTTCGCTAGGACATCTTCCATTATTGACTCAAATAAAGAAAAGTTCTGATAATTAGGGGGTCTGTATACGCACACTACAACATGCTTATCCAGCTCAACACAGGACAGTTCGATGCAATGTTCAACTGATAAACCAACTATGTCATTACGTTGCTTAGATTTTAAACAATTTTTTATCAAGATTAGAGAACCTCCACGCAGCATAGATTTACGGTTAAAACAACTGCCCACACTATAGTTCTCATAATTAATTAGCATTTGGTAATCTTTTAACCAATGTTCAGTAAAACAAACAATGTCAAACTTTGTTTTTTCTAAAAACATTTCGATTTCTAATAATTTGGAAGAAATACCTTGAATATTTTGATGAAATAATTTCAAGGCATTCTGCTGATCTCCTTTTTGATAATTATTAATTTTGGAGCAAGAAGACACCTTGTTGTTGTAAGGTTTAAGAATATTCTTACTGGTGCCTTCTGTTGTCTTACAAACTAGTTTAAATTACTATCCGGAGTTAACCCCAAGATTTCAGTGTCATCACCAGGCAGTGAGCTCATAGTGAGTGAGGGAGATGGAACCTCCTTCGTACAATTTGTATAAATATTTATAGCATTTGAGCTACATTTATTCAGGTTCACCACCTTATTATTAGTATTATTACTAACCACTGTGGTGTTAATAATACAAGACTGCGACATACTACTTATGTCTGAGTTTATATAAAAAGCTAATAGCCGCGCTATTATGTGTCTAAAACTAACAGGCAGATACACAGTATCCCTAGTCGATTTTAAAGTTTCAACAAAACTGTTGGTGTCAAGAAATACAAACTTGTCACTATAATGACTAACTAAGAATTGCATATGCTTATTAAGCATATGAATATAATTGTTTTGTCTATTTGTCAATTTTTCAAAATATGGGAAAGCACACAATATTATTTTACTACAATTTAACTTTAACAATTCAGTTACACAGTCAGTGATTTCTTCTTTTTTGACCTTAGAACTATTACCTACAAATACAGTAATGTTGGTTTTAGGATTGTAAACATTTCCAGTTACTGATGCCATTATTCTTTTGTAGGTAGACCCTGGCATACAATAATTTTGAGTAGAATAACACAGGTTGTTACTAATTAATTTACCTAAACCTCTTCCTATACTATCTGAGAACATAACTGAATGATAACAATCATGACTACTAAAAGATGGACAACTACCAATCTCAGGCTGTACCACTTGAGATAGATCTTGTACTACATCAGATATATCTTGGTTGAGAATAAAGCCTTGATTCAAACTCTCAGTCTGGGACGGGTCCTCCGTTGCCTCAGGCTGGACAGCATCAGGGTTTGAAACCTGACAAGTACACTGACACATAACTAACTCTGACACATAACTAACTCAAATCTCCCTTTCGGTTTTCTTCGCAACCCCGGCAGGCATCGGTCCTAGCGGACCCCGTCAATTCTGCTGACATCTCTTTGAGGCGCGCGTGGAGCGTGGTTGAGCTACCCATTGCTCACTTATTTTTAATTTTATATTTTCAATTGCTTTGATTTATTTTTTGTACATTGTTCTCACATATAGAAGCAACAAGAATAATGTACCCAGGATTTTATAATATCTATATTTATTTATTATGTCCTTGAAGTTTCTTGCCCGTTCTTCTCCATAGAGATCTACGTTTTGGAATGGGCAACTAACTTCAACTTTTTGACTAACTGACCGATTCTTTGACAATTCAGAAGTGCCTGTAAATGGTTTAATTGAAATAAATGCTTTGAGTTTGAGTTTGAATATGCCTCCATCGACTCCGGTCCAAAGTTGCCATCATCTGCTGAGCTCGAGGACGTAGCTTTTATTTGGTCGGACCATCGTGTTGGCGACGGGCCTCGTGCTCTCTTTCCTTCGGTTTTGCCAACAATGACCAGTTTTTCAAGGCTGCTATCGTCCCTTCGCATAATGCTATTATGCTTCAGCTATAACAGACCAAAACTATTGGAATCTTCAACTACTCAATTAACTATTCAAACTATTAACTATTCAATTATTTTTTTGATAAAAACGAATCATTTACATTTACCTACTTAAATATTCCGAACATCATTTTTAACTCTTCATTCACGAGACTATTTGAGAATCGAATCGCAAAATCTAGAGCACACTTTACCTAGATACCGTTGGCCTACATTCCACATTTTTCTCCTACCAAGTTGGAACGTTCGTCCATATTAAACGAAACTCATTAAAGTTCTTAAAAAAGATTAGTTCTCGGTACTACTAACAAGTAATTTGGTTTATTTGGTTTCCTACACCTTGAAACATCCAATCATTGATGAATATTGAATGAGCATTGCTTCGACTGTGGCTATGAGATAAAAAGGTCGTGTTATATTCCCTCTAGGAACCGTTGTTTATTTATTTAAGTATATTAAGTTCGGTATTAGTATTTTTTTATGTATATAGTATCAAAGTCGGTGTAGTTTATTCACGTTGCAATCTAGCTTATTAGCTCATAAGTAATTTCAATATAAAAACTTAAACAGCTAAGAAGTTATAAGTTCGGTATTAGTGATGTTCATTTTGTTTTAGGAAAATTGGATTTTCGTTTATATTGGTTTTAAGAAAATACTTGGTGAAGTGACATAATTAATTAGGAAGGATACCTCAACACTCAAAACATTGCTTTACGAAATCCTAATCGTGTTTTTACGTGCGTAAGACGCCTAACAAAGTTTGCCAAACATATGTGTACCTAAGGCTTGAACCAAAATTAACTCAATAATTAATGCAATTACTGCTAATTAGCTTATACATAGATTAACTCCTACGCGTTAAGAAACAGGAACACGTGAATATTTAAGACGGTGAACAGAAACGATAAGATGGCTGCCTTTTGAGGAAAGAACGTAGAATTTCCCCATGTCGTCCGCGGAACGGGCAATTAATATTAATAATTTATTATACTAGACAGACAATAACTAATTACGGTATGTTGCTACCTCATCGGTTGTATTGTTACCTTTCGTAATACATTATTTATGTCGTAAGGTTGGTCTTTAGATCACGTCGATAAATCCTAAGGACCAAACTACTATGAAATTATGTTGGTGTTGGAAAGGAAACGCTTGAATACCTTCAAAAAGATACGGATGAGAACGAATTCAGAGGAAAATTGCCTTAATATTCATGCTGAGCAGAATGGCGCTATCAAGAAGAGGTTATTAGTATGCAGGTGGGTGCCGGCCCTTATCTGACATACTCTATAACTCATCTCGAGATACGCAAGTGAAGTTATAACCTAATATAACCCAGAGAGCCCTCAGTCAACTCTTATTAACCGAACCTTTCTCATTTAACACAAAACTCATAACAAAATATACGAAAAAGGAAGAAATGTTATTTTATCAATTTCCTGATAGCGTTCACTTCCCAAATCATCAATTACCTTCTAAAATATGGGTCGAAGCTAATTTCCCTGAAGGGCGACGGGTGATTGTCGCACATAAATCTATAGGGACTTTGAAGAGGCCAATTTATTAGGAAAATATTTCCAGTTTAATGGAGTCACGCCCTGGTCGCGACATGAAGACGGTTTTAATCTGTTTGCGTAGCTTCGATTTTAATAAGAAATGCCTGGCAAAAACTGGTCCTTTGGTACGCAATAAGTATTTTCTATTTAAATGAAGTCATGTTTCAAATCTTTATAAATAAAAATAAAACGCTGTTCGTTAGTAAGCACATCACTTGAGTATACAGCTGGACGGATTTGACTATTTTTGTTTTAAAATGTTCCTAACAGACCGAATTAGGTTTTTATGTAAATAACAATTGGAAAAGATTCCCGGATTTTTTTAAAATTCGAGGAATACTTAACATTATTTTTTTTCTATAGAATTTTTGTATGAACTATTCAAATTTGGACAGGACAATGTCCGTCGTAGTATTTATCTACTACGAACCAATTAATTCTATTTTATTTTTAAAAATAGGTCCCTAGTTCCTCAAGTCGTATTTTGAATTGAAAAGAAAAACTTACATAGTGTTTGTTTACATTTGAAACAAATTATACATAGTTAAAGACATTTAAAAAAATCAATGAAATAGCCGACACGTTCGGGAAGTTTTGATACATAACCGTTGAAACTAGTACCAAGAATTCGCCGAACGATGGAATATACAACATGTAAAAAAAACCCTGTCCGATCCGTGAGGGTGTTGTTAGGTATCGTACTGAGAGTCTACAAAGGTGGTAATTATCAAAAAAAAAAAAAAAAATTTTTAGTGTTTAATTTTACCGGGTTATGACATGGCGCGCAGGCGACCGTCGTTCAGCGAGTGTATACAAGTCATAACTTATGACCCCTGTTGGATTTGGGGCATTTTTGGTACCAAAAATGTGATTTTTAAATGGCAATAACTTTTAATTTTCATTAATAATAATATTTTTGTTACTTAGGGGCTCGTGGCTAAGTAACAACAGCCGCACGGGTCGATCGATCAGGTTAAGCTACGCTTGCCGCGGTTGGTCTGTGAATGGGTGACCATTTTTACATACCAAGACCCCTCCGTGCCTCGGAAAGTACGTTAAGCTGTTGGTCCCGGCTGTCATTTGTAGATCTTTGACATTCGTTACGGGTAGTTAGAAGCCCAAAAAGTCTGACAACCAGTCTTACCAAGGGGTATCGTGTTACCTAGTAACTAGGTTGTGAAGGTCAGATAGGCAGTCGCTCCATGTAAAATAACCCCAACATAGTAGGGAAAAGGCTAGGTAGATGATGAATAATATTTTTGTTACTTTTAGGTAATTTTATTGCAGTACCTATGAGCTCCTATCGGATCGGACAGCGTTTTTTTACATATTGTATACCTAGTAGGAAAAACCAAATCACTAGACGAACTCGTACAGTTGACAGTGGTAATAAAACCAGTTTTAGCTGGCGTCGGCGTTTTGATAGAATTATTGAAACGTACTGCACTAGGCCAGCTCAAGGTCAAAGTTTTAGTGTAGACGTGTAGACTGTACTCGTACTATGGTGAGGATCTATTTTTAGGACCATCGATTCGATAAAATGTTGGTCCTTCCAGACGTGTAGAATTCTGCACCGAGGCCGGTATTCAATTAAAGTATTTCTGGCTTCGACGAATGAAGGGCGAGAGAAGGGTTCTTCCTTGGGAGAGGGGAAATTAAATCGAGGCGATGTTTGCTCGCCTTTAAGGATATTTCTTTGAGGGGTGAGTAGGGAGCTAACTAATCTTTTTATTAGTATTAGCACATTGTTTACTTTAATTGGATTTTTGTTTAAGACTAAGGTGATTGTTAATGGAATGATTTATTTGTGTTAGCATTTTCCTGTAGCAAAATAATAATAGAAATGTAATAAGTATTGTTTGTTTGGCCGTATTGGCTGTTGCCCGCCACTTTATCTGCGTGTAATTTCTTATTTCATCATTTTTATTAATACAAATAGTCAGGATGGAAAATAGCCCTATATGTCTTTCTACAGGTCCCACAGGCTACATATCTGTCCTTCTTCTACTTTATTCTTCTTTGTTTCTTTCTCCATTTTCTTTCTTTTTATAAAGTATAGATAAGTATATTTTATCTATGTATGTATTTATTGTATATGTATTGTCTCTCCTTCTTAATTTTATCTATTCCAAGGTTGTCTGTAATAGATCGCTTTTAGCGATAAGAACGCCCGTTGTGTCATCAAATGTAATTTTTTTTAAATATCTGTAATTGTTATGGTGTACGTATAAAGAGTATTCTATCTATCTCTCAGTGTTGTAATAAAAACAAGGGTTCGGTGGTGTAAAACATCAACCTATTGTAATCAAATGCTGAACATTGAAAATGGATTACTAATCAGCACGTTTGGCAGATCATATCACCAGTGTGTCTCCACAGCGTCGTTTGTTCGACTAGAATACAACTTTCTCATCCCGAGAGACAGTTTTTTAAATGTTTTGTTAAAGTATAACACCAGTAGATATTTAAAATCAACAACAACAATATGAGAGCGAGTAACCTTCACTCACTCACTTTATTAATTGTGTGAAGGCTTCGAATAATTACTCGAATAATTTTGGTCCTTCATATGACGAGACGGTTATTATAACTTATTATGAAAATATCTGCCTCGTTGGTCTAGTGATCGCAAGCGCTACTGCTGAGAATGAGGTCCTGGGTTCGATTCCCGGGTCGGGCAAAGTATTATTGGGTTTTTCTATCTGAAATTTCTCAGTAGCAGCCCGGAGTCTGGATTTGTGCCCGGTTGATGGCAATAGGCTCACCCCCTATTACATGGGACTTAAACATAACTGGCGAAATGTGGGTATACCTGCTACAGGGACACCTCTGCCCAACCCTTCTGGGAAACAAGGCGTGTGTATGTTTATGTATGAAAATATTCATGCAGTTTGTTGACTTATGCGTTTGACATAAAACAAAGTACAGGTAATTTATTTTGGGACTGTTTTCACATTTTTAACTCACTTTAAGGTCTCTTCTCTTGGTATTTTTATTAAAAAGCTTATCACCAGATTCCAGATTAGATTTATCAAATGCGCGAAAAAGAAAAATCGACCTTTGAAAATCTTATGATCTGTAGGGATTAAATATTTTTGTTTTTCTTTTAAGATTGGCTGTCAGACTCGATCGAATGTATAAATAATGATTATTCTAGAAGCAATGTGGGTAGGTCCCAAGTTGCAAATAAAATACTAAGATCAGACTGCGTAAAATGTTGTTTTTGTTACATGGCTGAGATTTATGTGCTTGGTTTGTTTCTAATTCATTGTTGGAATATCGTTCGAAGCAACTTATATCACTATTCTACTGCTCTTTTCTTTTGAAAACCTTTCGAAGCCTCTCCTCACTTTTAACGCTATCTTTAGTTTTCAAGGGCGTTTCCTTTTTTTTGCACGAAATCCTTCAAAACGTACTAATTGAAAATCAATAATAATGTTGAGTAATCAACCATCTACCGCTGTTTTAATAACCGTATAGCAGATGTTCGTTCTCACTCCGTTTCAATTAGTGTTATTATAGAAATGTTCTCGTATTAGCTCGAGGCATCGATAACTGCCTACAAATTGCTACATCATCGCACATCCTGCTCAATCATTAAGCAATATTATTACAATTTCCTGCCTTACATTACATGAATCGTGTATATTTTGATCTTTTGCTAGTAAACGTTTGGGGAAAAAGACCAACACGTAGAGGCAATTTGGGAAAATGTTATTCTTAACGAATCAGTCAATAATTGCCAATTTCAAAGTTTTTATAGAGAATTAGCTTCCGCCAGCGGATTGCCTGCGTGATATCTTTATAAATTATAGCCAATGTTAGTCAGTGATAATATAGCATTCTATTGGAGAAAGAATGTTTATAATCGGTCCAGTAGTTTTTGAGTTTATTAATTACACACAAGAATACAAATCTTTTCTCTTTATAATAATAATGTAGAAGAAGATAGTAATGAAAAATAAATAAATTTGACCCAGAAAAAGGTACACGATATACAACACAAAAAAAACAGAATAACATTTAACAACATTATTTATCGCAAATAGTGGCTTAGATACTTATTTTAAGAATGAGCAGGATAATTACGAAAAATATGGCAACAGGCCCTTTTACTTTGGACTTTACTGGTGAAATGTGGGTGTAGGTAGGTACTAAACACTTTTGCCCATTCCTGCGGAGAACATGATTAGTGGAATAATGTTCTGTTATGAAAAATAATGTAGCTTATAATTTATCTCCATAATTATAAAGTTGTTGTTGTCTGTTGAAGTACGTATTCCACTTATAAAGCTTTGTAGTTCCAATATGAGTTAGTTATTAAACTTAAAATATTACTTATGACGTAAACAATGTTATTGACAAGTCTGAAGTAATTGTGTAGATAAGGTCATGTATGTATGGAACCTATCATTCCTTCGGGAATAAAAAAATGAGTGGGTTAGTTGAAGCAACAGATGATTGCAATATTAACTTAATATACACCCACTCTTAGAACAAGCAATTGGTTAAGAACTTATTTTTCGTTAATATTGTGAGGGTGACCTTATAAGTGATGTTCTTCAGAAAGGTCAGGTGCGTAGTACTTGCAACCCGTGTTCTTGTATGACCAGATGTATGAACGTAAACGAAGCTTAAGGAGCGTAGCGTAAGGTGGCTTTCTGTACTTTCTACCATGGGAAGAAGGCGTGAGTTTGTATGTGTTGTTGGGTTCTTTGAATGCTACCGTAGGTGCGGGCTTGCGGACGGTGAGCAATGGGTAGCTCGCCGTCCGATAAGGACCAGGCCCGGGTCGACGGCGCGTTGTGTTCCACGCGCGCCTCAAAGAGATGTCAGCAGAACTGACGGGGTCCGCTAGGGGCGATGCCTGCCGGGGTCGCGGGAAAGTTCGAAAGGTATACCGTGGCCCCTGGTAACACACAGTTAAATGTCACATTCAAATCGCCATTGACAAATATATAAGTGCGTAAGCAAAATTAAACCGACACGAAAAGTCAAAATGACTTGACTTGAGCCACTACAACAAGTTGTTTGCAATATAAAAATTCCGTGAAACATTACTTTAGTAACAATTTATTAATACGTTGAGTGCTATAATTTGCGTGGGCGCCCTTAAAAGCCGGTGGGCTCGACATGAATGAAAATAATATTATCATTATACATAGTTACATTGTATACAATGCATATTTTTCGTAGAAATATATTCTAAAGGTGATGACAAAGTCGTGAAATTGGTAGTAGAAAGCAACGTTTTAACCATACAATAATGTATAGCACTATTGTGTACTTCTAATGTACTTATAAAAAGCTTTACACTATACATTCATAAAAATAGGTCATCACCCTAGCTTTTACATAGACGTCAACTTCTAGCTTCAACTTTCTGACTAATTGACTCTTTGACAGTTCAAAAGTGTCTGTTGGTTTAATTGAAATTAACACTTTTAGTTTAAGTATTACCTATATATAATTCTGTAGTAGCGTAAATGTCGTTATTATGAAAATTGTTGATATGTGTATAGGCAGTAGAACTCTACTATCTACCGTTGCCATGCACTTCAATGCTTCCACATCACAATATATCTACTTAGCCTTTTAAGCCTTTTTTTAACTTTCTGTTCGGCTTCCAGTTTAACCAGATGCAGCCGTATACCAGTATTTTACATGGAACGACTGCCTACCTGACCTCCACAACCCAGTAACTGGGTAACACGATACCCCTCGGTAAGACTGGTTGTTAGACTTTTGAGCTTCTGACTACCCGTTACGACTGTCAAAGATCTACGAATTGACAGCCAGGACCAACGGCTTAAAGTGTTTTTCTCGGCACGGAGGGGTCTCGATAGGTAAGTAATGGCTGCTTACCCATCCACGAACCGACCGCGGCAAGCGTAGCTTAAAACCTTCTTTCTACCTTTGCGGTTGTTATCATTTAGCCACGAGCTCCTCCATATCACTAAAACAAAAACAAGTTAACCCCATCATTATCTGCGGTGATAACCTGCAACACAAGTTAAGACCAGGCACTCCAAACATAATTTACACGCAAACTCCGCCCCAATACACCCCACCACTCCACTGTGAGCTAACCGCTAACACATCAGTAATAAAGTTGAATATCGCGTGCGCTCTTTGGTCGTGTTCAAACACGGAACTAAATGTCGTAAGTCTCAATTCTTATTTCGTTTATAACTAAAGTAATAATTGATCTAGAGTAAAAATATCTGATATTTGGATAGTAAACAATATTTTATTACTGTCAATAATTATTTTAGACATAAAAGCCGAGTAATCTTGTTTTTGTTTCAAATAATCTCTAAAAAAGACATGATTTTCGAATAAAAAATGGATCGAGCGAAAATGTTCCAATTACGTAACTGGAAAGAAACAGATCCAATAAATCAAATACTAAAGTTCCATTTTGATTGTATGCGTGACTTTTTCAGAATATTAATGCAAATTACCATACAATTTAGGGAGCCTCCTCTTAATTAATAAGTGATGAGACCGGTGACCCTACGTGGGGACCTCGTTAGGGGTCTATAATGGTAATACGAATAAGGGTCAATGGCGAATATTTCTGCCTCATACATGGCATTTTTGGGCACATGCCTGAAATATCGTGAATTGTGAAAGGTATTATATACCTACTATAGCTTCAGACCGCGACTTCCGTCCGCATGGAAGTCAACTATACAATAATAGTAGATTGTTATACTAGGGGCTAAAATAACCCATTCTATCGAGGTAGTTTTACTCCCGAGCTGTAGCGAGGGAGTAAATAGAAACCGAGTTATAACGGGTTCTAGCGCCGTGTGTTTACTCTACTTTTCACTGCTATTGCGAGAAAATAAAATCATCCAATACAATATTAAATAGTTTATTTTATTTGAAAAAATATACAATTTGTACAATTTGAATTTTTAAGGAAACTTTTTATCCCGGTATGCGGTAGTAAAAAGCTAGTTTTACATAAGAATAAAGACTATTTCGTTTCTGTAGGCTCGTTGGTTACAGACAAAAATTACTTTTTCCCCTAGAGCAAGATATACAATTTTTTCCCCGCTCTGGTACGCTACAATGACGTTCTTTTTGAGCAAAAGGAGTAAAATAGTAGATTGTTATACGAGGGGCTAAAATAACCCATTGTAACGAGGTAGTTTTACTCCCGAGCTTTAGCGAGGGAGTAAATAGAAACCGAGTTATAATGGGTTTTAGCGCCGTGTGTTACACTCTACTTTTCACTACGATTGCGAGAAAATAAAATAATCCAATACAATATTAATTTACCTTTATAAAATTCAAATCTGTAAATGCGATTATCGCCATTTTGATGACAGTCGAGGTCGAAGCTAAAAACATAAAAATTGGGGATTTCGAACATCCAAACTCCACCACAGGGGCAGTGAATACTTACATCATTTAATTATTTGACGAGTTCATCCATTGTTCAAGTTAAATGAGTAGTGGTAATTAAGTTTTTGAAATCCAAAGTCAAAGTTTCGCGCCAATCGTGCGAGTTTACATTTTAACTTTTCACAAATATCACACATACACATGTAGATACGATTAAAATGTGACAAATATTATTAAAAATATTATACACAACTAGAAAATGCCCAGATCTTAACGTAATATACGAATACAGGTCCAATAACACGTAATATTCATTACCACTACTCAATTTGTGTTAAAAATCGCCGACCATTTTTTTTTTTATTGTAATGATGTGCGAAAACAATTATACCAAACGATTTTTTTTTTCAATTTTGATCGACTCGATTAATTAATATGTCGAATGTCAGAAATCGAAGATTTAAATAAAATTGTTATAAGCATTAAATTAGAGAAAAATTCTAAAGATTTCGCGCCAATACCTTTTTATTTCTTCTGTAGCCGCAACGCAATGCTCGCATTCTACCGAAGAGATAGCCGCATTTACTTAGTTCCATTTTCAAAAATAAAATGTTCTTCTTTTTTTTGTGAACAAGTAATAAGTCGAGTCCATACTCATGATTATTCTTTAAAAGAATAAAGACTTTTTCGTTTTTCAAGGTTCGTTGGAAAAGACAAAATTAAAAAAAAAATACTTTTTCCCCTAGAGCAAGAAATGCAATTTTTTCCCCGCCCTGGTACTCTACAATGACGGCCTTTTTGAGCAAGAGGAGTGAAAAAAATCTTATTTATGGCACTCGGTAATAGTGTAGCTTTCTGTGAGTGATATAATTTATGTCATCGGACCAGTATTTCCAGACATTATCTCTAACAAACAAACAAGCAGTATTATCTTTATAAAATTAGTTTAGAAGATACCTTTTAAACGTACATAGTTGGTAGATGACTCTCTGTATCAGATCACGTATTATCGTAAAGATTAACGTCGATTGTACTGTATTTCGTCCATTTCCCGAAATCCAATCCAAATTATTACATATAAAGTGCAATGATTAAGTCGGCAAACTCAGACTCAAAGCATTTATTTCAATTAAACCATTTACAAGCACTTTTGAATTGTGATTGACTCGGTCAGTTAGTCAGAAAGTTGAAGTTAGTGGCAAAAAGAAGACCTATATTTTAACCGCTAGGCCCTGGGCCAAAGTCGAGGCTATATTTTAACCTCGTTAGTCGTAAAACTCTAAGTTGTAAATGAATACCTAATTAGGTACTCAGTACTACTATAAGTTTTTCCAATAAAGTTATTCATGTAAAAATCACGAAGTCTGCTACTTCCAAGTACTAATTAAAATGAAAGTAGAGACTGTTACAGATTAGTTAGTGGTTTATTTAACTTTTTCCGTTCTGAAGTTTCAAGCGTGAAGTGATTTACAAATTAATTTTGTAATTGTGAAGTTTGAATGAAGTAGTCTACTTAGAGCACTCGTTCGAATAGCATAATTTTATTAGCGGAAATACTATTTTAGGGAGGGGAGTCACCAGACCCCTACATTTTTTTCTACGCTTCTCTGACACGTTTTAGTTTCCATGAAAACCGTTATTAGAATTTCTTCAGCGTGGGTCTGTTTACAAACATGAATCAAACAAATTGTTTGTTTTGTTTTGTGAAACAAGATCTTACCTATTTTGTTTATAAAATACAAAAGACGTGGATATATTTAGTAACTTGTTCCGCTTAGCTATTTCTAAAGAGCCATAAAAAACTCCTGAAAGAAATCGTGAAAAGAGTGCAGACTCATCGCCTACACTCAGCGCTTGGTGTGGCAACACGCCGTGTTCGAGTTCGCAACAAGTCCATCGTCATCCTGAGGATGCCTCGTTGAGAGGTGAAACACATGTCGATTTCTTTCAGGAGATTTTTATGGCTCTTTAGAAATAGCAAAGCGGAACAAGTTACTAAATATATCCACGTCTATTGTATTTTATCATGGATTTCCGCAAGGTCACGCCTGAATCAATTAATTATTTTGTTTATATTAATCTCTAAAAACTGAGGAGCTTGTGGCTAAGTAATGACAGCCGCAAGCACGGATCTATCCATCAGGTTAAGCTACGCTTGGGCTTGGTCCGTGGATGGGTGACCATCTTTATATACCGAGACTTCTCTGTGCATTGGAAAGCCCATTAAGCCGTTGGTCCTGGCTGTCATTCGTGAATCTTTGACAGTATCGTATTACCCAGTAACTGGGTTGTGGAGATCAGATAGGCAGTCACTCTATGTAAAATACTGGTATTCAGCTGTATCCGGTTAGACTGGAAGCCGACCCCGACATAGTTGGGAAAAATGCTACGCGGGTGATGAATTGTTACATTTCTCCAACACTCATCAATCATTGCAATTCATACCTTATTACTTGATGTAAGAGTCACATGACGGATGCTTGAGAATTGCAAGGGCTATACGACAAAACTAATCCGAGTGAATTGCAGCGAGACTTAAATTGGCAGCGACACGAGCGCTCCCGGAGGAGCCCCACAATTGTCTGACGAGTAGAAATTAATGAGGATGAACAAACTGTACGCTTGGGTAGTTATTTTTATGCTTTTAAGCAATAATGGACGAATCATCATCAGCCTGATCCCAACTTTGTTGGTTGTTGGTCTGCTTTCACTGTAACGGTTAGAGTGAAAGTGATATACCAGAATTTTACATGGAGCGACTGCCTATGCTAGTTCTCATCGTAATTAGAGATGACGCGAATACTTGCTAATATTCGGTATTCGGAATTACTCGACATTTTTATGTTATTATGAATACCGAATAATAGTGTCTATTATTTGACATTCGGCGAATAGTTGTTGTTGTTGTAAAAATAAGCTTTTAATGAACAGGAAAAGTATAGACTTAAAAATAATTAAACTTTTATTAAACTCACTTAGTATTATTATCATTATTATAAAAAGTTAGACAAAAATCAGTCATGTTGAAGTTAATTACAATTAGTTAGGCTTTTTAATTAATAATTTAATATTTACAGTCTAAAAGGGGCAGATTGGAATCAAGTCGGTTGCGCTTTTTTTCATACATCAAACCTGCCTCAGAAAAAAAATTAACTACATATATTATTATTTGAGAGTACAAAATCTTTTTTTATATTTATATTTTTTTTGTCGTGTAATAATAGAGTATTCGACTATTCGCCATAGGGAATGGCGATTAATCGGTATTCGACTATTCGCTATAACAACTATTCGCGGCATCTCTAATCGTAATTAAAATGGATAAGAACGTGCAAGTAACTCCTTGGTTAACGAACTTTTTTAAATCAATTTATACAAAATAACGACTTCCCTGTTATCTATATAAATCCTAAATAATAGGTAATTTTGTAAATACTTGATTTAGTAATTCTAAAAGTAACCAAAATAAAAACGCATACTGAAGAAATAGTTTCGTTAAAACTGACTACTAAAGCTTGTCCTTTAACAGAAAAAAATATTTGTAAGTATAAAATACCCATTATAAAGGCATTATATCATCCACGCTTTGTGGATCAGATACCGTTCTAAGCGCGGAAGTTCAAGCGTGAACTGTTCCAAATACCGGAACTGTTTTACGAGTTAAACAAAACATTACAGAAATGTATGGTTATTGCATGTAGATATGCGTGAATAAGTAAACGAAGCTTATACAATGTTTTTGTTGCAAAAACAATATGTGAGATTTTTTTTAATAAAAGAACTAACTTTTAGTTCAGTAAACTGTTGACAGTAAAACAAAAAAGTATAGCGCTACAAAGTTTTTTTGGCGCGTGGCTAAAATCGGAACTAACGCCGCCATCTTGTTATTTCAATACATTTCACAAAAACAATTGCACAAATGTTTACCAACAGCGCCCCCTGTAAACGTCATTCGAGCGCCAAAAGATTCTTTTGTTGCAACAAAATTTAAATCAGTGAGAAATATTGAAAAACTTCAACTTTTAGTTGATAGTAGGTAAACCAAGCAGTAGCTAGTTATTGAATACCACAACATCTCAATCATCACTCAATCTATTGTCACTCTAAGTTCTTGTAAGACGGAAGGGTCCTTTCAGGGTTAGTCCCCAGGGATCAGGGCTATTTTGATGAAGGGACGGACTTAAACTGTCAGGGGAATGACCAACAGTAATGAAATCCGCCCTACATTGTATATTAGTATGTTAAGTTAGAAGGTTTTTTACTTGGGTATGACATTTCTGGTTGTTCTCTTCCTGATGATGGTATTTGGTCAAGTGTCTAAGACCGAATTAGTTTATTGTTCACTTGATGATTTATTTTTAAAACAAATGAGTTGGCTTTAGAAATTGTGTAAGGTTCGAAATAAACAGACTTTACTGAATAGCACATAATTGTGCAGTTGTTTCTGAGATTTCATCGTTCGGGTATATGCCCGGCGTCATGTGGAAGCCGGGGCGATTATAGGAACAAATAAAACAATGAAGAACCCAGACCAAATCGCATCTATGTACCTAGTGTTAAGGTGTTTTTTGTTTTAAAGCCAATAAACGCATTTTTCTTTCTTTCTGTAACCACAGACGTAGTTTTAATCCGAAAGCGTTTTATTTTCTACACAATGCTATTAAACCGTAATTGAATACGTGTTACCCAGCTGCGACTGAACACAAATGTTATTCGAAGTTCTTCTTTCTTCTTCGTGTGGTTATTGATGTAGAATATCGTATAGTATGCCTCTTATGGGTCTCTGACTTGGATTATTCGCAGTCTATTCAGTTATTTAAATTAATTAAGTTAAAACTTTGCTTTGAACGATTGTTACTTGCGGTTTGAACCAGACTTTTGTAGACGTTTGAGAGAAGAATATTGACTTTTAAACATAACTTCGTCACTCACTTATCCATTGTAAAATTTTAGAAAAATCGTCTACGTTTACAATGTTTGTAAATGTGCGAGCACCTTGTATCTATCACATAATTAATTTACCTGTCGTTGCTTCATTTTAGATTATTTTTACCTATTGTGGTATAGTGGTTTTATTCTAGATGCGTCTTCACATCTAAATAATTAACTAATGTACCCATACAAAATATTGTAAAACATTTTAAAAGAGTAACGGTGGAGTTTCTTGCCCATTCTTCTCCATACGAAAACTACCTTTTGGCAGGGGCAACTAGTTTTTTTTTTTTTTTTTTGTACCTTTTGACGTTCAAACGTGCCTTATAAGGGCCTATTTGAAATAAATTATTTGATTTTGACTTCTTTAGACTGAATGGGAATAGTCTGCTTTGGACTTCATAATTGTTTCAATTTATATATGTCGAAGACGGGTATGTGACTCTCGTTATTATCAGCAATATTTTAACTACTGTGGGCGTAGTGTAGGTAGTGTTGGTTAGTGCGCAATAGAAAAACAGTTTGCAGTTCAGATCATATTATTTACTATCAAATGTTTACACTAACACACAAAAAATTACACTAGCTAATTTATACACACACTGGGTGCGACGGCGTTTATTAAAATCAATTACAACTAACACAATAACTGAGCACCACGAATCGAGAACAGTTCCGTGACGTATTGATTCCAATGCGACCCGAGGCTGAATGCCCTCCTCGCCGTGGCCTTCAAACAACACGACTCTGTAGAAGCGCGCCTTTTTTGGTGTAGGTAGCTCACTCTTGATGTCGCCAGTGGCGCGCTTGCGATTCGTTTCGTGTCCGTACTAATGACCGGATCCGACATATAAATTTTTTATTATTATTTATATACACACATTAAAATACATAGATATTGTATTGGTAGACTGTTAAATGTTCAATCCCTTACGTATTTAAAAATGTGGTTGTGGAAAATATTAGTATCATTATGCTCTTCTTCTTTTCAAGTCGATGGTATTGTGTACCTACTTGTTTTAAATGATTTGCCCACGGGTATAGTACTGGGCCACGTTATTCCCATCATCACTGGATTTTTTATACAGTGTGTATCAGAAATGTGTGGCACAAACTGAACAACCTTTTATGGGACCGCAGATTTTTTTTCAGTATTATGGTTTTAGTAGGGACACTTGTCTGGTCAAGAGCATCGCACCCCACCAAACACTACAATACGCTTTGTGTACGGATTAAAAGATAATGTCATCCACAGAAATAGCCTGTGTGATCAGTTCTTTGCAGGAAACCGCATGGAAAGCAATGTGTTTAAATCATGATACTAGAATCAAAATTAAACTATTTTCTAGCATCAATGGTGCCATTATCCCCAACCGACAAGCTGTAAAATTAAGGTCAATTTAACTTTATGGATCGTTCCGCCTGTAACAATCAAAATATCGGAAAACTAACGCGTGTATTTTCCGTGTTTCCACCTCTGTGGGTGGAGGGTTGAAGTGTATTGTTATTTTAAACGTTTCGGGTAGTATGCACGTGCTCCTTTCATGACTATGTAATATTCAAGGGTTAATGTACCCTTTTTAATAAACTACCTTTGTTGTTCAAATTAAAATAATATATTCGTGTTCTGACTGAAATAATAAACTTCAACTATCCACAGGAACATTGTTGCTTCGGTATGACAAAAGTCGTGGAACAAAATTAAAATTTTTAATCAGTAAAATCACCCCTAGAAGTTTGTCTTAGATTAATAAGACTTTTATTTAATTAAATAATACTGTAAAATAACTTCTAATTAGTGTAAAAAAGCCACCTGAGATCAAATTCATTAGCTGTGGGAGAAACTCAGCGCAGTTTTATAAAAACTTGCTGCTTTTAATGAGCCAACGTCGCGTAGAATAGTCGTAAGGGAATATTTATTATAAAATATAATAAAACCATGTTTCTAAAACGGCTTGGTTTTGAAGCTGCATTTTTTTGTTTTTTTTTTGTTGTAGTTAATAAGTACAATCAGTGAAATTAATTGTTTCTCAAATTGACACACTACGTCAATTTGCTGTGGTATAGCCATTTTAGCCATTTAAATTTAGGAACAATTTAAGTTGGTAGCCAATTTGCGTAAAACATAAATACCTGATTATAAACTCATAAATTCACAAACAGCAACACAATTTTGACATATCACAGTGATACAAGAAATGTCCAAAAGAAAAACGTAACGTACCACACGTTAGCGGTCACCGATCTTACTCAAATAGATACTTAACATTAGGTCGGAGTATTTCGAAGAAACTTAGTGAAGAGTTTATCCAAGCTCTGCGCTATCGCCGGAGGAATAATAATAGTAACGAGAACTACCGAATAATACCGAAGTTTTACTGAAATCTCTTGTCCCTTGGTGTTTTACCGCCGCTAGATTGTATAGTGGTCAGGTAAGTAATAGTTACAAAGCCCTTTCCAATCTAAATGTTTATTCTTTTAGCTACACGATGACTTATGTACTGAACTGAGCTTAAGTTTCGATAAACAGTAGCATTTACTTCAAAATTATTTTTTTAAGTGACTCCAAATTACTTAGGATAATTATTATTTCATTAAGTCTTGTGAAATTTCTAGAGTTTAAAATAAATCTTGGCCTCTTAACAACAGTGACCACCAGACGTCTTGAAGCGTCTTGATTATTTAAATTTCCGTTTTGGTAGATCAGTCATTTCCAGTAGTAGACGGGTTGAGACATTCTCAAACTATGTAGAATGTCCCACAGTTATAAAATGTTAAGATACTTCAGACGTCCGTGGGAAGTCGCCATTTGTCTAGTCCTAATGTTCCATGCACCCCGCTTGAATAATAAACTCATATGAAATATTCATACTTATGAACTACGACTCGTTGTTAGTAGAATGTGGAACTCTGTTAAATCTTGGTTCTAGACGTTTTTCGAATAGCTTTTGGAAGTAATGTTTGTTTACATAACATCACGCCTTGTTTCCCCGAAGGGTTGGGCAGAGGTGTCCCTGTAGCAGGTACACCCACATTTCGACAGTTATTTTTAAGTCCCATGTAATAGGTGGCGAGCCAATTGCCATCAACCGGGCACAAATCCAGACTCCGAGCTGCTACTGAGAAATTTCAGATAGAAAAACACAATAACACTTTGCCCGACCCGGGAATCGAACCCAGGACCTCATGCTCAGCAGTAGCGCTTGCGACCACTAGACCAACGAGGCAGTCACTAGACCAACGAGGTTTGTTTGGTTCGTTTAATGTTTTCTTATTGAAATCGTTTCTTAGTGGTTGAAAAAACATTCATTTAATTTACGAGATTATTTAAAAACTTTTATTTTATTAAGCATTGCTAAAGAATATGCACCGGGACCCGGTTTGGCTGGAAGCTGACCCCGACATAGTTGGGAAAAGGCAAGGCAGATGATGGCGCTAAAGAGTAATGTAACAAAATTCAACTTGATAATTAGGTACATGCTTTTCTTTTTTGCGATCTCCGTGACCGTTAAATAATAGGAAAATTTGATAGGAGACTAATTCCTAGGTGTCTGTACAAACAAATACCTAATGTGTAAATACTT
Organism: Agrochola litura; assembly: GCA_949152395.1. Lineage (NCBI taxonomy): Eukaryota > Metazoa > Arthropoda > Insecta > Lepidoptera > Noctuidae > Agrochola > Agrochola litura. The sequence goes on along the minus strand of OX424503.1, from coordinate 23,379,395 downwards.
AGTTTACTGTGCCAGCCTACTAAAGACATGTTACCAGCCCACCCTATTGCATATTCATTTCACTCAGATATGAATCGTCTTCAACTAAGGTTTGTGGCACTATTCTTGGCTTTTTGCCTACTTCCGCTTTGTTTTTAAGTAGCTGTCACTGGGGTAGTTTCTTGGATACTGTTTAAGGAATAACTAACGCCAGAGAGCTTTTTAAAGTCAGAAACCCGAGTTCGATTCCATCAAGTTGATAAAGCAACAGACTACGTGGTGTGACGAGTAATGAGTTTAACGCGACAAACTCCAAAAATAATCAATGTTTCCATAAGGTGATTGTACCTAAGACACGTGTAATCTCTGTAAGAGCTTTATTCCACGTCTTCAATCACAGTCCTTGTCTGTTATAGGTGGCATAGTGGAAGGAAACACTCACCCACACGCCCTCCGATCGATCTGACACAAATATTGATAAAAACGGTCACGTGAGCGGATTTACTTTGGTATATTATAGGAACAACAGAAGACTCACTCCAGCACTCCAATTGTGTGACACTCTTTTAATCAGATTTGGATTTTGAAGGAAATTCCTAATCCATTGCTTTATTATATTTTGAAGCTCGTGTGAGGAGCTCGTGGCTAAGTAACAACAGTCGCACGGGTCGATTTATCAGGTTAAGCTACGCTTGCCGGGGTTGGTCGTGGGTGTTTAAACCATCTTTACATACCGAGACTCCTCCGTGCCTTGCAAAGCACTTTGAACCGTTGGTCCCGGCTGTCATTCGTGGATTTTTGACAGTCGTTACGGGTCGTTTTACCAAGGTGTATCGTATTACCTAGTTACCGGGTTGAGGAGGTCAGATAGGCAGTCGCTCCATGTAAAATACTGGTATTCAGCTGCATCCGGTTAGACTGGAAGCAAATCCCAACTTAGTTGAGAAAAGGCTAGGCAGATTTTTTTTTGAAAATTCGTCTGCTAAACAACGTAATGAAATGTTGTTGAACTGTCAATAAGAAAGGCATTGCCATTATAAGACAAGTGTGTTAAGCAATTATCCCGCTGCTTTTCTGGTTAGTATAATGATCTTTGTTGTACTAAGTGGCTCCTGCTTTTTGGGTTTTCCAAACTAGGACCTCATGTTCAGCTGTAGCGCTAACGACCACTAGACCAACGAATTTTAGTGGACTCTCTTTATCTTTCTCTTCTGTGGTAGCTCGTTCTATTCAGTTTATATCACGGTAGACTTCGAGCATTTGTTTTGCTTCAGTTTGGAGTTTCTTGACATTAGCCTTATATTTCTATCGATCTGTAACTACTAGTAGTTGCCGACAACTTCATAGTATAGAACTGGACGATTGATGTTTGTGAACTTGTCCAATTTATCCATGTAGGTATTTACATGTGATTGATTGTTGATGTGGAATAATGATAAACTAGTAAATAAAAATTATATGGAGACATACGACGGGTAAAACGAAAGAACTTTAGGAGCAAAAGTCTAAGTATAAACTCCATAAATTCAAATACTTTGGCTAAAATAAAAAAATAAACCTTATTCCGAAATATCGGAAGACTTCATACAATAACATTTGTACTCAAATTGTGGACTTTAACTTCTTCTAAACTACCCTTTACAATCAACGATTTACCGATCAACTTTTAGTACAAGTTGTAAAGGTCAACAGAGGTCAATCGACACTTTACTGTCAACGATAATGTTAGTGCTCACAGGATATTTCAATATTGTGGAGTTTTAACTTTTATGAACAAGTTTGTTTTAGATGTTAGGATAGTGTCTCAATGTTTATCAAGCTTACTTGCTGGCTACACGATGTATTTTTCTCCACAGTTTTAGGTATTACCTGCTTAGATAAATATAGTTCGAAGGTTAATGAGTGTAGGTAAACTAGAAATATTGATGATTACAAAAATGGAAATAGACTGAGAGGTTTATTGATCAGTGGCATACTAAGTTTTGCCTTCAGTCAAACTTCCGTTATATCTACAATAGGTATGACATGCCATGTTATTTTAACTAAAGAAGATACACTGAATTGTTTGTGTATGTTTTGCATGGCTCCAAATTGTAGGTTCTACGGAAAGTAATAGAAAATAATGCCCATGTATCGTCTACTCAAAAATCATGTCTATAATGTCTTACAATCAAATAATTTATGAATGATTTTTAAACATTTACAAGAATTAATAAAATGTTTACAACACTATAATGTATTCTTATTCTGGCATACATGGCATGGCGAGTCTCCTCCGTTCCTCGTAAGTACGTTAAGCCGTCCCTGGTGTCATTCGTGGATCTTTGACAGTAGTTCGGGGTCGTCAGAAGCTCGAAAGTCTGACAACCAGTCTTCCCAAGGGGTATTTTATTACCGAGTTACTGGGTTGTGGAGGTCAGATAGGCAGTCGCTCCATGTAAAATACTGGTAATCAGCTGCATCCGGTTAGACTAGAAGCCGACCCTAACATAGTTGGGAAAAGACTAGGTAAATTGATTGATTCTGGCATACATGGAGTTCTTTGCATTACCTATACATTTCTATACATATTTCAACCCGTATGAAGGCACTTTCCATTATTTGGAGTAGCCTTGAACTTCGACGCTTAGAACGATATCCACAAAGCGTGGATGATATGATGCCTATCTCTATTATACGTATTATGTATATGTTATTGTTTCAAAGGTCGAGCGAAGTTTTAGGTAATACTAGCTTTTGCCTGCGGCTTCGCCCGCGTGGATGTCGGAAAATATCCCACGGAAACGTACTACTACGTACTATTTCATACCTAATAACATAGGAAAAGGTCATTGATTCCTGCGCCCGCGTTGCTACGCGTAATTTTGAAACTGTGATATCTTTTAAACTATTGATATGATGTAAAGGCATATTTTAATCTAAATTAAATGCCCAATTCAAATAACATATTTTTTTGGATAAGGATTAATACTATACCGGTCAAAAAAGCTTCGGAAATAACAATAATATTTTTATCAAATTCTGAAAGATAAAAATGGTTATTGTGTGTGGGTACATATGCCATTGCAAATTTTTTTTGTTGAACTTTTTAAGGTGAACAATACCGTTGAACATAAATATGATGTATCTTTTTTGGTTAACGCAGCGCACGCCAGTAAAGCTCCCAGTCGGCATGATTTTTTCCGACTTCTTTAACAATAATCGTCATATTTCAGCCAATTTACACAAAACCGTAATGAATTATACACTAAAACCTTTCGCATGAATCACTCCGTTTATTGGTGAAAACCGTTTGAAAATCCGTACAGCAGTTTTTGAGTTTATCGCGCTCAGATAGACAGACAGACGCGGCGGGGGACTTTGTTTTATTTTATAATATGTAAGGATAAGGATTAGTGAAATTATGGCTTCATGTATGTGCTAATGTTTTTTGTTAGGGCTTATTCATAATTTCTTTTTCGGTACTAAGTTAAAGTTTCTATTTGGTATTTCATGGTATTATGTATGCGTTATGTATATAGTAGAGTGTACAGTTGCGGGGAAAAGCTGGTATAAAATAAAATATAATTTCACTCATTCTTGTACAGTTGATTTTCCCGAAAGAATTTCTCTACGTTTCCGAATAAACATGAGAACTTTTCCAAACAGTGATCTCGTTCAGACAAATCTAGTTTGAAAGTATTTTCGAATGCAACGCTGCTTCTATCTCATGGAGTTACCTCACAATGGAATAAGCGTGAGTCAGTTTGTGGTTCACTGGGTTCAAAGCGGGTCCTGTGTGTACGTGGACACGTAGGAGCTGAAATGAATTTTATGTGTGATTTTGTTGAATGATAAGTGATTTTATTTCTGTAAGTAGGGTTGTACAAAAGGTTCTTTGTCCACGGCATGGCTTATTTACGGTACGAGATATAAACCGCGCCGTAGAAAAAAACGTGTCTGACAACGAGCTTCCATAGTGTTAAATACAATACTGATGACCGTGCCTACACACGACGTATAAACCTTAGTTTTTCACGGCAACAAAAAGGTGTGTACAAAGGACCCTACACGTCAATTTGGGTATGAAAATGGCTTGTGTAATATAACAAAGCAACTTACTTGTTGATTTGTTGCTTGATTTAGAGGTAGGTGTGTAACGATTTTTTTAGCTTGGATAGGCTTGCATTTGCATAAAACAAAACACTGCGATTTTTTTACCTGTATTGAATACACAACATAATTAGTTTACATATTTTCGCTGTAATATTTTTGTTGATCAAAATGATGTTTAAATAAATAAAATGTAGCATTTTTTCGTAAAAGGGTAAAAATCTGGAATCTACTTATATTTCTTTTGTAATATTTTTTTTAACCATCATACACATGTGCCCTTACGTATTGTACAAATAAACTAAAACACCCGTCAGTTTGAGCCATAGGATGAATCTGCAGTGATAAAAATATCGCAATCAAAATTATGGTGGTGAATAAGTAGTAAAAATAATTTTACAATGCATGTGCTCGAAAAGAGCGTTATCCAAGCAGCCAAATTGTGCGGAAAGTACCAGTTTCTCACACTAGTGCTTTTTACTTTTTTTAATATTTTATTTGTACCTCCGTCGTCAGCCCGACGCAGAGTTTTTATTATTTGAGCTAAGTTTACAAATTAGTCATAAACAGATTATTATCATTCATGTAGTGTTGCGATCTCCAGGAAAAGGCCAAATCATTTAAACGTTTATTTTAATTGAAACACCTTAACAAACACCTTAGCACGTCTCTCAAGAATCTCTGTATTGCCATATTCCTTTCTTACTTCCTCTTTCACTCGTTCCGTTAACTTGTTCAGAAACATATTTTATTATAGTTTAGAAATGCTTAGCTGTACAACCTATTAAGTTTACGAATCTAAAATTAATCCTACATTCATATAAAAGTTACAATAAAACTAATACTTCATTAAATGCATTATTGTGCCTAATTGAAATAAATTATTTGACTTTGACTTTAATTACTAGATTCAGATTTTAATCAATAAATTAATTTTAAATATTAACTAGTTATGTTAGGCTTAACGTATATTTTTTCGTGCCTTTTTGCGATATGACGTGGCAGTTTTTTGCACATGCACAGTAGTAGATATGCTGAGCGTGCATATATTTAAAATAAGCCCGCCATTTTACAAATTACTTGCTTAGTTCAGAGTGGATCTGTGTATTTTAGTTTATTTCCTCGCGCAATGCATGGCAAAACGTTGTATGATACATGTGCGTAAGATGATTTGAAATCACCAACTTTCGGCACTAGTACCATAAATAACTATAAATAAGATTTATTTTCTTTGTCCAGGTACCTTCTTCAGCGGAGAAGACAGTCGTGTAAGTCTTATCTAATCTATGTGTTTCAAGTAGTGTTTAACTGATGTTCTTCTTGATTCCTGTTTGTAGTAATAAAATCTTCAATCTAATAAAGTAGTCATTACCTTAATTGTGCATATGTTGTAATTCAGTAATTTGACATTGCTTAAGTACTATAATAGAAAATATGAATACTTAAATTTCTATTTTAAAAATGTGCTCCCTTATAAGTCTGAGATGTGCAACATTTTATTCTTACAAAAAATTTTATTTACGAACCAAGGCTCTAGAAGGAGACTACACACGCGAGTTTCTGGGGACAATAAACTGTCAAGTTATTGAGGCGTGCCTTATGTTACATTTCTCTGGAGAACGGAGCGCCGAGGAAAATATAAATACAAGAATTTTGATAACATGCCTGCTAAGAGGTGTTACCAGAGGAGACTTTGGCAGACATTTTAATAAAGTAGAAGACTTTTTCTTCTGACTTGAGAGCGTTCTCTTTTGTGTGGGTTTTAGACCAAAAACTAGGCTAGATATACAAAATTCAACCTTTTTAATTGTAAAAGATAATTAAGAGTTTGCGTCATGCATCAATGATAATAGCATCCAAGTTAGCTAAAGCACAAGTGCATCGAAAACCACGCTTAGCAACAATCACGCAACATTGGTTACCGCAAAATTTGATGCTATGAGTTGTTCTAACCGATCATCTGTTGATTGGCCTTTAGAAGGCCATAACAATTAAAAATTCTATTACGTCTCGTTTAACATGAATACGGAACAAGACGATAGTTCATTGAATAGTTTCAAATAACACTTAACTAATGCGCTATAAACGTTGTGTGAATGATCGTTAATGATCACAGCTGACTATGAATGCTAATTTTGTATTGTTGCGTTACACTATAATTTGTGCAAGGCGACGGACAAGTGCTGATCTTTGCAATGCACACTTGCCATGCACGATAATTACTGGAGGCTTTTAATTGATTCCAAGCTCAACTAAGCCTCAGGTTTTAAGCACTCTTGGCAGAGTGGTCGTGGTCTTCATGTAGTTTCTTGTCCAGGGGATTCGCCTCACGATTTCTCGCCATCTTGGAGCTTTAAGTGCACTCATACACGGGATTGTCCACTGCGGATTTAATTTGGTCAGTCCATCTCAGGGGTGAGCGTCCGCGTAGTCTAGTGCCTTCCACTCTACTATGCACGACAAGGCGCTCTATAGACCTACCTTCCGAAGTATTTGAGAATGCACGTTTGGACCAGAACAGAAAGACGCTTTTTGATGCCGAGTTCTTGGTGTCTATAGGTGTTGGTGTGAAACTCCATCCACAATGTCCCAAGCATTCTTCTCCTACAACACCTTTCCAGAACGTCTTTCTTCTTCTCGATGTCACACAGCGTCCACATCTCAGCAGCGTATAGGAACATAGGAAAAACCAGTGTTTAAACATCTTAGTGGCTAAGGTTTTATACCAGCCATCAAATTGTAAACAAAAGTAACAAGCACTAAAAGTGCCAAAAAAAATCGATATATAATTTCCCAGTATCGGTATCGTTACTGTTTACCGTTATAAAACGAAGGATCGGTAACGTATCGATAATATTGCGATTGACACTTAAATTTCGCCATACGCCTTACGATCAATCGACTTTTTATATGCCTATGTCATGGCACCGATCTTCTATATATTGCTGACGGTAAATTGGATGGGGAATGGCACACTTTACTGTTTTTAATCATGATCATGAAGAATTGAATATAGGAATAAGAGGTTCTGAAAGTAGTGCTTAAAACTACATTTTTATTGAATATGAAAACTCCTGAATGTAGCAGGGGTTGGTTTTCCATGGAGTTTCTTGCCCGTGCTTCTCCTTAGGTACCTACTACGCTTTAGAATGGGCAACTAGCTTCATATTTCTGAATGACTGACCCCTTTGACAATTGAAAAGTGGTTAATTGATTCAGACGTAACCTTGCGGAAATCCATTATAAAATACAATAGACGTGGATATATTTAGTAAACGTTTAGCTAAGCGGAACAGGTTACTAAATGTATCCACGTCTATTGTATTTTTTTAATTGAAAAGTGCCAGTAAATGGTTTAATTAAAATAAATACTTTGACAAACTCAAAGCATTTAGTTTGATTAGCTAAAACCTATAAAAGTGTTTTTAACAACTAAGCTATTTAAACAGTTAGGTATACAATTTTTTAGCTCATATTTTTTTAAAATTAATATATTAAAATATTGATTCAACACACTTTTAAATAATTTATCAAAACGTATTAAGACAGGTTTATACGACCACATTACTGACTTGCAATTGGGCTCGTGTAGACACTAGTTTCTACCTAGTCTAGTGCTGACTTCTCGCCTTCAAGTCAGTCCAGTTGACTAACCTACCCGTCAATGTTCAGGCCCAGTAGCTTCCCCGCCTAACTTACTGACTTACTGCTAATCTTGTTTACATGAACCCACTGACTGCGTCCGAAATTCCACGTCAGTGTGGCCAGTCACGGCCACGGCAATTACGATTCTTTTCACACAATCAAGTGTCATTAAAAAAAATACGGGACATAGATAATATTGAAAAACGTAACACAGGTCAATAAAAACAGTAATTAATAATTGTAAAACGTCGGTCTGTTATGTTATTCATTACAACATATTTTAATCGTTATTCGATAGTTATTAGAATACATCATTATCGTTCATGACATCCATTGTTAATACTTCAGCTGTCTTAAAAGCCATGTTTAATTCTGTAGTACGACGTCATTAAAAACAGTGGCACTCCGGGAGTGCCGACAAAAGAAACTTGAAAAAGATCGCTTTGGTGGAAGAAAAATACTTGTATAGAATATTGGTCCGTAACTTTATTTAAATAAAGAGCACAATCGCGTTTACAAATAAATAAAAAAAACCTTTAAAAGTAAAAACACTTGCATAGAATATTGATCCGTAACGAAATATAAATAAAGAGCACAATCGCGTTTATAAAAAGGAGGTGTCGGTAACGGTGTCGCGAGTTCAATTGTTTTTTTCCCATCTCAAAAATACCCAACGCGCCTTAAGAAGTTTTCACTTAAAAAAAATCACACCAACTTTAAATTCTCGTTCTTATCATGACCATGACGTACTTACTGGTAACCTAACCTAACTGCCCGATCACTTGCAGCTTTGATGACCTAAAGAATATCACTAATGCCGCAATCAACGTGGCCGTGGCTTAAACTATATTGAAACAAAGTACCAGCGATACGAAAAGAAGAAGAAGAGAATTATTCACACACAACAAAACACATGTACATTATAAAATGTCCTTTCAACAAAAGAGAGTATGTAAGAAGTTACTCATTAATCAATCTAGTTCATGTTCTGAGTATATATTAACATTAGTAACAGTTCTTAAATGAAAAATAAATGATGACTTGATTCAAATCTTTGTGAACCAATGGTCCCTATAGATTAAAATGTCACGAGCATACGTCTGTGACATTTAACAAGCTCTGTGTTTGTCAAATACCATTGGCATTTATGTATTGTCAAACACATCGGGGTTGACTTTTATAACAATAGTGGAAGACGTGGGTGGGAATCTTATGAAAAGTTTTTTTATTTGCCATCAATCAAAAAGTATGTTTTAACAACCTACACCAAAATAAACCTTAAGAAAAATGTAATAGCAAAAGGTCACAAAACGATACTATTTTCGATGCAAATTAAACTAAGTCTCATTGAAATAAAGTTGTGAATACCAAAGCCTGTTAGTTCTAAAATTAAAGTTCCTATTTTTAAACCATAAAAAAACTAACTGGCTTCAAGGCACTACACTGTATGAGTCAACATTCCTTTTAATTTTATCTCCATGATGCTTACGGAAACTAAATTAGATTTTCTAGAATAAAACCTGTTCACAGACTGTGATGAAGAGCACTTAGTATGAAATTAGTTTTAGAATAGTGGTTACTAAAATATTCTTTCGAAGAGAAAATTCTCATCCTTAATAAAGCTGATTGGAAGACTCGATAAGCTGATGATAATAATGATAACTGAATAAGTACAACAGCGACTGGGGTGCTCGCGAATGATCATATATCTCCCGTTCCCGCGACTTATAATAGTAGATTTTCCGTTAGGAGTTCGACGTCAGGCTCAATGCCCATAGTGTCATTTCTCAGTAGCAGCCTTGAGTCTGGATATGTGCCCAGTTGATGACAGTAGGCTCGTCTCCGTTACATGGTATTTACACAGTAACCGGGAAAGAACCAGGCGTCTGACTGGTACTGAGAATTACCTAAGTAATAACAATAATTCACTTGACTCAACAAGGTGCTCAAACCCGGAACCTCATGCGCAGCAGTCGTGTGTTTTTAACTACTAAACCAACCAGGCAGAAACATCAAGAATCCTTGTGTATACTTTTATCACGTGTAATTAACAAGGAAGTTTACTTCCAAAGGATAGTTACTAATTTCAATTAAAAACAAAACACTATCATAACTTCCAATCACATACCAAATTAATGTTGAAAGCTTCTAGGAAAATGCAGCGTCGAACCACAAAATAAAGTTAAAATGCAAAATGTACAGAAAATGTTCCCGTACGCTTTACGGGTACTGTCCTTAAACTAAGTAATAGAGGGAATTACTTAGCTCTGAACAGGACAACTTTGTACAAGCTTCGTAAAATTAAATAGACCGTCGCTTTAAAATTCAACGTAATAGTGAAAATTTTACATTTTTGGACTCATTGTGTGCTTTTATAATCTCTAACCTGACGACATTATTATGGACGTCCACGTCGATAAAATGTATGGAAATACGTGCACTACTATATAACGGTATCGTGGATGGAAATTAAAAAAAATGTTTTTATTTACAATGTCGCCCATCGGTATGTCCGCCCGCATTTTTCTGAATTTTCATGAAAAATTATCGAAAAATAACTTTAAAAGGGCTTTATCTTGACTTTTTTTTATTTCCAAATTTTGTTTTTCAAAATGATCCCTATGATCCTTTTGATTTTATGAACTTACGCTTGTGTTTTTTTTTTGAAAAAAATCATTTCACCTCTGTTTTTTTGCATAGTTGACAAATTTTAATAAAATGTTAGTTAATCCGATAAAAGAAATCGTAAGCTTTTAGAAATAATAAACAGAATAAAAATCGAGCCAATAACATCGGAGATATGGCAAACGCTAATCAAAACATAAAAAATTGAATAACATGAAAAATATCAAAGATAGACCCCTCTTTTAAAGTAATTTTTCGATTATTTTTCATGAATATTCAGAAAAATTCGGGCGGTCACATGCCGATGGGCGACATTGTATTTTCATTAATTTTACTTACCTGTGTTATCGTGATGCTGCGGATGTCCATGAAAATATCGGCATGTTAGAAATTATATAAGCGCACGTTACGGTTGATCTTCACTGGAACCTAAAAGTACCTAACGATAATAAAGGTTGTATATCTCAGAAGTTATCATCATCTAAAATAAATTCATTGATCAAATAAATATTCTGAATAGTGTGTAAGAGGCCTACGCAGCTGCTACGCCGTAGCAAGTGCTACGACTACGCCAGCTACGCGGATGTAGGAAAGCAACTCTGCTCCTTTCGTGCGATTAATAATTGTGATAAATGTATGGTGTAAGACATTTATTTTTCAAAAACAGAATACAAATATTCACTTAGAATGAGAAACACTGGTCGCATACATAAACTTTCCTTGGAACTAGCATCGGAACGGTATGTTTGAAAAATGAACTATGCCAAAACAAATCGAGTTCGGAAGGTTATTTTTCGGATATTATTAATTGCACATCAAAATAAATAAATCACCCATCAATTTATTTCCATCTTTTATATACTTTTTTAATTCAAATAAATTATTTCACTACAAATAAACTAATTGCTTAACAAAACTAGTATAGGCAGATTATTTGAAAATATATATCAACACTACATCAGGTACAAAAATACGATAGTCACATCATAAATACTGACTGCATAGTACCTAAATTAACCAGAGCATACATAGACTTACATAATACTCATACTCATAGCAAAATAACTATCCGTGTAACATATATCCTAATTAGCATCTCAAAACTCAAGTACTAAGTACCCGGAACCGAATTAAATTAGGTTAAATATTTTTACTCGCAAAAAAAGGTCTGTACCCTACTTAAATAACTTATTTTCGTAAACGATTATGACAAATTTGTTTCATTTTGACAGTTCAACAACATTCATTGCGTTATTTATGTCGTTGAGCAGATTTTTTTCCAACTTATGAAGCAATGGATTAGCAATCTGTTTCAAATCGAAACACATTGTGATTGATCGTGTATTACGCAATTAGGGTACTGGTTAGAACTGTGACCCCCTGGCACGAGCCGAGCGAGTGAAGCGAGCTGTGCCGCGGCAGCGGCCGCGAGTGCCAAAAATGACTAGAATATATAGAATATATATAGTTGCTTATTTCGTTATATTTTGGGTTGAGTATTTTGTTGTGCAATCAGTAATTTTGATTGGAATTCGGATTATTTTTGGATATAAAAGTTTTTTTTTTTATTTGCGTTTAAACACTACCCTTTTTTAAAAAATATTTTTACTCTTTGTAGGTAATCTGCTTAAAAACACAATTTATTTGTTACCAGCCAAAATAAATCATTTTATTGTTAATAAAAATGCTGAAGAAATTGGAAATTTAATCAATTTCAAGTTGAAATATTTGAACATTTAAATTGATATCTGACCTCCACTTAGTAATGAGAAAGAAGGTTAAAACGAAGTATAAAAGCAATTTGTAGAGCTTCAATTGAAAATAGAATATTGAGTTTCTGCTCCCATAATTAATTAATTAAATCAATGATTAATTGAATTTGACATAATTGCGTGCGATTTCCGTATTATTTTAATTCCTTAATTACTTTTGATATTCCTGCTTTTAGAGACTTAGCAACAACTTTCTTTTGTTCAAGTTTAAATAATACTACCTTCCGCCAGTGGCTTCGACCGCGTGATATCCAGAGTTACTCAGTGATAATAAATATAGCATTCTACACGTGAAAGAAGAGTAGTTATAAGTTTATTTATTACAAAAAAAAATACAATCTTTTCTCTTTATAATTTTAGTGTAGAAAATTCCCACAAAATAACAATTTTCTTTCTTAAATTGGCTATGTTTAAATAAACTCAGTGTCAAAAATAGCCCCGAGCAAGCTCCCCGTTTTAGCCACAAGGTGCAAACAGAGTGAAGATGATAAAATTTTATGTTCTTTAATAGCTGTCCACGGGGCTATAGACATGAAGAAGCTGCTTTATTTTAGTAAAATGGACCAACTTTTAGAAATAATTTTGGGGCATTTGATATTATTTTAACGAAGTCTAATTTATTTTGGTCTGAGCGTATTTCTTTTACAATATAAAATTTGTGAACGGTTACGGTAAATCAAGTTCAGATTACTACAGTAAATAGGTACGTTTTATAATAAAATCAACAATCAACGCTAAAACTCAATCAAATGTAACAGCATAATTTATTTTTGGCGTTGATTGTTTATTAAGTTTTTTTTTTTCCAAATAATGGTGTTTGAAAGTCAGGAGAACTATGTTTGTATTTATATTTACATACCATAAATTAATACTATAAGTCCACATCCACCGGTTATTCTAACCAAATAAAGAATCCTCCAAATCTAATTTAACAGAAAATTAAACAATTTAATTATCGTTTTAAAACGTTCCCGCGGGCCCCTAGCGGAGCCATTCTGAAGTGAATTTGTAATTTCTATTAGGTTACGAGCTCGGAACACGTGACAACGTCTGCGACCATTATCTAAATTGCATCTACGACGCTCCACAGAGCCACCGATGTGACCTTAGAAGGAGTGTTACATTTTTTATTTATTTAAATTATTTGAAAATGCGGTGTTTTTTTTTTTAATGGCAGAAAATCGGTTAAATATGTCAATATTTTTCTTTCTATCTTTCTTTAGCTCCAGGGCACACGCAAAAATTACTTACTCACGCGTCGAAAAGATTTGTCCATTTATGTCACTTTTCTCGTTTCTCGCCAGCACTGCCATAAAATCAAACGCAATATTTTCTCAATAAACCCTAACATGGCACCTAAGTTATACAATTAAGTTGTAGGACGCTTCCTACAACTTAATTGTCTAGGGTGTAATTGTGGCAAGCAAGAACCAGTACCTACGTGTCTTATTATTGCAGCGACCGTCTCTGTACGTGATATTTATATTTATCACCAACTTTGATTAAATTGATTGCGCTATTAACCTACTAGTTATACAAAAACTTAATCAAATCAAATCAAAAGTCATTTATTCAAATTAGGCTGATAATACGCACTTTTCGACCGTCAAAATTACATAAGACAATCCCCAAAACGACCCTCACCCTTCACCATTTCCTAGTGCTTTAGCTGGGAATAAAAAGTGGTGCAACAAACTCCCCAGCAACACAGCTGTCTGTTCAGTTAGTACTGTTTTCAAAATGATAAGATATGACGTAAAAATTACAATTAATAATTAGAAATTGACAGAATGCATGATTGACATCGTGCCGTTGGTTTTGCAGAGCACTGTCAAAATCTGTTTGGTTTTTTTTAACTGACGAATATCCGTCTTTGAAAAGTCCAAGTCCAAGTTTTGAATCAGAACACCCACTGATCTAACTTGATCGAACGAGACACGTGAACCTGTCAACAACTTTTACAAATAAAAGTAAGAAACTCCGATACGGGTATGTAAATAGGATCTTTTCTCTCCGCATGAACAGTTCCATAGTTTCGGGATGAATTTCGCGAGTTACTCTATATTTGTTTTACTCGATAATGCGGAGAAAGGGTTCGGAAAAGGAGTTGTAATGTGAGCGAGTTTGTCAATGTGATGTGACATATATGATCATTCAAGTAAAAAGGTAGATGTGGGTGGTAACATTGAAGTTAGAATATGTAAGTATTGGTATATTCACTTTTTGCACCTGTGACTTTATTCTTTCCTTTTTCATTATAGTCGAAAAACGACGAGCCCGACGACGACGAGTTTTTTGTCTTTCGTTTTTCGTTTATTTTTCGGTAAATTACTCTCCGAACTTTATGTAGGATTATTGTATTTTTGTCAATAAAGTGAAAGTGACAGGATCCACGCTGGTTTAAAACATTATATGAATTAAAATAAAAGTGTCGCTATCAAACTACGACATGTTTTAACAATATACAATTGTGACAAGTAATGCTTTTCATAATGAACGGTCAGATAACTTGAGAATTAAATTCATCCATTTCATTCGAACAAAGTGAACCACGAAAGTAAGGTCAGCTACGAAACTCATGTTCCGTGAATGCATATTCATGGGTTATAATATATTCCCCCGAAAATCATTCACTGTCTCTCTCATCTGGCTTTAAACTGTTTCCCTTTTTGAGTTCCAAATAAAACATTCAAGAATACCCGATGTGCCTCTGGCTGACATCATTCGAATCTTTACTTTATAAAAGTAAAAGCAAACAGGAAAAGTTACTTAACGTTTACATTATTTATACAAAATGTTTGTTTATATCGGTACCTTTTCCTCTCCAAGGCTGCGAAACCACAGCAACATATTTTAAAACTTATTTCCGCTGAAGCAAGATTAAATTTCCTTTGCAGCGAGCTGATGCACAATCTATTGATAATATTTTTCTTCAAAACGGATAAGCTATAAATATGGACGATGCCTACGGTTTTCTATAAATATTAGTTCTTATCAATATTTTCTTTGACAATTAAAGCCGAGTAAAATTATTCTCTCTACCGTGAGGTAGAGAGAATAATTTTACTCGGCTTTAATTGGATTCAACCTCTGATAATCGGCACTGTGTCTACAAAACTTTTTGAGTGAGCAGATCTCAAGTCTGTTGTTATGATCTGATAATTAAATAGATTCCATGGAACTCTGTGGTACTTAACTTTAAAAAAATCAAAATCAAAGTTAATGCATTTATTTTAGTAAAACCTTTTACAGGCACTTTTGAATTATCAAGAAGTCAGAAAGTTGAAGCTCCATGGACTTAGATTGACATGTTCCGAAATAAAAGTTGTGGTGGAATACAGAAACTCACATCCCTCACCCTCACTCACCCTCAAAAACATTACACTTCTTTTTGGGCAGTTGGTATAAGGTACAAGCCTCACTATCATAGATGAAGTCTTAATGGGTCTTGTAGCGACACTGTGGGGAGCACCAAGGTTCATAATTAAAATAGCAGTGACGCTTGCTTAAACGAAAATATCACCTAAAGGGTCGATAATATACGAAATTAATTAATACGCTGTCTAATTTTCACTTCAGTTAATAACAATTATTTACCTTCGCTCTAAGATATTGGAAAATAATACAGAACATGCTATTTATATTGTCCTTAATGTAATTTTAATGTTACTTCAAACTGTTACGTTTACACGGTAACCAATAGTTTAAATTATTTGTATACATTATAACAGTACGGCCGAACTGCTGACGTCGACCGGGAGAGGGATGAAGGGTTTTGCTTGTGGACCGGCCAAAAGTGCAGTGTGCTGTGCTAAGATTGCCGATGAGGCAAGGGACGCGAGCATGCAGCGGACGCGCATACCTGGTCATCAGATCAGGTATGCGCGTCCGCTGCATGTTGGTGGTCAGGATACCCGTTGAATCCGTGGGTGCTGGCTGGCTGTATGACTCGCCGCTCGAAAGCTTGAGGAAGTGATGGTGATGACGTCACGCTGAAGTATTTGCTCGAAGGCTGCGCTAATGTCCATGTTCAGGGTCACCAGTATAGAGATATGAGAACCAGGGTGTAGAGTTCACTCATCCTCTATAGAAAAGGGAGGATCCTCCGACCAGATAGGTGTTGTGTCTGGTGGGCAACTGCCCGACGATTGATGTCGACGTTGGTCGCACGGCAAACTCTGCTTGCGCGATGCAGGATTTTGCGTGACATCAGTGAGATGTGTAGTGCGTATGTGGCGTGGCGATGTAGATGTCGCCACAGACGGGAAGGCGTTATATGACGTTAGATAGACGACACTTCTTCAATGAATAATTGAGTGATAACCTTCAGGGTTTAGCACATTTTAACCTAAGCAGCAGTAGTATATTTACTTAAGGAAATGAATTTGCTGCACTTTGACAATACATCTCCTACTATACCTACCTGATGTCTTAAGAACATGTTTCTACCATGGCACATTAGACTGTGCCTCTCCTGTCAGTAGGATAGGTGTTCAGCTATTCGAAGCAATTATCATGCTGGAGTATTTAAGTTAGACCAATTCTCAGAGGTTTGTTTTTGCACATGTCTCATTTTACTTGACGCACGAGGGATATTTATAGGATCCTATAACAATAGGGTAATTGTTAGTGGTCTACAGGATTATAGCATACTCTTGCGAAGTATTTAACAAAAACAAAGACCTAGTTCCTAACAAAACAGTTCACAAACAAGCTAATGTTATTGTAAACACAGCTCATTCCTCGTTTCTCTGTAATGGCACCAGTTACTCAACTGTGGACATTTATTTTCGGACTAATGGTAGGTTAGTAATGGCGGCATCATATCGATCGTTATTAGTCGCCGGTACGCAATAAAATACGCTACAAAATGCAGAAGGTCGACTCCATACGGATAGGATAAGTAATAGGATTCAGAAAATGTGTGTAGACAGGAAAAGACTTCTATTCAAGGCAATGTTAGAGGCAACCGGATGGCGAATTGTAATCTGGGTCTTGAAGTGATACCGAACCTCCCCGTACCGTCCGAATGGACTCCAACTGGACGGGGGCGGAGATATGGGAGATGGGGGCAAAACATTTTTTTTTGACACGGCTTTCATAATTTAAGCTCTAATAAGTGCAAGGAATTTGTGTGTATCAATGCCATCTGGTTTTGATAAAATTCACCCTCATTTTCGGTGATAAATCATCGGTAAAGAGTTTCAAGAACTGGACACATTATTTCAATAGTAACGATGTTGGGGTGTGGCAACCGGATGGTATTGACACACACAAATTCCTTGAACTTATTAGAGCTTAAATTTTAAATGCCACGTCAAAAAAAGTTTTGCCCTCATCCCCCATATCTCCGCCCCTGTTCATTTGGGGTCCATTCGCACGGTACGGGGGGGTTCGGTATCACTTCAAGACCCCAGATTACCATTCGCCATCCGGTTGCCTCTCCGATTAAATTTTACGTGCCATTGCTTTAACTACTTCCAGATCTGCAGTAAAAATAGGAGTCCCACAGGGCTCAATGCTCGGCCCATTTTTTTTCGAAAATAGTCGTACGCACACATAGACGCGTACGTGCGACGATTTCAAACAAATGCCGGTCGTGAGTGCGCTTGCACTCGTGCGGAAAGCGTATCTATGTGTGCGTGCTTTTTCGCGTGTATGGAGCCGACCTTCTGTAACTATCTATTTTGTGCCCACGCTATCTCTGTAGGGAAATAAATTCTTAAAAGGAAGGGAAGAGCTTAGAATATTGACTCGAGTTTTATGGCGGTTTTTAGGCCTATATTTTTGATAGCGTGTTTCTTAGCTATTAGTGGTCTTCTTTGCTTTGAAAAGTCGGTCGTGGACTAATTTTGGAAGAGCACGATTGGTTGCTTCTTTCATAATAGGTAAATGAGGTTATAATAAAGGACCATTTCTTGTGAAACTGTTATTTGAATTTCTTAGCAGTGACCGGTAGCTTGTTTCTTTGCTTGTGTGTTTACACAGGCTTTTTTAAGTAATTCCAGCCAAAAGTACATTGGTACTTTTCGCACGGGTTTATAATCAGATTTTATAGGGAAATATGCCAAAAACAACAGGCTTTTTTTTGAGGCTTATGATACCTTTTTTTTTTTTTTTTTTTTGGGTGGGAAATTATCAAATAACTTCTCCCGCTCTGGGTGGAGCGGGAGGGCGTGTCAGACTCTTACTGACTAAAACCCACCCGTGTTCCTTCGGTTGCCCTGTTGCCGGGGGCCACGATGTCCCCATCGGTTTTCTTCGAACCCCCGGCAGGCATTGGCCCTAACGGACCCCGTCAATTCTGCTGACATCTCTTTGAGGCGCGCGTGGAACACAACGCGCCGTCGACCCGGGCTTGGTCCTTACCGGACGGCGAGCTACCCATTGCTCACCGTCCGCAAGCCCGCGCCTACGGTGGCCGGAAATCGGCTCGCGATTCCCGCCCCGGGCGTCTCCTCCTGCGGCGGTTAGGGGCGTGAGGGCGCGAAATTTGCCTCTCCCTCACGCGTTCCGCCTCCTCCTTCGCGAGCATTACCGCTTCGCAGAAGGAGGTGACGGCCTGCCATTTCCTCTCGCTCCGTACCATGGCCTGAACCAGGGCCGGACGCGAGAGATCACCGCCGCCGATCGCCTCCACGAGAACACGGCGTTGCTCCGCCCAAGCCGGGCAGACCTCCACCGTATGCTCCACCGTGTCCTCAGGCCGATCCACACAATGGTGACACCCGGGTGTTTCCTCCCGCCTTATCCTGAACAGGTACCTCCCGAAGCACCCGTGTCCGGTGAGGACCTGCGTCAGGCGGAAGGTGAGGACGCCGTGACGCCTCTCAAGCCACTCCTCAAAGAGGGGTCTTATCGCCGCAATTGTGGCGTGCCCAGCGCGGGGTTGCGACAATCGCACCCTCCATGACGCCATGAGATCCCGCCGGAGCTCTGTCCGCTGTGCCGCGATTTCTTGCGGCATCGGAGTTAAGCCCCGGCGTTTCGCCTCCTCGCGCCACTCCCAGATGTGCGCGAGGACCTTTGCCTCCAGATCCCATGGCGGTAATCCGGCAAGGAGGCTCGCCGCCTCGCAGGAGACCGTGCGGTATCCTCGGGCCAGCCGGATGGCCATGACCCTCTGGGACGCGTTCAACCGGCGGGCTGGCCGCAGCCTCAATGAACGCGCCCACACCGGTGCCCCGTAAAGGGCCATGGACCGCACGATCCTCGCATAGAGCCTCCGGCAGGAGGCGTTTGGACCTCCCAGATTGGGCAGGAGCCGCTTCAAGGCAGCCCCGGCCCGGTCCAGTCTGGGAGCCAAACGTCGGAAATGTTCGACGAAATTCCACCGGCTGTCGAGGACGAGTCCCAGATACTTCATCGTCGACTCGACACCGATGTGAACCCCTCCCGCCATTACCTGGGAACCCGACGGTGGCGCATTCCGAGGACCATGAAAACCCATGGCCTCAGACTTGTGCAGGGCCACCTCGAGTCCCAGCTGCCGGATCCTATTTACGATTGTCGCAACCCCGCGTGTCGCTAAGTCGGCCGCCGCCTGGTACGACCCCCCCTCCGCCAGGACCAGCGTGTCGTCAGCGTAGCAAACGACGCTGACGCCGCTAGGGAGGTCGGCGCGCAGCACCCAGTCGTATCCGATGTCCCACAGATGCGGCCCCAGGACCGAACCCTGTGGGACACCGCACGACATCTCTTGCCGGTTCCACTCTCCTTGGTGACCGGGGTAGATGACGGCCCTGTCCGTCAGATAGGCCTCGACCACACAACAGAGGTAGGTCGGCATCCGGTGATACCGGAGTGCCTCCCTGATGCAACTCCAGGGCAGGGTGTTGAAGGCATTGGCGATGTCTAGAGACACCGCCAAGACGACCCCACCCCGGGCCACAGCATCCCCCGTCGTGAGGGCCCGCACGCGCATGATGGCGTCTACCGTAGAGCGCCCCCTGCGGAAGCCGAACTGGCTCTCCGCCAGATCCGGCCCCACTCGCACCAGCTGCCCGACGAGGCGGTCTGCAATGACTCTTTCAAAGAGCTTGCCCACCTCATCGAGCAGCACAATGGGCCGATACGCGGACGGAGAGTCCGCTGGGCGCCCCGGCTTCTTGATGAGGACCAGTTTCCCCGTCTTCCAACGAAGTGGGAACTGGCCCCTCTCCATGCATGCGCTTAGGAGCCCCCTTAGTCGAGGCCCGAGAGCCCCCATGGCCAGGACCCAGGCTTTTCCGGGTATGCCGTCGGGTCCTGGGGCGGTATTCTTCGCACTCATCTTGCGTACCGCCACTCTCATTTCTACCTCAGTCACCTCTGGAGCATCGTCGTCGTCGGTGTGGTCCGCATCGGGCACCGCAGAAGGCGGAGCCATGGGCGGAGGGGTATGATCCCCTCTGGAAGGGAACAGAGCGCTCACCACGTCCCCCACAAGCTGGGGCCGGAGACTCTGCGTCAGCGGGGGGGCCCATGGGCGGAGTTTCTCCCGCACCATTTTGTATGGGCGCCCCCACGGGTCCCTGTTGAGAGTCTCCAGCATCTCCTCTCGGGCCAGTGCCCTGGCCTGCAGGATCTCCGCTTGGAGGGCGGTCTTCGCCGCTCTGTACCCCTCGTACAGCTCCGCCTGGATGGCTTCCGTATCCGGAGGGCGGATACGGAGCCTGCGGTGCCTGGCGTACCGGCGTCGCGCAGCTACGCACGCCCTGCGCAGAGCCTCCAGCTCTTGCGACCACCAGTACACCTGGCGCGAAGCACGTCTAGGATGGACCCGGGGCATTGCCATGTCACACACATTGGACATGGCCTCCCGGAACCACTCCGCCTCGTCATTGATGTCGGCAGGCCTGTCCGGTGATGACACCCAGGCCTGCACGATCGAGGCTTCCAGGAGAAGCTCCCGGTCCAGCTGCTTCAGCGCCCACCGCGGACCACTCGGGGCCTGTCGGACCGGCGCGCTCGAGGTCTGGGTGGAGACGTCAAACCGGATGTACCGGTGATCGGAGTAGGTCTCCACCCCCTCCATGACGCGCCAGTCAATGACACGAGGCGACAGAGCGGGGCTGGCGAACGAAATGTCCACCACCGATTCACCCCGCATCCGCACGCACGTGGGGACAGAACCCCGGTTTAGGACGACCAGGCCTGTCTCCAGAGCCCAGTCCTCCACCATCCTACCCCGTGTGTCCGTATACCGGGAACCCCAAGCCAGATTCTTGGCATTGAAGTCCCCGAGTACGAGCACGGGGAGGGAACCAAACCCGACGACGACGATTCTTAACTCCGCAAGGGAGTTGTGGAACTCGGCAAGAGTTCGGCTCGGGGAGAAGTAAACACCCACCACGACAATCTCCCCGAACCGTGCTGCAACGCAACCCCGTCCTCTCTTGACCGACTCGAGGGACGGAGTACCGGCGGCGGCCGACGAAATGAGGGTCACTGAGCCGCTCAGGTCCTCCACCCAGTCATCCCTGGGCGGGACAAAGTACGGCTCAGCGACCACGGCGATGTTAATCGACCACTGCGCCATGCTCTGGAGCAACAGATCCTGAGCGGCGGCGCAGTGGTTGATGTTCGCCTGGAGGAGGCGTAATGGGGCCGTTACTGGCATTCCATTTCAGCCCCCTCCTCCCTCCGAGCCCCCTGTGAGGGCCCTGCTGTGGCGGCAACGGCGGCGGCGACGACGACGGTGGATAAGGCAGCGGCCCCGGTGGAAGTGGCGGCGGCTGCGGTGGTGACGGCGGTGGTGGCGGAGCGCTTGCCCCTGCCTCTGGCCTCGGCGGGTGGAGCGCAGGCCCTGCTCCCTGCCCGGTGATCGGCCGGCTTGCCAGCCGCCGCACATACGACACAGTGCGGCGTGGCGTTACACGAGCCGGCCTTGTGACCGGGCTGACCACAGCGGAAGCATAAGTCGCTGCGGTCCACCTCCGAGGTGCATTTTGCCCCCACGTGGTGGCCCACCTGGCAACGGAAGCACCTCAGAGGTCTGGGCTCCAGCAGTTTGACCTGCGCCGAAACCCAGCCCACCAAGAGCCTTTGGCCCTCCCCGGCTATCTTTTTGGCCGCCGTCACGGGGCAGCTCACCCTAATGGTTTGCATCCCCATATGATCAGCATGGATGGTGCCTGCCTTGATCTGCTCGACAGAGCACCCTCCAGCCTTAGCGACGGCGGCCACCACCTTTGCCTCCGTCACGGAGTCGTCCAGGCCCTGAATGCGCAAGTCAGTGCACTTGGTGGGCCTGGAGACTCGGGCCTCGTCCGCATTTAGGGACGCCCTGAGCTTTTCGGCCAGAGCGTCAGCGGCCGGGCCACTGGCCGCACCAGGGACCTCCAGCATCCGGGCCCCGGTTGCCGTGATCTTAATTTTTATGCCCCTGGCGGCGCCGATCTCCTCCAGGTTCATAACCTTATCCACCGTCGCGAACACGTGCTGGTAGGACACGCCCCTTTTCTCCGCTTCCGGCTGCAGTGTGACCACCACAGCTGCGGACTTCGGGGCGCGGAGCCTAGCCGCGACGCTTCTCTCCTTGCGCCGCTGCCGCCTCGCCTTCCTCTGTTTCGCCTTCCTTGCCGCCCTACTGGCCTTTTCCTTCTCCCCGGCTACTTGCCATCCGGCGTCGGCCGGAGGAGAAGATTTAGGAGGCGGAGGCGGCCGTTTCGCCGCCGCCTGGGTCGGAGCCCTCGCCGTCGGGGCCAGAGCCCTCGGCGTCAGGGCCGGAGCCCTCGCTTTCGCCGCCTGCGCAGCCGCTTCGCCCTTGGCCTGCCCCGACGAGCCTGGTTTGGCCGTGGCAGCTGCGGTGGCGGCATACGACGCCGCCTTCCGCTGGGCCAAGGCCGGCTGGCTCGCCGCTAGCGGGGGGCGCAGGACGATTGCCTCTAGGGCGGAGAACCTGCTCCGCAGGGCGGCCATCTCCTGCCGCACCAGAGCCAGAACCCGGTCCTCTGCTGGTACGGGCACGGGCCCCTGCCCCTGCCGCCCCCCTCCCTGCGGTACCTCCCGGGGGCCGGCTGCTCTCAGCCCAGCCAGGTCTGCACGGAGCTTCTCATTCTCCTTTCGGAGAAGCTCCATGGCGGCAGTCAACTTAGCGACCTCCACCCGCATCTCGGACATGCCGTCCGACGGAGGCCCAAAGTGCAGCTCCTTTGCTGCCGCCAAAATAGAGGCCGTGGCCGCGGGTATGGCCTTGTCTTTAGAGGACTGAATCCTCTTCAAGGCCACAGCCCTGATCGCGGCTGCCACGACCTCCGCAAACCTGGCTTCCTGCTCCCGGTTGGCGCTGCCAGCGACGTCCGGCTCACCACCAGAGGCCTCTGAGAGGACCGGCCCGCTGCTGGTCCCTCCAGGGCGGTGCTCCTCCGTGGCGAGACTCTCGGTTCGCCGGGCCAGTTCGGCTGGGCCAGCCTGGCTCAGCTCACCAGCCTTCTTGGTAGTGAGCCCTCTACCCACACCTTTTCCTTTTTCTCGGGCCTTACCCCGCCGGCTGGTATGAATTTTCCGCCGGTATTCGGCGGAGGACCACGAGCCATCTCCCGATTTGGGGCGCTTCCGGAATAATTTCCGGATAATCCCGTCTGCCCCCACTACCTCGCGCTCCGAGCTCTGGCTAGAGCTCTCCGCGCCAGATGCAGCGTCGGACTCCGACCCCGCATCTCTCCCCTCCTTTTTGTTGGCTTATGATACCTTACTACCCACTTAATTATAATGACTTTTCAGTGAAGAAAAAAACATTAGGGAAATTATTTGTTATTAAATTTACTAACAATCAAAACTGTAATTCTTTGACAGTTCTATTTAATGGCTGTCACGCTAAGACGGTATGTTAACGTAGTGTGCTAATTTGATAAACAGTGAAAGTCAAATAATTTATTTCAATTACGCACATACAAGGCACTTTTGAACGTTATAATTTACAAAAAAATATAATTGATTGTAGTCGCTCCTTCCAAAAGGTAGTTTTCGTATGGAAAAGAAAGGGCAAGAAACTCCATCGTTACTCTTTTAAAATGTTTTACAATATTTTGTACACATTAATATATATAATTACTAGCGGACCCGACATTGTTCTGTCCGAATAGCGCCACCAACCAGGTCCAATTGTATTTTCAAACCATCCAGGGACCCACTCAAATATACATACAAAATTTCATCCAAATCGGTCCAGCCATTTAGGAGAAGTTAGGTGACAAACACACGTACAGAAGAATTCTAAATATAGAGATAATGTAAAGACGATGTTCCTAGAATAAAATGACTAGCCTACAATAAATACCGAATTATCCTGACCGTACAAAGAAAATAGATTATAAAGTATCCTGTGTTGGATTTTTTTCTACAAAATTCTGTTGCTAAGAACATCGATACTGACTCGATTCTATACTTATATTACGTCCAACTATTGATTAGCCTGTAGCTGTACGCACCAGTTTAGATCTAGACACATTAATTTCAGTTACAACTACTTCAGTGGCTCCCAGCTGTGGAGTACCTAAACGTAATTTATTGCTATTTAACCAATTTGAACACACGTCTTCGTTGCCAACTGATTCCGTGAGTACCTACATAGGTTATGTAATGTAATGTTATGTAGGTAGATTTACACAATCTATAGTGGCGTATCGGTTTCACAAAATGTTATAAATTTGGGAAAATGTATGGTTGCGTGGCTAGTTTTCTATATACACTTCCACTCTTTGAATTTGCTTTTCTTTTCGATCTTTCTATATAGGGAAAAATTGTTACACAAATTCTTCCTCAATTTCCTGTGCGTGTCCCAAATAAAATATTTTTCTTTCTTTCTCACAAAAGCTTCGTGTGGGAAAAAGGACATTGGTGCTTATGTATATTGCCCTTTTGGGATTCCCGACCTTGAATCAATAGTCGCAATGTTTGTATGTATATATTCATCATCAGCTTCCAGTCTAACTGGATGCAGCTGAATACCAGTATTTTACATGGAGCGACTGCCTATCTGACCTCCACACCCAGTTACTGGGTAATACGAATACTCCTTGGTGAGACTGATTGTCCGACTTCCTAACAAGGTTTTTTTTCAGACAAAATTTGCGGTCGATTCGTGTTTAAAATAGAGGTCATTACTTTACTTCATTATTTATTTAACTTAGGTTTTATATAAATATAATCTAAGTCATGTCCCAACCTAATCTATTTAGTACTTACCCAATCACTTAGCCGCATCTAGCTCTAATGTGACTCCCGGGAAATGATAATAGAAAAGGCATTTTTTCTAATAAATTGAATTTCTTACATGTTGGGGTCAGCCCCAACTAGTAAAATTAACCTAACCTTTCTTAAAATTATTATAGTTTGTCAAGTGTAAATAAGTATGAACTTAAGTTATTGCAATAATTCTAGCGAAAAAACTTGAACCTATATAAGTACGGCGCTCTTTACGATAGAACTGTCTAGAAGCATCTGAACTTGAGAAAGAAAAATGTGGGCAGCCATCTAAATACCAATACGAGTTTATTTAAAAACTAATTTAGTAAATAAATTTGGTATATGATTCGGGTATTATAATTCGTGGTGATAGTTTATCTATTTGAATCATCATCATCATTTCAGTCGAAAGACTAGACGTCTTTCGACTGAAATGATGATGATGATTGCTGGACATAGGCCTTGCCCAAGCATCGCCACTTCGACCAGTTCTGTGTTTGTCGCATCCGGCGGATTCCTACGGCCTCCACAAGGTCATCGGTCCACCTTGGAAAGGCCTTCCAACGCTACGTCTTCCGGTACGCGGTCGCCACTCTAAAACTATGTAAATTGACGAGTGGTGATATTCAGTCAACCTTGCTATCTGCTGGCTGAGTGGCCCTTGGACCACTAAGTATAGATATTTATAAGTATGGTAACGTACGTGCTGATAAGAGAGAAAACGAGAAATATTTTTGGCCACTAATAATTATGTTACAGTCAATACTGTTGGCAGTTTTTTGACCTTTAAGTTTTACGACGTACTTGCCTCAACTCTTACGTCGCACTTTTGCCCTTGGGCCAACTACAAGTGACCACAAGTGGACTTGATACGGACCCCTGCTTTAAATTCTGCGCAACTCCTAAGTGAAAGCAAGTTAGGTCGTGCAGTACTCTAAAATCGAGATACTTGCACATTACTTTTCTTGACCATTTACATTCATTTTGAATGTACTAAGTAGAGATTTTAGACTTAAAACTAAAGTCGTTAATATAAAATGTCTCCTTTAAGTTGTTCGAGCTGTTGTTACATTTTCCTATTGCAATGTTTTTGGAATGGGGTCTTTTTAAATTATATATATCTATTTTATTTCAGACCAAATTACACGATCCATAAGTTGTTAGTAAAGGCCTTAACCTAATGTTAGTGGTGTAGTGTAGTAACCACCTAATTTAGTCTTAACTAAATTATGTGGACTATAGTACCTAGTAATTGTAGGTAAATAGGTGAACTCAATGGTTTAGGCATCATTTAATAAGTAAAGTTTATATTAATTGTCTTGTGAATGCCCTCATAATTTGTGACAATAAACTTTTTACCTTTTTGTATATTTTTAGGGTTCCGTACCTCAAAAGGAAAAAACGGAACCCTTATAGGATCACTCGTGTGTCTGTCTGTCTGTCTGTCTGTCTGTCCGTCTGTCACAGCCAATTTACTCCGAATCCAATGGACCGATTAAGTTGAAATTTGGTACACATGTGTATTTCTGTGACCCAAACACGAATGTGTAACGTAAATAATTTAATTTTGAATATAGGTGTCAATTTTGGGGCGCAAACAAAAAATTAAAAAAAAAAGTTTTGCTAACAGTACCGTGTGACATATCAAATGAAAGGGCTTGTTGCGAGGATCTTAAATATATTTTTTATATAATTTTAAAATAACTACTTTTAAAGATATTTAATAAATTCAATGAAAATTGACCATTCCCCCCCCCTTATCTCCGAAACTACTGGACCAAAAATTTTGAAAAAAATACATAGTATGGTTCTTTACTCATAGATTACAGGAAAACCTATAAGAAGTCTATGGTCTTAAAATAACATGGTAAATCTCTCAATATTGTGCGTAAAAACTTACATTTCGTCGCTCGGCATCCAAAAGGCCCATCTCTCTAGCTACTATAATATCAAAATATCAAAAGTGTTTGATCGTCTGCTTAATACACAAATAAATAAAACTGTAAATGTTCATGACAACCAATTCGGGTTTCGGCGTGGTTTGTCAACAGAAAGTGCAGTGTTGTGCCTTAAGCATACTATCACATACTTACTATACACAGCGTGGGACGCCGATTTATGCTAGGTTCATCGATTTATTCAAGGTTTCTGATCTGGTTGCTTATGACGTATTGTGGAGAAAGATGGAGAAGGATAGGTTACCAACGGAGCAAACATCTTTAAATAGTGGTATGGTAACCAGATCAATTGTACGATGGGCTGGAACTTTTTCCAAGCCATACAGGTTGGAATGCGGGGTGAGGCAGAATTGGCGAGCTCAGCAGCACCAGAGTGGGTTGCTATATAGATGGTATTTGTGTAAATAATATTAGCTATGCAGATGTAATGGTGCTTCTGAGCGCGTCAATCTGTGGTCTCAGAAAGTAATTGGTCGCCAAATGTGAGCAGTATGCCAAAACACATGGTTTGATGTATAACTCCAATAGGTCGGAGATCATGGTCGTTGAGGCTGGGGGCAGACCGGGTTATGTACCACCTGTATTACTCAATGGGACTCCACTACAAAGAGTATTTACGTTTAAATATCTTGGTCATATATTGACCCCTGACCTCAATGACGGACTCGATATTGTGCGGGAGCGAAGGGCGTTGTCGGTAAGGGCAAACGTGCTGGCTAGCAGGTTTGCACGCTGCTCACTTAAAAAGCCAAAATTACTCTGTTTCGAGCTTATTGTACAACGTTTTACACGTGCAGCCTGTGGGCTAGATATACCCAAAGGTCATGCAACGCCCTCCGTGTTCAATACAACAACGCTTTCAGGGTATTGGTGGGGCTGCCCCGTTTTTGTAGCGCATCGGGAATATTCGCGGACGCACATATTAATTGCTTTTACGTAACGATGCGAATGAGGTGTGCATCCCTGGTACGCAGAGTACGGGCCAGCTCCAACAATATCGCTAGCAGTCTGGATTGCATGTACATCAATCACTGCAGTGCCATCTCCCATGAGGTGAAATAAATTTAAACTAGATTACGTGGGGCACTCAGAAAGTTTTGTGATACTGGAAAAAAATATACTACAGGTTATAATTTTTTTTATTATATCTTTTGAAAGAACTCTCCATTGGTGTCTATACACAGTTTTATACGTCTAAACAAATTTTCATAACACATTTTCCAGTCCGCATCAGACACCTCTCCAATCTCCTTCTCCAATGCACCCAGTGCATCTTCAGGTGATGAAAACTGTTTTCCTTTGAGTTGATTTTTATTTTGAGGAACAAGAAAAAGTCGCACGGAGCCAAATCGGGACTGTAAGGAGGATGACCTATAAATTTGACTGGTGTGCTGTCCAGAAAGTCCCTTATTTTGAGCGCCGTGTGAGCCAGCGCGTTGTCGTGGTGAAGCAGTAGCCCACGGTGGCCAGTGTTCGGTCGCTTGCTGCTTGCAGTAGTAAAAACTTCTGGAAAACATTAATTGGTAACATACCATTCAGCATTGATGCTTCTTTGATCTCGTCAGGGTACTGACACCAGATAACCTGGTAGAAAAAAAAAAAAACTTGCGGTCAACATTTTGCCTGCACTTCTGGCTCGCTTCACTTTGGTAGGCGTTGGTTCATTTTGGTTCAACAGCCACACGGTCGACTGACGCTTCATTTCTGGATCATATAAAAAAATCCAAGATTCATCATCCGTAATGATATCTTAAACGCGCCGAGACGAGCCTGCTACCAATTTTGCTATCATGTCTCGGCACCATTCTACCCGAACCTCCTTCTGACCCTGCGTTAGATTTTACGGTACCAGCGTGAAACTATCTTTCATAACCGAAGATGCCTGTGTAGAATTTCATGCACACTTCCCGATCCAATTTGCAGTATACATCTATATATCTTGACATTTTAAACTTTGCTTTTTTTGTGTTTTTTCAAAAACTAATTATAGTTTTTTTTTTATTGGATGCTGTAGAATGTTACTAGACCATGGTCTGAACAACGTT
Source organism: Agrochola litura (assembly GCA_949152395.1). NCBI lineage: Eukaryota > Metazoa > Arthropoda > Insecta > Lepidoptera > Noctuidae > Agrochola > Agrochola litura. The sequence goes on along the minus strand of OX424503.1, from coordinate 23,350,109 downwards.
TGTTCTAGCAAAACTGTGATTCAAATTTCACGGTGTATGCTGAACCTCTTCATATGTAATTCGCCTATTCTCTTGAATTAAATTTTTCACAGCCAGCACTTTTTGTTATGTAACAACCGTCATAGGGCGGCCACTTCTTTCTTTGTCTGCCAAAATTACTAGACCACCCATAAATTCGTTGAACCAGCGAAAAACAGTCGCTTTAGAAGGGCTTTTTTTCTATGAACACAATTCGAAGTCTTTCAAACGATTCTTCTGGTTTTAGTCGACATTTGAAATCGTACAAAATCATCGCGCGAAAATGTTCTCGTTATAAATCCAGTTTTCAGTAAGACAGAGTATTTTGATTTTGTTCGTAAAAAAATGTGGAGGGAATTTCGAATTTGGAATGTTATGTTTTTTTGTAATAAGTAGTCATCGTTTTAATTGACATCAAAACCAGCCAGTATTCTATAGACAAAAACTGTTAGTCGCAAAACTTTCTAAGTGACCTCGTAAAATAAGTTAACATAGTTCATAAGTTTACTAACGCAATGAGTCCTTGTTACTTGAATAAAGAAAAATATCTGGATGATATTTTTTTTTTGAACGACGTTTTCTAAAAATGAAACCTAGCTAGATCGATTTATCGCTCCTGAAACCCCCCTGCATACTAAATTTAATAAAAATTCTTGGAGCCGTTTCCGAGATTCAGATTACATATACATAGGTATATACAAGAATTGCTGGTTTAAAGGTATTAGATTTAGATTAGATTAGATTAGTAAGATTATTATTATATTAATACCGCCAATGTGAAATTTTTTACGAAAATCAGATTTGTTTTATTTCATTCTACACGTTCAAATAAGTGATCCTGCAATTAAAACAAAAACGTAAAAAATGTCACATTCGCGGTATTATATGCCGAGCGACGATTTGCAGTTGGAATGTATGGGAAAACATGTTTTTCAACTACAATGTTAAGTTTGTTCTTGGGATAAATAAATTCATCTCAACTACGGAACCCTTCATTGTGCGTAGTCCGACACGCACTTGGCCGGTTTTTATTATAAAAGATTTATGTTATATAGTTATAACTTTACCACTTACAATTCTTATTTATTCGAAATACAGTATTAGCTGCCCTGTTTACATGAAACCATCCATGTCCCTGTTTATCCTTTTGTCCATCACCAACTTTCACGGTCGACGTTCCAGCCCTGATTTTCCAACAATCTCCACATCATTGTAGAAAATAACATACAAAAATTTTCAAATAACATCGTTACTATTCTGAAACCTTCACAAAACCTCAATACATCAATAATTTCTCATCTCCACAGTAAAAAGGCAGAGGATGGAATGAATTTCCGTTTCATATCCGACTCCATCTTTGTCCCGCGACTCAACGATAATTTAATATCAAACACTTTTGTAAACGAGTGTGAGATTTTTAAAGGAGATGTTATCCAGTTTTGTGTGCTGAACCTGCTGGGTTCGATTCCCGGGTCGCGCAAAGTGTTATTGGGTTTTCCATTAGGAATTTCTTAGTAACAGCCCGGAGTATTGAAGTTGGTGGTGTGATACCCCCGTGCCTCGAAAACCACGTTAGGCCTTTGGTCCTGCGCCTGATCTCTCTCCGGTCGTGTCGGATTGCCGTCCCATCAGACGATGTCTGCGCAAACACTTGTGCACTATAATATCTCCCGCGCCGAAGGCTGGTCTCCGCTGAGATTGCTCGACATGGTCGGAATTCGGTCTGGAGGAGTATTATTATAGTTTTGTCTCCATAGATTAATTATTAACAATATTTTATTGCTGTACACTTTGAAATTTCAGGAAACGATTAATACCAAATCAGGGAAATTGAGTCCATTGTTTTTGGTCGTATAATCCATTTGCGTTTGAGTTTTACTTTAAAATTGATGACATAATGAAGCTTAATATTAATTACAGTTATGTATTTGAAAATATTTCGATAAAAAATCATGTCTACCTATCTTACCGTTTTAGTTTACCTTACGTTTATTTTAACATTTTTGTTTTCAAATAAGTCAACAAAATGTATGGGATACCTCTTAATTTTTTCCCGTTGTCTGGGTTGTTGCCGTAATACGTAAAAGTTTTACAAAATACCCTTAAGAGGTTCAAGGAAAACCAAAACTTAGGTTGTATAATAATAATATGTACTTGTGACTTGATATGTATGTATAACAAACAAACAAATCCAGCTTCCTATGTACTCAACCATACTGTACCTTCGTACAAGATTTACTAACAACTTGAATCGCTTGAACGCCTCAACACACTAGTTGAGCACCTCTGAGCAGACTGTCGGTTATTCGGGTGTTAACGTTTCAAGTGTTTACGTTTCAGCAACTGCAGTTTATGTTCTAGGAAATACCAACATAGTTTGTAAATACATACGATTATTGTAAAAAGAAAAGTTGAGTTTTTCCCAGGTAAAAATGCTTAGCTGTCGACAACTACGAAAAATAATAATAAACCTTTATTTCAAACCACAAAGAATCCATACAGTAGTTAGTAAAAAATGAAATTTAAAGTATTACTGTCCAAATAATAATCTTGTGCGTAGTATGTAGTACGTACTCGTTACAACGTACCTGGTCTACACAATAAAATAAAAATACTATTATAGGTATTTCAATCGGACTTTATAGGTCTATAAGAAGTTCGACTGAAATGCCTGGAATAATTGTTATTTTGTTTTAAACGTTACTTTTTTGACCCTGAAGTTTGACTTCGTCTTTGTCTCAACTTTGATGTCGTTTTTTTGCTCTTGACCTTTAACTACAAGTAACCACAAGTGGACTTCATGCAGACTCCTGCTTTAAATTCTGCTCAACTAAAGTGAAAGCAAGTTAGGTCATGCAGTATACTCTAAATTCGAGAAAATTTTACATTACGTTACAGTACGACACAACTTAGATGTAGCATCAGCAAAATTCGTAAAACCGATCGCCATCTGAACTGAGTGCACCTTCAAAATCACCAATATTTATTACTGCTTTAGTGAAAATATATCTTTACGCAAACGCAAATAACTTATGAAGTCATATAACCAAATACATTCGTAAAACTGAAATGAATGAATGCAAATTTTCAAATTTATGCTACATCTAAGTTGTGTCGTACTGTACATGCTTGAAAGCTTCAGGAAACAAACGCATTTTGATTTTATACTTGACCATTTAAATTAATTTTGTGCGAAGTAAAGAATTTTTACTTAATAATAAAGTCGTTAATATAAAATGTCTCCTTTAATTTGTTTGAGCTGTTGTTACATTTTTGCTACTGCAATGTTTTTGGAATGGGGCCTTTTTAAATTATGAGGATTGCAACTGCCAAGTTTTTTCTATCATTGACTTATAGGAAAACAATAATGGTAAAATAACACAATCAACTTTCAAAATAATTCATTTTCAATGTGATTTCATGAAAGTAGCACGAAAAATACCTACCCGTTTAATTTTACAACCAACAACAACATTAATTTACATACGGTTGTCATAATGACAGGACCATATCACTTAAACACCGATTACCATTTGTCAGAATCCAAAAGGGCGTTTGAATTAAGCGGCATTATGACAACAATTATCATGGACCCGTGTCAAGTGTAATAATATGTCGTGTGACGTCACATGTCATGACTATTATGGACAATATGGTAGTCTGTATCGTAGGAGACGAAGGTTAGGATCGGTTAGTCGGTTTAGCATGTGTAATCTGAATCAATCTGCCTAGCCTTTTACCAATTATGTTGGGGACGGCTTCCAGTCTAACCGGATGCAGCTGAATACCGTATTTTACATGGACTATCTGACCTCCACAACCCAGTAACTGGGTAATAAGATATCCCTTGGTAAGACTGGTTGTCAGCTTTAGGGCTTCTGACGACCCGTAACGACTATCAAAGATCCACGAATGACAGCCGGGACCAACGGCTTTCCGAGGCACGGAGGAGTCTCGGTATGTTAAGATGGTCACCCATCCAGAGATCAACCTCTTGTGTAATCTACATAATATTACAAAAAAAAAAACAACCGACTTCCAAAAACAAACACTACAAAGTGAAAAATAACTTAAATTTCGGAAGTCGGTGTCTTGGGTTTTGTGTTTTCAGTTTTTGCCACCGACTTCCGAAATTAAAGTTATTTTTCACTTTGTAGTGTTTGTTTTTGGAAGTCGGTTGTTTTTTTTTTTGTAAAAAGTTTTTATTTTTCACTTTTTAGTTGTGGTACCTACCCCACACACATTCGAATACCACTACCTGCTACCAGTGACAGGAACTTATCATATCATCTACATACTAAGTGGGAAAAAAATACGTATTTTGTAGCTAACTCAAAAACTACCCAAACAAAGTTAATAAAATTTATATGGGACCAATTTGGAAGCATACCCTTTCAAACAAAAAAAGAATTTTCAAAATCGGTCCACAAATGACGGAGAAATCGGTGGACATACATAAAAAAAAAAAAAAAAAAAAAAACAAACATACGCGTCGAACATATAACCTCCTCCTTTTTGGAAGTCGGTTAAAAATAAACAATCCACAACAGACAACGCACAGCATAAACCATTGAGTCTAGAAGCATGAAATTTTGCACAAGAGTTCCTTAAATAATGAAAGTAAACACTAACAAAGATTATTGAAAATTCGTCGCCTAAATGGTTTAAAATACCCGATTCAAGTTTGTCATTTTTGCCGATAGTAAATCTCGCCGGGAGTGACAAAGACATGCCGGTGAGGCTTGTCTTCTTAACTGATTACCGATTTAAAACTACATTACCGATTTAAAAATTCTTTCACCAGTAGAATGCTATATTATCACTGAGTAACATAGGCTTATAATTTAGCTTGCGAAAGCTTGTTAAAAATAAAGTAACCAAACTAACCAACATTGATTTCGTTTGTAAATAAAGGTTAGTCCTTAAAGGCAAGAAAAATGGGTTGGCATGAAAGTAAGTTTACCGAACTAATAATATTAAAATATTAGGTTTAATAATATTATAAGTATTAGGTTATTAGTGTTTACTGCATGCCTAGTATAATATACAGCTCTTTACCAAATTCGCTTCAAAATTTACCATTGACAGTGTTAAACAAATACTGTTTAATAAAAGTTGAAACTGTATTTTTTTTACTATTAAAAATAATTAGAGGATAATACGACAGAACCTATCCTAATAATATGGTAATAATCTTAAAATCATTATAGGACTTTGAGACTGACATGAAATTTATTTGCACGCCACATCATGGCATGATTTGCTGAAACCAAAATTACTGTAATATCCATTGGACTATGTTCTGGAAAATAAATATTTTTGATTTGATTTGAGTTCAAATAATACTGTAACCAATACATGAACACATAAAGACTCTTAAACCAACCTCAGGTAATTCCGGTCGTGTTTGGTTCACTATTTCCTCAACACAACCCAAATACAGGCTCTACATCAAACTAACGCGGTATTTATTGCCCATTCGGCCATTTTGTTTGGCTGCTCTAACAAATTGCTAGCAAACCGATATTTATGGATGGGTCGGGCTTCCTTTGAATTCATGGGGTGATTTTTGCTCAGAGGTTTCTTAATCTTGAAGTGTTTGCATGCTCAATACTCTACGGTAATTTAAAATTTCTTCTAAATTAAAAATTGTGGTGGCTTAATAATGAATGCAGAAAAAAAAAGCTAGAACCTTATGTAACTTTTGTTTATTGTAACTTCTGTGAGACTATATATTTAGCTCTTTTTCTCGTTTATTTACAACGTGTTCCTTTTGATATTCCATAACTCTAGGGTTATATGCTATAAGTAAAAATTATATAATAATTCTAGAACAAGTGTTCGATGTGTGTATCTAAGTTTTATTGATATGTACGAGTAAATCATTTTAATTCAAACCAATCATTCAAACTTAAAGCTAAGAAAATGCGACGTTGTCATATTTTTTTTAAGGACAATCACAGTCTGAATTAAAGTTTTTTTTTTAAATTTTACTTTAGTGTGTTTTACATAAAAATAATCGTGGCTTGGTCGAATTAATTTGTACGAAATTGGTTCCTTGTTATGGTCTCATTAACACCCTAGAGTTATTGAATATCATAAGTAATACTTTTTATAAGACTAAAATCTTTAAAAAAACTTTTGCTCCTTCGCGCCACTAAGTCTTCATCAAATTGTGCACCTAAGGACTTAAATATTTACCCACCTGCGATATTCGAACCCACCTGTATACAAAGACAAGGTCTTAAACACACATTTAATTCACTTCCCCGATAGCTAAACAAAGCGCTAGATCAAAGTAATGCCGTTTTTATTGCGTACGCCGCCATTTGTTTAGTTGCTACTAACAGATTGCTTACAAACCAATATTTATGGAAGGTTCGTGCCACCTCTGTTTGTTCGTGTTCACCGGTTCATTCCAGTTTTAACATGTTTTAGTGCGTGGTTATTGCTTTTTCAAAGATAAACCGTATCTGTAAAATGGTTATAATAAATATCTACGAATCGACAGAAAGACACCGGGACGAAGTAGGAAAGAAAGAAAATTCAGAATCATTTCGGTACGGAACCTTATTGATTGTTTAAGATGTTCAGAAATATAAATTTTTACCACAGAGTGCTTTTGTCCGTAAAATTATACCTCATCAGGATATCAGCGCTGCGATATTTATTTTAAATTTCCAGCATGATGCTGAGATGGGCCTTTTGGCCTTGCACAGGACTTTCTACATGTTTTCTTAATTTCAATTTTTGTTTTATATTCTGTTGTGTTTGTTTATTTTTACTTTTCTATGTACCTATAAGTTTTAATATTTAGTCTGAGTTCTACATTTTTTTTTTATTGTACCTACGTAGTTAATCACTTATAATAAAAAAAGCGCGTTAACAATTGGTAGGTGCAGCTGGTAATTAAAGAAAACCAATATTCAGCAGCTTCCCATGGACTCGTAGGTATGCGAACAAGTAAGCGCATGTAAGATACTGCATATTCATGAAGAGTATTTGCAAGTAGTTTCCAATACCAGATTTCTAGGAAAAAAATCTTGTTTGTTCAAGCTTACCAAAGGAAGTACCTTCATTTTGCATACAAACACTGAATAAATGCAAATACTTGGTATTGAAAGCTGGGTGGTTTTGCATGCACTGATGTGTACTGTTCCAGTGAAGCGATGGAAGAAAACCAGTTTTATAAAATTTCCTCACATTTTCTTTCAGTTTTTAGGGTTCCGTACCTCAAAAGGGAAAAAAACGGAACCCTTATAGGATCAGTCGTGTGTCTGTCTGTCTGTCCGTCTGTCACAGCCAATTTTCTCCGAATCTAATGGACCGATTAAGTTGAAATTTGGTACACATATGTATTTCTGTGTCCAAACACGGACGTGTAACGTAAATAAATGAATATTGAATATGGGGTCACTTTTGGGGGCTAAATAGGAAAATTAAAAAAAAGTTTTTCAAAGTGTATCGTGTGTCAAATGAAAGGGCTTGTTGGGAAGTTTTTTTTTAATATTTTTAAAATAAATACATTTAAAGATATTTAAGAAATTAGATAAAAATTTACCATCCCCCCCTTATCTCCGAAACTAATGAGCCAAAAATTATGAAAAAAATACAGAGTATGGTTCTTCACTCATAGATTACAGGAAAACCTATAATAAAAAGTCTATGATCTTAAAATAACATGGTAAATCGCTCAATATTGTGCGTACAAACTTACATTTGCAGTAGGAATGTATAGGAGAACATGTTTTTCAACTACAATGCTAAGTTTGTTCTTGGGATAAATAAATTCATCTCAACTACGAACCCTTCATTGTGCGTAGTCCGACACGCACTTGGCCGGTTTAAGGTTTGGTTTTGCTGACGGGCATCTCTCGGAAATAGATATTCTTTCTTAATTCTGCGGCCTTCTTGTTTTTGTGCTATCTCTTGAGATTAAAAATTCACACAATATATTTACTTAGTTTGAAGACTTTATTCACACCTATGGGTGATACTAATTGGTGGATTGGATTGAATTGGAGGACTAATTGGAGGTCAGATAGGCAATCGCTTCATGAAAAATATTGGTTTTCAGTTGCATCCGTTTAGACTGGAAGCCGACCCCAACATAGTTGGGAAAAGGCTAAACAGATTGATTGGGTAATAATAATTGTGCTTGTCGTAAAAATGTAAACCAAAATGCTATAGAATGTTGTATTTTCGTTTCCAAAATCGTTAGAATTTACGTTACGTTTACGAAATGCGTTCGTGCTAGAGCCTCTGTACTCGGTATTTCCACCTATACTCCATTTGAAATAAGATTAGACATTTAATTAAACCTTTTTTACAGTTCGTTCAACCGATTTTGACTTCTATTGCGTTGGTAGCATGACAAATGGCAGCTGCAGTAAACAGTTGGTATTGTAACCACTTTTTTGCTTTTAATGCCATCCTTATGCCTACGGTTTAGAAGTCAGAATCGGTTGAGCGGACTGTAAAAAAGGTTTGTTTAAATGTCTAATCTTATTTCGAATGGAATATAAGTGACAATGACTTGTCAAATAAAGCTGCATACGTCAGAACCTGTCCCAGGGGCATTTACTAGTTCATATAACTGACCAGTTGACCCAATTCCTATTAGCAAAGTAAATGAAATACATGTAAATGGCCGGAGCTAGGTTTATGTGCACGGATGTGTAAATGTGCCGATGAAAGTGGTCCAGTTATCTTGTTTTCTCGTTACCGAGCAACTCCGGCGACCTGTTTATGGTTCATTTTATAGTAGTTTGAGGTTATATAATTTAAGAGTTTTAACAATGGGTGGAATCACGTGATTTCTGACAAAATTGCATTATAAACTTTATTTTAAAGTTTAAACATACAATTTCATAGATTGTTGATCAATTTCATGGGTGATCGTCAATTTCATGGGTTGTTTTGTTCCATAATATAGCTTAGATGGAATGATGCTGGAGAACCTCTTCAACAAGCTTCTTTCTTTATTTTATTTTATTTATTAAGGGATAATAAACAACTACAACATATATAATACTTAGGGTTAACAGAATTTTTTGTAACAATGTTGCAGTCCACTGCATTATCCGCAAGTAACATACACATAACATCACGCCTGTAATCCTCGAAGGGTTAGGCAGAGGTGTACCTATAGTACACCCACATTTCGCCAGTTATGTTTAAGTCCCATGTTATAGGGGGCGAGCCTATTGCCATCAAGTAAAACATATTTAAAGATCAGTGGTTACCACTAGTCGAGCATTACCAAAATCAACAAATATTTTGAAATAAATAAATTTCATAAAGCTAGCTATAGCTACAAAACCAAATCAGATAAGAAACAATTTCATTTACTTAAATTATGCAATAAATAAATAATAAGATTCAATTAAGATAAAAATGTTGTAATATTAGATTTAAATTTATTTTTCGAGCATGCAAATATATCAATGAAATTTGAATTATAGGATGCCCACATTCTATGAATAGGACAGCGCAACTCGGAGTTCACACGACAAGTTCGGGGGACAGAATAGCACAGCTTACTCGTTAGATCAATGGCATCAAAATGATTGTGACCAATATCATGAAGCACGTTGGCCTCCGGGTATTTGCGCCGGTTATCCAAGCTGATAAGATCTTCTTTCATAATTATATAGTGAAGAAATAGGTACAAGATATTATAAAACATTTTGATACTCTTTTAAAAGGAAAGGAATTTCTTGATTACTTTTTATAATGATTGGAAATTGGAAAAATATGACATTTAATTTTTAATTTAATTTAATTTGTATTTAATTTAACTTTTATTCAATTTAATTTTTATTTAATTCCAATACGAAGTAAGTTGACTGTAGAAGAATTGTGTACAGTATAAATTACTATTGACTTCATAATTAAATTGTAATTATACTTAATCAATTTTCATGTTGACATAGTTTATCATTATTTATTATGTTAGGTACTTAACATCTTTAGTGTATTTTTTTGTACTATTGCATGGCTTTTGGTTAAATATGCGACTAGAATCCTAATCCTAACTAATATATGTCGGAGACGGGTACGTGACTCTCGTTATTATCAGCGATATTTTAGCTACTGTAAGCGTAGTGTGGGTAGTGTTGGTTAATGCGCAATAGAAAAACAGTTTGCAGTTCAGACCACATTATAATTTACTATCAAATGAATCACACTAGCTAAATTATACACACACTGGGTCCGACGGCGTTTATTAAAATCACCAATTAACAAAATGATCACAAATTACAACTAACACAATAACTGAGCACCACGAATCGAGAACAGTTTCGTGACGTCTTGATTCCAATGCGACCAGAGGCTGATTGCCCTCCTCGCCTTGGCCTTAAAACATCACGACTCTGTAGAAGCGCGCCTTTTTTGGTGTAGGTAGCTCACTCGTGATATCACCAGTGGCGCGCTTGCGATTCGTTTCGGATCTAACTAACTAACTAACTAATGACCGGATCCGACATATATATATATTATAAATTAGAAAGTGAGTTTGTTTGTTTGTTACGCTTTCACGCTAAAACGGCTGAACAAATTTGGATGTGCTACATGGGTAGACATGACCTGGATAAGGACATAGAATACACAGTGCGTGGAAATAAATCAGCCTTTCTTAGAAAGAAGTGTAAAGTAAAACCTTTTTCGAATGCGTAATTCCTTGGCGGGGTTTTATCTTATTCGTAAAAGGATAATCCGGAAATCGCTTCAAAGAATCCTGAATTAAATCCGAAGATAAATGGTTTTCCGAACACGTTCGTGTTATAAATTCTTAATGAAAGTAAAACAGTACCTACCTTGATATAGGTACCTACTATTGTGATAGGTACACCTAATGTTTAGCTAAATTTAATATTATAAAGATTAACTATTAGATTTTTTGGTATGTTTGTTTGTTACGCTTTCACGCTAAAACGGCTGAACGGATTTGGATGAAATTTGGCACAAGGGTAGACCATGACCTGGGTTAGGATAAATGATACTTTTTTTCCCGATATTCTCACGGGATCGAGACTTATGTGACCTGAGTTAGGATAAATGACACTTTTTTTCCGATATTCTCACGGGATCGAGACTTATGTGACCTGGGTTAGGATAAATGATACTTTTTTCCCGATATTCTCACTAGATCGAGACTTATGTGACCTGGGTTAGGATAAATGATACTTTTTTCCCGATATTCTCACGGGATCGAGACTTATGTGACCTGAGTTAGGATAAATGACACTTTTTTTCCGATATTCTCACGGGATCGAGACTTATGTGACCTGGGTTAGGATAAATGATACTTTTTTCCCGATATTCTCACTAGATCGAGACTTATGTGACCTGGGTTAGGATAAATGATACTTTTTTCCCGATATTCTCACGGGATCGAGACTTATGTGACCTGGGTTAGGATAAATGATACTTTTTTCCCGATATTCTCACGGGATCAAGACTTATGTGACCTGGGTTAGGATAAATTATACTTTTTTCCCGATATTCTCACGGGATCGAGACTTATGTGACCTGGGTTAGGATAAATGATACTTTTTTCCCGATATTCTCACGGGATCGAGACTTATGTGACCTGGGTTAGGATAAATGATACTTTTTTCCCGATATTCTCACGGGATCGAGACTTATGTGGCTGAAACCACGGGGCGCAGCTAGTCAATTATATTATATTTTTCCGTAAATTTTAACGATCAAAAATGCCTTTTATCTAATTTTTTATTTAACTTTAGATAGTCTTTAATTTGTGGAAGGTTTTAAATGGCAATATTTAGATATTAGACTACTGTAACTTTTCTGAAGAATAAATAAAGAAATGATTGTCACAAAGATAAAATTACGTAGCGTTCACAAAAACGGTCCGAATTTTTACCGAAATAGCAAACTATTTGTCGCCAAACAAACACTGAATAAAATAAACACTAGTCGCCGGAAACTAGCTCGATATAATGCATTATGGTTCACTTATCTTGGATTTCCGTTACGGGAGAACTTCGACGTGTTTTTGTGATACAGTATATTTTGCCGTGCGGTGATAAACAGAAAGAATCTGTATCCAAGTTTGGTGGCTGTACGAGGTAATTTTTAACTGGTTGTTTGCTTGCACGTGGGAATTTAAATTAGAACTACATATTAAGTTGATTGGTCTTCTAATATTCTAAGTTGTCATCGTATCATTACATATTATTATAATTTTTTTTTTTTTTTGGGTGGGAAATTATAAAATAACTTCTCCCGCTCTGGGTGGAGCGGGAGGGCGTGTCAGACTCTTACTGACTAAAACCCACCCGTGTTCCTTCGGTTGCCCTGTTGCCGGGGGCCACGATTTCCCTATCAGTTTTCTTCGAACCCCTGGCAGGACGACGCTGCACTAACAGTATCCTTAGCATATTGTCCGAACGGTGGGACTCGGTGGTGTTGGAGAGGTGGATGCACCTGCATGCCAGTTCCTCACCATTTATTAAGTGAATATTGTTTTATCATTGTAATTTAATGTTACCAAATAATTTTAATCTAGTAACTATAATTAAATAATAATAAACCGATGACCGTTGGGGTACACGTGTTCTTGAGTGGAGACCGTGAATTGGCAAACGTAAGGTTGGAAGCCCTCAGGCTAGGTGGAGTGACGATCTTCGCAGGGTGGCTGGTAGCAGCTGGGTGAGAGTTGCCGAGAATCGAGCTGAATGGCGTGCAATTGGGGAGGCCTATGTCCAGCAGTGGACTGCTATAGGCTGATGATGATGAAGATGATGAACTATAATTATAGTACATTTATTTAACTTAAATTTATTTTTAATGCAATGGTTTTTAACGTGTAATGTTTTAATGTATAATTTTTACAAATAATTTTTATGTAATTTGTAGTGCTTAACATGGGAATAATTTCCTGAAATAAATTATTAATATAAAGTAATATATATTATAAGTAATACCATTAACATAGCATCACGCTCGTATACCCCGGGTAGGGCAGAGGTGTATTATAGTAACACCCCCATTTCACCAGATATGTTAAATTATGCCCCATGTAATAGGGGGAGGGGCGAGCCTATTGCCCTCAATCTGGCACAAATCTAAATTCCGGGCTACTACTGGGAAATATCCTATTAAAAAAGCTAATAACATTTCTTTGCCCGACCTGAGAATCGAACCCAGGAACTCAAGCTTTGAAAACTCACGCGGATTAATATCTATACAGGGTGGCATCGACGCGAAATCTGTTACCATGGATTCAGTACATGATTCTGAATACCACTGCGTTGAAGATTTTCGTCGGTTATTTAAAAAAAAATCAGCTTTTTCATACATTTTGACCACGTAGGTATTGCAGTTTTCTGTGAAACAGCTGTTTTAAAATAAATTATAAAAAGCCTATATTGTGTCCCACTGCTGGGCAAAGGCCTCCTCTATTTCCTTCCAAACCTTGTGCGATTTCAGGCCATGATGGTCCCGCAAACATAACTAGATCGTCACACCACCTTCGCCGCGGTCTACCTCGACGGCGTTGTCCTCCTTCAGGCGTCCAGTGAGTGATGATCTTTGCCCATCTCTCCGGGTGCATTCGTGAGACGTGGCCGGCCCACTCCCACTTCAGCTTGGCTGTTTTTTCTCCAACATCCGCTACTTGAGTTATGGAGCGCAGGATGGTGTTTCTAACGTGGCCCGTTCGTTTGACACCTATGCGCTTCATTGCCCGCTGGCAAATCTTGAGTTTGGACTTCTGTTGTTCAGTAAATGACCAACTTAGTGCACCATAGGTTAGTAAAAAAAATTACCGACTAAAATTTTCAACGCAGGGGGTTCAGAATCATGTATTGAATCCATGGTAACAGTTACCGCGTCGATGTCCCTGCCACCCTGTATTATGATGCTTTGGTGGAATCTAGTAAATTGAGATTGAAGATTTTCAACCTCAATTATTACCAATAAACTTATTTACTGCAATTAATAAAATCATTCATGCGATGAAATTAATTTATCGGTTATCGTGTTAGATTATTCTAGTTAATTAAATTTAACCTGAATTAATAATATTTGACTTAAAACTAATTGGCAAAAGATCAATGAAATTGAGAATTCAATGTCTGTATTTTATTTATTTTAGTTAGTGCTGGCCCACTCTAGGCAACATAGGCTAATGGGCTTACCACACGCTCAAGCTTCACCACACTTTTGCCTACGCAGGCCGGTTTGTACACGGAACACAGTGCGTGTAGTTGGTAAAACTCGCCGATTTTTACACGGTATTCCGTGTAAAAACCTGCGCAGGAAAAATTGTCGTGAAGCTTGTGCGTGTGGTAGACCCATAAGTCGTTAGTGCTGGTTCACTCTAGGCAACATAGGCTAAGTGGTCAGTGCTGGTTCACTCTAGGCAACATAGGCTAAGTGGTTAGTGCTGATCCACTTTAGGCAATATAAGCTAAGTGGTTAGTGCTGGTTCACTCTAGGCAACGTAGACTAAGTGGTTAGTGCTGGTGCACTCTAGGCAATATAGGCTAATTGGTTAGTGCTGGTTCACTCTAGGCAACATAAGCTAAGTGTCAAGTGGTTAGTGCTGGTCCACTCTAGGCAATATAAGTTAAGTGGTTAGTGCTGGTTTACTATAGGCAACATGGGCTAAGTGGTTAGTGCGGGTCCACTCTAGGCCAACATAGGCTAGGTGCATTAAAAAGCTTCTGCGAATAGGTATCTAGTATTTACTAAATGCAGCATACCCTGGGCAGTTAGCCTCGCTACTTTGATGACTACCTAATATTTTACCACGGTATTAGTTATCCTCGTATAGTTCGTGCTTAAGAAGACTTTTTTACGAACCTCTCCGCGGACACCACCAAAGCGGAGATGGGCGGTGATGTGCGAAGCGGAGTGAAGAGGAGATGCTTAACAGCTAGAGTGTATCCACCAAAGCTGTGTGGAGATGCATACCGACTAGAGTAAAGCAGAAATGTGTACTTGTACGACGCGGGGGAACTAGCAGTGCCGCTCCCGTCTCCTCTCGTATCCGCTGTGCGCCACCGCCAGCTTGCAGGCACAGCTGAAATCTCTGTTTTGTTCGGGCTAAGCACGAAAACAGATAGGTATATGAAACGTCTCCTCTCTTCTCTGCTCAACCGTATACGCTGAAGCTAAGCGACATAATAAGATAACGAGAGAATAACGAAATCTTATTAGTTGCTTCTAACAAAGCTAAGCTTCTCTCCTCTGGTCTCGTCTCGGCTTTGGTGGAATCCGGGCCTGAAACCTGAATTACGCGGTGCGATTTAATTGCCTAAGCAACAGCAAAAGTTTCACTGTCTACACAATGTTTAGATGATGCAATAACTTGCATCATCGTGCAATATTATGTGTTGCTTAAAATTGATTGTATGCCCAGGCAAGAAACTTGTATAGCGAGCGAAGTTAGGTCAAGACCGGCCGCACAAAGAAGGAAATATAAATTAACACGATGGGAGAAATTCGTAGTATGGTGCAAAGATTTAAAAAAGAAGGAAAAATAAATAAAATCCTCACGACTATTTTTGCAAATAACGTACCACAAACGACTTTTCGAGAACACAAATGGGTACATATCAATTAGTTGGGGGCACCCTATTTTCCGGCCCATCGGTTCCGTGTGCCAGTCGGGCTGGTAGATTTAAAACGTGGAATAGATTGGTTTCGCTGCAAGCACTGACTAGTTCTACGTCTGTTGTTGTGGAGGGTAGGTTCCTTTTCTGGGGATGGTATTTGACCGAAAGGTCAGACTTTTGGCTGTTTTACTTCCGATTTTATAAATTATTTGATCCTGTAAGCGTTTTCTAGCTAAGTTAAAAAAAACTATGATATTGCCATAAACGGGGTTCACGTCAATAATGCAAAAAGTAGGAGTGCCCAAACTCACAAACTCACTCACCCACATTATTATATACGCAAAAGTTAGTCCCTCCGTCCATTTCTACATGTTTTAACAACTAAACTACCCTTTTGATTGCGTTCGGCACAGCTGGTTCATGAATATTTATGCGAGCATTGTCATGGACCAGTGGAAATCTGTATTCAGCTGCACTCAGACTGATTTAAATTAATGTTTTAATTGTACGCATTTCTTTATCACTTAAAACTTTACAAAAAACTCATGAATTTTTGTTTGCTTTTTCAGATTATCGTGGGAGACAACAGGAAATACTATGTAAGTTAGAAATACTAGCAGAATCGTCTTTATACCTAATACTAAAATAATAATAAAATTAACTAATGTTTAAAGTACTCAAAGCCAACTTAAAAAATAAAATGTCTTCTGCGATGAACATACTAGTATAGAACAGCATAACAACCACATCATAATCAGCCTATAATGTTCCCACTGCTGGAACTGCGGCCTCCTCTCTGTGAGAGGGAATGGACCGTGATCCACCACACAGGCCCAGTGCGGGTTGGCAGTCGTCATATGTCTTAGAATTTTTGGTTCTAGGACTACATAGCAGCAGATTATTCTGTTTTCAAAACAGTGGACACGTTTCACGGTTTTTAACTCTATATACAGTTTAAATACACATCTCTATTTCCCTAGTGGTGTGAAAGGTAGACAAACTCCCGTTCCACTCGTACGCTCGTGCAGTTTCAATTCCCTACGTGCCTGTCACATGCAATTGTTACAAAAACTAACTGCTTCGGTACATGTAGCCGAGTCTGAAAGTTATTGTGCAAGGTTTTTGGAAGCAAAATAAGTTTATATTGGCAGAAAAGTTAAAACAATACTGTCCCTAATCTATGTAGGATCGTGTTTTTAGTGGAGACGGAGCGTGTTCTCTTTACGGGTTTCAGAGGTTTACGCGACGTTTTCTTTTGAAGTAACTAACAAATCAGCTGCAGTCACTGGTAGCTAGTTTGTGGTATTAATGCACTTAACTAGGTAGTTCCGTAATATAAATCAGCTTAAGCTGCCGCTCACATGCCGCTGCACGCGTCAATTTCCCACTGTTCAATTGTAGTGTGCGGTATGTAGCAAGACAGTTTTGAATTTTATTAATGTCGAATGAATATGCCGTTGGTGTTCTTGTATTATCTATTATATTAATCTATAGGTATATTTTATAAGTCGCTTTTCGTTTTTGTCTATATGACTGATTTTGATGTGGTTTTTACCTTCAAATAGAGCAGTGGTTCCCAAAGTTGACTGGACCTACCTAACAAAAACTTCCAAATTCGGGACTCACCTCTTGGCTGTCATGGTGAAAAAGAGGCATAATTAACTATATGAATGAAGGACGGTTCAACTAAGAAAAAACATTCAGTTACAATAAAAAAATGTAATACTTAAATCAATACAAGGAATGCTATTTCAATGAGAAAGATGTATTTGTTTCCTTTTTTGTCATTGTAGCTTTAGCATCAACTTCAATTTTAGTTATTTTAATCGCAATAAGTTTGATACGTCCAATTTATTTCGGTGTTTAGTTTTAATATTATTCAAGGCTGAAAAAAATGTTTTCAAGGCCCACTCAATATTCAATCATGACCCCCAGTGGGTCGTGACTCATAGTTTGGGAACCACTGATTAAAAGAATTATAAGAATTTATTCTGGAAGATTTATGTGTATAATACATTCATATTAAACTTACATATAATAAAGAAATCTTGATGTTTTGTCAAGTCGTAAAAACCGTGTGAAGCAGGGAAGGGTTACTGGTTATTATCTATTCAATAAATGTATGACAGTCCGTTTCTGGACATTTAAATTGAGCCTTTACTGCAGAAAAGTAACGACAAACTCTGTTCTCATAAAATACGTTTAACAATAG
Organism: Agrochola litura; assembly: GCA_949152395.1. Classification (NCBI taxonomy): domain Eukaryota; kingdom Metazoa; phylum Arthropoda; class Insecta; order Lepidoptera; family Noctuidae; genus Agrochola; species Agrochola litura. The sequence continues at coordinate 23,332,286 of OX424503.1, read as the reverse complement.
TTATAACTATCCAGTCATATAAAATTATCCTGTTGCTAACAATAACATACTTAGCATTAAACCTTCATCAAAGTTAACAGCATTATGTTACAGTTAACAGCATTATGCTATCCGGCGTCAAAACTAACTGGATTACAAATTGTGCGGTTAATCCAATTTTAGTTGAACTTAGTTTCGATGTTAGACGCACGATTAGAATGGTACATTGTTTGGGAAGATTTCGTGTTTGCAGGTATACCTGTACATATTGGATAGATCGTTTAATGTACGTAAGGATGTAGGTGTCGACGTAGAATCTATCTTTTATACTTAAATTCAAATTCAAATCATTTATTTCGAGTAATATGGACTCATATTATTATTAGAATAGGCATACACATTTACAAATAAAATTAAAATAGAATTGAAATAAAATAATGTAAAATTCAATAAAAATAAAATTAAAATACAATCAAAATTAAAACTCAAATTAAAAATTAAAAACAAATAAGAATACACTTCATTTTTTGTCACAAATTACAGTTAAAATGTAATTTCAATTTAAAAAGAAAGCGACACAACACGCTTAAATTTTATACTCCCAAGCGCGCCACGTGCCGCTCGCAACAGTGAGTCATGATGGCACAGTCAAGTCTTCCCGCGAGCGCACACCAACTCAAACTAAAAGACTCCTGCTAAGTGATAAAGTGATAATTCAAAAGTGCCTGTAAATGTTCTGATTGAAATAAATGCTTTGAGTTTGAGTTAACTGTTGTGTGTGATTGAAAACTACCTAAACTACCATCAACGAAGAATTACACCGGAGACTGGTCAGAAACGGCAAAGGAGGGATTCCCCGCCGTGTTATATACATATTGACATTGTTGAAAATGTTAAATTCAAAATGACATGATTACTTTGTTAAGTATTATAATACTTTAATTATTGTGAATGTGCGGACTATGTGGAAATTATTATTATTATTTTTATTTCTTAGCTAGTTTTAATGATGGTCGAGCAGTTTGAGTAGTTTATGTGGCCAACCCAAATGTCCTTTCTTTGGTATTGTTCGTCGAGTTCTGAGTTGAGCTCCACAATTACTGATAAATGATAAATGATTTTATTTCTGTAAGTAGGTTTGTACAAACACTTTTACACGTCAATCATATTTTAAAACTAGATGAGGTCGGCGTTTCCTATCTGACAACTCTGAGAAGAAAGGCCGAAACAAACTCAGAGGTCTCAGTCTCTTTTAAAGTCCAGACATAATCTTGGTCAGATCATGTGAAGGCCATGTGGATTGGTGTCTGAAGTGGTCTTTTGAGGAAAGCACCACACAGATTGAGAGGGCCTGTCCAGTCAGTGCATGCATTTGTCAGTTATCGTGCAGCTCAACTCAGAATTTAAGGAGCTCAACGATTCGACGAACAATACCAAAAAAATGACATTTGGGTAGGCCACTTAAATTACTCAAACTGTCAGACCATGATTAGAACTAACTGAGAAAAAATTAAAAACAAAACAAAAAGGAATGACCAACATATTCTTCACATTCACAATAATTAAAATAATAAAATACTTTAAAAGTAAATATTCATGTCATTGTTTATATAAAATTCATTAATGTCAATGTGTATATAAAAAACCCAGAAATAATCTTGGTCAGAGCATTTCATTTGAGGACCATGTAGATTTGTGTCTGAAATGGTCTTCTGAGGAAAGAACCATACAGATTTGAGTGGACCTGTCCAGTCAGTGCACGCATTTGTCAGTAATAGTGTAGCTCAACTCAGAACTTAAAACAATACCAAAGAAGGGACATTTGGGTAGGCCGCATAAAGTACTCAAAACTGCCAGATTATCATTAGAAGTAACTGAGAAAAAAAAAATTTATAAATGACCCACATAGTCCTCACATTCACAATTATTAAAATAATAATAATATTATACTTCACAAGTAAATATTCATGTCATTGTGTATATAATTTTAAAGTTTGCAAAATAAACAAAGTTCCGAAAGTAAAAATAATAATTATAATTGGAGCAGGTCAATCCCAAGCCTTTTTGTCCTCAACGTAATCTTTAACGGTATAAAAAGCTTTCTGGCACAACTTACGTTTAATGAATGATTTAAATTTATTAAGGCTTAGATCTTGTACGTGGCTTGGAAGTTTATTATAAAAGCGTATACATTGACATCTGAACGAGCCACCTATTTTCTTGAGCCTTGTTTTAGGTACAACAAATTTGTGTTTGTTTCTAGTATTTATGTTATGGATATCACTGTATTTTTTAAACAATTTTATATTTCTATGGGCATATAAAAGATTATCAAAAATATACTGAGAAGGCACAGTCATTACATTAATCTCCTTAAATTTATCTCTGAGAGAGTGTCTCGGACTTAACTGACAAATGATTGCACTGATTGGACAGTTCCACTCAAATCTGTCTGGTTCTTTCCTCAAAAGACCATTTCAGACACTAATCTACATGGTCCTCATATGGCCTGACCAAGTTTATGTTTGGACTTTATAAGAGACTGCGACCTCTGAATTTGTTTCGGCCTTTCTTCTCAGTGTAGTCAGATAGGACACTCATCTAGCTTATTTTTTTAATGTGATGTGTAAAAGTGATTCCGTTATCCTATTTACAGAAGAAACAATTTTATTTCAAATCTGTACCTACATAATTCCAAACAAAAAAAGAAGTAAGTACTCAATCTACGTAATAAAGTAAGGACCCAAATGCTAAGGTTACGTAAGTAATTCTATTTACGGCCAAAGCCTAATAATACAGATAGCCTTATCGTCCATTTGTCATGACATGTGAGATCACACCACATGACACTTTGACATGGGTCCCTGATAATTGTCGTCATAATGCCGCTTGATTCCAACGTCGTCGTTTTGAATTTTGACTTTAAATGGATGTCGGGGTAAAGGTCAAAATGTACTTAAATACGACCGTTGTAAAAATACTTCTGAATTTAAAGGTCATACTCGCGAATATTTGGATTGTAATTGAAGAAGAGTTCTTTGAAAAAGATCTCGTCCCTTCGATCAAGAATACACTAAATTCAGAAATAGCTCCTCAAAATAGGCCCAAAAAATAAGGCAACATGCGAACAAAAATAGAATAAGCATCAATTACCAGAATAAGCATCAATTACCAACATATTTATTTATTCACTCCAATTGCTTAGAATTCAGTTTTATTTTAGATTTTTTTTAATTTCAAGCTTCAAGCTAATTTTATTTTTACATTTTCTCCTTGACATGACAAACAGTTTTAAAAATTAACTAAATCACAAATAAATTCAAATTTATGATATTAAATTTTTCCTTTTGTTTAATATATTTTTTTTTAATTGAAAAAAATAAGTACATTACTTTATACCTATCGTGGCCAGTTGAGCAATGAGTTTTTGTTCGTGCTAAGTATTGAGTGTATTGTTGATCAAAGTCTCTTCCTGTAAAGTACGCCACCACCCCTACTGATTTAGTAACAATATCATTGGTGCCGATAAAATTAATGATTTGCACATGAGATCACACTTTTCAACTATGATTGAGTCTGGTTCTGGGAGATTTTCGACTTCAAACTTGACTGATTGATATTGACTAATTGATTGAGTTGTAGTGAGTTTCCGTCTGAATTTATATAGCTCGCGGTGAGAACTTCAGAACAAAATTAAAAACTGGTCTTTTCCGGGAAGTACTTAATTATATCCTGCTCCGTTAACGTGCTGTGACGTAATTGTCCGATATTTCGGAAAACTTAATTATCGGTCGCACCTAATACTAGGCATGGATGGCACTTTGTTTCACTGCCCTTAATAATCGAATTCGATGAATTTTCCCCGTATGGACACATTCGCCACGACTGACGTAATTTTTAATTATATCCACGAATGCGACAAATTAACTTGTTTACATAAAGAGAGGTACTTAAGGTAAGTACATAATGCATGCAATGTATTTCAAGAATCGGATATGAGTTTTAACGCGAAAGTTGTTTAGTATGACGGGTATAATCACCCCCTTCAAGGATGCAGCTGACTAAATCACCACCCTATATGTATAAACTGACCCTTATAAGCTTTAATTTTATAAGCACGTACTTTATAATCTTTTGTTCTACTTACGTAGGTACATCTTTTACCCTAATCATTTGTTTTCTCTTATTTTTATGTCCTCGTCGTAATTATCGCCACGTCTGCCGGGAATTCACGCCTCAGTACTCCGTGAAGAACTCTAGATTACGTTAATTTATAAACATTCATTAACGAGATACCCAACGTAATTAGGAAGGACGTGCCTTATAAATTAGATAAAGAAATATATACAAAACCGGCTGTAGTCCAACGGCTGACGTGCAAACTGGCGATCCAAACAGAAGTTGTAACTTATAAATTGTAGGATCATAAGGAATACCAATGTTCACGTGCCACCGTAGTTACTGCTGGTCATGACATTTCACTGCTACAAAAAACCCTTGTGCTTACTTAAAGCCAATAAATAAAATCAAAAATTAAAGCTATCCAATTCGTCTTAAAACACCATAGAGTCCAATATTGCATTCATTTTCCTCAGGAGATAATAATACAATAGCGCCCGTTCTCAACGAGCAAATGAAAGCTCAGCAAGTAAAGCACTTTGAAGCTGTCACCATTGGAAAACGCACACACGTTCCCTAATGTTCTCCGAATAGCGTGGTATTTACTTTACTGTGTTTTATTTACCTCTACCAGGAAATCAGAAGTTTTTGTACTACGTGTACACACACGTATTACGTGATATTGGCACGACCCCATTTGCTAATATACACACATAACATCACGCCTTGTTTCCCCGAAGGGTTGGGCAGAGGTGTCCCTGTAGCAGGTACACCCACATTTCGCCAGTTATGTTTTAAGTCCCATGCTAATATAGTAGATAGCAAAGATACTAGATGCTATAGCAAAATGACGTTGAAGACAAGGAAGTCTGGCAATAATTCCTTCTGCCCATGTGGCTTCCCTGGTACCTCATTAACGGCATAACAATGTTAATGTCTATTAACTACTCCCAAATTACGATATTATTTTATTTTACTTTTTTATACATACTTCATTAACATAATCTTTTCAGTATTTGACAATAAATACCTACAATTTTCTATATTTTTTTTAATCAAATTAGATTTGTTACAGCTATAGTGGTAATCATGTCATTTGGTTTAAATAGGTCTTATTTTTATTATTTTGTTTATCTTTTATATAGATTCTTTTCTTTTCTTTTAGATCTTATGAATGTGAGAACGTTGTAGGCTGTAAACTTGTGTATCATTTTTTATTTTACTAAGTACCTGGTACTTGTTGATAGGCTTACACTGTCCTCCCATACCTATTAACACTGTAATTTGAAAACATTGTAGAAAAAAATTATTTTGAAAAGAGTAACCGTGGAGTTTCTTGCCGGCTCTTCTCCATAGGAAGCGACCAATTGGAACCGTGCACCTAGCTTCTGACGTTTCATAATTGCCCTTGTAGGTTTATGTGAAATAAAATATTTTGATTTTGATTTTGACGACAGATAAAAATGTTTGGTTCGATTGTCAGAAACATTCTCATTCATGAAATAAAATTAGCGCATGAATAAATATTTTCAGCAGTGAAAAATCACAGTATAAAAATACCCGTCAACTTTTTCAGTACGGAGCCGCGGGGAGTTTATGCAAAAATATTTTCAACAAACTCATTCATCATGAAAATTTCAAATAAACCAACTCATTGAAATTAATAAAGATTCAATTCAGAAAAAATGTTCAAGTCACCTCAACATCGCGTGAGTTCGTTCATAACGATCTATTTAAACGTAACGATCGTTCATTCCCGAACTTGAGTGAGTGAATGAATGAATGAATGGCTAATGGAGCAAGCGCTCAGGTGGTTTGGAAAGTTCCAATGTCAGTGCCGACTTCTGACTAATGAGAAACGGAGTTAAAATTGAATTTTAAGAAGTCTAAATAAATGATAATGCCGTTAAAGTTGATAGGATTTTTACGTGGGTAGGTACTTGTGAAATTAGTGAGAGCTCTCGAAATTGGGTCTCTTGCTAAGTGGATTGGAAATATCAAAGTCTGTGTACATCTGAAGAGGTCTTGACTGCTTTGAATAAGTACATTATAATAAAATGTGTCCTTTACGCTCTGTTAAATACAGTTAAGAAGGTTTTGATGTTTTTTAGCAAAGAAACTGTTAGATACTTAGAATTTTATAAATAGGAGTCGTGGTTACATCTTGTTAGACTTGGTAAATTCAGAGTCTCTGGCTTTTATATTAGGTAACTTGACTGACTAAGAAAAAATAAAATCTTTAGAAACTGTAGCATTGTCATAAATTGACGTTCGATTCGTCAGCTAATATTATTTGCATGAATATCTACTAGCGTTTTACAATAAATGACTTCACATGTTAAAAATTCCATCTACCTTCACTTCACTTTATCACAAGTAAAGAGCAATCTCTCTAATTGAAAAAAACTTAACGAACATTTCATTTCCAAGCGACGTAATTCAAATTTCAATTTCGAACGAACCGACATGACACGATGTCAACCGAAGCGGTCGTCCAATGAGAATGCATTAGCGGTTGTGCGGGGACCATTCCAATCACAACATGTAGGGTTGCAGAATAAAACCAATCGCTTAATTGAGTTTCAGAATGTTTCAATTAATAGCTGAAACTTTTAGCATAATGAGTTTTATCTGATATTGTTCGACTGTTTGAGTTGTTTTTTAATTGGGTATGATTCGCTTTCGATATGGATTATGGATTTTATGTTAATGTCGGATTATGAGATTTATTAATTAGTTTCGTGGTCGTTGTAATGTTCATATTTTATTCGTACGATGGATAAAAGTTATAATTGTTATATTTTTAAGTGTGTGTTTGAGTACCTATTGTATTTATTTATGTCAACTAACACAAAGCACAAGTACTAATAAACTTCCTACCAAAGATATAAATGTCTAGATAGACAACCAAACACGTCGAAAAAAATTGCGTCCAACTGTTGGCCGCTAAATGCATGCGCATTAAAAATCACAAAAACAGCAAAATGACATGTCGTGCATGTAAGATGTAGCTGTCACGCACATTAGCATAATAAAGTTGTCCTTTTTGTTTTAGGTCTTTTGCAGTGCGACACTCTATTTAGACATAGTACCTGGGCGACCGAGCTCTACTCTGGTGAAAATAGTGAATTCTCATGTAATAGTATGCTAATGCATGTATAGTACCTACTTATTCCATGCTGCCATGATCATTATTCTAATGTCATTATTCTCATGTTATTATTCATTATATTGTTCTAAAGTTTGGGCGACCGAGCTCTGCTCGGGTGAAAATACGGAGAAAACAAATTTTCCCAGATATGAGATTTGACTAGATCGATTTTTCGCCCCCATAAACTTTCATCGAAATCGTTAGAGCCGATTTCGAGAACGTGAGTGCAAATCTATTGACAAACAAATATTTATACAAACATTGCTCATTTAATAGTATAGGATGGGATAAAATAATCAAACTTTTCCTACCTACCTCTACCTGGTTACTAACTCAAACCACATCAGACAAACAGACTATAATAGCTTGGTGTTATGTACAATGTAACTAATTTACACCACCATGAATAACATTATCAACCACGTCCATACAAAGTACACTTCACACAAGATTGTAAAACTATCTTTCCTTTGTATAAATTCAATCTCTTTGTATTGTATAATTGCATATCACATGTGTGAGCACTGTGACCATGTTGTACATTCCATAAAGCTACCATTTACTGGGTACGTCTTTCATTGACTTGAATGTGCCCTGGCGGCTGAGAGTATGTCATGCTCACTCAAATGTCTCGCTGATGGTGGCGTATGTGTTGGATCACTAAGTTCCCTTCAAAATGGTTGAGCTAAATGGTGCTGATCCATGCGTCATGTTCGTGAACGGGCGCCGTCAGTAGGGACTGGTCATCTCTTAGCTACAACGGTTTATTTTAATTTATTTAAATTTTTGAATTGATATTATATTTTTATTACGGACGTTAACGTGCACGTCTTTCTACATTGTTCTCACATGTATAAGTTCAACACGAATGATGTAACCAATATTTTGTAACAATATTTTGATTTAAAAGAGTGTCCGTGGAGTTTCTTGCCCGTTCTTCTTCTTCTGACTGACCGAGCTGAGCTTCATTTTTCTGACTGACCGACCCCTTGACAATTCAAAAGTACCTGTAATTGGTTTATTTGAAATAAATGCTTTGAGTTTGAGTTTGACTAATTAAGAATTAATTATTGTATTGTTTATTTTAGTGAAGGTGTAAGCCAATGAATTTTCACTCTTACACTATTTACCTATGTACGGTCATAGAAAGCACTATTAAAACTCAGTCGGTTCTTCAACACTATACTTAGTAAGTAACCATTAATACTTTTAAGATTCAAGAGTTTAATATCATGGATACTGCTACACATTTAACTGATAAGGACGCAGTTTTTTTTAAACCCACCAAAGAGAGAGTGGTGTGTTGTATTTATTCCTAGGAATATCCAGCAAATTCAACTTTATCAGAAGCCATTACACACCTATAAAGATATCATCTGCCTAGCTTTTTTCCCCACTGTGTTGGGGTCGGCTTCTCAAATTGGACAAATTCACAAACATCAATCGTCCAGTTCTATACTATGAAGTTATCGGCAACTACTAGTAGTTACAGATCGATAGAAACATAAAGCTAATGTCAAGAAACTCCAAACTGAAGCAAAACAAATGCTCGAAGTCTACCGTGATATAAACTGAATAGAACGAGCTACCACAGAAGAGAAAGATAAAGAGAGTCCACTAAAATTCGTTGGTCTAGTGGTCGTTAGCGCTACCGCTGAACATGAGGTTCTAGTTTTTAAAACCCAAAAAGCAGGAGCCACTTAGTACAACATTATACTAACCAGAAAATCAGCGGGGCAATTGCGCATTTGTTTTAAAATGGCAATGGCTTTCTTATTGACAGTTCAACAACATTTTATTGCGTTTTTTACATTATTTAGCAGACGAATTTTCAAAATAAAATCTGCCTAGCTTTTTCTCAACTAATTTGGGGTCGGCTTCCAGTCTAACCGAATGCAGCCGAATATCTGTATTTCACATGGAGCGACTGCCTATCTGACCTCCACAACTCAGTTACTGGGTAGTACGATACCCCTTGGTAAGACTGGTTGTAAGACTTTCGGGCTTCTGACGACCCGTAACGACTGGCAAAGATCCACGAATGACAGCCGGGACCAATGGCTTAACATGGTTTTCTAAAAAGGTAGCGACCTTGATATGTAAAGATGGTCACCCATCTACAGACCAACCGCGGCAAGCGTAGCTTAACCTGATCGATCGACCCGTGTGGCTGTTATTACTTAGCCATAAGCCCTTAGATAGTACACAGCAGAAATAAAAATTAAAACTAAATCAAAGTAAAACTGACAAATTGTTCTGACACTACTAACTGGCCGCAACAAGCTAATTTGCAACCGCGAGCTGTTTACTATGTTTAACCACTTAATTAATCTATAGTGCAAATCTAGCAGCCACGTGCAGGTTCTGTGGTTTCACTGGTTCCGTTAGATATCAGGGTGGATACCTAGGTAGGTATCCTATCCACCCTGAGATCCAACGGAACCAGTGACATTGTGGTATTATTAAACACCTCTTTCAAGGGGAAAGCTTTCATTGTCATAAGCTTTTTGGGTATCAAAGCTGTGGGTTTCTCATTTGGCCGATGTCTGTCCTCTGATACATTTCATTTTATATAGAGTTTCGGTGACCTAGATAACAAGAATTTACAATTATTTCTGACTAGCTTCCGACCGCGGCTTCGCCCACGTGTAATGTCGATTAAAAAAAGTATCTCCATACCAAATTTCATCAAAATCGGTCCAGTCGTTTAGCTGTGAAAGCGTAACAAACAAACATACAAATAATCAATTCTTTTCTCTTTTTATAATATACTAGCTGCGCCCCGCGGTTTCACCTGTATAAGACTCGATCCCGTGGGAATATCGGAATATCGGTGGGAATATAAATATAAAAGTATTCTATGTGTTAATCCAGGTTATAAACTATCTGTGCGCCAAATTTCATCTAAATCCGTTCAGTCGTTTTTGCGTTAAAGAGTAACAAACATCCATCCATCCTCACAAACTTTCACATTTATATTATTAGTACGAAGAATAATAGGATTAGTGTAGATAGATGTGTGGGTTATAATAAGAAATATTATGATTCAGGCAAATTGTCATGAGCAGTGATAGCCTAGTGGTGTGATCGTCGGACTGCCAAGTCATAGGTCTCGAGTTCGAACCCAAGGAACCTCTGACTTTTCGGATCCATGTGCGTATTGTATAATTATCACTTGCTTCAAAAATGGCGAAGGAAAATATCGTGAGGAAACCGGCATGGCTGAGAGATATTTCTCGGAGGCATGTGAAGCCAAGTCAGAGGTGCATGGGTGGCTTTAAAACTCTGACACCAGGTTAGTCACTAACAATAGGAAAATAAGATCACTGAGGGTGTAAAATTATACTCTGGTAATGTTTTTTAAAGTCATTTTCAGTTTTTCAGTCAGCTATTATTGCTAATTTATTATAATACTATATCCGCAGCTGAACTGATTTCCACATGCAGCGCCATATCGCGCTAGTTACAAACTTCAAGTCACACTATCCAACTGAACCAACATCCATCGGCCATCCATTAGTCCTGTCTGCAAACAGAGACTATTATAAATTAATGAGTTCACACTAATTACCAACTGTGATTGTTTACAATCCAGCATGGCGGCGTGACATGCATGAAATTATTCATAGAAAGAGAAAAACGGAGCAGAATCCTGCTTGTGAAATTTTCTGATCATATTTTTAATACGTAGGTTTACTTACGACAAACTTACCTGTTTATTGTTTTTTTATTAAAGTTATGTTTCCGTTATGCTTGTATGGTGCAAGTTGAATGCAGTTTGAGTAGTGGAAATATAAATCCGCATGCAAGCTGCAGGTTGCATGCAAGACTTACACAATGGCCCACGCGACTTGCTCGTCCAGGTTCTATATCTTAACAAAATGTTTTTAGGAACGAATGAGAAAATACTGCTCCTCAGAAACAAAAAGTAATGGACAGATAGATGAACAGCAATGTTATTATTTGACGGTTTCCTTTCTTCAATTACAAGGTAGAAAATTGGGACAGAAAATAAAAAACAATGAGTTTCTTTTTAATTTTCTGTTCCAAAATTTTCTGTCCGAAGCTTCTTCATAAGGTATTAAAAGAATTCTTTTCAGCGGCATTTCATCTTGGCCGTGCTAGAACATTTTTATTTATTTTGTTATCTCGTATTTACTGTTCTTTTTATGTTTTGTTCTCCACTGTCTGCTCTGTAACTATGTCCCTTTTTATTGCATTAATGTATTTCAATTCCATTCTATTAAAATACCAGTGTTTGTAGCGGTAATGTTGCAGTTTAATACTAAGAAAATCCTTTTACTTACTGGCTGCAGACTTCAACAGCTATTAATTTGTTTATATCGAGTCTTTTTACCTCTCAAATCTTTAGCTTTAATTATGAAAATAAGAAGTTACGGCTTTAACCTTCTCACAAATACATAGGTCATTTCCAAAGGTCTTGACACCCATGTCAGATTGAAGCCACAATGCTTTGACACGACTGACATCACAACACTACCAAATTCTAAACAGCGGAAAGATACTGTCTACGTTTAAACCTCAACCTAAAACCATCAATAAATAAATAATTAATCTTGGTCAACGCCTCAAAGTCCACATAACATTTAGGGGTAATAGTCAGTTACTAGATAACCAAACACTAATATTATAACCTCGATATAACCGGGAGTCAATAACCTCAAGCTTACAAAGGTAGAAACATCATGAATTAGCCACAAAAACTAATTAGGAACCGTCTATTTGCCTCTAATGAGACTGTATTAATCGAGTTCTGGGAACACCGAGCTGGTTCTGACTAATATCTAGATACTGGGTTATTTGTGACATGAAAAAACATGATTACTTTTGTTTCAAATAATTATTTATTTATAGATTTAGGTATTCACATATGTTCGCTCATCAAGTAATTAAAATAAATAAATAAATGTGTAACAGTTTGTTTCGTCAAGCCCTGTTCACACGGCGATATTTTACGGTAAAAGTTAGAATCACACGTCAACATGCCACTGTTCATACCACGGATATCTACTCGTATTTGTTCATACGCATACGGTTAAAAACAATTGCGGTATGAAACCGGCATGAGATCCCAAAATTATACAGTAAAAACTTAAAAAAAAAAAAAAAAAACAACCGACTTCCAAAAAACACTACAAAGTGAAAAATAACTTTAATTTCGGAAGTTGGTGTTTTTCTTTGGTTTTGAATTTTTGTTTTTTGTCACCGACTTCCAAAATTAAAGTAATTTTTCACTTTGTAGTGTTTTTGGGAAGTCGGTTGTTTTTTTTTTTGTAAAAAGTTATTATTTTTCACTTTTAGGGTTCCGTACCTCAAAAGGAAAAAACGGAACCCTTATAGGATCACTCGTGTGTCTGTCTGTCTGTCTGTCTGTCTGTCCGTCTGTCACAGCCAATTTACTCCGAATCCAATGGACCGATTAAGTTGAAATTTGGTACACATGTGTATTTCTGTGACCCAAACACGAATGTGTAACGTAAATAATTTAATTTTGAATATAGGTGTCAATTTTGGGGCGCAAACAAAAAATTAAAAAAAAAAGTTTTGCTAACAGTACCGTGTGACATATCAAATGAAAGGGCTTGTTGCGAGGATCTTAAATATATTTTTTATATAATTTTAAAATAACTACTTTTAAAGATATTTAATAAATTCAATGAAAATTGACCATTCCCCCCCCCTTATCTCCGAAACTACTGGACCAAAAATTTTGAAAAAAATACATAGTATGGTTCTTTACTCATAGATTACAGGAAAACCTATAAGAAGTCTATGGTCTTAAAATAACATGGTAAATCTCTCAATATTGTGCGTAAAAACTTACATTTCGTCGCTCGGCATCCAAAAGGCCCATCTCTCTAGCTACTATAATATCAAAATATCAAAAGTGTTTGATCGTCTGCTTAATACACAAATAAATAAAACTGTAAATGTTCATGACAACCAATTCGGGTTTCGGCGTGGTTTGTCAACAGAAAGTGCAGTGTTGTGCCTTAAGCATACTATCACATACTTACTATACACAGCGTGGGACGCCGATTTATGCTAGGTTCATCGATTTATTCAAGGTTTCTGATCTGGTTGCTTATGACGTATTGTGGAGAAAGATGGAGAAGGATAGGTTACCAACGGAGCAAACATCTTTAAATAGTGGTATGGTAACCAGATCAATTGTACGATGGGCTGGAACTTTTTCCAAGCCATACAGGTTGGAATGCGGGGTGAGGCAGAATTGGCGAGCTCAGCAGCACCAGAGTGGGTTGCTATATAGATGGTATTTGTGTAAATAATATTAGCTATGCAGATGTAATGGTGCTTCTGAGCGCGTCAATCTGTGGTCTCAGAAAGTAATTGGTCGCCAAATGTGAGCAGTATGCCAAAACACATGGTTTGATGTATAACTCCAATAGGTCGGAGATCATGGTCGTTGAGGCTGGGGGCAGACCGGGTTATGTACCACCTGTATTACTCAATGGGACTCCACTACAAAGAGTATTTACGTTTAAATATCTTGGTCATATATTGACCCCTGACCTCAATGACGGACTCGATATTGTGCGGGAGCGAAGGGCGTTGTCGGTAAGGGCAAACGTGCTGGCTAGCAGGTTTGCACGCTGCTCACTTAAAAAGCCAAAATTACTCTGTTTCGAGCTTATTGTACAACGTTTTACACGTGCAGCCTATGGGCTAGATATACCCAAAGGTCATGCAACGCCCTCCGTGTTCAATACAACAACGCTTTCAGGGTATTGGTGGGGCTGCCCCGTTTTTGTAGCGCATCGGGAATATTCGCGGACGCACATATTAATTGCTTTTACGTAACGATGCGAATGAGGTGTGCATCCCTGGTACGCAGAGTACGGGCCAGCTCCAACAATATCGCTAGCAGTCTGGATTGCATGTACATCAATCACTGCAGTGCCATCTCCCATGAGGTGAAATAAATTTAAACTAGATTACGTGGGGCACTCAGAAAGTTTTGTGATACTGGAAAAAAATATACTACAGGTTATAATTTTTTTTATTATATCTTTTGAAAGAACTCTCCATTGGTGTCTATACACAGTTTTATACGTCTAAACAAATTTTCATAACACATTTTCCAGTCCGCATCAGACACCTCTCCAATCTCCTTCTCCAATGCACCCAGTGCATCTTCAGGTGATGAAAACTGTTTTCCTTTGAGTTGATTTTTATTTTGAGGAACAAGAAAAAGTCGCACGGAGCCAAATCGGGACTGTAAGGAGGATGACCTATAAATTTGACTGGTGTGCTGTCCAGAAAGTCCCTTATTTTGAGCGCCGTGTGAGCCAGCGCGTTGTCGTGGTGAAGCAGTAGCCCACGGTGGCCAGTGTTCGGTCGCTTGCTGCTTGCAGTAGTAAAAACTTCTGGAAAACATTAATTGGTAACATACCATTCAGCATTGATGCTTCTTTGATCTCGTCAGGGTACTGACACCAGATAACCTGGTAGAAAAAAAAAAAAACTTGCGGTCAACATTTTGCCTGCACTTCTGGCTCGCTTCACTTTGGTAGGCGTTGGTTCATTTTGGTTCAACAGCCACACGGTCGACTGACGCTTCATTTCTGGATCATATAAAAAAATCCAAGATTCATCATCCGTAATGATATCTTAAACGCGCCGAGACGAGCCTGCTACCAATTTTGCTATCATGTCTCGGCACCATTCTACCCGAACCTCCTTCTGACCCTGCGTTAGATTTTACGGTACCAGCGTGAAACTATCTTTCATAACCGAAGATGCCTGTGTAGAATTTCATGCACACTTCCCGATCCAATTTGCAGTATACATCTATATATCTTGACATTTTAAACTTTGCTTTTTTTGTGTTTTTTCAAAAACTAATTATAGTTTTTTTTTTATTGGATGCTGTAGAATGTTACTAGACCATGGTCTGAACAACGTTTGTTCTAGCAAAACTGTGATTCAAATTTCACGGTGTATGCTGAACCTCTTCATATGTAATTCGCCTATTCTCTTGAATTAAATTTTTCACAGCCAGCACTTTTTGTTATGTAACAACCGTCATAGGGCGGCCACTTCTTTCTTTGTCTGCCAAAATTACTAGACCACCCATAAATTCGTTGAACCAGCGAAAAACAGTCGCTTTAGAAGGGCTTTTTTTCTATGAACACAATTCGAAGTCTTTCAAACGATTCTTCTGGTTTTAGTCGACATTTGAAATCGTACAAAATCATCGCGCGAAAATGTTCTCGTTATAAATCCAGTTTTCAGTAAGACAGAGTATTTTGATTTTGTTCGTAAAAAAATGTGGAGGGAATTTCGAATTTGGAATGTTATGTTTTTTTGTAATAAGTAGTCATCGTTTTAATTGACATCAAAACCAGCCAGTATTCTATAGACAAAAACTGTTAGTCGCAAAACTTTCTAAGTGACCTCGTAAAATAAGTTAACATAGTTCATAAGTTTACTAACGCAATGAGTCCTTGTTACTTGAATAAAGAAAAATATCTGGATGATATTTTTTTTTTGAACGACGTTTTCTAAAAATGAAACCTAGCTAGATCGATTTATCGCTCCTGAAACCCCCCTGCATACTAAATTTAATAAAAATTCTTGGAGCCGTTTCCGAGATTCAGATTACATATACATAGGTATATACAAGAATTGCTGGTTTAAAGGTATTAGATTTAGATTAGATTAGATTAGTAAGATTATTATTATATTAATACCGCCAATGTGAAATTTTTTACGAAAATCAGATTTGTTTTATTTCATTCTACACGTTCAAATAAGTGATCCTGCAATTAAAACAAAAACGTAAAAAATGTCACATTCGCGGTATTATATGCCGAGCGACGATTTGCAGTTGGAATGTATGGGAAAACATGTTTTTCAACTACAATGTTAAGTTTGTTCTTGGGATAAATAAATTCATCTCAACTACGGAACCCTTCATTGTGCGTAGTCCGACACGCACTTGGCCGGTTTTTTAGTTGTGGTACCTACCCCATACAAATTCGAAAACCACTACCTCTATGTAAATAACAGTGACAGGAACTTATCATAATTATCATCCACATACTAAGTGGGAAAAAGTACGTATTATTGAAGCTAACTCAAAAACTATCAAAGCAAAGTTAATAAAATTTATATGGGACCACCTCGAGAGCATACCCTTTCGAACAAAAAAAGAATTTTCAAAGTCGGTCCACAATTGACGGAGAAATCGGTGGACATACAAAAAAAAAAAAGAAAAAAAAATACAAACTTACGCGACGAACATAATTATAACCTCCTCCAATGTCGTACATCGCTGTGTTCTTATGGTACCTAACGGTTTTCCGTACATCTATTTGACGATTCAAAAATCAAACATTTTTTAATTCAGGCAATTCCAAAATTACCTTACATAATTATGTATAACATGAATAGATAGGTAACCATAATGACAAAATAGAGCCTCGCCAAAGTCTCTATTAGAAACGTACTCTATATTATTCACATAATAGAAAGCGGCAATTGAATGCGACACCAATTGAATTGAGACATGTAAATAACATTGAAGAGCTTGCTCGAGGTTTAAATACATTCACTTGTGTACAAATCTATTTACTTGACGGAATGGGAGCCACCATTATTGTACCACTCGAGGTAATATCCGTTGCTAAGTAAATAAATACAGGCTACTAGTTTTTGCTTGCGACTTCGCTCGCGTGAATTTTAGAATTATCTGTACGAACTTACATCCGATATGTTTGTCTTTTTTTCCCAATATGTTGGGGTCAGCTTCCAATTTTTAACCAGATGCAACTGAATACCAGTATTTTACATGGAGCGACTGCCTATCTGACCTCCACAACCCGGTAACTAGGTAATACGAAACCCCTTGGTAAGACTGGTTGTCAGAGTTTCGAGTATCTGAGGACCCGTAATGACTGCTAAAGATCCACGAATGACAGCCGGGAACAATAGCTTAACGTGCTTTCCGAGGAACGGAGGAGTCTCGTCATGTATAAAATGGTCACCCATCCACAGACCAACCCCGGCAAGTATACCTTAACCTGATGGATCGACCTGTGCGGCTGTTATTACTTAGCCACGAGCTTCTCACAAGAGTTGACAAGAATTCATTTTAATTGTCTTCAATGTTTGTTCCATAATATTATATCAATGTGTACAAAACATAATTCCACAAGGGTACACACATTGGTACAGTAATATGGAACACGAACTGTAGCTACAACTACCAAAAATGTCAAGCATCTAACTCCATTGTTTTATAGGCTGTGCGTCGATAATCATATCAGTCAGTAGGTATGTCATTAAGATTTTGTGATAAGAGGCTCTACCGAAATCACAATTAAAAGTACCTGAGTGGTTGCAGAAATAAAGTACAACCACAACAGTACCACACAACTTAGATGTACCATAAGTTTTATTTATAAAATTTGCATTAAATTTTACGAATATATTTGGTTATATATATGACTTTACAAGTTATTGCGTTTGCGTAAATATCAGTTTCACGTAAACCAGTAATTTTGGAGGAGCATTCAGTTCGGATGGTGATCGGTTTTACGAATTTTGCCGATGCTACATCTGAGTTGTGTCGTACTGTACCTATATATATTTCTACTGCAAATCATAAATGCCTTCTCCTTTAGAACAAAATCATTTCGATTTACAAAATTAACATCTCACATTCACATAATCTGTTCAAATATAGACGACACCAAACCACGTACAAATTGACTAAATCACAAGTCTCACTATATTTACCAAGGTAATAATGGAGCTCAGTCGCCTAGGCACTATAAACTTGACGGTAACATAAACTTTATGATCCGGGTAATAAGGATGAAGATAGCGTGTCTAATAAATATGACACTAAAGATTCTTAAGAGTGAAAACCGCTATTTTATTAGAGGGAGCTGTTTGTTTTAATTTGAGTGAATGAGTTGCGTACTGACACTGTAATGGAAGGAAAACAAATTGTATTGGGTGCTTGTCTTTCATTAAAATATTATGAAATATTATGATTCCACTTTACACAGAGTTTCTTGTAGGTACTAAGTACTACTATTATTTTGTATCGAATAACACTGTTTTCCTCAATAACGGAACTAATTGCGTTTATAAACAACATCAAAGAGGCAGGTTTCATGTTTACTTACGTATCATGCATAATTTTCTCAAACTCTTAGAATTACCAACCCTTCATGTTTTAATAGTGAATATAATAGAATAAAATAATCGCTATAATGTATGTATACAGATTAGGCAAAAATCCCTTTATGATATCTCTAAAAGTCTCTACCGTCTGAAATCTCAAAAAATACATAGAACCGACAGACCATACTCTCAACTCAGTGAAAGCAGGCGGAATCCTACTTAAAATTTCAATTGCTCAATACCTTCTATGTCATAAATAAATGAACTGCCCGCTTACTAATGACTTGCAAACTAAATTGTAAAGGAAAACAACTAGCTATAAGCCTGGAAAACTCAATTCAATCTTGTGCTGCCTTTGTGAGACGTTGTTTTGTCAAACTTCCTCATACAATGACCACCGTATTTCATCAATCCTTCGTACAATTTAAATGGTGTATTAAAGCTCTGACAAAGATTCTGAATTCAGTATAACTGGATGTGACTTGACTTGAATAAATTTTCTCTTTAAATCAACTTCAAACCGTAGGAGAGGGTGGTTCGAGAGAATGATATAGGTCATCTGATTGTAAGAATAAAAATAGTTTAAATTCAAATTTTAAAGTGGTGTTTTTTTGAAATACTTACTAGCTTACACACTATGTAGGTAAGTATATTTAATTTTAGGTATCGATCCTGATAATAAATAATCTGTGCATTGTTGGGAATACCTGACTCATCATCATCATTTCAAGCGAATGACATCCACTGCTAGACATCTGACGTCCACCAGCAAATACCACTTATGTTTGGTCATTCTTCGGACTATGGGGATACTTTAGTTCTCCTGCGGAAAATATCAGTCAAGTTTTTTTTTAAGTGAAAACTTCTTTAGGCGCGTTGGGCATTTTTGAGATGGGAAAAAACAATTGAACTCGCGACACCGTTACCGACACCTCATTTTTGTAAACGCGATTGTGCTCTTTATTTATATTTTTTTACGGACCAATGTTCTATACAAGTATTTTTCTTTCACCAAGACGATGTTGTTCAAGTTTTCACTTCTGTCGGCACTCCCGGAGTGCCACTGTTTTTTTTTATGTAGTCTTGAACAAATCCAACAGGAATGAAAGGTATAATTTAAAAGTTTGGTAAATAAAATAGTCTGAAAATCAGGCGATTCAATCTCAGTATGCTCGCCAATTTCTCTTTTAAACCGTCCATTATTACGTAGCGTAATGTATGAAAGCAAATTAAATCTATTATGCCTGGCTATGCCGCAATTTTGAGCGGCCGGTGCTGTAAAAATTAAAACGGTTATAAAATCATTTGAGTGAACTGTTTTAATTATTGCAGTTCCAATTGCTTTTTGTTTTTATGTATTTTTTTAAGTGCTGGTACGTGTTTGTCACGAAAACGAGTTTGTACTGTATTTTATGACTATAGTTTTAGAACTCTTAATCGCTAGTAAGGTATACATGTGTGCTATTTACCGTATGTGATTCCGTTACGAAATCGTCTGGTAGTAAAAGATAG
The DNA here is from genome assembly GCA_949152395.1 of Agrochola litura. Lineage (NCBI taxonomy): Eukaryota > Metazoa > Arthropoda > Insecta > Lepidoptera > Noctuidae > Agrochola > Agrochola litura. Next base: position 23,312,347 of record OX424503.1, on the reverse strand, counting down.
AATGGTGATGGTGATTAGTGTCATGATGGCTATTTTACGGACATCAACTTCATTTTTGGAGATCTGCCGTTAGCATTCTTTGGAAGCATTATACTGTGACTCCAAAAAGTCTACTAAGCCTGGTGATTATTACCATTGAAATTATCATTATAGTTATCTCTAAAAGGTCTAAAAAGTTCAAAGCTTGGTTCTCATGACCTTCTTCTGTAACTACTTCCAAACAAAAAAATTCTCAGCATCAGTGCCCCACAGTTCTACAAATTAACCATTTATTCTCACAAATACGCCCGTCCATAACAAAAAGGTTCGTTCTGGAACGTTCCACAAGTTTTTGCTTTGTTTTTGGAAAGCGTTCTCGTGTTCTTCACAATTAATGAATAGTTCGGAAAGTTTTCTTCTCGCTGTTTTATCTGTTTTGGTTTTTATTATTTGGTGCTGTTTTTCTGATTCAGATTCTAAAGTACTTAAGACTCTGTAATACCTCTGCTTAAATTCACTAGTTTTCGCGCTCGAACGATGCTGCTCGCGGACTGAGTGAGAGCAAGCCTGAGCGATGGGGAGAAGGCTTAAGGCGCCGAGTAATAATAGTTTTGGTAATTTCTTTTTACGGCGAAAATAATGGTAATTAAAATAAAATAAACATAGTATCTGCTTTAAGGTTAGTTCAATTATTATGCAAAGTTTAATGATCTAATTTGAAGTATTTTTTAATACCAGCGGTTTAATGTTCGGTTTGGTACCTCCAAACTTAATAAAGCGTAACATTTTTCTCAAAAGATAATTTTATGGAATCGTGTTTTTGTCGAACATTAAACAGTACTTAACATTAATCCTCAACTTCACTATATATTTATTTCATAGTTAATGCTGTAGTATTTTCGATATAACAGAGGATGATGCTAAGCAATTAGAGGTATTATAGACTCTTAAACGATGTTAACCTTAAATAGTCATGCGGAGGGCTCTCTAGTGAAAGTGAACTGCATTTTTCACGGTCAGTATATGGATGGAGTGACTTTGGACATGGACCTGTGGCTATTCAGCGAAAGATTACCTAAGCTTCTATTAACTCTTTTCTAACTAAACAATCAAAACGTTGCACAATGCACATTGCATTCGGGCTTGAGACTTCTTGATGGGTATCCACGCTTGAGATCAAAGACACAAATCTGGTTGTGTATTCTCGAAAGCAAGTGCGGTCACTTATCTCAGTTCTATACAATAGCAACAAGTACTTGCTAAGTAAGTTAGTATTGTTCGTGGATTTACTTTCACGGGTCTGACGTCACGTGCATTGGTTTGTCTGGAGTGGAGCTCTTGTACGTATAGTGCATTTTGAAGTAGATTGTGGTGTAGGTAAACAATGGTTGTCGAAATGTTTTCAAAGTGATTATTTGTGTTTTGCTTTCGGAATGGGACTTTGCAATAATAACTAAGGGCACTTTATTTTCTTTTTAAGTGGCACTTTTCAGACGTTACCTATAATTACCTGTCGTCTTCTTTAAAAGCCGCATCTTTACCCTTTAGGTACCACTACATAAAAAGGTCTCTCCATTATTTTCACTTAAAGCCGGAGTCTTACTCATCTATCTATTATAAAATTATATCAAAAGTATTTCAAACGGAAACCTCATAATTTTCGACCGAAAGTAGGAGATTTTTTTTATAAGTTTTTATCGTAAATGCATGCAGAAAGTGTATACGTGTATTTCGTTGAAAATATTTTACAATTTCAATTCAATCTCTTCATGAAAATCGCTTTTAAAGGCCAGGTATTAAATCTAATTTTACGTGTGCCTACATAAAAGTTTTGTCGCCACCTCTTTGTAGAATCCTTTTGTTTGTTTTCACGACACCTACAGCTTCTATACACCATCATCCAACAATGTTTAACAAAGTCCTTTGTTATAAATATCCATTGTAAAACATTCAAAGTAAATATCTGAAATAGAAATGTAGGTGTGCTTCAAGCGTCTGTATATTGTAATATAACATGATATACCGTCACGCCTGTATTCTCCGGAGAGGATTTAAGAGTTTGGCAAAGGTGAACTTATAATAGTCACATTTCGCAATTTCTGTACATTAAATTCTTTCATTTTTCAATTTGTTTGAAAAATAAGCAGCTTACGTGTATAGACATATGACCTTTTGTTCCGGAGCAACTCTTGTTTGATAAAATATACATGTTGGTTTAATTCTAGCTCCACTGGAATTTGCACACAGATTATGTTTTTGTTTACTTTTGAAATTATTCAGGTGTGAACTACGTTAGAAATTAATTGAGGAAAGGTTACGGTAATTTAATTTTAGATTTATGAAAGGGTAATTATTTATCTATTCATTGGTGTAAATTCTCGTTATTTGAGTATGAATGGAAATTGTATTTTCAATATTCTGTCTTGATACGCTTCCTGAAAACCTTGTCTTCCTTTTTTAGTTTGCTCCGAGTATTTAGTGCTCACTGAAACGGGCAGCCTATCTTTCTTAACTTGAAAACTACTTAATGTTTAAGATTATGTCCGAGTGAGGACAATCACCTTGGGAAGTTATTTCTGCCAACAAAATGCTTTTGAATTGTTCTGTTGCTGGTTAAATGACTTACACAGGTTTAAGGATTTTACTGTAAGATCGGCAATATATCCAAAATCTATAGATATGTTATATAGCTAGACTTCCTCGTGTCGAACATTTTGTGTATTTTTTCTGTAACAGTACTTAATAAAAATATTTGCAGCTGCCCACACTTTCAATAGATCCCAATCAGTAACTCACCCGTAATTATAATAATATGAGCATTGCATATTAATATCCCATGCCTATAGGCGTTCAGTAGAATTGATTACTATGTTACTACGGATCAAACTGTCAATATTATTGTTTACGGTTATTATTGTTTCCAGTTCCGGATACGAATTATGCGAAAACTTTCGACTATGGGAAGATATTTGTGTACCCATTATTTTGTCTTTAAGACCAATATGGAATATTAATTATAGTCCCGAATAATATTCCTTGTTTGTATGTATTCCCTAATAGATTTGTATCTCTCGGGAGTTATCAGTCATATGCCTAGCCTTTTCCCAACTATGTTGGGTTCGGCTTCCAGTCTAACCGGATGCAGCTGAATACCAGTATTTTACATGGAGCGACTGCCTATCTGACCTCCACAACCTAGTTTTGGGCTTCTAACTACCCGTAACGACTATCAAAGATCTACAAATGACAGCTGGGTCTAACAGCTTAACGTGCTTTCCAAAGCACGCAGGGGTCTTGGTATATAAAGATGGCCACCTTTCCACGGACCAACCGCGGCAAGCGTAGCTTAGTCCGGCTGTTATTACTTAGCCACGAGCCCCTCTCACTATAAACTCATTATATTTAAGTGACTGTAAAATTATAATAATATCTTTAATAGTTCTAGTGTCATGTGCTTTGTGAAGTACCTCGTCGTATTTCTGACGCCAAACAGTGTTGCTCTGTTCAGATTTCGAGAGTATAGTGACCGGTGTAAGTATAGAAATACGGAGCATATCAGATTATGACCACGATGGAATGTACATGAATGGTAATGACATTGTGAAGGTCGCAGGAACTCACTGGATGCGAGAAGCACAGAACCGGTCGAAGTGGCGGTGCTTGGGGAAGGCCTCTGTCAGCAGTGGACGTCTTTGGGTTGAAATTATGATGGTGATGGTAATCCGCATGCGATGCCTTTGGTTCTGTAGTTTTTCATAGGCGGTGGTGATAACTTACCAGTCATATGCTTGTTTACCTACTAACAGTAACAACCGTTTGTTGTTAACAGAACAATTTTTATACTCACTCACTGGTTTATGCAATACAACCCAATAATACCCCAATCTTTTACGCTAAAACGGCCGAACGGATTTGGATAAAATTTGGCACATGGTTAGGAAATAGGATATTTTTTATCCCGGGTGTACGTTCAAATTCAAATTCTTTATTGCGAACTAAGTGTACAGAATTTTGAAGATGTTAACAAAAGGTAGGTTTTTAGAATTTAGTTGCCTGTTAAGGCATTGCAATTTAATGGTTATAAAAATTCAATAAAAAAAAATACACAATATTCCAGTTTTACATTTTATATTACCTATATTATATTAATTATCATTATTCATACATTTTATATTATATCATACTATTCTTAAATTTTACATCACATTATCGTTTTAATAATAATAAATAATGATTTTTCTTCAAGGAATTCATTTACAGAGTAATATGCCACCATTTCCCAAACTGTAATCCCTCACTTTTGGACCTTCTTATTCCTCTCCGCAACATGTCAGCAAGCATGGTCAATGCCCAGCTGACATGTTTTCTTACCATGACCTACTATTCCTGTCTTACAAAATCCGTCCACCTAAGGCAAAACCTAAAATTCTCCTGCAGCGCAACTTTAGTGGCATGAATTCGGATGATCTCCGAAGAGATACCAACAGCATAGACTGGTCTCCTTTGGTCTGTGTTGAGTCGATTGACGATAAAGTCAACCTGCTGACGGACAACCTAGTGAAGCTGTACGATGTCCACGCTCCCATTCATGCTATAAAAATTAAACATCTTTCGGGACCGTGGATTACAGACGATATAAGAAGTATTATGTACAGGAAGGCTGTAACCAAAACTAAATTTAAGTGTCGGCCCTCGCCATCAAATCGGGAGATCCTTGTGGATGCTCGCTATCGCTGCAATAAGGTGTATAGAGATGCCCAACGCCGCCATATCCACACCTCAGTTGAAAACGGAGATCCAGCTAAAGTCTGAAAATTTCTTAAATCCTTGGGAGTTGGAAAATTGCGCCAAGAATCGATTCCTAAAAACTTAAATATTGATTTACTGAATCAACACTTCTCATCTTCGACCCACTGTAATGGGACCATGAGGGCAGCTACAATAAACTATCTTTCGAACCTTCCAACTCCGGACCATCCCCCATTTATTTTTAGTCAATTCTCTGATTGTGATGTTAAGAAGAGCGTGGTTTCAGTCACATCTATCGCAGTTGGTAGTGATTGCGTAAGTTGGAAAATGATACTCCCTGTCCTTGACGAAATCCTTCCCATCTTATGCTATATCCTAAATTATTCTTTATCCTATGGTGTTTTTCCATCGATGTGGAAAGAGGCAAAAATCACTCCTCTACCCAAAAAATCTAATCCTACTTCCTTTTCCGAATACCGTCCTATCTCTATCTTGCCTTTTCTCTCCAAAGTCCTAGAACGCCTTGTCCACAATCAGCTTAGTACTTTTCTTTGTAAAAATAGTCTGCTGAATCCTTTTCAATCCGGTTTTCGTCCTGGTCACAGCACTACTACAGCCCTAGTTAACGTCACTGATGACATACGGTTAGGCATGGAAGGAGGAAATCTGACAGTTCTTTGCTTACTGCATTTCAGTAACGCATTTAATACTGTCGATTTCGATATCCTGCTTAGCATACTTCGCTCGCTTAACATATCTCCAACGGCGGTTGACTGGTTTCGTAGTTACCTGTATGGCCGCCGGCAACGTATATGCATAGAAGAGTCTTGTTCTTCTTGGTGTTTTACTTCTGCCGGTGTACCTCAGGGTGGCGTTTTATCTCCTTTACTCTTCGCAATTTTTATAAATTCTATTTCCAAAAAACTTCTTTCTTCCTACCACCTTTATGCACATGATTTGCAAATATATAAACAAGCTGCCCATTCGGATTTGGCTGATGCAATTAATATCGTAAACAAGGATTTGGGTTCAATTTGCGAGTGGAGTGAGGCACATGGGTTGCAGGTTAATCCATCGAAGACTCAGGTCATTGTTATTGGCAGCTCAAGGATGACCCCCAAGATAGCTTGGTCGTAGCTTCCCCAAGTTCAATTTAACGGAACTGCTATTCCAGTCAGCGAAAAGGTTAAGAATCTTGGGGTTTGGATTGACAAACATCTTTCTTGGGGTCCCCACCTACAGGACGTAAGTCGCAAAATTTTTGCATCTGGTAAGTCCTTGAGAAGACTGCGGAACTTTCTTCCGACTGCCACTAAAACTGCGCTTGCACAATACCTTTTACTTCCCATCCGTGACTACGCTGATGTCAGTTATCTTGATCTCACTGAGGCACAACTAGATAAGCTTGAGCGACTTCAAAACTTTTGCATAAGATTTATATTTGGCCTGCGCAAATATGATCACATTTCTGAATTTCGTACAAAGCTCAAGTGGCTTCCCATACGTCTTCGCCGGAATTCTCATATCTTATTTCAGCTCTACAGTATTCTGTTCAATCCTACAACCCCCTCTTATCTTAAAGAACGTTTCAAGTTCCTTCATGACACACATAATAGATATCTGAGGTCATCGGAAAATTTGAGTCTTGAGATGCCGATGCATTCCACCGGCTTTTATGACAAATCTTTTACAGTTCAAGCAGTACGGTTATGGAATACCTTGCCCGTGTCGATAAGGCGTGCTCAATCTTTGTGCACTTTTAAAATTCCGGTAAAAAAACACTGCTTGCTCTTGTTTCATGTTTATAATTTTATGTATATCTGTTATTTATCTAATATGTCTATGTATATATTTAAATAGGTAATTATATGCTTTATGTATCCGTGTATCTGTTGTATATTTAAATGGTACACCACTGACTACCTGCAGTATTGTCTCTCCTTTTCCATTTAAATCCTTCCAAAGGTTGTCTGTAAAAGATCGCTTTTAGCGATAAGACCACCCATTGTGTCACGTAATGTAAAATTTCTAAATTAATGTTTGTAATTTTTTTTTGGTGTACATAATGAAGAATATTCTATTCTATTCTATATGCCGTATCCCGTGGGATAACTTCCGACCTCCAACTAGGCGAAGCCGCGGGCAAAACCTAGTTCACTATATAATTAGATATATGATCGCTTTATCACTTGACAGTTAAATACTGTAATTAACATTCTCATCTTCCGGTAACGTCTTGATACGTCTCAAGACGATATCAGATTTCACAAACGAATTCTATTAGGTAGTAATAATCGCTGCTAGTTTAATAGCGTTTTAAACGATTTTCATTAGAGAGTTATCCCGTTCAATTCAATTCAATTCAAAATATTTTATTTCACATAAACCTACATGGGCACTTATGAAACGTCAGAAACTAGGTGCACGGTTCCAATTGGTCGTTTCCTATGGAGAAGAGCCGGCAAGAAACTCCACGGTTAATTGGCTTTTACAATACTTTCAAATAACAGTGTTACTAGGTATGGGAGGACAGTGTAGGTCTTTCAATAAGTACTAATTACTTAACAAAATAGAAAATGGTCTACAATTCACTAAACCTGCAGCGCTCTCACATTCACAAAACAGAAAAGAATCTATACAAAAAATAAATAAATTAATAAAAGTAAAAACCTATTTTAATAAGACGCAATTATATGATTGCTATTACAGTTGTAATCAATCTGAATAATTATCATGTCCACAAAAGTCACAAACAAAGAGTTGAAATGAAATGAAATTTTATTATTTATTGAGTACTTAGTATAATAATAATCTCGTGTAATGCTCGTGGCTAAATACTAACAGCCGCTCGGGTCGATCTGTCAGGTTAAGCTACGCGTGCCGGGGTTGGTCCGTGGATGGGTGACCATTTCTACATACCGAGACTCCTCCGTGCCTCGGAAAGTACGTTAAGCCGTTGGTCCCGGCTGTCATTCGTGGATCTTTGACAGTCGGTACGGGTCGTCAGAAGCTCGAAAGTCTGACAACCAGTCTTACCAAGGGGTATCGTATTACCCAGTTACTGGGTTGTGGAGGTCAGATAGGCAGTGGCTCCATGTAAAATACTGGTATTCGGCTGCATCCGGTTAGACTGGAAGCCGACCCCAATATAGTTGGGAAAAAGCTAGGCAGATTGATTTTAGTATAATAATGATAGTGCTTGTAATTTTAAATTTCTTTCATTTTAAAGGATGTCTGTCCAGAGATAAATACAAATATACTCTGAGTATAGTAAGATACAGTCAGATTTTTATTTCATTAATAAGTAATAGCCATTGTTTTCAAATAATCTGATGTTATGAGTAATATCTAGACTTAAAAATAAGACCTTGATCCTAGAGTTACTTTCTGGGTTATAAGTCTGTCTATTAAGTTGTATGAAAAACTCCTAACTTAGAATCAATTTACGAAATAACTTTTATGACTATGTAATGTAATTTCTATTTTATTACTATACGGAATTTAAAAGGCTTTTAAAATAATTGCGTCAAATTATACTAAACAATCCTCTTTAGTTCTCTGTATTAATGTCATGGAAACAAGGAGGGGATATCCCTGTTGTCTCGCGATGTCCCTGAGGAGATCACGAAACGGACTATTTTCTCTATTTATTTACCATCTTCATCTAATTCCTTTTTGGCCTCGAACGAGGTATTTGATATTTAATTTGATTAAACATGCGGGTAAATTGTAAAAAGTACTTGCAATTTATTAGGTAAAGGTTGATTGATTGATCTGAGAATTCGACTATTATTCCCAAGGTATGTTTTTTAATGTTTAGAACACGTGGAAATAATATGTAGACGGCTACAAGGATATTTTGATGGGAAGATTGATAAAGGTGTGGAAAGGAGAGTAAATGCGGGCAATAAAGTGAATGGTGCTATACATGCGATTGTGACCAACCAGTTGATGTTCAAAAAGGCTCGACTGGCTGTTCACAATGGTGTGCTGGTGCCCATGCTTATGTGTGGAATTGAATGTTGGGTGTGGCAAAAGAAGCATGAAAGTAGAATAAATGCTGTGGAAATGCGTTTCTTGCGAAGCATGTGTGGTCTGACTATGAATGATAGGCTGAGGAATGATGTGATAAGACAGTGGTGTGATTTAAAAGAAAATGTAGTGACAAAAATTTAAAAGGGTATGCTGAGATGGTTTGGGAATGTTGAGAGGATGAATGAAAGGTGCGACTAATAAAATATATTTACAAGGCAGATGTGACAGGAAACGCCGCGAAGGGATGCCCTAGGAGGACATAATATACTGACATTATTAGTGATGTTCTTCAGAAAGGCCAGGTGCGTAGTACTCGCAACCGGCGTGCGTGTATGACCAGATGTATAAACGTAAACGTGGTAAAAGGAGTATATAAGGATCGTAGCAGGTGGCGTTATGTTGTTTCTGCCTACCCCCATGGGAAGAAGGCGTGAGTTTATGTATGTATGTTTTCGATCTATATAACAATCTTTCTTCTTTTGATTTCATTCTTGTGTTTATTTATTTCATCATTCCTTTATAAACGTTTCAGGCACCTATCGGAAAAATATACATGTATATATTATAAAATACCTACCTTCTTCTCGATCAAAACATTACAAATTACGAATCGTAACATTTCGCCACATTTCGGCAATCTTCGAGGTCCTTTTGATCAGAATTTCTCAAGGGAAATAATTAATTTTGTACATTAAAACGGGAAATTAATGCGGTGGCGTCTCTGATATTTACGGTCTGATCAAGTCTTTAACAGATATTCAAGGGTTGAAGGTGAGGCATTAAAATATGAGTACAATTTACAGAAAATCAATTTATTTTAAAGACTATTATTACAGACATGACACATCTGTCATGTCTGTCATAATAAATTGATAAAATTGATTTGCAATTGATTTAATTATCTTTTCTTGTTGATCATCATGATAGAATTGAAATTGGAATGAATATTTGAGCCACGGAAACAGCAAAGCACGATTGTGGTAGACCTCACAACCTTTAGCAGAGATCAAATTGCACAGATGTTAGGTACAGTGTGTAAGACAAGAGTGTTACCGGCATCATTTAAATTTTTACTATTATATCGAAAGCATCGGAGCAGTGGTGGGCCAGTGGTAACAGCCGCGACTTACAAATTGTAGGTCATAGCTGACAGGCGCTTTACTTTATGTAAATTATTTCATCACCACTGCTCTTAAAACGGTGAAGGAAAACATCGTGTGGAAACTGGCAACCCGTACTGGACCCGCGTGGTGGATTACGGCTTACTTCCTCTCATCAAGAGGAGGCCTGTGTCCCAGCAGTGAGGATATTACCTATATGCTGATGATATAGACAAATAAATAATTGTGGCAGGGACTCATTGCCTAGCATGCATCGTGATAGAGTCAGTGTTCGTACAGTAAGTTTTCAGAAAATGCACTTCTCCCGCCATGAGCGGCGCACCACGAGCAGGTGTTCCTGTAATCGTATATAAAAGAACCTAAAATGTCGCGTGATCAACCTGCAAAGTAAAAGACAAGAAATTAAGTAGGATTAAGTAAAATTGAAACCACGGTTATACATTCGTTATGGTCAAGAACTATTGATGGAAAAGGGTCCTAATAAAAAAGGGTCCAAAAACCCGCCGAACATATACATATATTACCTATAATTAATAAGGACGTCACTTAACCGCGACATCGCCAAAAAGTAGTGGAAAAGTGCCTCTTAGATAGCAGACGATAACAGACAATGGAAGAGTCTGGACATCGTTTTGATAATAAAGCATTTAAGTGCAAACCCTGAATCATTGTTATTATCATTTTCAAAAGCCTTAAAGTATTTTTAAGCTATAGCTTTGAGCGCGGCGACCGAATCAAGAAATTCCGTAACGTAACGAAAATAACGTAGCGAAAATAAAACCTAACACCCCCCACTCCGCCTACCATGTAATGACGGTTACCATAACAACGTGATGTTGTCATGGGAAAATAATTTTTGTTTTATGTCATCACGTCATCATCCCAAGTGTAGCGTTGACAAATAGGAAGTATGGAGGTTACAAATGCTATGCAATAGCTTTACCGTGGCAGTCCCCGAGTGCCACACGTAATTTTTTTTAAATTAATTTTGTCGTACATAATGTATATTGACTGATCGCTTAAACACAAATCCATGCAGTTTAAAAATCATAGGAGTTCCTCCATTTTGTCAAAAATCAAAATCAAAATCATAATATTTTATTTCACATAAACCTACAAGGGCAATTATGAAACGTCAGAAGCTAGGTGCACGGTTCCAATTGGGCACTTCCTATGGAGAAGAGCCGGCAAAAAACTCCACGGTTACTCTTTTCAAAATAAATTGTTTCTACAATGTTTTCAAATTACAGTGTTAATAGGTATGGGAGGACAGTGTAGGCCCAACAACAAGTACCAGGTACTTAGTAAAATAAAAAATGGTACACAAGTTTACAGCCTACAATGTTCTCACATTCACAAAATCTAAAAGAAAAGAATCTATATAAAAGATAAACAAAATAATAAAAAATAAGAACCTATTTAAACCAAATGACATGATTTCCACTACAGCTGTAACAAATTTAATTTGGTAAAAAAAAATATATATAAAATTGTAGATGTATAATGTCAAATACTGAAAAGATTATGTCAATGAAGTATGTAAAAAAAAGTAAAATAAAAGAAAATCATCGTAATTTGGGAGCAGTTAATAGACATTTACATTGTTATAGTATCTTACTGTTGTTGCATACTTTAACCTACATCCTAGCTAGAGAATGAGTATTTACTTACCATAGGTATGTGCAAATAAAAAAAAGAAACGAGCGAGCCTTACAATAGTCGCATATGATGACATGTGTAACATCTGACATCTCACCTTGGTATTAAGCAAGGTATTAAAGGGGCGGGGCCTCGTCAAGGTTGTTTCTGACGGCCAACTCTACACCACGTGCGCTCATTGGTCAAATTAAATAGCGCGCGCTTCCCCGGCTTCCTGTAACACACTTCCGTCCCTTTTCACGAAATCACTCCCACAGATTGCAGGTAAGCGAGAGGAAAAATGTTACACATCAAAAATAACAATCTCACTCATAAAGTGATCGTTCTCAAAAACAAAAGACAGTTTCACCGTTTCCGTGGTATATAACTAGAGACAATATTGATCGATCTATATTGTAATGAGGTTGGTACTTGTTTACAGTAATTAATATTGTTTTGGTGTCCTTTGAAGGCATACATCATGTGAGTTTGATATTCTGTAGGTACCGATACTAGTTATCGAGGATATGGTAATTTCAGAGCGTGTTATTTTGTTGAATAATAATGTGGTTGTTAATTTCTAGCTTTTGTCCGCAGTTTTGCCCGCGTGGATGATAGAAAATATCCCACGGAAACGTACTAACCATATTTGTTAATCCAGGTTATAAACTATCTGTGTGTCTCATCCAAATTTGTTCAGCTGTTTTTACGCCAATCCGGAACATACATCCAGACAAACTGAAAAAAAATCTGAAAACGTTATTTTAGTAATTACTTTTTTTTTTAAATATTCAATGTACAGTTATAGCGTATTATAAAGTAATAAAAACAAGTAAAATACCTAATTCAAACAAAACAAAAGAAGATCTTTAATCGTAGTACAATTGCTGTACAAAGAATTGTTTCGGAATTCTCAGTAAAAAATACTTTTTAATAAAGAAAATATGTTCCGAATCCTTATTTCGTAGACAAAGCAAATTTTTTTTGCAGTTACATTCAAATATCAACTTTAGATTTTAAGCAATAAAAGTTTTAATGAACTGTCATTCGTTTTCTCAACATCTCAAGTTTGAAAATGAAATATTTGTCAAATTGTACTCTTGAATTTAATTGAATTAAGTACTCCACTGAAATTGTCCGAGGAAGTTTAATAACAAATCTGGATTGTGTAACATTAAATCATTAATTTGACATGGAAATGAAAATTTAAGGAGAGGTTGTTTCTACTTAATAATTAATTTTGTGTCTCAAAAGATTTAAACTTTGTTGTCTTCCGTAGATTGTCATGAATAAGATACTGATAAGGTGATGATCAAGCATTTAACGAGTTGTAGGCTACTAGTAATGATGCAAGAAAAGGAGAGATTAGGGATTCATGAACTATTAAATTAAACCTAACATATTTTGAAAAACAAGTTTGTTGATCTGTAATGACAATTTTCTCGAATAGTTTCTCTGCCAATTTCATGAGAAGCTAACTAACCCGCAGATCAAAGAAAACATAGGTTTATTTATTAGGTACCTACAAATCAAGTTTCTTTGAAAAACCTTCTGCTAAAAAACCAGAAAAAGACAAAGACTTATTAACCTTATTTCAAAAACAAGAAACCCGTGGAAACAAATAAAATACAATTTTCTCCGTGGACGATAAACAATTGATGACGAGGCTAAGTAAAAGACGTTCAAAAATATAAATAAAACGGTAGCTAGCTCGCTAAAAGAATATTAGCGACAAAATGAAGCGAATAGAATCTCATTTGTTGGAAACGAGTTGAAAAAGGTTGCGAGAAAGTAGTTATTTAATTATTCATTCATGACCCAATAGAAGCAGGGATAAGCGCTCAGTTTTATGCGCTAAGGAAGATTATTCACTAATGCTGTGCGACTGAGCTATGCAAGAAAATTAGGAAAACAAAAGGTTTATTAAAGCGAAATTTTTACAATTAGCGGTGCTGAAATTAAATTTAGTGGTATAGAAAATACATTTAACTATTTAGTACCTGGGCGACTGAGCTCTGCTCTGGTGAAAATAGAGAATGCTGATTTAGTAAAGGATAGTACCTACTAATTCCATACTGCCATGATAGTAGGTACTTACTAATTCCATGTTGCCATGATCATTATTCTAATGTCATTGTTGTTATTCATTATCTTATTCTAAACTTTGGGCGACCGAGCTCTGCTAGGATGAACATACAGAGAAACTAATTTTCCCAGATATGAGACCTAGCTAGATCGATTTTTCACCCCCGTAAACTCCTATATTGCCACTTTCATCGAAATCGTTAGAGCCGATTTCGAGAACGTGAGTACAAATCTATATACAATCAAACATACATATATACAAATATTGCTCGTTTAATACATAGTATAAGATTTCATACAAAATTTAATAAAATTTTAGGTACACTAAACTGGCGCTCTGTCTGTTCAGGAATAATTATTATGATGTGTATTATCGATATATTTCAGAAGGTATTCACTCATATTCTTATTCTAAGTCTAAGTCAAAGAATTTATGTCAATTAGGCACAAAAAGGCACTTTTGAACGTCAAAATGTACAAAAAATTTAATTGATTCTAGTCTGTCAGTCTAAGAAGTGGATCAACACACAGACCTCTATTCCAAAGGCACATTATTTTTCATCATAGTTTTCACCCACGCACTCCTATCCCTAGTAGGTACTGGATAAAAGTCAACTAGGGCTATGGCTTCCGAAAAATCTACAATAAGGTGGTGACAACACAAGGTTACTTTTTGCCCTACCAATGTGTCGACGCTTATTTAAAGGCGCTCACATCCACAGCGGCCCTCGGCTAAGCTGAGTGGACCTTTACTTTTACGAAAATGTAGGTAGGATCGTCCACTAAGGCTGGTTTCACAGCTGTCCGGGATAACCGTACGGACCACCCGTACGGGCTGGTCCGGAACGGAGACATAAAACATTGTTTCACGGCGACGCGGATTGGTTCGTACGCGACCCGCTTCGGGTAGAACCCGTATATACAACGCTAGCAACCGTATCGTACTAACTCCCTCGTTTCAGAGCACTGCGGGTGCGACCCGTACGGGTCTCCCGTGTGCGGGCTGCCCGTGCAGGTCTCCGGACGGCTGTTAAATCAGCACGCTACGCACGAATGCGTAGCTGAACAGATGAACTGCACAGCTAACGTGGCAAAGCTCTCCGTGCACAACCTACGTAACAGTGGACAGTCGAGTCATTAGTCCTGCTGTGCTCAGTTGTCGCGCCGTCGCCACGCTCTTGACTATGTCATAGTACTCAGGTCTCGGAATTTTCTCCCGCTCTGAATGTTTCGAATTACCTTATTTGCTAGAACTAAAAGCAACCGTACTAAAAGATTAAAGAATGTCCTTCTATTGAAATATACTTCAATATTGATTTTTTACAAGTATTGGTGTCTGTGGAATCGGACATGAAATGTTACAAAAGAGAAAGCATTTCTGTAATTTTGATTTGGACGTGTGACGTGACATTGATTTGTACGACGTAGTGACGTCACGAATCCAATATGTCGCACGTTCGACGCGAAACTTGACAATAGAATATCCCGAATACCGTCGAGTGTCAATCGAAAAGTTCATAAGAGCTTTATCAATGTAATGAAATGTAACTGAACAAAATAAAACGAACTGAATGATAAAAAAAAGACTGGAAATGTTCTTTTAGCACGCTCACGAAGTTTTTTAAAAACAACAGTTTTGTCCATAATCGTATTATTATAAAAACATAGTTCATCATTTCCAAACTATGTAGATGGACGATTTCAAGTTTTTAACCCGTCCTTTTGACATCATTCTTTAGCGGCATTTTCGCTGTCAAATCAAGGTGGCGGTGGCGGCGTTAGTGGTAGGAGTGAGTTTATGTGTAGTTATGTATTGTATATATGTATCAAATCAAGAGATGTCTTATTATTCTCTGGGAACC
Organism: Agrochola litura; assembly: GCA_949152395.1. NCBI lineage: Eukaryota > Metazoa > Arthropoda > Insecta > Lepidoptera > Noctuidae > Agrochola > Agrochola litura. The sequence continues at coordinate 23,296,878 of OX424503.1, read as the reverse complement.
ACAGGGAAACATGGCTACTCTCTATAAAATTGTCCGGAAAAATAAAGTACCCGCTTGCTAAAATAAAGCACATTTTGTTAAAGAGTCTATAATGTCTACCAGATACTTATTGTGTCCCATTTCATTCTCTAATGGCTTCAGTCAACATTCCGAAAAATGCTTTAATGGGTACTTTGGTGTAAAGACCGGAGTTAACAGTTTCACGCTTCAGGAATTCCAGATTTTCCTATTTAATCATACTAAAGTATTTTTAAAATAGAATTAACACAATATAATGCTTCTGCAAAAATATCAGCTATTCCCTACATTTTGACGAGTTATGCGAACATAAATTAATGTAGTAATTTTCAGCTAATAATTATTTCGCGATTTCTGATTTGGTCCCATAGTAAAAGTTGTTCATAATGATGAGTAAATTCACGTGTTTCAGTAACGGTTACTAATTATCAGTCACATTATTGTGTTCTGCTTCGCACTGTGTTTACGACTTGACAAAGCATCCAGATTTCTTTATAATTATGAAAGTTTAATATTATTAATGTATTATATTTAGAAACCATCCGGAAAAAAATATAAATATATAATGTAATTATGATGGAAACCTTTGCAAAAAGCGACTTTAATTAATAATAATAATATGTATAGAAGCATGAACGGCTCAAAAAAATCAGTGTACACAATTAATCGAGAAAAAAACTGACTCTTGAATGTTACTGTTTGTCACCATTGGTCAAACATAATATTTTATGCTGGGTAACATAAAATGTCAGAAAAGGCAGAAGTATTCATCCCCTGAGCTTGCTCTTTCTTTTTCGTGTGATCAGTAGCTAATCTGGTGTCAGAATTTTTATAATAATAAAAATAAAATTCATTTATTTCAGGTAAATAACACCCATTACAAAAACATAAAATAATAGAAAAATTACATAAATATTAAAAAATAAATTGAAAAAAAAATTTAGATTCGATAAAAACAAACACAATTAAAATAATATCTTGACATTAGTCAGTACGTGAACCATGCAACAGTGGTTCATGCCACCCATGGGCTTCTGACTTGACTTCATATCTCGTCGAGAAATATCTCGCAGGTTATTGACCTTGGGTCCGAACTCGAGATCTATGACTTGGCACTCCGACGGTCACACCACTAGGCTATTACTGCCGTATGTATTTTCATCTAAACTTGAGACTAATTTATTGAAGTGATGTAAGCCATTGTCTTTATAAATATACGTATAATTGACACATCAAATATCACCAAAGTGCGTTCCTAAGTCAGAGCACGGTTTCGCAATTTCCGGCGTGTTTCCCGCGTAATCGTGTCAGACGGATGTACGGCCGCCATTTTAACTTTCAAGTGAAGGCGCAAAGTTTTTCGCCTTTGTCTCATGAGTGGGGGTTCAAAGAAAATAGTTAGTTGCCTCAGTTTGTCTTTGTCAGGGTGTGTTCGGAGTTGGAACAGATATTAGTCTGAGCTGTTCAAGTTTTTGTAGTCATTAAGTTCGTGATTGACAGGTTTTGTTTATATATTCTGTGTTTAAATATGTACAGTAAATGAAACAGTTAATACTAGAGAGTAGTCTAGTAGATTTAAGACTTATTGGCTTAGAAGAATACAGTTATTCTGTTTTAAAGCAATATCATGAGTAAAAATGAAAAAAAAGAGTTGAATAATAAAAATTCGTATCAGATCACAAATATTTCGATAAGTCGTAATAATATTAGAGACGCAAACAAGTATAATGTTTCATTTAAAATATAAAACGATAATGTAGCCTATGCCGTAAATATTTATCTTTTTGCCTATTTTCGTCCTACATTCGTCCACAAAACCGTCTAGCGTGTAAAAGCATAATATTTCAGGCTAAGCTTCAGCTGAAAAAAGTCCCAACGAAACTTACGTAGGTAACTCAAGTAATCTGTACAAAACAGTTTTCAAGTCGAGCTATTTCTCAAATTAAGGCACAATAGAGCCTCGGTGATAGAACAAAAACCGGCAAATTGTTAATAAATCTAAGTGAAACCGTTTCGGCTCGAGCCAAATACGGTCAATATTTCAGGGACCCACGTTTCAATTTGTCGGATTGCGTAAAAAATCGAGAAGAAGGTCCCTCCTTCGCAAATGCTATGTAATACAGTCATTTATTTCTCTTTAAGGCGTGCTACTCACTTGTTCTGCAATCTGAATCATTTTGAAAGAAATTGCTAATCCATTGCTTCATAAGTTCGAATAAAAAATCTGCTCAACAACGTAAATAACGCGATGAATGTTGTTGAACTGTGAAATGAAATAGATCAGTCTTAATCATTTATGAAAATAGGTTACGCAATTAGGGTACCGGTCGGCATTAAACAGCACAGCAGCGTGGCGAAATGGAAGTACATAATATAATAATTGCAATCAGCTTTACTTAAAAAAAATGTTAATACTGTCGAATCGAAAGGGCCAACTTGAACGAGTGTGTAGCACGGGCTTACTAGACCCTTGTTTGGGTTAACCGACACAGCCAGCCTGTAAAATCGAATGTGTATGTAGTAATTAGTATTACTAAGTAACTCTGGGAATAAGAGTAGGTCTTGAATCTATACTTAATATTATAAAAAGCAAAAATTTGTTTGTTTGTATGCGGAGGGTAATCTCCAGAAATACCAGACGGAATTGAAAAAAAATATTGCATAGTATAGCGCAATTCTTGACTTAGGTAGGTATGTAAAATCATACTACGACCCGAGCAAAAAGAAGAAAAATTCAGAAATCACGCTAAGCGAAAACGAAGTAAGCACGGGCGGGCGATGCGATGCGATGCGATGCGGTGGGTCTGGGGCCAAAATTTCGCAGAAGCTAGTTTTTAATAAATAAACAAGAATTAAAAAAATATGCTTCAGTTCAACTTTGTTTTTCAACAAAATACTACCAATAGAATGTGACGGCCCGAACAAGTATGTAGCACGCCTTAGTAATTCGAAATTGAAATCGGAAAGTCAGTAACGAAATTGCTACGGATTATTTGCACCAAAATATTCGGTATCACTTAGTCTTGTCTGGTATTATTAGAATTTAATTTTCGACATCATTTCTTGGAATTGTTATTGTTAAAAGGTGAAATAGAACGCAGGTGTTCTTAGAACCGAAAACAAGACTTTTACGATACGATTTTGAATTTTAATTATAGACAACAATTTTGAAAACATTTCGATAATATATTTTCTGTTTCTATCTATTGTTTCTTCTCTCGTATTAACACGATTAATTGGTCATAGGTTCGTGCCACAGTTAAAAATTAGCCAGTAACCAAGTTTCTTCAACTCCATTGAGCGCCATCGTGCTTATGAATCGTAACTTGGCAATCGTACTAATGCTAGTTTGAATTTGTTTGAAATACATCCTGTATTTATTATTCAGTTGGAATTCATGACATTCGACTACAAATGTTTGATGGAATTGTAAAAATAAAGGACTATAACTAAATCCTAATGTCTCAACTACGAAAATCAAAAAACAAATCACGACAATACCCCGCTAGTTTACATACATTTAAACCGAAGCTAAACTAGTTTCACCTCAATACAGTTCAACTTGCAATTTAAACAAACCACAAAATAATACAATTAAAATCAACTGTTCAAAGCGACAGCCAAACTGACACCCTCGCACAAACGTGAGACATAAAAAAAAACCGGCCAAGTGCGTGTCGGACTACGCACAATGAAGGGTTCCGTAGTTGAGATGAATTTATTTATCCCAAGAACAAACTTAACATTGTAGTTGAAAAACATGTTTTCCCATACATTCCAACTGCAAATCGTCGCTCGGCATATAATACCGCGAATGTGAAATTTTTTACGTTTTTGTTTTAATTGCAGGATCACTTATTTGAACGTGTAGAATGAAATAAAACAAATCTGATTTTCGTAAAAAATTTCACATTCGCGGTATTAATATAATAATAATCTAACTAATCTAATCTAAATCTAATACCTTTAAACCAGAAATTCTTGTATATACCTATGTAATTATATAATCTGACTCTCGGAAACGGCTCCAAGAATTTTTATTAAATTTAGTATGCAGGGGGGTTTCAGGAGCGATAAATCGATCTAGCTAGGTATCATTTTTAGAAAACGTCGTTAAAATTATCAACCAGATATTTGTCTTTATTCAAGTAACAAGGACTCATTGCGTTAGTAAACTTATGAACTATGTTAACTTATTTTACGAGGTCACTTAGAAAGTTTTGCGACTAACAGTTTTTGTCTATAGAATACTGGCTGGTTTTGATGTCAATTAAAACGATGACTATTTATTACAAAAAAACATAACATTCCAAATTCGAAATTCCCTCCACATTTTTTTACGAGCAAAATCAAAATACTCTGTCTTACTGAAAACTGGATTTATAACGAGAACATTTTCGCGCGATGATTTTGTACGATTTCAAATGTCGACTTAAACCAGAAGAATCGTTTGAAAGCCCTTCTAAAGCGACTGTTTTTCGCTGGTTTCACGAATTTATGGGTGGTCTAGTAATTTTGGCAGACAAAGAAAGAAGTGGCCGCCCTATGACGGTTGTTACATAACAAAAAGTGCTGGCTGTGAAAAATGTAATTCAAGAGAATAGGCGAATTACATATGAAGAGGTTCAGCATACACTGTGAAATTTGAATCACAGTTTTGCTAGAACAAACGTTGTTCAGACCATGGTCTACTACCATTCTACAGCATCCAATAAAAAAAAAAATATAATTAGTTTTTGAAAAAACACAAAAATAGCAAAGTTTAAAATGTCAAGATATATAGATGTATACTGCCGATTGGATCGGGAAGTGTGCATGAAATTCTACACAGGCATCTTCGGTTATGAAAGATAGTTTCACGCTGGTACCGTAAAATCTAACGCAGGGTCAGAAGGAGGTTCGGGTAGAATGGTGCCGAGACATGATAGCAAAATTGGTAGCAGGCTCGTCTCGGCGCGTTTAAGATATCATTACGGGTGATGAATCTTGGATTTTTTAATATGATCCAGAAATGAAGCGTCAGTCGACCGTGTGGCTGTTGAACCAAAATGAACCAACGCCTACCAAAGTGAAGCGAGCCAGAAGTGCAGGCAAAATGTTGACCGCAAGTTTTTTTTTTTTCTACCAGGTTATCTGGTGTCAGTACCCTGACGAGATCAAAGAAGCATCAATGCTGAATGGTATGTTACCAAATGTTTGCCAGAAGTTTTTACTACTGCAAGCAGCAAGCGACCGAACACTGGCCTCCGTGGGCTACACTGCTTCACCACGACAACGCGCTGGCTTACTCGGCGCTCAAAATAAGGGACTTTCTGGACAGCACACCAGTCAAATTTATAGGTCATCCTCCTTACAGTCCCGATTTGGCTCCGTGTGACTTTTTCTTGTTCCCCAAAATAAAAAATCAACTCAAAGGAAAACAGTTTTCATCTCCTGAAGATGCACTGGGTGCATTTGAGAAGGAGATTGGAGAGGTGTCTGATGCGGACTGGAAAATGTGTTATGAAAATTTGTTTAGACGTATAAAACTGTGTATAGACGCCAATGGAGAGTTCTTTCAAAAGATATAATAAAAAAAATTATAACCTGTAGTATATTTTTTTCTAGTATCACAAAACTTTCTGAGTGCCCCACGTAATCTAGTTTAAATTTATTTTACCTCATGGGAGATGGCACTACAGTGATTGATGTACATGCAATCCAGACTGCTAGCGATATTGTTGGAGCTGGCCCGTACTCTGCGTACCAGGGATGCACACCTCATTCGCATCGTTACGTAAAAGCAATTAATATGTGCGTCCGCGAATATTCCCGATGCGCTACAAAAACGGGGCAGCCCCACCAATACCCTGAAAGCGTTGTTGTATTGGACACGAAGGGCGTTGCATGACTTTTAGGTATATCTAGCCCACAGGCTGCACGTGTAAAACGTTGTACAATAAGCTCGAAACAGAGTAATTTTGGCTTTTTAAGTGAGCAGCGTGCAAACCTGCTAGCCAGCATGTTTGCCCTTACCGACAACGCCCTTCGCTCCCGCTCAATATCGAGTCCGTCATTGAGGTCAGGGGTCAATATATGACCAAGATATTTAAACGTAAATACTCTTTGTAGTGGAGTCCCATTGAGTAATACAGGTGGTACATAACCCGGTCTGCTCCCAGCCTCAAAGACTATGATCTCCGACCTATTGGAGTTATACATCAAACCATGTGTTTTGGCACACTGCTCACATTTGGCGACCAATTACTTTCTGAGACCACAGATTGACGCGCTCAGAAGCACCATATCATCTGCATAGCTAATATTATTTACAGAAATACCATCTATATAGCAACCCACTCTGGTGCTGCTGAGCTCGCCAATCCTGCCTCACCCCGCATTCCAACCTGTATGGCTTGGAAAAAGTTCCAGCCCATCGTACACTATTGCTCTGGTTACCATACCACTATTTAAAGATGTTTGCTCCGTTGGCAACCTATCCTTCTCCATCTTTCTCCACAATACGTCATAAGCAACCAGATCAGAAACCTTGAATAAATCGATGAACCTAGCATAAATCGGCGTCCCACGCTGTGTATAGTAAGTATGTGATAGTATGCTTAAGGCACAACACTGCACTTTCTGTTGACAAACCACGCCGAAACCCGAATTGGTTGTCATGAACATTTACAGTTTTATTTATTTGTGTATTAAGCAGACGGTCAAACACTTTTGATATTTTGATATTATAGTAGCTAGAGAGATGGGCCTTTTGGATGCCGAGCGACGAAATGTAAGTTTTTACGCACAATATTGAGAGATTTACCATGTTATTTTAAGACCATAGACTTCTTATAGGTTTTCCTGTAATCTATGACTAAAGAACCATACTATGTATTTTTTTCAAAATTTTTGGTCCAGTAGTTTCGGAGATAAGGGGGGGGGAATGGTCAATTTTCATTGAATTTATTAAATATCTTTAAAAGCATTTATTTTAAAATTATATAAAAAATATATTTAAGATCCTCGCAACAAGCCCTTTCATTTGATATGTCACACTGTACTGTTAGCAAAACTTTTTTTTTTAATTTTCTTGTTTGTGCCCCAAAAGTTACACCTATATTCAAAATTAAATTATTTACGTAACACATTCGTGTTTGGGTCACAGAAATACATATGTGTACCAAATTTCAACTTAATCGGTCCATTAGATTCGGAGTAAATTGGCTGTGACAGACGGACAGACAGACAGACAGACAGACAGACAGACAGACCGACAGACAGACAGACAGACACACGAGTGATCCTATAAGGGTTCCGTTTTTTCCTTTTGAGGTACGGAACCCTAAAAATAAGTTCAAAAACTAAAACCCGACTAAAAGGTATGAAACAAGAAAATATTTCAGACAGAAGTCAAGACGTAGGTACAAAAATGATCAAGGTAAAGCCGTGGTCGCATGCTTGTACACCTACAAAATTATAATGGCATGCGACCACGGCTTTACCTTGATCATTTTTGTACCTATGTCTTGACTTCTGTCTGAAATATTTTCTTGTTTCATACCTTTTAGTCGGGTTTTAGTTTTTGAACTTATTTTTTATTTACATTATTTTGGGGTTATAGTTTCGTGATAAAGTATTTGCGGAACAGCTTAATTTTTTTGTTGGGTTATGTGGTATAATAATATCAGCCTATTATCGTCCCTCTGCTGGGAAAAGGCCTCTTCTCATACAGAGAAGGCACGAGCATTGATCACCACGCGCGCTCAAGACGTGTTTGCGATTTCAGACTTATATATTTGTAGGATCAGGAGTGCCGAGAGGTATTTCGTCAGGGTTTGGAGTTCCCATTTTATTGGGATAAACAAGACTGTTTAAACAATTACAGGGTATTTATTATAGTAGGTACTAGTTACACTATATAAAGTAAAACACAATACAAATGGTAATTAGTAACAAGATAAAGTAGGTGAATAGGTAGTAACAATCGAACAGACTTTTAAGGTCTTATAGTTCGTATAGTGGCCAAGCCACCCAATGACAATGACAAAGTGTATTGCTCACTATCAGCAAGCCAATACAGCTATGTGAATATACAGTAGTGCTGTACCAGGTAAACCGACAGTTTTGTCGGGAACAGGGGCCCTTTATAGATTCGCATCCGAAGATCGACTCACTCGCCTACAGAGTGCACGCTCTTTTATAAGACGATGCCCCCACCTTGCAATCCCACTACGACAACTCTGTCCGATGACGCACGGAAGTGCGTCACGTGTTTACTCGACACAAAACACTAAAATGTGGTAAATCTAATAAGACTTACATTATAAAGTAATCAAATAATACAAGAATAATTGTCGTAAATAAACAATAGTGAATTCACAACGTAAATCATTTTATAATTAAAGTAACATGTCATTAATTGTTTTAAACAAAACCATTGATTACAATTTTCGAAATAAGTTGCCAAAATCAATTAGTACATACACCGAGTACTTAATAAATTATATTCCGATTTATTAGACAATAATTGATAGTAAAAATCACATAAATGAATAATAATAAAAACAAGTCATACCAAACTGTTGACTACCCACAATTATTGTAATTGACAACCGTCTCCGACACGGCCAGAACTGACGTTCTACACGGCCTCGTGTAATCCTGAGAAAAAAAATCACATGGTGAATATCGATCGGCCTTTCTGACAAACAAAAGCCATAACAAAAGGTATGTTGAAAAGAAAAATCCTGATTTAGTCAAATTAAATTATTTTCAATAGCAGTTGCATGGCAACCATTCAAAATGACCATAAGGTATGTTGAAAAGAAAAATCCTGAATTAGTCAAATTAAATTATTTTCAATAGCAGTTGCATCGCAACCATTCAAAATGATCATACTGCTGCAGACAATACATAGCTCAATTAAAGTAGAGACATAGTCTCCCAGCCGAAATCACACCATGGGATTCGACAAGTAATTTGGAGTGAATAGACAACCCGCATAGGCGTCAACATAGACAACCCGCATAAGCGTCAAGTTCAACGTCCAAATCCAGGAGTCAACATAGACATCCAAATAAGCGTCAAGATAAACAAGAGTCAACATAGACATCTTGCCAATTCAGCTATAGTATGTGAGCAGCAGATGAATCATCATCAGTGTCAACATTGACATCATCACTAACAGTAACTGGACATTCAGGCATTTTTCGTACACGATCATGGGCATATTTCATCGCCCTCATTAGCAATAAGTACAAAGTCTCCAATTTGAAACTTTACCAAAATAGCTATCACATCGGGCTATATCGTATTTGGCACTTTTAGTTATACCCAGGGCTGATGGGTCACAATCACATTATTAAGAATAGACTAACTTGCCTAATACATTAGTAACAGCACGTTGGAAAACACTAGGAGCATTTCGTAAGTCAAATGGCAAAGCCAAATATTCAAATTGGCCATCGGCTGTAACAAAGGCAGTGGCCTCAATACTATAAGAATGAAAGGTATCTGATGAAACCCAGAAGTACAGCCAAGGCAAGTGTAAAAGTTAGCACCGCATAATCTTGCGATTTGGTCAGCTATAAGGAGCAGTAGAAACCTATCTGCTACAGTCTTACTATTGAGCTCACGGTAGTCTACGCACATTATCAACTGTGGTTTATATTTGGATGGAATATCAGTATCAACATCATGAAAATTCCGAGTCTCAAGAATAGAGCATTGATTAATAATCTTAACTTTTTTTTAATGGTAAGACTTTTTTTTTCAGTCATATTAACAGCAAAACCTAATTTTAATATCTCACGGCCTATCACTATACTATGACTTATATAGGCATCCGGTATCACATAAAAGAGTATCTCTAAATGGTAACCATCTATTTTTACTTCACTCAGAATTAGTTTGGTACATATAATGTTAGAATTTCCTATTCCCATTATATCGACCACACAAGAATTACGTTTGCCTGACAACTTTTCAGCAATAAGAGAACATTCAGCCCCAGAGTCATAACAAAATGAAAGCGACTCACCAGATTGCTGTAGAACACCAGTGGTAGGTTGTACATCACAAGTTTCAACTCGTTTCACGGATGGTTGGCTGCTGGAAGGCAGACTCCCGCAGCGTCTTCACTTGGACCTCCCGGCCGCCTTCCGGCCACCTTTGGGCAGCGAGGAGCGACATGTCCCGACTCCCCACAGTGGTAACAGACGATCTTTGAAGTCGCCTTATGTGGCGAGCTGGCTGGTCCAGGATATTTGGTTTTCTTGGCCTTCTTGCGACAGTTAGTAGATTTATGCCCCAATATACCACAAAAGTGACATACTATTTATTGTACCTGTTTTGAACCTCTTAGGTTGAGAAGAATCGTGCTGGTCAAAGGAAATCTGAGAGTTTCTCTTAAGATGGGACAAGACACTTAGTTCTTGTTGAAGTTTATGCCTAGTATGTACTTCGGTAGTAAATGCTAGTCGATGAGCACGGAAATCAAATTTGGAGACATGGGCCAGTACAGCAGAAACACTCAGGCTATTCAATTTAGATGAAGTGACCTGTCGACAGGCATATGTGGCTAAAGATTCTCCTTTTGGTTGACTATTATGAAGGTAGTAATGACAGTAGCGGCAACAGTTTCCGAAACGTCATAACGAGAGGAAGAGACTCCTAAAGTCTGTCCAGGTCATGCCTGCATACGATACTTGGGAAAGCCATACATTAGCACTGCCCTTTAAGGCTTTAGTGAGGGCAATAATAAGAGTGCCACCTTTAAGAGGCTTTTCCGATAAGCTAATATCAACGCTTATACTCTTAGATTGAGCATTGGAATCAGGTAGGTCTGGGTCAAAATCGGGCAAGCGAATTACAGTAGACGAAACGAGTGCGTCTTAACTGCTTCAATTAACTGAGCCATATTATGGTTCTGAAGTTCTAACATTACTCGCCATGGATCACCAACACCTTACGATTCCTGGGCTAAACCTAATCCCACTTCTGATGTAGGATCAGGAGTGCCGAGAGGTATTTCGTCAGGGTTTGGAGTTCCCATTTTATTGGGATAAACAAGACTGTTTAAACAATTACAGGGTATTTATTATAGTAGGTACTAGTTACACTATATAAAGTAAAACACAATACAAATGGTAATTAGTAACAAGATAAAGTAGGTGAATAGGTAGTAACAATCGAACAGACTTTTAAGGTCTTATAGTTCGTATAGTGGCCAAGCCACCCAATGACAATGACAAAGTGTATTGCTCACTATCAGCAAGCCAATACAGCTATGTGAATATACAGTAGTGCTGTACCAGGTAAACCGACAGTTTTGTCGGGAACAGGGGCCCTTTATAGATTCGCATCCGAAGATCGACTCACTCGCCTACAGAGTGCACGCTCTTTTATAAGACGATGCCCCCACCTTGCAATCCCACTACGACAACTCTGTCCGATGACGCACGGAAGTGCGTCACGTGTTTACTCGACACAAAACACTAAAATGTGGTAAATCTAATAAGACTTACATTATAATTAAAGTAATCAAATAATACAAGAATAATTGTCGTAAATAAACAATAGTGAATTCACAACGTAAATCATTTTATAATTAAAGTAACATGTCATTAATTGTTTTAAACAAAACCATTGATTACAATTTTCGAAATAAGTTGCCAAAATCAATTAGTACATACACCGAGTACTTAATAAATTATATTCCGATTTATTAGACAATAATTGATAGTAAAAATCACATAAATGAATAATAATAAAAACAAGTCATACCAAACTGTTGACTACCCACAATTATTGTAATTGACAACCGTCTCCGACATATTTATTAACTATAAGTCCAGTACCTACTCTAATTGCGTAACTTATTTTCGTAAACAATTTTGCCTAATTTGTTTCATTTTGACAGTTCAACAACATTCATTGCGTTATTCACGTTGTTGAGTAGATTTTTTTTTCCAACTTATGAAGCAATGGATTAGCAATCTGTTTCAAATCGAAACAGATTGTGGTTGTGTTGTATTACGCAATTAGGGTAGGTTTCCTCGCGATGTTTTTCCTTCACCGATTTTAGTAATGTCCAAGATAAACTCAGAAAGTACATTTGAATTGAAAAAGTCACATTGGTACCTGCCCGGATTTGAATCCACAACCTCGTGCATGAGAGGCGAGGCCTTAACCACTGGACCATCACGGCATTTATGGTAAAATAGGTGTTAATTTTACAGCTGCATCGTACGTAGCACAGGTCTCACTTTTGCTTGTTTTTAACAATTTAAACATATTTATTTACTTGGACAGTATGATATATTTACATATTTGTAATGTGCTTGTCAAGCCCTTTCATTTGATACCCAACATGGCACAATTCAATTATTTTTATTTTTTATTTCATTACTTTATGTCCTCTAGACAATCAAAACGCTTCCTTTGTCAAATTATGATCGGCAGTTTAGAAGTTATGAGGTAACAGATGAACATACATACATACATACATACATACATACATACATACATACATACATACCGGTCAAAATCATAACCCTCCTTTTTGCTTCACCGTAGCCTTATACATTAGCAACAAGGTTAAATCAGCAGACAATAAAATACAGACAGTTTGGAAAATTATCAATAATGAAACGAACAGAAACAAAAAGCATAATTCTGATTATACACTGAAGAAGTCATGTGGTGGTCTCATTTGCAATAGCAAAGGAGTTGCTCAAGAATTTGTAAATTTCTTTACCAGTATCCCACTTAAAACTACTGAAACCTTAAATTCCTCGCCCTCGCTCTCTTTTGATTTAGTAAGGGCCAACGTTTTAGCATGCCCGATTGAATTTAACTTTAAGCATATTAACCCCATAACAGTAATAAAAGCTTTTAAACAAATCAAGATCAAATTGACCGAAGATCTTTGGGGGATGTCCATTAAAGTCTGTACCTCCATAATTGAGACCATAGCGCCTTATTTAGCTTTAATATTTAATTTGTGTGTGGATCAAGGAGTCTTCCCGGATTTAATGAAATACAGTAAGGTAATACCACTTTTCAAATCCGGGGACAGTAAAGACACCAATAATTATAGACCCGTATCCGTGTTGCCGGTATTCAGCAAGGTGTTTGAAAAGGTAATGCTTAATCAAATGCTCAATCATTTTAACACAAATAAAATCCTTCACGATCAACAGTATGGATTCACCAAAGGACGTTGTACGACCGACGCCGGTGTAACCCTATTAAGACACATTTTTAACGCGTGGGAAGAGGCTCAAGACGCCATAGGGATCTTTTGTGACCTCTCCAAAGCATTTGATTGCGTCGATCACGAAACCTTACTCTTGAAACTTGAGCATTACGGACTTGGAAAACTTGCACTCAATTTAGTAAAATCTTATTTAAATGATAGACAACAGCAAGTTCAAATAAACGGTATCAATTCACTAGGTTTAAAAGTAAAAATAGGTGTGCCACAAGGCTCGATATTGGGTCCATTCCTCTTCTTAGTGTATATAAATGATCTACTCCATTTATTAAAAAATCAACCACAAATGGTGTTATTTGCTGACGATACTTCTTTAATTTTTAAGGTAGATAGACGTGCTACAAATTTTAACGACGTAAATAACGCCCTACTGCAGGTCCAAAATTGGTTCACTGCTAATAATTTAGTATTAAATGGAAAAAAAACTAAGTGCATAAAATTTTCTTTACCAAATGTCAAAAGTAGTGATTGTGAGATAGTATTGAATCAAGAGAAACTAGAATTTGTCGACAAAACTGTTTTCCTAGGGATAACGCTCGACTCAAGGCTGCAATGGGGTCCTCATTTAACATCTCTTGCAGGACGGCTAAGTTCAGCAGCATATGCTGTCAGAAAAATCCGTCAATTTACTGATGTAGATACCGCGAGGCTAGTCTATTTTAGCTACTTTCATAGTATCATGTCTTACGGTATTTTACTGTGGGGACGGGCTGCAGACATCGAGTCTATTTTTATTCTGCAGAAAAGAGCGATCAGAGCCATATATTATCTCCGCAGGCGCGATTCTCTAAGGAAACTGTTTAAGGATATTAACATCATGACGGTACCTTGTCAATATATCTATGAAAACATCATGTACGTAAGAAAGAATTTACATCTTTTTAGCAAAAGAGGTGATAGACATAATTATAGTACAAGAAATAGGGACCTATTAGTTCAACCAGGTTTCAGACTGGCTAAAGTAGATTCATCTTTTATGGGATACTGTTTAAAATGTTACAATAAAATTCCTCCCCACATACTTCAACTGAATGAGACGAAATTCAAATCTTGTATAAAACGCACACTATGCAGGCAGGCATATTATACGTTGGGGGATTACATCGCTGATAAAAATGCTTGGCTCAATGCTGGTCCTGCTCCACAACTAATTGATTAACATTTGCAAATACTGTTGGAGCTGCTGAAGATTGTATGACTATCTTTGCATTGTATAAACTCAATCTCCATTGTATTATATAATTGCATAGCACAGGTGTGAGTACTATGTACTAAAGAGTTACCATTTACCGGGTAATATGTCTTGCATTGACTTGAATCTGCCCTGGCGGCTGTGAGTATGTCATGCTCACTCAAATGTTTCGCTGATGGTGGCGCGTGTGTTGGATCATTTAGCTCCCTTCAAAATGGTTGAGCTGAATGGTGCTAATCCATGCGTCATGTTCGTGAACGGGCGCCGTCAGTTGGGACTGGTCATCTCTTAGCTGCCAGGGCTTATTTTTATTTTAATTTTTTGAATTGTTCTTTGTTTTATCTTTTTATTACGGACGCTTTTAACGTGCACGTCTTTCTACATTGTTCTCACATGTATAATTTCAACATGAATGATGTAACCAATATTTTGTAACAATTTTTTATTTAAAAGAGTGTCCGTGGAGTTTCTTGCCCGTTCTTCTCCATAGGTACCTACTACGCTTTGGAATGGGCAACTAGCTTCATACCTATTTCTGACTGACCGATTCCTTGACAATTCAAAAGTGCCTGTAAATGGTTTAATTGAAATAAATGCTTTGAGTTTGAGTTTGAGTTTGAGTAGTCGGGTAAAAACTAATGTTTATTCGAACGATTTTCGAATTGAAAATACAATTATTCTACAGTGTGTATAAGAAATGTATGGTCATATTTTAGCGTGTAGTTCAGACCATTAAACTGGTCATCTTCTACATAATATTACTGCATACTCAAATGTATACTGCGCCACTTCTTCTTCCCAGCTAAAGCACTAGGAAGTGGTGAAGGGTGGGCGTTTTGGGGGCTGTCTTATGTAATTTTGACGTTCGTAAAGTGCTGATTCTCAGCCTTGTTTGAATAAATGACTTTTGAATTTTATAAGCTGTAAGATTTCTTAAAATTAATAAATACACGTTTAAAACTGAGCAAATAATGTGTAACGTGTATTTCCAATTTTGAAATCGTTCGAATTTACGTCATGTTGATTCCGCGCGGTCGTGCTAGGCCCACCGGGGCAGTCGAAATACGTCGCACTCAAACTGTGCTGCGGTTTGCAAGCTCCCTTTTTGGCAACTACTGCGGTGCATATATTAACAATTTATAGACAGAATGTTGGAACTGTTTCTGTATCAGTTAGAAAATCAAATACTCGTAGCTATCGGAAATCAGGATAGGATTTTAGATGCAGTTATTTAGTTAGGTATACGTAAATGGTAATTTAAAGCGTTGTGTAGTATCATTCTGTAATGTAAATGACGACTTAGTAATACTAGTTAATCTACTAAGTACCTACTTAGCCAAAAAGGACTCTCGTAGGTATTGAGCCAGTTCGGGAATCACAAGAAGATTTCCGGCCACCGTAGGCGCGGGCTTGCGGACGGTGAGCAATGGGTAGCTCGCCGTCCGATAAGGACCAAGCCCGGGTCGACGGCGCGTTGTGTTCCACGCGCGCCTCAAAGAGATGTCAGCAGAATTGACGGGGTCCGCTAGGGCCAATGCCTGCCGGGGCTGCGAATATGGGCCGATAGGGATATCGTGGCCCCCCGGCAACATGGCATAGGAAGGAACACGGGTGGGTTTTAGTCAGTAAGAGTCTGACACGCCATCCCGCTCCACCCAGAGCGGGACAAGTTATTTGATAATTTCCCACCCAAAAAAAAAAGAAAAGTTATTGAGCCAGTAGAGTATTTTCTCAATTTCAATGGTTTCTAAAAAAAGGTTTCACTATTGCAATCATAGAAGGGTTGGGTAGGGTGTACCTATAGTACCTACACCCACATTTCCTATTCACGCAGTTTTTTTTTTCTGAATTGTAATTCGATAAGTGAAAATAATTATAACTGACTACGCCCCGCGATTTCAACCGCATAAGTCTCATAATAAGTGTTTATTAGACTTAATTTAATAGTTTCTCTAAATGTTATATTTTCTTTTTTTTTATGTCCTTCAATAATTCAATTTATTTTCTAAATTTTACCTTTTATTAATGTTTTAACTTTGTTAGCTTAGTTTTTAACTTTATTGTGCATGCTGTGGTCTCCTATAAGTGATGTAATACCCGATGTTGCCCTTTAATTATGTGTCATGTATTGTGTACATCTTTTGTTGGAGATCCTAAATAAATAAATAAATTAAATAAAAAGTATCACGTATTGTGTTAATCCAGGTTATAAAATATCTTGGGCACGCCACAATTACGGCGATAAGACCCCTCTTTGAGGAGTGGCTTGAGAGGCGCCACGGCGTCCTCACCTTCCGCCTGACGCAGGTCCTTACCGGACACGGCTGCTTCGGGAGGTTCCTGTTCAGGATAAGGCAGGAGGAAACGCCCGGGTGTCACCATTGTGTGGATCGCCCAGAGGACACGGTGGAGCATACGGTGGAGGTCTGCCCGGCTTGGGCGGAGTATCGCCATGTCCTCGTGGAGGCGATCGGCGGCGGTGATGTCTCGCGTCCGGCTCTGGTTCAGGCCATGGTACGGAGCGAGAGGAAATGGCAGGCCGTCACTACCTTCTGCGAAGCGGTAATGCTCGTGAAGGAGGAGGTGGAACGCGTGAGGGAGAGGCAAATTTTACGCCCTCACGCCCCTAACCGCCGCAAGAGGAGACGCCCAGGGCGTCGGGAATTGCGAGCTGATTTCCGGCCACCGTAGGCGCGGGCTTGCGGACGGTGAGCAATGGGTAGCTCGCTGTCCGATAAGGACCAGGCTCGGGTCGACGGCGCGTTGAGTTCCACGCGCGCCTCAAAGAGATGTCAGCAGAATTGACGGGGTCCGCTAGGGCCAATGCCTGCCGGGGGTTCGAAAAAAACTGATCGGGAAGGGCAACCGAAGGAACACGGGTGGGTTTAAGTCAGTAAGAGTCTGACGCGCATCCCGCTCCGCCCAGGGTGGGAGAAGTCATTTGATAATAACACGCCCAAAAAAAAAAAAGGTTATAAACTATTTGTGTGTCAAATTTCATCCAAATCCGTTCAGTAGTTTTTGCTTGAAAGAGTAACAAACATCTATCCATCCATCCTCTTTTACATTCATAATATCAGTAGGAAGTGGGATATTCCTAAAAACCACTGCCCAACCCACAACATCCATACAAAAAATACACGCCCCAAATAAACAATTTTCTGATAAGGAAACAAGAGACAATCTCTCAACCTCACAAAACCCTATACAAATCAAAGCTATTAGGTATATTCATAACACAGTACATTGCCCACAACAATGCTCCATCAAATCTCCAATTGCCAGGCTTATGTGGCCAAGATAACGCTCTGACAGCCTCTAAATTGTCCATGATTTGTCCTTTGTAGCCCGCAATGGGAGGTTGCATAACTCTGTCGTCATAGCTAAGTAATAATGAAACATTTAGTTGGTATTAAAGTGACCGCGCCGGAATTGTTGGTAGTTGGTGAGAAGTTAGTGACAGGGTTAGTTCGAGCAATCCGATTGCGTAATTGGACTGTTACGGGTTGACGAAGTTGAGTGTAGCTTACAAAAAAGTTTTTTATACGTACTCTGAAATTCGGGTACATACTGGTCTGAAAATAAGTATCTAGTTACCCAATTGCTG
Source organism: Agrochola litura (assembly GCA_949152395.1). NCBI lineage: Eukaryota > Metazoa > Arthropoda > Insecta > Lepidoptera > Noctuidae > Agrochola > Agrochola litura. Next base: position 23,278,803 of record OX424503.1, on the reverse strand, counting down.
AATTTACATAATGTCGGTCAATAAGTGTGGCGATAAAAATATTGTTAGTCGTCTGACGTATAATTATTTTTTTTCATTTATTTCAGGTAAATATTAAAATATAATATTAAAAATTTAATTACAATACATTACATTACAATAAATTACATTAAATTGAATTATATAGAATTATAATGACTAAATTAATTGTATTGTATTACTTGTGCTGAAATAAGTTCCACCATAAGTAATAGTTTTTTGCGATACCTACGGAAATTATTACAAAAAGTAATTTACTACATAAATGAACATAAATTAAAAATATACAATAGTTTATATTAAATATATTACTTACTGAAATATTAATAGGTAAAAATCTGGCAACCACTATTTCAGGAAATCATAATTATTATGTCCATTAATTATTACATAACATTGGTCTTATACCACCCGAAAGATTTAATTACTTGATGTATTTTCCGTGTACCACAAAGAAGCAACAGGCCTACTTTCGTTATGAATCATCATAATTACTTTACAGCTACATTAAGACGAAATGTTGAAAGCAGAAATAAATATCATACCTTTATATGACACGAAATATCACAAGATGCAGGCTCCATGATAAATCATAAGAGATAATACCTCTCAGCTCACTTTACATAAACAGCATTAAGATTCATGGCCTGAGACTGTAAACTAAGAAGTTGAAATTGCGGCTTTACAATCGGATTATGAACTTTAGTTGTACATTTTGGAAAAGCGTAAAGAATACTAAATCCCCTAACGCGATCGAGAAGTTTCGTTACTAAATTCAGTTTGTTGTTTCAGATAAAATGATGGACCGGACGCGCGAGGCAGAGTAGTGAGCTGTGGTCGGATGTGATAAGACGTCAAAATGCTTCACAGAACGTCATCGTCGAGGCGACGGCGCGCTTCCAGGAGTGCTGCCACATCACCACAAGCGAGGTCCCCAAGAGCGTCAACACAACCGTCTCGAAGAGCCTCGTTAGCAGCCACGGAAACTGATGAAGAAATGGAGCCAACCCCTCCTCCGCAGAGAAGCCCACGAGCGAGCCTCGCGCCAGACGCTGCACTCGACGGCGGTTACCACCGCAGTCCACGACATTCTCTGGTCCCCGAAGCCAGATCAGCCAGAAACTCCATAACACCAGATACGGCACCTCAGAACAGAAACACTTTAGCACCATCAAGAAACAACTTAGCAGTTGACATGAACTACGGATCGAGGCTAAGCTTGAATCCACAAGACTTCAACCGAAGTCCTAGAAACAGTATTACACCAGACGCTAACGCCAGGAGTCCACGACGAAGTTTGGTTCCCGAGGGTACGTCATGGAATCAGCCACGAAACTCCTTGGTGCCAGATGTTGGTCGAAGTCCACGTCATTCAGTAGCATGTATTCAAATAGATCCGGCTCGAAGTCAAAAAGACTTGGGTCCGAGTCAACGGACAAGTCCAAGAAGCAGTGTGGAAGCTCCTTTGAAGAAAGAAATGCCGGAAATGAACAGGAGTCCAAGGGGTTCGTTGATTCCTGATTCGCAAAGGAGTCCTCGGGGGAGTATTGCGCCATCGGAGAGAAGTGCACGGGGTAGCCTAGTGACGGGTGAAGGGACGGCGGAAGTAAATAGGGTGAGCCCGAGGGGAAGCTTGACGCTGACATTTCAAGAGCCATTGGTTTCACGAGAACGTCGACCGAGCGAGGACAGTCAGACTGCGGGTAAGTACCTTTATTAATCGCAACTTTGCTACAAGGCCGAAACAAATCTCTCAATTAACACAATTAATAGGATGACTAAATATTTACGATACAAAATAGAGGTAGAAATTGATGCCAGCCCTATTGGAATTATTACACCCGAATCCTAGTCGTATTTAAATTAAGTGGCTTGACGGATTTCTCGTAATAATCTCTATTTTGACAGCTTGTCGTGATTTGAATTGAGAGCCTATTTTGGGAGCTTAGGTCTGAAAGCCAATCCCGCTCCCAGCGTATGTATATTTGCATAACTAGAATAGAATTCCAATTATTTTATTAAACTTGTAATCATTCCTACCCTCTCTATAATAATCACAGATTAGACTTAAACAATTGAACTTTTTTAGATAAAAAACTTTCATACTTTATAGCATACCTTCTCATCTTTATTTAAACGGATAAAATCTTATAATTCTGAGACAAGTAATTTTTTTATTTATTTTTAAAAGTAGGTAGATTTAAGTTTGTCCTCAGTCTACGTTAATAACCCTCTTAATGATTTTTCAAAAGTTGGCAAGACCGACACATACTACTCTACCTGTATCAAGTTATTGTTCGTCGCACACATCCATTAAAGTCCCGTATGTTTGTTCAGGTGCCCGTGGAAGAAGCGTGTCTCCCTACAGGGCGTCGGTGGCTGGCAGGCAGACCGGGGCCGGTATTCCCTCCGACACTGGCTCCCGACGAGCCTCAAGCTCTGTAAGTCAGGTAATTATGAACAGTCATTATTATTCGGTGTAGTTTAAGGTGCAAGCGGGCATCACAAATCACTGAATTTATTTAACACTAAACGTATTTAAAATATTCTTCGGATTCATTGAAGTTCAATGTAAACTAGAGTAGCTATTACAAACTAAAGATGTGTCCCGCGGATGTCAAATGTTGCGGTGTATGCGTATACATGGTAGCACATTGAGACGTTTGCTGTCCCGGACAACAAAATGTTGCGTAAACATTTTCTTCGCGGTGTCTGCTCTAGTTTACATTGAACGTCAATAATCTGATGCTCATTCCGCCATCTTCAAAAGATTGACAGTAACAGATACATGTCTTAAATTTGTTCAGCGCTAAATATACCTAATGATTTGTGGTGCGAGTGGGCCTAAGAGTAAATTTAGTTGACAGGACCTTCAGAGCTCTTCAGAATGTTGATCAAGTAAGCTAGGTCTGTATAAGATCTAAAAGGGTGGTATCGTAGAAGAGGAAGAGGTGTATGCTTAGAAAAGTCGTAATTTATGGACTGATTACATTATTTTAAAACGTATCATAACATTGTACTCCTGTTTTCCCAAGAGGCGCTGTACCTTAGTACATTTACATTTCGACCTACTACGTACCTAATAGGGGAGCGAGCATACATGTTTTTTAATGTAAAAAAAACATTTTATGTAACAAACTGTTTAATATCAATCAATGGTGGGCAAAGTTGTACAATGTTATCCCTTGATAAACTTACTGCCGTAAGATACATTTTAATGCTGACTTTAGAGCCAGCAAGTCATGGGCTTAAAGTGCCTGAAGTTTAAATACATACTCAATGGATACTGCCGTAAGATACATTTTAATGCTGACTTTAGAGCCAGCAAGTCATGGGCTTAAAGTGCCTGAAGTATAAATATATACTCAATGGATACTGCCATAAGATACATTTTAATGCTGACTTTAGAGCCAGCAAGTCATGGGCTTAAAGTGCCTGAAGTTTAAATACATACTCAATGGATACTGCCGTAAGATACATTTTAACCGGTAAGGGACGGCTGAGTCGCCGTGGGTGGTCCGCGCCGTGACAGTTTTACGACCGCACTTAAATAAACAAACACTCGGATTTCTTTACAATGTCTCAAGTAGTATTGTTAATGTTTTTTGCTACTCGAATAGATTAGAAATACGTTTCAAATGGTTACAGTCTTTGTAAACAACGTTCACTTATCTTTATTACCCGCTTTTGTTATTATTTCTTTTGTTCTTTGTGATAACGATTTCTGATAAAACTACCGTACCAATTCACACGAAATTTTGCAGGGTACATTATGGATAGATAAGTTATCTAACAAAAGCGTTTTTAGAGACAAACATTGAAAACAAAAAATTCAAAAAATCTAGATTTTTGATGATCTAGAATTTCTATTGCTTACGTAACTTTCACCGTACCAAAAAAATATTTTTTTGTTTTATTTTGTTCTAAATGTTGTCTAAAACGATGATACATGTAATATAGAAAAGAAATAAAACACTTACGGATCAGATCCATACAGAAAAACCACAAAATATTACAACTTTCACTGTGACGGGAACTTTCTCTTTTTTGGTTGTTTACACTTTTTTGGTTGGGTCAAAATAGGTGTTATTTAGTGCGAATATTATCTAAAACGATGTAATATTTACTTCAAAATGAAAATATCACCACTTTCCGACGATTTACACACAAAAACCATTAAAAAACGAATTATTACAGCGGACGGGAGTGACATTTGACTGACATTTTACCGCGCGGGAACGTGATTTTCAACATTTTTTTAAAATGTTGCCTATTAATATTTTTGCTTTTAGTCGATTTATTTGACGAGAATATCTATCCGACCATAGACAGAAAAATCCACAGACGATAATAGCCATTACAACAAGTACAAATAGAGATGTAAGTCGCGTGGGTGTGCCGTCTCTCATGAGAGACGCCGGTCCTTTACCGGTTAATGCTGACTTTAGAGCCAGCCAGTCATAGGCTTAAAGTGCCTGAAGTTTAAATACATACTCAATGGATACTGCCGTAAAATACATTTTAATGCTGACTTTAGAGCCAGCAAGTCATGGGCTTAAAGTGCCTGAAGTTTAAATACATACTCAATGGATACTGCCGTAAGATACATTTTAATGCTGGCTTTAGAGCCAGCAAGTCATGGGCTTAAAATGCCTGAAGTTTAAATACATACTCAATGGATACTGCCGTAAGATATATTTTAATGCTGACTTTAGAGCCAGCAAGTCATGGGCTTAAAGTGCTTGAAGTTTAAATGCATATTGAAGTTTTTATGCAAAGAATTTCACAGTGTTGGAATTTTCAATAAGCGACACTCAAGAACAGATAATTATTCTTACAACCTACCGTAAAACTGAACTCTAACTCATAAAATAAACAGTTTTATTTCCACATTTACGTTCAGTCATGAAATACTGAAATATTCCTATAAAATCACAATAGTGCGTTCAACGAATAATATTAGGAATAGGGAAGCTTTTCAAAGCTCGCGTTTATATTAAAAGCGTAAAGCTGAATTATATAGATGTGTGAAGAGTTTGATGAGCAGATTTTATGGGATGCAGTTTAAAAGACGGAATGATAACGGGTTTTATTATTGCTTAGGTATGAGCTGTATGAGAATACTTCATGTTTTGGTACTGAGTTTCTGGTGTGCGTTGGACGTACGTAAAGGTGACGTGAAAATAATCCGTGCGCTTTTATTTAGGCATTATTTTAATTTTCGCCTAGTATTAATAAAAACGGGCAAATGTTGTACTTTAGATCATGAGCTACTTTCATTTACTTATCTTTAAGAAAGTTTAAAGTGCAGGAGGCTAATAAAACAGTGGCACTCCGGGAGTGCCGACAGAAGTGAAAACTTGAACAAGATCGCTTTGGTGGAAGAAAAATACTTGTATAGAACATTGATCCGTAACGTATTATAAATAAAGAGCACAATCGCACTTACAAAAATGAGGTGTCGGTAACGGTGTCGCGAGTTCAATTGCTTTTTCCCATCTCAAAAATGCCCAACGCGCCTTAAGAAGGTTTCACTTCTCAAATATTTTATTTACTTCATTAAAACGATCAGGTTAACGAACTATTAATAAAAAAACCTGAAACATTCACAAAAAACCAGAAGGTGAATGACCAATAATGGTGTTATAATTTTAAGTGTTTTCAACTACATGTAATTTACGATACTTTGCATGCAATGCTTCGCACATGCAACAAACAGTAATTATGTAGTTACATTAACTGCGCTACTAATTAAGATTGATTTCTGAAAGTTAATCTACATGATAATTAAGTGTTCAACTTACACCAAGTTTTGTTAATTAATAATGGTTTATAAAGCTTATAAGCTATTTTAATAATCACAGTGAAAGCACAGACTTTGATTCGGGTTTCTAACAAATTGATGCGCTCTGTGCTACGGCATAGCTACGTAGCGGTCGTAGAGGGTCTACGACACAGCTACGAACTGCTACGAAATCTATCAGTGGAGCAATTTGCGTATTTTTAAGAACGTTCTCATTCTCTGTCTTAATCGGTTTTTTGTCGCTGAGATGAGATTGCGACTAGATTTTGAACGTTATCATATCACGCTTTCCTTTCAGAATGTAGGCTTCTTATACAAAGAGTTTGGTATAACGGTCAAGAGCATAAGCAAAGAAAGAGATTTATTTTCGGATACAGTAACTGGGCAATCGATCAAATCCTTTTAGCGATATTAGGTACCTACGGTAAACACGCGAAGAAATGGAGGCCTGATATCCAAAGTTGAACAAAATTGTATTTAGGATTTTTATTACCCTGGGGTATACTAAAGGGTATTTCGTGAATATCTTATGTTGGTATAGTGATGAATACAAAGGTCAGTAAGTACACTAAAGCCTGTAGTTCAAAGCTTTTGATATTTGAGTAAGGAAACCTAAATTCAACTCCTTCGGGCTAAATTTGTCACATTTTAAACGAAATTGGAAAAATTATAAGGAATATTTTGGTTTACGTTAAAGTATATCTCACTGCCGTACTCAGAGACGTCACTTTACGTAAATAACTATTATTAATATCTTGTAAAACACATGTTATATGCAATAAAGAATTGATAGTTAATTGATTCAGGCGTGATCTTGCGGAATCCATTATAAAATACAATATACAAAAAAAGACAAGATAAAAAACCATGAAAAAAGAAGAAAAGAAGAAATGGGATTTCTTACAGGGTTTTTTAAGGCTCTAAAATCAAAATCAAAATATTTTATTTCACATAAACCTACATGGGCACTTATGAAACGTCAGAAGCTAGGTGCACGGTTCCAATTGGTCGTTTCCTATGGAGAAGAGCCGGCAAGAAACTCCACGGTTACTCTTTTAAAAATAATTGGCTTTTACAATACTTTCAAATAACAGTGTTTCTAGGTATGGGAGGACAGTGTAGGTCTTTCAATAAGTACCAAGTACTTAACAAAATAGAAAATGGTCAACAGGTCTACAATCCACTAAGCCTACAGCGTTCTCACATTCACAAAATATGTAGAAATAAATCTATACAACAAATTAATAAATTAATAAAAGTAAAAAACCTATTTTAAATAAACGCAATTATATGATTGCTATTACAACTGTAGTCAATCTGATAATTATCATGTCCACAATAGTAACAAACAAAAAAAAAGTTGAAATTAAATCGTAGGTAATGTCAAATAATAGAAATATGTCAAGGGCGAATGTAAAAATAAATAAAAATTTAAATAAACATGGTAATTTGGGAGCAGTTAATAGACTCTTACTTATTTATGCCGTTAATGAGGTACCAGGGAAGCCACATGTGCAGAAGGAATTATTGCCAAATTTTCTTGTCTTCAACGTAGTCTTTAATTTTATAATAATATATGATTTCTTGATAAGGGCACGTTTGATGTGGGTTTTGAACTTCCCATCGCTAAGTTCTGTCACAGACTTTGGCAACTTGTTATAAAAGCGGATACTGTTTATAAGAAATGACTTGCTTGTTTTAGTTAATCTAAATTTGGGTATCACAATTTCATGTCGACTACGTGTATTTATATTATGGAAATCGCTTCTTATTTTGAAAAGTCTTAAGTTTTTGCGAACATACATAATACTTTCTAAGATATAAAGTGAAGGCAAAGTCAGTATATCAATTTCTTTAAATTTGTCTCTAAGGGACTCGCGAGGGCCCATTTTATAGATCGCGCGGATTGCCCTCTTTTGTAAAATGAAAATTGAATCTACGTCAGCTGCCGATCCCCACAGCAGGACGCCATAGGACATAATACTGTGGAAATAAGCAAAGTATACTAACCTAGCTGTGGCTATATCAGTCAACTGCCTATTTTTCTTACTGCATATGCAGCTGAACTTAATCTACCTGAAAGAGTTCTAATATGGGCGCCACATTGTAATTTTGAATCTAAAGTAATTCCTAAGAATATAGTTTCCGTTATTGCATCTAGTTTTTTGCCATCAAGTTTTAGATTTAGACCTACTTGAGGTACATTTGGTAATGAGAACCTAATACATTTCGTTTTGTTCGCATTAAGTAAAAGATTATCTCTTAAGAAAAAGCTAAGCGGAACATGTTACTAAATATACATATCCACGTCTATTGTATTTTTTATAAAGAATTGAATTGAATAATTGATCATTAACCCTAATTGACCATCATAGGTACTTCTAATGTCTACGAAATTGGGCATTCCAATATTCTATTATTATAAGTAGTGTAAGTCAAACTTAAGTTATTCTCATTACCGCTAAAGAACGACTGAGTGCGGCATGTAAAATAGTTTGTAAAATCGTAAAATTTGGTAAATTTGCACAACTTTTTATGTGAGTTTACCCGAATTCTAAATGACAAATATCTTTTTGGAAAATACTACCATATTCAATTCTCCAGGTATCAGGCGACGAACAGCGTCGCCTCTGCGGCGAGCAGGCCAAGTACAGTGACCGCACCGGCCTGGGCCTCGGTATGGGCCTCACGACCTACGGCTCCGTGGCCTACCAGCTGAAGGACGCGAATATGGAGGCCTCGGGAACTGTTGACTTTGTCTGCAGAGCGGCTAAGATTATGAATAGGACAAGTAAGTATTTAGTTTACTTTTACTTTTCGATTTGTTGTAATGATCACTGGCTTGAGATTCTTCTTCCACCAACGAATATGAGAAAATAATTAAATTAAAATAAGTGATTTCAATCTAATTATCAATATTAAAACGTTAATTCCTATAGAAGATCTATATAATGTTTATTACTTGTTTTTGTTAAGATTTTCATAGTGAAACAGGACACGAATTAGTCTTTATTAGAACAAAAAGTTTTAGCAAAAACTTATTTTAATTTAAATAACCAAATAGTTTATCGCGTGATCTTTATTTTATTTTCAAAGCGACTATGACTTCGAATTTTAAATCATCCCATTTTTAGTGCCTTTGCACTGGGCATTTGTCTAGCTGTGTGCTATGCTGCTTGAAAAACCAAGCCTATGCCCCTTATTTCAATCCTACAATACATTGGAACATGAAGTGTCAAAGACTCAAACAGAACGACTTGTCATGTCAATATGTCGGATTGGACACAAGCTTTACACGAGAAACTGATATATTACAGTTAACTGAAAGAAAATTTAAAACTCAAATTAAAAGTACTCTTTGTAAAGAAGCATATTACAAATTAGAGGATTATATCCTATATAAGAATGCTTGGAAGCATGCTGGTCTAGCTCCATAGGACAATTTAGAGTCTAGACAAAATCAAACTGGTTGCTAATTTAATTGTGTAATTAAATATTTATAACATATTTTTTTTCCTTCTGTGATTACTTGAACTCGCACACTGACTAATTAGTATCACTTGTAATTTTTTTAGGAATATCGTATAGGTACCTACTTTTACAATGCTTGTAAATATGTGAACACCATGTATCCATTACATAATATTTTTTTCTGTCATTGCTTCATTTTTAATTATTTTTACCTATTGTGGTATAGTAATCTTATTCCAGGTGCATCGTCTTCATATTAATTAATGTATACAAATTATAAAAAATGTAAAACATTTTAAAAGCGTAACGGTGGAGTTTCTTGCCCATTCTTCTCCATACGAAAACTACCTTTTGGAAGGGGCGACTAGAATCAATTTTATTTTTTGTTTTTGACGTTCAGAAGTGCCTTTTTGTGCCTAATTGAAATAAATTATTTGACTTTGACTTATTTGACTTTGAAACAAGATTCAGTAAGCGATACTCCATTGTTTGTCTAAATGAAAGCCTTTTGTTTCAGTACTCATGACTGTGTTCCTGAGTTTCCTGGGTACCCTGCCTATTATTATGATGATTATGGGTAAGTTTTGAGCATCTGTTAGTATACTAATTCATCATCATGTGCTTAGCCTTTTCCAATGATGTTGGGGTCGGCTTCCAGTCTAACGGGATGCAGCTGAATACTAGTATTTTAGATATGGCGACTACCTATCTGACCTCCATAACCCAGTAACTGGGTAATACGATACCCTTAGATAAGACTGGTTGTCAGACTTTCGGGCTTCTGACGACCCGTAACGACTGTCAAAGATCCACGAATGACAGCCGGGACCAGCGGCTTAACGTGCTATCCGAGGTACAGTAAAAATGGTCACCCATCCACGGACAAACCGCGGTAAGCGTAGCTTAACCTGATCGATCGACCCGTGCCCTACTTAGCTATGAGCCCCTCTATTGTATACTAATTAATTTACGAAAAAAATATTATATCAAGAGCATGCATCGCATGTATCGTTCTATGACACTGATAATAAAATTAATGAGCTTACTATATTGATATTTGGTAAGAACAATAATTTATGTAAACTTCAATAATAATTAATAATTAAAATAATAATCGAATTTGGATTAAGACCCTGAACCCTGTGACTTCTAAAATCTTTGTTATTGTAGTTGTTGTATTCTACAAATAAATCACACTAACATTATAAAGGCGAAAGTTTGTGAGTGTATGTGTATGTTTGTCTCTTCTTCACGCTCAAACGGCTGAGCGGATTTGGATGAAATTTGGTACACAGATACTTTATAACCTGGATTAACACATAGGATACTTTTTATCCCGATATTCCTACGGGATCGAGACTTCTGCGGGTGAAACCACGGGGTGCAGCTAGTAAATAAATGAATGAATGAAGTCGTGTAGCGTGGGCCTATCCTACAGTGTGACTTTTGTAATTTTGACGTTTCCAAATTGTCTATTCTCAACCCTTTCTAAAACAATTCTTTTGATATTTGAATCATGACAACGTCATGTTAAATATACGTGCTCTAATAACATGCCTATGAGATTTCTTTGTATCTAAACGAGACCACGATAACGACTCAGTAGTGCGAAAACATCACTTTTACAGAAAATTGACGCCATTACGACTTATACCCGAATTTATCTCTGAACCTTTGAATATCATGCATTTTTCATGCTTTGTATGAAGAAAACTGTCCAATAAGACTCTCAATGTGAAATACTCAGACGTCTGTATGAGTTTGTCGATAAAGTGGCTATATTCATTTGATAGAAGTTTGATACATGATTGAAAAAGTCTGACCTCTATCTTTAAGGGTGTAATTTTATCGGTATACGGGTCCATTTGCTGAAGGTCGTAATGTTGCGGTTCTTTACGACTGCCACGGGAAAAAGAGGGCAAACACTTACTCTTTACTTGAATCAATAAGAAGAGGAATTATGGCTTATATGCCAATTAATAATTTTGCAGACAGCTTTAGAAGCATAGAAAAGGGAAGATCCTCCGACCAGACGGGTGTCGTGTCTGGCGGGCAACTGCCTAACGATTGATGTTGGGGAAGTTATATATATGGTGTTCGCGCGGTAAACTCTAACTGCGCGATGCAGGATTTGTGTGACGTTAAGATTTTGTGTGATGTGAGCTATTTGATAGTTCTCATGTAGCGATGTAGATGCCGCCACACAGCTAATAAATAGATCAACAGCTGACCGACCAATATAAATTAATTAATAAAATAACTAATTTCAGTTTGATTCAAATTATAAAAGGTTGTTAAGTTAAAAGGGAGTTTACAGGGTGCGATGACCGACAAAAATGTCAAAACAACACGAACATAAAAACTTCAAAGAAAAACACTTTTCTTTTCTTCTGTAGTCCAACTAAAAGTCATTAGGAAGCAAGCACCTCGTGTACCGTCACCAAGATAAAGCTTAAACCAAAGTTGACATAAATCTGATAAGGCGGTCCACGAGATGCCACCGTAATGAAATTACAGACTGACAGACACCGCAAAATAGCGCCCGAAAAAATGAAGAGTAAAAAAGTTTGCAAATAAGTTAATAGATTAAAAGTAGGTTTTAATGGACGGTCGTCAAGGAAAAGTAGTATTTGAGTGAAGTTATAAAGTTTGATTCAGTTTGAAGGGTAAAAGAAATGACGTCAATATATTACTTGGCTGGTGAATTGAATGGAATGAGGTGTTTTTGACATCGTGAAAAATACTGTTATAATTGGAAATGGCAAAAAGTTAGGAGAAATGAGTAAATGTCGACCTACTATAATTATATACCTAGTCGTTTCTGTGCAGATGAAATCTTACGCCTGAATATTAAAGATAAAAAGTACCTAAAATTGAATAGGGATGATAACTAAAAAAATATTTTTTGTCCGTCTTGTAGATTATTATAAAATATAGGACACATTTTTTTTCTTTTTTTACGTTGAAAAGATGACGGCGATACATTGAGTTAAAATGTGCCGTGACGTCACTTGTATGTAGATTTTATACTTACTTGTGACGTAGCGACCCCAACTTTAATGCGTTTTATCTAAGTCATTTTTTATTAATATGATAAAGCAAAAAATACGTGTCTAATGTTTATTTATTGTCTGACTGACGGACTAAATAGAATTTCTTTTTTTTGACCCAGGCATCATGCCTATTGACGTTTCACGGACGGACATGTCTGACGCCAATTGGGTTACATTACTAGGCGACGTCGGAGCAGACCTAGATAAAGATGAAGATACTAACTTGACTCCAACTTGATGGATTGGCCCGCAATGGCAGAGGAAAACGAGTGTGGAAAAAAGAGAGGCAGGCCTTTGTCCAGCAGAGGTACATCATGTGCTAAAAAGATGGATTGGATATCTTTATAAATTATAGGTGCAAGAATTAAAAAATCGGTCCCGTAGTTTTTGAGTTTATTTATTGAAAACAAAATCTTTTCTCTATATAACATGAGTGTAGATCATCTGCAGTTTCTTCCAAGTTCTTCCAAGTAGGGTATTTAAACATAATTCTCAGAATCGAACTGGTCATCTCATCACAATTTTTTTTATTTAAGCTTTTTATTTCCCAAAAAGTACATTTAAAAAATCATTACTTACTTATCATAAAATATTCATTTGTTTCTAATTAAATAACAATTTAAGCAAGTATTTTAACAATAATTTGATACTCAAAAATAGATTTTAAATAAATATTAGGTTGGGGAAAAGGTCTTTTCGCATTATAGTATGTATGAACTTGTAATAAAATCTCTTTGGCTATACTATTTGTATCTAGCTGGTTTTGGTATCATTTAAAGTTTAAATTTTAAAGAACATAATTCCAAATTCAAATTAGGAAAAGGTGTGATTTTCATTTGTTTTTCGTACCGTCAAGATGAGTGAATCTAATGAAGAAATTCGATACATTTTAAAATTTTACTACAAAAAAGGTAAAAATGCAACGAAAGCCGCGAAAAAAAATTGGTTTAACCCTTGGTATCGAACGTGGATCCACGCGAGACACAATGGTTTTTTAATTGTTTCTGTAATTACGGCATTCGAGAGGTTAAGCGTTTTCGATTCGGAAATTTTGAGGTCAAAGACGCACGTCGCTCTGGTCGCCCTATTACGGATAAAATGGATTTTATCCGTAATAGGGTGACGGCTTTTGAAAAAGTGGAGCAAGATCATCATATCAGTTGTTACGACGTAGCTGAAAAACTGGGAATTGACCACAATACAGTTTTGGCGCATTTGAAAAAAAACTGGGTACACAAAAAAGCTCGATATTTGGGTACCTCACGAGCTCACTGAAAGAAACCTAATGCACCGTGTACTCCTTTGTGATTCTTTATTACGACGTAATGAAACCGAACCATTTTTGAAGAAGCTGATAACTGGTGATGAAAAATGGATCACGTACGATAAGAACGTGCGAAAAAGGTCGTGGTCAAAGGCCGGTCAGGCTTCACAGACTGTGGCGAAACCCGGGTTAACTCACAGCAAGGTGATGCTGTATGTGTAGTGGGATTGGAAGGGCATTATTCATTATGAGCTGTTACCACCAGGCAGGACCATCGATTCTGAACTCTACTGCGAACAACTGATGAGATTAAAGCAAGAAGTTGAGAGAAAGCGGCCGGAATTAATCAACAGAAGGGGTGTGGTTTTTCATCATGATAACGCTAGACCTCACACATCTTTAACCACTCAGCAAAAATTAAGAGAGTTTGGCTGGGAGGTGTTAATGCATCCACCTTATAGTCCTGACCTTGCACCTTCAGATTTCCACCTGTTTCGGTCTCTTCAGAATTCTTTAGGCAGTGTCAGGTTAACATCACGAGAGGACTGCCAACACCACTTGTCCAAATTTCTATAGCAATGGGATCATGTCCCTACCTACAAGATGGCAAAAAGTTATCGAACAAAATGGTACCTACATACTTTAGTTAAATGTAAATAAACTATATTAAAATCAACTTTTTCCCCAGAATTTTGCTACATAATCTCTTAAGCAATTAGTGTTATTGGGTGCCCATTTAAGGGCGAAGGCCTCCTCCATCTTTCTTTCATCTGTCTTGGGCTATTCTAGTTCTCTTCACAATAATTACTGATTACAAATTCCTCACGATAAGTTAGATAAGTTCGTTCCCGTGGATTCGCTCATGAATATTCAAATTAATTACTACCTGCTGATTGAGCTGTTTCACTTGATTGTACTCGCTCCAATAAATTGCGAGCAGACTTGCTTAATACACGGTACCGATATGGTGCCTGACAGGGTAATTATAACCCTTTGTGTTAGCATGGGGTAAGGAAAGCTTATCTCGGTAAAATAACTAACAACAAAGTATCTACTATGAAGTATATACTATCTATCGATGTATTTATGCATAACTGGGTAAGTTCGCTAAATTTCCACAAGACTTATTTACAATTCGTTATCTTGAAAGATTTCGGCACATGTCATAACGAAAAAGGTATTACAAATATTGGGTTAAAATAATTATTGTCGCAAACAAATCGACGTATCTGCAAACCTTTATCAATCTTTCAAAGGAAATTTTATTACTGTTTTGTGAAAATGCGGTCAACTACTCCATTATGATCTGGGTTGATCTTGTGAAAGGGTAACCTTTGACCCTATGATAACCCCTTATGTTCACAAGGAAGAAAATATTAAAAAAATAACCCTTCCTCTTTACACCGTTAGCATTACGCCACAAAAAACGGCAACAAATAGTCACATCAAACGATAAACCCAACTTTTAAGGTCAAACCTTCGCCGAAATTATGATAATTCGAGCCCATTTTTCGTGTTCGGTTCGGCAATAAAATCGAGGTAAAACGATCATTCGTTGTAGAACAGTAATCGATCGTACTTGAACTAATATTTGTACAGTCAGGCACGGTGTAATCGGCGCGTTGATCTACAAATCCGGTGCGTACTGGTTTAATCCGGTTTGAGCAGGACCGGCCACGGGAAATAGGTCAGCGTCACATTATCGAATGCTTGTTGCTTGTGCATGGATCCGGTGAACTTTGACCCACTTCTGCTTCGCATAATAATCCTCTGTAGAACCGTCTTCCAAGAATTCTCTACGTTGAATAATAGGAACTTAATGCACAAAGATTTTCTTATACCGTAAACTGAAGCGATATTCACAAAAACTTCAGACTTCTGACGTTTTGCCTCATTGTGTAGATATTTAAATCTGCCTCGTGCTGGCAAGTTAAAATGAGGTCAACTTTGTCAACTGTTCCTGTATAAATGACAAGATTCATCACAGAATTATAATTATTTAAGACGGATATCCAGGATTTTGAATCTGATATAATTTTGGAACCTGTTGCTGAACGAAGTATTATTATTCTATACAATGGGTTACTTATATTGAGGTGACAATGATTACAACCAGAATAAGGTGTTTATTATTACCATAGTTAGTGGGGGTAAATACCTCTTTTCCCGTAGCACTCCACCATGTTATGAGAGGGTGATGGATCAGCGATTTCTTTCCGTTTCATATCGATTTCAGATCATCAAATCCAAGTTACTGTCTGTTCCAAAACTATATGATAAAAGTGTAAACAAACTCTGTTCAGGTTAAATTCTTACATAATCATTCACTACAGAGAATTAGTAACATAATCATCTGTATCTAGAAGGTTTCAACTTTATATCTCACTCATTTTTCCGACAATAGTTGTTTGAATAACATTTTTAAATTGAAGTTGAAAAATCATCGACGACAATTGAGGTTATGAAATTAACGTCACTTGTCAACGAAAAAAAATCTTTAAAGTGATTTAAAATTAGAATTTCGGGTTATTCAAATAATTAAATCAATCAGCTTGTGAGTGGCACAAAAAATTAGCATCCACAGGTACATTTTATATTCCATTTGTTTACATTTTAATGAGATACTTTTGAAACAAACCTTACCTTTCGACTTTTTCCTTCGCTACTGAAAACCATATTAGACTAACATCACCCAATTTCCCCAGGTGTTCACTACGTGCGGGACTGTCCCGCGGAGAGCCGGATCCCAGTGTACCTGATAGTGGGGGGAGCGGCTGGTGGGATCGGGCTCGCCTGGCTCCTGTTCAACCAGCTCGCCGGAAGGAACTCCAACTCCTCAGCTAGCGTGCCAGAGAGGATCCTCGCGTATTTGCTCACTATGTTTCTGATGGCTTGGTAAGAATTTAAATATTTAGTATTTAGAGATGTTTCGTCACTTCCGCGGACAAGTACCACAGGACAGCACAAGGACAAGCTAGTGAAGTGAAGTACTAAAAGTTTTAAGCTATTTACTAACACAAGTTTTCAAGTTTTGTTTACATTAAAATAAGTATCTTTAGGTTAAGGTATTTTTCTATGGGCCTGTGTCACCTGAAATAAATAAATGGTTTTATTATATATTATAAACATATTAAATAGGTTCAACATATCAAAAGATAACCTTTGAAAGTTCATTTATTTTGTTGTGTAAAATTGGAGATGCTTTATTGTCTTGAAAATGTTACAAATGGCTGAATGTTAAAAAGAAGTAAACATTACGTTTATCATCATCATCATTTCAGCCGAAAGACGTCCACTGCTGGACATAGGCCTCCACATAGCACCGCCACTTCGACCAATTCTGTGTTTCTCGCATCCAGCAGATTTCCCAGAACTTTAGATTCCTTACAAGGAATAATTCTTTCGAAACGTCAAAATTCCTGTGATAAAACCTGTCAAGTAAAATCTAAAATTAAATTACTAAAATTGAAACTAATTGAACAATATTCGGGAACTCACGAAAATATTAGTGAAACAAATTAAAATGAAGGCTAAATTATTTTCACGTTTGTGGAAACAGCATACTTGCGGTACTTTATATTTAATGCTAAAATAGTTTAATAGCAGTTGGAAAAGTTTGTAATATCGCACCAAACTACACTTATGTGCAAAAACAGGCTCACAAGAGATGTAGTCAAAAAATAAAAAATAAAATTGAAGTGAAAATTAGTTAGGCTGTTTAAAAAATATACGTAGGTAATATTCAAAACGAGTTTTCTAACGTAAGACTAAAAGCAAAAATATTATCAAGCTTTTTATGTAAATGTAAACTGTTTTAAGTGCCATAACATAAAACATTTCTGTTGTTGATAAGCAGATCACTATAAAATATTGTTAAAAAAATCCAATTCTAATAGGTTTCATTTTGAGCGCGCGCAGTGGGTCGGTTTTTTGCTCGCAAGTGTAGTTAACAATGTCGTTATTTGTTTGAAATAGTTTGCGGCGTTCACAATATGTTTATAATGTGAAAAATTTGCAAATGCAATTTATTTTGTCAAATTGGTTTTGTTCGTTTTCTTCTGTTACCAACTTTGAATGAGACTGAGGTTGCCAAATAGTTTTATTCTTTTTGTGTTGTTCCCATTTATCTGGCAATATAGTTTAAAACAAGTTTTGTGGAACTAAAAGTTGAGTAACAAGAATAAATTAATGGTTTTATAACATGTTGGTTTTGTAACTTTATTGTTAGAAAATTCGATGAATGCTACGGAATTATAATATAATTTTGTATTGGACAAAACAAATTAAAAATTTACAACTTTTTTTTGTTGTTATGGGGTTGTATATTCATAATGAGGTCACAATCCAGATCCTTTGAATGTAAATGAAGGCTTGTCCATAAAAATTTAACTGCCTCACGTTTAAATTAACAAATTCACAACCAGAATTTGTTTTAATTAAATACAGACTTCATAATAACAATAATATGATACGTACGGACCTATTCTTTTGTTCTCTGAGTCAATTCACAAAGAATGTATAGTTTGTAATAAGTTACAAAATTTAATTAGGTATAATCATTAGTTAGGTTATGTTAGCTTAGGAGTTAATTATGTACACTACAGCAATAGGTTACCTCCGCGTTTTATTTAAAAGCGCGAATACGCGACAATCGCGCTCATATGTCACTTTTTGTTCGGTGAACCGGTGGCGCCGCCAGAGGGCGTTTTCTGAATCAAAAGTGACAAAATCACGTGACGATCGCGTATTCGCCCAAAGATCGCTTTTAAATAGGATGCGGCCTACCCCGTAAGAGGGAAAGTAAATAAATGATTCGGAAACGTCTGCTAAATATTGAAAAAAAAAACGGTAATTAAGTGATAAGCAAATTGACTACCAACTTAAATTTTTCGTAAATTCAAATCACAACTGACATTCTTTGACAGTTGTATGGAATGGCCAACACGGCAAATTGACGTAAGGTGTGAATTTGCTTAACAATTAATTTATCTGTCTGTACCTTAAAACAATATTTAAAAGGGATTAGATGAAGACGTTCTTAAGATTGATCAGTTTGAAAATCAATCAATTTAACGAGACAGACAAGAATCTGATTTGACGTTCGAAAAGATTTAATTCCAATCATTTTTGACAGATTTTCAATACTGTGAATGTAATTTTCTTTAACGACCAATTCATTCAGCGCTGTAATCTTACGTTTGACGAATGATATTGTTTAAATTACATTAAGTGATTGGAGTTCAAGCTATGTCAAAATGATTACTCATCATTTATCATTATACTTACTAGACGCATGAGGGACATAGCCGTCGAGGTAGACCGCGGCAAACGTGGTGGGACGATCTGATCATGTTTGCGCGGCCAACATGGACAGAAATTGCATAAAACAGAGAGATTTGAAAAGAAAAAGAGTTTGCCCAGCAGTGGGACACAATATAGGCTAATCAATCTGCCTAGCCTTTTTCCTACTATGTTGGGGTCGGCTTCCAGTCTAACCTGCTGAATATTAGTATTTTACATGGAGCGACTGCCTATCTGACCTCCATAACGCAGTAACTAGGTAATACGATACCCCTTGGTAAGACTGGTTGTTAGACTTTCGGGCTTCTGACGACCCGTAACGACTGTCAAAGATCCACGATGTCATTCGTGGATCTTTGACAACCGGGACCAACGGCTAAACGTGTTTGTGGCACCATAGCTAATAAAAAATAAAAATCATAGTTACCCTTTTTCCACCCACTGCTGACTACATATGTAATATATATATAATATATGCTTCCTTCCTCTCGTGTTATGCGGCTTCCAGTGATTCTTTATTAGAACCTCCTTCGTTTGTTGGAAAGTTAATAAGCCTAGCAGTTTCTAAACTTTTCACTTTATCTTGAACGAACGAAGAAACATCAGTATTTTCAACTATTTCTTCAAGCATGTTTACTTGTACGCTACTAAGCCCACAATCTCCAACAGGTTTGCCGTCGGTAACTACTGGACCCTCGGCATCATGTGGCCAGACTACGCCCCAACACTGTTTGAGCCTAACAAGTGGTGTCACAGGACATTGTACGTGTTCTCGCTC
Source organism: Agrochola litura (assembly GCA_949152395.1). Classification (NCBI taxonomy): domain Eukaryota; kingdom Metazoa; phylum Arthropoda; class Insecta; order Lepidoptera; family Noctuidae; genus Agrochola; species Agrochola litura. Next base: position 23,259,115 of record OX424503.1, on the reverse strand, counting down.
ACTCAGCTCGGAGTGGTGTGGGGCCTGATGGCTTTGTTCCTACTGCTGCTGCTGGCTCTCGCCGTTTGTCAGGTAATGGCACAGGTATACTATGACAATTTATAAATATGGCTTTTGTAGATTTCATCATTAGAGATTCATTCGTTAGAGGTACGTAATTAAGAAAACGAACGTCCGTGCTGTACTCGGAAACTTCACTATTGCAAAATTCGTTAGTCACTTAGATATACCTGCCTATCTACTAAATAAATTTGTTAAATTCATTAGAGATTCCATAATTATCTTTGCGTTATGAAGTCAGAACTAAAGTTATACTCATATATTATTGGGAATTTTTATAAACGTTTTCAGGCGTAAATAAGTTTTATTGAATACTTTGCTTATTAAAATTCTGAAAGTTGGTACAGATAAAAGGGTTCGAGAAAATTGGGTACGAACCTGTGGTACGCCCATTGTCTATGCAAATAGATAACATAAACTTTTTAGCCTTTGCTAAGTAAATACCTATCGTAAACCACACCGTTTGTGGTTTACGATGAGTCTTTATTAACATACTAAATACTTGATATCTTTGAAGGCTTCGGAACTTTTATGGGAGAGAGGAGAAGGTTAACTCAAATCTAAATTATTTACTTTAATTTTCTTGTTCAGGTATTCGGCTGTGGCTGGTTAGGACCGCCGAGATACAAGTAGCAACGGCGCAGCGTCGTGCTAGAGCTATGGCACAGGAACATCAATAACACCATGGACGTGGCCGGCGCTCTGCTGCCCTTCACACAAGTAGTCCGCCCCGAGCTCACCATCCACGTACAGGAGGTGCTCACTCAGGCAGACAAGGAAGCAGACGGCCCCAAACACAAAAACACAATCCCAGAAATAAACGAACCAAGTGACAGAGACGATGAAGTGAAAAGTCCAACCAAAAACTTTGACAGTCCTAAAAGTGTACATATAAACAAAAGTGTTAATGACAATGCTAATAGAAAATACTATGAGAAAAGTGCTAATGGTAAGAATAATGAAGTAAGAAGCTGCGACGTGGTGACAATGAAGAATTCTAGGAAGGGCAGCCCTGCCTGATGGTTGTTCGTCGTGCTGCCACCGCACGGCAAAAAGCATGTACATTTCGAAGCAACAGATAAGATATACTACTTCTGAATTGCTATGGACAATTTAACGATTTAACGCTGTCGAGCTAAATGTCGAACCAAGTTTTTATAAAATTTCAAAGGTTTTGATCTAAGAAAATGTTACCGTAAAACCTTTACGGTTACATTTTCTTAGATCAAAAGCGATGAATTCTGTTTTTTTTTAAATTATGTGCAAAAAGACCGACGATGTCATTTATTTTACATTCAACATTTATTCAGAAAGATTATTATAATAGTCCTTCGGGGAAATTTTGGTGTGATGTTATATTATTGTTATAAAAGTAGAAAGTGTTATAGTTGGGACCAGGAATCGTCTTCAGAAAAATACTTCAAAAACCTTAGCATAGTGAATATTTTTCAAAAATTAAATCTAAACTCTTATCCGTTTCTATAGTGTTGGTACATTAAGCGAACCTTTTAAAACTTCTAACCTACAATCTAAATAAAAGCCAAAAAGAATCCCACTGTGACTGACAGTTGGGATCCAGGCTTAGGCCAGACCTTTGGGATAAAACTTTTAGATTTACAATCGCTCATCTTCAAGGATAAAACTTGAATAAACTTTGTAGCATTTAGATGACGTTCGATATTTATGCTCGCCAGTGTACCGTTGCTTGACTGTCACTGCTTTTCGACTCCGTGCTCAAACCGCTGTCTGTAACTGTACCTACTTCTTTAATAGTATATCTAAAAATAATGCATAAAATATTAATATAGTATATGTGATAGTAGTTTTAATTTCATATCATTCTGTTGTCTTTAAAGAGGTATATGTGCTGTTTCTTTATCGTTATGATACAACGAATATTTATTAGATATTAGTGCTTTTTATATTGTACTGTAAATATATTGAGATTGTAGTCACTAATCAGTATAATGTAGATATATCATATCAGCTGACATATTGTAGAATACATATCCTATATAGTGTTATTATTAAGTGTAATCCGGGAACGAGTTGAGTGGGATAAAGTGGATTGCTTGTAGCGGCTGTCATGACCCGTAAATGAAGGAAAAAATATCTAGGAATTCTCACATAAAAATCCGGATCCGCATTTATTCAGCCTTATTTATTAAAAGCGTATGAAAACAGACTAGGTAGTTTATGCTAGATTATATAGTCGTCATGTAATGCTATCATAAATTGCTAAACCTGTTGATCCTATAGGCTTGTTGTACCTAAGTGCCATATAACCGACGTTGTTGCCGATGAGAATCAGCATCTGTAGGTGACGTCACGAGTATGCTGTCTCATGTTTATATTGCCGTCCCATTCTAACGTTCCCCGGGAGATATGAACGTATACCAATAAACACCATTTATATTGTAGATTGTATTATAAATAATATTTTGTGTGCACCTAATATTGATACTTTTAATAAATTGTACTAAATGTCTGATTATCGTACGTGATACATGTGAGGATACTCGGGGCATTATAAAAAAAACAGTAAAAAAAACAAATTATGCAATTTTTTTTACCTGGAAAACTATAATGTTATTTACAATTTGTGTCAAAAGGAAATAATTACTACTTCCGAAAAGAATAAAAAATCAAATTCACAATTTTGTAATGTCTCGAGTTTCGATACAAAGTGATCACGAAAACTGCATGGAACAGGCTTTAATAGAGATTTTATGTGAAATCATATTTTTATAGAAGAGAAATAAAGAAAATGTGTTATTATAATATTTGTATCAATGTGCTTTTAGATAAAAATCGAAAATCAGTCAGTCAAATGTACCGTGTAATGTGCTGTTTATTTTGTGTTTCCCTCCAAAGAGATTTTCTGCAACTTTCAATGCCAAGGCATACATTAACTAATGTTTTATTTAGAGTGAACTAAACTCTCTTTACAAGTGCATGAATTTTGTATTGGATTTTGTAGCCGTTTACAATTAAAGTCTTTACGCAGGTACCTACCTACTAAAGTAGGTGCTTACATCTTCTTGATGGAATTATGGACATAATAAAGTAAATCTACTTCTGACACGTGAATGGGCTCAGACACTTCAATCAATCTACCTAGCCTTTTCCCAAATATGTTGGGGTCGGCTTCATCATCATCATTTCAGCCGAAAGACGTCCACTGCTGGACATAGGCTTCCCCCAAGCACCTCCACTTCGATCGATTCTGTGCTTTCCGCATCCAGCAGATTCCTGCGGCTTTCACAAGGCCATCGGTCCATCGGTTCCGTGGGGTTGGCTTACAGTTCAAAAAAATAAATAGTCTGAATATACTTAATAGAATGTCTATTGACTTACCTACACAATTTGTCGGAAAATCTTGAAGCTACTTATGAAACTAATAACAACTAATTTGATTTTGTATTGTTGGCAATTACGTATAAATTTTATACTATCTATCTAATAGGTGCCTATTTAATAAACTTTCAAGATTTTAAACTACTATTACGTAGTAGGTATGCAAAGTGAAAATACATACTTAGTTGATCCTGATTTAAAAAATTTGTTGCATTAAAAAAAAAACAAAAGATATGGAAAAATAAATTTGAGTAATTAGCTTGAGGTATGCTGTCCACTTAAGTGGACACTCAAGTACTCATGGATGAAGAAATAAATCTTACAGAGTGAACGTTGTAACCAAGTATAATGACGTTTTCAAACAAGTATTATCTCATCCGACGTCAAAAAGATTAAAGTCAAAGTCTAATCATTTATTTCCGTAAGGCACATAAAAGGCACTAAAGAACGTCAGAATTATGTAGAAGAACACTGTTTATTAAACAACTAAGGAATTAATCTCAGTGAGTTTAGTGTTATGTAGCTAAACGTTCAGCGTGGTTTCCAGTTTTTTTTTTAATGTAGAGCCACCAAATATTATTAAAATTTACAAGTTTTTCTCACAGCAGACATTAAAGAAACGTAGACTCAATATATTGCTAACATACCGTTCAAATTCGTTCAACCGCAATCTCACCTCCTTACTTATGCAGCAAACGTTCACTGAATAGAGAGTCTCGTAAAAGCACTCTAAACGTTGTGCATTTTATTTTTCCATTTACAAAAAGTGACACACATTTAAGCCTGACCTTCTGAAAAAGTTACAAGAAAATTACGTCCATCTCGCGTTGTTACGAAAAAAAAAAGAAATTCTGTACCGAAATGTGGTTTAGTATTTCGCAAAAAGTCAAAGAAAGTCCCGATTTTCTTCACGTGTCGACCTTTCTCTTGGTATTATAATAACTGTCGGTTGTAATTCCCGAAGGCTGTAAAAAAAGAGTGGATAAGGACAAAATGTCATTCCCTTATTGTTTGCCAATAGCTACGGGAATGAGAAGGGAGATCATAACATTTTCTAATGTCAATAGAAGCTATAGTCGGTTCTGAGGTACTGAAAATAATTGTACTCAGGTTTAATTTGAGAACGACTGCCAGCAACATTAATTCTTAATTCTCATTAACTGAAAAGTATTCAAATAAAAAAAATAAAAAAATTAGTTACTTTAGTGGACAGCTGGCCTAAAAACCCTGTATTTATTGCAAAATTCGTCCTAAACTGTAAATACGTCCCCTAGACCAATTTTTAATCAAAACAATGCTTTTTACAGTATTTTTGAAAATTCCATTTTGTACAAAATATTTGCTGATCAAAACTTATTCCGGAACATCATCATCATTTACTGACGGTGCTTTGGATATTAAATAAAAAAAAAATAACTTAAAAATTTAATTGTAAAAAATAGGCAATGCGTCATAGAATTGAATTCTTTTAGAGGATAAGTATAATAGAAGACCACAAAATTCTGTAAATGGTCAGAAACTACGTAAACTCGTACGACTAAAATATTTATTTAAAAACCTTATTCATAGCTTAACTGCTAAACCATATTATGAAAAAGAAAACGATTACAGGATTTTCAAATGTCGCAGTTAAACTGTGAAATAAGACTTTCCCTAGTATTAAAAGTATTAGGAATTTATAGTACTGGATTTGGGAACATAGATAAAATTGTAGTTATTTTTGTATAGGAAAAAAAAATGTAAAATTTTAATCACATCCCTATACTCTTGGATAAAATATATCTTATATATCTATTTAATAGATAGATCCTTTTTGAATATACCTATTTAGTCTTAAAATAATTATCTTATTGTGTGGTATGCAAAAGAATTTTCGATAAAAATAAATAAATATGTACAATTTGTACATGGTAAATATCTAAAAACTGCTATGCTATGCTGGTCAGGAATTGAATCAAAACATAGAACTTAGTTGAAAACATCCCAATTTATCTACGACTGTACTAAAATGGCTCTGTACTAAAAGCTGAATATAATTTATATTTTGTTTAATAAAATGAACCAAAAACCTATTATATTAATTATTTCTTTTCTGCAAAATTCAAAATTTTTCTTTTATGACATAACAATACAAATTAAAGTTCTAAGATTTTTTTTCAACCTCTTGAACAACTAACCTTGACCTTTTAAATTATGTACCTCTTGATTGTCAGACAAATACTAAATTATAATACTGAATATTGAAGATACACTCCTTTATTTATGAAGGTGATATTGCCGCGAAATCTCTCAGTAAATTGTCGTGACCCTGACCTTAGGTTTCGACCTTTCCTTCCCTACAACTCGACTCCATTTCCATTCATATTTATTTCATGTTTTGGAATATCCTAACAACATTGGGTTTTGGGAACATTAATATTAAAATCAAAACATAGAAATTCTATGTCGCTTTCTTCTCTGTATTTTTGTAATATCCTGAACTTTGAGAATATTTCTAGGTATTAGTGAATTTAGATATTGTATTATGATTAGTGCCTAAAAGTAAGCTTTTGGAGTCGCGTTTTCATAGTCCAGCATTTTGATTTTTCAATGTCATATGAAGTCAGAATTTTGTAACGTGTTTCTAATTTTAAAATGGCGTTCTCTTTCCTGTATTTTTAAAGCAGTACCTTGAATAATTAATTGATAACATAAATGTATGAATACTAGATTATTTTACTTGTTCATGGACATGAAAACGCGGTATTTGACGACCACAAAATATATCCTAGAAATTAGATCCCCATATCAATGTCCACTTAATATCCTATACTATATAATATTATAGCCATATTTACATTAGTGTATGAAGTGGATTACAATTAATTAAAGACTATTTGTAGATGTCTCTTTAACTATATGAATATTATTATATAAATCGCTGGAAGCATGACCTATAGGTATTATTATAAATTATGATTATATAGAAAACTGTAAAGATTGTATTGCGTGTATTTATTGTGATGACATGAGTAAATAAATGTGTTTTTTTAATCTAACGACTTTTTTTTGTAATACTCACAGAAAACTTAAAAGGACAATTTTTTAAAGAAAACTAAGATTAAGCAATTTGTTAAAGTATTCGTTTTTTTCATCGTGTAGTGATGGCACGACAGTAACTTTTTTGTTGATCAAAAATTGCGCCACTTCCACGGCTTTCCAATGTACTAGCCCAATTATACCAAAGGTACGGTAGGCTGCATCAATTGGGGACCCCTGTTGTATTCGAATTTTAATACAACTGGGGTACCTACCCAATTGATGCAGCCCACTGTACATAAAATAGCAATTTGCCTAAATAGCGCTTTATTTCTACCAATTAGGTAACTGGAACATTAATAGTATTGAATATAGCTAGAAAATTTAGTTGTGAAAAATGTCAAAAGCTCAGAGTTTCGAACGTAGATAGAGATATAAAGGAGTTCCCAGAAATAGTGGAATAAGTATTATGTGAACTAGATTCTCGGATATGTCCACGATGATAGAACTAGAGGAAAAAAATTGAAAGATATTTTAATGGTATACTTTTCATTCAATTTTAGAACGACTTTTTTTTAAATGAAATTATGATATCTACTTTTCTCGCTAACCAGCATTTTCGTATTCTTGTAGGTTCGAGATGGGTGATATTACAAATAATTTTCAACTGCCACTGGGTGGAGTGGATGACACAGTCCAATATTAACACGTAGGGTAAAACTTTAGAGTGTTTGGCCGACAAAGTTTTGCTGTTTTGATTAGCACTTTATAATTTAAATATGCTTTGCCATTTCAAACCCATGAAGTCAAAGGCTCAAGATCCTTAAAAACTACATTCCTTGGAGAAAGTTATTTGCTTTTACTTTAGATTTACTTCTGAATAAGGATAGAGCAGTACGGAGCAAAATGACTATGTAAAGATGCAGGAGGCGAGGAGCAGGTGGCGTTTCTACCTACCCCTGTAAAGCTGTTTATTCATCGAATCTTTATTTTGTTCGACACAATACTTAGTAGGTATAGGAATTGGTAGCTATTAGGAATAGTCAGTCTTATAGTAAGAAAGTAGGTATACCTGGAACGAAGAAGGGAAAACGATAAATTGTTCGTGTTTTATTGCGTGGGTGCGGTGAGCATCCAATGTTTTATAAAAGACTCTAACAATTATATTATCGGGTTCAATAAAAGTGTTTATTTTACATTGCGAGTTTGTATTGCTATAAAACAACGTGAAAGTTCAACTGTTAACAAAATAATCGATTGTAATTTGCAATCAGGCTGATGGATGGCCCTTAAAAACAAAGTTATTGCTAATTATTGTCTTTTGAAACACGCTGAGAATTGTTGATGTGTAGTGTGGGGGGCAAGGTAGTCGGATTTGTAAAGATATGCAGTAGGGTTAACCGGCGTAATAATTGTAAACAAAAAATGCAAGGGTAATCGGAAATGATAATTATATAGGGACTGGCTTATTTGAGCTGTTTCCCATTACCCCTTGCTAAAGGTTGACTATTTTTCGTTTAGACAAACCATCTTGTAAAAACAAGTGCTGCCACTCACCCCAAATTATCACGTAGACATTTGTAGCTAAACACGTAATAAATAATATAGGTATACACGTAATAAATATATAGGTTTGACAATGGGAAGCAACTACATTATCGTAAGCAAACCTGAATTGTCAAAGGAATCGGTCAGTCAGATGAAGCTATTTGCCCATTCCAAAGCGTCGTAGGTTCCAATGGAGAAGAAATGGCAAGAAACTCCATGAACACTCTTTTAAAACCAAATATACATAGTTACTAAAACCCAAACCTACAGCTATATATGAAACTAAAAGCTCTTTACATCTCAAAGTTTAACCTCAGTTTGTATGCTATCACGGAAATAGCTCTCCCAAATATTACAGCGCCAAGCTATCTGAGAAACCTTTAATATAACCCGGTCTGATTGCTCGACGTTCTCCAGGGAGGCAATAAAGGGAGATGGAGAAATTCAGAGAATTATATGTTAGCGTTCTATTTAAAACTGGAATTGGGTCTCGCGTTGCATTGCCGGGGAATGTAAAATATTCCTAGTGGGAAGTATGATCAACGTGGTTTCCGCTAAAGAACTTATTACTTTAGTAAATGATAGACTGGGAAGATACGTAGAATGATATCTACAAGTGCATTGCATAATAATTCTGCGGCGCGTGAGTTGCCGACGGCACGAAATTTTAAATATTATATTTGTATAAACATTTAGGACTAAGTATTGTATTAATTTTATTTTTGATTTGTTATTACACTTTAATGCTGCACCGGTTGACGTCATCACGTCAGCGCCGGCTGTCGCTGAAAATCTACGCTGAGCGATGTTCGTTTTGCGTGGATGTAACGCATATTTTCCCCCAATTTGTTATTTACGTGTTTTTTTTTATCTTTCTTTGCGTCATGTTTACCGCAAATTAATGAATTTTCTTTCTTTCTTTTCTTTAGAGTTCATCATGATTTGTCTTTGGGCCAACGCTTAGGTACGCAAATGTGTTTGTATAACTGGGAAAAAGTAAATCCCTGGTATTTGCTGAGATAACAGAAAAATAAGTATTTGTTTAATCCGCAGTGTGTACAATCATGAATACGGAAAGATTAGCAATCGCAGTAAATCACCTCGGTGGCTATGCGACATGCGACTGCGTCAGCTCGATGACAAGACGCTGACCTGTCGCATGCAATTACTGTCATCGGGTGTGCGCTTGCACCGTACGTGTAGGCGCTGCGACAAGTAGTGAGAGCGTATGAATCCCCTGTGCGTAATGTCTAAAGCTCTATTTATACGGTGCAAGTTTATTGTCTTTGGCATATCATAAAATTGAAGTAACAATTAACTGGCACCATCTAAACAACACGTACATGAGCACGATACGGGCAAGTAAATTGCCGTTCAAAACTGGTATAGGTGTAAACAAAACGTACAATAACATTACACTTACAATAAAATTTCACTTATAAGAAAATTGCACTTACAATAAAATCGCATTCTACTCTACAAGTACGAACGAAAAAATAATTAAAACAATCTTGAGAAGACGTTCATTAGCATTTTAATTAAATATTTGGCAGCGCAAATACGGGCAATACTTGAATCAATTTTGTGCAAATAATAGCCTTGCAATAAAATTGCCTTGCTGTAAGTCGCATGCAATTTTATTGAACGGCAAAAGTTGCATTAAAATTATTGTATGCCATTTTATGGAAATCGCACGCGTGTAAACACTTGCATGCAATTCTTAAATGGCAATAATTGTACGTGATTTATGGCATGCGATTATTGCTCTTGAACGTTCCAGAAACTTGCACCATGTAAATGTAACTTAAAAACTATTGAAACAAATGCACACCGATTTTTCTTAGCCGACATGAATGAATTTTATAAATATTTAATCTTAACTATAATATTATTAATGCGAAAGTGAGTTTGTTTGTTTGTTACGCTTCCACGCTAAAACAGCTGAACGGATTTGAATGAAATTTGGCACATGAGTAGACCATGACCTGGAGAAGGACATAGGATAACTTTTCATCCTACATCGCAGACGCAGTCACAAGCAACAGCTAGCAACACAACATAACATAACATTTTATAAATATTTAATCCACTATAAACCCCGAGCCGTCATTTAAACAAAAGACTACACAATCGTATTGTTTATCAGCAACCAAATCAAGAAGTTTCCCCTAAATAGGCACAGTTAATGTGAGGTTTATTAACTACTTTCAAACACGATGAAAAATCCATAAAATGACCCGAAACTATGACAAAACGCTAAGAAAGTCGCACTGTCGTGTGTACTAACCATAATCTCCGGGTTTATGCGTGTTGGAGCCGTTTATCTATTTCTGTAACACCCCTTACGTTGGGATGAGGAAACGAACATATTCAATTTGGATGAAAGCGGTCTCGGTATACAATATATGAACACGCGTGTTGAGTATGGAAAGCTTATAAATTTTGATAAGTACCTAACTTTAAGAAAATTATCGAAAGAGTATGTATGCTTAGTGCAAACTTAAAAGTAGAATCCATGAAAAGAGATAATTCAGTTAGAAAGCAGTTTTGCATGAAAAATAAAAGGCGTAGGCGTAAGCTTAGGTACCTTACAATTTTCAAGGATTATGGTGTAACACAGCTCAGTCAGAGTAACATACTTTTTACCCGACTACGGCGAAGCAAAAAGGAGGGTTATGATTTTGACCGGTATATTTATGCATGTTCATCTGTTACCTCATAACTTCTAAACTACCGTTCATAATTTGACAAATGAGGTATCACTGGAACGTTACTTTATGTCCTCTAGAGGGCGCCATATTGCATTTAATGTGACGTCACATAACCTATAACCAGCGGACAATCAAAACGCTTCCAATGATACCTCATTTGTCAAATTATGATCCGTAGTTTAGAAGTTATGAGGTAATAGATGAATATACATACATACATACATACTTACATACATACTTACATACATGTTTACATACATACACACATACCGGTCAAAATCATAACCCTCCTTTTTGCTTCGCTGTAGTCAGGTAAAAAGTATGAAACAAGAAAAAATTTCAGACAGAAATCAAGACATAGGTACAAAAATGGTCAAGGTAAAGCCGTGGTCACATGTCATTACAATTTTCTTGGTGTACAGGCATGCGACCACGGCTTTACCTTGACCATTTTTGTACTTATGTCTTGATTTCTGCCTGAAATGTTTTCTTGTTTCATACTTTTAGAGCGTGATTTTTTTATACAATACAGTGATACAGTATTAAATTATTATATTTACACTTTTTTTGTTTAATTTTTTTTTATTTCTTACTTGTGTTTGAATTATGTAGTATTGTGTGCCTTTTTGTCTGTGCTAAATAAATGTATTTTCTTTCTTTTGATACCTATTTACCAAATCAGATGCAAAAGAACTGAATTAATATTAATAATATTAGAGAATTTCATCAATCTTTCTCTATTTTTTGCGCCCAACAACCGGGTTTCGCTGATACGCACAGAATTGGAAAACAGAACACTGGAATTCACTTAGCTGTCTGTCAGTCAATCTGAACGTCACGATTTTCGTTTTTTGAACCAGCCAATCGGCAGCCAATAATTCTGCGTAGTATTTAACAGAACAGACACCTAACTAAATTCAAAGCACGAAATAATCCGCAAATTAAATTAAGGCCCTATTCTCTAAGGGAAATATTATTATTCATAATTAATTAAACTTTAGCCTAGCTCAAACAAGATTACTATGAAGCCTAAAAACTTTCTTAAAACTCTCAAGCAGTATTTTCTAGAACATTTTCGTCTTGAATTTATCTTAAGCCTCAACTCCGAATAACAGGTAAATAAAAGTAAAGAAGAAATTACTTCGCGCAATGGAACTCCATTTCAGACGGGGAACGAAACACGAGCAAAGAAACTATCGGTTCGTCGACCAAGTACCGACTACCTACCTACTGGACAGCACAAATGGACTTGGTCGGGTTTGAAAAATGTTCGCAACCTTCCTTGGTAAAGAGGTCAAGTCTGTAACTCTAAGGGCGGACATACACGGGCTGCTCGAATAAGTCATATTTGATCACTCCTTTGCGACTAGGTAGATACTTTACCACAATCATCCTTTCATTGACATACACAAAACCGCCAAAACCTGTGTTATAGTGGTTAGTTATAATGTCGTTTCCCAATGTTTAACTGACTAGATAAATAAATTGATAACTGCTTGAGCAGTTCCGATGTACAGTCGAGCTGTTGCAAGATTTACATTGAGTGTTCTCGACTTCTGTATTTTGCTCTCCGCCCATCACGTGTGGCCCCCGTTTTCAACTGCCGATGCCGATGTTGGCCCGGGCGATTTCTTTTCGAGCACTGGATTTTCAACGCTCTGCTTAGCGCCAAGAGTTGATAGTCCAACAGTGTGTTTTTTCAACACGCTGGGACGCACACTGTTGCATTCTCAACGCTCGGCTTAACACCGTGAGTTGAAAATCCAGTGTGCGATATAATCACGCCGCGATATTTTTACGTCCATGCGAACGTGGGCTAACTTAACGAAATTGATTGCTCGTGCAGACAGTGTACTTCGTGTATGGCCGCCCTATGAAATAGAAACCATATTTTGCCGGAAGATAACTTTCCGTTCCTTTATAGGAAATAAATCCGGGATCGAGAAAATTTCGGAGGATCTTTAGCCCAAGTTTTAATATTGACAGGATCTCGAATTCCCGAATCAAACAACTCATGTCAAACAAAAATAAGTCATATTCGGAAAGTTTTTGCCGAAGACGTTTACTTGGAGCGTTTGTGTTGACGAAACTTGGAACAAATATGTTGAGTCCACAAGTTGGGAAGTAGGCTAAGTACACAACGCTGGTAGTATTAATCTGGTTAGACTCCAGCTTAATGTCTTATAAACTTGCTGGTTAAGACATTGGTTAGAATTTGATTAGTGTTACATGAAAGCAGCGGCTTTAAATTACATTTCGACGATGAAGTGACAAGAACTCATCTATTTGAAATTTTTCGCGAATTTCTCTTTTTATGGTTTCGAATTTAAAAGTCAAATTCGCATGTTCTCGTAAAATCGCTTAACTACATTTTTAATTGCAAGTATTGGAAAAGCATAAATCATAAAATTTTTAAATATTTTCTAACTAAACCACCTATTCTATGGCAATACTCCGTAACTTCCATGGGACACGAGTTGACTTCGACCGTTAGATTAAGTACGATTAATCAATTATTTTGTCAAAAAATTAAACGTTTTTTTCACTTTGTGTAAATTGTTACCTTCGGCAGTTATAGAAAGAACTTCTTGTCACTCCGCCGTCGATTTATAACTTTACAGTTTCTGGTTGCTACTTCAAAACTTTTATGGTAAGAAATACTTTAGCTTCCATAATTTTCTCTACAGCCTGTGCAAAATTCCTTTTTTCAGTTCATACAATCTCGGTTCCTTTTACTATTCACTCGTTCTTTGTGTGGCTAGGTGGAAATATCCTATACAAAGTCATATCACGTATAAGTCTACTGTCTGAATCAAACACACCGAGATAACCTCGTGAGTGTGAATGTAAAGGATTTTATTTCAGTAAGCCTGTCTACACGTGTTTCACTATCTCAACTTTATAGCATTTGCCTAATAAAATCTTGCTTGAACTTGATTGATTTTTGCTTTTGGGGCCACCTATCTTTATGACTCGAACTCCGTTTTACTTTTGTCTTACTGATTCTTGTTTCCTATGTCACAGAAAATAAATAAAAGTAAGTAACTGCATACAGGCAGAGTAAAATCAAATATTTATTATTTAACCATTTATGTACACACAGATACACAAACAAGAAGAAAGGAACGGAAAAATATTTACAAAGGTGATGCTTATTTGTAAAGAAATTTCTACCAGCATACCTGCGACAGGAAAGTGGATATTATGTATACAGAGATGTAGACAAAGTGTGTAAGAGTAGAAGAGAAATAGTTGTTTAATAGTAAAAAAATAATTAAAAAGTACGCAACTTTTTCATTAATAGTATCTAAGGTATATTTAAACCCTTGTTTCCAATTGATGTTATTTCCACCTAAACAAACATCAACTTTATGAGGGTCTAAATAAAGTTGATTTTAGACTGACTAGTACTGTTAAAAACGTCATAAAAAAATGAAATTGTAGCGTAAACTGAACCTTATGCGTTGGCATTACAATTGTTTTTCTTAAAATTCATGTTTGTTTACATGTTTGGTAAATAAATTGCGAACGCAGATTAAGTGGCTATTTAGGTTGTAGATCAATCATCAAAAATAACCAACAACTAAAGCTAAAGTAAAACACTTTTTTCAAGACCACTTTACTCAAAACTTTACATAACAAAGTTCCATTTCAAAGCATTCGTTCCCTGACCGAGGTCTTCAATATCTAAGTTACATGTAAACTAAGTCAGCCATCTCATAAGTAAACGTCATATGGTAAAATGTGAACGATCAGTTATTCTGTCCGTTTTGAGTTTCTAACGGATTGTGGGTTTGCGTTTTATGAGCTTACTTGCGTAATTTATGAGAATCTCCTGTAAAACCGTATTATCTTGAATGACTATTGTTATTTCAATTTTATTATGACTGTGATTGGGAAGAGTCATTTAATTTAGTGCGATTACTCGATCTTTAATCTAAGTGCTAACCAAAAATTTAGTTTTTTCGAAAATTCTAAAATGTTCCCATTTATTACGGGTAGTCAGAAGCCCAAAAGTCTGATAACCGGTTCTACCAAGGGGTAATATCGTGTTACTCAGTAACTGAGTTGTGGAGGTCAGATAGGGAGTCGCTCCACGTAAAATTTCAGCTGCATCCATCATGTTAGACTGGAAACTGACCCCAACATAGTTGGAAAAAGGTTGGGCAGATTTGAAAACCTTAAAACAAAAGCCTCAAAAATGCAGTAAGTATCCCAATTTCCATTCTTTACTTAACTTGATTTTATTTGATTCCCAAAATAAATTGGAAATTAAGTAATGTAACAACAACTCTTATATCAGATTATCACAACATAGCGAACTAATATCCCAAACAATTCCTTGAAACGGCTCCAAATGGCAAGTGTTTACCTCTCTACGTAATGTAAGTGCTGTCATTATCCGCTCCTAGAATGGGATGGTGCTAAACACTCGGCATAAGTGCATCTCTATCTAACGCAATAGAGAAACATTATGGCTGTATTACGTTTTACAGTCTGACTGTTATGTAGTAATCTAAGGGTATTTAAACAGGATGGTATTTGCTAAGAACTGTGTACTGACCGTCCATGGTAGTGTTTGTTTGTGTGTGACAATAACTCCAGCTCCTGATTGTTTAAGTTACCTACTGCCTAGAAACTAGATTTTTTAGACTTCCACTAAGAACGGTTGTCATAAAAGTTGATTGTTAAGCAAAAACACACATAAAGTCAGGCTTTCTTCCCATGGGGGTACTCAAAATCTACAGGACGCCACCTGCTATGATCCTTACATAGTTTTTTTGCCTCGTTTACGTTCATACATCTGGTCATACACGCACGCCGGTTGCGAGTACTACGCACCTGACCTTTCTGAAGAACATAACCAATAAGGTCACATTAACCAACCACCAATAAGGGACATTGTATTCCCAGTTCCTTACGACATTTGAAATTTCCAGTATCGATATGTACTTCTCGGGCGTTTCCACTCACTTCTGCCTTTCATTCATGCTCTCAATATGACCAAACCATCTAAGCATACTCTTTTTTTATGTCACTATTTCTTTTTGTTGTTTGTGGTAGTGTTGATGCGGCACTATGTGCATAACATGGCTATGTCGCATCAATTTTGCGTTATGGCCTTATAATATGGGGTAATTCTGTAGAACTTAACACTGTTTCGAGCTCAAAAAAAATGTATTCGCTCAATACGTGGACCGCACTTACTGGGCAGCTGTCTCCCATTATTCAAAAAATAAAAATACCACTCCCAATACATTATATCGACACTGGAAATTTCAAATGTCGACAATTGAAATTTCCAGTAGGTATCAATATATTTTTGAAATTTGTGTTTTTGTGAACCAAAATAAACATGAATTTGATCTGCATAATGATGCTGTATCTAGACCTAGTTCTAGTAGCCGTAAAGTTCACATCCTTCGTGTACCTACCTAGACACGAATAACGAAACGATATAATAAACTGTTTTCTAACGATATTTTTTGTATGGCGACCAAAGTTTATTAATAACTACGAGATTGTTTTAGAACTCTAAACTTTAGGACATTTAAGAGTATGGCCGCCAAAAAATAATCGTGAATTAAACACACGGTAACATTCGTGAATGTAACACACGTGAAAGTAAAGCCTAGAGTTCATGAAAGAGAAATTCCAAATTATTCTGTGATGACTGTTATTTTGACAATTCGAAAACATACTTATTGTCAAATTGTGAAAATAAAGAGTTATGGTAAGGTATTATTTATATTTTATTAACAAACAATTTCTATGTGTTTTTCATTATGAAAGCATCTGTAGTGTTGTATTCCTTCTTGTGCAAGTCCGACTCGTACTTGGCCGTTTTTGAAATTACTCATTATACAAGTAACTGTTTTCTTACTTACACAATACAACTAGGTCATAACAAAACCGACATCATCACAGCAGATACTTAATGTAGAATAAAGGCTGTAATTAAGCCTTGACGCAGGAATATAATAGTGATATAAAGCTTCGGCCAAACCTGAGCGACTACAACGCGGGACGCGGGAGCGAAGCGGGAGCGTCAACAACGCGAAACTAACGCGAGAATTGTCGTGCACACCTGCGCGACTACAGCGCGAACAGCGAACTTCATTTTGTTTAGTGAATAGTCACAGCCGCACCTCTATAGCTTAGTGTAGCACCAAAATTTTTTTGTTATGTCAGTCTCATATTTAACATCAGAGTCTGACTTTGGCCGATTCATCAGAATCTGGCCGATTGAGTCCCATATTTTATCCTTTTTACGTTTATTTTTATAACCAGGATTTTTCAGATCGTATAGGAGTATGTTCTCTTACTTTCGATAAACATCTCTAATATTATTATCGTCTGTCATCGTGGAGTTTAAATAATGAGACGTCCGTAATAATGTAACGATCTGTACGCACGTCTGACCACAAGACGCGTGCTTCCCGCTCACTCCCGCTTTGCCGACGCGGTGTTCCCGCGTTATGGTCGCGTAGGTGTGCAAGGCGCCATGTAATAACACGAGCAGCGTCCGCCGCGCGGTAGACGCTCCCGCTTCGCTTCCCGCCTCCCGCGTCGTGGTCGCTCAGGTTTGGCCGAAGCTCAATAACTAAGGCTAATTTGTTTTTAATTGCTATATTATTATAGCTTTAATTAAGGCATGGACTGAACGTGTAATTTTCAGATATAATTTGATGTCAAACCGTAAATGAAAGGTGCACTAGAATATTTTGTATCCGAAATTATTTCTGGCTCTTTTGTCTACCTACTGATCTCAAACATGATTGCTGAGCTTGTGGTCGATTTGTTTTTTTTTTCAATTGTTTTTTCCAATAGTTAAGAAAATTCTTTGGATTTTTCCAGTAGCAGCTCGCGGTCTGTTTTTTTGGCAAAAGACTCGCTCCCAATTTAGGACTTAATGTATAATTGAGAAAAAGTGGCTGTACCTTATAATCACCACCGTGTATCCCTCCGTTATATTATCTCCTAATGAATTCATACATAATGAGACCAATAAATGTAAAAAAATACTTTTTTACCCACCATCATTATCTGGTACATTATTCACCAAGAACCCCTTAGTCAGGACAGCTAATCCTCCAATAGATTGACTTTATAAGTCATTTTCATAACATTCCTAAGGTCAAATCAAATATTTGATTAGGACTTTGTCGCCGCAATAATCCGTAAAGTTTGGTTTCAATTAACTAACTAATTGGAACCTAAATTGAAATGATAAGTCAATTGCTTACAGCTGTATTCATTATTAAGATCTTGAGTTAAATTTTGAGCAGAAGGAATCCTAAAACAACGTTCATTTTTGCATGGAGAATTTCTTACGCTGTTTGAAGGCACAAATTGAATTTATTGAACTCAATTCTGACAGGGACTGTTATTCTTGGCTTTTTAAACTTAAAAATAAACTTTTTATCGTATTGGCATATTGATGCCAATACGATAAAAAGTTTATTTTTAAGTAGCAGCATGAGCTATGCTAGTCATTGGACTAGCATAGCTCATGCTGCAGCCGGGGCGAAAAATATTATCCTGCACGCTTTTTTACGGTCCTGATCAGTATAATCTTATTCCAGCAGCCCTATGTCCATCCGAGTTGATTGATCAGCCTATCATAATACCTAGGTCATAAACTCACGCTTTCTTCTTATGGGGGTAGAAAGAACCTACAGAACGCCACCAGCTACAATCCAAATCCTAGGTACTAGCGACCGTTGTGTTCAACGCACGCCTCAAAGAGATGTCAGCAGAATTGACGGGGTCCGCTAGGGCCGATGCCTGCCGGGGTTGCGAATAAAACCGAAAGGGAAATCGTGGCCCTCGGCAACATGGCAACTGAAGGAACACGGGTGGGTTTTAGTCAGTAAGAATCTGACACGCCCTCCCGCTCCACCCAGAGTTATTTGATAATTTCCCAAACAAGAAAAAAAAAAGGTACTAGTTTTTTTCAAACTCTTAATCAGTGCTTAGGCAAGTACTACATCAATTATGTTCCCAGTATTTTTTTGACTCCTTACTTTACTGAAGTTTAATATCTTTTCATGATATTATATTTAATAAACCGCTTTTCCTAGAAGAAACTATTTTTAACCTGGTACCATAATATTTACGAGTTTTCCTTAAGATAATATTTACTGCCGTAAATATAGTATCATTAGCTTGTTCCATGGAATTAAACCCACACATAGTTTGTGGGCGTTTAATTATTTTACACGGGAGTTATAACTAAGGAAGATAAATTTAAACGCATAATAAAATGATAATAATAGATGCCTTTTAATAGTCAATCTACCTAGCCTTTTCCCAACTAAGTTGGGGTCGGCTTCCAGTCTAACCGGATGCAGCTGAATACCGTATTTTACATGGAGCAACTGCCTATCTGACTTCCACAACTCAGTTACTGGGTAATACGATACCCCTTGGTAAGACTGGTTGTCAGACTTTCTGGCTTCTGACGACCCGTAACGACTGTCAAAGATCCACGAATGTTAGCCGGGACCAACGGCTTAACGTGCTTTCCGAGGCACGGAGGAGTCTCGGTATGTTAAGATGGTCACCTATGCACAGACCAACCTCAGCAAGCGTAGCTTAACCTGTTGAATCAAACCATGCGGCTGTTATTACTTAGCAACGAGCTCCTCCGATGACTTGAGAAATGCCTTTTAATAGTACAGACCAAACTAAAACTGTCAACTGTGTGTGTGTTATTATTATAGTCTATTACCTATTTTTTGTAATTATAGATCAGAAATCCTGTAGTCGTTCTCTGCTTGACATTGGAATATTCAGAGAGAAGGAACTATATTTGGATAGGTAAGTTAATTGTCACCATGTCGACTAACCTTGTGGCCACAAACCTCGTGGCCACGAGTTACACCCTTAAGCGACACGCGTTCTGCGTACTGTGGAAAAAACAAATGAAACAAGTTATTTAAAGCATTCCACGAGTCACCGCAACGCGACTTGCGGTGCGACGGAAACTGGTGACGCTCGCGTGTCCCTTGTCGCAAGTCGCATTGCTCGAAGCTGTGAGCTGGGCCTAACGCAAAGAGCCTATATAACGTCATAAAGCTAGGTGAAGCGATGAACACGGCAGGAACAGCTGGACAATGTATGAGAATAGCCAATAGCCGGAGGCTAGTGGCACCCTTACTTAAATGCCATTTTAAATTTAGCTTAACTAGAAAGAAACTAAAAACCGGCCAAGTGCGTGTCAGACTACGCACAATGAAGGGTTCTGTAGTTGGGATGAATTAATCCCAAATACAAACTTAACATTTTAGTTGAAATACATATTTTCCCATACATTCCAATGGCGAATATAAGTTTGTACGCACAATATTGATTGATTTACCATGTTATTTTAAGACCATAGACTTCTTATAGGTTTTTCTGTAATCTATGAGTGAAGAACCATTCTCTGTGTTTTTTTCAACATTGTAGGCTCAGTAGTTTCGGAGATAAGTTGGTAATTCTTAAACATCTTTAAAAGTGTTTATTAAAATAATTTAAAAAAAATTGAGTTCCTTGTAACAAGCCCTTTCATTTGAAATGTCACACGATACAGTTTGAAAAACTTTTTTTTAAAATTTTCTTATTTGCCCCCCAAAAGTGTATATTCAATCGATTCAGAGCAAATTGGCTGGGGCAGACGGACAGACATACATACAGACACACGAGTGATCTTATAAGGGTTCCGTTTTTTTCCTTTTGAGGTACGGAACCCTAAAACAAAACTAATAGCTTAAATGCATTTTAGTTACTACATACCTTATAAAACACATATTATTCTTTATCTCGATAATATAATAACCAACCCCGCTGCAAACAACAGTTAGTTTCATTCAGGTTTAACTCAATTACTCTGAATAGCTAAGGAAATTCAATTTAGCTTTCTAACCTTCGAAGTTAAAAGATGAAACGTATATGTAGGTGTTCGCAGGTAAGTTACAAGCACCGTCGAAATAGAAAACAGAAGCTCAACTAGATTGTTTTTGTGTATTGTTTTGTCTACAATTCATCGGAGTGTAGGGTTGACAACAGATTTGTTGCTAGCGATTTCTGTATGAGAACGTGAGATTTTGAAATCACCAGCTGTGTGATGTCGATGTATGTCGATTTGAGTTGAAATAAATAAAGAAAATGAAACAAAATCATTATCTACACTCATATAGTAAACAATTTTCCGTTGCGCAGCTATAGCCGCACGCGCAAAGGCACAACACAAAAAAAGTTATATTATTTGTGGCACAGCTGTCACAGACAAAAGATTTTTTAACATTTAAAAATTAAATAATAAATTAATTTTCTTGCCAGTTTTATGCAAATTACTCAATGGATTTTCAATTTAAGTGTCTAATGAATAATGGATGAATTTGTTTGGGTGGTTGTTGTGATCAGTGTTTGTGAGTTTTGTGTCAGAACGTGTATAACGCATGTGTTATCACCTGATATACTCGGAAATATGTGCTTCAGCCTGATCAAGATAATTCCTACTCAAAGGGAATAAATATCACAAAGGTAAGGCGATCTGATTAATAAGTAACCATGATTATTTTATAAACAGGCTTAATTATGTTCAACCTGTGTATTGCTCTGCTGGGCAAAGCTCTCCCCCATAACCTTCATATAGAAGTTGTAACATTTTGATCTTCACAACGTTTTTGTTACGTGACAAAAGTGTCGTTACGGTTAAAATATTGCACTTTTTCGGTCTATCTCTCATTCACCAAGTGTCCAGAGTAGGTATAACGTGTGATAAGGAACTTCATTCCAAAAAATATGTTCAAAATAGAACAATATGTAACCGCCACCGTTGGGCGCTGCCGTCTTAAAAGTTAATAATTCAATGTGGGTCATGACTCTTGATCGAACTGAATCAATGTTGTTTAACTGCCATCATGGATCGTGTCACGGCGCGTATCTACAGCGTGTATCAGAAAAGTATATCATATCAGCTGTCCCATACATTTGGGTCAAGTAGATATTGAAGTTGATATTTTTTTCGCGATTACGATATTGGTTCCATGGAGAAAGTTGTTTAGTTTCGACCCTTTTGACCACACCTTTCTAAAATACAATAGACGTGGATATATTTAGTAACCTGTTCCGCTTAGCTATTTCTAAAGAGCTATAAAAAAACCCTGAAAGAAATCGACACGTGTTTCACCCCTCAACGAGGCATCCTCGGGATGACGATTGACTTGTCGCGAACCCGAACATGGCGTGTTGCCACATCGAGCGCTGCACTCAGCGCTTGATGTGGCAGCACGTCGTGTTCTTTCAGGGTTTTTTATAGCTCATTAGAAATAGCTAAGCGGAACAGGTTACTAAATATATCCACGTCTATTATATTTTATAATGGATTTCAGCAAGGTCACGCCTGAATCAATTAACCATCACACCTTTTTGATATCAGTACGTCGATTCAAGTTTTGTTCGTAGTTACTCCACTGTTTATAACATTTACTGTGCAAGTACGTTTTAGTAAAGGGGTCGGTATACGTGACCGGCCCTTTCTGATTCACTATTTATACTCGGTGACCTGATACATTTTCGTGAAAAATTGGTGTGACGTACGTGCCTTGAAAAGTATTGTGAATGAAATTGTTATGATTTGCTAGTGTTTGCAGGGACTTTTGTATACTTAACTGTCGTTCGTGCATAATAAATAATGCAAGGGTCTGTTCACTTCGTTTTTAGTATTAAATTTATTAGATACCTACGTTTTACGAACAACTTGGCTCAAAAATATTTCTGGGACACATCTAGAATCTAAATAAGCTTTGAACAGAAATGAAATGAGAATGTTGAAGTGCATTCCAATGGAAATTAGAATTCAAAAATCTGCCTAGCCTTTTCCCAACTATGTTGGGGTCGGCTTCCAGTCTAACCAGATGCAGCTGAATACCAGTATTTTACATGGAGCGATTGCCTATCTGACCTCCACAACCCAATAACTAAGTAACACGATAACGCTTGGTAAGACTGGGTTGCCAGCTTTCGGTCTTCTGACGACCCGTAACGACTGTCAAAGATCCACGAATGACAGCCGGGACCAACGGCTTAACGTGCTTTCCGAGGCACGGAGGAGTCTCGGTATGTAAAGATGGTCACCCATCCATGGACCAACCCCGGCAAGCGTAGCTTAACCTGATGGATCGGCCCGTGCGGCTGTCATTAGTTAGCCACGGGCTCCTCTAACGGAATTTAGAATTGTTGTTGTTGAAACAAATGACGTTTTGTTTCCATTTTAATTCTCACTTCTTTCTTCAGTTATTCTCAATTTTCATTTTATTCAAGCTTATTTTTGTACAACATGTACAATATTCGACTCTGAAAACTAAAACCTACACACCAGTTTCCGAACTTCGGAACTCCGGAAAACTCGTCCCACTTCAAGTTCGTTGACCCCAAACCTTCCAGATTTTTCCACCATTACACCAGTCAACACGTCCATCCCAACGGACCCATAGTGTTGAATGGCCGTTCTGTCCCAACTTCATATAAATATTTTATCTCACCCCCGAGACTTTGTACTTATACAGTTTACTTTTCTTTTGTGATAGGGAAAAGGTATGTTCCTTATAGATTAGTTTTCACTGTTTTCACAAACTACCTACAAAATTTGGTAAAAAAAAAACTGCTCTCATTTCGGTACAAAGTTTATTTGACTCTGAGGTCCTGGATTCGATTCCAGGGAAGGGCAGGGTTATTAGGTTATTCCATCTGGATTTTCTCAGTAGCAGCCCAGGGTCTGGATTTATGTCCAGTTGATGGCAATAGGCTCGCCCCCTGTTATATAGGACTTAACATAACTGGTGAAATGTGGGTTTATTATAGGTAGGTACACTTCTGCCTAACCCTTCGGGGAATATAGTCGTGATGTTATGTATGTATCTGATCATGGTATAATTGAATAGCCAGACTACAAAGATAGCAGGGCTGCCTAGTAGAGCACTAATATTACGTTCATACCTCGTACTATTTAGTGAATCGATTCAGGCGTGACCTTGCGGGAATCCATTATAAAATACAATAGACGTTGATAAATTTATCATATTCATCTTTATTTGCATTCCATAATGTAGGTAAAGGTGTTACAATGGCTTAAAGCTAAGGTACAGTTACGGACCCTGTAAGGCACAGCAAAAAGTATAAAATTAATTCTTAAAATACAAATAAAAATTAAATTAAAAAAAAAACAAATTAAGTAACAATCAAACAATTTCAAATAATTATGTTCTTAACATTAATTGAGATCAGTTACAGGTTGTAGTAGGGATATAATAATAATTTGATAAGTGCAAACATAATATTATAATATTTATCCATGTATATGTACCTGTTCTGATTAACTATTCCTAAAGAGCCATAAAAACCCTGTAAGAAATCGACACGTGTTTCACCTCTCAATGAGGCATCCTCAGGATGGCGATTGACTTGTCGCGAACCCGAACACGGCGTGTTGCCACACCGAGCGCTGGTCGCAGAGTGAGCCATACCACCCGACAATCCCACTAAACTCCCAGTAAATTAAATCTTCACAACTGAAATTATCTAACTGTCACATTGGTTTTAAGCAAAGATAAACCTTATGTTTTATGACGTGCAAGATTGAGGCGATAAGACCCCTCTTTGAGGAGTGGCTAGAGAGGCGCCACGGCGTCCTCACCTTCCGCCTGACGCAGGTACTCACCGGACACGGCTGTTTCGGGAGGTACCTGTTCAGGATAAAGCGGGAGGAAACGCCCGGGTGTCGTCACTGTGTGGATCGCCCGGAGGACACGGTGGAGCATACGGTGGAGGTCTGCCCGGCTTGGGCAGGGCATCGCCGTGTCCTCGTGGATGCGATCGGCGGCGGTGATCTCTCGCGTCCGGCCCTGATTCGGGCCATGCTACGGAGCGAGAGGAAATGGGAGGCCGTCACCTCTTTCTGCGAAGCAGTAATTCTCGCGAAGGAGGAGACGGAGCGCGTGAGGGAGAGGCAAATTTCGCGCCCTCGCGCCCCTAACCGCCGCAGCAGGAGACGCCCTGGGCGTCGGGAATCGCAGGAAGATTTCCGGCCACCGTAGGCGCGGGCTTGCGGACGGTGAGCAATGGGTAGCTCGCCGTCCGATAAGGACCAAGCCCGGGTCGACGGCGCGTTGTGTTCCACGCGCGCCTCAAAGAGATGTCAGCAGAATTGACGGGGTCCGCTAGGGCCAATGCCAATGCCGGGGGTTCGAAGAAAACCGATAGGGAAATCGTGGCCCCCGGCAACATGGCATAGGAAGGAACACGGGTGGGTTTTAGTCAGTAAGAGTCTGACACGCCCTCCCGCTCCACCCAGAGCGGGAGAAGTTATTTGATAATTTCCCACCCAAAAAAAAAAAAAAAAAAAAAAGTGACATTCCAAAATAGACCTTGAGTTTTATGACGTACAAGTGACATTCGACCTTATGATAGTAAAGTAGTAATGAGGTCGACTATACCTACTTTTTATAGCAACTCGCGGACGCTATTTCAATTTACGGGTAAAAAGGCCGCGTCCTAACCAAAACGATCGTCGTGCGAACACACAACCGACACTTTTATTAGTTGTACCGACAGAGGGCGCCTTTTTCGAACAAAAAAGTGACATGGGGTAATATTAATTTTTTCATTAATATATTAATTTTTTCATTAATATATTTCCCATTTGGAAATAATTTATTTTCTCTATAATGGCGATGGCAAATGATGCGCCAATTAAATATTACTTAGACATCTTGAATTAAGACATCTCGTTAAGCCTGTCTGAGTTTATTACCTACTTGACAATGTTATACGAACGCTTAGGATGACAAATTGTTGTTAAAGATAAATTATGCGTTTGTTCATAATATTTGCTCAGAAATTAATATGAACCCTCGTTTTGAGTATTTGACTAAATAATTTTCAACATTAATATGTCAGGATTACTTTTGAGTAGATACAGTACACACTTTTCCGCATCGAGTAACTCGGCCTTTTATTTTTTTTGGGTGGGAAATTATCAAATAACTTCTCCCGCTCTGGGCGGAGCGGGAGGGCGTGTCAGGCTCTTACTGACTAAAATCCACCCGTGTTCCTTCAGTTGCCTGTATGATGCCAGGGGCCACGGTATCCCTTTCGGACTTTCCCGTGACCCTAGAAGGCATCGGCCCTGGCGGACCCCGTCAGTTGTGCTGACAAATTCTCTTTGAGGCGCGCGTGGAATACAACGCGCCAGTGGACTCGCACCTTTTTTACATTCGTGATATATGAACGTTTAGAGGTATGAGGAACAGGGTGTAAAGTTCCACCGTCGGGTTCCCAGGTAATGGCGGGAGGAGTTCACATCGGCGTCGAGTTGACGATGAAGTATCTGGGACTCGTCCTCGACAGCCGGTGGAACTTTGTGGAGCATTTCCGACGTTTGGCTCCCAGACTGGACCGGGCCGGGGCTGCCTTGAAGTGGCTCCTGCCCAATCTGGGGGATTCAAACGCCTCCTGCCGGAGGCTCTACGCGGGGGTCGTGCGGTCCATTACGGGGCGCCGGTGTGGGCGCGTTCATTGAGGTGGCAGCCAGCCCGCCGGTTGAACGCGTCCCAGAGGATCATGGCCATCCGGCTGGCCCAAGGATACCGCACGGTCTCCTGCGAGGCGGCGAGCCTCCTTGCCAGATTACCGTAATAGGATCTGGAAGGAAAGATCCTCGCGTACATTTGGGAGTGGCGCGAGGAGGCGAAACGCCGGGGCTTAATTCCGATGCCGCAAAAAATTATATATAAATCAGATAAAAAAAAACACGTAAATAACAAATTGGGAGAAAATATGCGTCACATCCACGCAAATCGGTCATCGTTCAGCATAATGCTACGACCCCATGCGAGACAGAGCCACAGCGCTGGTTTTCAGCAACAGCCGGCGCTGACGTGATGACGTCAACCGGTGCAGCGTATAGTGAAATAACAAATAAAAAATAAAATAAATACAATACTTAGTCCTAAGTGTTTCCGGTGTTGTGCCTTCATTGAGGCTGCGGCCAGCCCACCAATTGAACGCGTCCCAGAGGGTCATGGACATCCAGCTGGCCCGAGGATACCGCACGGTCTCCTGCGAAGCGGCGAGCCTCCTTGGGATCTGGAGGCAAAGGTCCTCGCGTACATCTGGGAGTGGCGCGAGGAGGCGAAACGCTGAGGCTTAACTTTGATACCGCAAGAAATCGCGGCACAGCGGACAGAGCTCCGGCGGGATCTCATGGCGGAATGGAGAGTGCGATTGTCGCAACCCAGCGCTGGGCACGCCACAATTGCAGCGATAAGACCCCTCTTTGAGGAGTGGCTAGAGAGGCGCCACGGCGTCCTCACCTTCCGCCTGACACAAGTCCTCACTGGACACGGCTGTTTCGGGAGGTTCCTGTTCAGGATAAAGCGGGAGGAAACGCCCGGGTATTGCCATTGTGTAGATCGCCCGGAGGACACGGTGGAGCATACGGTGGAGGTCTGCCTGGCTTGGGCGGAGCATCGCCGTGTCCTCGCGTAGGCGATTGGCGGCGGTGAACTCTCGCGTCCGGCACTGGTTCAGGCCATGGCACGGAGCGAGAGGAAATGGGAAGCCGTCACCTCCTTCTGCGAAGCAGTAATGCTCGCGAAGTAGGAGGCGGAACGCGTGAGGTAGAGGCAAATTTCGCACCCTCGTGCTCCTAACCGCCGCAGGAGGAGACGCCCTGGGCGTCGGGAATCACAGGCAGATTTCCGGCCACCGCAGGCGCGGGCTTGCGGACGGTGAGCAATGGGTACCTCGCCGTCCAATAAGGACCAGGCTCAGGTTGACGGCGCGTTGTGTTCCATGCGCGCCTCAAAAAGATGTCGGCAGAATTGACAGGGTCCGCTAGGGCCAATGCCTGCCGGGGCTGCGAATAAAAAAAGGGTGTAAAGTTCACTCATCCTCTATAAAAGGGAGGATCCTGCAACCAGACGGGTGTCGTGCCTGGCGGGCAACTGCCCAACGATTGACGTCGGATAGTCATATATATGTCGTTCGCGCGGTAAACTCTAATTGCGCGATGCAGGATTTGTGTGACGTCAGGTCTTTGATGCGTAGTTCGCATGTGGCAATGTAGATACCGCCACAAACGTTAAAGACGCACAAGGAGTTGGTATGTAAGGATGGTAGCAGGTTTCCTTCTGCCTGTTATAGTTTCTATCTACCCCCATGGAAAAAACCGCTCAAGAGCGAGTCGGACTGGCGCACCGAGGGTTCCGTACCAACCCATTATATCGCCATAATAAAATTGGTATCATTTTTATTGGTAAAAAGATATGGGCAAATTTAAATTTTCGTGAAAACTTGTAAGTAGGTACCAAAATTTACCTTAATTTTCAACTTTTTTGATTTTTAGAAATTTTGCCTTTATTTGTGCTGTAAGACCTTACTTTTTGCAAAATTTCGTGATTCTAGGTCAACGGAAACCATATAGGCTTTCGACCCAAAACCTTTAGGGTACTTCCGGTTGACCTAGAATTGTCAATTTTCGGTGGTGACACACGGACAGACAGACAAGAGAGTGATCTTATAAGGGTTCCGTTTTTTACCTTTTAAGGTACGGAACCCTAAAAAGGCGTGAGTTTATGAATGTAAATGTATGTTTATCAATCCATCAATCAAATAATTTTATTTTCAGATCATACAATCCAAGTTGTTAGTCCCTAATTACATACACATCTTTAACACTAGTGTTAGTAGGTACATAATAATATTTGGCAAATTTTGGTCATAATTACTAGTAATGTCAAAACAATCAACTATAATGTCAAAATCACCATCTACTATAGTGTCAAAATCACTATCAATAATGTCAAAATCATAACTATAATGTCAAAATCACCATTAAAAATGTCTAAATCATTAATGAGACAACCAAATATGCAATAATTAATTAAACATTATTTCAAGGCACGATTCGAAGGTAATGCCTGTGTCCTGGTCCAGTGCCCGAGTGTTATATTCGTTTAACTTCATTTAGGTTTAGTGGTTGCAAGCGCTACTGAACCCAGGTCGGGCAGAGTGTCATTGGATTTTTCTACCTGGAACTTCTCAGTAGCAGCCCGGAGTCTGGATTTGTGTCGTGTTGACGGCAATAGGCTCGCCCCCTATTACATGCGACTTAAAACATTACTGGTGAAATGTGGTTGTGTTATAGGTACCTATAACACACCCACATTTCACCAGTAATCACCTCACCTAGTAGTTTCACCTCTGCCTAACCCTTCGGGGAAACAACGCGTGATGTTATGTTATGTTATACTAATCTGGGATAGGTACCTACTGCTGGCATTATCATGAACCAAAATCTTTTCATCAATAGAAAAACTCTTCTAGGCCCTATCAGATCCGATTTCCGGCCACCGTAGGCGTGGGCTTGCGGACGATGAGCAATTGGTAGCTCGTCGTCCGATAAGGACCAGGCCCGGGTCGACGGCGCGTTGTGTTCCACGCGCGCCTCAAAGAGATATCAGCAGAACTGACGGGGTCCGGTAGGGCCGATGCCTGCTGGGGTCGCGGGAAAGTTTGAAAGGGTTACTGTGGCCCCTGGCAACATACAGGCAACTGAAGGAACACGGGTGGGTTTTAGTCAGTAAGAGTCTGAAACGCCCTCCCGCTCCGCCCAGAGCGGGAGAAGTTATTTTAAATCAAATTAGATTTGTTACAGCTGTAGTGGCAATCATGTCATTTGGTTTAAATAGGTTCTTATTTTTATTATTTTGTTTATCTTTGATATAGATTCTTTTCTTTTCATTTAGATTTTGTGAATGTGGGAACGTTGTAGGCTGTAAACTTGTGTACCATTTCTTTTTTACTAAGTACCTGGTACTTGTTGATAGGCTTACACTGTCCTCCCATTAGGTATGGGAGGACAGTGTAAGCCTATTAACACTGTAATTTGAAAACATTGTAGAAACAATTTATTTTGAAAAGAGTAACCGTGGAGTTTCTTGCCGGCTCTTCTCCATAGGAAGCGACCAATTGGAACCGTGCACCTAGCTTCTGACGTTTCATAAGTGCCCTTGTAGGTTTATGTGAAATAAAATATTTTGATTTGATTTGATTTGATAATTTTCCACCCAAAAAAAAAAGAAAGCCCTATCAGATTTACTTACTACGAACAAAAAAATACTACTATTCGAAAGTTTTTTTATAAATTCGGGCTTCCACGTTTATCTAAATGCTGGAAGTTTCCTACCGAATGTCGGGGTTTAATAAATACGATCGTCAAGTGTCCTTGAACCTTGGCTTGCGCTCGAGTGCCCTCGACAATACAACTCATGTAAATTGTTTGTATGTAGAGGTATGTAAGTAGGATTAAGGATAAGGGTAACGTAACGGGGATAGGTCTGTATGTTTTTAAAGTTATCGAAATGTTTGGTCTTCATTTTGCAGTTTCTAAGGAAGGTTTTTAATAAGTATGCACGTAATTCAAAACTTATTAATTATTTAATTATACATTGCATAGGAGTTAAGTTATAAATTCCATATTTTTTTTTTGTAATATTTATTTTATTTTCCCCTTATTTAGCAGACAGAAATTTCATAGAATTTCGTTTCGCAGAAAATGTTTCATAAAATATTTGGTCTTTGTATTTATGTTTCGAATATTATTGTTTTAACGACTATTTACTTGAATTAAACATATTTCACAGAATCACAATTCAATGGGATTTTATATAATCCCATTTTTTTATTTAACATCTTATCAAACAGTAGAATTATTTTTTGACGAATATTGTTTGTTCGGTGTATTTTTCCATTGTATTTTATTTAAACTAAAATGTAAAAATAGACGTTATGCTATCTATAATTTTATACGGGTACATATTTGAACGACGAAAATTAAGTGTCGAATTAAAGTCGAATGAGAACTGAGGCTGCAAGAGCGAGCGAAGCGAGCTCGGGACTTGGGGCACCCCGACTCGTACTGGTCAGTGTAGAACGGGATGGCGGGGTCGTGAGACCCCGCCATGCCCGATTATAATCTATTCTTTGCAAAATGTTTAAAATCTCACTAAGCTAAGTAATTAAGTGCGATTTCTGCTTGAATAAAGCACAACAATTTATTTTAAATGTAAATGATATGGGCCTAAAAATCATTAAAAAACAGATGTAAAGAAAGCATTGACCACGTGGTCAATGACGTCACATCATGACCGCGACAGACCATCTTTGCATTGTACAAACTCAATCTCCTTTGTATTATATAATTGCATAACACAGGTGTGAGCAATATGTACTAAAGAGTTACCATTTACCGGGTTATATAATTATGGCTTTCATTGACTTGAATGTGCCCTGGCAGCTGTGAGTATGTCATGCTCACTCAGATGTCTCGTTGATGGTGGAACGTATGTTGGATCATTTAACTCCCTTCAAATGTGTTAATCCATGCCATCCGTGCGTCATGTTCGTGAACGGGCGCCGTCAGTTGAGACTGGCCATCTCTTAGCTGGCTTATTTTAATTGTTCTTTGTTTTATCTTTTTATTACCCGACTGCCCCAGAAGGAGGGTAATGTTTTTCGTGAGTTTGTATGTATGTATGTATGTCTATTTCTTTGGCACGCTTTGTAGCCTAAACGGCTTGATGGATTTTAACATATGAGGTGTTGTTAGATTCGTCTTAATAGTGGGAGTGACATAGGCTATATAATATTTATATATTGCATCTGCAAATAAAAAAAAGGAGGGGTAGGTTTAAAAAAATACATTATTGGTATCAAATAAAAGTTAGTAATGGGTCAATTCCAAATATATATGCATAATCTAAATATATAAAAGCGAAAGGTCACTCACTCCCTCACGCGACTCACACTCACTGCTTTCATCACGAAGTATCGAAAACCACTTGACGTAAAAAGATGGAATACAAAATAACATCGAAATCCTACACGAATTTTATGTTTAAGATGCCCTGTAAATCATTTCTAATACATACTTCTTTCACTTTTAGTATATTTTTTACGATATGAAATGCCCGCATCGTCTATTTTTTTTATAATAAACATGATTGATATATAAATCATTTATCTTTTAAACAAATTAGTTATAACTCAAAAAACATTGCTGAAACTTGAATCTCCGTGAAAACATAACCCTGAAAAATATATCAGCCATTAAATATTCCATCACCCAACGAAAAATAACGTAAGCCAAGCTTTAATCCCTTAATTAACCCTTCCAAATTTTAAATTAATTTGGTAGAAAGAAAAATATGCAAATTAATTGTTCTACCTGACCCATGGCCTTGAATATGGCGTGGCGACTCGATGTGGACGGGTGCGAACCGTTGCGGGCCTCTACGAACCGCTGCGGTTACGCCACGTCGTGAGTTCTGATATGTAATTACGTTTTCGGAATTGCTAAACATACGGGATGATATTCTGGGAAAACCTACAAAATTTACAGGGGCATTTCAACAGAAGTTTTGCGCCTGTAGGCAATTTCATTATGAAATAGTGCGGCGTTGGCGTACTCTACTGAATGTAAACTTCTGAATACGTAAACTGAATAAAGTTTTGTACATTGACGTGCAAAGTTATTAGGTTTTATTTCACAATAATTGTTGCCCGCTTTTTCGTCTGCTTGTATTTTTTTTTTTCCAAATCTTCTGGACAGCTTCTGGAAACCTTCTACCTAGGTTCCAGGCTACCTATCTGTCTCTCATAATGATCGGTTCAGTGGTTTAGACAGGAAAGGTAACAAACAAACAAACAAACAGAGTTACTTTCGCAACATTATCAAGTCAAGAATTTCGTTTTATGGCTGCAAAAACGGCATGAAATACTTGCCCAACTGAGTTTTCACTAAATCGTGATCCTTCGTGTCATTTCATTTCTTTTTTGTGTCATTCATTTTGTAGAAACATTATAACAGTACGACGTATCTCATTTTAAAAGTGACCTACCAACTCCTTCGAAATTCATTTTGCCCAAACTCGACAACAATAGCGATAAAGCTGCAACTTCAAAATATACTTTATAGTCAAGCAAGATTGCATTGTCGATTTATTTCCATCTCCTTGACACCTAACGCTAACTATTTGCATTATTAACGCAAATAATAGCGAGGTATAAATGTCGTCCCCGAGATTATTGCAGCTGTTTTCTCCTTACATTTTCTTGGATTATATTTTACTCTATGACTACAAATGCGATATCATTGTAAAACTTCTCAACTATATGTCATGAAATCATAACCTCAGGATCAGAATTAATAATGTTTATCCATAATTTTTAACATAATCAGTATTTTAACAATCACTTCTTCATTTAGCAATAATATAACAAGAACACGGATCCGTAAGATGTGCTTACGGTTTGACGCTTCGAAACAGACTGGCTCTGTCTAAACAAATCAGTTACCAACTGAATGTTCTCCACTTTAAACGGAAGTGAACAGTCAGCCGGCTATACGACCAATCAGAGCAGAGTTAACAATACATACAATCACTTGACTAACTAAAATACATTAGGGCTTATGATTAACTGTGTATAAATTAATTTAAATTTAAACAATAATGATTTATTAATTATACAAAACAAATATACTTTAATACCGATATTTTACAGATGAATATCTAAACGGATGTATAAAGTTCGTGCAACCACTAGCGCCATCTTTCGCTTGTGGAAAAAAGTCCTATTCTTAATTATTGTTTTACAAAATCATTACATTCGGCCATCCGACATCGTGCGATCTCCTGACGCACAATTTTACAATTCTAATGACAGTAAAATTAAAATGAACCTTACATACAGAATCATTACATTCGGCTATTCATTTATCTTAGTTTCGATTGCCGGGCATGATTTATCGACATCATTATTACTTTCAGCACCAGAAGATGAGCTATAATTTGAAGTTGATGTTGAGGCAAGGTCATGACGCTTTCTATTTGTAGAAACAGTTTCTGATAAAGCACGTTGGGAACTGAGAAAATGTAACAAGTCTTCCGGTTCACTACAATTTAATGCTTGGGCTCCATTTCTAATGGATTTATCATAAATACCGTGGGTTATGCAATCTACGGCTTTTTTACCACTAATTTGACATCTGTGTATAAGTATTAATTTGTCGTAAAAATATTCAGTCAAGTTTTCATTACTTCGTGATGTACGAGCTAGCATTTCTTCCAGAAGCCGCCCATAATTTTGCTCACATGGAAAAGCCTTTGTAAGTTTGGCTTGCCACTCAGTCCAATTAAACACTACACTTGGTAGGGTTTCGAACCATTTTTTGGCAAGCCCAGCAAGTTTTTGTAGAGCAAAATGTATGGTCTGCTTCTCGTCCCATTCATATATTACAGCACATTCATTTACCTTCCTAACCCAACTTCCAATACTCTGAGTTTTACTAGAAGGATCAAACTCCGGTATAACATTATTCAAATGATTATTTTTTAGGCTACGTGATGTTTTATGAGTCCCTTCTTGAAAAACATTCAAAAGATTTAGTACCTCTTTTTTTGACCAACTTGAAGTCCTTTTCCGTTTCTTGCGTCGCTGTGGTGAATTTGTGGTATCAGTTGTCGTGCTTGAAAACGAAGAGGTCGATGTAGACCTTCTGCGCTTCCTTTTAGATCGCTTCTTTGCACGTTTCGTATTTGTCAGATGCAAACCCTTGTTTGACATAGGGGCTACCCGTTTGCCTTTTGATCTCTCGGCCAGCTGAACTGGTGGCTCTTCTTCTGGAGTTTTGGCACCAGCGGATTCCATGGTCTCAAAAATATAATAAAACATTGATTAGCACATTCACACAATTTGGTAACTTAACACATTAGTAATTTTTGTAATATTAACCCAGTACAGAGTCCAGGGCATAGTGACATCACAAGAATAATAATTATTACGCTTAAGCTCATTTTATAATATCTCCATAAAGTTTAACTCTAAACTCTAAAAAATAAACAAGTAAAATGTCTAGGGAAAGACAGAAAAAACTAACGAATGCAAAATTTAATATCAGTTATATCAAAAGCAAAAAAAAAAATATATATACTATTGCATTTTGAAAGGGCTGATCCTCTTAAAACTTGTATATCTGTATGACCTAATATTGGGTTTTTTATGTAACTGCCTCTTTTTAACTTGCAGTTACTTTGCCATTTAGTATTTTTAAGACCCCAAAATAGGAATTATTTAAGGTTCACGAAAATAGGCGCAATCATTGTATGTACTAGAATATTTACTAATATTTTAATGAAAACTTAAGGGTATTATTATTTGAGGTTTGATTAAAAACTTGCCTTTTGCACACATGGCCAAATATTATTTAGAAGTCAGACATACTTAGTCACACTATAAAATAGTCAATCTATAAATTCATGCTTTACTTACGTTCTTAAGGATTGCTTTGTTCATATCGGACACACTTGGCCCAAGTCTTTATTGACTCACTTGGCCAAACAAAAACCTCTTAAAGCACACTTGGCTTTATTTTTAGCACACTTGGCTTTTCTTTAGCACACTTGGCTTTGTCTTTTAGCACACTTGGCTTGGTCTTTAGCGCACTTGGCTTGGTTGTTAGCACACTTGGCTTTGTGTCACTCTTATTGTAGGCTTTGTTTTGTAGGCAAATCCCACCTCTGAGATGTCATGAAATCATAACCTCAGGATCAGAATTAATAATGTTTATCCATAATTTTTAACATAATCAGTATTTTAACAATCACTTCTTCATTTAGCAATAATATAACAAGAACACGGATCCGTAAGATGTGCTTACGGTTTGACGCTTCGAAACAGACTGGCTCTGTCTAAACAAATCAGTTACCAACTGAATGTTCTCCACTTTAAACGGAAGTGAACAGTCAGCCGGCTATACGACCAATCAGAGCAGAGTTAACAATACATACAATCACTTGACTAACTAAAATACATTAGGGCTTATGATTAACTGTGTATAAATTAATTTAAATTTAAACAATAATGATTTATTAATTATACAAAACAAATATACTTTAATACCGATATTTTACAGATGAATATCTAAACGGATGTATAAAGTTCGTGCAACCACTAGCGCCATCTTTCGCTTGTGGAAAAAAGTCCTATTCTTAATTATTGTTTTACAAAATCATTACATATACTAGTCGTATCTAGCCGAGTCTACTAGATAGACTCGTCTTCAAAATGGCAAGAACCATGTTTTGTTAGAGAAATGCTTACTTAGCCATTTTTTGCGTGGCTGGTGGCAGCATAGCTACCCCAATGTACCTACTCACTTATGAATATTATCTTGCAACCACATTGCCACAGTGTTAATCATATCGGTTAGTTGTTTAGTAGATAGTTTACATAAAATCATAAAATTTTTGGGTCATAGAATTAGCATTGCCATCCAGCGTGGCAATGCTGCCAGCCTTTTGGGCACTTTTCCTACCCATGCGGTCGATTTTTTTATGTCCATTGAAATCTTCCCTTTTTTTGTACGTGTACTTAATATACATACATAGGTACTTGTACATAATATACATATTTTAGTAATAGATTGCATATTTTATTTAAGATTTTTGTCACGTATATCTAAATATATTTTCATATAGCATAATGGTACAGTCATAGCCTAGTGGTGTGACCATAGGACTTCCAAGTCATAGGTCTCGTGTTCGAATCTTAGGCACTCCTTCTGCGAAGCACCAATGCTCGGAGCGCGTGAGGGAGAGGCAAATTTCGCGCCCTCACGCCCCTAACCGCAACAGGAGACGCCCTGGGCGTCGGGAGTCGCAGGCCGATTCCCGGCCACCGTAGGCGCGGGCTTGCGGACGGTGACCAATGGGTAGCAAGTTGTGTTTCACGCGCGCCTCAAAGAGATGTCAGCAGAACTGACGGGGTCCGATAGAGCCGATGCCTGCCGGGGTTGCGGTTTTTGTCAGAAAGGGTTACCGTGGCTCCTGGCAATACAGGCAACCGAAGAAACACGGGTGGGTTTTAGTCAGTAAGTCTGACACGCCATCCCACTCCACACAGAGCGGGAGAAGTTATTTGATAACTTCCCATCCAAAAAAAAAGGCACGCCCTTCTGACTTTTCGGGTTCATGTTCGTATTGTAAAATTATCACTTGCTTCAAAAACGGTGAAGGAAAACATCGTGAGGAAACTGCATGTCTGAGAGATATTTTTCGACGGTATGTGAAGCCAAGTCAGAGGCCCTATGGGCGGTATTAAAACTCTGACACCAGATTAGTCACTAACCACACGAGAAGAAGAAGATATAGCATAATTATAATTTAATTTCCATTCCACCGTCCATTGCAGGCTCGTTTAAAATATTCGTCCGTAAATTTCCACAAAAACAGAGCGACTTTGCTAGAAGTTTTACCTTATTACGCCCACGATCCACGTGTGTGTCCCTTTGTTATTAGTCAAACGTCCCGGGGACTCCAAGTCACAGGGCTATATAAAATCGCTCTGAATACGCCTCACTCAACGGAATAATACCAAACCCCTAACCTCTAATGGAAATGACCTAAATTCAATCGTAGAGAGCCAAGATAGGGTAGATTTCTCCCTGATAGGTCACAGTTTTTAATACAGTCTGAAAAGTTTTCTATTGAATAGTGAAACTTCCGAGTGACCGATGGTTGTGATAGTTGGGTTTAGAATAAATGGGTCCTTGGAACGAATTTCTATACGCCCATTATGCCTAGTAAAAGTTATTAAACAAATTAACGTCTTTCTTAAATGATGCCGTTTCCATCTGCTATAAGCACTCTCGTTAAAGACTGCAACGTTCCTGCATTGGCACGGGTAGATTATATATATCAATCTGCCTAGCTCTGTCCCAACTATGTTGGAGTCGGCTTCCGATCTAACCGGATGCAGCTGAATACCAGTATTTTACATGAAGCGACTGCCTATCTGATCTCCACAACCCAATAACTAGGTAATACGATACCCCTTGGTAAGACTGGGTTGCCAGATTTTCGGGCTTCTGACGACTCGTAATGACTGTCAAAGATCCACGAATGACAGACGGAACCAACGGTTTAACGTGCTTTCCGAGGCACGGAGGAGTCTCGGTATGTAGAAATGGTCACCCATCCACGGACCAACCCCGGCAAGCGTAGCTTAACTTCATGGATCACCCCGTGCGGCTGTTAGTACTTAGCCACGAGCTCCTCAGGTAGATTATATGAGATTTAATTTAAAGTGCTGATAAAGTTCATAATATTTATAGTCTAATTTTGGTCCAAGCATTAGGTAATTTAAAACCGTTCTAAAAACACCAAAAGAAAAGTCGGTTAACAATATAAAGCTAAACAAATAAATCCTGTTTAGCGGATATGAACTAAATAGTAACCTTTCGTGCCTATAACACTGTACCTAATCGGGTACTTAGCGATATTACAGTAATTAATACGATATTACTTAAATATATTTAGCTAAACATGCATAGGAAATAGCGTGATAGATTGGCGATTGTGAGTTCATTTTCTTTCGGTTCAGCTTTTATTATAATCGTGGAATGAACTCGTTGAGCGCTAAATACTTAATCAAATACAACAACAAGAAAATTGTTTTATTTACATTTTGGCCTTTCGATGTAGAAAACTAATTGTGCACGTCGGAACAGTCTTTAACTTCAAGAAAAAAATATTGAATTACTGTATCTTTCTTCTTGAATACAAAGAATATGCATCCTTTCAAGTACAGAGCATTTATGCAACAGATTTTAGAGTGATGATGTGACAAGCAACGGTGCAGTTTAAAAGAAGATGTAGTGACAAAAATTAAAAAGAGTATGCTGAGATGGTTTAGTCATGTTAAGAGGATGAATGAAAGGCGACTAACAAAAGGTATTTACAAAGCAGAGGTGAGTGGAAACGCCGAGAGGGGACGCCCTAGGACAGTGGTGGGCAAACTTACTTAATGGGGGGCCAGAAAGTTGAAACAATTTCAGAGGAGGGCCAAAATTATTGCAAAAATACATTATAATTTGAAATAATTTAATCATAAAAATAAACATTACACACCATCTTATTTACAACTTACAATTTAACTTTTATTCGAAGGCCCTGCCATGGTAGGTGTGTGAGACATATGAAATTGTTTCGCTCCCCTCTACGCGCCCCGTGACCCGCGACACATGAACTATGCGGCTAGTATCGCTGGCTCCTTTACCTATGTATCTAATATTTTACTTCATACTGCTAGTCCGACAAAATATAATTATAGCGGGCCATATTCTATTAATTTTGAAAGACCGTCGGCGAGCCGGATAAAATCCTTTCGCGGGCCGGAGCTGGCCCGCGGGCCATACTTTGCCCATCACTGCCCTAGGAGGACATATACTGACCTTATTGGTGATGTTCTTCAGACAGGTCTGGTGCGAAGTATTCGCAACCGACGTGTGTGTAGGACCAGATGTATGAACGTAATCGAGGCAAAAAGTATATAAAGATCGTAGCAGGTGGCGTTCTGTAGTTTCTTCTGCCTATCCCCATTGCAAAAAGGTGTGAGTTTATGTATGTAAGTAATAGAGCCTTTTTAAGTCACGTCTGGTTTTGACAGATATTTTTTTCTGAATAGTTTTTTTATTTTATTTTACTAATTTATTTTTGCTGCGTGATGTTTTCATGTCTTTTTCCGAGGCAATTATAAATATTAAAAATGTCTGGTCAAGTGCGAAGCGATTACCCGTCGCACTCGACCAGAGTTTCTAGTTCATCGAGATTAAAACTCAAAATACTTGACCCTCATTAGGGTGCAAGGTTTTTAAAAACCTAGTTAAAAACGACTTCTATGAAACACTTCTTCTACACTTCTCACAACAACTCGACTCGACTTTTTATAAACAAATCGTACTATTTTACGTTAACATGGAACGTGAACGTTACTTGAATTAACATTCGGGTCACAAACTAGTACCTACGTGTTCTTTCTTATGATTTATGACGACATTACCAGTATTACGTGATTCTACGTACAATAACATAACGTAGCTTTGAAGCTCGCTTCCGTATTCTTGTAGTTTTATATCGAATTTATTCAAGACACGAGTTTTTTTACTCTTTGGTCATTTTACCTCTCTGATTATCGTCGTTTACTACTCAAGAAAAAGTTTTTTTAAAGTAGTGTCGTTGTGGAGCATAATAATATAGAATTACAAAACAGTGAAGGCGATTCTCGTATTTTTAAAAACTTTCGCATATTAACCTCAGTCTCATCTTTCAAAAATATCCCTATTCTCTTTATATTTTTGTAAAATTGACATCGATCACCGCTGAGATGAGATTGTGGCTAGATTTTGATTATTTTTATTACGGTATTTGGGGTTTTCAGAATAGCAACTAAACAGAACTATTCCGGTAATACTCACCACCGAAATTGCTTCAATCTATATCCATACTTTTTACTCAAAAATGCATGTAATGTGGTCATTATTTTGACAACCTTGTTTGAGCAAAGTCGACCTTGCCATTCTGTTTCAAGGAGCAGCCGGCAAAGTTTTGCTGGTCACTCTAACAGGCCGGCAAAACATTGCCGGCCGCTATTTTGACGTTTCAACGTTTTAAAAATCAAATGCAAAAAGATTTTATTGAAAACACAGCTGTTTGTATTTATAGAGATAGGTACAAAAAGATTTTATTCCATATTTGGCTGTATAGTTCCAACTACCATTGTTAAAAAAAAAAAAAAAACAAAGGAGTAACAAAAGCGCGATTCAGCGAAAATTTTATTTTTATTTAGTGACTTTTTTGCGTAATAAATTAAGAAATAATACAGCAGTCAAACACCGCATTCAAATTATCGCAAACTATTAGTAATATCAAACCGGGAAAGTCGGTGTTGAATTTTAGTAACTGTACTTTTCATAATTGTCATTTTAATTAAATTTCTAGTTAATTAATATATATTTTATTGAAATTACTTTTGCTGGTTTTATTTAGATTAGGTACTTGCATTTTTGAGTAAAGCACTATACAAGCCTTGGCCCACTATGACTGCTTCGCTGGTCACGCTATGATTGCCTCGAGCTAGCCTAGCTACGCTCTAGGCCTTCCAGCTTGGCCATCATTGCAGCCCTTGCTGTCCTCGCTGTAAACGCCTCGAACTACGGCCTCGGCCTTTATCTTAGCTCGTCCATCAAGTGCTGCACGCTGACCGCACTGTGTCGGCCTGGAGCTGCGCTACGCTGCGCTGTCGGCCATCATCAGCGCGACCAGCAAAGTAGTCATTATAGACCGCGGCAGTAATGTACTATTTCTTCTTATCTTGTTTATTTGAAAATTGCTTAGAATGTGGTCAAAATATTAGTCAGTTAGAACCTAATATAGCAACGTAGCTGGTGCTGACTACCTTCAAATTTATCTCCACCTGTTTCTCGCTTCCCACTTCATTCATATTAATATAGCCTATATCCCTGTTGCTAACAAAGTGGCATACGTCGTTAGGCAATCAATTTAGCTGCAGGCCAGGTTCGTTAAGTACCAGCACAGAATACATTTTACATTTTAATACATTTTCTACGTTCCTCAGGTTATTAACACCTGTTAATAACCTGAGGAACGTAGAAAATCCGGTTAAACTGTTTAAGAAAACATCTTCAATTTTGACGAAAACATTTTTCTCAAGACACAGCTAAACTTATACATGGCTACAAGGCTACAGCATAATAATTGATTTATCAGTAAACAGACACACAGTTAATTTAAATCGTGAATCCTCTCTTGCGTAGCGTAGTATTCAGGTTTCAATAAAATACATTATTGACAAGTTTCACTTTATTCTTATCTTATCTTAAAAATATTATAATACGAGATTTTCCATAGATATACTTAACACTATAATTAGATAAATGCTGTCTGTTGTTCGGTCATTGTTTCGTCTTTTCTTTGAGACCGATTTGCTCTGCTTGCTCGAAGGTGTCTGGCAGAGTGTGGCCAAGAGTCTCTGGTGTTAGGAAGATCAGAAGACCGGATAGCAGTGCGAAGGAGCCAAATAATACGAATGGCAGTTCAGTAAACCATTGTGCACCCTGCAACAGAACAAATATACTTTATTGAAAGACTTTAAATTCACATTAAATAAAAATACATTTTGAATTACTCATTCAAGAATCCGTCTGAGATTTTACTTTTCAGTTCTAAAGAACAAACTGAATATTTGAATCTATCATGCATCCAATATAACCCCTATGTTGATCGTTATTTAAACTATTTTATGGAACACAATACTTTGTTCAACTCAGTCAATAGCCATACTAAGGTCGAAAATGTAACTTACAAATGCGGGAGTGAGCGGCGCAACCATGGAACCAATTCTTCCCATCATGGACGAGTAAGCGAACAAGCTGTGTCGATATTTCGTAGGGTACAGCTCCGCAGTGTACACGTACACTGCCGTCATTACCATAGCTATCGACATCTTTGCGATCAGGTATATTGTCAGCGAAACTGCGTACAAATCTGTGGCAAAAAAAAAAAAACTGTTAAGAGAGTGCATTTCGAATGTTGGCCACTTTATTAGGCAAACATTACAAATGTTAAGATCTTACCCTGAGGTATAAAAATGTAAGCAATCTGGCATGCAGCACATAACCAAAAAGCTCCAGTCAATACAGGCTTTCTTCCAATCCTATCCATCAAGAAATATGAGATCCAAAAGCCAGGAATTTCGACGGCAGCTACAGCCACGAAGTTCAAATATCTATTGCCAGACATATTGACGGCATTGAGGGACAGTCCGTAGTAGATGAACGTGGTTGTGATCCACCACACGGGAGAGATGAGGACACGGATCAATATTTTCTTGTGCTGGAACACCTGTACTACCAGCCAGGGTTCACCTCCGCGTTTTTCTGCCTCCTCCGCACTGACCCTCAACTTCTCTTGCGCTGTTCGGCGTAATGCTTGGAGTGATTTCTCAGATAGCAGTTTTCCGTTAACCCTTGCGACTTTTCTAAGGAGAGCTTCGGATTCATCGAAGCGACCCTTGCTCATGTACCACCGTACGGACTCGCTGATGAGCCAGTAGTAGAAAATGGTGAGGAACTGCGGGATGTAGAGGGTTAGAGTCAGGTTCCTCCAGTTGGGTACGCCCCACGCAATCAGCCCCATTGTCACTTGTCCTAGCGCGAAGCAAGTGTTCATCGCAGCTCCAGCGGCTACTCGGTACTTCGGGCCAACCAGCTCCATTACTGTGACAATTTTCATTAATTAGATGGGAACGGCAGCTTAGCAATGAAAAATTAGATGTTATTAGCTCGATATCACTAAAGAAAGTAGCTTCTAAATGATTCAGTTTTTCCCTAAGATCAATTTAGTGGAAATTGAATAGACCTAAGTGCTTTAACGATTATGCATCCGTCTTTATAACCGTGGTCAACACACTTTATAACAAACATGTAATTTATTTGAAAATGTTGCATGTTTATTTCTAAAAGTGACATGAATTATTTTAATTCATTAATTCTATAAAAAAACTGATAAACACGTCGCG
Source organism: Agrochola litura (assembly GCA_949152395.1). NCBI lineage: Eukaryota > Metazoa > Arthropoda > Insecta > Lepidoptera > Noctuidae > Agrochola > Agrochola litura. The sequence goes on along the minus strand of OX424503.1, from coordinate 23,215,934 downwards.
TTACATGATAACTATTCGACAAGCGGCACGCGATCTTTTAAAAATAACAATGTTATCATAATCGCAGGTCGTAAAGTTTATAAACCAATATATCACATATTGATTATTATCAAACATATTTGCACGCTACGATTAATTTGCATGTCACTATTATCTTATGCACACTTTTTCACTACATTGTAAGAGATAATTCATTTTTTTTAAATTTCAACTTATCCTAAATAAACAATGTTAAAATATTGTCGAAACCCATGCGTATTATAGTCTACCGTATAACGTAACTACCTTGATACGAAATTATATGAGCGGAGTTACAATTATTTTGGTCTACAGAAAAGGATAGTCTGTCTGTCTACCTACCGCCATTTTTAAATGCCAAATAATACATCACTCTGTTAACTATTTAGATTCTGAATAACTCCACATTGGAAGGTATTGTGTTATCCAATATACAGAAGAGTGCATTGGGAGAACCTCCGTTCAACAAGCTATGGATCCCATTTAGCAGTGTAAATCAAGTAAATGCTTAAACATAAAAGAAATTACTCACTCAAAATGTAAACGCAGGAAAATCCTCCAGATCCAAAAGTGGCCTCAAAAAACTCGGAGAACATGAACCCGAAGTAGGTGTCAGCCCAGTACCGCGTGACACCGAGCCAGGCCGTGTTGAACGCGTTTAAGGTGAGCGCGACCCGGCGCCCCCAGCGGTCCGACACGAAGCCGGTGATCGGCAGTGCCGTCAACGTGCCGAACGTCCGCACCGTGCCGATCAGCGACCGCCGCCATTCGTCACACGCCAGCCCGTACTACATAGTGATAAAGAATATTGATCAAGCATCTTTCTCACGGAATATTATACACACAACACCCAAACCACCTTTTTGTCCCACCAAACAGATTTAGATTTTGAAGTTCTGGTTTGAAGGGAAGGGTGCAAGAGTTACCAGAACATGAGGCAATAAAGCTTTGCCTCTGTGATGTCTCTGATATACTGATAGTCGGCAGTGACTACTTAATACTATTGTGGCTTGAGTGCCGTCCAATAAAATAAAAACACAAGCATTTTGTCAACTCACATCGTACACAACGGAGTGTGTGTTCTCATACACGAAGTCATCACAACGCAGGCGGGTGTCGCGGTTGAAGAGTGTTGCGGGACAGGTGTCGCTGTCGACCACCCGAAGCGTCGCGTTCACGTTGGCGAAACGTTCGCAGTTGTCGAACGAGCCCTGACTGGATCCCTGTGGCACTGCGTTCTCCAACCAGTACGGAGAGAAACTCGTCGGCTCACTTTCACACTCCGGAATCAGACATCTATAAAAGAATACTCAAACTCATAGCACTTATTTCAATTCAAAGTCAAAGTCAAATAATTTATTTCAATTAGGCACAAAAAGGCACTTTTGAACGTCAAAAAGAAAAAATAGAATTGATTCTAGTCGCCCCTTCCAAATGGTAGTTTTCGTATGGAGAAGAATGGGCAAGAAACTCCACCGTTACTCTTTTAAAATGTTTTACAATATTTTGTATACATTAATTATATGTGAAAACGATGCACCTGGAATAAGATTACTATACCACAATAGGTAAAAATAATTAAACATGAAGCAATGACAGAAAAAATAATTATGTAATGGATACATGGTGTTCACATCTTTACAAGCATTTATATTTACAAGCATAAATAAACCATTTACAGGCACTTTTGAATTGTTAAGGAGGTGGTCCTTCAGAAAGATGTATTAAGTTGAATTAAAAGAAAAAAAAAATAGATTTAAATAAATATAAAAATGCAAATATAGTAAAAAGACCAAATAGGTTCGCCAGTAGGGCTGACCAAGCACAAAATAATTATGTGGAAGATATCAAAATACACACACAAAAAAGGTTCATGCACACACGTCAGTCACATCAACGTCAAGTCGCCGATCAGTCACGTCCAAAATTATAGGTTTTACGTAGAAGTTGTAGGACATTGGTTCCACACATCAGTCACATCACTATGTCGCGTCACGGGCAAGTCAAAACTTGTATTGCTTCGAACGAAACAGCCGTTGCTATCACTGACTGACTGACTATCTGTTCACACACGTCCCTGAAATTATGTGACTGATCGGCGACTTGACGTTGATGTGACTGACGTGTGTGCATGAACCTTTTAAAAAAACATACAGACAAACATAGAAGCTTCTCTTTGTTTGAAGTCGGTTAACAGGTTAAAACAAAAACGAAAAACTAATTTGGAGGATAACTAGGGTTTTATGTAAACATATGTTTTTTTACATAAGGATCGATATCAAACAACGTTCAAATTAGGATAAGCGATATCAAATCATTGGCATATTACTTTACCTGGTACTGATTCGAGAGGTGGTGAACACATATTCAACGGCGCTCCATGCCACGAATTGCACCAAGAGCACAGACAATAAAAAAGTCCTCAACTGGTACTTTCCAAACTGTCCTATTTCTTCTACAAGGATAGTGTCTAAATCTACTTCGCGCTCCGTTTCTGGCGGGAGGACTTCGGAGTCCACGTCTGTGTTCCGATTCTTCTGTGAGTCCGCCATCTTGAAAACGGAGAGAAAGTTACCACACGATATTAAAAAAAAACCGTTTTGTATTTGAGAAAAAACTGAGTAAGTAAATAGTCAGCAAACAAAGATTTTCTGTATTTGCAATTTTTTTTTTTTTACTAAAGGCCCTTATTATGAAATGTAATTCCAAAAAACAAAATTTAATAAATACAAAATATTACACAGTTTGATGTTTATTGCAAATCTCAGTTAATACTTTTAAAGTTTTGCAGGACTTACAAAACTTTCTTACTTTTTCTAAGAATAGTTATTTGCATTCTTAAGTTTTACATTTAGTAAATGCATAATATTACACAGTTTAATGTTTATTATTACTAGATATTAAAAAACCGAATAATTACATTTTAATAATTAATTTGTTTTATCACCATTTATTGTCTTCGAATTAAGTAATAATTTTGTAAAGTTTTTCTCTCCGGGAACGGCCCCGGTTCACACCACGTCAGCCACTTATGCGTGCACCTCTAGCTAAGTACAGAATACCGTATTTATATTTTTTTTATCTAATTTATAAGAAACTGCTGATACAATGAACTAGTAATTTCCACCGTCTATGCCGTCATGTCTAGAGGCTTAAGTATTTATCAAAATGTTTATGTTTTTATGGGGATTAGTTTTTTGCTTATTCATAGTCACGCATATCGTTAATCAAATGACCTTTTGGAACTAACAGTGATCTTTGTGCAGATAGTGAAAATATGCGATGTTTTATCTGTAAATGATCAATTTTTATCATAATTTCTACTTTTATCACTTACCTAATCAAAAACCCTCTTAAATTATTCTGTGAAAGTCCGATTAAAAATAACTTGTCATGTTTTTGAGTGATTCGAGAACTTCGGACCCATACTTACGCATATTCAGTCAGGGAAATTAATTGTTTATCAAATTTTGCCGTGTATAGTCATATCGTACAACTGTCAAAGAATGACAATTATAATTTGACTAGCTAAGCCCCGCAGTTTCACAAGCATAAGTCTCGATCCTGTGGGAATGTCGGAATAAAAAGCATCCTATGTCCTAATTCAGGTCATGGTCTACCCATATGCCAAATTTCATCCAAATCTGTTCAGCTGTTTCAGCGTGAAAGCGTACAAACAAACAAACTTACTTTCGCATTTTTAATATTATATAGTTAGGATTATACGGACAATTTAAATTGGCAGTTAATTTGCTAAACAATTAATTTGACTTTACAAACACACAAATAGACCTTCTATACTTAATTTTTATAAATAAATTATATAAAAGAAAGAAAAGAAAGAAAGAAAATTGCGTTTATTGGCATTAAAACAGAAAAATACACCTTAAAACTATAAAAACAGAAAACAATGATTATAATGCCAAAAGGGCCTCAGCTCAGCATAATGTCAGATGGCAACACAAAGTGTACCACCTGACGCTGATTTTCAGCTGCAACCCACGAGTGTCATACATGTAAGAACTTTGCTTTCGTCGCTGGCAATACTGGTAAGTATTGCCTGCGACGAAAGCAAAACAGTTTTCCTTCTTCATACCAAATGACATTAAATGCATTGCTTTATTTATTTTAGTTTTATTGTATAGTAGGTATATATGTTATGATTGTGATGTATATGACTGTGATAGACCAGAATACCCGAGAAATTTCGTGTTTTTTTTTTTAATTCATTTATATCATGAGTAAAAAAAATCCGAATGTAAAAAAAAAATGGCCTGGGTCTTAAATCGCCTCCCCATTTAAGACCGTGAAAATTGATTCGCTGTTACAATTTAAAATAGATACTTAATTTTATTAGGAGATGCCAACTACTATTCAATTTATGGTGAGTGTATTTTCATGTAATTCACCTACATACAGTAAAAGTTTTAGACCGACGTCATTAACAAAATTCCAAGCTCATCATCGTAATAATTATTAGCTTTTAATATGAACCTATGAAATTAGAGAAAATAAAGAAAATACGTAAGTAGGTATCTACTATTTAGGCAGTATTCATATTTTTGGTGGAAAGTAACAGTACTAGCACTAGTTACCTACTTTCTATGAAGCGTTCACCACTCCATTGCCTAGTTAAGACTAATTTTACTTTAACTATAATATAACAGAGATTTGATTTTATTTTTTCTTTGTTTTTTAATTGAGATACTTTTCCATAATATTTAAAAGTAATTAATATAATTATAGAAAAAAAATATAATTACGCCAAAAAACAAAACAGAGACATGGTAGTGGTAGATATACATTATATCGTAAAAAAATATTTGGACAATAGTATCATTAACTAGGGGGAAAAAAGCCAACGACCAGGTGCTCGTGTTTCCTGTTAAGTTTTAAACAAAAGGTCCTAGATAAAAACGCTGAAACGAACCACGAGCAGAATTTTAAAGAAAATGAAAGTGACATTCATATTTATTTAAAAAGGTAAGGTAGGTATGGTATGTCTAAGACCTTTAACTTTTTCCTAAATATTTTGCCTCTACATTACTTTACAACTAAATCATGTAACAATCATAACTTAAAGTTGTTAGAAGTAGTCTAAATATTAATTTAAATTTACCTTTAGCATGATCGTTTCAACTGTTCGAAGTGGTCACCATTGCATGTTCTGAGCACAGCTGAACTTATTTAAGGTCATATCACATACAAAAGAACAATGATATCACTATTTTTTTTTCCATTTATGATATTTTATTTAGCCTTTCCTCTAGAACCTTTGGTTCAGAATCAAACAAAACCGGTATGAAAACAAAAATCACCCTCTTAATTAAAATACTGAAATTAAATTTGTGAACTGTAGGTATATAATACGAAAATCATAGTCAACCTTGAAATTAAATTTGATCTAACATACCTAATCAACCGGAAGGAGAAAAGCAGGTATTTATAATATTATATCTTCAGGGCCGTAAATAAACCACCGCAGACAAAAAGTAGATTAGGAAGACAATAACGCCATTGACCTTGATATCAACCTACTGTAAAACAATGCCGATAGACAGAATTAGTTATCATTTTATCAAAACTGATAATTTGATTGGATAAGAAAATGTCTAATTACGTTAATACCCACATTAAAACGGATGTACAGTCGAACAAGGTATTTGGTATATCATCACCTTTTGTGCCATGATTCCTTGGTCTGTGCAAGTCTCATTCAGGTCTTCCCTGCAATTCCACCTACATGGCTATTGGTATGCCAACGCTCCTTCTACCGTTTCTCGGCAACCATTTCGTTAGGGCTCTGCTTTTGGTGACCTCTGAGTTTGTTTCGGCATTTCTTCTCAGGGATCAGTTAGCGAGGAAATGCCAGTGCCATCTAGTTTTAAAATATTGATCAAAAGTGTAAAAGTGTCTTAAACGATCTACTTATAGAAATAAACTTAATTTCATTTCAGGCAAACATAACTACACTGGCAATAGTTATTTTTATTGTGTGCGTTATAATTTATTATTTTTAAGCTTATGGTATACTCGTACTAAATAGTGATAAAAAAAGCATTGACTACTCAGTACATTCACAACATTGTTTAAAAGAAGTTGGTATTCTTCCTGTTTACTAAATAGCTTGTTTGACTGTACCTACTAGGAAAAGATAAACGAACATAAATACCTACTAGGAATGGAAAAAAAAATTGTAATTCAAATTCAAAATATTTTATTTCACATAAACCTACATGGACACTTATAAAACGTCAGAAGCTAGGTGCACGTAGGGATTACAATCCAGCGTCATTTTCAATCCGGCCGGATCCGGTTGGATTTTCATCGATCGCCGCCGGATCCGACCGGATTGGACTCAAATTATTAATGAGTTAACCGAGCAAGTGTAATAAATAGGTTGTTCATTCAAAAAAACTTAAATGAAATCAATTTTTACATTTCAGGTTAGAACTTGGAATTATACTTTATAAAATCTAATATAATTTGACATTGCGTCATTACTATTCACAGAGATCACAATAATTTGAGAATGTTAACAATTATTACAATAATGAGTATGTATTAGTTACGATAAATAATTATTTTAAGGCTGCATCAATTGGGTACCCCAGTTGTGTTAAAATTTTAATACAACTGGCGTACCCAATTGATGCAGCCCACCGTACATAGTGGGCTGCATCAATTGGGTACGCCAGTTGTATTAAAATTTTACAGTATCAAAAAATAACTTTTGGTTTTGAAAAAAGGATCACAGAAAACAAATAGTATTAATTGTGTCATCTGCCAATCGATTTCTAATAGAGCTAAAAATATAGCCTGCGGCCGAAAAGGTCCTTTCAGGTTCTACACTGGCTTTGTTTGTAGTCAGCAAATAATCATGCAGCGACAAACAAAACACACATTTGTGACCCGAGTGAGGAGTGGAATAATACTGAGCACGTAATCACGTGGTCCGACTTGGCAGCGCAGCGCCGCGTGGAGGGGAGGGAGCCCCCCGCGGGGCGGCGTAGCGTCAACCGAATCGCACGCACACGCTCCAAGCATTTAAAGTACCAACTCATGCAACAGCGCGATTATTTTGCCAAAAATTGCTATAACCGGATCCGGTATATTGGTACCGGATCCGATAATCGTTAAATAATTCCAGATCCGGTTTTCCAGATTGCAATCCCTAGGTGCACGGTTCCAATTAGTCGTTTCCTATGGAGATTAATAATAATAGGTAATAGAATAGAATCTAGTTAAACGTTTTCAATAGAATATGGACTCTACGTTTAACCCTGTGGCATCCCACAAATTTAGGACCCTTTTTTATCATTGTTTATAATGTCTTTCTTTTTGTTTGCTCAATGAATGAATGATGGTTTAAGGTGCCTATAGATATAATAGATTTTTAACTGTTGTTATTGTCACTCGTTACGCTGTGTTTTGACGGTTAATAAGATCTGTCAGCTTCTTACAGATTGGCTCGATTTTATCGAAATTTTATAAAAACCGGGCACATCTGTAAGCACCTTTAGATTCAAACATTGTCATAAGTACCTACATTAAATCGCCAATTCATGCTAGAATTTATAGATGATTACTTTGCAAGAAATTATACTTATCTCTGTGATGTTTGATAATCATAAAAATTGATATTTATGTATCATAATTTTATTGACGCAAAATACAATGATTATTAGTATTATTATCTGTACACAGATCGTTGAATTATGTCAACTTTCCACATCAATGACCCTTTTTTTTGGGTTGGAAATTATCAAATAACTTCTCCCGCTCTGGACAGTGCGGGAGGGCGTATCAGACTCTTACTGACTAAAACCCACCCGTGTTCCTTCGGTTGCCTGTATGTTGGGCTTTGGATAAAAAGCGGTATGTAACATAAAAAAAATATATTGTACAAATAACTAGCTCAATTTTGTGAAAATCTGATATTTCCAGCAAAATTTATCCTTTTTATTTTTAATTACTGGTACTTTACTATTAATTTTCCTGTTTCAGATTTTATTTTTGATTGAATTATTATTACAGGCAATCTTTAGGGCGATATATATTATTTTGAATGTTTATAAGCACTTTCATGTTTCTAGTTATTTTTTTTTTATGTTGATTTTATTTTATATTAGGTTTATTTAGAATTACATAATTTTGTATTTTTCAACATTCTAAGTACCTAAAAAGAAACGTTACCATTACCCTTAAAGATGAATATTATTTATTATCTTTGTACCAAAGACAATACAGAAGTAGGTAGGTACCTATGTCGCATTATGCCATGCAATTATGAATATGAATAAAATAAAACTACCCTGCCTCGTTGGTCTAGTGGTCGCAAGCGCTACTGCTGAGCATGAGGTCCTGGGTTCGATTCCCGGGTCGGGCAAAGTGTTATTGGGACTTTCTGTCTGGAATTTCTCAGTAGCAGCTCGGAGTCTGGATTTGTGTCCGGTTGATGGCAATAGGCTCGCCCCCTATTACATGGGACTTAAACATAACTGGCGAAATGTGGGTGTACCTGCTACAGGGACACCTCTGCCCAACCCTTCGGGGAAAAAAGGCGTGATGTTATGTTTATGTTATGTAAAATAAAACTAGTGGTGTTTTCTTATATGTCCATTAAAAACCAACACAGTAAGTATTTATATATCCGTTTTAATGTTTCCATACCTACCTAATGATACATACATACCTACTTAATGATACCTAATATCGATGCTAGACATGATAAAAATTATAGAAAAGTATTATGACAGAAGTAAATCACAAAATCTATTAGAAGGTACACAATATTTTCATAATGTTAAATTGGCTATAGCTCCTGAATCGACCAATATCGTCAGTTTTTATACTGTTCACATAGGTACTGCGCATACTTTAATACTATACAAGTATCAGCTTTCCTAGTGATCGTTCATTTTTGGTAACCATAACACGTCTTTGAGCGGCCATATCTAGTGAACCGGCTAATGAATATCGTCAGTTTTTATACTGTTCACACAGGTACTACTCATATTATTATAATGCCGTACTAGTATCAGCCATTTTAGTTATTGTTCATATGACACAATGACTCATCCTTGAGCGGCCATAGATAGTCACTTGGCCGGCCGCATGTGGGCAGACCGGCACCATTGTCACCAGAGGAGGGCCCTACCCCACCAAATACTGAATCAGCCTTTCTAGCGAGATTTACCAAAAGTACTGCTATCTCTTGGAATATTAGATTCGTATGTTCGTGAGGTGCCTTTTTCAAATGAATTTGGTTTCTGAACTTATCCAGATTCTATTGTGAGTTTTTTTGGTTATACGTGACTTCCACAACCCAATTACTCATGCAGTCCAAAATATATTTACAACTTTAGAAACCTTTTCCTAAAAAATATAATTAGAGGAGGTATTTTCAATCACAAAAAAATGTTCACAAAATGTTATTCGAGTTCCAAGCCAATTACTGAAATATGACTGTCGAATGTTTTCGGTCCAGTCCGGTCATTACGGAATTCTATTCGATGAAATTATAGGTAGGTACTTCATTTCCCGGCCCTATGTCGAGGGTTGAAGAATGAAAAAATTAAGAGAATTTAAATATTTAATTTTCTTTTTTCTCGATATTCCTAAGCACCCTTCGCTGATTACTACCAGTTGTTATATGGGTCACCTTCCAGACTTTCAGCTCTGCCAGATGTTTCTGAAATGAAATTATTATACCCAGAGCAATTACCATCTGAACTCAATTGGCAGGGCAACATATATCTGTGTGATTGTTCGATCATTAAGTCTATATAATTATGGTGTAAACTAGTCTATAAGGTGACGAGCTATTTTTTGGTAATAGTAGTGTGTAAATAAAATTTTGGTCCCAAATCCACATTGGTTCCAAGTTTCAATATTTGTACATGCAATTCGAGTTTGAAATGGCAGCAACACAGTGGAAATCTCAATTCAAAGGCTCTGCGTGTAAGTCACTTGTTTATTTTGAACTGCTAAGGACTTCGACCATTGTGTTGGTAAGTTTACTTAGCAATAGATCTTTTGTATTTATTTTGTTTCTTGTGTACACTTGGACTCCTGAATCGAGCCAACGTGTATTTTTTTATGTTTATAGGCTTAGGCCTGATACCATTAGTGGTATCATTCTGTAGCCAACCGCAGGCGGCAATTGCAGGCGACGTGATGTCGCTGCGATACGACTGGTTTCTATAAATTTCTATGAAATATCTTCTGTGGCTAGCAACACGTCTGCATCGCCTGCAGAGAAATACATAAAAATACATACGCAAGTTAGACTGATGGGTAATGGACCGCCTGGGGTGGAATTTCCACCAAAGGAAGAAAACTGGCCTTAAGGAGACAGGACTTGGTTGTGACAGGACCACGGTTGCCAACATTAAATAGCGACTGATACATTCGTCAATGTCTAGAGGCTCATGTGATGCCATATATGCCAAGTTAGTGGCTCAGCATTTCATCAATAAGCATGATAATGCAAGAAGGCACACTGCGAGAACTGTTTGAAAATACCTGCACGATGTTAGTGTCGCAGTAATGGAATAGCCAGCAAGAAGCCGTGATATGAATCCAATAGAGCACTTACGAAATGACCTGAAGAAGCGTGTTCCAATAACCAAGCAGCTCATCAGCCAGAAGGGGGTAGGCTTCACCAAGTTAGTTCCCCTAAACTGGATTGATAGTTCGTTCTAAGGAACGCTAGGAATTGTGTTTCGTTAATCCACATCCAGATTTCGGGCCTCTCACTAATTATTAGCGAGACACTTAATTTGGATACCCAGTTATAAACGCCCGTTGTAGACAAGGACGATCGCATGGCTGCCGATTACATTGCTAGCGTTCTCTAAATGGGGTAGATTAAGGAAGTGAGAAGTGACGATTTAGAATAACCACTTCGGCGTTAGCAGGAGTAATTGTAAAGAATTCCGCAACCGACTGACGATGCGGTACGCTAGTTTTGTATTGTCTTAGTAAAGGGTGGGTAGGTCGTTATAAAGTGGTTAATTACATTAGTTCAGATCGAATACTGAAACGTGTCTCAATCAATGGCAGTTGGACTTCGTAGTAATCTGCCTTAGGATTGAGTAAGACATGCTTGTAGCGTTTAGGGAACGTGGCTAGTTAGAATCGTAGCAGTGTCGTTAGTGGTTCTATGCGAGGTCTAGCAATACGCGCACGATGCTGTTAGTTTCTGTAAAGCAGCCCCACGTCGCTTGGGGTTGATTTGTAGTTTATTGCAAGGAAATCCATTAACGTAACTTAAAATAATGCATTCCCCAATGCAAGCATAACGTGTCAATTACCTTTTTTGTATTCATCTCTTTTGACTTTTATTATGAAAGAAAAGTAGATTTCCTTTCCTTAATCCTCTAACCTCTGAATTCCCAACCTTATTTTATACTGAAATTGTTTTCTTGAATTCTTTGCTGCTTAGCTTTCACTTTTCTTGTCGGGACACAGCAAAATACTTGAATCATAGGAATTCATTAAATAAATAAACAATCGGTGGGAGAGTGTCCAGTCTGATGACGAGCTCTACAGGGCCGTGGAGTGCGATCCTTTCCCATAGCGGGAAAATTGACCTTTTATACTAATACTAACAAAATTTGGAAAAACGAAAATTTTATTAGCCTAGGGTAATTTAGGTATATTCACACATGCATCTGTTACGTGTCATGTACTAGATTAATATAGGCATATCACGTAACAAACACAGACGCCTTAACTCACACGTGAATGCGCAGCGCGGGCTTGCGATTCACGTAGACACAGAGCGGTGTTACACAATACAATGCCCCTCACACACTCACGACTGCTCCTTAGCCCGGACCGTGACCGGCTAGATCTGGAAGCGAGGGGGACGGGAGCCACATACCGTGGCTGTAGGAGCGTCGAGTCAGCATCTCTGTCACTGGTCGTCTCTCGCCGGGCCTTCCCCAAGTAACGGGGGTCTCACCTGGTGGAGATAGACCGCTATAGTGTTGTGAAGAAAGCGGCGCTGTGAATCAATGTCGCGGCGCGCCTGCGGTAAACAAATAGCAATCACTCACATGGATGCGTGAAGCTATTCAAAATGCCACCAGCCGATAATAGGTGCACCAAATGAGGGTTCCGTTTATACGGACCACCATAGGTACGGCAGGGCAGGTCCTCTGCGGGCAATGCCCTGGCACCGCATGCTACACTTCCTGATGGAGGCGTAGAGACATCCAATAGCAGATTTACGTTAGTTTGATGAATTTTGGTCAATCAATTCTGTCCCATAAAAATATAGATAAGTATCTAGGTTTGTTAAATATCTTCAACTGGTTTTTAATTTTGTTATATTGTTTGTTAATTTGGTCGAGTCGTGACATTCGTAACTACATAGTGTAGACAAGTCGACAACAATTTTCGAGTCTGTTTGTTTTCTTTGTTTAAATTAATTTTCACTGTCGTAGTTTTTTAGAGTTCTGTTTTGTACCCAAAGGGTGAAATCGGGACCCAACTACTAAGTTTAGTCTTCTTGGTCTGTCTATCCATCCTTCCATCTGTCTCTCTGTCACAGGGCTGGCAGTCTTGAACTAACCGTAATAGGTAGTTTCGTTAAAAATGGCATTGGTGCCGATTCTCTTGGCACAAAGGCCTCTAAACTAGACAAAAAATCACCAAAATTTAGTTTATTCCTGTCAAACGACGATTTCCCATTCTGAAATAGACTAAAGTGACACTTAACTATATTTTAGTTTGACAGTACTAAGATGGCACTGAGATATTAATATAATGAAAATGGCAATTTTGCTATTCTGAATTTGACGGTTTTCACCAAAAATGTTGATTTTTTAACTAAATCTGACTATTTCTTAACGCGATTAAAAACGTGTGGCATAAAATTGGTTCTCATGAACTTTAAATTCACACCAACACCTCGACTTAAGGTGCAAAAACCTACAGATTTTTTTTTTTTTGCTCTTATGTCGAAAATGATGTGTCCAATCGCAAAAATAATGAAAATTTAGACTCCCTTTATATAACCCATAAACCCCTAAAACTCAACATGTAGGCAATTTTTTTTTTCATACAAAAAGTGAAAAATTCATATAAAACACGTCGAGGTTGCGCCCTGCGCGCTTTTGGCTCTAAAAAAAAAACCTGTACACGTGTGAAGTCGCGATTGTCAAATTCGATTTAGTTGTGTCAAAAATATTATAGCTTTAAGATTCTCATGAATAATAATCATAAAAGTAAGGAATTTTAGTGACAGTTTAGTTAGTTTAGTTCGATGTACAAGAGAATCGGCACCATTGTCTCGTAAAACTAAAAATAATAGAACTATGGTTTCTAAATTGCTAACAGAAATACCTAGTGTGCGTGAAAGGCGCCTAAAAAACAAAGAGAGAGATTTTCGCAAAATTACAGCCAGCTGTCACTTGATTCACGTAAACAGCTAATCAAAGCATCACCAACCGTGTTCTTCACGTGCGTAAACATGAATCAAGCCAAGGTAGACAACAAAGGCGGAAGAAACTAAAAGTTGTAGGTAAAATCACAAAAGGACAGAAGAGACACCTTCATTTCGCATTAAAAAAAAATTCAGATGCGAGAACATGCTTCGAAGGTTCGTGATGAAGAATCGCGGTCCACTCACGCGCGACTCATACTGTTACGAAAGCACGCGCAGATGTCCGAGAACTCGAGTCATCGTCTTCTCTCTCTCGACTCGAACAGATGCGGGAGCACGTGGTTAACAACCGAGCCCTGTGGTCACCGTTCTCTCGCTCTATTCGAATAGAATAGATGCTCTGCGTGCTCCGGGCATGTGGCGTACCATCGAACACTCCTGATCGCATTAGTTGCTGACATAGATGTGCTATCTAATTCCTTTTGGAATAACATGACTGTTGCACCTGTACCACCAGAACGAGATTGGTGCCGATTCCCTTATGCATCTTTTTCTTTCTATTTCCTTAAGAAAAGGACAGAAGATACATTTTTGTTTAGTCCTGTCAAATTAATCAGCGCCTGTCACTACTCCATACAAGTTTAGACGTGATTAAAAACTTGCCTACTAAAATTACGTCAATTTACGTCAAGCGCTGATTAATTTGACAGGACTAAATTCAAATTTATCTTCTGTCCTTTTCTTAATGAAATAGAAAGAAAAAGATGCACTGAACTTAAATTTAGTTTAGTTTGTGAATAAGGGAATCGGCACCATTGTCTCTCTGAGATGGAACAGCCCCTCATTTCCCGGATAAAACATTTAACAAAAGTAGTTTGTTTAAGCGGTCGTTATGTGCAACAGGGTTTTAAGGGTCAGGCCATCCTCTGGTCAGCAAGTTGAAGAAGTAATAGAGCAGCTTTCATTAAATGCAGCAAGCGCAAGAATAAGTATTGTTACAGAGAAATTGGCAAATGTTACTTGTAACAGAATGTTCTCGGTGGAAATATAGAAAATTAAATGGGCATTAGACTGGGTCGTCTGTAATAATCATTTGTATTCAAATGTGCAAATTAATTCACTCATAACAAATGAAAACCTGCAATTAAGTCTTAAGGAGGCTTTTAGTAACCATATGCTAAAATCCGAAAATTCTATCTGTAATTGTGAAGCTGAGGTGTGCGCTCAACATGTGGATAAAACTGTATTATTTGATGACATACACAGCAGTGCTAATGAAATTATAAGTAAAATTCAGGATGAAATAGAAAATAAATCATAGAAATCTGTAACTAACAAAAATTATTGAATTATAAAGTACTTTTAAAATAATTGTAGTTAACTGCAAATATACGATAACAATAAAAATTCAAATTCAAATATTTTTATTTGTAGAACATAGGTAAACGAAAAAGTACAGATCTTACTAATAATAAAAATGAAAGCTATGTCTTGCCGTCAACGGCGCACAAATATTTTGATTATAAATTAATTAGTAATACATGAAATAAAACATTTATATTAACAAATAAAACAAAATTTTAACAATTAAAAATTATTAGATACTTAAAAACATTAGTAATTGTTATTTCATTCAATTATCATACAATACATTAATTCACAAACATTAAAATTCATTTTTTAATAAACATTTAATTAATTGACAAATTAAAAATATTTAATAAAAAAAAATAAAATGTAAATAAATTTTTATTTGTCGTCTAGATACTCATTGATTGTGTAATAAGCTTTTATATTTAATACATTAAGAACAGCCTTTTTAAAATGGTGTATGTCGAGATCTTTTATTGGATTGGGTATCTTGTTATATATTTTGGGTACCATTCCTAAAAAGTTTTTTGAATATAGCGCAGTCTTGTGTGGAATAGCACATATCTCTCTGTTGCGTCATTTTGATCTCAATGTTTGAAATAAATGCAAGTTTGATTTTACAAGTACTGCTGTCTCGTAGATGTATTAACTGGGCAGAGTAAGCAGATTATGTTTCTTAAAAAATGGACTACAATTTTCCGTTTTTTTTTTAGCTTAAACACAGCACGTACACACACTTCTTTTGAGCTTTGAAAGAAATTTCTTTGTCAGCGGTATAACGTGTTAGTCAAATTAGATAACTAAGTAGTTAACTTTCGGGAGCGTTGTTGGAGGTTATTTTTAAAGCTAACGCGGAGTCTTGCTTAGACGATGGTTATTGAAGACTTAAGTTTAAAATACAATATTCTTAATCTTAGTACACATATCGCTATGGTGAAATTTTACTTATAGAAAATAAAAAATAAAATATAATTTATCTAATAACTAGCTTCTGCCCGCGACTTTCTCCGCGAGCCTATAACCTTTCTTAAGAAATGGGCTATCCAATACAAAATTAATTTGTCCCTACATACAAACTTACAAACAAACGAATTTTGCCTCTTCATAATTTTAGTTTAGATATTATTTATTAATTATCGCTGAGTATTAGAGCGACCGAAATTTCTTCTACTTGAATAGATATTTTGTATCTATTTGAATATTAGAAATTGGGGTGTCTGGAGTTCCTTTGATCCAAATGCCTCAATTATACTACCTGATAGCAATGGAGTCCGTGCTGGCTACCTTAACTGCTTGCTGGTTAATTTATCTCCACCTGTTCTTCACTTCAATCACGTTCATTCTATACAATCAAATGAGCAATATTTGCATTTATGATAGGTATATATTTGTAATCGTGTTCTCAAAAACGGGTCTAACAATTTCGATGAAAGTTGCAATATAGTTTACGGGGGTGAAAAATCGTTCTAGCTAGGTTTCATTCCTAGGTTAATTCGTTTTCTCTATTTTCACCTGAGCAGAGCTCGGTCGACCAGGTGCTAATATTATTATGGCCAATATCTCTCCTGCTAACAAAGTGGCATAGACGTCGTCGTTAAGCAAACAATTTAAAGCAGGGCAAGTTCGTTACGTACCAACATATAATGCATCTTTTGGTTACGTAAGCTGTTATGCCGGGTGTTAATAACCTGAGATACGTCGAAGATCCTGATTGTATTGATGGGGTAACTTTATGCAGTAGATACTGTTTAAAACAGCGAGATACTCTTGTAAAAGAACTACTCGTAGAACTAAGAGAATCCTACTGAAGAAACGGGTCACTTATCCTCTGGGCCATAAAGGCAAAACTATATACTAAAATATCTAAACTAATATGTGCTTAAGCCATTATCAATAGGCAGACTATTTTCAAAGGACCCTCTCTTGCCTGAAAACGTAGTTTTCAATCAAATATATAATCGTCGAGTTTAACTTTATTCTTATCTAATCTTAAAAATATAAAAATACGAGATTTTCCATGGATAGATTACACTATAGCTAGGTAAATGCTGTCTGTTGTTCAATCACTTTTTCGTCTTATCTTTGAGGCCGATCTGCTCTGCCTGTTCAAAAGTGTCTGGCAGAGTGTGGCCAAGAGTCTCTGGTGTTAGGAAGATCAGAAGACCGGATAGCAGTGCGAAGGAGCCAAATAGTACAAATGGTAGCTCAGTAAACCATTGTGCACCCTGCAACAGAATAAATAAACTTTGTTGAAAGACTTTAAATTCACTTATTAAAAAAAACATAATTTTGAATTAAAATACTGAAATCCAACAAACAGAATCAAACATGAAACAAAACCAACATTATCAAACATACAAAATCAATCACTTATACATTTTCTGTGGCTACTATTGTTACTACTGTTTACTGCTATTCGATGTTTGAAAGTGATAACTAGAGGAAGCAGAGGACCGCACAACGCAGTGATCCCTGTGGCACTCCTTAAAGAATCCATCTGAGATTTCACTTTTCAGTTCTAAGGAAAAAACTGAATATGAATGATATTTAAATCTATCATGCTTCCAATATGACTCCCACGTTGATTGTTATATACTATTTTATGGAACACAATACTTTGTTCAACTCAGTCAATAGCCATACTCATGTCAAAAATGATTAAATTATTTCTTTAGATTTTACCCTTTAAGTTTCACTCGTGTGCAAATAGTTCCTTATTAATTATGTATAGTATTTAAAATATGGATGACGTCGTGAGCTACTCATATGTATGTGTATGTTTTTTCACACTGCCTGTTTATTATGATATTTGTGTAACTGCTTGTTTTCCTGAACTAAATAAAAATGATTAAAATGTAACTTACAAATGCGGGAGTGAGCGGCGCAACCATGGAACCAATCCTTCCCATCATGGAGGAGTAAGCGAACAAGCTGTGTCGATATTTCGTAGGGTACAGCTCCGCAGTGTACACGTACACTGCCGTTGCCACCATTGCTATCGACATCTTTGCGATCAGATATACTGTCAGTGACACTGCGTACAAATCTGCAGAAACAATATTAACCAAACTGTTAAGATCGCAAATAGCTGTCAAAAATTTACCTGTTTTTATAAATTTGTTAGTATAAATGTTTGTAAATATGAAATATTGGTCTATAGTGTACTAAAATATTAATTGTGGAGCAATAATAACACTGAATTAGGTGTTGTAACAGTTTTGGATATAAAAAGGGCATTTAAAAAGTTTCCAAATGCTTTTTTTACATCTAAAACTAAATATTTAGTGTTACGGTATTAATTATTGCATTTCATAGTCAATATTTTAGTCCACTATAAAGTGCTCGATATTTCATATTTCTATACAGTAATGTTGACATGTTGCGCCAACCAGAAATAAATTTGGATAAGGTCAAGAGAATGATGATGATAAAGTACTTAATATTAGCGAATTAATGAATATTGGTAAGTATCTGACAGTTATTGTGAAGTGGTCAACTTCAATGCACAGCCTAAAAAAAGTTTATTACGCACAAATTATAAAAGTTAAGATGCTTACCCCGAGGTAAAAAAATGTAAGCAATCTGGCATGCACCACATAGCCAAAAAGCTCCAGTCAATACGGGCTTTCTTCCAATTCTGTCCATCAGGAAATATGAGATCCAAAAGCCAGGAATTTCGACTGCAGCTACAGCCACGAAGTTCAAATATCTATTGCCAGACATATTGACGGCATTGAGGGACAGTCCGTAGTAGATCAACGTGGTTGCGATCCACCACACGGGAGAGATGAGGACACGAATCAATATTTGTTTATGCTGGAACACCTGTACTACCAGCCAGGGTTCGCCTCCGCGTTTTTCTGCCTCCTCCGCACTAACCCTTAACTTTTCCTGCGCTGTTCGCCGTAATGCTTGGAGTGATTTCTCAGATAGCAGTTTTCCGTTAACCCTTGCGACTTTTCTAAGGAGAGCTTCGGATTCATCGAAGCGACCCTTACTCATGTACCATCGCACGGACTCGCTGATGATCCAGTAGTAGAAGATGGCGAGAAACTGTGGGATGTAGAGGGTTAGAGTCAGGTTCCTCCAGTTGGGTACGCCCCACGCAATCAGCCCCATTGTCACTTGTCCTAGCGCGAAGCAAGTGTTCATCGCAGCTCCAGCGGCTACTCGGTACTTTGGGCCAACCAGCTCCATTACTGTGACAATGTTTATAAATTAGATGGGAATGGCAATTCAGCAATTAAAAATCAAACATTAATAGCTCGATGTTACTAAAGAGAGTTGCTTCAAATTTATGCTTAAGTTATTTACCTAGCATCAATTTAGTGGAAACTGAATATGCCTCAGTGCTTTAACGATTGTGCATCTATCTTAATTAATGTGGTCATTTCATTATCAAACGTGCAATTTCTTTAAAAATTATACATGTTGATTCATAAAACTGGTATGAATTATATTTAATTGGTCTCATAAAAACCTGATAAAATTATTGTATGTTACGCGACACGCGATCTTTTAAACAAAACAATGTAATCATAATCTCTGGTCATAAAGTTTTTAAACCAATATAACACGTATTAAATTATTATCATAAAAATTTCAACACCAGCAATGAACACTACGATAACTTAAAAAACTGGATTTTACACCAGAGGCGCTTCAAAGAAAAAATGTGATGGTTTTGAATTTATTTATTTATTTATTTATTTATTTATTTATTTATTTATTTATTTATTTATTTATTTATTTATTTATTTATTTATTTATTTATTTATTTATTTATTTATTTATTTATTTATTTATTTATTAATAGGAGAACCAACAGCTATAACAAATGGATAACAGTTGTTTAAGAAACATAGAGCCAATTACAGGTTCTCACGGGTAAAAACAGAAAAAGTAGTAGAAATCTTAGGATCACTAACAAGCACGATAAAAAGATTAAGAATACATATTATTGTATACGAGTATAAGGTACAATAAGCACTATGCACTTTTGAAAAAGTCAGCGTTCAGCCGAGCGCGTGCAGAATAGGTTTTGGTTGTAAATGGGTCAAATGAGAACTCTTTACAAAGAATATTAAAGTCCTTACTCGCTCGCACCATGTATGAGTTTTGCCTGTAGTTAGAAGAGGTAAAAGGAATGGAGATAGGCGGATTAAATCTAACTGATCTCTGAGGAACATTGAAACGTAGTTTATGTAGGAGATCAGGGCAGTCAATCTCATTAGATATAATTTTTAAAAGGAAAGTGCAATCTGCTAGTCGACGACGATTTATGAGTGGCTGTAGATGAAATTTCTTGCAAAGATTTGTGTAATTATCAGAATGGTATGGTATACGCAGCCGGAAACATAGAAAACGAATAAATCTTTTTTGTATATTCTCAATACGATCAATGTACTTGCCATAACACGGGTTCCAGATTTGTGACGCATATTCCAGATGACTTCTCACAAAAGAGCAATACAGAATCTTAAGGGTTTTGGCAGACTTGAAGCACCCTGCGAGTCTCATAACTAAACCCAGTGACTTCGAAGCTTTGGTCACTATTTGCTCAATGTGTACGTTAAATAAAAGTTTAGAATCATGAAAAACGCCCAGGTCGCGTACGCCGTCGCATCTGTGTAATAGCTGCCCTTTAAGTTTATAAGTTGTAGGGAGAGGGACGCGTTTTCTGCTAAAGGAGATTACTGAACATTTAATAGGGTTTAAATCTAATTTATTAGTCAAACAATAATCATCCAAACGCGCCAGGTCAGATTGGAGAGCATCCATGTCGTCGTCTGATGATATTGCAGAAAACATCTTCATGTCATCAGCAAAACAAAGCAAATTTGAGTTTTGGAAACATGAGTCGATGTCGCTTACATAAATGATAAAAAGTAATGGACCCATCAAGGAACCTTGAGGAACACCACTAGGAGCTGAAACCCAGCTCGACATGTAGTTACTGATAACGACAGCTTGAGATCTGTTTTCAAGGTATGAAGTAAACCAACGAAGTAGATCTCCTCTGATACCATTGTTGAAAAGCTTTGTTTTAAGGATATTGTGGTCAATTCTATCAAAAGCCTTACTGTAATCCGTATAAACGACATCGACTTGTGCCCCATTGTCCATTTTATCCGTTAGAAAGTCATTGAGCAAAGCCAGGTTAGATGCAGTTGAACGACCCTTAAGAAAACCGTGCTGAGAAGGGCTGAAAGACTGACTGAGCGATGCGTAAACTTGGTCATAGACAACCCTTTCAAAAACTTTAGCTAATATGCACAGTTTGGAAATAGGTCTGTAATTAACTATTTCATTTTTGTGCCCTTTTTTATGCACCGGAGTTATAAAGGCCGACTTCCAGATTTGGGGAACAGAACAAGAAGAGAGCGATTTAGTAAACAGTAATGATACTGGTAAGGCTATGGTTTTAGCACACCCAATCAGTAAATTAGGTGATAAGTGGTCTGGACCAGCAGATTTTGATGGATCAATTTTACTAATTAGCTTAACATTCACATTTAGATCAATCTCAATTGAGTGAATATCCGAGGGTATATTATAATTTACAGCTTGGGGAGGACAGTAATTAGTAGACGCAACACTGGTAGGATCAAGAAAAGTAGAATAGAAGTGGGAAGAAAATGCATTACAAATAGACTCGGGAGAAGAAATCGTCACATCACCATACTTGAGGAAACTGGGTATTGCATTGGACTTAGATCGCTGCTTCACAAAGCTCCAAAAGCATTTAGGATTTCTTTCAATGGAGGCTTCTGTATCAGCTAAGTAGTTGGTGTAACAATCCGCTTCAAGTTTATTAACCCGCTCACGTAAATGTTTAAAGGTCGCCTCGTCTGAAAGTCTGCCATACGTCTTAAATTTACGGAGATATTTAGCCTTCTCTTTAATCAAGTGTTTCAGTGCCGGGGAGTACCAAATAGGGTATGAGCTGTGAGAAACTATCTTAGTTGGTACAAACTTATTTTGAATGTCGGCTATAGTAGCATAAAAGTATTTAACGGCGTCACTAAGCGACATGTCAAAAAATACGCTCGTCCAGTCTAAAGCTGCTATTTCCCTGTTAATGGCAGCAAAGTCAGCTTTACCGTAAAGGTAACGAGTAAAGGGAGCGAGAGTTAAATAAGTGTACTCTGCAAAGTCCACGTCGATACAGAGGGCCGGATGATATTTGTCGACAGGTGATAAAGGCACCAAACATTCACACACTGAAACAATTTCATTACATAAAACTAAATCTAGAATCTTACCATAACCATTTAATATTCCATTATATTGACTGAACCCTAAAATACGCAACTCATCAGTCAACATGTACTCATCGCCACTACAAATATTCATAGGTAATAATGTGTTGTTATTTAATTGCCAAAAAATTCCACTAAGGTTAAAATCGCCAATAATTAAATACTTATCAGTTGGATTGTTTAGCACTATACTACTAAAACTATGAAGAAAATTTGATAATTGATCGGAAAAGGAATAACCACGGTTTTGCCTACATAAATATATGACGCAAAGATTCAATTTAAGGTAATTTCTTGTGTTGGGCTGACGTACACTCAAAGTTACCCACAAGTCTTCGGCCGAGGAGTGGAATAATGGTTGGGGAACAGCAGAAATACACTGACGGATAGCTATCAAGACACCACCTCCACGAGCCTGACCCGTGAGACAGTAATCCCGATCGCGACGCCACACAATATACTGATCCCCAAATAACTCAGAGTTTGATATGCCATCAACTAACCAAGTTTCCGTTAAGACAATGACATCGTAAGAACATAGGCATAGCTGGCGTAAGAAGGATTCAGTCTTGGTACGGAGCCCACGAACATTCTGATAATAAACATGCAGTTTTTTATTAACGTCTATAGCCATCGATACTTTGCACAAATTATAGCAACAAAATTATTAATACAGTAACAACCACTCAAGTAACAAAGTGCTAATAAAAGACTAACGATTGCAGTGTCTGAGACAATGTTTACGGATAATAAATACTCAGCGTTATTGTAATATAACAAAATAAAAGCGAATAATAATTAACCCGAGTTAGTCGTATGTACATACACTTAAAATCCGATATTAATGTGTTATGTTATTAATGTGTATTAATGTGTTTATTTTTAGCTAATATGATGAAATATACAGTATATAAATAGCTTATAAATAGATAGCTTAAAATAAACAAAAAACACCGATTTTTGTGTAATCTTTATCGTAAAGCGTTAGACATTTTATTTATTCGTACCTTAATAAGTTCAGTACGACACAACTTAGATGTAGCATAAATTTGAAATTTTTTTCTTCATTCATTACAATTTTACAAATGTATTTGGTTAAATGACTTTACAAGTTATTGCGTTTACGTAAAGATCATTTTTACCTAAAGTAGTAAGAAAGATAGGTGATTTTGAAGGCGCACTCAGTTCGGATGGTGATCGGTTTTACGAATTTTGCCGCCGCTGCTACAACTAAGTTGTATCGTACTGTACTTAATTACTGAAATACAAAATATTGGCGCCTACTAACACTTCTAATAGGTAGTACGTGTATATTAACTAATAAAGTGTTTAACACCAATACATTTTCTATTCAATCAATTCTCAACAGAATTTTATTTTGAGTGCTGTTGCGTTGAGATTTTTTACTGGTCTGAGCGTGATAGTTGTTAGCATTTATAAAATACCCGATCAGAAAAAGGTGCAAATAGGTATATTTCTTCATAAGCTTGACATAATAAAACGAAAACTCAGCAACAAAAGAGTTCTTAAATATACTTCCTAATTATAATTTTGAAGCACACATAATATCACCAACTCGGGCAAACTCTTGCATTGATCAAATCGCCAGTAACATAAAAAACGTTGAGTCAGAAATTTATCACCTCGGCCTGTCAGATCATGAAAAAGCACAAACAGTAACTGTAAAGGCTGACAAACAAAAAACAATATCTTGTTGGACTGAACTCAAACGCGACTACTGTCAGACGAATCGGGTATTTCAGAAACCCCATAAGTCATATTTTTTTATCAAACGTGGTTTTTGCGTTATTGTGTTTTTCTAAGATAACTTCATAATGTCAAACAAAAATCACATTAAGTCACTGTAATATCAAAGGAACAGCATCGAGTCAAATATCGCATGTATTAGAGAAACCCCATAAGTCACTGACTAATGGGGTTTCTGCAACACATAATATTTATTTGTTTTAATTTCATAGATTTAATGAACGGCAGCACAGGTTTTATAAAAAAAAAATCATAGTCAATGTCATTTTAACCGACTTCCAAAAAGGAGGAGGTTATATGTTCGTCGCGTATGTTTTTTTTTTTTTTCTTTTTTTATGTATGTCCACCGATTTCTCCGTCAATTGTGGACCGATTTTGAAAATTCTTTTTTTGTTTGAAAGGGTATGCTCTCGAGGTGGTCCCATATAAATTTTATCAACTTTGCTTTGATAGTTCTTGAGTTAGCTTCAATAATACGTACTTTTTCCCACTTAGTATGTGGATGATATGATAAGTTCCTGACACTGTTATTTACATAGCAGGTAGTGGTTTTCGGATTTGTGTGGAGTAGGTACCACAACTGAAAAGTGAAAAATAAAAACTTTTTACAAAAAAAAAACAACCGACTTCCAAAAAACACTTTAAGTGAAAAATAACTTTAATTTCGGAAGTCGGTGACAAAACATGAAATTTCAAAACCGAAGACACCGACTTCCGAAATTAAAGTTATTTTTCACTTTGTAGTGTTTTTTGGAAGTCGGTTGTTTTTTTTGTAAAAAGTTTTTTTGAGGTTATTTTAGAAAGAAAACATGCAATCTGTGGATAATTTGCGCATTTATTTTCTGATGGATGCGGCGAAACCGAAACCATACAATGGTTCGAATGTTGTCCAGTTTAGTCTCAATAAAAATGTTCAAAGACATAAAACAATATTTTCCAAAACGAGGACATTCTTTTCTTCCCTGTGACACAGACTTTGCTGTTCTAAAGCGAAAACTAAGACAATGTGATAGAATTTACACAATTAAGGAAGTTGCTGGGATTTTATTGCATGCTTCAGCGTCAAATAAGTTTTTAGTAATATTACCTTCAATTAAAAACATAATTGACTTCAAACAATGGTGGCCAAAATATTTCAAGAAGAACATGTTATCGGTTGATTCAATGGGTAAGAGAAATGCCAAAGACAAAAAGATTTCATTCAAAATTAGTCAATATTCATTTTTCCACTATAATGAAGGGCAAGATGGGGTAGTGACTGCAAGTGAATACATTGGTGGCTTTGTATCACATTCTTTTATGCTGAGGAATGCATCTAGAGCTGTTTTATCACTGCCCACAAAGTCAGCCTATGTCGGGAAAAGACCCATAAACGTTAAAAAGATGCAAGATCTAAAAAAAAATTGAAACTTACCTTCCTCAAGAACGAAAAGTCAAAGTATTTTATGATAAAATATATAAATGGCCAGTTACAGATCGAGAAAACAATGAGGATTAAATCCATTGTAGAATTTTGATTTCAAATGGCTAATTATTAATAAAGAAATGAAATAAAAAACAAAAAAAAAACTTTTATTTTCTTGTATTTCAGAAACCCCATAAGTCAAATAACTTTTATGGGATTTTTTAGGCACTAAAAAACAAGAAAAATGTGTTTTATAAAATAAAAACATTGCATTATTACTTAAACTTTCCTAATGTTAATAAAATAAAGTTAGTTCAGAACAATTTTATGTACGCAACAGTTTTTTGCTTTTCCTGGAAAATTAACTTTGCTTGACTTATGGGGTTTCTGAAATATCCAATTCACAACCTCGAGAAATTTTGCGAATGTATGTCTTCTCTTACATTTTCAGAAACATTCGATTCAGATTCTTTAATAAAATCCTTCAATTGATATGAGACATTTAAACTATACTGCGATCTGTGTTTTCCGGTGATAAAGGTTAAAGTTAAAAAATAAACCAGCGATGCAAAACTAGATAACAAAAGGTATCAAGACCCTGCGGCAGCGCACCGTACCACGGATTAACCCCAAGATACGCGTGATAAACGTCATTTATATCTAAAATAATAAATAGTAACATAAATAAAAAACACAGAAAGCACATCAACCTATTAACACAAGGCTTATACAAAAGGATAAGAATAAATGTAAAGCTACGTGAAATGCAATCTCCTCAACTATGTCTAATAATAGTCTCTTTAAAAATAACATTGACAAAATAAGTCTTAATAATGTGACATAATAATGATCCCTAGCCTAAAAATTCCAACAATATTAAACTTAATCAAAACAACAAAAACCTAAATTCAATTTTCCTCAATCCTGTAGATGCATTAGAAGTGTATAAAATCGTAATGTTTCTAAATAATAGTAAAACTAGTGGTCACATCACCACACAAACTTTGAGAGCTTGTGTTATTTAGATATTATTACGTCATCCACTGGCGCATGTTATAAACTTATTATTCCTAGAAGGTTTATTCCCTGAACACCTTAAAATGTTTACTGTGAAACCACTTTTCGAAAAGGGAAATAAGTCAGACTCTAACAAATATCAGCCCATCACTATTTAGTTGTTCCTATTTTATCGAAAGTTATTGAAAAGGCAATTTTTATAAGGTTAAGCAACTTTCTTTGTACACATGGCTTCCGCAAGGAAAGTTCAACTACTCTTGCAATCTTGAACTTGATAAAAATTGTAACAGAAGGCATAAATAATGGAAATCCAGAGGTGTCCCTATTAATAGATAAGAGTAAGGCTTTTGATTTTGTAAATAACTCTAAACTTTTACAGAAGTTAGACTTTTGTTAGGCATAAGCATATGAATGGATATCTAGCTATCTACAAAACAGGAAAGAGTGTACAGAGATATCCAAAGTTGTAAAAAAAGGCAGCAGAATATATCTCAAAGAAAAATTTAAATCAATGGCAAAATAAATTAAAATGGTGTGCCTCAGGGTAGCATTGTCGGCCCTATACTTGTCTTGCTTTATATAAATAATCTTCCGGAAGGCACTTTGCAGAATTGTATTCTTTTTGTAGATGATACTTCAATTATTATAAAATGTCAAGATAAAAACGCTTAATCGGTTATCGAAAAGGCCTCATCAGATAATATAGTAATCTGGATGGAAAATAATAATTTTAACATAAACATTAGCAAAACAAAATTAATTGAATTTAACTCCTACCAAAACAATTAACTTTAGATATTATTTTTAAAGATAAAAAGTGGGAACAAGTAGACGATTTAAAATTTCTAGAACTTAATGTAAATAAAAATCTAAATTGGAAAAATTATTTAACATTTAACATAACATCACGCCTGTAATACCCGAAGGGTTAGGTAGGGGTGTACCTATAGTACACCCACATTTTGCCAGTTATGTTTAAGTCCCATGTAATAGGGGGCGAGCCTATTGCCAACAAAAGGGCACAAATCAGAGCTGAGCTATGGCTTAATAATGTGGGACAACTCAACCGATACAGACAGAGTTTCTAAAATTCAAAAACAATGCATCCGGGTTATCATCAAGGCTTGGTTCCTAGATAGTTGTAAACCTTTATTTCAATAATTTAAATTCTTCCAATACCTTGCATGTATATAAAAGATATCTTCATCTTCACAAAAAAACACATGCACTAGGTACTATAAGCAACGTAGTGAGTTCCTAACTAGACAAAAAAGGGCAAAGTTTCACAACCTCCTCTATCAGCCACCCTATCATAAGGATATCTATAAGAAAAATGTGTTTAAAATGCGTATTTTAATTTGTAAAACTTACCAAATAATTTAAAATTATTACAGGGTAATTTGTTCAAGACAAAATTGACAGAATAGCTTCTAAAGTGTTGTTTTTATTGTTTTAAGGAATTTATGGAACATAAAATTGAAAATTAGTACCTGTAATTATAAGAACATTAACAATATAAATTAAATAGTGAATAAATGCGTGGTAATAATAGTAATAAAATAAAAATGTACGTAAACTTAATAAATTTGCATGCTTGCTTGCAGGCAGAATACAATGACACTTAGGTTATAAGATCTCACCTGTACCAACACAATGTACTTCTGGCAAATAAACATTTTATTTGATTTGATTAGTAATTTGTGTTGGTAAACACCGCACCTTTTATATTATAATTATAAGGTGTTATGTTAATAATCTACAATATTTTGCATGGTGCCTTAGCTGCGCCAAAACAAAACTGACAAGACAAAGTTCGATGACCATTACAGAGTTTTTGTTGATTATACCATAGAACCTAATTATTATTTAAAATCTATTCTATCTATAGTATAGATCGTATACTATATAGATTCTATATTAACATAATAAAGCTGAAGATTGTGTTTGTTTGAACGCTATTTTCTGGTAGTTCCAGATAGATTTGAAAAATTCTTGCATTTGGTAGCCCAAATCTTGAAGAAGGTAACATAATCACGCTACTGTCAAGTAGATCTATGGTAAGTTTCGCGCTTCATTGTAAAGACTGAACAGCCTGTATAACAGACAAAGACGGGTGGCGTCCGGTAGAATGACGCTCTTGCGATATACTATCGTATCTTAGCTGTGTGTGGTCGGTTAAGATAATATAATTATATCTTTACATTAAGCGCTATAATATATTATCTGCGATGGTGTGATCCCCTTAATACCTTAAACCACTAAGTAACAAGTACTCGTAAAAGTGTACCTACTCTCAACAAGGTGTGCCTTTTTTGTTACGATTTTTTGCAATCGTGCGATATAAATTATGCTAACAATAACAAATTAAGACAGCGATATTAGGTACTAATGAAAAAACTTTGTAATTTTTGTAATTTCTATAAAATTGTTTTTGTTCTAATTTATAGTCCATACTATAAATAATTTGGCATTAAAAACGGAAGTTGCCCAAAATTCAAGTTAGCGTAGTGTAAATTGCGGGTGTTGATTTGCAAGAAACGATTAATTTACTTGTCACTAAGTACTATCTTTTGCGCACTATCCCACAATATTGTGAGGGATAATTAATTTTATCAACAACGTATTCTAAAGAAATAATGTTACACATAATGTCGATACGCTATGTGTATTATAGTCTTCCGCTATAACTACCTCGATACGAAGTTGTATGAGCTGTGTTACAATAATTTTGGTCTATAGAAAAGGACACTGTCTATCTACTGCCATTTTTAGATGCCAAATAATAAATCACACTATTAACTATTTAGATAAATAAATCTGAATAGTTCTAAATAGTTAGTAATAGATCTAAATAGTTGTCACCACATATGTTCTATGATTGTCTCATAATGGTAGTGTTGCTTAGTGTTCATACAGTATGTGTCCGCTATGTAT
This sequence comes from Agrochola litura, assembly GCA_949152395.1. Taxonomy (NCBI): domain Eukaryota; kingdom Metazoa; phylum Arthropoda; class Insecta; order Lepidoptera; family Noctuidae; genus Agrochola; species Agrochola litura. The sequence continues at coordinate 23,186,764 of OX424503.1, read as the reverse complement.
TATTGTGCTATCTAATAAACAGAGGAGTGCATTGGAAGAACCTCCGTTCAACAAACTATGGATCACATTTAGCAGTGGAATAATTCAAATGCATACATAAAAGAAATTACTCACTCAATATAAAAACGCAGGAAAACCCTCCAGATCCAAAAGTGGCCTCAAAAAACTCAGAGAACATGAACCCGAGGTAGGTGTTAGCCCAGTACCGTGTGAGGCCGAGCCAGGCCGTGTTGAACGCGGTGATGGTGACTGCGACCCGGCGCCCCCAGCGGTCCGACACGAAGCCGGTGATCGGCAGCGCCGTCAGCGTGCCGAACGTGCGCACCGTGCCGATCAGTGATCGCCGCCATTCATCACACGCCAGCCCGTACTACATAGTGATAAAGAATATCGATCAAGCATCTCACGGAATATTATACACACAACATCCAAGTCACCTATTTTTGCCACCAAAAGAGTTCTGGTTTGAAGGTTAAGGGTGCAAGAGTAATTACCAGAACATGAGGCAATACCGCTTTGCCTCTGTGATGTTTCTGATATTACTGATAGTCGGCGGTGACTACTTAATACTATTGTGGCTTTGTTGTCATCCAATAATATAAAAAACAAGCATTTTGTCAACTCACATCGTACACAACGGAGTGTGTGTTCTCATACACGAAGTCATCACAACGCAGGCGGGTGTCGCGGTTGAAGAGTGTTGCGGGACAGGTGTCGCTGTCGACCACCCGAAGCGTCGCGTTCACGTTGGCGAAACGTTCGCAGTTGTCGAACGAGCCCTGACTGGATCCCTGTGGCACTGCATTCTCCAACCAGTACGGAGAGAAACTCGTCGGCTCACTTTCACACTCCGGGATCAGACATCTATAATAGAATACTCAAACTCATAGCTTTTATTTAAATTAAACTATTTACAGGCACTTTTGAATTATCAAGGAGTCGGTGATTCAGAAAGATGAAGCTAGTTAAATTTAAAGAAGAAAAAAAAAATTGAAACATCAAATAGGTTCGTCATTAAGGCTGACCAAACACAAAATATAGAATACCAAATACACGGTAAAAGAGGAATCGCCGATATGGACAATAAGTAGTTGTCTTCACCGTGGAAGATCTAGCAAACGCTAGCGTGCTGACTCGAAAGCCGCGTTCATGTCGGATTTTCCAGAAATAGCAATGCATGTAATGAAGAGTGGAAAGCTATGGAGGAAACCCTTGTGCCAAATAGTGTACAAGCTTGAAAAAAAACAAGACACTAATTTGGGTTTTATAGTTTCAAATAACGTGGGCATATTTCTTTACCTGGTACTGATTCGAGAGGTGGTGAACACATATTCAAGGGCGCTCCATGCTATGAACTGCGTCAAGACCACAGATAGTAAGAAACTCCTCAATTGGTACTTTCCAAACTGTCCAATCTCTTCTACGAGGATAGTGTCTAAATCCACTTTGCACTCCGTTTCTGGCGTAAGGTCTTCGGAGTCCACGTCTATGTTCTGATTCTTCTGTGAGTCCGCCATCTTAAAAAAGGAGAGAAAAATTACCAACCAAAATTAAAAAACTTTCGTATTTGAGGAAAACACTAAGTTATAGTAAATAAACAAAGATTTGCTGAATTTACAATTATACTTATTTCTTACTAAAAGCCGTTATTATGAAATGTAGTTTCGAAAAATCAAATTAGATAAATGCAAAATATAACACAGTTTATTGCAAAAAGCACGTAAATCTTTTTAAAGTTTTGTAAGTTTTGCAAAACATTCTTAAAGTTCGTTTTTTATCCCGTAAACTGATTTGACAGGTGCTAATGTCAAACTACAAATTGAAAAACAAACAAAAATCATTTGAAATGTCAAGTTAATCTACGAGTTAAAAAACTAAGTTTAGTTTTTCTAAGACACAATATTACACAGTTTATTGTATATTATTACTAGATATTTTAAAACTGAGCTATTGAAAGTAATAAAGCTTTACTAGATATTACAAAATCGATGAATTACATTTACAAAAATCAATTGGCAGTTATCACCATTAATTTAGTTGTCCTCGGAATTAGTAATATTTTGTATAAAAAAAAAAAAACTCCGTAACGGCCCCTGTTCACACCACGCCTACCACTTGTGCGAGCACCTCAAGCAAAGATACCATATTTATAAACTTTTTATCTATGAATACATCTATATCTATATACTGGGTTATTGGTTATACGTCGGCAATCCGTTAAGGGGATGTAGGAGAGGTAATTTGCAACCAAATTACCCCTGATGACTCCTATGTCAATGTCAACCATTTTCGAATGGTTTAATTTGGTAGAAGAAGCTTGTGCGGTGGTCCTGTATGAATTTTATTAACTTAGCTTGAATACTTTTTGAGTTAGCTTCGATAATTATACGAGTATATACTACTTTGTGTATCTTGGTGATGTTATTATTCCTATCACTGTTGTTTATATAGCAAGTAGTATTATACCAATTGGTGTGGGGTAGGTACACATGGCTACACATCAAGCTTGTACATTTCCAGTATAAGCTGACCTCGCATTGTACGGAAATCCTATACAATGCGAGATCAGCATAAACTGGAATTGTATAGCTTGATGTGTAGCCGTGTGTATGTTTTATCTATCTATCTATCTATCTATAACTAAAAATAGAACAATAAATACAAAAACAACTTACTTCCAAAAAAACACTACAAGTGACTTTTTTTTTTGTTAAAACAACACAACATAACATCACGCCTTTTTTCCCCGAAGGGTTGGGCAGAGGTGTCCCTGTAGCAGGTACACCCACATTTCGTTAAAAAAAAAGGGAAAAGTTATCTTGTATTTACATTGTTGTACGTAGTAGTTTTATGAGAGCTTCTAAAACTTATACAAGATGGCTCTGAATTAAAAACGCGTAAAAAATTGTCTCAAGTTTCAAAGCGACAACAGTTACTTTACCTTGTACTATTATTTATTCTCTTCAACAGTTTTGAGGTGGTCGTGTTATCTGTGTTTACGGTTTTGTTTACGATGCATTTATTATCCTAATGTGTTAGTGTAATATATTAAAACAATCCTCAATATTCACGCGATAAGAATATCTAAAATTATTATGTCACAGATCCAAAGTCTCTTTATGACATTAAAATTGGCATGGACAAACACTGTCATTGCGCGGTGGTTTTTGTAAACATCACGACAATCCGGCAGATTCATTTTATCTCCTAATAAAATATTACTCTTACATGGAAATGTGGTCATTATTATTAGTTTCTTAATGTAAAAAAATCTTGTTAATTATTATTTGTGCAGATTTTTTTATAAATGTTTTATTTTATTATTTGAGACTTTCTGCAACTGACTTCCGGTGCTGAAAATACCCTCTCCGGTGAATGTAGATTCGTTGACCATTTTGTACTTAACCACTTATCAAAATAGAAAATGGTCTACAAATCTACAGTCTGCTAGGCTTATAACGTTCTCTCATTCACAAAATAGAAAATAATTCAAATTCAAATTAAAATATTTTTATTTGTAGAACATAGGTAAACAAAAAAAGTACAGATGTTAATAATAATAATAAAAAATGAACGCTATGTCTAAAAAATAAGAATAAAAGAAAAAAAAATATTAAAAAAAGAAAAAAGAAAATAAAAGAAAAATATAAAAGAATAAAAGAAATAAAAGAAAAAATAATAAATAGAAAGAAAAAATAAAATAGAATAGAAGAGAATAGAATATTTATAAAAGATAAATTAAATAATAAAAATAAAAACCAAATCACATGATTCCCCCATTGCAACTTACTAAAGTAATTTTTTAAATTTCATTGACCTTCCGTCAACCTACTGTAATAAAACAGAATGCAGATAGACAGAATTAGTTACTTATCATTTTGTCAAAACTGATAATTTAATTGGATAAGATAAGATCTATTATGTAAATACCCACAATGGAAGTACAACAGTCGAACAAGGTACTTGGAATATGCCCATAGGTATGTGGCCTCTGACGTTCAGATCAGTCGGAACAAATGCGTGCGCCATCTAGTTTTTGACCAAAAATTTACGTGTAAAAGTGTCCTTACAGAAATAAAAATCATTTGATATCAGATAAAATATTAATCACTAGCTTCTGCCCGCGACTGCGTCCGCTATCTAAAGCAAAAATATTTTTTCAAATCCGACTGGTAGTTCCGGAGATTAGGGACATACAAACTTACAAACAAACGAACAAATTTTACCACTTTATAGATTACACTAAACTGGCAATATTTATTTTTATTGTGTGCGTTATAACTTTATAACCGTATGGCATTCTTAAGGGGACGATAACCGACTTTTAATGATTTTATACTGAAGATGACGTCTAAACGAGTAATGTTAGTGATTTGGAAAAAATATATGTTGAATTAGAGCATTTTTCTAATATTTTAATATAGGCATATTTTTGATTATATTTATATTACATAGTGAAATTAATTGGTAAAGTTATGTCTAATGCGGATAAAAAACTGAGAATGACGCAAAATCTATCGAGCGTATTTTTCTGAAAACTTCACCATTTTAAAGATAATTAAATTATTGATCTTTTAGTATACGTGTTTTATTAAAATACCTTTTGTTTTACGTGTAATAAATTAATAATGCGTCTAATTTGGGACAGCGCTCCTTGATGGGCGAGTCCTATTACTGGCTGGACGTACGACGCGTTGCGTGAGCTCAGTACAGAACACGCAAGCTAACCATTCAAGGTCACTGTCATATATCTGCGTCTTAAAAGAGTGATGTAAAAGAATCGATTAGTCAGCACACTCACAACATTGTTTAAAAGATTTAGTTGTGTTGTCATCGTTGTTGCTTCCTAAACCAAATATCTTGTCTGACTGTTCTAGGAAAAGATAAACAAACAAACATAACATAACACACACAACGCGCATACGACTATGTACAAAAGCTAATATGTTATATATTCTTATGAAATAAAGAAATACGTATGGTATCATTATCACTAGTTTCATTCCATTTCCAAGACTGTACAAAGTTTCCCTAAACTAAAAATGGAAAAAAAATACACAAATTACTCCAATACAATAAGACTAAAAATAGATACAATAAGACGTGGCAATAGAAATAATTCTAATTAAACGTTTTCAAAACAAAAAGAATTCACATTGGACTCAACATGAAACCCTGTGGAACCCCACTAATTAGGACTCAAAATTCATATTTTTATCATTGTTTATAATAATACCTTTCTTTTTGTTGGCTCAATGAATGAATAATATGGTTTAAGATGCCTACAGATTTTATAGATTTTTAACAATCGTTATTATGGTTGGCTGATCAATAAGATCTGACAGTTTCTTACAGATTGGCTCGATTTTATTGATCGTTACTGTCACCGGTTAACGATCAATAAATAAAAATCAATCTACCTAGCCTTTTCTCAACTAGTTGGGATCGGCTTCCAGTCTTACCGGATGCAACTGAATACTACATAGTGCGACTGCCTATCTGAACTCCATAACCTAGTTACCGTGTAATATAATACCCCTTGGTTAAGACTGGTTGTTAGACTTTTAGACTTCTGACTTATAACGACTGGCAAAGATCTACGAATGACAGGCGGCAGCGGCTTAACGTGCTTTCCGAGGTTCGGAGGGGTCTCGATATGTTAAGATGGTCACCCACCCATGTACTGACCGCGTCATGGGTAGCTTAACCTTTGATTGACCCGTGCTGCGTGCGGCTGTTATTATTTTAGATACATGGATTCTTTAATTTTTTTGTGAAAAACAATGACTAGCTCAATTTTAATAAAATCTGATAGGTATTTCCTGCATCTTCTTTTTTCTTTGTTACTTGTTCATGACATTGTAGAAAACTTATAAAAGAATCAGCCAGTGTTAGTGCGTTGTCCCACTGCAGGTCAAAGGACTCCCTTTCCTATTTCCACAAGCAGAAGTTAGTATAAATATAAATAACACCTAAATGTATTAGCAAACCTTGCGGAAAAAAACGTTAGGTGAGTACTTAAATACGTATGTTCGTGCAAAGTTTGGTCCGGTCATTTCAGAATTCTATTCAATGAAATTACATAAGAGGTAGTTAAGGTACTTCATTTCCCGACCCTATGTCGAGGGTTCAAGAATGAAACAATTAAGAGCATTTTGAATTTTCTTTTTTCTCGACAGTTCTAAGCACTAGGCTAGCTGATTATTACCAGGGGGCCTACCACCAGCTCATAAAGCAGTATTATTTTAATATTACTTCAGTTTGGGAAAGAGATGATACTCTACAGGACGTATAGCTCCATCTCTTTCCCACACTGAAGTAATATTAAAATAATGAACTGGTGGTGGGCCCCCAGTAGTTATACATGTCAGCTTCCAGACTTGCGGCTTTGCCAGATGTTTCTGAAATAAAATATTATACCCGGAGAAATTGCCATTTCTTGTGCTTCAGACAGGTCAGGTGCGTAGTATTCGCAACCGGCGTGTGTGTTTGACAATGTATGAACGTAAACGAAGCACAAGGAGTATGTATGGATCGTAGCAGGTGGAAATCTGTAGTTTCTGTCTACCTTCTGTCCTCCACCCATACCCCCATACCCATGGGGAGAACAGGGCTGAGCAGAAAAGGGCTGTTCGAGGCATTTACAACCTAGGTCCAAGAGATTCCCTTAGAGAAAAATTCAAAGAAATAAATATTCTGACTGTAGCCTCACATTATATTTTTGAAAACCTATTGTATGTGCACAAAATATATCAAATTTTAAGAAAATGTCCGATATTCATAGTTTAAATACCAGGAATAAACACAACCTTGCTGTACATCGTACACGTCTCCATAAAGTAGGCAACTCATTCATGGGTCAATGACATACGCTTTTACAACAAACTCCCCATTGACGTTCGAAACTTACCCATTAAACGATTTAAAATCTATATTAAAACCAAACTTTGTAAAAAAGGGTACTATACAATTTCAGATTATTTAGAAGATAAAAAAGCTTGGGATTGAACTGCTCGCTCTGCTAAGCCTTGTGATAAAACCATAAAACTAGACATTTTAATTATTATGTAAAATCAACATAAACCAGTTTTATAAACACATTGACATTGTTGAAAATTATATTCAAAATTACATGATTACTTTGTAAGGTATTATATTATTTTAACTATTGTGAATTTGAGGACTATGTGGATATTGTTTTTATTTATCTGCTAGTTTTAGTGATGGTCTGGCAGTTTGAGTAGTTTATGTGGCCTACCCAAATGTCCTTTCTTTGGTATTGTTCGTCGAGTTGAGCTCTTTAAGTTCTGAGTTGAGCATGATTACTGACAAATGCGTGCACTGACTGGACAGGTCTACTCAAATCTGTGTGGTTCTTTCATCAAAAGACCTTTTCAGACACTTATCTACATGGTCCTCATATGGCCTGACCAAGATTATGTTTGGACTTTAAAAGAGACTGCGACCTCTGAGTTTGTTTCGGCCTTTCTTCTCAGAGTAGTCAGATAGGAAACGCCGAACTCATCTAGCTTATTATTAATATGTATTTTTTTATATGACGTGTACAAGTGATTTCGATATCCTATTTACAGAATAAACAATTTCATTTCATTTCATTTCAGAAGGCGTGAGTGTTTGTATACATGTATGCTATTTGCAGGGCAACGCCTATCTGTTTTTTCAAATGGCCATCAATTGTTAAACCATTAAGTCCATAAAATTATGGTGTAACTGGTCTATCCGGTGACGCAATATTGGTTGGTAATAGTGGTAGGTAAATAAAATATTAGTTCTGAATCTGGTCACCAACATTGGTTCCAAGTTCCAATGTTTGTGCATACGATTCGTGTTTGTAATGGCATTTACAACAGGGGAAATCTCTATTCAAAGGCTCTGCGTGTAAGCCGTTTGTTTAAGTGCTAGTTCTAACTGCTAGGGATTTCGGCTATTGCAAGTTTACTTTTAGCAACGGAGTTTCTTTGTGTTTCCTTAAATCTTAAATTCACTGACAGACATTGGTCTAGAAACATGAAATTTTGCACAGGATTTCCTTATATAGTGAAAGTGAGCATTAATTAAGAATTTCTGAAACATCACCCCCTAAAGGAGTTAAAAATAGGATGAAAGATTGTTTGGAAATACCACATGGCTTGTATAAAAATAATGTTTGTTACTTTTATGCACCAGCTACCAACAACATTACTATCAGGTTCGTTCTAGAAGTTTCTATCACTAAAACCTACATTCACTAATAGCGGATAAATAGGTACGTATTTAAAGTTATAAAGTACCTACGAGACGAAATTAAAATCAACAGAAAATAAATTAAGTTAAAATTGATTAAGTTAGAACACCATGGAATAGTTGCGAAAAGTTACTGAAATAACTTTCATTTTTTATTAGAAGTACGTTTGTAATACCAAGTTTGAACAATCGGGAAGGTTCTAATTTCCTCTTTTCATCCGTTTTGTTCGGCCAAGTTGAGAAGTGTTGGTACTAGGCAAACAAGAATAAAGTGGAGGTACCAGGAAAGCATACAACAAAAGGTTGCGTGCGTAGTCGCCGGAACTGAGAACAACAGATTACGCTGAATTTAATGCTTAGCCGCGCTGTTTGTTATTTCGAAAAAAACGTGCCTCTAATGTCTTCTGAGGTAATTTATAGATGATTGTACTTTAAAGCTTGACGTTAAAAAATACACTATCAATTAAATTGTAGGTATCTGTTTTTGTTACTTATTTTATTTTAAACATTTGGATACCGGTTACTGATACTAGCGTATGAAATCAGTTGTCATTCCACCTGATGCTTGGGATTAACACTATTGATAGTTCACTTCAGGCTCACTTCACTTAAGTTTTCACGGTGAGTACCTATTTACAGAAGCTGATCTAGGCACACACACACATAACAACATCTTTACCAGACGAATCCCATTTTTTGTTAATAATTGTTTCGAGATGTTACAATTCATAGCATCCAATATGAGCAGCGTACCAGAAAACCTAGCGTTGGAAGGATTTCCATAAGGAAGATTGATTAATGACCTTCTGAAGGCCGCAGGAATCTGCTGGATGCGGGAAGCGCAGAACTGGAAGAAGTAGCGGTGCTTGGGGAGGCCTATGTCCAGCAATGGACGTCTTTTGGTTGAATGGTGAATATGAGCAGCATGGTATCCCAATGCCATACATTTTAAAAATTCAACATTATTAACTGCGTTGTTTAATTTTTTAAACATACGAAGTATGTTTGCTCTTCCTTCGGATTGTTTTCGAAGGTGTATGGGGTGCAAGGTACTCAATACATAATTTCAGACTACCAAATATTACACCAGATATAATGAAGTTATTTATGCGTACCCTATATCGAGCTGATCATAATTGAAAACGAATACGTGAACCGTGACGTCATCGATCAGCTGCCTCATGAGTAGATACGAGTGCGTAGCGTGAAACGTGACGGAGTGCTTTATGCAAGATATTTTAGTTCACGCTGTGCTATATATATGAATGTAGTGTACCTATGTTCAAAATTATTATTCTACGGATACCTTCGGTAGGAACCATGTTTGAATAAAAAGTAAACTAATCAAATAAATAATGGATGAACAAGAGTGAGCATGCTATTAGAGAGGCTGATTACCTTAGAATGATGATATACATATGTGTAGGTAAGTTCTTCTTTTCAATCAGTTAAAGTTAAGAGTCTGAAAGAAAATCTTCTATGCACTAGAAGAGTTTCAAACTCACTACCCCTTGTTATCCTAATAAAGAATGGGCTATTGTCACTAGGTACCTACGCAAAATATTTCCATGTAAACGGTTGGAATTAGATTCCCAACCAAAAATAAGAATTGGTTCCTCTCAATAGTCCTCAAACTACCCATGGAAAATAAAATCTAATCCACCAAAAATCTTAACAACTCAAAGCTGGTTCGGCTAATGAAAGGTACTTCAACAAAATTCCAACCCAGTAAAAATCAAAGCGGTACTAAAATCTGAAGAGTCTGAATTACTAAAGTATTCAGCTATCCGGCCAATATATCGAGCACATAGAACTGCGTGCAAAGCTGGTCCGGTTAATGACTATATACTTCAATACCCGCACGAACCGGATAACCGGTACGTTTGTTTCGTTCCGGCAGCACGCGAAAACTTACTAAAGACCACGTTATTTTAATAATTAAGTGTAAATCGTACCTTGTTAGGTTCGTAAGTAACTTAATAATAGGGCTGAATTTGTGTACTTTTAACGATTAATTAGTTAGAATAATGTACGAGGGTAATTGACCAAGAATACTGAATAATTATAATACCTATTAAATATTCTGCTAAACGGGTAAATAATGTAAATTTTAATAGAGCCAGCAAACAAAATTAAAGAAATTTAAAAAAAAAATATTTGTATTTTTTAACGCAAGCACTTCGCAAATATTTTCATTCAAATCTTCATATAAAACGAATTAACGATACTAGTAAAACTATATTTACTTTACTTATGATTGCACTTTTTATGTCATAAAGACGACCTCTTCTATTATATTTAAAACTAATCTTTTAACCAATCTGTATATCAGAGTAACAAAATCTCAATCACCAAAATAACCATAAACCCAGCACAATCGGCGTAAATACTCGTTTCATCAAACCTGGACTTAAGCTATTATCAGAGGCCCTTTCAAAGCATCAGGGTGACGGCACACTGCCCTCAAGGTCAGATACGCCGTTTGTCACAACCTCAAACGTCCGGAATTAGGTTACAAGGTCACAGCGTAGATAATTTTGGGGATCGCAGTAGGCTAAGATTAGGGCTTGTTTATTAGGCAGTTCATTTTGATATGGAGGCACAGTCTGTTGAACATACGATATTAATTTTGAGTGCACTGTAGGTTGGTTGATTAATTACAATATGACATTAAATCAAAAGTTGTAGAGTCAGACATCGAAATAAAACAATTGAATGATGTTATGTTTACAGTTACGAACCGTCATCATCATCGTCATTGGTAGCCTTATTGTATCCACAGTTGAGTATATAAGCCTCCTCCCTTTTACGCCATGGTTCCCTAATCTGTGCAAGTCTCATAGTTACGAATGGGGTGGACCTAAAACTGACTGTAATAAAGCAATCAATCTAGGTACCTAGCCTTTTCCCAACTAAGTTGGGGACGGCTTCCAGTCTAACCGGATGCAGCTGAATACCAGTATTTTACATGGAGCGACTCCCTATCTGACCTCGATAACCCAGTAACTGGGTAATACAATACCCCTTGGTAAGACTGGTAGTCAAACTTTCGGGCTTCTGACGACCCGTAACGACGTTCAAAGATTCACGAATGACAGCCGAGACCAACGGCTTAACGTGCTTTCAGAGGCACGGAGGAGTCTCGGTATGTAAAGATGGTCACCCATCCACGGTTCAACTAAGACAACCGTAGTTTAACCTGATGGATTGATCCGTGCGGCTGTTATTAAGCAAGTTAAAGCAATTAGTTGAATAAAAACGAGTTGGTAGAATGTCTCCGACTAGCTAAGCGAGATTCATATTCTGTTTTGTTCTGATTGGCTTCGTCGCCAGTTAATCGAAACACGGCATGCAGCATGTAACCCCGCAGCCTGTCTGAGCTAGCCAAATCTAGTTTGTAGTGACTTTCATCATGAAGCAAATAAAGGTACTAATAGATGTTGGGTTGTGACCTGCAGGATACTTGCGTAACACACTTACAATGGCAATGCCATTCATTTTGACAGTGCAGCAACATTCATTGCGTTAGTTACGTTTAAGAGCCGACGAATTTGCCAAACTCGTGAATTTTTCGAATATTCTTATGAATTTTCGAAAAGTTCGTGAGCTTGTTTTGATTCAAGCAACGGATTAGGAATGTCTTCTAAAAAATTTTAGTTTTTTGCACAACGATCGCTTTCAATTAGGACTGCGTCTCATGGATGATTACCGTCAATATTAGTAGCATTCGGTGAGAATTAATGTATCTGTATCGCTAGTATCCATCTTGGATTGTTATTGTTTGTAATATATTTACTTTTTATATCGACTGACAAAAATAACTGTGAATATTTTATTCCGTGGGAAACTACGTACATAGGTTTTTATTTGGTGACAGAAACATTTAGAAAATCCAACATCACAATGTAAAGTACTAATAAATATTTGCCGTAAAACTCTAATATCACAAAATTCTCTCTCAAACACAAGACAATGTACTGTTTATGAAAAAAACGAAGCCGTAAAAGGCTTTGAATAGTGGTATTGTTTGCCGATAGATGGCGCGCGTTCGGTTTCAAAGTGACGAATGGCGGCGTAACAAGATACGCGCTTTGTTCAATCTATACCCGCCCTTATCGCTAACAGGGAGAGAGGTTTTATGATACTTTCTTTCTTTTGATTTTGTTCGTGGGTGACAAATATTGTTGTACAAGTGACATTATTATGAGGTTAGACTACATGTATGGTATTTTTTCAGTAGTTTGATTCCCGTATGAAAGAAACATTTAAAATGCAAGGCAGAATTCCCTAGGAAGGAAAAATCAATGATCTCAAGAAATTCTATCAGCAAAATATGCGTTGACAAGGTTTAAAATAGTGAAACACAACTTAATGAACTCTTCTACAAAAGAATCCCTGAACATTATCGAGCTTTTAATAACCTTCATTAAAATAAAGTTCTAATAGTAGATCGGGTTCACAACCTATCGATGGCCAGTCAACGCCTTCCCTTCATTATTTTTGCTCACAGCTCGGAATCGAGTCGAGTACTCGAAGCCAGTGGTCGCCAAAGCCAAATGGAGCATGAAATAAACAAAACCCGTCTCTGCCGCCAATCTGCCGCAAATTGCACTGAGAATTACCTTCTACCGCTGGCACGCCCACACTTGAAATAGTATTGGCAATTGAGAAAATATACTTCTAATAATTTTGCTTCATTTTCTTCACAATCTTGCGACCTTTATACCTACCTACTTAAGTGTATAATTTAATCTAATCTAATTAGCCTGCATTATACCACTGCAGTTTATAACTTCAAAACATTATTATGTACTTAGGTACTTCTTAATAAAAGAGACTGTGTCTCCAAAAAACCTGTGTCTCGAAAATTTACCACCCGAAAGAAAAACTGTTTCGTATTTGAGGCAAAAACCAAATTAACGAAGAACTGCAAGTTTTTTTTACTAATTTCTCTTAATAAGAAACGTAATTCCAAAAAATCATATTTAATAAATGCAAAATATAACACATTTTAATGTTTAATGCAAATCACAGTACTTGCCTAAATATTTTTTAAGATTTGTAAGTTCTGCAAAACATACTTAGGTTTTCTAAGAAAAACTCATTTGCACTTCTAAGTTTTAATTATGTAAATGCACATTTTTACATAGTTTAATGTTTATTATAAAACTGAGCTACATATTACAAAATCGATTAATTACATTTACAAAAATCAATTTGCAGTTTTCACCGTTTATTTAGTTGTCCTCGGATTTAGTAAAATTTTGTAAATTTTTCTCTCCAGACCGGTCCCTGTTCACACCACGCCGACCACTTGTATTTGCACCTCAAACAAAGTGCAGAATACTATATTATTTACATAGATTTTATTTATTTTATAATAAACTACTGATAAAATGAACGAGACAATGATTTTAGTTACCTACATTATTGGGCGTGCTAAATTTATGGGCGCTTCTAAGGCCGTATTCTCGGCGGTAGCGGACAGCGGGGCCCGTTTAAATGCATCGTTTTATATACAACTGTTTTCCCTCCCCGTGCCGCTGCCATCGAGAACAGTTCCATATAAAATTAGGCATTCGATCGCGCCCCTCTCGTCCTCTCCGACCCAGATAATACTCCTCCAGGAGAAGAATAGGGCCACCAGTACAGTGCACAAACACAGACGACACCCGTCATTCCGACCCCGCCGCCAAGGTCCTTCGCGATCGCGACCACGTCCCCGAGTAAATAAAACTCCCCCCCGACCCTTGCTCGAAATAAATCGAGGTGCCAGCTGTTGTTGCAGCTGAGCACGTACCTTTAAATACTCCGAATAATAATCAAGATGAAAATCTAAGTTTGATCCAGCCTGTCCCTTTTTGCTGTCCTTCCCTCAGCGACGCCTTAAGCCGAGGTTCGTACCCCACAGGGGTGCCCTTAGCGAGCGTTCGCCTAGTTTAAATTTAGAATAGTTTATGCCACAGGCTGGAGGCTTTAAGTGTAGAAGCTTTAGGCAGCCACCGGAAAGTCCGATTAAGCAGCCATGTCCTCATAGGTCAACGGCGAGATGACCAAGTTAAAAAAAAAAGCGCCTCTCTCGCGCCGCTGTCGCTGCCACCCCACTGCCCGCTGCCACCGAGAATACGGCCTTAAACTTATATAAAATGACTTATTAAAACGCGTCTGTGGTGGGTAAAACAGTCTATGCGAGCTAAAAGAAAATTCGAAAAAAAAGTCAAGTTTCAAGTGTACAATTTTTGGAGCTGTCCTATCATCTGTTTTCGATGCATTTATTTTCCCAATATGTTAGTGTAATATATCAAAACAATCCTTAAGATTCATGTGATAAGAATGCATAATTATGTCACAGGTTCAAAGTATGTTTATGACGGTGAAATCGGCATGGGGAAAAAAAAACAACTTCCAAAAAAAAAACACTAAACAGCGAAATATTAATTTAATTTCGGAAGTCAGTGTATTTGGATCTGTATTTTAGTTTTTTTCCGCGTTTGTTTGGGTGCCGACACATCTCGACTTAGTAAAAGGCAATAAAATCTTAGGATATACAAAGAGCGAGCGAAGCGAGCTAGGGACTTGGGGCACCCCGACTCGGACAGGTTAGGGTTCGAAGGGGATAACGTGTGCGAGCACTCAAGTGAGCGAGCAAAGCGAGTGAACGAGCCCCCATCATCTTCTACATGTTAGGTTCCTTTAAATCCTACAGACAGAAATAGTCAACTACGCCTTAGATACTTATTTTTTTTTTATATTTGCCATTATTGACAAAATCAAACTGGTTAATTGTATAATTTAATATTTTTATAAAATTGATTTTACATTCTGTGATTACTTGAACTACACACTGACTTACTCGTATACTTTAACAATGTTTGTAAATATGTGAGCATGTGAGCTATGTGTATCCATCACATATTTAATTTATCTGTCATTGCTTCATTCTTAATTATTTTTACCTATTGTGGTAAAGTAATCTTATTCCAGGTGCATCATCTTCACATATAATAATATAATTAAAGTAGGTATACAAAATATTGTTAAACATTTTAAAAGAGTAACGCTGGAATTTCTTGCCCATTCTTCTACATACGAAATCTACCTTTGGAAGGAGCGACTAGAATCAATTCTATTTTTTGTAAATTTTGACGTTCAAAGGTGACTTTTGTGTGTCTAATTGAAATAAATTTGACTTTGACAATAACATTCTTTGATAAAGAATTGATCTTGAATTTTAAGACGTTTGACATTGACCTTGAAAATTAACCTGTGAACTGGTGGGTGGGGGGTGATTTGCTCTCTTCCGCTCTCCTCCCTTCCTTATTATATGAGATTTATTTCATATAAAAAAATCGCTTACAAAAAGCTATGTATCTCCGGCAGGGGGGAGTGGAGGGGTTTACTGACCCTCCCCTCTCTTCCCCATCCTTATCGAGACAGCACTTTTCTAAACTTTAACCTTGGACCTTCTAAATACGAGTATACAGGGTGGCAGGGACATCGACGTGCAACGTTAAAATTTTTCGTAGTTTATTTAAAAAAAAATTGCTTTCCCATACATTTTGACCGCGTAGGTATTGTAGTTTTGTATGAAATAGCTGTAAGTATAAGTATCTTAGCAAAAGTTTTGTGCTGATAAGGGGCTGTTAGTAGTAGTGAAAAGTGAGCAATGATAGCCTAGAGGTGTGACCGTCACACTGCCAAGTCATAGGTCTCGAGTTCGAACCCAAGGCACGCACCTCTGACTTTTCGGATTCATGTGCGTTTTGTATATTTCGGATCCGGTCATTAGTACGGACACGAAACGAATCGCAAGCGCGCCACTGGCGACAGGACGTGATCTACCCACACCTAAAGGGCGCGCTTCTACAGAGTCGTGATGTTTTAAGGCCACGGCGAGGAGGGATTCAGCCTCGGGTCGCATCGGAGTTAAGACGTCGCGGA
The DNA here is from genome assembly GCA_949152395.1 of Agrochola litura. NCBI lineage: Eukaryota > Metazoa > Arthropoda > Insecta > Lepidoptera > Noctuidae > Agrochola > Agrochola litura. The sequence goes on along the minus strand of OX424503.1, from coordinate 23,170,579 downwards.
ACTGTTCTCGATTCGTTATGCTCAGTTATTGTGTTAATTGTAATTTGTGATCATTGTGTTAATTTTAATAAACGCCGTCGCACCCTGTGTGTGTATAATTTAGCTAGTGTGATTAATTTGATAGTAAATTATAATGTGATCTGAACTGCAAACAGTTTTTCTATTTTGCATTAACCAACACTACCTACACTACGCCCACAGTAGTTAAAATATCGCTGATAATAACGAAGAGTCACATACCCGTCTCCGACACATAAATTATCACTTGCTTCAAAAGCGTGAAGGAAAACATCGTGAGGAAACCGGCATGCCTGAGATATTTCTCGATGGCATGTGAATCTAAGTCAGAGGTCCATGGGCGGCTTTAAAACTCTGACACCAGGTTAGTCACTAACCACACGAAAAGAAGAAGAATATTTAAAGTCATAAACGAGATACCTACTCACAAACAACAGTTTTTTGGTGCCACACATTGTGGTACCTTTTGTCTTGTTTCTTCGTAAATAAAAACTTTGACAGTTTTATTTCCTACCAACTTTAATTTATTTACATTAAAATTTTGAAACTACTAACAAAATGTGTTGTGACACTTCCGCATATAAAACAAAAAGCACTAAACTACCGGAATCGCTGTAGTTATTACCATGAAGTCGTTTACTAAAATATATAACGCTATACGTCTTGCGGTATGGGCAGATATGAATCGTTATGTTTGTCGGTAAGCGTCAAGGCTGTTGGCTGTCACGCGAAATCGCGAAGTTCAGTATTTCTTGTGAGTGAAGAATAAAATTATATAGAAAATCATGCAAAGCGCAGGTTCATGTATAAGAACCAGAGTTAATTTTGTAAAACGTCCTTTTTAACCAACGAAAAAAAGGAGGAGGTTCTCAAGTCGACACGTACATTTTTTTTTATTTGTATGTATGACCACGCATAACTTTTTATTGAGTAGTCCGATTTGAACGATTCACGAACACCTCTGCCTAGTCCTCCTGGGAAAACCAGCGTGACGTTATTTTATATTAGTCACAAGCGGGACTGCTGAGATCCTGGGTTAAATCACCAAGTTGGGCAAAATGTTATTCGGTTCTTCTAAGGATGTTCTCAGTAGCAGCCCGAGGTCTGGATTTCTGACAGTGGGCTCGCCCCCAAATACAGAGTCAAATTAAAAAAGCTAGCAAAACTTCACAGGCGTGATAGGAATCGATATCTCAACATGATAGAACAAGAAAGAAATTAATTTGATAAGGTATAGTCAATATTGTTTGTTCACTTTAGACAACAATTCTCAGCAAATTGAAACTTCACTAAAGTTGAAACTATATAAAGTAGGTAGAGTCTGAGCACACTAATTCTGCAATGGAATAAATGGGCAACCCCAAAACATTTACATAAGTCATTTTGGTGGTACTTGAGCTGTGAGATTGCTTACGCTGTAAGTTGTTTTCACAAAATAAAGTATAATTTTTTTATTAAACCTATTAAAAGTAGAGTGTGGGAGTTATTATATAATATGTTAAGTAAATTCCAAGATATGAAGGAACAACACGATGTCGTCCTTAGCCAAAAACGACAATGATTACAAGATATAGAAAAGATGACGTGTAAGTAGATCTAATGATTTTGGTATTTGGCCTTTTGATTTTTGCATAATAGACTATGTCGTACCTATGCTCCACCTCCATACGATGACAAAACTGTATCAAATCCACACTGCATCGTGCTAAAGTCACTATTCTTTACCAGGAAAAATAACCTATCAAAAACAAAAAGACAAATTATCAAATTCTTTTTTTCGTACTACAGACGGTGTTGCTGTCTACAGATTTTCAAATTCCACCATTTTTTTACTTATGCAGAGTTAGTATGGCCAAACTCTAAGTAACTGTCACATAGACTAAAATACCTTGTCGTTATGACGTGCAAGTGACATTCATCCTTAGGGTGGTAAGCAATTACAAGGTCAACAATACCATACACCTCTGCCCAAACTTTCAGCGTATACAAGCGTGATGTAATGATACACCTATTGCGAAATACTAACTGGCTAACATAAACTATATCCTTCAGAAACCCTTAAGCCAACAAGATCTTCAGTCTATTTCCAGCGTTCACGTGGATCCTTTAATCCAAAGCTATTTCTAACTTCAACCGTCCTACAAACTTGTATATCGAGAGATAGTCAGTTTATCCTTACTATTTACTGAAGAGGAAAACGCCTGCAGACAGAAACAAAACACAGAAAAACAGCAAGGAAAATCAACAGTACATCGGAAGGTGTTCACACCGCTGACAGGAAAACAAATATTTACTGAACGACTGTTATAGTTTTTTCGCACCTTTTGTGGGTAGGTTTGATAGTCTGTTCGAAAAGTATCAGATATAACTGTAAACAAACCCTGTTCTGGTTAAATTCTTACGGAATCATGAGTGATTCCGTTTTACTGAGGTAAAGAGAATTAGTAACACATTCATCCATATTTAGAAGGTTTCAACTTTGTATCTCAACACTATTTCCGACAATTGATGTTTGAATAACATTATTAATTGAAGTAAATTGAGGATATAAAATTAACCTCAAATGTCAAATGAAAAACCTCAATCAGGTGATTTTAAATCAGAATTTCAGGTTTTAGTATTCAAATAATCAGATCAAAGCACTCAATTTGTAAGTGGCACTACAAACTGGTATCTACAAGTACGTTCTATGATCAATTTGATTACATTTTCATCAGATGCTTATGGTATAGACTATTTAAAGGTTGGTATTAGTTACGCTTTGTAAGTGAGACTGCGGTCCCGCCCGTGAAAGTGGTTTGTTTCTCAAGAGACAGTTTAATATTTGATTTATTTATTTATTTATTTCTATAACACTTAACCTATTACATTTTGGTTTTAGCCTCACAACGAAAACCTCTCAGGGTTTATCTGTGTGCGGCGAGCCGTTCAAGATTTTTTTTTTTTTTTGTTTTACAAAAATGTTTCTTACATACTACTACGATGATATGACATCTACATCTACACCAATATTATAAGGAGGAAAGATTTGTATTCCTGTATGTAATGAATAAATTTAAAAACTTCTGGACCGATCTCAAAAACTATTTTGCCGTTTGAAAGCTACATTATCACTGAGTAACATAGGCTATAATTTATAAAGATATTTTTTTATAAAGATATCACGCGGCCGAAGCCGCTGGCGGAAGCTAGTGATACATTTGTTTTTAAGATGATGATAATAATTTGTGAGTACATTAATACATACATACATTAAGAGAAATTTTGTGTAAGGAAACGTTTTGATTTGTACTTATAACTTTTCGAATTTGCTTTGTATAACGTTTGTAAGTCTTCTGGCAGTTTACTAAGGAAAAGAGGTACTAAATATTCTTCAACCCTCATCCCGTACACATTATTGAACTTTGGTAGGATGTATTTATTTTTAAGTGGTATCGTTCTTAGAAAATCAGGTCTTGTTTTTTCGGTTAGCAGCTCAGGTCTATTGAGTTCCGCAAGAGTACAAAATTCAACTTTATTGAACACATTCATAACATTACAGTATTTAAAGAGATCGTCGTCATTGTTTTTGAATTTCTGGATCAATTTTTTTGGCGTAATTACTTTTAATATTCTTAGTTGTAACTTGTAAATATCTGTTAGGTATGTATGATAAGTTCTGCCGTAGCTGCTGAGTCCGTAGTTGATAACCGAGTCTGCTAGGGCCATATATAACATTCTAAGCGTTTTGTAAGGTAGTTTATATTTAAGTATACTTAGCTTACCTAGAATAGACCTCAGTTTGTTGCATACGTAATCTTTGTGTGGTCCCCAACAGAATCGGCTATCAACCATTAGACCGATATACATGTGTTTGTCAACTACTTCTAATAACGGACATTGGCAAGTCTTTGGCGAGCTATGTAGGCAAGTGTGTTCGTGTGCTATAACTGTAGGTATAGTGGAGCATTTATTGTGTGATGAATGTATGTGAACAATTTTTGTTTTTGTTGCGTTTAGTACCAATCCAACGTCATGAGCCCATTTACACATTTGGTCAAAGTTACGTTGTAGGGATGCCTCAGCGTCATGGATATTTTTATTCGCGACTAATATACACGTATCGTCTGCGAATTGGTATACAGAACCTGAAATTATAGTATTACTCATATCATTAACATAAAGTAAGTATTCTGTCGGACCTATAATTGAACCCTGGGCCGTTCCTTGCGTGGATGGAAGCTTTGTACTGTACTCATTTTGTATTTTAACCGTGTTGTACCTGTTTGTGTGATAGCTTTTTAATAGTTCTAATATTGGCCCTTGTATTCCATTTTGTGACAACTTATCAGAAAGTGTATCACAACGGAGCATATCGAATGCTTTGCTAAAATCTATAAAAAGTGTCAAGACCTGTTTTTTATCATTTAACTGTTTATTGACTTCATCGGTAAATTCTCGTAATAATTGTGTCGTACTCTTATTTTTTTGAAATCCATATTGATTATTGTTGATTATTCCGTGTATCTGCAAAAAGTTATTTATCTCATTCCCAATGAAACGTTCTATGATCTTATCTATACAAGACAATATAGTGATAGGTCGATAATTATTGACGTCATCCCGTGAGCCCTTTTTGTATATTGGACGTATCACCCCTATTTTTAAAAGGTCGGGATACGTACCAGTCTGCAAGCAGCAATTAATTAAATGTGTAATAACTGGGATTAGTTTAGCTGAAGTATACTTAACATCTTTAGCACGTATCCCGTCGTAACCCGGACTTTTCCTACCGTTCATTTGCTTGATGATCCGTTCAATCGTATCTTCTCGTGCAGGTTGCACTCTTATCGACCTATCAGGAATTATCTCGTACGTTTGTACGTTTTTTTATAAAGTAATAATTTATACTGAGCTCAAGATGAGGCATCTTTTCATTATTTATCTTTTTCTGTTAAATAAGGTACAATAAGTTATCTATAAAAAGAAAACACCTGACCGGAAACCAATCCGCTATCTTATTTTTAAAACCATAGAATTATTTGAGTCATTGTTCTTATACACTACAGATCAATATTATAAAACTATAATGCAATTTGTCTCCATAGCCAATAAGTTGGCTTATCTATCTAAAATTGACGTCCCGTGAAAAGTCTCCAGAATTATGCGAATTTCAACATCTGTGACACATCTGTGCTCACGTCGCCGATTTTAACGCTCCACCATTTTAGTTCAAGCTCGAATTATTCTGTAACCTTGACTCAACCTGTCTGTAATTTTAGACATATTATATAGGTACATATTTATACTATCTTCAAAGCAAGTATTCAATGCAGTATATGGCTTTATACCTGCGATCTTCGCATTGTTACCCAGGGTTCGGAATTCTATGGCAGCAATGGAATTTAGTTCGATAGAAGCGTCTTGCCTGTTGCATGTGATTTCAATCTTGGCTTAAATAGGTTTAATTTACAATAGACAAAAGCAATTAATTAGAATAGATCATCACTATGTTGTACTTAATTAAAAGTATAATTAAATATACAGGACGTAAACTTTAATAATATATTATCATTATATATGAGGTGTTAAAAAAATTACTTTTACTATGGAAACAACTTTGAAATCACGAAAAATCAAACAAAAAAAGTAAAAGTTTGTAAGTGTTTTAGTAAAAGTTATTCAGCTCGATGGTCTAAAGTATTAAGTAAATTTTTAGCACCTTACATATTAAATTAGATTAGAAATTTTAAAACACACAATAATCTTATTAGCGTACATCGAGATCCAGAACAGTTACTGATTAGATTCAATCAATCTGTCGAACCTTTTCCCAACTACTTTTTGTAATGTATTATAATATTATTATAATTATTGTGAGGACTATGTATGTGCATCATCTTTTTAAAATAAAGTTAATATTTATTGTCTCTGGTCCAGAGATCCCTCAAAATGAATGCCTTTCCAAACAATAGTGTCCAAAATAATGGCAAAATATACAAAATAAATCGAACACTGTAACAATATTGGAATTTGAACATGAATCTATTTTTTTACAATACTTCTATTCTACATATAATACCACAAAAGTTAGCTACCCATGCATTTCTTTTCTCTCACACCAAGTAGGTACAGTTTTCAAATAATTTTCTCGTCTTGCAATAAACTAGGGGTAGGTAGGGGTATCAAGTGCCATCCATCACGCCACAAGACGCTTGCAAGGCTGACAAAATTAAAGGGTCTCGCAAAGCTCAAGTGATTTCGCGACACAAAGGACATTTTTTAATGTTTAAGAAAAAATATTCCACGGCGGCGTCTGAGGGTTGAACATTTTTTTCGTCGTTTTTCGATGAAATATTTGATTCACTCGTGTGTGCTAGCATTGTGTTCAGGTGTCGTTAGAGATGGCGACGATTTTTCCTGTTTTGTTTGTTTATTTAAAGGTTATATTCTAAAACAGGAATGTTTCTAAACAGTTTGTGCAAAAAAATATACAAAATGTCAAATTCCTCAACTACGTAAGTCGTTACTGTGGCAATACTTTGGACTGACCGTGAGTTTAGACTCATCTATTGCTGAATCTACTGTATACTGTATCTTTGTTTGCATAAAATGTGATGCGTTATAATTATTATACTATATTTAATTAACGTCATTTATTTTTTCTTATTACTTACAATTTCATTCTCATTATTAATACTTACATAATTATATTACAAAGAAATTAAAATGAAAAAGTAAAAAATAAGATTATAATTACTTGCACAGTTATTATTGAAGTAGGTATTTGAAATTTTATGTCTAATTTCAGTCTTAGTTGTTTATTTATTATTCAATTATTGTTTTTAAGGACTCTTTACGAGTATAGGCATCCTCTATCTTACTCCACATCCTTCTGTCTTTGGCCATTCAATCTTCTCCACATATTTTGCTGACACAAGCAATTTAGTCTTAGACGAAGATGGCATGTTACCAAACATCCAAGTTATCACCGGTACTTACAAAAGCACTCATTTCTCTAAAGACAGAACAAATTAATCTCAGTTTTTTTTTTTCATACAATAATAAAATACGAGTATCACAGAAAAATTCTCTACGATCCCAAGAGAACCCGAGTACAACTCTTAGCGAACAATCGCGAGCAACACAGCTGAAGCGTTAAACACGGCTTAATTACCTGGAAACTTCTAAAGGACAGTTTTTATCCCTGTTTGAATATTCCTCTCTTCTTTTTTAAAGCTTTTCGCAAACCTTTGATAAACATGAACAGAAAGATTGTCTCGTTTGAAAAATGTCGCTGAGCTTTGAGTATTGGTTAGGTACATCTTCGGTTTTGAAATGATGGATTAAGTTTCAAGTATCGATATTTACATAATTTTGGGTACGATGTATTGAAATATCAGCCTATATTTTCTGCTTTTATAGCGAGTCAAAAGATATATTCCCTCTTATAGTAGTTTGTGAAACTGTTACATATTAGGGGTTATTAAAACAGGAGTATGATTTTGATGACTGATGACTGCCTCGTTGGTCTAGTGGTCGCAAGCGCTACTGCTGAGCATGAGGTCCTGGGTTCGATTCCCGGGTCGGGCAAAGTGTTATTGGGTTTTTCTATCTGAAATTTCTCAGTAGCAGCTCGGAGTCTGGATTTGTGCCCGGTTGATGGCAATAGGCTCGCCCCCTATTACATGGGACTTAAACATAACTGGCGAAATGTGGGTGTACCTGCTACAGGGACACCTCTGCCCAACCCTTCGGGGAAACAAGGCGTGATGTTATGTTATGTATGAGTATGATTTTATAAGCCAATCTGCTCATAATAGTACTACACGAGTGTTTTACATACATAAAAAAAAAAAACTCACGCCTTGCCATGCGTGTAGACAGAGTGCTGGGCACGCCACAATTACGGCGATAAGTCCCCTATTTGAGGAGTGGTTAGAGAGGCGCCACGGCTTCCTCACCTTCCGCCTGACAGGTCCTCACTGGACACGGTTGTTTCGGAAGGTTCCTGTTCAGGATAAGGCAGGAGGAAACGCCCATGTATCACCAATGTGTGGATCACCCGGAGGATACGGTGGAGCATACGGTGGAAGCCTGCCCGGCTTGTGCGGAGCATTGCCGTGTCTTCGTGGAGGCGATCGGCGGCGGTGATCTCTCGCGTCCGGCCTTGGTTTAGGCCATGGTACCAAGCGAGAGGGCATGGGAGGCCGTCACCTCCTTCTGCAAAGCAGTAATGCTCGCGAAGGAGGAGGCGGAACGCGTGAAGGAGATGCAAATTTTGAGGCCCCTGGCAATATGGCAACTGAAAGAACACGGGTGGGTTTTAGTCAGTAGTAGTCTGACACGCCCTCCTGCTCCGCCCAGAGCGGGAGAAGTTATTCGATAATTTCCCACATAAAAAAAAGATACCACAAAGGCCACCAGCTACGATCCTTACATACTCCTTTTGCTTTTACGAGTGTTTTAATACCCAGTTATGTGCAGTTTCATACACTACTTTAACCAAACTCATGCAATTTCATCAAAAACACAATAAATCATTTCGTATCGTTCGCCTGCCCCGTAAGTACTTCTAATCTGCCCAGCATTTTCATGATGCAGCTGAATACCAATATTTTACATGGAGCGACTGCCTATCTGACCTCCACAACCCAATAACTGGGTAATATGATATCCCTTGGTAAGACTGTAACGACAGTCAAAGATCTATGAATGACAGCCGGGACCAACGGTTTAACGTGCTTTCCGAGGCACGGAGGAGTCTCGGTATGTTAAGATGGTCACCCATCCACAGACCAAACGTAGCTTAACCTGATAGATCGACCCGTGCAGCTGTTATTACTTAGCCACGAGTACTTACTGTACTATAACTAGCGACATATGAAATATGACTTTATTTTACTATCCAATTATAGTAAGTTTTTCACAGATAGTTGAACTACAAAGTAAAAATACGGATGAAGACAAAAAAAAAAAAAATTTGCCTTCTATTAGATTATTAAAATACAAGGACATGTATTTTTTCTTTTTTTACGTAATCAAAAGATGACGGCTATACATCGGGTTAAAATGTGCCATGACGTCACGAGTATGTAGATTTTATACTTACTTGTGACGTAGCGACTCCCACTCCCCTTTAATGCGTTTTATCTAAGTCATTTTTATGTACATGTATGTAAAGGAAAAGTTCAAAATAAAGAGAAGAGTTCATTGGGCGTCAAAAAATTCGTCCGCATCGCTGTCAGCGGGAAAAGTGTCCAAAAGGTTGACATCGTTGCCACGTTGGATTGCAATGCTGATTCTTTGGCCTGAGAATTGGCCAGCTCTCTGGTCATGTAAAGAGTCGACCTACCGCTTGGCAATGTCCCGGAATACTCATATGATAAAATAAAATTATGAAAAACATTCTTTTTTTTTACTCATAGTTTGGGATATTTATTTATTTATTTAAACTTCTCACACACAAAAGGGTACAAAGGCGGACTTAATGCTTTTGAAAAAAAACTGCAACTTTCGCTTAAATGCATACCGACTGGTGGCCGTCCTGATATCAAGAGGAAGTGCGTTCCATAGAAGAATGGACTGAATATGAAAGGAAGAATGAACAAAGTCAGAAGTATGAGAAGGACAAAGTAGGAGAAGATTGTTAGAAGAACGCAGATTCTTAGTGTGTGAAGAACATAGATATTGGAAGTGAGACAAAAGATAAGAAGGAAAGGAAAGGTCCTTCAAAAATATTGCGAGTTTGTGAAAACCATTTTTGGATTCAGGGATCCGTTTACGAAATATTAAGCTTTAAAGTGCTAATTGCCCCCCCTGCTGGCTAAATGTTTAGTTTTGGAAGTGTGAAAAAAATCACAGCAGTAGTTTATATAACGAAATTAAAAGGAACACTATCACAGCTAAGTAGGCTTTACAAGTTAACGAGTAATAATCGACCAACTTAACTTTGCAGTTGCAAAAACATGTTTTCCCATACATTGAGAACATATTTTTCAACTACAAAGTTAAGTTTGTTTTTGGGATAAATTCATCCCAACTACGGAACCCTTCATTGTGCGTGGTCCGATACGCACTTGGTCGGTTTTTTTTATTATTACGATAAAGCAAAAAATACGTGTCTAATATTTTTTAATTATCTGACTGACGGACTAAACAGAAGGATTTTTTTTTACTCAGGCATCATTCCTATTTAATACAGTAGCAGTTTATTCAACTAAGTATCAAGCTACACCAGCTTGATGGTAATAGTCAGCGAATAAATTAAAAACGAAATGTTACTGATCTATTTATTTTTATTTTTGAACATGATTTTATTCTATTACTAGCTGACCCAGCAAACGTTGTTTTGCCATATACATGTTTAGGGTGGACCACCCTTATCACTTAAATAGAAAAAAAAAAAAAAAAAAAAAAAAAAAAATGTTGGCCGATTCTCATAGATACCGGATAAGCACAAAAAATTTCATCAAAATCGGTCAAGCCGTTTCGGAGGAGTATGGCAACGAAAACTGTGACACGAGAATTTTATAATTATACTAGCTGCCCGCCCCGGTTTCACACGGGTAGCACTTAGTACTTTTCTTAACTACCTACCCTACCTACCCTACCTACCCTACCTACCCTACCTACCCTACCTACCCTACCTACCCTACCTACCCTACCTACCCTACCTACCCTACCTACCCTACCTACCCTACCTACCCTACCTACCCTACCTACCCTACCTACCCTACCTACCCTACCTACCCTACCTACCCTACCTACCCTACCTACCCTACCTACCCTACCTACCCTACCTACCCTACCTACCCTACCTACCCTACCTACCCTACCTACCCTACCTACCCTACCTACCCTACCTACCCTACCTACCCTACCTACCCTACCTACCCTACCTACCCTACCTACCCTACCTACCCTACCTACCCTACCTACCCTACCTACCCTACCTACCCTACCTACCCTACCTACCCTACCTACCCTACCTACCCTACCTACCCTACCTACCCTACCTACCCTACCTACCCTACCTACCCTACCTACCCTACCTACCCTACCTACCCTACCTACCCTACCTACCCTACCTACCCTACCTACCCTACCTACCCTACCTACCCTACCTACCCTACCTACCCTACCTACCCTACCTACCCTACCTACCCTACCTACCCTACCTACCCTACCTACCCTACCTACCCTACCTACCCTACCTACCCTACCTACCCTACCTACCCTACCTACCCTACCTACCCTACCTACCCTACCTACCCTACCTACCCTACCTACCCTACCTACCCTACCTACCCTACCTACCCTACCTACCCTACCTACCCTACCTACCCTACCTACCCTACCTACCCTACCTACCCTACCTACCCTACCTACCCTACCTACCCTACCTACCCTACCTACCCTACCTACCCTACCTACCCTACCTACCCTACCTACCCTACCTACCCTACCTACCCTACCTACCCTACCTACCCTACCTACCCTACCTACCCTACCTACCCTACCTACCCTACCTACCCTACCTACCCTACCTACCCTACCTACCCTACCTACCCTACCTACCCTACCTACCCTACCTACCCTACCTACCCTACCTACCCTACCTACCCTACCTACCCTACCTACCCTACCTACCCTACCTACCCTACCTACCCTACCTACCCTACCTACCCTACCTACCCTACCTACCCTACCTACCCTACTATCTCTCAAGTTGGATCGAACTGCACATGGTGTGCAAATTTTATTATAATCGGTTAAGTGGTTTAGGAGTCCATTGAGGACAAACATTGTGACACGAGATTTATTATATATTAAGATTAGATAGCTTTACAGCATGAATACGTATAAATATTTAATTGTTTGAAATAAGTTTAGAATTTTTGTCATCAAGGTTTTATATTATTTGCCTGCCGAAAATTAATTATTAAATATTACATTATTTTGAATATATTCATCAGTGATTATTTGGTGGAAATAATTTTTAGTGTTGAATTTGTGTGGTTGAAAGAGTTGAAAATTCACATAAATGAATTGAAAACCAGTTGTTTAAAACATTTTCGTCGATAATATTGAGTTCGTTCAATATAAAATTTTCGTATTTTACATTTTAATTATTTTATTGATAACATAACATAACATCACGCCTTGTTTCTCCCAAGGGTTGGGCAGAGGTGTCCCTGTAGCAGGTACACCCACATTTCGATTGATATCACTGAAATATTATATTATCAATCAGGGACCATTTCTAGAAACCAATAATTGTTTATCGGCAAAATTCCTATGAATTCAACAGCCTACAGTCATGTTTTATTTATTGACAAACAGAGCAACTTCAATATCAGCGTAAATAATATTCAGTTTAATTGACAATCTTTGAAAATTGGAAAGTAGGTACATTAGCAATTTATACCGAAAAAAGCAAGAATTTATTGTTTGACACTAAAGTGAAATAGGTACGGATTAAATTCATTTTTAAGCAATTTAACAACGACGTTTTGCCGAACAACTGTCGCATGATTATAATCATTTCTGTTTTTTGTTTTATCGTGTTTAGATATTGATATGCAATTGATTATTTTTATCGCTTTTTAGCATTGGTCCAATCAATGCAAAGTCAGCCTAAAAATCCTACTTCCACTTAAACATCACAGAGCGATAGAACTGTACTAACATTTCAGTAGAAATAAGTCGGATTTGATTTACGTGAGCTCGTGTGATGGCCGGGTCATCCTGCCCTGGGGGGATTGTCCTACATTCTAACTTGACGTTGTCATACGTGTAGGTACTGTAGATGGAATTAATGTAAGAGTTCGACGGCTAGGCAGTGGCTTGATTTTTTGTGGAGTGTTTTTTCTTGATTCACGTAATCAAGAACAAACACGTCATGTCACGTCGTTTGTTCTTAATTACCTGATTTTTCCTCGTTTTATTAGGCTGATCATTTTATACACCTCTATATAATGGTTGTTCCCATGACTCGATTGTGTTATATCAAATACTATTCAGAAAAAAATATCATAAGTAGTCTATGAATTAAACTATTAACTTTTGACTAATGAGACACAATAATAATTATATTTACAGACTAGCTTGTAAAACATGCACTTAAGGATGAATTCCACCAAACGGCTCGCATTGCATCGGATCGGAAAGGATACCAATGGATGTGGCGACAGCCGATCGCGTCCGGCAGGATGTCGACGCATACGATCGGCTCTGTACCGTCGCTTGCGAACGTATCCATTTCTGCGCCTAGTCAAATAGTTTAATTCCTACCATGTTGACGTGTTCTAATTTTTGAAAATGGTTAAAGTTGACGTAGTATTGTTAGCTATTGCATTAGAAGAAGAAGAAAATAATTATAAAACAGCTGAAAGGATCCGATCGTATACGACAGGTGAACGGAGCTGATCGGCTTGGTAATATGGACTTTAAATACTGTGTACACGATTTAATATCGTTTAAAGATTTTAAAATCCGTTTCGATCAGATGCGATGCGAGCCGTTTGGTGGAAATCATCCTTAGGAGGTTTGATCGTTCGAATGTCTAGTTCTACTTGTTTCCTACGCACATTACTGCTGCTATATATAATCATCCTGAGTGACTTGAATGTCACTCATACACATGTATGATTGACGTACGAGTAACGTAACGAATTGTTACGCTGGGAAACCTTGAAGAGAATGTGGCATTGTAAGACGTTGTCATTTCATGTTATTTTGCGAGTAAAATTGCCAGCTTGGGCTAAGTTTTTTAGGGTTCCGAACCTCGAAAGGAAAAAAACGGAACCCTTATAGGATCATTTCGTTGTCCGTGCGTCCGTCCGTCCGTCTGTTTGTCAAAACCCTTTTGCTAACGAAGGCAAATATCAAATACGTTAGTTTACGGTCCCATGGAGCTATAAAACAATAAGCTTCTAAGTTAACTCAATGAAAAATACGAATGTTATGCGACACTATTTTGATACACGCAAATAAATAAAAACCTATAGGGTACTTTCCGTTGACCTAGTATCATGTAATTTAACAAGAAGCAAGGTCTCACAGCACAAGTAAAGGAAAATGTTCGAAAATCGTTAATTTGTAGTTTTATCACATCATTTTTTTTTGCGTTTACAAACTTACATTTGCAGTTCAAACTCAAACTCAAACTCAAACTCAAAGCATTTATTTCAAATAAACCAATTACAGGTACTTTTGAATTGTCAAGGGGTCGGTCAGTCAGAAAAATGAAGCTAGTTGCCCATTCCAAAGCGTAGTAGGTACAGTAAGCGCTCAAAAGTGCATGAGCACGCTAAGAGTCGTATTGCTGTGAACACGCGGTATAGTCCGTACATTTGTATGTGTAAACAGTCAGACGTCTGTGGTGTGAGTGCCGTACACACAACACAGAGAACGTAGTTTTGAACTACACACTATCACAGAGCATGTAACTTTACACACTATCGTATCGTCACGGTTCGCGGGCGCCGCACTTATATTTCCATAACTTTTGTTAGCACGCATCATACTCGTACGCGTGACCTTGGCCAGTGTATCGCATTGCTAAAATTCGAAAGTAAATTATATGTGCAGATAGCAGAAGGCGTTAAGCGTTGGTCTTAGATTCAAGATGGCTAAGGTTCTAATCTCGTAAATCACAGCGTTGTTTTTGCAAATATTATTATTTTTGTTTGCAATAATAATATTTTTAAATATCCTGCCTATTTATTAATGTTGTTATTGCAATAAAGGGTTTAGAATAAAAAATGCGTGATATGTTATAATAAAAAATAAATAATATTTATTCGTTATGTTTATTTTACTAATTAAGTAGGTAAAGTTATCAAACTGCTACAATTATTTATCATTACTTCACCTGAATAATATGTAAAATAGATGTCTAGAAACTTAGAAGCAATTTGTATTATTTTGACATATTTAAATTTTGAAATGTTTTAAATTTTAAATGGATTTTTTTGCACCATAAATATAAAGCTTTGATCATGGTCTAAGTAATTAAGCAATAAATAAGAATATTAGACTACTTAAAATGTAAAACAATCTACTGACAAAATTGTTGATTTTAAGGTTAAAGGCAGTTGTTCATATTCATTATTTTAAACTTTATTTGGCTTTAGTAAATATTGGTTGGTATTGAGGTTATAGCTCAAATTTTAATCCTAAAATAATACTATTACTAAAATAATATTAAACAATTTCGGTATATCTGCAAGAAATACGACAAACACCCTATTGAAACGTGCTTAAAAAATTCGTTACCATAAATTCATGCAATAACGAATCTGTTGTTTATTAAGTTGGTACGGTCAATATTTTAAGGTCAAAAACGGTTTTCTAGCTGGTCTTCAGTGATGCAAGCCTTCAGAGTGCACGGCGAACGGTTCATAATGACGTGTTTTTAATAATTCAGCAAAATATCTCGTTGGTATGAAACCATTTGTTTCATTCACCATTTGACGTCGCTGCTACTCGTTAATAAGCCCCTTCCTCATATCTCTTAACCGTCACAGTATTTCTCTAGAACAAAGAAAAACATTGTTTTTATTACACATAATACCTAATTATTTATTATTCACTAATCGAATTAAACCTCACAATGAATTTAAAACTTTAAAGGCATCTTCTGTCTCAACAATACCTCTGTTCTATCAACAATACCTCTGTTCTATCAACAATACCCTTGATTAGGATTTATGTTTAGTAAAATATGAAATATATAAATGATAACACTCACACTTAGTCCGGTTTTATTAGATATTCACTTCACTTTTACGCAGCGCAATAATATTCTCTGATCTGATCTGATCTCTTCAATATATTTTATGCCTGCTTTTTGATAATAATAATCACAACACTGCGCTAAATGCTCGTCACCAATATTATCACGGCACGAACCAACAAAGTTCTATTAATTGAATACTTGTAACAAACTGCATTTACCCCACAGAAATCGAAATAATTTACTTAGTTTTTTGTGGTCTACCTGCTAAACTTTAATATTTATGTGAACAAGACGAATGAAACTAAAAACGAATGATGATTATCAAACTAGTCATTGGTTGCAGACAAAGTGAGTGTGTGTGTGTAATGTGCGTGTCTACAGTATTGTAACAACTTATAGAAGAAGGTCGTAAGTCAAACCGAAGCGTCAGTCTATTGCTTTGTGAGATTGCTTATGGACTTTTGGTCGGTACTGTACCTATGGAGAAGAACGGGCAAGAAACTCCACGGACACTCTTTTAAATCAAAATATTGTTACAAAATATTGGTTACATCATTCGTGTTGAACTTATACATGTGAGAACAATGTAGAAAGACGTGCACGTTAAAAGCGTCCGTAATAAAAATATAATATCAATTCAAAAATTTAAATAAATTAAAATAAACCGTGGCAGCTAAGAGATGACCAGTCCCTACTGACGGCGCCCGTTCACGAACATGACGCATGGATCAGCACCATTTAGCTCAACCATTTTGAAGGGAACTTAATGATCCAACACACACGCCACCATCAGCGAGACATTTGAGTGAGCATGACATACTCTCAGCCGCCAGGGCACATTCAAGTCAATGAAAGACGTACCCAGTAAATGGTAGCTTTATGGAATGTACAACATGGTCACAGTGCTCACACATGTGATATGCAATTATACAATACAAAGAGATTGAATTTATACAAAGGAAATATAGTTTTACAATCTTCAGCAGCTGCAACAATACTTTTGAATGCTAATCAATTAGTTTATGCGCCCTTGTGGAGCTGGACCAGCGCTGAGCCAAGCATTTTTATCAGCGATGTAATCCCCCAACTTATAATATGCTTGGCAGCATAGTGTGCGTTTTATACATGATTTAAATTTCGTTTCGTTCAGTTGGAGTATGTGGGAAGGTATTTTATTATAACATTTTAAACAGCACCCCATGAAGGATGAGTCTACTTTAGCCAGTCTGAAACCCGGTTGAACTAATTGGTCCCTATTTCTAGTCCCATAATTGTGTTTATCACCTCTTTTACTGAAAAGACTTAGATTTTTCCTGGAGTTGGAGAATAAACCGTGACGTATGGGAGATTTTTTTATTTTGAACTACAAAGTTAAGTTTGTTCTTGGGATAAATTCATCCCAACCCGGAGCCCTTCATTGTGGGTGGTCCAACACGCACTTGGCCTGTTTTTTTTAACGAAGTCGATTATTACTTTCAAGTAAGAATAAAAGCATAACTTCCCCCTTTTCTAAATGTATTTTAATGCTTAGGGATACCCAACCCAATCAATGTTACAATGTCTGGAAATTTCAACGTTATGTGTTTCGGAATCACTCAACAGCATCTAAATACAATGACGATGCAGCAGTCAATTCGGGAATACTGTCACGAAATTACCACACACAGTACATCCACAAAATAGATCGGTACAGAAGGTCGGTATCAGACGCTTCACTCGAGCACTTAAATGTTTTACAAAATTATATAGGAATGAACATTAATTTCCTTCTTTCATTTTTAGGTTATTTGGTAGGCAAAGTGAAAGATGCCAATTGCATAAATCCAACATAGTTGGATCGGTTAACTAATGAATTCACTCTTAACCTTTAATTCACTGTGTTCAAACGTTTCACTTCGAATGAAAGGCAAAAATGAACAAAAAATGAAGCATCTGACATCGGCTTTACGGAGATCATCGTAAATTATCTCGAACAAATGCCAGTCGCGAGTGCAGTTGCACTCGCTGTACGTGAAGCAAGTCTTTTGTGTGCGTGTATTTTTGTTCGCTGTATGAAGCTGGCCTTCTGTACCTATCTAGATATTGTGGTACATCTATCGACGTTGGAACGGCCGTCTATGATGAACTCGTCCAATTTCACGAACAATTGATCGCTGATACCTCCGGCGTCCGATTCAGAGGATACTCGGTGCAATTCGATTGATTAGCAGTCACAGACGTCAGGATTGGGTGGACTTTCGTTGGTTTGGCTGTGGTGAGGTGTTGAGCTTGATGACATGTGTGGGTGAGTACTGAAAAAAAAAAGATAGTTGATTTGCTCACCCGGGCAATAAAAATAATGAAAGATACTTTAGAATTGTATAAGTCTTCGCATTTGTATGTATGTAGTCAAAGCATTTGCATAATTAAATAAACCCACTTGACTCAAGAAATATGTATCAAGACCTCGTGGACATCTTTTTGAAGGCAGCAAATTTTAGAATCAAGATATCAATTGTTTTTTCAATTCAATAATTTTCGATTATTACCGAGAAAGGTATGCATTATTTAGAAGTTTAATAAAATAAATTAGTTCTAAACAAAACCATTACCATTTTATAAATTATCCATTACTAGTGCTGCTTCGAACAGTTTTAACGTCTTGGAAAATTATGGAAGTTCTTTATTTATTTAAGTTTAACATAAATTTATTAAACACATAAACCTCCCAGAATAAATTATAGATACATTTTAGTGATAACCGCCTCAAAACACCATTGTGAAGTTTAGAAGGACTAAACATTCACATAGACAGACTCGGAAAAACCACTTTATTTTGTACTATTCAAATAACAAGAAATAAAAACCATTCACACTATCAAGAAGAAACTCAAAAGAAATACCTCTGGTGATAAAAGAACGCAGCTCGGATCATTCTTCATTACAAACGTTCTCGAGACTGGCTACAGAAAACGTCCATCAATTGTTAAGTGCCGTCAACGAGCTCTTCTGGAACAATTGAGAACTTTCCAACGATAAAATCTAAGGGTTAGCTCGTGAACAGAGTCTGAATCGAAGATATAGCTTGGTATTGTGTCAGTAGTTTTACGAGTCGACTTGAGAACCTCCTCCTTTTTTTCGTCGGTTAAAAGTAAGCACTTCAGTCCACTGCATAATCAGGCTATTAGTTATTGTAGTTCAATCAATCTGCCTAGCCTTTTCCCAACTATATTGGGGTCAGCTCCAGTCTAACCGGATGCATCTGAATATCATATTTTACATGGAGCGACTGCCTATCTGACCTCCACAACCCAGTAACTGGGTAATACGATACCCCTTGGTAAGACTAGTTGTCAGACTTTCGAGGTTCTGACGACCCGTAACGACTGTCAAAGATCCACGAATGACAGCCGGGACCAACTGCTTGACGTGCTTTCCGAAGCACGGAGGAGGCTCGGTATGTTAAGATGGTCACCCATTCACAGACCAACCTCGGCAAGCGTAGCTTAACCTGATGGATCGAACCATGTAGCTGTTATTACTTAGCTACGAGCTCCTTAGTTATTGCAGTTGATTTACATTAATTTAAAAACAAATAATTTCCATGGTACGAGTATGTTTGAAATCTTTGTGTACCTAACAACAGACACGCATTAACTAACATTATCCGAAATTATTCAGTTAATTTTACAGGGTCAACCTCAAACCTATATCCGATGGTTCAATTTTCCTAACGCATGACGAACAAAAACTTAAGTTATATCCTTGTGTGTGATAAAAAAATTAAAACTAAAAATACATACACATAACATCACGCCTTGTTTCCCCGAAGGGTTGGGCAGAGAAACTAAAAATAATACAGAAGAAATCGTATCACAGTTCCAAACGGCACATTCAGCCATTCTCATAAAAACAGCATAGAAGAAAAATGTTAAATAAGTTCACAACTACCCAAGCATTCTTGAAAATATGATCATGTACACCAAACCATCTCACGCTTTAAAGCGATTTATGATGATAGAGTTAAAACCGCCAAAGTGACGTGTGAAAGTGGGCCTTTAAAATGAGGTTGACTAGGTTTAGAACGATAAAATCTAGCCGCTGCACAATTACATCTAATGGCTGTTCAGCGCTTGCTTAATGCCCTGAGTGCAGCGGCGGGGCAACACTATAAAGAGGGTAGATGTAGCCCGTACATGGCTATTGTTGTAGGTATTATTTTAAAGCCACCGTGTAGGTATTGTCTCTGTTAACAGCCCAGTTCGCATTGTTGGAGTGAACGTTTTAAATGTAGATGTATTTTGATAAATTACTACTTTTTCACTTGTCGTATGGATGCCAGTACCCTAATTGCGTAACTTATTTTCATAAACGATTATGACTAATTTGTTTAATTTTGACAGTTCAACACCATTCGTTGGATTATTTACGTTGTTGAGCAGATTTTTTTTCCAACTTATGAAGCAATGGATTAGCAATCTGTTTCAAATGGAAACAAAATGTGATTGATAGTGTATTACGCAATTAGGGTACAGTAAGACAAGTGAAGCAGCTTTCTTGCTTCTGTTTCTGATATTCGGAAAGGCGAAGTTATCAGTACCTACTTATTGAGTAATCTACAGAACGGTTACAGTTCTCAGCATACAAACAGACTGAGGCCCCTGAAATACTGGTACCCTCTTGACCTAATTCGTTAATCGCTCGAAATCCACTACTCATAGCGTATTATCATAAGAAAACCGCACACTAATTTCGTATTCTCGACTAAAAATATAAACTTGACTGTCGAAATGGTGATATTATTTTGTTCAGGTGCTTATTAGTTAATCACCCGAAACAAGTTTGCGAATTAATATTGTGCCTCATTATGCGAATTTTGTGCGAATTAATATTCGCAAAGTTGTTTTCATACAGATAGATGATGTCTTGTTAATTTCCAAAAAAAAAACTCCACCCCTCAAATCCTACAAAATGATCCGATTTAGTAGGATTTGAGTGAAATCGCGGCAACCAGCTAGCTCTAATGTAAGTAAAACAGGTTATCTGGGTAACTAAACAACAGCTGCATACAGTTACAGCAACTATAACTGTCAAAGGGTCATTTAATAAACACCTATTTGTCATAGGAGTCACAGACAGTCCGCTGTGCTCGGCGTGCATGGAGGACGACAAGACAGCAGCTCTTGTGCTGCTTAACTGCCCGATGGTCGCCATATCCAGGGTACTTCGGTAACCCCATTCCCACCCGTACGCAAAATACGCGCTTTGACGTGGGATTGAGGGCACCAGCCCGTATTACCTATTACCTAATGTAAGTAATATAATAGACTTGGATGTCACGTATTCCGTTTAAACACACGACAAGTCGACAACCTCATCTCGTACGGTTACCACTTATTATCACCGATTATCATAAACAGCCACATCAAAGCCGTCGTAAGCTTTGTGTATTACTAAGAGGATAATCATAATAATTTTCACCACACATACATTATGTACATAATAATTATGTTTGTATGTAATTATTATAAGTTACTAACATCAGGTACACCCACATTTCGCCAGTTATGTTTAAGTCCCATGTAATAGGGGGCGAGCCTATTGCCATCAACCGGGCACAAATCCAGACTCCGTGCTGCTACTGGTACCTACTACAGGTACACCTCTGCCCAATCCTTCGGGGAAACAAGGCGTGATGTTATGTTATGACTAACATCAGGGTTTTTCACAAAAGATCATGCTGTAGTAACAAGACTCTCAATTTCAACAAACTAAAGCCAGCAGGGTAAATGCATAACACACTAGAGTAGCAATGAGTTTTATTTTGACAGATCAACAACATTTAATGCGTTATTTAAGTTTTTGAGCAGCCAAATTTTTCGAACTTATGAAGCAGTGGATTAGCAATATCCTTCATATTATAGTGTGTTAGGCAATCAGGCTGATTCACACGGTGTGATTTAATTGCCTGTGGCATACCTACCATAAGTCTGTTGACGTAGCAATAAAAGTTGCAACGTCTAAACAGTGTCGAGACAATGCAAGACATTGGTGCTGATTTTCTAGTCACAAATGCCTCTAAACTAGACAAAAAATCACCAAAATTTAGTTGATTACTGTCAAACGACGATTTCCCATTCTGAAATAGACTAAAGTGACACAACTCAACAAAATTTTAGTTTGACAGCACTAAGACGGTACTGACATATTAATTTAGTGAAAATGGTAATTTTGCGATTCTGAATTTGACGTTTTTTACCTAAAATTTAGATTTTCTAACTAAATCTCATTATTTTTAATCGCGACTAAAAACGTGTGGAATAATTTAGTGAAAATGGCAATTTTGCGATTCTGAATTTGACGTTTTTTTACCTAAAATTTAGATTTTCTAACTAAATCTCATTATTTTTAATCGCGACTAAAAACGTGTGGAATAAAATTGATTGTCATGAACTTTAAATTCACACCAACACCTCGACTTCAGATGCAAAAGCAGTACTGATTTTTTTTTTTCTTTTGTTTATATCTCGAAATCGGTGTGTCCAATCGTGAAAATTTATAAGACCCTTAAACCTCTAACACTCTACATGTAGGTAATATTTTTTCTTATTTTCCATACAATTAAAGTGAAAAATTCCATATAAAACACGTCGAGGCTGCCCCCCTGCGTGCCTCCGGCTCTAAAAAGATTCACGTAGTTAGGTATCACTTGTGGAGTCGCGATTGTCAAATTTGGTTTAGATGTGTCAAAATTATTTTTTGAGAATTTATTTTGCAGAATAGTTTTAAGATTCTTATAGTCAAAAGTAAGGAATTTTAGTGATAGTTTAGTTAGTTTAGTTCAGTGTACAAGAGAATCGGCACCATTGTGCTTCAATTTTATTGTATTCCACAGGCAAGAAACTTGCTTAGTGTAAATGGGACTTTAGTATGCAAAAATACTTACTATTACAGATTATAAGTTTTCATTCCAAATTATATTTTAATAATCCAAAAACACCTATATGAAAGCGATGGATGCAGAAGAACTTCCAATATCTTTGGTTAGTGAGCTAAACATTTGAATTTGCTTTGTAGAACGCATGAAATAATACGGATGTTGCCTGGGAAATTTCAGATAGAAAAACACTTTGTCCGATCCGGGAATCGAACCCCGGACCTCATGCTCAGCAGTAGCGCTTGCGACCACTAGACCAACGAGGCGGAAATAAATAAATATAAATAAAGATTTATGATTATGATTTGATAATAATGATTAATTGAAAGTGATTGAAACTCAACCCATACTCTGAAAATTCAAAGGATTTCAAAGAAGAATCTAGTTAAAACGAAACAAATACAGCCCATCTTAACCCTCTTTAATCTTAACAAAGTTACTGAGACGAATCCTCTCGGTATTTGTGAGAACTTCTTCACCCGTGCCTTTACATTGGTACTCTCCTTCATCAAAACATTGTCGGCCCATTTCCCATTGCTTTCTCTACTTATAAATTTATAATGAACGTAAAGGCTTGATCAGACTGGAGCTTCATCAATATTTCAAGATTTTGAGTTATAGTCGAGGCTTTTAGATCGTGATTTTGTAAAATATTGGTGTGCTAAAACTTTAATTTCTGGTTTTGGAAATAGAAGTAACTATATCTACTATTTACATGATTAGACTTCTCCCAATTAGATTAGAGTTGATTCTAGTGAATGCCGTTCCTGAATACTTACCAATATTTTTTTATGGAGAGTCTGGTATCTGACTTCCACAACTCAGTAACTAATATTTTTATGATCTCAAAATAAGTATGTAGAAATTGTAAATTTCTACATACATAATACTTTGAACTGTATTTTTTTTATGAGTAGTTTTTGTGTAGGTCTTCATTGTGCAAAAAAGTCGCATCATTAATAGCTAGAACACGAGCCAGTAGCAACAGCATTCTGATGACAGTGTCTGAGAGTTTTTATTCTCCCATTTTGAGGCATTTTGTGGAGAGGATGGCCAGGTGAGAAATTTGTACCTTACTTGGTCATCTTCTGTGCAAAATGTCTCAATCTCATTCTCAATAATAATTATATTCTACTAACACTAGGTTTAAGATATTACTAACATAATGGATCTTTTGTTGTCCGAATAAATAAATTTAATAATAATAATAGGGTAAGTTTTTTATTATTTTTTATTAAATAAACGTTTAGTTCGTTACAGCTACAGACAAATACCAAAAGCTACCTTGAACAAGATTGTTGGAAAACGCCTCTTGTATCATATTATGCACAACCCCTAATACTAGGCATCATATTTTTGGGTTGTAATACTTGGCACAGTAAAACGCTAATTAACGTTCCTAAGTACGATCGTTAGACAAAGTTTTTAAAGTTCAGTTTTAATAATAATATATAGGTAGAGCACGACAGTTCACACTGAATAGTTAATGCTCGCCTGAGCTTTATTACTTGCTCGTCAATGAAGTTTTAAAGTAAGTCATTTAACTTTTTAGGCAGATACGGTGTTTATAATGACTTAGAAAATTAGATGTTTTCATTTAAATTGATGATTATGTTATGTAGGTTGGGTAACTACTAACTATTATTGTGTTTGTTTGGTTTATGATTGAAAGGACTTCTTTGGAGTTCTTAGAGTTACTCATTCTTGTTACTGTTGCAACTTTAGTTTGGGGTTTACCATTTATTTTACTTACTACTTATTATTACTATTAATAATGTCATTCTAGACCTAAGAGAGATTAGAGATGAGCCAAGTAACTTGCTCATCTTTTTTTGACTTTACAACTATAATTAAAATACTCTATATGTACAATAATTAAATAAATATTTTGGACTTAAAATTTTTGATAACCAAGCGTAAATTTGAAATCCAAAATATTTATTTCAGACCTTCGCCACCTTTTTCGGTTTTTTTCCCTCATGATTATAATGTTTTCCACAAAATGATACCGGCATAAGCGTAAAGGAAAAAACATGAAAAAAATATTGGTTAATCATTTGTATTCCAAGAGGAGGGCTGTTTGCATAATGCCCGAATAAAGTCAGGAGGGCATGGACCGACGCATCTGTTCTTAATTCTATAGGAAACACCGGTGAAGTGCCTCTCATATTATATCGTCAAATTAGGGGCGCAGCGATTTCCGTAAATTGCAGGGTTTCACTTAGTTTTCCGTAAAATTATGTAAATTTTTACGAGTATGTGGAACCGTTTTCGTAAACGCTTCGAGCAAAAATAGATTGGGTAACGTGAAAGGTGACTAAAGAATTCCATCAGGTTTTTGGGAAGTATTTATATTATCTTTGAAAATGCTGCTTTAAATTAGGTGTACAAAAGTGATAATTAATTCGTTACCTATATACATTTGTAAGGTATTAATTGTATACATATACGGGGGGAATGGACCGCTCCCATGCTCTATAAACTCACCTTTCAAAGCTCTGGAACATGCACTTCTGAGTGCACTATTTACCTTTACCGACGGATACGGTTTGCCCATGCATAAACTTTCTGCTTCAGAAAGTCGATGCGCTCTGTGACACAGGAAAAATATTCTTGAGGACTTTATACCAGTTCACGAGAACGTAAAAGATCTTACCTCTATAAATCTGCAGATTTATATAGTCTTAATTTTTTTACAGTAATAAAAACGAACAGTTCAAAAGTAGAAAACTACTGACATCATAATTGGACAAGCACGAACCGAGTAAACACAAGTCCAGCTTGGCTGTATTTGCCGCACTTAAGCTAACACTCGGCAGTTATTGGAGCATCACAGACTAACCCAAACGGAAGTTAAACCCGTGTTTAGCGCCATTTGGAGCTCACTGTGAGATTAGAGCCGTTAGTGGAACATGACGTGCGATGTATTGCCGTGTTCATCTCGTAAACTGTCTGATGACACTCTAATTGTACTTAGAAGTGTTCATCGTCTTGGTGTAATCTTTCAGTGACCCTGACATTTTGAGGAAGAAATTGGATAGTATGTTGTGCGCCTTCCTTGATAAGTTTCATGCTAATACAGGATGTGTCAGAAAGGTGTGATCAAAGGAGACTGAAACGATTACATTCACTCTTAGGCCTGAATAGTAGAGGCCATGTCCAATGTGTGTGACATGGCAATGCCCCGGGTCCATCCTAGACGTGCTTCGCGCCAGGTGTACTGGTGGTCGCAAGAGCTGGAGGCTCTGCGCAGGGCGTGCGTAGCTGCGCGACGCCGGTACGCCAGGCACCGCAGGCTCCGTATCCGCCCTCCGGATACGGAAGCCATCCAGGCGGAGTTGTACGAGGGGTACAGAGCGGCGCAGACCGCCCTCCAAGCGGAGATCCTGCAGGCCAGGGCACTGGCCCGAGAGGAGATGCTGGAGACTCTCAACAGGGACCCGTGGGGGCGCCCATACAAAATGGTGCGGGAGAAACTCCGCCCATGGGCCCCCCCGCTGACGCAGAGTCTCCGGCCCCAGCTTGTGGGGGACGTGGTGAGCGCTCTGTTCCCTTCCAGAGGGGATCATACCCCTCCGCCCATGGCTCCGCCTTCTGCGGTGCCCGATGCGGACCACACCGACGACGACGATGCTCCAGAGGTGACTGAGGTAGAAATGAGAGTGGCGGTACGCAAGATGAGTGCGAAGAATACCGCCCCAGGACCCGACGGCATACCCGGAAAAGCCTGGGTCCTGGCCATGGGGGCTCTCGGGCCTCGACTAAGGGGGCTTCTAAGCGCATGCATGGAGAGGGGCCAGTTCCCACTTCGTTGGAAGACGGGGAAACTGGTCCTCATCAAGAAGCCGGGGCGCCCAGCGGACTCTCCGTCCGCGTATCGGCCCATTGTGCTGCTCGATGAGGTGGGCAAGCTCTTTGAAAGAGTCATTGCAGACCGCCTCGTCGGGCAGCTG
Source organism: Agrochola litura (assembly GCA_949152395.1). Taxonomy (NCBI): domain Eukaryota; kingdom Metazoa; phylum Arthropoda; class Insecta; order Lepidoptera; family Noctuidae; genus Agrochola; species Agrochola litura. Next base: position 23,143,968 of record OX424503.1, on the reverse strand, counting down.
GTGCGAGTGGGGCCGGATCTGGCGGAGAGCCAGTTCGGCTTCCGCAGGGGGCGCTCTACGGTAGACGCCATCATGCGCGTGCGGGCCCTCACGACGGGGGATGCTGTGGCCCGGGGTGGGGTCGTCTTGGCGGTGTCTCTAGACATCGCCAATGCCTTCAACACCCTGCCCTGGAGTTGCATCAGGGAGGCACTCCGGTATCACCGGATGCCGACCGGTGGTCGAGGCCTATCTGACGGACAGGGCCGTCATCTACCCCGGTCACCAAGGAGAGTGGAACCGGCAAGAGATGTCGTGCGGTGTCCCACAGGGTTCGGTCCTGGGGCCGCATCTGTGGGACATCGGATACGACTGGGTGCTGCGCGCCGACCTCCCTAGCGGCGTCAGCGTCGTTTGCTACGCTGACGACACGCTGGTCCTGGCGCAGGGGGAACATTCGTCGAACATTTCCGACGTTTGGCTCCCAGACTGGACCGGGCCGGGGCTGCCTTGAAGCGGCTCCTGCCCAATCTGGGAGGTCCAAACGCCTCCTGCCGGAGGCTCTATGCGGGGATCGTGCGGTCCATGGCCCTATACGGGGCACCGGTGTGGGCGCGTTCATTGAGGCTGCGGCCAGCCCGCCGGTTGAACGCGTCCCAGAGGGTCATGGCCATCCGGCTGGCCCGAGGATACCGCACGGTCTCCTGCGAGGCGGCGAGCCTCCTTGCCGGATTACCGCCATGGGATCTGGAGGCAAAGGTCCTCGCGCACATCTGGGAGTGGCGCGAGGAGGCGAAACGCCGGGGCTTAACTCCGATGCCACAAGAAATCGCGGCACAGCGGACAGAGCTCCGGCGGGATCTCATGGCGTCATGGAGGGTGCGATTGTCGCAACCCCGCGCTGGGCACGCCACAATTGCGGCGATAAGACCCCACTTTGAGGAGTGGCTTGAGAGGCGTCACGGCGTCCTCACCTTCCGCCTGACGCAGGTCCTCACCGGACACGGGTGCTTCGGGAGGTACCTGTTCAGGATAAGGCGGGAGGAAACACCCGGGTGTCACCATTGTGTGGATCGGCCTGAGGACACGGTGGAGCATACGGTGGAGGTCTGCCCGGCTTGGGCGGAGCAACGCCGTGTCCTCGTGGAGGCGATCGGCGGCGGTGATCTCTCGCGTCCGGCCCTGGTTCAGGCCATGGTACGGAGCGAGAGGAAATGGCAGGCCGTCACCTCCTTCTGCGAAGCGGTAATGCTCGCGAAGGAGGAGGCGGAACGCGTGAGGGAGAGGCAAATTTCGCGCCCTCACGCCCCTAACCGCCGCAGGAGGAGACGCCCGGGGCGGGAATCGCGAGCCGATTTCCGGCCACCGTAGGCGCGGGCTTGCGGACGGTGAGCAATGGGTAGCTCGCCGTCCGGTAAGGACCAAGCCCGGGTCGACGGCGCGTTGTGTTCCACGCGCGCCTCAAAGAGATGTCAGCAGAATTGACGGGGTCCGTTAGGGCCAATGCCTGCCGGGGGTTCGAAGAAAACCGATGGGGACATCGTGGCCCCCGGCAACAGGGCAACCGAAGGAACACGGGTGGGTTTTAGTCAGTAAGAGTCTGACACGCCCTCCCGCTCCACCCAGAGCGGGAGAAGTTATTTGATAATTTCCCACCCAAAAAAAAAAAAAAAAAAAAGGCCTGAATAGTAACGAGATGTAAATGGTGTGAATTTATAGATTCATACATACATTAGTGTATTGCAGTGACTAGTTGCTATCCCACAATTCACATTGCGATCCATAGTTTCAACAATATCCAATCCACATAGCGACGGTAAAATCAATTCCAAGTCAATCGTGTGAGCGATCTTCGGTGTCCAGTGTGAAAGCAAAGGTCGTACAAGGTAGGCAGGGTCAGAATCCATAAAAATCAAAGCAGTGATCGTTGAAAATGAAAAATTGGGAAAGCACTCAAAACACATCCGAAAACACGAAATAAGTGACAGCTGTCTAGTTCTAGTAGGGATAAGCGTTGCGATGCGACAACGAACCGTTTACAAAGACCGTTTCGTGATGATGAAACCGTTTTACGTCCTGAGTTCAACTTCAAACAGTCAGCCACAAACCAGTCTTCGAATTACTTGGTGCGATTTTTACATCTAAGAGAATATAGTCGGGTACAGTGATTCAACTATCACACTCGTAAAACAGTCCTTCCAATAAAAAGTGAACTCTTAAAAAAGTGAACTCTTTGAAATTAAATACAGTCAGTAATGTATTATCAGTTGTTAATGCTTTCGTTCGTGATGCGAAAAAACCATTTCATATATTTCAAATCGTTGATAGTTTTAAGAAACTGCGCTCGACGAAAACGCAATTCTATTCCATGTTGGATAAGTTTCGTCCTTTAACCGTTTTCTGCAACCGTTTTCGTCGTCGGGAAAACGGTTTCGGTTGCCAAAAATTCGAGAATGACCCACCACTAATGTGTCAAATTGTCAATGTCAGTCTGCCAGTGCAGAATATGTACTGCCAGTGACATAGACAAAAAATTAAAACTGATTTTAATCGATATGAAATTGATAGGTGATCATTATTTTGGTTTTTCAGTAATTAATGATGTTTTATTTAAATTAAATGCATTATATTGTATAAAAGTATAAATAGTGCATTTAATTACCTACTTTGAGTTAACTATATTACCTAGTGCTACCTAGTGGGTAGGTTTTCTTTTTGTAGTTGTGTAATCGATTACTATAATCGATGATCTCCCGAAAACTATCTTTGTCATATTTCTCCGCTCCCAGACAAAGAATTGAGCTGATTTTTGATATTCAAGGATAAAAAAATATGACTAATTTTTAGATCATATCTCAACTTACTACACTTGGGCCCAACATTTTCCAACTCCTTTAAGAGTGTGGTATACAGGGTAAGATTTAACGCGCGATTACAATGTGACCAACATTGTAATCGCGAAAAAAATATCAACTGTGTCCAAGGAGAAAGTTGTTCAGTTTGATGATCTGTACCACACTCTTAAATTTGACCAGATTGGTGTAATGAAAGCCAAATATGGGCTTATGTATTTCAAAGCGATGGAGATTGGACAACTAGTACTTCTGCTTGTCTTACATGTTTTATCTTTCCTTATATTAGCCATCGAATCCGGAATTCCACGTTTAAGTATGTATTTAATAACCCGGGGAATTAGCACCGAATTTTAGGCTAACTTTGCATTAATTAAAATACATAAAAATGATTTTTTCGTTTCGTTTAGGGAGTAGGTACATTAAAATGCATACATACCACGAAAAGTTCACACTCCGCGTACGTTTTTTTTTTAATACATCTAATTTTAATTTTACTGGTACAAGGTCAGTAAAATCATGTTTCACAATGTATTTTTTAAATTTTCTTGTAATTCAGTCAAATAGAGCCTTTAAATAAAAGTTTAACTTTTAATTATATTACGTTTTTGTCTGAACCGCTATTGCATTAAAACTTTTAACAATATCTTGTCCTAATACAATATGTTTAATTTTGTTGAATGGTGTATTAAAATATTAAATTAGGTAATTTAATGTAAAAAAAGGTTTAATGTTAATATTTTTTCTTGAACTACAATAACAAAATATCATAATTTTTATTTTTATCGTCCGTGGACGAAAATTTTAACTAAAATATATTAGTTTGGCCAAGTTTTTACATATTGTAACCAAAATTTCCCTGTTTACTATTTTGCCCCAATTTTTATTCACAAAAACGCGTTTTTGTATTTTTACTATGATGCGATCCCAGAAAATATTTATTTTTTTATTATTATTTGAAGAGTGAAATCCGAGTTCAAAAAACACGATTCAAGAAAAAAATCGCTGATAAGATTTAGAGCACGGTTAAGACCTAATTAACCCTGCCTATGAACGATATTACTGATAAATAGGACACCACAAGAAAATCAAATCTAACTAACCATAACATCGGTGTCTTGATTAATTTTGATTTGAATACACACATCGGTTTTGTGTTAAGACAAATGGGTAGGCACCCCAATTAGCAGCTGAAAACCTCAGAGATCAATCAAGCAAATTCATTACACTGATTGGTACCTATAAGGATTACTGATTGGTATTGATTGCAAATATCCGTGTTCTGTCACGTGTGACGTACTGTTTGAGAATAGCCACAAATTCACTTCAATAAACTTAATGTAAACAGAGAAATGTATGATCAACAATTCATTTTATTGATTAGTAGATTATTCTCAGCATGAGGTCCTGGGTTCGATTTCATGGTCGGGCAAAGCGTTATTAGGTTTTTTTATTTGGAATTTCTCAGTAGCAGCCCGGAGTCTGGATTTGTGACCGGTTGATGATAATAGGCTCGCCCCCTATTTCATGGGACGTCAACATAACTGGCGAAATGTGGGTGTACTATAGATACACCTCTGCCCAATCCTTCGCGGGATACAGGCGTGATGTAATGTGTTGTACTTAGTTACAAATTTTAGACCTTTCTTCTTAATCAATTGTTAAATCACTACCAAAGAATATTACTAAAAGTACTTCACTAGTAACGCTACTAAAAATAAAAGTGGTAATATCTCAAATAAATGAACGTTACAAATTATTTTAACTCGCTTTATCAAATAAATGTTTCAGGTTATGGGCCCAGGCCCACATAGGCAGCAGAGCGTGGTTATGTTATGCAGTAGGTATTCCTGTCTACGTGTCCGGTCTATTAAACACTTCTTATGGTTCGCGTCTGTATTGCTATGGTTTAGAATGGCTTATGAGCCTACCACACGCACAAGCTTCACCACAGTTTTGCCTGCGCAGGCCGGTTTGTTCACGAATACCGTGCGTGTGGTTGGTAAAACTCACCGATTTGTACACGGTATTTCGTGTATAAACCGGCCTGTGCAGGCAAAACTGTGGTGAAGCTTGTACGTGTGGTAGGCCCATTAGGATACCATTTCTGAACGACTTGGTTCGCCAGTTCGATGACAATTCTGATGATGTTAGCTTTTGAAGCTTTGATTTTATTTGTTAATGTTATTATACGCATTTCAAGGACACGTTTAGAAAACGGGATTTTAAATTTCAGTAGAAAACTAACCACCTAATCTATGTGGGTAGGTTATTTACCACCGAAATAGGAGTCACTTCATTTTCAACCATTTAAACAAGCCGTTTCCCCACATATTTGCAGCTATCAGTTGCAAAATCCCAGAACATGAAACCCACAATTCCCTTCAACAATTTAATATCAATTCTGCCCTACATTTTGAAGCGAAGTCGATGTGCTGAGCATTAATTTGCCATCCCCATTAATGTTGGTGCAACAGCCCCGAGTGTGCAGCCAAGTGGAATGAACCGTAAATATTGGAGGAGCCTAGTTCCTCCGGGTACATTCTTGGAAAATAGCTGGGTAATCGAATGTTGCAGTGTGCACGAGATATGCTATGCAGCATGTAGCTAGCTTAGAACTATGCCCAATGGACACATTAGGGACAATGAAATGCAATCATTGAGGAATTACTACAACGATGTGTGGGAAATTGCTACAGTGCTATCTGTTCTAGGGCTCCTCACCATGTCCTAAGAAATAATTTGGTTATGATCATTAGAGAGGCTGATTAAAAAAACTTTACGATCGTTTTAACTGCACTAAAGGTTCTCGAATATATCCATGGTTTTATTCAGGGCTTGAAATACCGGTATTTTTGGAAACCGGTACCATTGACCTTGGTGTGATACCGGTACCAGAGTAGTACCTGTACTTTGGGTACCGGTACCAGATGTAGTACCTGTACTATGGAACCGGTACCAGATGTAGTACCTGTACTATTGGTATTTCTAATCAGTATCGGTACTGCCTCGTTGGTCTAGTGGTCGCAAGCGCTACTGCTGAGCATGAGGTCCTGGGTTCGATTCCCGGGTCGGGCAAAGTGTTATTGGGTTTTTCTATCTGAAAGTTCTCAGTAGCAGCTCGGAGTCTGGATTTGTGCCCGGTTGATGGCAATAGGCTCGCCCCCCATTACATGGGACTTAAACATAACTGGCGAAATGTGGGTAGGTATACCTGCTACAGGGACACCTCTGCCCAACCCTTCGGGGAAAAAAGGCGTGATTTTATGTTATGTTATCGGTACTGTACCGGTACGAAACTAAATATTTCCGTAAGTTAGAGTGAAAAACTAGATAGTAAGTAAACAGGATAGTCAGTAGTCATTAGCAAAATATCTTCAAGGTACAAATTCAAGATTTGTGGAATGTAGCGGGTACCTGAATTTGGTACCGGTATAGATAGTGCAATCCACGAAGACGCGCCCCACTCCGCTCTGCGCCGTACTAGTGTTCAGCTTACAGTACAGTAATCGTGGAATGGGGCGCGTCTTCGTGGATTGCACTATCTATACTTATTAGGTAGAGTACCGGTACCCAGGTACCGCAGTAGCAAGAACCACTAAATACCGATACAGAATCTGATACTTTTAGTAACGATTCCAAGCCTCAAAATCGTCACAATAAAGGATGTTTTAATGGAGGAGTCCAACAATTGTTAGGCACAAAATAGTCATTGCTTTATTGCTAATTTTTCGACACCAAAAATTTTTCAAAACCATCCAATTTACAAAAATACCCTACTTGGTTAGACACTCAATAGAATGGCACATACGTTGACACATAAAGAATTTATCGTCCGTCACAGAAAATGGCGCGCTATAAAAAGAAATTGTTCGTACATAAGTGCGCGCGCGGATGTGCGACAATCGCTAATGTGCGCTCGTTGTGTGAATGAGGTGTCGTTAGTGTGTGCCTTTGCTTATGTGTGTTGAGTGATGTATGCGTGTGTAGGCAAATTATGATGTGTCGATAAGGTGTGGTCACAGATTTGAAGTATTTTTGGCAGTATTTGAAGTCTTTCAGTAAAGAAAAACTATAGACAAAAAGGTTCATCATAGTTCGCAGGAACAGCGCTTTATTTACTGTGATTGACATTTAAAGCCGTATTTGACCATATACTTTGATACTACTTTCAAAAATTCGGTCTTTTTGGTACCTTAAAAAACACAACTCATAATTTAGTTTTTTTTAAAAATGTGATCAGTTGTTAATCTATTTGTAGGCGAATCAATTTCTGGAGTTGTCGATTAGCCTACAAATAAATTAACTTCGTGCGAATCGCTTCTAGATAAAATAATATTATTAAAAAGTATCGATTCGCCCTTTTCGGGCGAGTAAATTGAGGCGAATCATTTATAAGCCATTTTAACAAAATCCTGTGTCTACTGTCGCGTCAAAGTTCGATAGAAGTAAAATTTAAAGTTTATTACCTCTTTGCTATTAGGTATATGAAATCAATGCATTAAAAATAATTTTCTGCCAATTTAGATGATGATATAATAAAAGAAGCGCGCGACCGCGTACCGGAAGACGTTGTGTTGGAAGGCCCCCCTCAAGGTGGACCGATGACCTTGTGAAGGCCGCAGGAATCCGCTGAATGCGAGAAGCACAGAACCGGTTGAAGTGGCGATGCTTGGGGGAGGCCTATGTCCAGTAGTGGACGTCTTTCGGCTGAAATGATGATAAAAGAAGCAGTGTTAATCGACTTTTGTAGCTGATCGTAATGAAGGAATCATTGTTTTCTTTCTAACACTTGCAAATACAATAAGTACTTAGTTTCTGCTCGCGACTTCGTCCGCGTGAAATTTCTTGTTCCCCCGACTAGGTTTGAAGAAAAAATATCGATATATCGATATATTTTTCTCGATATATCGATATTTTAGGCAATATTTACTATTTCGATACATAGATATAAAATATCAAGTATCGAAAATGTATCAAATTCGATATATTTCCAATAGCAACATCGTTGTCACCACTGACTAAAACCGCTGGGAATCAGACGTAGACAGTTTGTCTACGGAATCAGAGCCGTATTTTTTCTAATTATCTGTGTCGTGACTTTGCTTGGCTTGCTCGAAAAAATAAAGAATATAATATCAACAAGGTAGTGGGCATAAATAAATAATACTAACATAGTAAAAACAAAACAATAGAAGTTCATAAAGAAAGAAAATATTTTTTCTTTTCATTTTTCAAGGTAATTTTCAGGTAGGGATGCAAGAAATGCCAAAAAGTATCGATATATCGTTTTTTTTCGATAGGTATTTTGAAATCGATATTTATATTTTTTTTAAATATCGATATTTTTTGGCACTTCTTGCATCCCTACCCCCGAAACACTCCGTCGTATCGCATTACCTGCCCGCGCTATTACTACGTTTTCGCTTAGCGTGCTTTCTGACTTTTTCTTTTGCTTGGCTTCGAAGGATCCTTGCCTTCCTCAAGAATTGTGCTATGAAATGTAAAAAGATTCCAGAGATTAACGCGTTCCAACAAACAAACTCTTCAGCTTAGTATAGATAGATATAAGATTTATATTGAAACCGTTCTCTAGAAAATTGCATTGTTTCTCGACTCACTGGTCTAAAAATACGCGTTCTTGTATAAACATGCTGTTACATTCGCAATTACTTTTTGTTTGTATAACTTTTGCCCTTTCAACGACTTACTGGAAAAAAATCTATTTCTTTGTGAAATTCAAAGACATGATAAAATAAAGGATCACGACGCTGTCCGTCTATCTGTCTGTTCTAAGAAAAGGGCAAAGAGCAAGCAAAGAATTTGACATTGATATTATGAATTTAAAGATGATTGTGATTTTATTTATAATAATAAGCTTTAATTGCAAATCACTCAAGAGGTCCACGGAAGGAATAAAAGAGTTATGTCGGTCGGCGGACGTGGTAGCCCTTCAAGAGACGTGGTTGCTGCCACACGATCTGCCGTTGCTCAGCGCGGTTGATGACAGCTTCGGGTGCACCGGAACGTCTGCTGTGGACACTTCAGCGGGCCTTTTGAGCGGGAGGCCATACGGTGGCGTCGCGTTACTCTGGCGTAAAAGTGCGTTCGAGACAGTGTTGCCGATAGAGTGTAATAATGTGCGAGTGTGTGCGGTCAGACTCACCGTAAGTACTAGATCTGTAGTGGTTTTCAGTGTCTACATGCCAACAAACTCGAATGATAATCTTCCGGAATTTACAGCCTGTCTTAGTACTATTCGGTCAATAATAGAAGTAGAGGAGAATGAAGGAGTTGAGGCCTTTTACATCATAGGAGACTATAATGCACATCCTAATGAGTTATTCTATAATGAAATGATGAATTTTTGTTCTGAACAAAGTTGGGTCTGTGTAGATGTGAATATGTGTGACAGTAATACATACACTTTTACAAGTGAATCGCATGGCTGTAATAGATGGTTGGACCACTGCATCGTCACAAAGTCTGCGCAGCAATCCGTCGTTACTGTGACAGTAATGTATGACTTGTATTGGTCCGACCATTTCCCGATTGTGATCGAATGTGACTTGAATAAAATAAATTGTAAAATTGTAGGTAACAAACTTGACGATAATCTTGTTAATCATGTTGCATGGGGCGACAGGACGTCGGAGCAGATTAGCGAGTACCACGACCTCTGTCACTCTAAGCTGAGACTTATAGATATTCCTCGGGAGCTGAGTGATTGTTGTGATAAGATTTGTGATCACAGAGAACATTGCTTAGCTCTTGATAAAATGTATTTAAATATTGTAGATATACTGGTACAGGCCGCCGTACATACCTATAAGATAAAGTGTCGGAGGAAGGGTGGCTATGTCACGGGGTGGAACAAACATGTCGCCGACGCTCACCGCGAGGCGCGGCTTAAATTTCACGTGTGGACGATGGCTGGTCGCCCGACCAGTGGTCGTGTATTTAATGGTATGGCGGAGGCAAGGAGACATTTTAAGGCCAAACTCAAGTGGTGTCAAAACAGGCAGGAACAGCTTAAAATGGATCTCCTTGCTTTCAACCACGCTAACAAAGAATTTAAGCATTTTTGGAAAAACACCAGTAAAATGAATGTGAGGCCGAGTCTCCCGGTGAGTGTTGGTGGCGTTACTGACCACAAGAATATTGCTGATGCTTTTAGGGAGCACTTTACAGTGCGGTCACTCTTAGGCTCAGCGTCTCATGGAGCGACCGGTGCTGAGACCATTGTGACAGAGCGGAACGCAAAGATTCCAGCCAAGATTGTGGCTAAAATTATTTCAGGAATGCAACGTGGAAAGTCACGATGGTCTCAGCATCGAACATTTTAAACATGCGGGAGTTCATCTACCTAGAGTATTGTCGCTATTTTTCACTCTGTGCCTGGGTCATTCTTATTTACCGGAGCCACTTATGCGGACTATAGTGGTTCCGATAGTTAAGAACAAAACTGGTGACACATCCGACATGAACAACTATCGACCCATCTCGCTAGCCACCACCATGGCCAAGGTACTTGACGGTCTGATGAAGGGCTGCCTCTCAGAATTTGTTAAAGTGCATGACGCCCAGTTCGGGTTCAAGGCGGGAGTGTCCACGGAGAGTGCCATCCTCAGCCTGAAACATACCGTCAAGTACTACACCGCGAGGAGGACGCCGGTGTACGCGTGTTTCCTCGATTTGTCGAAAGCTTTCGATCTCGTCTCTTATGACGTGCTATGGGACAAGTTGAGGGGCACGGGTGTACCGGCGGAGTACACAGCCCTCCTCAGATACTGGTATGCTCACCAAACAAATCGGGTAAGGTGGGTCGGTACTCTGTCGGATAAATATCAAATGGAATGTGGTGTAAGGCAAGGGGGGTTAAGTTCGCCCCTGTTATTTAATTTGTATGTCAATCAGCTTATCGAGCAACTGAGCAGCACACATGTCGGCTGTCATATAGACAGTACATGTGTCAATAACATAAGTTACGCGGACGACATGGTGTTGCTCAGTCCATCGATGAGCGGACTGAGGAAGCTACTCACGATCTGTGAGACATATGCGGAGGTGCACGGCCTTAAATATAACTCAAAAAAGAGTGAGGTCTTGGTGTTTACGGTACCTAAACAACAGCCCCGTCGTGTACCTCCAGTATATCTCAACGGCGTAGTACTTAACGTTGTGAATAGTTTTAGGTACCTGGGTCATGTTGTCACTAATGACCTACGGGATGATGGCGACATAGAGCGTGAGCGCAGGGCGTTGGCGGTGAGGAGTAATATGCTCGCCCGTAGGTTCGCTCGCTGCACGGCAGACGTCAAAGTCAGTTTATTTAAGGCGTTCTGTCAGTCCTTCTACTCGAGCGGCCTGTGGGTATCATATACGAGCCGAGCCTACAACGTCCTGCGCGTGCAATACAACAACGCTTTCAGGATGCTGTTGCGGTTGCCGCGGCGTTGTAGTGCGTCTGGAATGTTTGCTGCAGCGCACACGGATGGCTTTCACGCCATCATGCGCAAGAAAGCGGCTTCCTTACTACAACGCTTGCGTAACACTCGTAACAGTATCCTGAAAATGATTGCTAGCAGACCGGACTGTCCCATCCAAAGACACTGGGTAAAAATAGCATTAGGTTTGTACTACTAATTAATTATATTGCTAACAACACTAACATAGCATGTAAGCACAATCTGTTACAAACCACTAACAACTTATGGACTAATTTCGGTCTGAAATAAAGATATTTTATTTTATTTATTTATTTATTTATTTATGTGAGTGATCTACTACTGTTATTTATTTTTTGTTATAACTAGCTTCTGCCTGTGACTTCGTTCGCATGGAAGTCGTAAGAAACACAATATACATGTACCTACTAAAATAACAGCCACATTTTTATAAAACTCCCTCGGCCTCCGACCCATCACGACGCAAAGCCCGCCCGCGCTGACTTTTTGTCTTTTTGCTCGGCTCCTAAGGGTCGTAGCGTGATATTTAATAGCCAAGAACAGTGGTTCCCAAAGTTGACTGGACCACGACCTACCTAACAAAAATGTCAGAATTCGGAACTCACCTCTTGGCAGTCAAGGAGAAAAAAAAATGAGCCACAATTAACTGTATGAATGAAGGACTGTTCAATTAAGAAAAAATATTCAGTTACAATCGATTTTTTTATTAAATACTAGGCATAAATTTAAACCAGTACCCAAATTATTCGGCTTCGACGATGAAGCAGCCCTACTACCTAAACAAGACTGATACATGTGGTCGATGAACTGAGAAGACGTCGATTGCAATAAATTGCGATAGATAAATGAGCTTGTGTTATATTATGTAATGTAATGCTATGTTATCTTATATTCCGATGAATTTGTTTCCTATTTTTTGTCACATAAGCTTTAGCATCAACTACAATTTTAGTTAAGTACTTTTAATCGCAATGAGTTTGATACGTCCAATTTATTTCGGTATTTAGTTTTATAATATAATATTCTTAGCTGAAAATCAATAATTTTTCAACGCACACCCAATATTCGCTCGCGAACCACCAGTGGGTCATGACTCACAGTTTAGAAACCACTGGCCAAGAACCTTCCTCATGAATCACTCCGTCCATTGGTGAAAACCGTATGGAAATCTGTTCAGCAGTTTTTGAGTTTATCGCGTTCAGACAGACAGATGCGGCGGGGAACTTTGTTTTATAATATGTAGTGATAATAGTGTGTGATAATAGTATGATTGTGGCGTGTATTTGAACCTTTGGTTCTAACATAATTCTTTAGTATACTAACAAAAATAAGGATCACTGTGTCTGAAGTAAATAAATAAATTAAAGAAACGCGGTTTCACTTTGCCCTTGAGCTGGCCTAGCGTAAAGGTTCTTACAAACAGGCGCGACACTCGACGCGACACAACGGCACCACTCGTCGCACGACGAGCGGTGCCTTTGTGTCGCGTCGCGTGTCGCGCTGGTCTGTACGAGCCTTTATACGGAGTTTGAATAGAATTTGAAAACAGCTTTTACTGGTTTTTTACCACTGACATGCGGCCTAGTGTTCTCTAGAAGCATATGAACATCCGTCCTAATGCATCCCAACTACTTTTATACCAAAAGCCCAAAATCTGAGCTGACACAAAAGTGGAATAGGTACTATGGAATCATCAACATCATCATTTCAGCCGAATGACGTCCACTGCTGGACATAGGCCTCCCCCAAGCACCGCCACTTCGACTGATTCTGTGCTTCAGTCCAGTGAATTCCTGCAGCTACTATGGAATAAGCATATTAAAATGATCAAACTATGGAATAGCAGTTTTTTTTCATATTTCAGAGTTGCTCCCATTTAAAAAGTTACCTGTGTTCTGCAAAAAATACGTAGACAACTTTTTACAAAAAGGTTCGCAAAAAATAAACGTTAAAACTAAAAATCTTCATAAAATTACTGCCAACCAAATAATTAACAGCATATTCCATTTCGGTAATCCATACAAGATTATACGGTTTCAGCAGTAACCGACACTCATGTAACTTTGTACACGTAACGTAACTTGGCGCGTTACGAACTTACTTGTTTCCGTAGGAGATTAAGGAAATGGTTCCGCAAGTGACTCTGTTGTCTATACTATGTTTATGTTGTAATGTGTTGATGGTGTGTGAGAGTAATTCGTGTTCATTTCTTTAGTACCTTTTTGGAGGTTGTTAAATTGGTAATATCGTTTAGGTTTAACTCGAAAATAGTGGGTTTGTGAAAATGTTTGAGATTTTTTTTTGTGTATCCATAAAGAAATGCAAAGATCGGCGGAACGTGCTATCTTCCATAAGAAAATTTAATGAGAAAGACATAATAGTATTAAATCATTAAAAGTTTCAAACAAAACTAGAAGGCAGCTTATGTCCGAATATTGCAGGTCAGATAGATAGATAGATCATTTACTTGTCCGAAACATTAATGTGTACTGTGAAGGTTTTAATATGAGATGGAACCTCATATATATCACAGGCTGGCATGAAACCTTTAGTGTTCCGAATAATCTGTCAAAATATATTTAAATAGAATTCGTGAGGGTTTTCTTTTGTTGAGGAAAATATAGGCTAGTCAGCATCAGGCCTTCGCCCCCGTATGTCTTTGTATTTATAATTTAAAATATAGTCTCTGCTCTTCGAAAGTGTTTTAATTTATACACATCAAACGATTCCAAAGTACCGCATCCAAGCGTGGTGCTTACAGTACACACAAAGCATGCAAGATGTTAAGTGCAAAAAGGATCACAGTCATACTTAACCTTAACGGCGTACAAATATGTATTTTAATAACATCTTTTTTTTGGGTGGGAAATTATCAAATAACTTCTCCTGACTCTTACTGACTAAAACCCACCCGTGTTCCTTCGGTTGCCCTGTTGCCGGGGGCCACGATTTCCCTTTCGGCCCATATTCGCAGCCCCGGCAGGCATTGGCCGTAGCGGACCCCGTCAATTGTGCTGACATCTCTTTGAGTCGCGCGTGGAACACAATGTGCCGTCGACCCAGGCTTGGTCCTCATCGGACGGCGAGATCAGTTATTTAATTAATTATAACTATTGATTATTGTACATCAAAAAATATAATAAACTGAAATTAATTTGTTAACGATTACCTACAATCAATTTTTATATATAATGCAAGTTAAAATGTAGGTCATTGTCATCAGAACGGCTGTTAGCGGACTATGCACCTGTGCCATAACTGTAACAACAATTTCAATAACAAATCGACCCAATATTTCGTTTCAATGTTGATTAAAGCATAAAAGCCATAATTAATCTGTGTGATTAACTAATTAAATCACAACGAATTAATCCTATAAATCACAACAGATTTTAATCCCTATTCTATAACTAATTGCACGGCAGTGGCCCATAACGAGGTCAACACTTTAAAGGTGAAAGCAGACAGGCGGAACATAGCGTTATAAAATAAAGAGTCACCAAAATTATGTAGTATTCACACACATAACATCACGCCTGGAATCTCCCAAGGGTTAGGCAGAGGTGTACCAGTACACCCACATGTCGCATTTCGTATTCAGTTTCATAAAATATTGCGGTTAACAACGACTTAAAAAGAGCGCACTCACTGATTTTGAGCTATGCAAATTACGCTGAGTACGTGAAATTTGTCGCGTCCTCGGGGATCTTTTGCACTACTCAAAGTTCAGGAATTTTCGTTCTTTGGAGTTTACCTATTTCGTCAAAGACTCATTTTAATTTTGTCAACACCCGACTGTTGTTGAATTGAACTACTAAATAACACCAAATGCAACCTAATTTCTTTGACCCACCATGAGAGGATTAACGCCACCCTGTGTTTACGCGACTCAAAATGAGTCAGACCGAAATTAATAACTTAAATTCCTGAACTTATTTTCAGCACTGCGCTGAAAACCCTGCCCTGAGCGTAAGCTCACTTGGCCCCACCCTAACCCGTCGTGAACGCAAACGCGCACGTTTCGCTAATGAAGCTCGTTCCCTGCCGACCCCGGCTCATTTTGGCGCGCTTTAGTTGCAATTACACCGAGCGTCTGTTTGCCGGCTCGCTGTCAATCTGTAAACATGCTGCGCTTTCAAATGCTAATGATACGATTTAGTTACGCGGAGTTTTTGTAGCTTATTGTGTTTCTTTGTGACTTTGTGGTTGAGATTGCAATTTTGAATGTCATCTGGTCTTAGTAATATAATGGAATAACTTTATTTACAAGAAATCAAACTCAAAGCATTTATTTTAATGATAGACGTACCATTGACTTGCAGACACTTATGAATGGTCTATTCCAAAGCATAGTAGGTTATCGAGAAGAACAGGCAGGAAACTGCAAGGACATTTTCATAAAAATAAAATATTGTTCATTTCATAATATTATGTTCAAATTATACAAAAATGGCCAGTTTACGAAGTCTCTAATAGAGCAATTGCCTCTTTGTTAATAGTATTACCTTATTTAGTCATTTTAATATTATATTGTGATATGGGATTGATGCAAACACAAATTTATGTTGTGTTGGCGTGGCGTTCCCAACAACTCAGCGGCTTCAATATCCTCAATATCAATCAAATCGACCATGTTAATAATCCATTTTCGGGTAAAAACAACACAATACAATGAAAAAGATGCTTTAACCT
This sequence comes from Agrochola litura, assembly GCA_949152395.1. NCBI lineage: Eukaryota > Metazoa > Arthropoda > Insecta > Lepidoptera > Noctuidae > Agrochola > Agrochola litura. The sequence goes on along the minus strand of OX424503.1, from coordinate 23,127,977 downwards.
AAAAGAGAAACTTTGACAGATACGATTTAGACCACCGTTTGATCGTTTAAACTAGGGGCCGCCGAGGTTTAGAGTTAGACCATGATTTAAACTATAGTATCATTTTTATTTAAACCGTAGTTTATAGAGGTTTAAACCTTGGTTTTTAGTTAAACCGCTTTTTGTAATAAGACGGTAGGGGTTTTTATAATGATATAAGTACAACATAATTTTACCAAGCAATAGGTACGTATAGTGTGAAAATGTCAGAAGAGAACACTTAAATATTTACGTATGAAACATAAACAGTAATATTGTGTCTGACACCACTAAATATGCCTCCAATATAATAATATTTTTAAGATCACAAGAAAAGAAGAAATAAAATTTCTCATACGAAGTAAGAAGATAGACTTTCAAAAGGTACAAATTGAACGGGGCCACAAACAGTTTATGTCTTCAATTTTCCGTGGTACTGCTATGAATACGAAATTAAAGGCATAGAATAAAAGTAACGACTAAGTTCATAGCTCGTAAATATTTATGTTATTACTATGAAAAATATATTGTATCGGAAAAATGGTGAAAGTCCCGGTCATAATAAGATTGCGACTTTTCAAAACTTCGCACGCACTTAGGGACTTGTTTAATTTATTCATTAAACTTGTTATAGAGAATATTTTTTAAGTAGCTCAGAACTTGGCGATGCTTGAAAGTTATTAAAGATTTTTTCAACGTGGTTGTACATATTATTATGACTTTAAACAGACTTTTCATGCTTTGAGATTACCATAATAAATTATATCAGCCCTATTATTGTCCCACTGCAGGGCAAAGGCCTCTTCTCATACAGAGAAGTCACGAGCATTGATCACCACGCTTGCTTAAGACGGGTTGGCGATTTCAGACTTAGGTATATTAACTATAAGTCCAGGTTTCCTCACAACGTTTTTCCTAAACTGACGTCAGTAATGTCGAAGATAAACTCGGAAAGTACATAATATATGAATTGAGAAAGTCACACTGGTACTTGTCCGGATTTGAACCCGTCGAATTGACCTTTACCAAATAGTAATCACTTTTTAGGGTTCCGTAGTAAACAAGGAACCCTTATAGTTTCGTCATGTTCGTCTGTCTGTCTGTCTGTCCGCCGTCTAGCTCCAAGACTGTTTGTACTAGAAAGTTGTAATTTGGCATGGGTATACATATTAATCATGCCGACAAAGTGGTAAAATAAAATTATGAAAAATATTTTTTTTTAGGGTACCTCCCCTACACGTAAAGTGGGGATGTTTTTTTTTTTTACTATCCCTTGGTGTGGGGTATCGTTGGAAAGGTCTTTCAAAAACATTATGAGTATATTCAAATCATTTTTGAATTCAGAGATCCGTTTGTGAAATATTAAGCTTTAAATTGCAAATTTTTGTTAGAGTCAAGTGTCCCCCCCCCCTGCCAGCTAAATGGTTGGTTTTAGATATGTGAAAAAATTCACGGCAGTAGCTTATGTAACGAATTTAAAAGGAAAACTATCACAGCTGAGTAGGCTTTACAAGTTAATGAGTAATAATCGACCAACTTAGATTTGCGGTTGTAAAAACATGTTCTCCCATACATTCTCGAGTCGAGTGAGGAGACAAAAACACTTGTCCAAAAAATTATATGCCCCGAGCAAATGAAACTTCAAGTAAGAGGACTACGTATGACGAAAAATGGCGGTGTCATTATCAGCACTGAAACAAAGGACGATATTGAGAAGGTGAAAAAATCGATGCAGCAATCAAATTCAGGCCTTACAGTAGACGAACCCCCAAAAAGGAAGCCGAGACTAGTAGTTATCGGAGTGCCCTCATCCATGCAAGAGAAGGAAGTTTTAACTTGTTTATTCCACCAGAATCTAGCAGAGACTCTTCAGAATTACAGCCTCGAGACCTTTTTGACCTCTATTAAATTAAGCCACAAGTCAGGTAAGAAGGACGCTGAGACCTGTAATTATATAATAGAAGTATCTGCAGACATACGTAAAGCCCTGATATCAAAAGGCAGAGTGTTTGTAAATTGGTCGTCATGCCCTGTGAGAGACTTTACTCTAGTCACACGTTGTTATAAGTGCCAGCAATACGGACATGCGGCCAAATCATGTAGGGAGACCACCGTTACCTGTGGCCACTGTGGTGATCAGGGACACTCCATTAAAGAATGCACAAAGAAGACTGAGGAGCCAAAATGTGCTACTTGCTTGCACTTCAAAAAGCCGAGCAATCACAAGACAAGTGCTTCTGACTGCCCAGCAAAAATAATGGCGGAAAAAAGGTACATCAATTCGGTTGATTATGGAGGCGCCTAAGAGCGCCGTTAATTACGTATTTTTTTAGCCCCTGTTATTGTTTTTATAATTATGATTAATAATTTAATTAATGACATAGATAATTTCTCTGTATCTGAATCCCGAATTTGTGACGTTGAACACTGTAAACAATATCTCTCCTCCCACACTAGTCCACTAACCATACTAACACAAAATATTCGCAGTATTTTTAAAAATTTCGACAACTTCAGCATTTTTCTACAACGTCTAGACATAAACTGTGACGTTATTGTATTAACCGAATGTTGGCTTTCCAAACAGTATAACATACCACTTATTCCGGGATACAATATGTATAAAAGTAACATAAACTACAATCAGAACGATGGGGTGGTAGTTTACGCAAGAAATCATCTCAATGTGACTGTCGAGGAACCAAATATGCACGACTGTAATAGATTGTTAGTTAAAATTGGGTTCGAATTAGCGATACTTGCCTTATATCGACCCCCTTCTTTTAGAAATATAAACAATTTCACTGACTCTCTAAACAACACCTTGCAGAACCTATCGTCTTTCAAAAATACTATTTTAGTTGGAGATATTAATATCAATATTCTTCCGGAAAGTGCTGACGCATCCGCTGAGGAATACCTTAACCTATGCGCCTTCCATGGTTTGCTTCCTGCTCACACGCTTCCTACACATCAAAGTGGCTCCTGTTTGGACCATATTATGCTCAAATCAAATTTCCCTGCACTTGCCCTTGTAACTAATTCCACAATAACCGATCACAATGCTACCCTACTTATTTTAAATTGTAAATTACCAAAAGTAGACACTCGCACAATTTCTAGTTTAATTGTAAATAAACTTGAAGAAGATTTACGCAATATCGACTTTGACCCAGTTTACGATTCCGCTGATCCGCAGTTTTGTATGTTGTATCTAATCAAAAATGTACAACATGCAATTCAGAAAAACACGGTCATGTCTCGGCGAAATAACAAAAACTACAACATAAAACCATGGATCACGACAGGACTCATTCGCTGTATGAAAAATAGAGATAAACTGCATATGAAAGCTAAATCTAATCCAGATAATTTAATTTTGCAAATGTCATATAAACGATATCGTAATTTCTGCAATAATCTTCTAAAAAAAGTAAAAAGCAACTACGATAAAATTGCACTAGAAAAAGCTGGTACTAATAGTAAAAAAATCTGGAATTTTATAAAAAATGTAACGTATAACTCTAAGCAAAATCAGTCATCTTCAGGTTTATTACAAGCACACTCATCACAGTTAGCATCTGCCAACATTGCGAATAATTTCTTTGTTAATGTTGGTAAATGTTTGGCTGAAAAAGTTCAGGGCCAGTCACATTATCTAACAAGCACACCATTTACATGTAGCACTATTCCATCATCCTTTGTGTTACTAGACACTGACGAGACTGAGGTAGAATCGATAATTATGAGTTTGAAGGACGACTGTGCAGTTGGCTGGGATAACATATCAAATAAAATTATTAAACAGTTCAGGCACATTTTGGGACCGCCACTAACTTATATTTTCCAAAAATGTTTAACTACAGGTCTTTTTCCCAAGTGCCTAAAAAAAGCTGTTGTTGTCCCTGTTTACAAATCAGGCAGTAAAGATCAAGTGACAAATTATAGACCTATTTCCTTGCTGCCTACTATGTCTAAAATATTAGAAAAAATTATGAATAAAAGGCTTTACAAATACTTGGAGGATAAATCAATTTTATCTAAACGGCAGTTTGGGTTTAGGCCTAAAATGTCAACAGACGATGCCGTGCACCTACTGACTGACTATCTAGTACAAGAACTTGATAATGGTAACCACACAGTAGGAATCTTCCTGGACCTCGCCAAAGCTTTTGATACGGTTTCTATTCCTATTCTGTTGCACAAGCTTGAAGCCTTAGGTATTCGAGGCACCCAGCTGAAATTATTTAAGAGCTATTTAGAAGATCGTACCCAATGTGTAAGGATTGGTAATATTCTCAGCGATAGTAAAAAAAATACGTCTTTCGGAGTTCCCCAAGGAAGTATTTTAGGGCCTACACTATTTTTGATATATATAAACGATCTTTGTAACCTAAATCTAGATCACGGCCAAATTGTTTCTTATGCTGACGACACTGCCCTTCTATTTTCGGCTGACTCAGAAAAAAATGTCTACAAGCATGCGCAACATGGATTCAATATCGTTAATAAATGGCTTCAACACAATTCACTAACACTAAATGCAGACAAGACAAATTACATTAAGTTTTCGATGCGCAAGCAAACATCAACAACACCAACAAGCACTACCTCGACATTACATGCTCATTATTGCACAATTCCTACAGATAACCAATGTGTTTGTCCTAACATTAAAATGACAAATACAACAAAATACCTTGGTGTTATAATAGATGAAACACTTTCGTTCAAACAACATATACAAGCTTTAAATAATAGGATGCGCAAGTTAATATTTGTTTTTAAAAAGTTACGCTATATTGCTGACCCAAAAATCGTTAGACAAGTTTATTTTGCTCTATGTCAATCAATATTAACTTACTGTATTACCACATGGGGTGGAGCGGGTAAAACAATGTTACTAACCATCGAGAGAGCTCAAAGGGCGATTCTCAAAGTGTCTACTTTCCGCCCTTTCCTTTTTCCTACTTACCTCCTATACAAATCTTGTGAAGTATTAACAGTTCGACAGCTATTTATAATGGGTATTGTATTAAAACAACACACAGCTTTACCTTACAGCACTGCATATACTAATAAAAGGCGTAAAGATATCGTTTGTCCACAAAATACATCTAAACATGCTTTTGTATCCAAATTTTACCTGTACCTCGGTCCTCTTCTCTATAATAGACTAAACTCGAAAGCAAACATTTATTCCCTGAACAACACAAATTGTAAGAGTATTCTCAAGGATGCTCTCCAAAGTATGTCTTACGAAGATACAGAGAATTTACTAACTGTGTTAAAGTGAATATGTACAAATTTCACCTACTTTAAGTATTTATCAAATTTAGAAACTAAGTTTTAAGCTACTCAACGTATAATTAGTGATCTATTGTCAACCTGCAGATTATTTAATTATTTATAAGTTTATTTTAGCGCTTCTCGCCTGAAACACAGGATTACCTAGTTCAGGCACGTAAGTCTTAGGAATATAATTTACATTTAAGCAAATCTGTAATAATTTTTATGCCTTGTAATTTTTGGAATAAATATTATTATTATTATTATTCTGTATCTTGAGTTTGTTCTTGGGATAAATTCATCCCAACTACGGAACCCTACATTGTGCGTGGTCCGACATGCACTTGGCTGGTTTTTTTCAGTTTATCTATTCCAACTGTTTGCCATAAGCTATCTCAAAATCGTTGACGTTTCCTTTTTCTCTTTAGAATAGAATAGTTCTTTGTTTGCACAGAAAGTAGGTACAAGTTACAGATGTTAAGTTTAAAATGATCCTTATACTAACTACCGTAACTAAGGCATGCAAACAGTTTAAGCTACATATAATAATAAAGACTACTCATTGGTCTAGTGGTCGCAAGCGCTACTGCTGATCATGAGGTCCTGGGTTCCATTCCCGGGTCGCACAAAGTGTTATTGGGTTTTTCTATCTGAAATTTCTCAGTAGCACCTCAAAGTCTGGATTTGTGCCCGTGTAGGTACCTGCTACAGGGACACCTCTGCCGAACCCTTCGGGGAAACAAGGCGTGATGTTATGTGTAATAAAAACTCACTCAGTATAATATTAACACATTTAATCAAATCAATACAAGTTTATCATGTTAAGATGAAATTCAGTAAATAATTTGAAATACTTAAGCAATACAATACATAATGTCAAATTTAATAAAAAAACTTTTTTACAAAAAATACAACCGACTTCCAAACTACAAAGTAAAAAATAACTTTAATTTCGGAAGTCGGTGTCTTTGGATCAGTATTTTAGTTTTTTGACACCGACTTCCAAAATTAAAGTTATTTTTTACTTTGTAGTTTGGAAGTCGGTTGTATTTTTTTTTAAGTTTTTTTTTTCACTATTTAGTGGGTTAGTTTTTAATTTATCTAAGTTACAAAAGTCAGTGTCAACTGCTCATCAAAAATACCCAAATCGCTATAGATGTGCCTATAATATTTGAAGAGTTCCCTCGATTTCTCCAAGATCCCATCATCAGATCGTGACCAAATGTCAATAGGACCAACTTGAAAGTATACCCTTTCAAATATCAAAAAGGATTATTCAAATCAGTCCAGCCGTCTTCGAATAATCGGGGAACAAACATAAAAAAATATATATATCCCGCCGAACTGAGAACCTCCTCCTTTTTTTGAAGTTGGTTAAAAATGGCATTGTAAATTCGTCTCTTTTACCCACGGAACTCTAAAAACTAATTTATACGCGCAGAAAATCTGGCTTCCTATTCATATTACCATTCCAAAAAGGGAATTCATTCGTGTGTTACGGTGAAGCTCGCTAAGTGCTCATATCGTTAAATTTTGTAAATATTCATCAAAGGCTCATTCAGACAGTCGTGTTCCAAATAATCATGCTTTAGTACGGTTTCATTAATTTACAAATGATTTGGATTATTGAATTACAGCTCTGAATTGCTCTGTTTTTTAAGCGTGCTCTTTTACACTGAGCCAGCAACACTGGAATCCAGTGACACTGGACCAGTTCAATTTAGTCCAGCATCCAGACGCCATAGCAGGAAGGCGTGATATATACGTTACGTAAATTCGAACGATTTATGAATAGAAAATACAACTATGCAATAGCATTTTGGTTTACATTTTTGCATTAAGCATACAAAAAGTATATATTCAACGTGTTCCTCTTTATATTTCAAATTTCTAGGGTATTAAGGAGACCATGCCAAAGAATCAACTGGCATAATTTTGTTTTTTTATTATTCATTCAAAATAATTCGACAAATTCATGATTATTTATAAAACACCCTTTTTTTTTTGGTGGGAAATTATCAAATAACTTCTCCCGCTCTGGGCGGAGGGCGTGTCAGACTCTTACTGACTAAAACCCACCCGTGTTCCTTCGGTTGCCCTGTTGCCGGGGGCCACGATGTCCCTATCGGTTTTCGGCTTTTTTGTCAACAAATAAAAATATGACAACGTCGCATTTTCTTAGTTTTAATAGGAATTATTGGTTTGAATGACAATGGTTTACTCGTACTTATCATAAACCTTAGATACACACATCGAGAGTTTAGTGTTATGTTATGTTCGAAACAATTTTTTTTTTTAACACTTGTTATAATACTTTTTTTATTATTTTTACTTATAGCATTTATAACCTTGGAGTTATGGGAAATCAAATGGAACACGTTGTATAGATATTAATAAAATCTTAAAATTAACACGAGCATGCTAGAGACCCACAGTATCCAGCATTGGATTTGCATAGAGTTAATTGTTTACCGTCTGATGGCTGATTCAGTGTTACTGCATTCAAACGCTGGATCAAAATACTGGACCAGTGTAAATCAGCCCTTATTTCCACATCATTTTACGAGTTTATTTTCACATTGGTTGGCGACCAATGTAATACATCAAAGTATGTATTTGTGCTACACATTACAAGATTGCGTTCACCAATCCATTTGTTCGTGTATGTAAATGTGAAGTGCTTTCGTGAGCAGTTCTCTCGACAAGACGTGGGCGGCCATCTTGACGTTATTTCCAATATTACAATGTTACAGACAAGAGAACAGTTGTATTACCATTTTAATAGGTTAACACAATAATAGAAAATCGAAGAGAATACGATTGAAAAAGTTAACGGGTTATCGTAATAATTGAAAATTGTTGAAATGGCGAAATGTGGATGTTTTATAGTTTATAGTTTAGTTTATTTATTTCACCAAAAAAATAATAGAATTACACATACTTATAGGCTGGTACTTGGGAGTATATAAAATGGGAGCATCTGTAACCGAACTAGGACGAGTCCTGTATCTCGGCATACAGCGTCAAACCCCTCAAAACAGACAATAATACAAAAAATGCATCAATTAATGATCTTAAAACAAACAAGAAAACTGAAAAACACAGAAAATTTACAAAATGTGTTTGTGTATATGCGCGTGATTTTGTGTAAGTGTAGAGTAGTGAAAGGTGTTGGGGTGTTGGATAGTGTAAATACGTTTAACCGAAAAATTAAATTAAATCGTTTATTGGACAAGAGTACCAACTACTTCTGAATAATGAACAAGTTCTCTGTTTCCTCATAGGAAAGGGCAATTAGGTAGTTATGAACTTTCTTCATACATGTACTCTAAAGGTATACATTCATACATCTAGTCAAACTCAACTTACTATCCAAGTTAACAAAATCAATTCCTTTGCCTATATTTTATTCCAGACTTAGTCATGCAATATTTAAATAAGATCCGTCATATTATGCAATCTGTTTGGCAAGCGGAGATGTAATCTGTGCCAAATCCCAGCCTCTTAACAAGCTGGGCTCTTGAAATTTATTGCTTTATTACAAAATACAATAGAAGTGGATATATTTAGTAACCTGTTCCGCTTAGCTATTTCTAGAGTCATAAAAAACCCCTGAAATAAATTGACACGTGTTTCATCTATCAACGAAGCATCCTCAGGATGACGATAGACTTGTCACGAACTCGAACACGGCGTGTTGCCACACCAGCAACACGCCGTGTTCGAGTTCGCGACAAGTCTATCATCATCCTGAGGATGCCTCCCTCGTTGAGAGGTGAAACACGTGTCAATTTATTTCAGGGGTTTTTTATAACTCTTTAGAAATAGTTAAGCGGAACAAGTTACTAAATATATCCACTTCTATTGTATTTTATAATGGATTTCCGCAAGGTCACGCCTGAATCAATTAACTGCTTTATTACAGCTACATCAGAAGTACCTTTACATTTAATTTTTTTGCTGGAAGAATTTTGTACTGATGAAACAGTGATTTGGTATCGCACTTTAATCAATTAATATTCTTTATTTGTGAAGACTTGTGGGTCAGGTGCGTAGTACTCGCAATTGGGGTGCGTGTTTGACCAGATGTATGAACGTAAACGAAGCAAAGGGAGTATGTATGGATTGTAGCAGGTGGCGTTCTGTAGTTTTTGCCTACCCCCATGGGAATTGAGATGGGTGTAAATCCGTATGGTGTATATGTCACCGTAAGATTGTCAGAACCGTAAGTTTATAGTCTATCGGTATTATTTTCGTTTAATTATAAACTGTCTAAGAATTGTGAACTGGGTGAAATGGGTTAGATTAGGTTAAAACTGTGACCAACCGCGCGCGAGCCGAGCGAGTGAAGCGAGCGGTGCTGCGGCAGCGGCCGGCGAGCGCTACTTCCAAGTTGCTAGCAGCCACGCAAGAGAATATGGAGGTGCCAATGTCCATGAGGGCATTTTTTAGACTTTGACCTTGGCTCTTGTGAATTTTTAGGGCATACGTCACACAGATTTGGAATTGTTCTCTGTACACGCATGCCCGGGGTATGATCTCAAATTTTGACTTAATAGGCAATAATTCGTGAATCAAATTATTAACAAATTTCTTAATTATTAGACAAGTGTCAATATAATTAATTATCAATGAACTTTCTACCAAAGGTATTACCTACGTAGTACTGAAATACAGCTAAATTAATGATATTTTTAAACAAAACGAAGTAATAGCTAACTAAATAAACTAAACCTAGAATAATAGAAAAGTACTTATAAACACGAACGCGATTCGAAGTACTGCCTAACTGTAAATTAAACCTAGAAAACTAAGAGTACTAAATAACTAGCTATTAAATAAATTATTCAATTAAAACTTCTTTTAAATCTAATAATTAAGTAATAATCAGTAATCCGTCACTAATCATAAAATTCCTAACCTATTCAAATCTTCGAATTGTTATAATAACAACCTGCTAATTAAACTTAGCAAACCTCACGAAATAATAAGCGAAATCAACGAAATGCAAATAATCCCTCCTCCATCCATCCCTAGCAAACGTATAAAAACTAGGAAAATCGAAGATCTGGAATCTTCGATTTTCCTAGTTTTTATAGTTTTCCCTTTATGTGGCCAATAAACCCTAACTCTGTACCAAATTTCAGCTCTCTGAGTTTATGGGAAGTACTAGTTCTATTCTGATGATCATGAGTGAGTGAGTGTCATAAATGCGAAACTTTGCTTTCGCTTAACTTCGGAACTAAATGACCTACAGACTTGAAATTTTGGATTTTAAGTATGTGATTATAGCTTCCTGGATGACGAAAATTTCTGCGTTCTGATCTTATCCAGAGGTACTCAAATAGGGGCCTGAAAATGCGGCGAAATGGTTCCAGTAAAGGATGGTACGGCAGTGTTTGCTTTGCGCTCGACTTGGCGGGGGCACTACCGTGCCCCCCGATTTATTATAATTATTAAGTAAAAGATAAAATCCTTGTACATTTTGTGCAATTAGAATGTTCAACTTCAAGTAATAATACGTGCTTTTCCAGCATCAGATTGCTTTTAGTTTGAATAAAACTAACTTTGGTAATCCTCCATACAGTCTGTGATGAGAGTTTATAATAATATTCAATATCGCTACGGCGCGGCGTAGCGTTCGTAGTATTTTTGTAGAGCTTCGTAGAGTTTCGTAGCAGTGCTACAGAAATTCGTAGGCAACTGCAAACTGTCGATTCCAATTATCTGAATTCAAAGGGGTTCCCTCTATCTGGCAGAATCTTAATGCTCCGAAATTCATTTGGCATAACACACTTGGCATAATCTTATCGAATATTTTAAAGGCATAAAATGATTTAATGTAATTATTATTTGACCGAGTTTTTATATGTCCGAATTTACAATGGCATACTTTTAAGATGGCAGAATTTTATTTGGCATAATTATCTTTGGCAAAGTTAAAATTCCGCATAATTTCCTTTAGCATAACGTTTATTTATAGCGACAATTATTTGGTACAATTTCACTTGGCATACTATGAAGATGGCAGAATTTCATTTGGAATAATTTTAGTAGGCATGTTGCCATTTCTATAAAATAGCATTTTTAACCTTAAATAAAAAATTAAAATATTGTCTTAAAAAGTCAATATGTTGTACTACAAAATTTTGTGACAGAAACGAATCGCTACAAAACCGACTCCACGTAGTCTTGTCTGCCCTACCCCTAGAGTGTAATTTAAACCCTCGTAGGCGCGGAGAGGCGAGGCGGCCCTCGAGCTGAGGAGCAGGTGGTTTTAACGCTCGCCTCCGCGGCAGAGGCTGGCCGGCACAGCCAGCCAGCAAACCGAAGCTGCGGTGGTGAGCGCTAAAACCATCTGCGACGATTAGCTCGCGTGGGACCGCCGGAGCTCCGCAGCGCCGGAGCCGTGACAGAAACCATGCCTGCTGCATATTGCATACTTGCTTGCCGCATGGTGTATGCTTGTTTGCATGCTGCATGCTTGCTGCATGCATGGCGTATGCTTGTTTGCATGTTTGGAAGCTGCATGTTTGCTGCATGCATAGTGTATGGTTGTTTGCATATATGTGAGTTTTTCAATTATTATGGATATGGAATGTTTGCCAAAAGATGATTCTTTCTGTAAACTTTCTGATATGATTCTGCCTTTTAATGATTTATCGATATGAAATGTATGTCAAACGACGATGCTGACTGTGAACTTTCTGCGATGTGATGGTTCTACTTTTTAATTATTATGGATATGAAATTTATGTCTAAAGTTGATTCTGACTTACAAAATTATGAGTTTTAGATTTTCTGCGAAATGAAGTTTATGCTATCCGCTGTTATGAAAAATAATATTATGACATAAAAAGTTCTGCTATAAAGGGTGGACCCAATTCAAAGATGACAGATCGATATTTTGAACGCTCTGAGAGTTTCCTTGTTATGAATATTATGTTGGTTTTACACGAGCAGATTTTGTATCATTTTACCTACGTCTTTAGGTTCTTTAACTTATAATTAAAATAGCTTTTGCCCACGGCTTCGGCACGAGGTCGGAAATTATTCCACGGAAACATACTACCGAGGTAAAAAGTATCCTATAACTTTACCCAGGTAATGCTCTACATGTGCTAAATCCAAATCTGGTCGGCCGTATTAGCGTGAATGTGTAACAAACGTACAAACTCACTTTTGCATTTATAATAAATTATTATTAAATAAGTTAGGATAGAATTAGGATTACATAAAACTCCGCCTTTGGTCAAAGTAAGCAATAAATAATAAAACATAATCTAATAAGTATGTGTCGAGTCTGTTATACTGTGGACTGCGTCTATAGGGATTCATAATTACGAATCATATTATTTTGGCGTCCAACGTGGTAAGACTTTAAAATTACTCTCCTTTGCGAAGTTACATTTCAATCAGTTTTGGTAAATGACTTTAACTCCATTAAGAATAATAATTCAAACAAGCAAATGCAATTATGTCCTTTGATCAAAAAACATAAGAATAAAAATTATAACTACCAAATTGGCGCCCAACGTGGGACCACAAACTCGATCTAATAATAACATTTTCATAATACCCTTAACAAACAAATACACGTAGGTATTTAATTCGTGGCAAATGAGAGTGAGCGCAATAAAACGACTCGGAGCGACACTCGTGTACTTAGTGGGAACGATAAAGGTACACAGGGGTCGCAATTAGGATATGGCTAGCAAATTAGCGGGTTGCAGGTTATAAAATACGCTACTTTTTTAAAGTAAAGATTTTGTTTTTACTGCTCTTCTCACACCTTTGCTTTTTGACACTAAACTAAGAGCCGATATTGAAGAAGATAGTCGGATCGAATTAGTAGACATCACTAAATGATCTCAAAGTCAACACTATAGATTACATATTGTTTATTTTTATTATTTATGTACACACAGTAAAATACAAAGGATACGACAAAATTATAATTTTGAGTTCAAAGATACTACTTATTTCGTAAAAAATTTCTTCTACCAGACCTGTGAAAGGAGAAATAAAAAAGAAATGTAGACAACAGTGTGTGGAAACAAGAAGAGAATAATATGATTTTTTGACGTTTTAAACTAAAATATTAAATATACCTGCACATGTAATGCAAAAAAAATCAAATACTTAAATAAATACATACAGCTAAAATATATAAACACATATATATTATTTTGTAATTAAATAAATTCTCACAGAGGTAGGTAGTGATATTCGCCAGCGGCCATTGATGACCTTTTGAGTTTATTAAAGGCCTTAAAAAATCTCATCTGAATTCTTTACCACAGATTTCATGGCCAGCCACCAAGCGCTTATGCTCGCGTCATGTCAAAATGCAATTACATGCAGCGAGGTATACCGGCGCGGGTTGGTTTCCCGGACGATGCATGTTATTTACTTTTATTTGCAGCTCTTTGATGCACGATGGAACCGTTTAAAGGCACTTTAGCAGGTAATCAGATTTTTAGGTTAGTGAGGATTGCATGTAGGGTGGGTGTGGGTTTTAATTGCATTGCATGGCAACGGGCTGGCCATGATTGTCGAAGGACCGATGGCCGGTGGAACAGACGAGTCCTGGAGTGGAAACTGCGTATTGGCAAGCGTAGCGTGGGACTCCCCCCGGCTAGATGGACCGACGACCTTAAGAAAGTGGCTGGGACAGCCTGGATGCGGAAGGCGGAGGACAGGGTGTTGTGGCGCAGACTGGGAGAGGCCTATGTCCAGCAGTGGAGCTGCGATAGGCTGAGTTAATTGCCTGTAGGGTAGGTGAAGAATGGATGTTATGAGTTTTACAAGGGATTTTTACGCGACTACGGCAAAGCCAAAGGAGGGATATGATTTATGGGCTATGTATGTATATTTGATCATCTGTTGCCAACATGATAGATAGATAGAATATTTACAGACATAAATTTAGTAATTTTACATTGGGTGACACAATGGGCGGTCTTATCGCTAAAAGCGACCTTTTACAGACAACTTTTGGATGGATTTAAATGGAAAAGGAGAGACAATACTGCAGGTAGTCAGTGGTGTACCATTTACATATACAACAGATACACAGATACATAAAGCATATACTTATCTATATATATATATATATTATATAAATAACAGATATACATAAAATTATAAACATGAAACAAGAGCAAGGAACTATCTATATAAGGAACTATAACATGACGACTTACAGAATTATAAATAAAGATGAATTTATCGTGTGTACCCAATGAAAATGTATTGGCTATCTATAACTATTTATACATAAATCCCAAATTACATTTAGAACAGTCCATAAAAATATATCTGTTGAATTTTCCCGAACCAAAGAACCTACGCTCAATAATCCCTAATCTGTGATGTCTTGTTTAAATTGCTTTTTAGTTGGCGTTTTTGATGTAGTTGGGTTTTAGTTTTTACAAACTTTCTTTTTTATCTGCAATACTACGAACTTTCATGCAAACTTTCATCCTCTATTTAAAAATTTTAAATCCTGCTTTAGTGCTCACTTGCGTTAAAAAAGGAAATCATGTGCTTTTATGCTTCTAGACCCAACGGTTTTGGCTGTGCATTGTCTGTCAGTGAAGTTTGTTAAGTAGAATGTTTATAGACTTAGGCATATCCTAAGGCTATTTGGGAGGGTTGTTGTGACTGCCACTCAGATATGAACCTGAGAAGTATCTCCATCCAGACATAATAAACTCAAACTCAAAGTATTTATTTCAATTTAACCAATTAAAGGTACCTACTTTTGAAATGTCAAAGAGTCGATCAGTTAGTCAGAAAGTTGAAGCTAGTCGCCTATTCCAAAACGTAGATCTCTATGGAAAAGAACGGGAAAGAAACTCCAAGGACACTCATTTAAATCAATATATTACAAAATCCTTGGTTATTATTTGGTGTCTTCTTATTTAGCAGACAGAAATTTCATAGAATTTCGTTTCGCAGAAAATGTTTCAATTAATATTTGGTCTTTGTATTTATATTTCAAATATTATTGTTTTAACGACTATTTACTTGAATTAAACATATTTCACAGAAACACAATTCAATGAATTTCATAATCACATTTTTTTATTTAACTAACTTATCAAACAGTAGAATTATGTTTTAACGAATATTGTTTGTTCGGTGTATTTTTCCATTGTATTTTATTTAAACTAAAATGTAAAAATAGAATCCATAATTTTATAAGGATACATATTTGAACGTCGAAAATTAAGTGTCGAATTAAAGTCGAATAAGAACTTAGGCTGCAAGAGCAAGCAAAGTGAGCTCGGGACTTGGGGTACCCCGACTCGGATTGGTTAGGTTAGAAGGGAAAACCACACAGAAATAGGAGCCCCGCGGAGCGGGGCATCGTTGACCATGCCGACTGAGAAAAAAAAATACCCTATGATTATAAAATACTATGGACTATTTAATTGACTATTGAATATTTGTCAAAGGTAAGTGAAAATGTTTAGAAACTGTCACTCGATAGAATGTTTTTCTCGGTAATAAATTTTATAATAACTAAACAATATGAGGATAAAGAATATTTGATTTGTTTTCTATGATATGAATATCGAAATATAATATTTTATTTGTAATTAAAGTCAATGATTTAAAATTGAAAGTAAGCATTCTGCGTATTGATTATTTATTCTATGGAATGATAATATGAGAAAAAATTATGTGAAACGAAATTCTATGAAAATGAAAGCTATAAAACAACGCACAACCTTATTATTTACATAGTAGTCGAGCACCTCATTTATAACTCTGGGTACCTATTTCAGCATATTTAGTAATGGTCCTGCCGTGATGTAGGGTTCTCTATGTCATAACGCAATCTTATAATCGCATAAGCATGATCAGCCTATAATGTTCCCACTGCTGGAACACAGGCCTCCTCTCTGTAAGAGGGAGTAGGCCGTTATTCACCACGCTGGCCCACCGCGGGTTGGTGGATAATTTTTATGGATTTTTTCAAAAATGTATCATAGTGAAAACGAATAATTGAAAATCATCATCATATAATCATTCATTCATTCATGAATCAGAAATGAAGAGATCCGTAGGAAAACCAAGGTAACCGACATAGCCCGAAGAATTGCCAAACTTAAGTGGCAATGGGCAGGAACATTGCTCGCAGAAAAGATGGCCGATGAGGTCGAAAGATTCTGGAGTGGCGACCGGCTACCGTTGGAAGGCCTTCTACAAGGTGGACCGATGACCTTGTGAAGGCCGCAGGAATCCGCTGGATGCGGGAAGCACAGAACCGAAGTGGCGGTGCTTAGGGGAGGCCTAAGTCCAGCAATAGACGTATTTCGGCTGAATGAATCGTATAATTCTTATTAAAATCCCATGGCAATAGGGTTTTCTAAAATTACCTGTTTCCAAAATAAACACGTGATATTTCTGTCGTAACCTGACGCCACGGGAAGTCGGTGCGGATTGGTGTGGGTCGCTGCGGGTCGATGCGAACATAATATTGAACAATCTTGTTATAACATCAAGGTCGAATACAATGTATTATATTGTTAATAAGTTCGCTATTGTAATACTGGAAGTGTTGAAGTGACAACATTTCCAAAAGATATTAGAATTCAAATTCAAAATATTTTATTTCACATAATCCTACATGGGCACTTATGAAACGTCAGAAACTAGGTGCACGGTTCCAATTGGTCGTTTCCTATGGAGAAGAGCCGGCAAGAAACTCCACGGTTACTCTTTTAAAAATAATTGGCTTTTACAATACTTTCAAATAACAGTGTTACTAGGTATGGGAGGACAGTGTAGGTCTTTCAATAAGTACTAATTACTTAACAAAATAGAAAATGGTCTACAGGTCTACAATTCACTAAACCTACAGCGCTCTCACATTCACAAAACAGAAAAGAATCTATACAAAAAATAAATAAATTAATAAAAGTAAAAACCTATTTTAATAAGACGCAATTATATGATTGCTATTACAGTTGTACTCAATCTGAATAATTATCATGTCCACAAAAGTCACAAACAAAGAGTTGAAATGAAATCGTAGGTATATAATGTCAAATAATAGAATAAATATGTCAAGGACGAATGTAAAAAATAAAAATTAAAGATTAAAATAAACATGGTAATTTGGGAGCAGTTAATAGACTCTTACTTATTTATGTCGTTAATGAGGTACCAGGGAAGCCACATGTGGAAGCAATATATGGCTTTTTTAGGGTTTCGTGTTTATAAAGGACACTGGTTCCATTATCATTTAGTACTTTGATGTACTTGCGTTTGACGGTTTGTTTGTCACAGACTGTTTTCTTGTAAACTAAGACCTTTTAAAATAATTATGAATATTCAAAATGTGACACTACACAAGGGATAGCTTCATCAGCTGCAACGCACATCGTATTTCAGAAACCTAAGTAAACATCGCACTTTATAAAAAGAAATGTAAACCAGCCAATAAACGTGTCCATTTCCTTGGTATTCTTCCGTCATAAAACAACAACCTTTTAGTGTAACATTACCATACAGGCTTTTACTTTAATGTGGAGTCCACAAAGTAACGTTTACAATCGCCAAACATCATGCTTATTTAGTCACGCGATGCGGATATGAAGCCGTTTATTTCATACTTTGATTTATTAATATTTTTTATGTAGCTTTACACAGACATGGCAGCAAACCGAACCATTTGTTTCGTGTTTACTTTCGCGTTGTATGGCAAACTGATCAAACGAGCAACACGCTCTTGCCACAGTGACTGAGGAGATAGCTAATGAAAGAAGTTGTTTAGAATATACCACGAGTCACCGCGACGGAAACTGAAACGGTTTACCAACAGTCGATTGGTCCATGACCCGTTTGTCAACATTGATAAAATGATAAATGATTTTATTTCTGTAAGTAGGTTTGTACAAACACTTTTACACGTCAATCATATTTTAAAACTAGATGAGGTCGGCGTTTCCTATCTGACTCTGAGAAGAAAGGCCGAAACAAACTCAGAGGTCTCAGTCTCTTTTAAAGTCCAGACATAATCTTGGTCAGGTCCTGTGAAGGCCATGTGGATTGGTGTCTGAAGAGGTCTTTTGAGGAAAGAACTCACAGATTGAGAGGGCCTGTCCAGTCAGTGCACGCATTTGTCAGTTATCGTGCAGCTCAACTCAGAATTTAAGGAGCTCAACGATTCGACGAACAATCAAAAAAAGGACATTTGGGTAGGCCACTTAAATTACTCAAACATTATCTTTAAACCATTAACTTTTCATCCAAAGGAAACTTTCACCCAAAGAAAAATTGGCCAACAAACACCGAGACAGGTGACAGTAAATAAAAGCTTGTAAATATGACTTAAAAATATGATAGTTTTTAAATACTATAAATACCTACAAAGTTAACAAATAATTAAGTAATTTTCAATGTATACTAGTACATTTTAGATAGGTTGTGATTAGGTGTACGTACTGTCAAAAATTAAAACCACAATTAATAACGAAACTAATATTCATTTTACAAAAGAAAATAATACTGAAACAAAGAACATTATTGTAATCATAACTTTATAGAAACAAAAAAGTGTCTATAAACACACTATTGGAAAAAAAATGTCAGTTTGTAATCAAATAATATTATTTAATTCGCAAGTCGCATAGCCCAATATCGTAAACGGGGCCATTAGAGAAAGCTGGATCAGTAAGTCACCCATTAATCAAGTCCATAAAAGCTTTTTCTGGGGTTGAATGTACATAATTAAGACAATAAGGTCAATTTATCTGCAATACTGCGAGTAATCTTTAAGTTAGTCACGTCTTTGATTAGTGAAAGTGTCCATTCTGCATGATTACCGAATCTACGCGAATCTAATAAAAATCTGATGATAGTGACTTGATGGTAATAAATAGCGAACATAATAACATTTTGTATTTGAAATGCATCAGAATCTATAAAAAAACATGCATAAATAGTATTTCGCTATTTGATTCCCAACCAGTCAGGAGTTATTTTTTTTAGAAACCCTAGGGCCGTGTGGTCCTAGTCTGTTCAATAAAATCTCCACTTAGGATGGTTGACACTACCCGTGACCCAAGGGCTACCTTTTGCCTTGGTCAGAGGCTAAGCATTGCCATACAACGTGGCAATGCCGCCAGTCTCTTGGGTACATTACCAGTCGACAGCAATGCGGAGGAATTTTTCGACGCCATATTTTAGTTCGTTAATAGTTTTAGTTAGGACATTAAATTGTAATTTTACTATTTAATAGGTATAAGTTGTTATTTATGTGTTTTTAGTTGAATAAACAAAACGTATTTGTAGAAGTAATCTATATCATTTAAATGTACAAATGACGACACAAAATGGTTTAAAACCTTCTCTGTAAACGCAATCAGCTATTCAGATAGTCGATGTCGTAATCAAGGTAATCAAGTGAGATCAAAATTAATTAGACCTAAGTTTCCCGAATGGCAAAGTTGAAAGCTACCTGATTCGAGGGCTCTTATATTTTAGCATAAAGACTGTATAAGTTAAAGGCGGAGCGGAAGCGATATAATATCAAGTTATTGATGTAATTTGCGTGTACCTCCTATTAGCTTATTAAGAAAAGATTCCTGAATAAACCATATGTTGATAACTCGAGATATCACGAAACTGAGTTATGCATTCCTTGCACTCGGGACGACCCATACCTTTCAGATGACCTACTTGACATATTCATATGTCTAACCGTTTAGGAGTAATTCCAAAAAAACCTAACATTATATCTCTTATTTTTGAAGTTTAGATTGACAAATTTACTTATCAGTTTGATTGCTTCCTTTGGTAGTGACAAACATATGAATATATCGATTTGTCATAATAGAACTGAAACAGTCAATAATAATTAACTGTACAACTCGCCCTAGCAACAGGGTATTCTAAAACTTAATGATTATTATAATAACAAGTGGTGTTGTCATGATAGTCTTAGTTAAAATTCGAAAGCCATTATTTTATAAATCGTGTTATCTATAAATTAATTTTGAAAGAAATCTATGTTAAGTTGATATCTTAAAATATCAAGTTAGTTTAAAGTAAAACATTATAAAAGCCTAACTTGATAGCTCCATAAGTTAATATAGTTTTTGGAAAACATCTGATAATCTACATTGACATTTAGAGATGTGAAGTTAGGTCCAAAAATACTGGAAGAGTTTTCATAAACGCCGCACCGCCGGTGTCCATTATGGGAGCCAGCGGTGCCGGCAACCGATGTTTTTAATCTCGGCTGCCGGCAGTAATGTCACGCCGGTTCCCAATGACGGAGCCGGAGCTGGTAGTGGAGGCACTCCCTTTCATTTATCCTTAAAAAATGTTGATAGACCATCATGAAATGAAACTTAACATAACACACATTAAAACATCGAAATTGAAGTACTTAAATATACTTAAAAAATATGAGGAAACACTAAAACACAGCATGCAATACCAGTTTAGCATGCCACCTCATAATTATTAATGCGAATGAATAAATAATAATAATAAATAATCAAATCATAAAAATAGGAATTTTACTGTATTTTTTCTTAGTAAACGTATCTAAGCTTAACTTGATATCTCTAACGTTCAACTACATTCAACTTGACATCTGTCATGTGTAACTTTATATCTCAGAAATAACTAACTTGATAAGTGACTTAAAATCGGGGAATTTACAATATTTTATACACTTTATCTAGTATTTCTCAAAATATACATAATTATACTATAAATTCAATAACAAACATACGTAAATGTCGATACTTTGTTTTACAGAAGATCTTAAACTTTAAAAAAGCTGCCCTGAAATTTTTTATTTTTGGACATAATTATCATCTTAAGCCCACCGACCAGGGTAAAGATTGACTAATTGAGGGTGAACATAACTAAAAATGATTTTCATTAGAAACGTTGGAATTACAAGTAGTTTAATGGACAACAAGAATATTTGTTCTTTACCAACTGAGGGAAAACTAGTTGTCATCCTTTTTTTTTTTGGGTGGGAAGTTATCAAATAACTTCTTCCGCTCTGGGTGAAGCGGGAGGGCGTGTCAGACTCTTACTGACTAAAACCCACCCGTGTTCCTTCGGTTGCCCTGTTGCCGGGGGCCACGATTTGCCTTTCGGCCCATATTCGCAGCCCCGGCAGGCATTAGCCCTAGCGGACCCCGTCAATTCTGCTGACGTCTCTTTGAGGCGCGCGTGGAACACAACGTGCCGTCGACCCGGGCTTGGTCCTTATTGGACGGCGAGCTACCTATGCTCACCGTCCGCAAGCCTGCGCCTACGGTGGCCGGAAATCGGCTCGCAAGTCCCGCCCCGGGCGTCTCCTCCTGTGGCGGTTAGGGGCGTGAGGGCGCGAAATTTGCCTCTCCCTCACGCGTTCCGCCTCCTCCTTCGCGAGCATTACCGTTTCGCAGAAGGAGGTGACGGCCTGCCATTTCCTCTCGCTCCGTACCATGGCCTGAACCATGGCCGGACGCGAGAGATCACCGCCGTCGATCGCCTCCACGAAGACACGGCGATGCTCCGCCCAAGCCGGGCAGACCTCTACCGTATGCTCCACCGTGTCCTCCGGGCGATCCACACAGTGGTGACACCCGGGCGTTTCCTCCCGCCTTATCCTAAACAGGAACCTCCCGAAGCAGCCGTGTCCGGTGAGGACCTGCGTCAGGCGGAAGGTGAGGGCACCATGGCGCCTCTCAAGCTACTCCTCATTGAGGGGTCTTATCGCTGCAATTGTGGCGTGCCCAACTAGTTGTCATCCTAAGGTGTGTAATTAATGTAATGTATTAAAGCTGAAGAGTTTGTTAGTTTGAACGCGCTAATCTCTGGGATTACCAGTCAGATTTACCTAACTCTTAAGGAAGGTTATTTAATACAAGAACAAGAAATTACACGTGGACGCAGTCGCGGGCAGAAGCTAGTATATACATATAATCACCCTTTTTCCTATGGGACATAGGCAGAAACTATAGAACGCCACCTGTTACAACCGTTACATACTCCTTTTGCTTGAAGGTTATCAGTGTAATATTATTCATTTTTATATATTTTTTGTTGGTAGGTAAACTAAAGAGTCGTTTAATACGGTAATCGCCTAGGTAAGAAAAATAAATTCTATTTAGTCCGTCATTGAGATAATAAAAAGATATTAGATACGTATTTTTTGCTTTATCATATTAATAAAAAATAATGTAGAAAACACAATTTAAAGAGTTGGGGAGTGGGGGCTCGCTACGTCACAACACAGTAGGTATTAAATCTAGCGAGGCGTGACGTCATGCCACATTTTAACTCAATGTATCGCCGTAATCTTTTGATTACGTTAAAAAAGAAAAAATACGTGTTCAAAATTTTGGACACAGGCCTAAATTCAACTCTACTTATGTTATTATGAATTAACTGCATGAAATAATAATTATGCCTTCAATCAAAATTAAAGTGCATTTAAAGTCCCAAAAAGTCATCCATCTCTCATAACTTCCACCGCATCATTATTAGAACTTGACTGGAGTCACCCGCCGTCATAATTTTAATTAAGAGAAAATTTTAAGAGCGACAACTTTTAATAACTTAGTTAAGCGAAGTTACCCGCGACGTGGCAAGACGATATTGTGACTGAATAAGAAATATGTCGCGACACTCGACGCTAGTGGTCAAGGAAAAATTGTATTTCTTTATAAATTATGGAAGAAGAATGTAATAGAAACTAGCGTTTCTTTACCAAGAAATTGGACGAATCTTTTAAAAGCAAAGGATAAGATTTTGACGCAAAATGTCACATCAAGTGTGGTCCCAACGTCGACTTTGAGAATGATTGATGAAAAATACAATTACGACTGAAAAGTATATTAGAGCGTACCTACTAAAGCTTTGGCGTGCTAAGGCGCGGGACATACACAAATGGCGAGTAGCGCGGGCGTGGCGACTGTATGGCGCGGGCGTTGCGCTACTCGTTTCATGTTTCATACAAAATGAATTGGAACGACGTGGCGCGGAACATACACACAAGAGGCGGGGCGCGGGCGAGGCGACGGTGTGGCGCGGGCGTTCAAAATGTGAAGGAACGACCTTTACATTTTGTATGAAATATGAAACGGGCCGCGCAACGCCCGCGCCACACCGTCGCCACGCCCGCACCTCGCACGCGCCCCTCGCTTCTTGTGTATGTCCCGCGCCTAAGAAATAGGACAATGGTCGCACAATAACGGTTGTCCAAATACAGAGTAATTTTTGACACTCTAATGTCAAATTACAGATTTTCATGATAGCTGTTAAAATACGATGGAACCGCTTTCCTATACAAGGTGGCAGGGGACATCGACGTGAAAGCTGTTACCATAGATTCAGTACATGATTCTGAACCACCCTTTTTTTTGTGTGGAAAATTATTAAATAACTTCTCCCGCTCTGGGCGGAGCGGGAGGGCGTGTCAGACTCTTACTGACTAAAACCCACCCGTGTTCCTTCAGTTGCCATGTTGCCGGGGGCCACGATCTCCCTTTCGGTTTTCTTCGCAACCCCGGCAGGCACTGGCCCTAGCGGACCCCGTCAATTCTGCTGACATCTCTTTGAGGCGCGCGTGGAACACAACGCGCCGTCGACCCGAGCCTGGTCCTTATCGGGCGGCGAGCTACCCATTGCTCACCGTCCGCAAGCCCGCGCCTACGGTGGCCGGAAATTGGCCTGCGATTCCCGACGCCCAGGGCGTCTCCTCCTGCGAATTCTGAACCCCCCAATTTTAGGTCGATTAAAAAAAAAAAATCTACTGTTTCATACAAAAGTGTAGGTAATACCTACGCGGTCAAAATGTATTTAACAGCAGATTTTTAGATAAAAGGCCTTGACAAGTGGCAATCGCTTTCAAAGCGTTATGTACTACTACAACGACTTCCAAGAAGATTAACAAAAAGTTTGCGGTAACTTATATCAATCCAATAGGTACATTTTTGACTTTTCCATCATCGTAACGATGAATAATCAAAAATAAATTGATAAAAATATGTCACCTCGTATAGGCCCTCTGGGTCCTATTTATCATTCTGCTAGCTTCCGCCAGCGGTTTCGCCCGCGCGATACCTTTATAAATTATAGCCTATATTACTACGAGTATCTATATATATACTAATATTATGAAGAGGAAAGATTTGTATTTTTGTATGTAACGAATAAACTTAAAAACTACTGGACCGATTTGAAAAATTCGGCAATGGATAGCTACATTATCAGCGAGTAACATAGGCTATATTTTATCCCCGTACTTCCACGGGAACGGGAACTACGCGGGTGAAACCGCGTGACGTCCACTAGTGTTATAACATAGCAGTCTGGTGAATGAATTTTTGAAATCGGTCCAGTAGTTTTTGAGTTTATTCATTACAAACAAACATACGAAAAATCAAATCTTTTATCTTTAAAATATTAGTTTAGATAGCCTATATTACTCAGTGATAATATAGTATTCTACTGGCTGAAAGAATTTTTCAAATAGGTCCAGTAGTTTTTGAGTTTATTCATTATAAACAAACAAACGTACAAAAAATCAAATCTTTTCTATTTATAATATCATATTATTACTAGCGGACCCGACAGATGTTGTCCTGTTCGAATAGCGTCACCTACCGGGTCCAATTGTATTTTGAAACCATCCAGAGACCTACTCAAATATACACACAAAATTTCATCGAAATCGGTCCAGCCGTTTAGGAGGAGTTAGGTGACAAACACATTTACAGAAGAATTATATACATAATATTAAATATTAGGTATATTATTATAGTTTAGACAAACAAAAATACAAATCTTTTCCTTTTTTAATATTAGCGTAGATTTACGATTACTGAATAGCTATCCGCACATTTTATAAAGGTCGACTAACTTGTGGTAACCTGGAGATTTAAGATGGTTTACAAAAACGGTAGAAATTATTAAACTTTTTCGAACTAAGGAAGCAATAATCTTACAAAATTATTTGCTTCGGAGACCTTTACTAAAATTAATTTTACACGGAGGACTTGCTTCTGCGTATTTTTGAATAATTTAAGTATAATGTTTCATTGTAAAGGTTATACTCAATGGGGGCTCTGGAGTAAAATAACAATACCTTTGGCTTTATGGATCCAGGAGTGGGTGATGTAAAATATTATGATGATTAATATTCTGTAATTACATTTTTAATTATTTTATTTAAAAAAAATATAAAAAATAGAATTAGTGGCCCGTCGTCATCAAGAACTGAGTCCAAGTTCCCGGTGGTCAACGCTCTCGAGAGAGGAACCTCCTCGCTATTCGTGCCGTGACAAGGAGTCCTGCTTTCTGAATCAAGTCCTTGACCCAGCCGCGCAATGAGAGCCTCCTGAGGTGTTGGTCGAGGCTCTCCTCTATTAGGCCATAAACCGCAATAACTATCGGTAAAATTACTACAGTCAAGATACTTAATTTTTAATCCTTTTCAGCATGTATCAATAATTTAAGTGCATTATTATAACGATTTTAATACGACAAAACCTTTTTCTCAGAACCTCAAACCCTAAAGATTTATCCAAGTATTTAGATCCTAATGGATAAATGAAAAAGATAGGATTGGTCAACCTTTCAGATTTAAAGTAAATCGGCTTAGACCATTAACAGGTACGTTAGATAAGGAGTAAGGGTTTTAGAAGACGCGTCCAAGTTAATGGAAATCTCTGAATTATTTAGTTTTTACGACAAGTGTGCGAGACTAATTTTAAAGTTCCACTTACGAATTTACTGTTTCTGTGAAATTGTCGGAGATTTGCAACATCAATTATTATTTTGGCATTAGTCTGTTACGAGTTGTCCAAGACTTTACGTATTTTTACATTCTGAGCTCAGTCTTTTAATTTGTGATTTAGGTATCTCGTTATGAGTCAATGTTCAATTTCCGTCGATAAACCTTGGTTTTCTATATAAAGCCATGCTCTTCCCAAGTTCCCAAATTTCGCTCGTTTGTTGCTCATCTGTTAAAAAAGAAATCTCTAGAACCTTAAAATTTTTGGAATTCGAAATTCTTAAAGGAATCTTTTAAAAACTTAATATTGACAGTCAAAAGACACAGTCTGTTTAACTGGCCGTTCATCTGGAAAGTAAAACACGAGTCTGTCCAACGAATTCGATACCTTTTCATCTCAACGGTTCAGCTGAACTTCACCGTACGTTGCGATGCAAAAATAAAAAGTAGTACCTATGCAGTCTATAGAATATATACTTTTAAAATCACCTAAGACTTTTCAACCATTACTTTTTTTGTTATCTTACGCTGTCAAACGCAGCAAAAGCAGCAAATTCTTCCAGGAATCCTTTTCTAGATCCACCACGAACCAACCACGACTTACGTTCCAAAATCCTTTTTCAAAAATCCCCGAACATTTTACAACGAAAAACGCTGTAAATATCAATTTTATCGCCAAGTCCACAGCTTCCCCGGTTCAGAAAGGGATATAAAATACCTGCACGTATTCAACACCGCTAGAGCCTTAGGAATGTAATTTTCCGTACCTCGCTTGGCAAGTATGTCGGTGCTCTGAAATTAAGATATCCGTTCATTTAGCAAGATATATTTCATATACGAATATTATAACTGTGCTGTGGAGTCCGGGAATATCATGAAAAAGATTACGTTGTATCAGATTTTTTGAGAAGTCGTAATATAGATAATAAAAGCTTATCTGCTAATCACTTCGGCAGTGATTAGCAGATAAATATCAGAGAGCTATAGACGCCTTTTTATCATCTTTGCAAAGCCGATGCGATGGGTTATAGAAATATCATGGTCATGCTGTACCTAAACTTAATAGGTATAAGAACTAAAGTCACAGTGAACATACCTTTAATGTCATAACAGACGGACTCAACCTGAACTGCAAGCCAGCTGTGAAACTACCAACCGATTGTTCAGTTGTCGTGTAGATCTAAGGTTCGCAATTATGTCAACTGCACAAGAACTGCATCCAAACTGCAGCTGAAGCTGCTATGCAGTTCAAATGCTACCAAAACGAATGTGTAGATCAGTGTAGATATACATTCCGGATTTGGTCCAGGCCATAGTACGGAGTGAGAGGGCATGGAAAGCCGTCACTTCCTTCTATGAAGCAGTTATGCTCGCGAAGGAGGAGGTGAAACGCGTGAGGCAGGGGCAAATTTCGCGCCCTCACGTCCGTAGCCACTGCAGAAGACGCCCTGGCCATCGGGAATGCCAGGCCGATTCCCGGCCACCGTAGGCGGGGGCTTGCGGACGGTGAGCAGTGGGTAGCTCGCCGTTCGATAAGGACCAGGCTCGGGTCGACGGCGCGTTGTGTTCCACGCGCGCCTCAAGGAGATGTCAGCAGCAGCAACAGACAGGGTCCGCTAGGACCAATGACTGCCGGGGTCGGGGGAAGGTCCGAAAGGGATACAGTGGCCCCTGGCTACATACAGGCAATTGAAGGAACAAGGTTGGGTTTTAGTCAGTAAGAGTCTGACACGCCCTCCCGCTCCGCCCAGAGCGGGAGAAGTTATTTGATAATTTCCGACGCAAAATAAAATAAAAAGTGTAGATACATTTGGCTAGTTTCATGACAAATATTACAGAGTCGCAATATTCTAACTTTGAGTTAGTGGTTATAGTAGTAAGCTAAGAGAATTGTCGATTAGAGGGTATGTAAGTTATACCAGTCTTTGAGGAAAACCTTGGACAGACCCGCGTCATACGCAATATAGATAACGAGGAGTACTATTACATACCTAACGGTTATGGCACCCATTGAATGCTTTCTTTTTGAAAACAAGCGTGATAATATCGTGGCAAAGGTGGTAGTTGGTTGGGCAGAGGTGCACCTACAGTACACCCACATTTCGTTATGTTTAAGTCCCATGTAATAGGGGGAAATTCTATTGCCATCAACCGGGCACAAATCCAGACTCCGTGCTGCTACTCAGAAATTCCAGATAGAAAAATCCAATAACACTTTGACCGACCCGGGAATCGAACCCAGGACTTCATGCTCAGCAGTAGCTTTTGTGATCACATGGCCAACGAGGCAGTCAAAGTATAACCAAAAAAATAAACACAAAAATTTTACGTACATCCACGTTCATATTGTTCATGTTGGGTGTAGATACTGTAATTTTTTTTCTAACCTCGTTAACTTTTATCGTTCAACGATATTACATTGTTGTAGTTAATAAAAACTAAAGCACGGTTGTTCTAATACCCACGTTCTGAACAAAACACAGTAACTCCAGTCTTATTTCGCATTATTCTGCGTAGGAGTTAGGTAACTCGATATTGCTTTTCTTTCATTTGTTTACAACATAAATGTTCTTAGAGACAAATAGAGGTGAAATTGCAGGGTTAAGTTGCATTTGTTTACAAAATAAAATGCTCTTAGCCCGTATGCACGGGCGCTTTTTTTACGCGACGTTTTTATATCGTTCTCTGAATTTTCAACTCTCGGCGTCAAACCGAGCGTTGAGAATCTAACAGAGCAAAAGCGCATTGTAAAAACACACAGTTGGATTTTCAACTCTCAGTGCTAAGCTGAGTGTTGAAAATCCAGAGTACGGTATAAAAACCGGCCAAGTGCGTGTCGGACTACGCACAATGAAGGGTTCCTTAGTTGAGATGAATTTATTTATCCCAAGAACAAACTGAACATTGTAGTTGAAAAACATGTTCTCCCATACATTCCAATTGCAAATCGTCGCTCGGCATCCAATACCGCGAATGAGACATTAAAAAAAAAAAATTGCAGGGTCACTTATTTGAACGTGTAGAATAAAATAAAACTAAAATCAGATTTTCGTAAAAAAATTCACATTCGCGGTATTAATATATAAAATAATAATACCTTTAAACCAGCAATTCTTGTATATACCTAAGTATATATAATCTGAATCTCGGAAACGGCTTCAAGAATTTCAGGAGCGATAAATCGATCTAGCTAGGTTAAATTTTTAGAAAACATCGTTCAAAAAAAAATTATCATCCAGATATTTTTCTTTATTCAAGTAACAAGGACTCATTGCGTTAGTAAACTTATGAACTATGTTAACTTATTTTACGAGGTCACTTAGAAAGTTTTGCGACTAACAGTTTTTGTCTAGAATACTGGCTGGTTTTGATGTCAATTAAAACGATGACTACTTATTACAAAAAAACATAACATTCCAAATTCGAAATTCCCTCCACATTTTTTTACGAGCAAAATCAAAATACTCTGTCTTACTGAAAACTGAATTTATAACGAGAACATTTTCGCGCGATGATTTTGTACGATTTCAAATGTCGACTAAAACCAGAAGAATCGTTTGAAAGACTTCGAATGGTGTTTATAGAAAAAAGCCCTTCTAAAGCGACTGTTTTTCACTGGTTCAACGAATTTATGGGTGGTCCAGTAATTTTGGCAGACAAAGAAAGAAGTGGCCGCCCTATGATGGTTGTTACATAACAAAAAGTGCTGGCTGTGAAAAAATTTAATTCAAGAGAATAGGCGAATTACATATGAAGAGGTTCAGCATACACCGTGAAATTTGAATCACAGTTTTGCTAGAACAAACGTTGTTCAGACCATGGTCTACTACCATTCTACAGCATCCAATAAAAAAAAACATAATTAGTTTTTGAAAAAACACAAAAAAGCAATGTTTCAAATGTCTAGATATATAGATGTATACTGCCGATTGGATCGGGAAGAATGCATGAAATTCTACACAGGCATCTTCGGTTATGAAAGATAGTTTCACGCACACGTAAAATCTAACGCAGGGTGAGAAGGAGGTTCGGGTAGAATGGTGCCGAGACATGATAGCAAAATTGGTAGCAGGCTCGTCTCGGCGCGTTTAAGATATCATTACGGGTGATGAATCTTGGATTTTTCAATATGATCCAGAAATGAAGCGTCAGTCGACCGTGTGGCTGTTTCAAAATGGACTCATTGCGTTAGTAAACTTATGTTAACTTATTTTACGAGGTCACTTAGAAAGTTTTGCGACTAACAGTTTTTGTCTATAGAATACAGGCTGGTTTTGATGTCAATTAAAACGATGACTCCTTATTACAAAAAAACATAACATTCCAAATTCGAAATTCCCTCCACATTTTTTTACGAGCAAAATCAAAATACTCTGTCTTACTGAAAACTGGATTTATAACGAGAACGTTTTCGCGCGATGATTTTGTACGATTTCAAATGTCGACTAAAACCAGAAGAATCGTTTGAAAGACTTCGAATGGTGTTCATAGAAAAAAGCCCTTCTAAAGCGACTGTTTTTCGCTGGTTCAACGAATTTATGGGTGGTCTAGTAATTTTGGCAGACAAAGAAAGATGTGGCCGTTGTTACATAACAAAAATTTAATTCAAGAGAATAGGCGAATTACATATGAAGAGGTTCAGCATACACCGTGAAATTTGAATCACAGTTTTGCTAGAACAAACGTTGTTCAGACCATGGTCTACAACCATTCTACAGCATCCAATAAAAAAAAAACATAATTAGTTTTTGAAAAAACACAAAAAAAACAAAGTTTAAAATGTCAAGATATATAGATGTATACTGCCGATTGGATCGGGAAGTGTGCATGAAGTTCTACACAGGCATCTTCAGTTATGAAAGATAGTTTCACGCTGGTACCGTAAAATCTAACGCAGGGTCGGAAGGAGGTTCGGGTAGAATGGTGCCGAGACATGATAGCAAAATTGGTAGCAGGCTCGTCTCGGCGCGTTTAAGATATCATTACGGGTGAAGAATCTTGGATTTTTCAATATGATCCAGAAATGAAGCGTCAGTCGACCGTGTGGCTGTTTCAAAATGAACCAACGCCTACCAAAGTGAAGCGAGCCAGAAGTGCAGGCAAAATGTTGACCGCAAGTTTTTTTTTTTTTTCTACCAGTTTATCTGGTGTCAGTACCCTGACGAGATCAAAGGAGCATCAATGCTGAATGGTATGTTACCAAATGTTTGCCAGAAGTTTTTACTACTGCAAGCAGCAAGCGACCGAACACTGGCCTCCGTGGGCTACTGCTTCACCACGACAACGCGCTGGCTCACTCGGCGCTCAAAACAAGGGACTTTCTGGACAGCACGCCGGTCAAATTTATAGGTCATCCTCCTTACAGTCCCGATTTGGCTCCGTGCGACTTTTTCTTGTTCCCCAAAATAAAAAATCAACTCAAAGGAAAACAGTTTTCATCACCTGAAGATGCACTGGGTGCATTTGAGAAGGAGATTGGAGAGGTGTCTGATGCGGACTGGAAAATGTGTTATGAAAATTTGTTTAGACGTATAAAACTGTGTATAGACGCCAATGGAGAGTTACTTTCAAAAGATATAATAAAAAAAAATATAACCTGTAGTATATTTTTTTCTAGTATCACAAAACTTTCTGAGTGCCCCACGTAATCTATTTTAAATTTATTTCACCCCATGGGAGATGGCACTGCAGTGATTGATGTACATGCAATCCAGACTGCTAGCGATATTGTTGGAGCTGGCCCGTACTCTGCGTACCAGGGATGCACACCTCATTCGCATCGTTACGTAAAAGCAATTAATATGTGCGTCTGCGAATATTCCCGATGCGCTACAAAAACGGGGCAGCCCCACCAATACCCTGAAAGCGTTGTTGTATTGGACACGAAGGGCGTTGCATGACCTTTGGGTATATCTAGCCCACAGGCTGCACGTGTAAAACGTTGTACAATAAGCTCGAAACAGAGTAATTTTGGCTTTTTAATGTTTGCCCTTACCGACAACGCCCTTCGCTCCCGCTCAATATCGAGTCTGTCATTTAGGTCAGGGGTCAATATATGACCAAGATATTTAAACGTAAATACTCTTTGTAGTGGAGTCCCATTG
Source organism: Agrochola litura (assembly GCA_949152395.1). Taxonomy (NCBI): domain Eukaryota; kingdom Metazoa; phylum Arthropoda; class Insecta; order Lepidoptera; family Noctuidae; genus Agrochola; species Agrochola litura. The sequence continues at coordinate 23,095,802 of OX424503.1, read as the reverse complement.
AGTAATACAGGTGGTACATAACCCGGTCTGCCCCCAGCCTCAAAGACCATGATCTCCGACCTATTGGAGTTATACATCAAACCATGTGTTTTGGCATACTGCTCACATTTGGCGACCAATTACTTTCTGAGACCACAGATTGACGCGCTCAGAAGCACCATATCATCTGCATAGCTAATATTATTTACACAAATACCATCTATATAGCAACCCACTCTGGTGCTGCTGAGCTCGGCAATCCTGCCTCACCCCACATTCCAACCTGTATGGCTTGGAAAAAGTTCCAGCCCATCGTACACTATTGATCTGGTTACCATACCACTATTTAAAGATGTTTGCTCCGTTGGCAACCTATCCTTCTCCATCTTTCTCCACAATACGTCATAAGCAACTAGATCAGAAACCTTGAATAAATCGATGAACCTAGCATAAATCGGCGTCCCACGCTGTGTATAGTAAGTATTTAAGTATGTGATAGTATGCTTAAGGCACAACACTGCACTTTCTGTTGACAAACCACGCCGAAACCCGAATTGGTTGTCATGAACATTTACAGTTTTATTTATTTGTGTATTAAGCAGACGGTCAAAAACTTTTGATATTTTGATATTATAGTAGCTAGAGAGATGGGCCTTTTGGATGCCGAGCGACGAAATGTAAGTTTTTACGCACAATATTGAGAGATTTACCATGTTATTTTAAGACCATAGACTTCTTATAGGTTTTCCTGTAATCTATGAGTAAAGAACCATACTATGTATTTTTTTCAAAATTTTTGGTCCATTAGTTTCGGAGATAAGGGGGGGGAATGGTCAATTTTCATTGAATTTATTAAATATCTTTAAAAGTATTTATTTTAAAATTATATAAAAAATATATTTAAGATCCTCGCAACAAGCCCTTTCATTTGATATGTCACACGGTACTGTTAGCAAAACTTTTTTTTTTAATTTTCTTGTTTGCGCCCCAAAAGTGACACCTATATTCAAAATTAAATTATTTACGTTACACATTCGTGTTTGGGTCACAGAAATACACATGTGTACCAAATTTCAACTTAATCGGTCCATTAGATTCGGAGTAAATTGGCTGTGACAGACGGACGGACAGACAGACAGACAGACAGACAGACACACGAGTGATCCTATAAGGGTTCCGTTTTTTTCCTTTTGAGGTACGGAACCCTAAAAAAAACAGTGGTACTCCGGGAGGTGCCAACAGAAGTGAAAACTTGAACAAGATCGCTTTGATGGAAGAAAAATACTTGTATTGAACATTGGTCCGTAATCTTATCTAAATAAAGAGCACAATCGCGTTTACAAAAAAAAAAGACTTCCAAAACCTTTAAAATAAAAATACTTGCATAGAACATTGATCCGTAACGTTATACTTATAAATAAAAAGCACAATCGCGTTTACAAAAATGAGGTGTTGGTAACAGTGTCGCGAGTTCAATTGTTTTTTCCCATCTCAAAAATGCCCGACGCGCCTAAAAAAGTTTTCACTTCAATAAAATCAAATCAAATCAATATTTATTTCAGACAATGTTAGACATTGCAATGTGCAGTCCATATTATCACAGAAACTAGAACAGAATTATTTAAGAATAATTAAATAACATTAATATATTAACTAATTATAATTTTTGAACTGGTAAAGTAACAATAAGATCAGTTATATAAATTGTGGACGGGTCTAGCAAACGTCGCTATAAAAAAACGTCTGAGCTGACGTGGGCTTGGAAACTATAGGGTACCTACTGTTGCACTTTCTCCTAGAACAACGAGTCTTTTCTTGAACTATATACTATAAAGAGTATCTACCTAACTATTATGAACTGCAAAACATTTTCTATTCCCGTATTCAACAACACGTTTTTTGCAATACAAAAACAAACATTTGTTTACTACGCAATTTAAATAGACTGTAAAATATGAATAGATAATTATGTAGTCTCCAATTTCAATCAAGTTTAGAACTATTAAACCACAGGCTTCAGTACTATTTCAGTAACATAATCATTATTTTATTGATGCGACGACTTTTTGGGTAATGTAGGTACGTATTTACTCGTAGTATATTCTACTTAGGTAATAAAGATCTTAAATTCAATAACAGACAACACAGCCGAAACTGCTGGGTCTAGAAGCTTGAAATCTTGCCCAAGAGTTCCTTGTAATATAACGAAGGTGAGTATGAAGGAAGAATTTCTGAAAATTCATCCCCGAGAGTGGTAACAGGTAATGAAAGTTACTGTTTGTATGGAAGTTCGCAATTTTTGCCGATCTGAGAATTTAATCTTATCGGGAACACGGCTTGCTAAATATAAAGTTCTGTCTGTGTTTATTAACCAAAACCTGAATACCTGATAGCCTAGTGGTGTGACCGTCAGACTGCCAAGTCAGAGGTCTCGAGTTCAAACCCAGGGCTTCTGACTTTTCGTATTAATGTGAGTATTGTATAATATTATCACTTGCTTCAAAAACGGTGAAGGTAAAAGATCGTGAGGAAACCATGCCTGAGAAATTTCTCGACGGCATGTGAAACCAAGTCAAAGGTAGCATAAAAACTCTGACACCAGGTTAGTCACCAACCATACGAAATAGACAGACAGCACCAAAACCTCGTTTGTCAAGCATCATAAAGTTTATGTCACTATTCTCCAACGATCCTTCACTAAGAAAGTCTGTGGGCTGACAGTATGATTTATGGACCTTACAGTACCCGCCTCATTACACAGTACAAACGTAAAGTTGTCGTGTAACTAGCGTAATGATTCGAAGTAAAGCTGCCATTCCATTAACGCGGTGAGAAGCGGAGCGGTGCTGGACTAAAAAAAAAAAAACAACGCGTTGATGTCTTTTACTCGACGCACCGCGGTAATCAACGCGTTGATGTCTTTTACTCCACGCACCACGGTAATCAACGCGTTGATGTCTTTTACTCGACGCACCGCGGTAATCAACGCGTTGATGTCTTTTACTCCTCGGTGTCGGTAAATTGCGTTACAGTGTCGCGAAATCAATAGTTTAGTCCCATCTCAAAAATATCCAACACGCCTAAAGAAGTTTTCACTTCAATAACCAAAATAATTCTATAAAGTACAGGTCACCGCTACGCTTTAATTGAAAATGCTACAGCAATATTGAAAACCATAATAATAATATAATTATTTCGAAAATGTGTTTGTTGGTTGTACAATACAACCAAGAATCGACATGATTTTTGCATAGACATTGGTTATGGGACAAATCCCCCGCACGGGAGAGAAGCCATGGGCAAATGCTAGCAGGTTTTAACCATTTTAACCGGGGTATGAGAGCAGAGCTGTGTTCGCTCATTCGCTGCTCCACACGGGTTCTCCGCTCCTCTCCGCTTATTCGCTCCACGGCGATGGACAGGCAGCTTTAGTTTCTGCTCAGTGCGCTGTCATAGAACGCTTCGATGTAGTTCTGACACGACTTGGAGACTCTAATGGGTACTTAAGAGTTTGAGGATGTTTTTTGTAGGCGATACGATTCCGATTCGACTTCTAAATGTTCTTTTATGTTTGGTAAGCCGAGTTAAACTATGCCACATATGAAGCTTTGTATTAGATTATTTTTTTGTTTAGAAAAAACTCCTCCTACTATAATAAATGTGAAAGTTTGTGAGGATGGATGGATGTTGGTTACTCTTTCACGCAAAAATGCCTAATGGATTTTGGTGAAATTGGGCACACATTTAGTTAATAATCTTAAAGAATACTTCCCGATATTCCCACGGGATCGAGATTTATGCTGATGAACCCACGGGGCGCTGCTCGTACTTAATATTATAATGAGGACTACCTCTTTTGTCAATTGTAGGGATAATCTGCGGAACTACTAATCCGATTCCGAAAATTCTTTCATTCTTTCTGATGGGAAGCTACTGTACCTACTGCCAAGTGTTATAAGATTTTTTTTTTAATTAGAACAAATTGACAGAAACTAGACTACCTATCTATACTTTAAATACAATATTACTGGATTGCAGTTTAGGGGCTAGTTCACATTTTTTTTATGATGCGGTGTTATTACTTATACACCGTGTTTGAATCACAGTTTTGCTAGAACAAACGTTGTTCAGACCATGGTCTACTACCATTCTACAGCATTCAATAAAAAAAAAAAACAGAATTGGTTTTGAAAAAAACACAAAAAAGACAAAGTTTAAAATGTCAAGATTATCGTTACGAAATTTCGTAAGCAGTAGATAACCTTGACATTTTAAACTTTGTCTTTTTTGTGTTTTTTTCAAAACCAATTCTGTTTTTTTTTTATTGAATGCTGTAGAATGGTAGTAGACCATGGTCTGAACAACGTTTGTTCTAGCAAAACTGTGATTAAAATTTCACGGTGTATAATTTTGTTTCAATGTTACTTGTTCTATGCCCATGAATATTTTTTGTTACTTGATATGTCCCACTTGGACGTTGATACGTCCCACTTGGTAGGTCCCACTAAACGCACGACGACATTGCGGCAAGCCGAGACGAAGATGGCGGGACGAGCTTGACTCCTACCGAAAGGACTGGCCGATACTAGCAAAGGACAGAGTTGTGTGGAAAAGGGAGTGGGAGGCCTTTGCCCTGCAGTGGGACAATACAGGCTAGTTAGATTAAATTAGACTGGGGAGTTTGTTGCGCCACTTCTTCTTCCCAGCGAAAGGCACTAGGAAGTGGTGAAGGGTGGGCGTTTTGGGGGACTGTCTTATGTAATTTTGACGTTCGAAAAGTGCTGATTCTCAGCCTAATTTGAATAAATGACTTTTGATTTTTTTTTTAAATCTTGATACGCGGTCGAAATGTGCTTTACATAAGTCGTATGGTATAAAAAGGTTTTCTTCAAGAAAAACATTAAGAGGACTTACAGTTATTTTGTATTTATGTAGTATTTATTGTCACCGAGTAAGAAATGATTACCATTAGGTATCATGAAAGTACCCACTCTTCACACATCGTGGGTTTTCACAAAGAGTTTCTTTCAACTCTACTTGTAGGTTTCAAACTAAGCTTTAAATACTTATCGCACGAACGACGAAGAAAATGAACTTCTTTTAACTTGAATATAAGCCTTTGGGAACGTACCAACACTAAAGAAAAATAAGAAAATATTATACTTTTGTTAAGTTTGCCGACGCCTACTTAAAAAATCATAGCAACATTTTGCGCTAGTACAACTTCATGCCAACAGCTATGGAGCTTCTTGAAAGTTTTATTATCTAATATTTATTTTTTAAAGGTTGATATATTGACTATATTCTTAGTATTCGTGTGATGTTCTTCTTCATAATAATAATATTTGGAATTTGTTAATTTTCGTTGTTATTCTAATTTACCTATCTATTCCCTTCGAAGGGTTAGGCACAGTTGTTCCAATAATAGCACATTTCGCCAGTTATGTTTATTTATTTATGTTGAAGTCTCATGTAATTAAAAAACCGGTTAAGTGCGTGTGGGACTACGCACAATGAAGGGTTCCGTATCTAGTTGGGATGAATTTATCCCAAGAACAAACTTAACTTAGTAGGTAGTTCAATCACGGTCAATTCTCAACTGCAAATATAAGTTTGTAATCACAATTTTTTTTTTTTAAATGTGATTAAGCTACAATTTCGGACTTTTTCCTTTACTTGTGCTGCTTCCCGCCTAATTTCATGATTCTAGGTCAAGGGGAAGTACCCTGTAGGTTTCGATTTATTTGCGAGTATCAAAATATGACACATAAATGGCCGTATTTTTTTATCGCGATGAACTAGAAGCTTGATTTCTTTAGAGTTCCAAAGGAACATAGATCTAAGTATTTGATACCTCCACGCATTCTTGAGAAAATGGGTATTGACAGACTGACGACGACGAAGTGATCCTGGATTCCGTTTTTCCCTTTGAGGTACGGAACCCTAAAAACAATATAAAAAAACAATCACATTTTAATAATCTATTTACTAAGCGACTAGGGTTTGAAGAAAATTATAATATAATAGTTATTTCAGCTGTAGAAAATGTACCTAAGTCAATTTGTAGTGTCATACAAAAGATACGGGGTCATGACTTATTCAGTGCGTACAATAGAATGGGCAAGGAGTCGTTTGGGTGAGTTACGGGTATTACCACAATGAAATTCAGTGCGGACCGTCAAATTATTTTCTTGCCAACACATAATAACATCATGCCTGTAATCCCCGAAGGGTTAGGCAGAGGCATATACCCAATATACCCACATTTCGCCAATATGTTCAAGTCTAGTTCAAAGCTTTTTCCCATCTATGTTGGGGTCGGCTTCCAGTCTAACCGGATGCAACTGAATACCAGTATTTTACATGGAGCGACTGCCTATCTGACCTCCATAACCCAGTTGTTACTGCATACAAGGTGTTACTGCATATTAAAGTTATTAAACTAAATCTATTATTTTCACTGTTAATAATCTAAACAACGCGGTCATTACAATGAAAAATAACCTTTTTATAAAATAGGTACCTACTCACGTATACATACTGTGTAACATTTTACGTGACTCTTCATAAAAATGTCTTCGTTGCACTTATTTTTTGTCAATTTCAATACTTAATAATGGGTCAGGGGCAGCTCGGCCCGAGTCGACTGAGCCCGAACAATACCAGATACTACGTCGTCAAAACACCTAAAAAAGTGGTGTGTACCGTGGTCGGCATGTAAAGTATCGACCACTTAAAATATTGAAAGATTTTTTTTAATTTAAGGCTTCTGTAGACAAGCGCGACGCGACACCGGTAGAACAATTTCCGTGAAGTTTTCTTAGAATTTATTTCACCAGAGTCGTGTCGCGTCTGTCTTCAGAAGCCTTTATTGATAGAATTAATTAATTTATTTTTATGAATAAATGTAATAAATAATATTATTTTAAATTAAATTGAATACTATGAACTTGTTCTGCAATAAATACTTACTGTTTTTATATAAATACTTAAATTATTATTCATAATATATGATGGAGAATCTGAAGAACCCTATTAGGTAATTAGTTATAACCGCGGGAGGAAGTTTCACATCTCCTGAACATATTTACACCGAAGTATATTTCCATTCCTCCATGTTTTGAATAATATCATGTTTTGTCAATTCATTGAACTCGGATTCAAGAAGCTGACTGAATAATAAAATTTATAACGTGTATTTATTACTATTTTTGTATTTTGTACTAATTCTACACATAACATAAATAAACTCGTGCCTTTTTCCCATAGGGGTAGGCAGAACCTACAGATCTACGACAGCGAAACTATTCTGTGGAATTATTTAGGTACTTTATTATTTACGAGATTCAATCATAAAAGGATACTTAATGAAGTATTATCTTACAATTAGGGTTTCAATTCATTGAACTCGGATTCAAGAAGCTGACTGAATAATAAAATTTATAACGTGTATTTATTACTATTTTTGTATTTTGTACTAATTCTACACATAACATAAATAAACTCGTGCCTTTTTCCCATAGGGGTAGGCAGAACCTACAGATCTACGACAGCGAAACTATTCTGTGGAATTATTTAGGTACTTTATTATTTACGAGATTCAATCATAAAAGGATACTTAATGAAGTATTATCTTACAATTAGGGTTTCAACATTTGCTCTTAGAACTCATTAAATTTCATTCAAAAGCTATTTACTCTTAAAATAACGATTTATTTCATAATAGTATGGCTTCGAGAATAATAATGTATTCGTAACACTTAAGAAAAAAATCTGCTTTTGAATCTTGCGTAAGTATAAGGTTTATAATTACAGTGCAGCATTTAAAAAATCCTCCACGATTATTGACTTTCTACTACGACATTCTGCACGTGATATGATATCTTAAAACTTAAGGCTTCTGAGACGGTGCTGATGGGAAATTCAGGCACACTGCTTATAAATAAATAACACAAAAACAGAAATCTATGAAGAGGAGCTCGTGGCTAAGTACTAACAGCCGCAGGGGTCGATTCATCAGGTTAAGCTACGCTTGCTATAATATTTATATATTTGTAATTACGTTCTCAAAAACGGGTCTAACGATTTCGATGAAAGCCGATTTTTGATTTGCCATATAGAAAAATCGATCTAGCTAGGTTTCATATCTGGGAAAATTCGTTTTCTCCGTATTTTCCCAAGCAGTGCTCGGTCACCGAAAGTTCAGAACAAGACCAACATGACCTTAGAATGGCAGCATAGAATTAGTATGTACTATACATGGAATTAGTATGAACTTTCCTATAATCTTAAATGAGCATTCTCTAATTTCATCAGAGTAAAGCTCGGTTGCCCAGGTACTTACTATAAAATCGTAAATTGGCATAGTGTCAAACTGTCAAGTTTATAAACAATTAATTGGTTGCCTCACGATTAATTAAAAAAAAATAACAAAAATACAACTTTCTTGAACACATAACTCAATCCAGAAATTTCGATTACACTGCGTCGCAAACTGAGAGACACCTCATAAAAATTCAGCTTTACTCAGGTACTTTAGGGTACCTACCTATCTAAGTGTCACTTTTCGAGGACTCTCTGAACATTAATTTAAATGTCTCTATAGGATTCAGATGGCAGATAAATCTCTCAAAGGGTACGTGAGGTACGTGACATTCACGTAAGTCTACTTGTAATTTAAATGCTTATGTGGTATCTGATTAAATGAAATACAAACCTTGTAATGACTAGCTTGTATTTTACAGCTCTAGGACAACTACTAAACATCGCAAAAAGTAAAAATAAAATTGAGGGTATAATTTTACAATTCAAAAGAAGTGAAGGTTTGGCGTTCATGTGTGATTGGGGTGTGTATGTGTGTGTTGTAAGTAAGTGTTTGTGTATGAAGTGCTGTCACACTGCATAGCATAGGTCTGCGGGCTTATCTCTTTCCACTTTTGTCTATCTACACCTACAGCGATTCTCAGTCACTTGTAGAACGAGAACAATTCCACTTCACCCAGCTCCTGCCATCTTTTTCAGTATGTTCAATTTTGTAATCCATTCTTCATGCGATATTACAGAAGAATGGTATGATTTCAAAAGAATTCATGAATGAAAGTAGGGGCTTTACTTTGTATGTTTACCTTTTTTATTAAGCTGCACAAACGAAAAAACCGGCCAAGTACAGTACCGACCAAAAGTCCATGAGCAATCTCACAAAGCAATAGACTGACGCTTCGGTTTGACTTACGACCTTCTTCTATAAGTTGTTACAATACTGTAGACACGCACATTACACACACACACTCACTTTGTCTGCAACCAATGACTAGTTCAATAATCATCATTCGTTTTTAGTTTCATTCGTCTTGTTCACATAAATATTAAAGTTTAGCAGGTAGACCACAAAAAACTAAGTAAATTATTTCGTTTTCTGTGGGGTAGATGCAGTTTGTTACGAGTATTTAATTAATAGAACTTTTTTGGTTCGTGGATAATATTGGTGACGAGTATTTAGCGCAGTGTTGTGGTTATTATTATCAAAAAGCAGGCATAAAATATATTGAAGAGATCAGAGAATATTATTGCGCTGCGTAAAAGTGAAGTGAATATCTAATGAAACCGGACTAAGTGTGAGTGTTATCATTAATATATTTCATATTTTACTAAACATAAATCTTAATCAAGGGTATTGTTGATAGAACAGAGGTATTGTTGAGACAGAAGATGCCTTTAAAGTTTTAAATTCATTGTGAGGTTTAATTCGATTAGTGAATAATAAATAATAAGGTATTATGTGTAATAAAAACAATGTTTTTCTTTGTTCTAGAGAAATACTGTGAGGGTTAAGAGATATGAGGAAGGGGCTTATTATCGAGTAGCAGCGACGTCAAATGGTGAATGAAACAAATGGTTTCATACCAACGAGACATTTTGCTGAATTATTAAAAACACGTCATTATGAACCGTTCGCCGTGCACTCTGAAGGCTTGCATCACTGAAGACCAGCTAGAAAACCGTTTTTGACCTTAAAATATTGACCGTACCAACTTAATAAACAACAGATTCGTTATTGCATGAATTTATGGTAACGAATTTTTTAAGCACGTTTCAATAGGGTGTTTGTCGTATTTCTTGCAGATATACCGAAATTGTTTAATATTATTTTAGTAATAGTATTATTTTAGGATTAAAATTTGAGGTTTAGTTTCAATCTTCTTTTCGTAAAGAAAATGAATACTTAAGCTTTAACCTCAATAACAACCAATATTTACTAAAGTCAAATAAAATGTAAAATAATTAATACAAATAAAATATAAACAAATATTTAACCTTAAAATTACCTATTCTGTACCTAAGTAGTTTTTTACATTTTAAGTAGTCTAATATTCTTATTTATTACTTAATTACTTCGACCATGATCAAAGCTTAATATTTATGGTGAAAAAATCCATTAAAAATTTAAAATATTTCATAATTTAAATATGTCAAAATAATACAAACTGCTTCTAAGTTTCTTGACATCTATTTCACATCTTATTCAGCTGAAGTAATGATAAATAATTGTAGCAGTTTATTAACTTATGTAAAATAAATATATAACGAATAAACATATTTTTTTTAATTTTGTTATCATATATCACGCATTTTTTATTCTAAAACCTTTATTGCAATAACAACATAAAAAAGCAGCAATATTTAAAAAATATTATTATCGAAAACAAAAATAATAATATTTGCAAAAAACCGCACTGTGTTTCACGAGATTAGAACCTGAGGCAGTTTGAATTCCATACCAACGCTTAACGCTTTCTGCTATCTGCACTTGTTAAGTTACTATCGAATTTTAGCAATGCCATTAACTGGTCAAGTTCACGCGCATAGTGCGTGTGTGCTAGCATGTTTAAAGCAACGGAAATATATTGACCGCGTGTTCACAGCAATACGACTCTTAGCGTGCTCATGCACTTTTGAGCGCTTACTGTACGTGTCGGACCACGCACAATGAAGGATTCCGTAGTTGGGATGAATTTATCCCAAGAACAAACTTAACATTGTAGTTAAAACATCTCTCCCATACATTCTAACTGCAAAATAATGTAAGTTTGTACGCACAATATTGAGAGATTCACCATGTTATTTTAAGACCATACACTTTTTAACGTTTTTCCTGTAATGTTTGAGTAAAGAATCATTCTTTGTATTTTTTTAATTTTAGGCTCAGTAGTTTCAGAAATAAGGTTCCCACCTTATTTCCGAAACTTACTTACACCTTATTTATAAATATTACAATTATTGTACTTAGTCTCGCGCGCGCAGTCATGCGCGTCGTGTGTATTTTGTTTGCGCTTTAGATATTAATTCTTCTGCAATGACGTCTACACTAAAGTGTAATAATTGTAATCTTGTTGTCGACGAGATGTTGTCATATGTGCAAAACAAGTTGTCAATTATAGATGAAGATAGTCTTGTAAAAATATGCTTGTCTACATTTACGAGTGCGCAGATTGAAAAATCTAAATCATTGTTGTTCGAATCCTTGCCGTCGGATCAACGTAAACCGGCAAGAAAAGGACAAGGGAAGGATAACCGAGTGCTAAATGATATAATTAGTGTGTTTAAAGTGACCGAGCCCGATGTAATGCCTGTGTTTGTGGCCCGTGATTTAGAAAAACTACCTCCCATAACTTTTGATCACTTGGATGTTTCTAAGTTGTTAAAAGATATCTTACTGGTACAATCGGAAATCAAGAATATTAAGTCATCCTATGTCACTGTGAGCCAGTTAGAAGACCTCAAAAAGGATATCAAGGCCAAGTCAGTGTCTGCATCACCCCAGAACGTCAACATGAGGAGAGGAGCGCACCGGAATAGTGAGCCCTTGTTGTTATCACCAACAATGAGTGGTCAGGCAGTGGAGCGCTGTGAAAACCTTGATAGCTCGGTGCTGTCGGTTAGGGAGAGTAATAGCGGTGCAATCACTTCTGATCATAACAAAAATCAGTCTGGGGGTAGTCGCTGTTTTGCAGACGTTATGAATAAAAACCCGTTACCGAGCTCGCCGCGGCGCGTCGCTGGCGAACGAGCCATCGTCGTCGCTGTCAATGAGTCATCGCAGGTTACCGATAATCAGCTGGGCGATTCGTTGCGGGTGCGATGTAATCAATCATTTACGGATACAGTTACACAACAGTCGAATTTCGAGAATGAGGTGGCAAGACAAAACAATGAGTGGACGTTAGTGCAGAATCGTAAACAAAGGTTCAAGGAACGTTTTATGGGGAAAATGGGTAAAAATGTTGTTAATACTGACGAAAAGTTTAGAGCAGCAGATCGAAAAATACCTATGTTTATAACTAATGTGCACAAGGATACTGCAGAGCAGGACATTACTAATTATATTCTCCGAAAAACGTCAATAAATGTAACGCTAGAAAAAATAAATTTGAAAAAACAAAGTGATTACAATGCATTTAAGTTCTTTGTGCCTCATCATAATGTGCATTTGTTCTTAAATAATGAAGTATGGCCGCTGGGAATTATTTTTAGGCGGTTTGTGAATTTTCGACCAAAATCTGTGAACAGACCGAATACCGGCTCTGTAGGCGGCTCTTCCACGGTAATTAATGGATAGTAAACTGCACAAGTTTGCAACATTTAATTGTAAGAACGTTAAACGTTCGATTGACAGCATACGTGACTTGACTGAATACGTAGACGTTATAGCCTTACAGGAAACTTGGCTACTGTCGCATGAAATATCGTACCTTAACTCGATTAGTGACGATTTCAACTGTACTGGAACGTCGGCAGTGGATTCCACTACTGGTATGCTACGAGGAAGACCTTATGGTGGTGTGGCGCTATTGTGGAGGAGCAGCGTATACACAAACGTAACTGTGATTCCGAGTGATAACCCGCGTATAAGTGCAATTAAAATAGTGATGCAGGAAAGATCAATGTTAGTGTTTAGCATTTATATGCCGATTGATGCGGTATGTAATTTGGCGGATTTCACGGACGTCCTCAGTGCGGTGAGTGCTATCATTGATTCTAACAGTTCTGAGTGCGTTTATATACTGGGCGATTTTAATGCTCACCCAACAGAACGTTTTTATGATGAGCTAATGGGTTTCTGTAGTGAACAGGACTGGTTGTGTATAGACACTGAGCGTTTGGGTGTAGCATCAAATACGTACACGTTTATAAGTCAAGCTCACGGGTCGTTGAGGTGGCTTGACCACTGTTTGGTTACCAGGGCAGCGGCTCAAACTGTTAAAAGGGTGTTTGTTCAGTATGATGTAATGTGGTCTGATCACTTTCCGTTAATTATTGAATGTAATTTGGATGTAATAGTACCGAAAAGATGTGTATCTACTCAATATTTAAATAACAGGATTATGTGGGGTGAGCGGGACTTGGCGCAAATTAAATTGTACAATACTGAGTGTCATAAGCGTCTGAGATTAATAGATTTTCCTGTGCAGTTCGGCTATTGTTGTGATCATATGTGCACTGATTTAAATCACAGACGTTTAATCAATAAGTTGTATGGGCAAATCGTTGGGGCTTTATGTGAATCGTCGGTGGTTGGCCGAGATAGTAAGAAGTGTAAACGAAAAGTTGTTGTTGGGTGGAATAGACATGTTGCCGACGCGCACAGGCTTTCTAGGGATAAGTTTATGTTATGGTCATGCTACGGTAGGCCAACTTCTGGTCGTTACTATGAAGAGATGTGCGAGTCGAAACGGATATTTAAATCTCGGTTGAAGTGGTGCCAGAGCCAAGAAGATAAGATAAAAATGGATATCCTGGCATCAAATCATTTGAAAAAGGACTTTCGTGGGTTTTGGAAGAACACAAACAAGCTTAATCATAAGCCTAGCGTGCCTGTGTGCGTTGACGGTGTGAGTGATGCGCAGGGAGTAGCTGAACTTTTTAAAGCTAAATTTGAGGTGAAGTCGCCGTTAGGACCGTCGCAGGCAGTGATCGATGTTGAGCCCAAAGGGAAATTAGGAGTCAGGGTTACTGCCAGAGACATTGCTTCTATCATACAGTCAATGTCAAGAGGGAAGTCTCCTGGCCATGATGGGCTCAGCATCGAGCATCTTCGGTATGCGGGCCCGCATTTGACGCGTGTGTTGGCTTTATTATACAATCTTTGTCTGAGTCATGCGTATATACCCTCGGATATGTTGAAAACAGTTGTAGTGCCCATAGCTAAAAATAAAACTGGACTATTGACTGATAGGAATAACTATAGACCTATTTCACTGGCTACGGTTGTGTCTAAGGTATTGGATAGCGTGCTTAATGCTCAATTAAATAAACATGTTCAATTACATGACAACCAGTTTGGGTTTCGACCAGGGTTGTCTACCGATAGTGCTATATTGGGCTTTAAGCATGCTGTGGAGTACTACACACGCCGCAGCACTCCTGTTTACGCTTGTTTCCTCGACCTGTCTAGTGCTTTTGATCTGGTTTCGTATGACACTCTCTGGAAAAAGCTTAATGATGCGAAGCTACCACCTGAAATCATAAATATTTTTAAGTTTTGGTACGGGAACCAGGTCAATAGTGTAAGGTGGGACGGGGCCTACTCCAGTCCATATGGTCTTGAGTCAGGTGTTAGGCAGGGGGGTCTCAGTTCTCCTACACTCTTCAACCTGTACATGGACCAGTTGATTGGGGAGCTGAGTAGCACCAGAGTCGGATGTTATATTGATGGCATATGTGTGAACAATATTAGCTATGCAGATGACATGGTGCTGCTCAGTGCCTCCGTCTGTGGCCTGAGGAAACTGGTGAGTGTGTGTGAGAGGTACGCCAGTGCTCATGGCCTACTGTATAATGTCAAAAAGAGTGTCGTGATGGTGTTTGGGGCTGGTGGAAAATGTCCAGAAACGGTACCTCCAGTACTGATGAATGGTATACCGTTATCGAGAGTACACTCATTTAAGTACCTTGGGCATGTTTTGTCCACTAGCCTTAAAGACGATGACGATATTGAGCGAGAGCGGAGGGCGCTGTCGGTCAGAGCGAATATGATTGCTCGCAGGTTTAAGCGTGCTTCTACGGAGGTTAAAAAAACACTTTTTAGAGCCTTCTGTTCCTCGTTTTACACCTGTGGCCTGTGGGTACATTTTACTCAGAGATCGTACAGCGCCCTTCGCGTGCAGTATAATAATGCGTTCAGGGTGTTGATGGGGCTGCCTCGCTTCTGTAGCGCATCAGGGATGTTTGCGGAATTGCGTGTTGATTGCTTTTATGCATTAATGCGTAAAAGATGTGCGTCCTTGGTGCGCAGGGTGCGAGGCAGTTCTAACAGCATCCTGAGAGTTATTGCTGACAGGCTGGACTCCTGTGTTGTAAGTCGTTGCTCAAGTATCTCAGCTGGAATACTGAAGCAGTGACTAATTTGTTGAGTGTGTGTGTTTGTGTGTGTGTGTGTGTGGGAGGGTGTGTGTGTGTGTGTTTGTGTGTTTTCGTAGATAATTTTTGTTATAATTGTATCACTAACATAGCTGTAAGTTTATTTTATTGTTACTAACATTGTATGAGTCTCATTGTTGCTCGAAATAAAGAATTTAATAATTGTAAAAATTGATGAAAAAAATTAAGATTTTGGTAAAAAAAAATGTTTATTTTTAATTGAGGGTAGTTTTTCTCTCAATTTTCATTTTATGTGGACACCTAATTACTTCCAATCATTATGGAATTTGTTTCATCGCGATAGATGATTTAGTTTAAAAGTTACACAGTTGTGTTACAATTATTTTCTAATTCCATAAAAAGTATTTAAAAAAAAAATAGATTTTTTTACAATATTTTTTCTGTCTTTAAAATTAAGCATAGATTCCCTCATTTCGATATGTGCACATTATGAAGAATCACACTGTATTAATAGTAGTTAATAGTACATATTGTAAATAAAACGACTTTGATGATGGAATAGGAAGATCCTTCTATTTGGCTTCCAACTGGAATTACAGAAAATGCCGATATAATCTTTTACTTTCGTTTACATAATCGCCCTTACGTGGTGTTGGCGGCTTTCTACCCGTGTTGCCAACACCCAAAAACTATATTTCATAAATTCAATTTCGGAATAATATTCCTTTAGGCTTACAATACCTAATACTCGTACATGATCGTCTTCTGTAGCCTAAACCTTGCCCTCACTACCAGTGACTCAGCTCTCGTAAACGATTATCTGGGGCGACAACGATCCCACGACATTCGCCATTATCGTAGACCCTAATAAAATCCCGTAACACTATCTTATTCTCTTCAATTTACTGAGTTCTTTCATGAATCGTTATTACCTTTGGGTCGGTGTCGTGTGAAATAAAAAACCTATTTTATAAGCCTGGACATTGAGGTCTTTTCGAGTGTTTTTTGGCGAAGGCCAAGATTCCTTACCGCTCTGTGTCATAAAGGCGTTTCAGGAATTACAAAGAATGATGTGGTGGACATTGCGATCGGCGAGACGATTGCGAAGTGAGATGTTGTCAGTTTATTGTTTTATCAATCCATTTGCGAAGCGGTTTGTTTTTAGGGTTCCGTACCTCAAAAGGAAAAAACGGAACCCTTACCTATAGGATCACTTCATTGCCCGTTCGTCAAACTGTCAAGACCCTTATTCTCAGGAATGCCTAAAGGTATCAAGTTAAAATTAATACAAAATACGTAAGTCTATAGTCCCATAGAGCACTAAAAAAATCAAGCTTCTAAGTCAACGCAATAAAAAATTACGGCCATATGTGCGACATATTTTGATACTCGCAAATGAATCAATACCTACGGGGTGCAGAATCATGAAATTTGGCAGGAAGCGAGGCCTCACAGCACATCCAAAGGACAAAGTCCGAAAATCGTAAATTTGTAGTTTTATCACACAAAAAAAATTTTTTTGCTGTTACCAACTTACTTTTGCAGTTGGAAAATTGACCGTGACGACGTATGGGAGAACATGTTTTTCAACTAAAATGCTAAGTTTGTTTTTGGGATAAATTCATCCCAACTATAGAACCCTTCATTGTCCGTGTCTCGTGGTCCGACACGCACTTGGACAGATTTTTTTTTATGATGTTGAAACCCACTACCGACGAACTTAAAAAGGTTGTTGGGACAGACCGGATGCGGAAGGCGGAGAACAAGGTTTTGTGACACTACCTAGCCTCTCGCTTATGTCCAGTAGATAGACTGAGTTGATAGATTGATTGATTGATATAGCCTCCATATGATACTTCACTTTCGAACTTTTCTGACCCACGTTCGTTGTTGGTTCCTCGCTTCTATTCTTTACGTCTTTACTCCATCGACGTACAAAACTCAACAAAAAGTTACAAAACAGAAGTCAAGTTCTCAATGACCAAAGTTATCCATATTCTGAACAATGCAGAGTTATCCAGTGTTTTCTCACAAACTGAATTCGTAGCATATTAAACTTTCATCCAGTTTCTCGACCAACCTCTGTGAGTTTTGAAATGCAAATTTTTCAGGCGCTTCAGAATACGAAATCCGGAGACGAACGGCTGCGCTGTGTTTTCTACACAAATATTTAATGTTTGCCCCAAAATCCTGAATTTTCTGGCAAGACGACATTTTTGTATGAATATTACTTTTGCTTACTAACATACCAACAGGTTTACCTATGACCTATGTAATATTCCATGCTTTATACTGACTGACCACTTGCTTTAAAGTATATGCATAAAAATAAGGTTCATATTCGTATGAAACGTTAACTTTACTTAGCAAAGTAAAGTTAAAGTGCGATCTATGAATCTTGTCCTAAGTCTTCGATGTTCTATTCTGTTTTTTAGGGTTCCGTACCCGAAGGGTGCCAAACGGAACCCTATTACTAAGCCTCTGCTTTCCGTCTGTCTGTCTGTTAGCGAGCTGTATCTCATGAACCGTAATATGTAGGCAGTTGCACAGATTATGCAGTTATAGAACATTTGTTAAGGTGTGTTATTGGTTCTATAAGTAAACGAAATGAAATGTTCATTTAGTATAAACACACTGAATTTAATGATGAAATTATTATAACTAAACACGGTTTATAAACATTAATACGAGTAAATAAATATAAAGTGACGCGAGATGATGCGGGACGCAGTTATTAACTGCTTGTGTGTCGTTTCGAATTAGAACCGTCTCTCTGACAGACTGGGGCACAGACGGGCGACGCACGTCTTAAGTAGTTGGGTTCGCAGGTTGTGTGCATGTATGGGTTACATACCACTACACAGTTCTATTGCCGCTATAACAGCAAATAATAAAAATTAAATTAAATTAAAATTAATTATACAATAAACTTTTGATTTTGAAAAAAATAAATTCTAACCCCCTTCTCCTCCTCCTCTAATGTCTTGTCATTGTCTAGAGCTCATCGATTAGAGGACAATTTTTTATTTTTTTATCCTCAAATATGATGAAATGTCTGTTTTAGATCATTTTCGAGCTCTATCTCAACAACTAAACAAGTTAGGAATTTGAAACTTCTGTATATCATGTACCATATATTGTATATAATAAACAAATACTAAAAACGTCGATTTATAAGGTATTTTATTTAAATATGGGTGATTCTGCAACTGCAAAAATTACTTTGTAATTCATATTACCATTATGAAATACAAATTATCAATACGATTTATTAAATTTAAGATGAAAAGTAATAATATTCTTCGTTTAGTTTTCATTTATTTGCTAAATAATGTACCCTTCGTGTGCGAGCCGCGAGGCCGACTCGCACTTGGCCGGTTTTTTTTTGTATATTTTGATGTTCATATGTGCCTTTTATGTGCTTAATTGAAATAAATTATTTGACTTTGATGAAAAAACTATTAATCTTCATCGAAGGTAAAATTACAAACCTTTTCTGCCGTCTGAGTATTAGATTTTTCCAGTAAACTTACTCGCGCACAACACGGAAATAAATATTTTGGCGACAAATGATTAAAAATAAAATAAATAAATAGGGCATTGCTTCACTCAAATTCCAAAAACTCTACTTATCAAACTTGTAACATTCCCTTACATCTTATTGCAACACAAAACCTTTTACTTCGAAATCGATCTCTCTGATTGATGCGTTGTCAAGGGAATTCTTTCATGTCTCAAGCCTGAAGGACGGGCCCATACTCAAGTCCTGTCAATACTTTTACTTCAAAGAGCTGATTGACGGAAGGATGTTTCAGGAACTTGACATGCAAAGGTTCGGTAAATGGGGGGTTGGAGTTTTGAAAGAAAGTCTTTTGAAATCTTATTTCCAAACTTTTAAAGAGAATTTTATATTGAAAACTGTTTACAGCTGTTCAGGCTGGAAAACATTAGTTTGACTATGAAACACAATTTGAACTGCGACTGCGTCTTGTAAAAACTAAAACCCGACTACTGAAAAATCTTAGCTGTCTTGATTTATGTCTGAAATATTTTCTTGTTTCATACTTTTTAGAGCGTGATTTTTCAGTAGACGGGGTTTTAGTTTTTGAACCTACTTTTTTTTTAAATTATTTTTGAGCTATAACTTTGTGATAAAATATTTGCAGAGCAGCTTATTTTTTTTAATTTTTTATTGTGTAATGTACCGCGCCGTACGTAGCACAGTCTCATTTTTGCTTGTTTTTAACTATTTAAACATATTAATTTACTGCGACAATATGTAAATTGCTCGTCAAGCCCTTTCATTTGAAACCCAACATGACTCAAATTTTTTTATTTCATTATTTATGTCCTCTAGAGGCGCCATATTGCATTTAATGTTTCGTCACATAGCCTATAACCAGCGGACAATCAAGACGCTTCCAATGATACCTCATTTGTCAAATTATGATCGGTATTTAAGAAGTTATGAGGCAACAGATGAACATAACACACATACCGGTCAAAATTATAACCCTCCTTTTTGCTTCGCCGTAGTCGGGTAAAAAAAAGTTAATTTTAGGAAAAACTAGCACCATATGTATCATTATCTGCCTAGCCTTTTCCCAAATATTTTAAGGGTCGGCTTCCAGTCTAACCGGATGCAGCTGAATACCAGTATATTTTTACACTAACACCATACTATTATTGTTTTTTTTTTGTGGAGCTGCATGCAAGTGAAATTATGGGCTTGCGTGTATGACCAGATGTATGAACGTAAACGAGGCAAAAGGAGTATGTAAGGATCGTAGCAGGTGGCGTTCTGTAGTTTCTGTCTACCCCCATGGGAAGAAGGCGTGAGTTTATGTATCTTGTTGGGTTCAAGGTTGTACTCAAAGGTTCGTCAGTCACTCACTTTACATTTTGATGAAGTTCATTGTTGGTGTGATTCCACCATCGTCTTGGGATGGTTGTCTACTTCACCAAACCAACTAAAGACATTCGTTCGTCATCGCGTGTCTGAAATTCAGGAGACTATAGGAGGAGAGGCTTGGCACTACGTTCCGTCAGCTGAAAACCCCGCAGACCTCGCTTCGCGTGGACTTAGAACTGACAGATTGTTGTCGTCTTCATTGTGGTGGTCAGGACCACAATTCCTTCACAAAGACACGTCTTCATGGCCTCAGTTCCCTGAATCTCATAATAATAATTCCGGGTTACCGGAAACAGTTCATTCTTGTCATGTTAATTCTAATAATATTATTGAAAATCCAATTATTGCGTTATTTTCAAAATTTTCAAATTTTAACACATTACAGCGTGTGACGGCATATGTCATGCGATTCATTCATAAATGCAACAAGAAATCGCTTGAGTCTGGTGCACTAACCTCTACTGAACTTAACGATTCTTTAAACTTGTTGCTAAGACATAGTCAAATGGAATCTTTCCCGGAAGAGTATCACTTACTTAAAACAGGTAAACAGTTACCAGCAAAGAACAAGTTATTATCTTTGTCTCCTTTTTTTGATACTCTTTCTAATCTAATTCGTGTTGGAGGAAGATTAAATAATTCATTTTATGACTACAACATTAAGCATCCCATTCTACTTATTATACAGTCCACTCAACCATCTTTACTTTCTCTCCACCACGACCTATCGTCGCGAACAGTATGTATAGGTAACGAGATTTCAATTTCGTCGATTTCCAATACAAAGTGGATTGTCGACTTTTGAAAAGCCAAAAACGAAATCGACAAGTCTCATGTACTGTAATTTTACCGCCGAAAAATCAGGAACACATCCCAAAACCATTCCTCTAGACTGCAGAAACAGGTATGATTTAAATCAGTGAAATTAGGTAAATTAGTAAAGATGACGCAAAGAAAGAAAAAAAAACGAAACTAACAATTTGGGGGAAAATATGGGTCACATACACGCAAAACGGCCATTGCTCAGCATAATGCTGCCACCCCGAAGTAGTCCACTTAGAGCACCCGTCCGAATAGCACCTGTAACTCAGCAGCCTACTGCTGGGATGTATTTGTTTTACAGGACGTTATTAAATGAAAGATACTTACATATATACGTTTGTTTTATCGAAATCTTTCATTTAATAACGTCCTGTAAAACAAATACATCCCAGCAGTAGGCTGCTGAGTCGCAGGTGTTATTCGGACGGGTACTCTAAGTGGACTACTTGGCGACCCCATGCGAGACAGAGTCCCAGCGCTGGTGAACATAAAACTTCTACTAAGTCGATTTCATCTTTGAATTTTCAAAAGTCGTCAAACTTGATGGTAGATGACCGCCATGCTGTCTGGTTTGCTGAAGTCAATCATAAAAAGAACTGAAAGCACATAAGGTATTAAACCTGAAACAGGGCCTGAAACAATAAAATACAACATGGTATCCAACACGACACAATAATAATCAACAGACAACAGTATCTCGACAATATTCATTGACCCATATAGCGGTACTCGATATAAGCGAATGTCGATGACCGGTCAAGTGGGTGACCTGCTAACCTCGCCTAGTATTTTATTACAATGTACAAGAAAGGGGAGAAATTCCATTCATGACATAAGATGTTATAGGTCACACATAGATTGCAGATAATAATTATAATTGGGCTCAGAATAGAGACAAAAACATGAAAAGACGGAAGAGAGACCTTTGCCCTGCAGTGGAACACAACGGGGTGGTCATAATAAAACAAAAACGTGTGCGGTCGGTGGACCCCCATCAGAAACGAAGTTCTTTCTCACGTGTGATTTATAACGGAAACAAAATGTTTGCAGCCGCCATCTTGGATTTACATTTTGACCTCATAACGGCTTTAGCACCCTCGAAAACTATGAAAACGATACCCATGACGAAACATTTTAATGTTTTTGCAGCCACCATCTTGGATTTTAATTTTGACCTCACCATCGGCTTTTTCATCCTTGATTTTCATCCTTGAAAACCATGAAAACGATACCAATGAAGAAAAATTTTAAAATTTTTAGAGCCGCCATCTTGGATTTTCATTATGACCAAATTCACACTTTCTCTCTCTCCGGCATGCAGTATACTCGGGCCGATGTGTACAATTTTATCCCACGACACTGTAATCACTTTACTCTTTTCTTTTGTTTTTCTATTGTTTTTTTTCTCTCTACCTCTCTCTTTCTTTCTCTTTGGATTAGAAGAAAACACAGTCGCAAGTATTAACACTTTTACCGTGACGATTTCTGAAAGTATACAAGCCGCGTTAAAGAACTTCGTTCCAATAAATCACAGCAGGGTCAAAATAAAAAAGGATCTCCCAAAAAGTTCATCGTACAAGTTATAAAAATACACTCTTCGTTTGAAGCGAAAAGTTTCATAATTATTACACCTACACAAAAACCAAAATTACTTTTTTTTCATGGTGGAAGTAGAAAAATACATTAACACAATGACATGCTGTGATCATTACTGCCCCTCTGTAAAATGTTCCTCACGCCGCAATACTGAGCAATATTTATTTACATATTGATTTATTTATCGATATGGCACCTCAACGACTTACTCACTAAAACAAACACATACAAAAATCACATACAGTTTTAGGTATTTTAAATTCGTCACTTACAGAAGTGCACAGCACTAACAGAGAACTAATTGATTATAGGACGTTTTAGTTATCGTTAGTTGATTTAAAAGAAAAATTTAATATGTTCACAAATACGATCGAAAGTACAGAAACATTTAATAACAAAAAAGACCTTAAAAGAAGGAATTGGAAGTGGATACAATTTTATTAATAGGCAACTTGTGTCGCACAGAGGTCTTGAGACTGCGAGGTGATTAAAAGTCTCGTACGGAATTGACGAAAATACTTCATAACAATGTTGGCGTGGACGGCTCTCGAACGCGGCTATATAAGATTTACTGATCGCCTTCAGTTTCATTGGTGACGATCGCGCTTAGTCACCAAACTCATTGTGTGCCTCTGGTGCTCTACGCCAAATAAATACAGAAAACCCTGCCAATAGTGCCCAAAACATAATGCTACTCACAAAATGATTAGCTCATTTTAGCAAGACGGCAAGCGTGATCTACGCTGTGTGACACTGAATCCCTAGCACGAACGCGCGAAGTGAACGTAACGTCAGTACCGATTGTTTAAAACACATGTAACTTACACATGCAAGTATTGCAAGTAGCTTGCATGACATATTGACATTCACCAATCAGCAGAGTGGCACGCAAGCTACCTAGGTACATACTCTTGTGCAAGTTGCGGCTTAAGGCAACAGTCCCATCGTCGCCGGCGAGCAAGTAGAGCTAGCAACTAAAAACGAGTTGGCGAGCAATATGCGTATGTACCAATCGTGAGTTTCTCAGCAAGTGTTCTGCCCGCGAAGCGAGAATCGCTTACAGAGTATTCTCTTTACCAGCTCTTCTCGCTGCGAAAAACGAGTAATTACTCGCCAGCAGTGGTGTGAACAGTCAGCGGGGCTGGTGAAAATAGAGAATGCTCATTTAATAGTACAGGATAGTTTATACTAGTTCCATGTATAGTACATACTAATTCCATGCTGCCATGTTATTATTCTAAAGTAGCCATCTTGTTCTAAACTTTGGGCGACTGAGCTTTGCTGGGGTGAAAATACGGAGAAAATGAATTTTCCCAGATATGAGACCGAGTTTGGTCGATTTTTCGCCCCCAGAAATCGTTAGAGCCGTTTTCGTGAACGTGATTACAAATATATATACTTATGTTTATAGACAAATATTGCTAATTTAATAGTATAGGATATTACGTACGTAATATATCCTATACTATTAAATTAGCAATATTTGTCTATAAACATAATTATATATATTTGTCGCCTGCTACTGCCGCCTACGGTTGGCTACGGAATTGTACCTTAAGTCTTCGGTTTTATGGGTCTTCTTTAATTTCCCACCAAAAAAAACCTACTACTAAAACCTACCCATGTTCCTTCAGTTGCCATGTTGCCGGGGGGCCACGATTTCCCTTTCGGCCCGTATTCGCAGCCCCGGCAGGCATTGGACCTAGCGGACCCCGTCAATTCTGCTGAACGCGCCGTCGACCCGGGCTAGGTCCTTATCGGACGGCGAGCTACCCATTGCTCACCGTCCGCAAGCCCGCACCTACGGTGGCCGGAAATCTGCCTGTGATTCTCAACGCCCAGGGCGTCTCCTCCTGCGGCGGTTAGGGGCGGGAGGGTGCGAAATTTGCCTCTTCCTCACGCGTTCCGCCTCCTCCTTTGCAAGCATTACTGCTTCGCAGAAAGTGGTGACGGTCTCCCATTTCCTCTCACTCCGTACCATGGCCCAAATCAGGGCCGGACACGAGAGATCACTGCCGCCGATTGCCTCCACAAGGACACGGCGATGCCCCGCCCAAGCCGGGCAGACCTCCACCGTATGATGGTGAAATCCAAGTTTCTCATTTGCTGGCCCTACTTGGTATTATTTTTGACCTTTCCGACGGTAAATACTACAAACACACTTAGGTATATATGGGCCTATAATAAATCTAATTGAAGCCGTACAATCTTCTAACGTGTAGGTTAATCAAATGAGGCAATATTGAAATCGGACTAGCACTTCTTGAGATAAGAGCCATTAGACAAACACGTGCCTGTTATTAAAAAGATATCAGTGACATGCCCTTTGCACTTTATTCTACCAGATCAAACATTAGTAGAACTTACTAGTGTTAACTAGATTGCGTGTCTAAGAGCTCTATAAATACCGTGTAATGTTCTTGTGTCGATTTATCTAGCGACTAGTAATCGACTCCAAAGTATACAGTTAATTAGTGTTCTAAAGTATTTAGAATTGTATTAAATATTTGAGACAGTAAAAAGATGTATTTCCTCAAGTCATCTTACTTGAAGAACACAATCTGGCTTACTGCCTTTAGTGCCACAGTAACAGTGCTCGCCCTTTCCGATGTCAACAAGGATTGCATTGCCAAAAACAACGGCACAATTTCAAACGACTACCTAATAGGAACGTGGTACAAAATATACAAGTTTATACATCTCGGACCGTATCCTACATGCTCATGTCCGAATGTGACATTCACCAGACCAACAGAAGAAGAATTAAGAGGGTATCGAGAAAAATTCAGTTCGATAGACCTGCCTCACGAAATAGGTGATGATGCCGTTGTGGAAGATAGAGCCTACGTGAAAGGTCTGGTTCTTGGAGGTTTAGAAACTAAAACGTATATAATTGACCCCAAATCTGTGATCAGGAGTAACCTGGAAGGTTATGAAGTGTATGCGTTTAGACGGATCAACGATAAGTATATGTTGTTCTGGCAGTGTTGCTTAAGGGGTCATGTGAAGTGGCTACTGACGAGAGATCCGAATGCACCTGAGGAAGAGATGCAGCAGATAATTAGAGATAGACCTGAGATAACTTATAAGAACACTGGTGTGAGATTTTGCAATGGAACATGTTATAAATGATCATCATTTTTAGCATTTTTATCATTTTCCCAGATATGAGACCGAGTTTGGTTGATTTTTCACCCCCGATAATCGTTAGAGCCGTTTTCGTGAACGTGATTACAAATATATATACTTATGTTAATAGACAAATATTGCTAATTTAATAGTATAGGATATATTATGTATCTCTTATCTTTTGTACGTTTCTTGTGATAACTAATGATATCTATTATAGTAGTTTCGTCGTCAGCGGTGGGACATGTGCCTTAGAAGTAAATGTGTTTTGAAAATGCTGTTGCTTGTCAGATAAAGTACCTAACCTTCAAAGCTTTTCTTCAAGGTTTGTACCTGAATTTCAGCGGTAGAAGATGAAGGAGTAAATCTTCTGTTTATCATTGTTCAGTGGTATTAAACAGCACTTCGAGACTGCGAGGTTTTGAAGAGTTTCAATGTTTCAAAAAAAAAAAAAAAAAAAAAAATGTAAGGAGTTCTTGTATTATATAGGTACGTCTGTTTGTGGTCAAATGGAAGTAATGTGAGCAATCTTTACTTCGTTACCAAGATGTTTAACCTGATTATTGTATCTCTAAATTTTACTTAACTATACTATACGCTCTTTAATTCTTCTAATTCTAGAGCTTACGTTCAGCTGTGGAAATTAGCAGCTATCGATGAATTCACCACATTTAGTAACTGGCACAATTTACTGCCGATATTTCCATAATTGGAGCATTGGTACTTACAGTGTGTTGTTAGTAGATTTCCTAAAAGACTCTGTTAACTGTCGTTTAGACGTGTCTTTTAGGCAGTAGTCTTTACAGCAGCCTTAAGATTGGCTTTAGATTGTCCTAATCTATAAATGTAAAGCATACAATAATTTGTATAATATTCGGAAGCAATTTCATTTGTGATATTTCACTGCGCTGTAATTTACGTTAAGATATGCTTAACGGGGACTTTCATTAAGTATATCGGGAACTTAAATATCAGGAACTTACATTTATCATAAATCGAGAGTCCAAGGTCAGACTCGTTGTGAGAGATAAAACCATGAAACTTGCTGATGTCTACTTTATCATTTGAAATCTACACTTTTATTCTCAAAAATCGTAATAGTAACAGATATCCGCAATAACAATAGTTTTATCAGGTCCAGAAGTTGCACAACTCTCAAAGAGCAAACAGAGCCCCTACTCCATATAGTTGTGTTCGTATGGACGTGACGGGCAAACAGATGAACTTGTACTGCTGCCTCATACGCTGTTATTATTGGAGTCGGGTTATAATAATGTGGTTCATATGCTAATGTGTGTGGTTGAAATTAAATGAGTGACTAAAGTGCTCAATTATAATTGAACATATTAGTCTAGTAGTCGCAAGTGAGGGGCTCGTGGCAAAATAATAACAGCCGCACGGGTCGATCGAAGGTTAAGCTAAACTTCGAGTTCGTGAGTTATCAGATTTCTATCAGTTCCCCTTTGCAGTTGGTGCAGACCGGACGCTCCCTAACGACTTGAAAGTATATGTTGTTGAACTGACATAAAAACTTTTTTACAACATTCATTCTCACTTTTTAGTGGGTCAATTTGTAATTTATCTAAGTTATATTAGCCTAATGCCAACTCTCATCACCTTTTTACAAAATATTGCTTTTCCCGATGCAGGGACGTTCATCGTTGAGGAGTTTTCCTGGTACTTCACCATCAGCTCCACTTCTCCATATGCCTTGTGACGAGCCTAAATTGCATTGCAACCATATTAAAGTAATTGAATCGCAACCCGAGAAATACTTATTAATGAGTAGTTCCAGTGGCTATTTGTGGTCTTCATCATCAGTTTCACTTAACTAAATGGTGCTTTCCAAGAGGAACTGCACGAAGTACTATAAAAAATACCCAAATCGCTATAGGTTTGCCTATAATATTTGAAGAATTCCCTCGATTTCTCTGGGATACCATCATCAGATCCTAGTTTCCTTATCATGGTACCACTCTTGAAATATCTCCTTTCCAACAAAAAAATAGTCATCAAAATCGGTTCATAAACGACGAAGTTATCCGCGAACAAACATAAAAAAAATATTATATACGGTTGAATTGAGAAACCTCCTTTTTTTGAAGTCGTTTAATAATGAAAGCCAATATAAATGTGTTGCACAATTACCCCGCAAGCTTCATGCAGCTAATTAAGGCCGCTTTCCGAATTAGAACAAAATCGCTCACAGCGCTGTCATCAATAATTTGCGTGCCGATTTAGATAATCACGATTATGACAGCTGAGGGCTGTCAACAATTCGGAACGCTCGTGAACGCACACATACATACATACAGTGCTCGCTCAACGTCAAACTTGCATACCATATTTCTTTGTTTATATACCACAAATTTCTTCTTCTTCTTTGGTGGCGACGGCAGCCAGAAGCACAATTTCGAAAATGCCTCGTTGGTTAAAGATTTATAATGCGACTCAAAACAAAACAGCACAACTGTAATTTTTGACAGCGTTCACGGTTATATTAATTTAGGGCATGGTTGGCGCTATCGCAAGATGGCGCATGTCATGACGTCATCTATGAAGATTCGCGGGATATCGTTATCGCGCTCACGCTAATTCGGTCCGGGTGTGAGCACTCTAAAATCGAGAGAACCAGAAAACGTGTAACAACATCGACTTGAATACACAGTTTTCAGAGCCGAACCGCGCGATGTAGCGAGAAGCTTAATGATGTTTGTTTCCGAATAATTTAAAACGATTCGGGCACTAATGAACCGTCTCACACGCAGTCGCTTGCGTTTCACACGGGTATACGTTTGTAAGGGTGTATAATATTGAAAGGACGCAATTAACATGCAATTAGATAACTTTTTTTATGTTTTAAAGGTGTATTCGAACTGAGTATGTATGTTTTGAGTTTATGAAACCATCTTCTCTGCGGACTCTCGTTTTTGTTATGCTAGAATTGTAGATAAAAATTATCCTCGGGATTATCATAGCAATTTTTTTTTAAAAGTAATATAGGTACTTAATAATTTTGCGTGATCAAGGTTTCCTCACATCCATTTCAAATACTATTACTTACTTAATTTTTATCCGAAAAAAAGAAAACATCAAACAAAAAGATCCCCATATTTACCCTCAAAGTCATCCAGTCTTCATTATTAAATCCCGCCAAGAGTTCTCAACTTCAAAACAAATAAAAATATAAGACGGAAGTTAACAAGTTAAAGGTATCATTCCGTAGCCGACCGCAGGAGGCAGCAGCAGGCGACGTGTCGCCACGACACGACTGGTTTCTATGAATTTCTATTTAATACCTTCCGTAGCTAGCGACACGTCGGTTTCATAGAAATTCATAGAAACCAG
Organism: Agrochola litura; assembly: GCA_949152395.1. Taxonomy (NCBI): domain Eukaryota; kingdom Metazoa; phylum Arthropoda; class Insecta; order Lepidoptera; family Noctuidae; genus Agrochola; species Agrochola litura. The sequence continues at coordinate 23,066,638 of OX424503.1, read as the reverse complement.
TCGTGTCACGGTGATACATCGGCTGCTGCCGCCGCCTACGGTTGGCTACGAAATTGTACCTTAAGTCTTCGGTTTTATGGGTCTTTAGGGATCTCTGCTTACAGCATATTATGTCACTGTTGGCTAAATATTTAACGGTTTCATTTACATAGGTAGGAAGGTACGCATCTTGTCAACTTTGCTCTTAGGAATAGCCATCATTTAAGGGCTAAACTGGTGAAATCCAAGTTTTTCATTTGCTGGCTCTACTAGATTTGACCTTTTCGACGGTAAATACTGCAAACACACTTAGGTATATATGGGCCTATAATAAATCTAATTGAAGCCGTACAATCTTCTAACGTGTAGGTTAATCAAATGAGGCAATATTGAAATCGGACTAGCACTTCTTGAGATAAGAGCCATTAGACAAACACGTGCCTGTAATTAGAAAGATATCAGTGACATGCCCTTTGCACTTTATTCTATCAGATCAAACATTAGTAGAACTTACTAGTGTTAACTAGATTGCGTTTCTAAGAGCTGCATAAATATCGTGTAATGTAGTCGGGTCGATTATCTAGCGACTAGTAATCGACTCCAAAGTGTACAGTTAATTAGTGTTCTAAAGTATTTAGAATTGTATAAAATATTTGAGACCGTAAAAAGATGAATTTCCTCAAGTCATCTTACTTGAAGAACACAATCTGGCTTACTGCCTTTAGTGCCACAGTAACAGTGCTCGCCCTTTCTGATGTCAACAAGGATTGTATTGCCAAAAACAACGGCACAATTTCAAACGACTACCTAATAGGAACGTGGCATGAAATATACAAGTTCATACATCTTGGACCATATCCTACATGCTCATGTCCGAATGTAACATTCAGCAGACCAACAGAAGAAGAATTAAGAGGGTATCGAGAAAAATTCAGTTCGATAGACCTGCCTCACGAAATAGGCCTCAACAGGTGATGATGCCGTTGTGGAAGATAGAGCCTACGTGAAAGGTCTGGTTCTTGGAGGTTTAGAAACTAAAACGTATATCATTGACCCTAAATCTGTGATCAGGAGTAACCTGGAAGGTTATGAAGTGTATGCGTTTAGACGGATCAACGATAAGTATATGTTGTTCTGGCAGTGTTGCTTAAGGGGTCATGTGAAGTGGCTACTGACGAGAGATCCGAATGCACCGGAGGAAGAGATGCAGCAGATAATTAGAGACAGACCTGAGATAACTTATAAGAACACTGGTGTGAGATTTCGCAATGGAACATGTTATAAATGATCAACATTTTTAATCGTCTGAATCTTGATTAGTCGATTTTATGTTGTAGTGGCCGCATTAGTTCAAGATTTATTTGTGATTGACCATGATTTACTTTTATATTTATCTACGAATTTATCCATCTCTAATTTGATCGTCGGTTTTATGATTATGTGTGTCTCTTTAATGTAACAAACTAGTTTAGTTTAGTATTAGTTTTTGTAACTTTTATTTAAATGCAACATGAATTACTATAAAACTACTTAAGGAGAAAAATATTATTATGTTGGTCAAATGCTTAGCACATTTCAGCTATCATATTCTTTCATTCTGATTTTATGGCTCATGCAAAATTAATTACTAAAAAACTACTTAATTATATTACTCATCCATGCCATCAAAATACTGATGGACAGCATTAATTTGTGAAGCCAATGCGTGGTTCTCACAAAACCTACCGTACTCTGTAAAATAAAATGGTAACACAAGTTTTTATACTTATCTCTCTCCCCTTTAACCTTTAATGAAAACTAGAAATAAACGGCCATTTATACTTTGCCAAAAATTATGATTTGTAACCAAAAGTATCAACCATCGATTCCACCACCCATTCCTATCTTCTTTCCATTATAAAATCCATAATCAACCAAAATAGTAAACACTTGTCGACTGATGAACTTCTACCTGCCACTGAAGATGTGGATGCGCCTAATGCCATTGAACAAATAAACCATTATTTTTCGAATATCGGGAAGCAATTGGCAGACACTATTATCAAAAACCAAAATTCCCCCCCACTTGCCCCATACAAAAATGAGTCACCCCCCGCGCGAAATTCTATGGTTCTACTTTCTCCGGACGAGGCAGAAGTAGAGACAGTCATTAACAACCTAAAAAATAATTGTGCTACAGGATGGGACTCCATTCCGGCTCAACTCCTCAAACTGGGTAAAGAAGTACTAGTACCACCTCTTACAAAGCTTATTGGAGCCTGTTTTGAGCAAGGAGTTTTTCCCCGTATCTTTAAGAAATCTTTAATCACACCTGTTCACAAGGGTGGAAACCAGGGCGATGTTAAAAACTACATACCTATTTCAGTTTTGTCAGCACTGTCAAAAATAGTGGAAAAATTATTGAACCGTAGACTCATGAAATATTTAGAGCATTACAAATTATTAGCGGACACACAATTTGGTTTTAGGTCCGGGAAAAGCACTGCAGACGCAGTTAATCAACTTGTTGATTACGTGACTGGAAAAGTTGACTCAAAGCAAAAATGTCTGGGTGTTTTTCTGAACCTAGCCAAGGCGTTTGACACTGTCTGTATTCCAACCCTTGTTGCCAAGTTAGAACATGCTGGAATCCGGGGAAGGGCTCTAAGCATATTTACAGACTTTCTCAATGACTGGACACAAAAAGTGAAGATTGGTGAGGTCATTAGCAAGGAAGACAGAGTTCATTATGGTGTGCCGCAGGGTAGCTGCCTATCCCCGAGTCTTTTCCTGCTCTATGTGAATGATCTTTGCCATCAGTCTCTTACTAACGGTAAAATATTTAGTTATGCAGATGACACCGTACTAATATTTCATGGAGAGAGCTGGGAAGCGGCACGGCAATCTGCAGAAGCAGGGTTACGCAAAATAATCCACTGGCTGGAAGTTAACTTACTAACCCTTAATATATCGAAAACCTCATTTCTGCAATTTACTTTCGCAAAAACTAAACCTACAATAATAAGCCTTAAAGCACACTCTTGTGATGACCCCAATAACAGTATTCCATGTTCATGTCTTCCAATCACACAAAAAAAGACAATGAAATAGCTGGGTGTGATTCTGGATGAGGAACTTACCTGGCGTACCCACATTGAACAGACTACCTAGTGTTAGAAAACTTATATGGGCGTTCAAGAGACTGCGGCAAGTGGTCGACTTTAAACTTCTCCGTGCGGTGTACTTAGCACTAGCACAATCAATCATAGGTTACTGTGTCACGGCATGGGGAGGTGCTTGTAAAACCTATATGATACACCTCGAGAGAGCTCAAAGATCTCTGTTAAAAGTCATGACCTTCAAACTGTCATTTACAGTGAGACAATTATACCTTCTCAATCTCATAATAAAACAGCATGAAATCACACCGGTAAATTTCACAACAAAATATAAAAGAACTGTCACTAATGTATGCCGCGCAGTCAAGTGTAGGACCGCAGCTGCTCGACGGCAACGCCTTTAACTAGCTACTTATATTTATAATAAAGTAAACAAAATTCTCCACATCAACCCACTAACAAAAAATATAACTAAGATGAAACTAAACACATGGCTTCAAACACTGGATTATCTACAGACAGAAAACATACTTAAAGAACAATACTCGTGATAATTAAATAGCAAAGTAGGCAAACAAATGCTCACATATACCCAAAGTCCAACCACCAAGCACAATCACTTACACTCACTCGCTCACATACACACTCATACACACACACAAAAACTCAACCAACACACACGCACACAAACCACTCAAGAGCATGATTCCTATATTTGAAATTATTTAATTTTTAATTTTATTGCATAAAATGTTTATATTCAAAAAACGGGTGAAGACACTGATTCCTGTAACACAGGTACCACCTAGCTCAGGAGTCAGGGCTTCAAATTAATATGTAACGTCTTTTTTTTATGTCAATAAAAAAAAATATTATTATATTTTTCGTTTATTCATTTTAATTCTTATTCGATTACATTTTTAAATATTTCTTAAAATAAAAAGGATAAAAAAACATTAAAAAATATAAAAAAATAGAGTTCCGCCGGTGTCGAGAGCAGGGTCCAAGCTACCGGTGGTTAGGGCTGCAGAGACAGGAACCTACTCACAATGTGAGCCGTATCGAGGAGTTCTGCCTTCTGAATCAGGCGCTTGATCCAACCGCCTAACGAGAGCCTCGAGAGATGTTGGTCGAGGCTTTCGGCCATCAGGCCATTAGCCGTTACGACAATCGGCACAATGATAGCCGAGCTCACATTCCACATGTCAACAAACTCGTGTGCTAAGTCGAGATATTTTATTTGTTTCTCTTTCTCAGCTTTCAGGAGGTTCTCGTCATGTGGAATGGTAACATCGACTATCATTGCGCGGCGCGCTAATCGATCTATCACTACTATATCAGGCTTATTTGCTACAATAGTCCTATCAGTAATGATAGACTGATCCCAGTACAACGTGACATGGTCAGTTTCGAGAACTGGGTCGGGCACATACTTGTAATACGGTACCTCAGAGTCCACAAGTTTATATTTCAAAGCAAGTTGCTGGTGAATAATCCTAGCCACTTGGTTATGTCTGTGCAAGTACTCGCCGTTAGCTAGACGCGAGCAACCAGAGATAATATGTCTGATGGACTCACCCGGACGATGGCATGCCCGACACACGTCAACCGTACCGTCCTTCATAATATGTCTCCGGTAGTTATTCGTCAAGATAACTTTGTCCATAATTGCACAGACGAAACCTTCGGTTTCCCCGAAAAGGTCACCGAAACGTAGCCAGGATACGGACGCTAGGAAATCTACACCGGGCTCATGAAGAGCTCGATAGAAGCACCCGTGAAGCGCCTTGCTTTGCCATACCTCCTTGCGGTCATCTGTAGTAAGTACTACAGGTTTGCGCCAGTTCTCTTTAGCCATGGAGAGCGGGGTGAGCCCGTTGTCCACTGCGACCACATCACGGTGCATACCCACATCGGCTTTAAGAAAGTAGTCCCTGAGGCTGCACACCTCGCGGTTGTGGAGGGTCTTCGCATTTAAAAAGCCTCGACCCCCGCACTTCCGCGGGATGTACAGTCTCATCACCGATGAACGTGGGTGATGCATCCGGTTTGCGGTCAGGAGTGTACGGACCCTCCTGTCCAGGGCGTCGAGTTCAGTCTGAGTCCATTTGAGTATGCCGAAAGAGTACATCAAAACTGGCATGACCCAACCGTTGAAGACGCGCACCTTGTTTCCACCTGAAAAAAGACTATTTAATACCTTTTTCAGGCGACCAAAAAAGCGCTCCTTCAACGATTGCTTCATGTCAGCAACGTTGATGCCTAACGCTTCCAACATACCCAAATACATATAGCTTTCGGTTGAGGAGAGGGATCTAAGGTGTATGGAGTCCGAGAGTTGGGTCCCCTCGGATTCCATAATCTCCCCTCGCTTTACATGCATGACTGCACATTTGTCCACACCAAATTCCATACTGATGGCGCTACTGAATGTTTCAGTTACCTTCAGTAGCTCCATCAGTCGCAATTTGTTGGGGGCAAAGAGTTTCAAGTCATCCATGTATAGGAGGTGAGATATGACCTGACCTCCTCTCCTCAATCTATAGCCCAGACCTGAATCCTCCAGTAGTGTACTTAGAGGGTTCAGGGCTAAGCAGAACCAAAGTGGACTTAAACTGTCGCCCTGGAATATTCCCCGTTTAATTCATACAGGCTCGTCGTTCTTCTGGATCTGTCGACATCCTGGGTAGCGAAGGACCGTCCTCCATTGCCCCATACACGACATCAAGAAGGTGCGCAGAGTTGCATCTATCTTTTACAGCTCCAGCACCCTCATGAGCCATGTATGTGGCACCGAGTCGTAGGCCTTCTTATAGTCTATCCAGCATATCGACAGATCCTTGCGGGATCGACGAACCTGTTGGCTTATGGCCATGTCGATGAGGAGAAGCTCCTTAGTACCGCGGGACCCGTTCCTACATCCATTTGGAGAGGCTGACATGATTGAATTACTGTCAATGTGTGTGTTAATTTTCGTTCTCAAAATGGATGTAAAAAGTTTATAGACCGTCGACAAACATGTGATCGGTCTATAATTCTTGGGTTCCGCAGGACTACCTGACTTATAGAGCAGGTGAGTAACGCCTGTTGTTAGAAACTGCGGTAGCGACCCAGTCTCTAGGGATGACTGAAATTGAGATGCCAGGCGAGTGTGCGAACTACTCAGCCATTTTAACCAAAAGTTGTGCAATCGGTCCGGTCCCGGTGATTTCCAATTCGGTAACGGACGGACTGCTCTGGCTACGTCTAATGGTGTGATTAGTATAGCGTCCATTTCTGGTATAGTTTCACACACTCGCTCGACATCCTGCATCCAGCCAGCCTCAATGTGACAGACGGGCACCGACCAGATGCTGCGCCAGAATGTACTCGTGGCAGCATCATCCGGGCGGCATACGTCTGTCATATTTTGTTCAGGTCGCTCCCAAGCTCTATATACCCACCTCTCATCGCTCTGGAACATGCGATTCTGCGTGTATTGGTCAACCCGCCGCTTATACCGCCGAATACGGCTCGCCCATGCACAAACTTTCTGCTTCAGGAAGTCGATGCGCTCTGTGACACGGGACATGTATTCTTGAGGACTGATTCCAGTCCCCGAGAATGCCCGCCTTACAAAGCGCCTCACTCGTGGTCGTATATTTCCCTCCCTGAAGCAGTATAGTTTGCCGATGAGTGCCCTGGCCCCATCGACACGTCGCTCGATTCTGCACTGCTAGGCTGGTACGGCTGGTTTGGGTCGAGTAGCTCCGTCGTAGTTTGGAAACTTGACGTTAGCTAAACGACATGCCGCAACAGCCGCGCAATACAGGATCGAGTGTGTATCAATGAGATCCTCGCTGCTTTCGAAAAAATTCGTAAGCTGCGAGTCCAAGGCACACACCAGCGCCCTATTTTTTTTGTGCATGGGTAGGCGTGGTAATCGGGGTCTAAGTTCGGTCGGAGTGTACCTATACTCGCGAAACGCATCCTCCAGTGCGCTCCTCAATCGGACGTTACACTGGCTACTTACTGTGGCAACCCTATCATCCTCCTCTTCAACATCATGATTGAACCGCGGCGGGATTGCATTAATATTTGACGCTTGTGCCGCGGTTTGTGCCCGAGTTGAGACGATATGGTTGCTCAGTACCTCTGAGCGCAGCCTATCAAGTGCAACATCTTCCAACCTATGATTGCGTTGGATGACACGCACCTGATCCGACAGTCGTTGGGCCGAGACGTTGACGGTTGGCTCTAGTTCCTGGAACAGAGACAGCATCCTAACACGGTACGCAGTGAGGTTAGTTCCTCCCTCTGTAGACCCGTAATATGCGCGCATGACGTTCTCGTTCATTGACTGAGTCCATCTCATGCGCTGCACACAACCACCGGCAGCGGGGACCCGGCTCGGGGCCGGTTGGCCCCTAAGTCCCAAGCTCCTCGGTGGCCGGCCTCTCCCCTGCCGTCGTACAGGTGTTGGCGACGTCGGCGGGGAGAAATACTCGTCGCTCGAGCTCGACGCAACTACCGCGGCCGGTGTCGACACAGCGTTCACAATGGGGCTGGGTACCGGCGGCGGCGAGGCGGAGCTGATCGAAGAGTGCGGAGGTGGTGGGCGTGCTGATCGTGTGGCCGATCTCGTCAACATTTAGTTTTCAATCCAATTTTTTGGTTTTATTGGAGGTGACATCTGTCATGTCACCTCCGTTATGGCATTTTTTGATTATTGTCTATAATTTCTCTGGTCATTTTGATCTTTTTTCTGTTCTATTTAGATTTTTGGGCTTTTACGCTTGTTTGTTTTTACTAAAAACTGCGTCTAAAATAAATATAACTGTGAAAATTGAGAGAACACTTTTTGAGACGTGTTGACGTTTGTGTTGCCAGCCGAATTATATTATTATTTTTACTATCATCCATTTTCGCATTTACAAAACAGCAGCCACCAACATAAATGCTGCCACTAATCAAAATATACAGGGTTATTGGTATCAACTACGATTAGATTCCGATCGGTTACAGTTTAACTGTTACATTTAGCAAGGATGCTCTAATTGGAATCACGTTCGCTACAGATGTGGAGGGTTGAAATCCGATACTAATTTTGACATTGCTAGTGACAGATTTTCCCATTGATCGCTGAATTTCACCGTCGCCGTCCGATAAGGACCAGGCCTGGGTCAACGGCGCGTTGTGTTCCACGCGCGGCTCAAAGAAATGTCAGCACAACTGAAGGGGTCCGCTAGGGCCGAAGCCTGCAGGGGTTGCGGGTTTGTCCGAAAGGTTTACCGTGGCCCCTGGCAACATACAGGCAACTGAAGGAACACGGGTGGGTTTTAGTCAGTAAGAGTCTGACACGCTCTCCCGCTCCGCCTTTCTCCGCATAGTTGGAAAAAGACTAGGCAGATGATGAATTCATTAATTATAATATTAAGTGTAATAAATAATTAGATCCTACTTTATTCAAATAGAAATTGTCCTAAAGTACCAAAATAGTCCATATCTAATAGGATTTTGTTTTAATAGTCCATATCTAATAAGATTTGATGTAACTACTAAGGTCTCCCCATAATTATTTATTTTGCTTTCTGTGTTGTTTTTCTGTTAAGATTTAATATAGGTAGGAGAAAAAATATTTTCCATGAGATATTTATGTTAGTAACATCAACACTACATTCATAAGATTTCACGTACATGAAAGGAATGTAACCTATGGCACACCTCGGTTCTCAAACGACGTAAACGACAATACCCCTAACATCCCATATGCCTTTTGCATTGAGGTTCCAATTAATTCGCATGACCAGACAAACAAATAAATGAACGCACGTATTTCTTCAGGGAATTGCTATATTTGTCGAATAGAAAACGAACACTGCCTCGGGGTGATCGCAATTCAGTCAAAATATCCGAAGATAAATATAATGTTAAAAGAAGAGGTGCAAAAAACTTGTTCGGTGGGCGTGTTTGTTTGTTTTACCTGAGATAGAGGGTAAACATCGTTTGTGTCTCGCTGGGGGCTAGCGATAGGGCTAGGAAACTAGCGGGTTAGGAACAAAAGGAATAGTTGTTATAGTTAAGTAAGAACTCGAAGCTCGCTCGTCTCTCCGGTTGATGCCCTAAGCCGAGGTTCGTACCCCACAGGGGGGTGCCCTTAGCGAGCGTTCACCTAGTTTTAATCAGCATAGTTGAATAACCCTTGGCTGGAGGTTTTAAGTGTAGTAGCTTAAAGGCTTGTGCAGACCAGCGCGACACGCGACGCGACACAAAGGCACCGCTCGTCACGCGACGAGAAAACAAACAAATGAAAAAAACTAACCCAGACCAAGTTTAGATATACATTTTCATCGGTAAGAAGATAGAGTTTCCCACGCACCTTTTGACAAAATGTTAAGAGATAAGAGGTATTATGCTTTCACTTGTAGGCTGTAATCCTGTGTCTATTGTTAGTACTGATAGCACATACACATTGCTTACACCAGAAATACTGCTTTCAAAATACCTAAATTCAAGTACAGTATAAAGAACTATTTTCTTAATGTCCCTCAGCAAACTTTGTGTTTCGTCAGTCGTCGGATTTCCATCAGTTGCCCTTTACACTAGGTGCAGATCGGACGCTATCAATCGACTTGGAAGTATAGAGTTGTTAACACTTTTTTAACTTAATTGTAATTTATTTTAAAAATGGGAGGAAAGCTGTCACGGGAACGAAAATTGTTTTACAGCTCTATATAGTTCACACGGAAATCAAAACAAAACAACATTATATACTTAGCTCTGAATTCAAATTATTATACACGATAAATCTAATAGTTGATGGACATGGAAATTAGCATTCGTTTGTATTCAGAAATGCGATGATACCCGAGGGACATAAGGAAAATAGTCGGACTGTGCAATAAGTTTACATAAATAGTGAGTTTCCGTCAAATTCTACCGATATCTGGTTTCTCACCAACCTACATATCTCAATGAATGCTGTTGAACAGCCAAAATTAAAGGCATTATATTATGTGTTTTATGAAATTACCCCGCAGGCTTCATGCAGTTAACTAAGGCCGCTGTCCGGATTAGAACAAAATCGCTCACAGCGTTGATATCAATAAATTTACGTTCCGATTTAGATATCACAATTATGACAGCTGAGGGCTGTCAACAATTCAAAATGCTCGTGAACGCGTTCACAGTGCTCGCTCAACGTCAAAACTTGCATACCATATTTCTTTGTTTATATACCACAAATTTCTTCTTCTTCTTTGGTTATGTGGCGACGGTAGCCAGAAGCACAATTTCAAAAATGTCTCATTAGTTTAAAGATTATGATGCGACTCAAAACAAAACAGCACAACTGTTATTTTTGACAGCGTTCACGGTTATATTAATTTAGGGCATGGTTGGCGCTATCGCAAGATGGCGCATGTCATGACGTTATCTATGAGGATTCGCGGGACATCGTTATCGCGCTCACGCTAATTCGATCCGGGTGTGAGCACTCTAAAATCGAGAGAACCAGAAAACGTGTAACAACATTGACTTGAATACACAGTTTTCAGAGCCGAACCGCGCGATGTAGCGAGAAGCTTAATGATGTTTGTTTCCGAATAATTTAAAACAATCCGGGTACTAATGAACCGTCTCACACGCAGTCGCTTGCATTTACACGGGTATACGCTTGTAAGGGTGTATAATATTGAAAGGACGCAATTAACATGCAATTAGATAACTTGTTTTATGTTTTGAAGGTGTTTTTGAATTGAGTATGTATGTTTTGAGTTTATGAAACCGTCTTCTCTGCGGACTCTCGTTTTTGTTATGCTAGAATTTAAGATAAAAATTATCCTCGGGATTATCATAACATTTTTTTTAAAGTAATGTATATACTTAATAATTTTGCGTGATCACATATCAAGGTTCCCTAACATCCATTTCAAATACTATTACTTACTTAATTTTTATCCGAAAAAAAGAAAACATCAAACAAAAAGATCCCCATATTTACCCTCAAAGTCATCCAGTCTTCATTATTAAATCCCGCCAAGAGTTCTCAACTTCAAAACAAATAAAAATATAAGACGGAAGTTAACAAGTTAAAGGTATCATTCCGTAGCCTACCGCAGGAGGCAGCAGCAGGCGACGTGTCGCCACGACACGACTGGTTTCTATGAATTTCTATGAAATACCTTCCGTAGCTAGTGACACGTCGGCTTCATAGAAACCAGTCTTGTCAAGGCGACACGTCGCCTGCTACTGCCGCCTGTTGGCTACAGAATTGTACCTTAAGTCTTCGGTTTTATGGGTCTTTAGGGGTCTCTGCTTACAGCATATTATGTCACTGTTGGTTAAATATTTTACATTTTCATTTACATAGGTAGAAAGGTACGCATCTTGTCAACTTTGCTCTTGGGAGTAGTCATCATTTAAGGGCTAACGGTGAAATCCAAGTTTCTGATTTGCTGGCCCTACTAGGTATAATTTTTGACCTTTCCGACGGTAAATACTACAAACACACTTAGGTATATATGGGCCTATAATAAATCTAATTGAAGCCGTACAATCTTCTAACGTGTAGGTTAATCAAATGAGGCAATATTGAAATCGGACTAGCACTTCTTGAGATAAGAGCCATTAGACAAACACGTGCCTGTTATTAAAAAGATATCAGTGACATGCCCTTTGCACTTTATTCTACCAGATCAAACATTAGTAGAACTTACTAGTGTTAACTAGATTGCGTGTCTAAGAGCTCTATAAATACCGTGTAATGTTCTTGTGTCGATTTATCTAGCGACTAGTAATCGACTCCAAAGTATACAGTTAATTAGTGTTCTAAAGTATTTAGAATTGTATTAAATATTTGAGACAGTAAAAAGATGTATTTCCTCAAGTCATCTTACTTGAAGAACACAATCTGGCTTACTGCCTTTAGTGCCACAATAACAGTGCTCGCCCTTTCCGATGTCAACAAGGATTGCATTGCCAAAAACTACGGCACAATTTCAAACGACTACCTAATAGGAACGTGGTACAAAATATACAACTTCATAGATCGTGGACCGTATCCTACATGCTCATGTCCGAATGTGACATTCAGCAAACCAACAGAAGAAGAATTAAGAGGGTATCGAGAAAAAATCAGTTCGATAGACCTGCCTCACGAAATAGGTGATGATGCCGTTGTGGAAGATAGAGCCTACGTGAAAGGTCTGGTTCTTGGAGGGTCAGAAACTAAAACGTATATAATTGACCCCAAATCTGTGGTCAGGAGTAACCTGGAAGGTTATGAAGTGTATGCGTTTAGACGGATCAACGATAAGTATATGTTGTTCTGGCAGTGTTGCTTAAGGGGTCATGTGAAGTGGCTACTGACGAGAGATCCGAATGCACCGGAGGAAGAGATGCAGCAGATAATTAGAGATAGACCTGAGATAACTTGTAACAACACTGCTGTGAGATTTTGCAATGGAACATGTTATAAATGATCAACATTTTTAATCGTCTGAATCTTGAGCAGTTCGATTTTATGCTGTAGTTGCCGCATTAGTCCAAGATTGATTTGTAGTTAACCATGATTTACTTTTTTATTTATAATCTACGAAAGATGCATGTGTGTCTCTTTAATGCAACAAACTACCGGTTCATCTATCAAAAAAAAAATTGGGTTTAGTTTTTATAACTTTTATTTTTATGTTTATTATTTTAGGGTTAAAATACATATATTTTTGAAATGTGCTAGGTAATTAAGCCTTTTCATTTGATACACAACACGGGACCAATATTTTTTTTTTAAGCTATTGCATTGCTTTTATCGCGGGCTTTGAGCGCGGCGACCGAATCTAGAAATTCCGTAACGTAACGAAAATAAAACCTAACACCCCCCACTCCGCCTACCATGTAATGACGGTTCCCACGAGAACGGTCGTGATGTTGTCATGGGAACGTAATTTTTGTTTTATGTCATCACGTCATCATCCCAAGTGTAGCGTTGACAAATAAGAAGTATGGAGGTTACAAATGCTATGCAATAGCTTTACCGCGGCAGTCCTCGAGTGCCACACGTTTTTTTTAGTTCATGACTGTATGTCCTCTAGAGGGCGCCCCATATATAATGTATCGTCACATAGCCTATAAACCAGCGGACGATCAAGACTCTTCCAACCTTCTCTTCTACCTCATTTGTCAAATTATGATGATTAGTTTAGAAGTTATGAGGGAACAGATAAACATACAAACATAGATACCGGTTAAAGTCATAACCTTCCTTTTTGTTTCGCCGTAGTCGGGTAAAAAGTGAATATTTTGTTTCAATTTTCACATTCCCCTCTAAGAAATTGAAGTGACATCTCCTTGTATACATTCCTATTTTAAAATGATTTCTTTTAAAGTGCCAGCTTCAAAATGCAATTGGACAAAGCGTTCAGTTCAAGAATTGTCGGCGTCTCGTCTCAAGCGACGTGTTTGAGCAAAACTGACTTAAACGAGATTTTTATATAACTCTGTTGTACAGGAAAATTGGACTTCTGAGATTTGACGTTCGTGACAATGTTTTAGATAAAATAACTGATTGATCGAAAGGTCTGGAGATTATTTCTTCATATAATAAATAATGTTTATTATTTCTTTTGACGTGTAAAGGAGTTTTTACAACCAATTTATATAAATAAATTATATAAATGTCGGAGACGGGTATGTGACTTTCGTTATTATCAGCGATATTTTAACTACTGTGGGCGTAGTGTGGGTAGTGTTGGTTAATGCGCAATAGAAAAACAGTTTGTAGTTCAGATCACATTATAATTTACTATCAAATGAATCACACTAGCTAAATTATACACACACTGGGTGTGACGGCGTTTATTAAAACCACCAATTAACAAAATGATCACAAATTACAACTAACACAATAACTGAGCACCACAAATCGAGAACAATTCCGCGACGTCTTGACTCCAATGTGACCAGAGGCTGAAACCCCTCCTCGCCGTGGCCTTAAAACATCACAACTCTGTAGAAGCGCGCCTTTTTTGGTGTAGGTAGATCACTCTTGATGTCGCCAGTGCGCGCTTGCGATTCGTTTCGTGTCCGTACTAATGACCGGATCCGACATAAATATATATTTGATAGCTAGTTTATAGTTAGTGGCTCATGTCGGGTTCAAACTCATAATTATGTGCCTGAAACTTTCAATTTTTAAGTCTATTTTTTTTTTCTATATTTTAAGAAAACCTAACCGTCACTGGATTAAATAGGTACTCCCAAATTCCCTCAGGAACACTTTCACCTACAAAACCCTGAAATTTTGCAACAAAAAAATGTATCTAATTTATGTAAGTACCTACCTGAGGCCCTCTCTTAACCCTTTAACTTCGCCTTTACGCTGCTAAATTGCCAGGTTATGACACAGTTTTGCGTAACCCGACATTGCGAGCGGGAGGTTCGTCACGGGACATGTAATATTCAACTGTCTGTGCATCCATTATTCAGATGCCGTCACCCCGGGCCTAGCAAAACGCTGGCGTGAAAACGAACAAATTATTAACGAGATTAGCAAAATATGATCCTCGTAGAACGTATGATAGGGTTGTTATATTTGTGTTGTAATGTAAAAGACTTCGTGTTGTTTTCTCAAGAGATTTAGAGAGTGACTTTTAAATTTTGTTTCGTTTTTTATATAAGTTACCTATTATAGGTATTCTACGTTAATGGAGGCCTATACGAAGGCGGATATCTAAATGCTAAATGATATATAATTTACAATTTAAACTGGTTAAAAATAACACTATTGCAAGTAAAAGAATTCCACACACATGAAGAAAGAGTGAATACTGATTATCACTGACACAGATTAGTACAAATGGTTCACTTTGCAAAACCATTTAAAAAAGCGACTTTTGCATAGACACAATAAAGTGCAATTCAGGTCGCACGTCACAGGTCGTGTGTTGTGGAGGTCAGATAGGCAATCGCTGCATGTAAAATATGGTATTCAGCTGCATCCGGTTAGACTGGAAGCCGACCCCAACATAGTTGGGAAACGGCTAGGCAGATTGATTGACAATTCTGTGCCTAAGTACTTTCATCTTAAAATATTTTACTAATGGGCAAGTTAGAAAAAATCGTAATCACTTGGTTTCTGCCAGATATTGGACCTTCCCTGGCCTCCATTTCAACTCGACCTCGATCTCAAAATACGTTAGAAACACAAAAGAACGAACAGTTATCTCAATTGGCTTCCATCATTGCTTTCCATTAAGTTTTTACCGACTGAGTCAGTGACATGTTCTTCGGTGAGTGAAGCCTGGAGCTCCGATAATTCGTCTTCGTCGTTCTAACTTTCATCAACCTTCGTTAGTCACTGTAAACACTGAAATCTTTATTGTTATAATATTTTTTGTTTAATCTTTAGGTACTACTAAAATGCCAAACAGACTGTCTGTTACCTTTTTATGACCAATGTTAGTGAAACAAAGATAGTTTGAACCGTAATGAAGAAGAACAAAAACATTTCCCTCCTTTTGGGCTCCGCCACAGTCGGATAAAAAAAAACAACCGACTTCTAAGAAATACTACAAAGTGAAAAATAACTTTAATTTCGGAAGTCGGTGGCAAAAATGAAAATTCAAAACCAAACTTCCGAAATTAAAGTTATTTTTCACTTTGTAGTGTTTTTGGAAGTCGGTTGTTTTTTTTTTGTAAAAAGTTTATATTTTTCACTTTTCAGTTGTGGTACCTGCCCCACACAAATTCGAAAACCACTACCTGCTATGTAAATAACAGTGTCAGGAACTTATCATATCATCCACATACTAAGTGGGAAAAGTACGTATTATTGAAGCTAACTCAAAAACTATCAAAGCAAAGTTAATAAAATTGATATAGGACCACCTCGAGAGCATACCGTTTCAAACAAATAAAGAATTTTCAAAATCAGTCCACAATTGACGGAGAAATCGGTGGACACACATAAAAAAACAAACTTACGCGCCGAACATATAACCTCCTCCTTTTTGGAAGTCGGTTAAAAAGTATACCCATGGGTTTAAATTGGCTGTCGTATGGATGGTATAATACTGTCCTATAATTAGACAGTTTAATAAACACGACGAACGAGTCTTATAATTAAACGTCACACACAAATGAAATAATACTAGATTACTTTGATAATTAGGTTACAGAGGTCAGATGGTGCCTAGTAACGTTCACACGAGCAGAGCCACAGCCATCCTTATCAGTGATTAGATTATCTACTAATTAACGCCTGACTCGTTCTTTTGTCGACAAATGCCCGCTCGTGTGTGTACCTACTGGTTCTGTCGTGATGTTTTACTTTACTTAAAAATGAGGATTACGTCAAAGAGGTGATTACAGCTTAGAAGCGGGAGCCACGTACTAATACATCATTTATGTTTAAACATTTGAAGTAGTTAGAATAAAGGCTTTTTTATTTTATTTTATTTTAAAAAATGAAGCGTCTTTTAACTCAATGATATTGTATAAATTACGTAACAAGTAAGAAAACAACGTAGGTACCTAGTGACATCAGTAAATCAGTTATTCATCAAAAACTTTTATGCAATTTAATTTTTTTAGACAAAACAGAGACAACTCCTCGGTAAGATATATGGGACATTTGCCCCAACAAAAGCACAATACCGGTCAAAAATCTATCAAATTATACTTATCCAATAATCTGATAATAGCAAAAAAAGAGCAACAAAGCGGATTATTCTGAAATTCTCTAAAAACGAGTAAAAATACCCAAAACGGGATTCAAACCTGCGTCCCATTGTTGAGCGCGTGCGGGTGACAATCATCCGATAATGACGTGTTTAGCGTGACAGATAATAGAAGGACACGTCAATCATTGGGTAATAAGCGTGCTGGAATGACAGCTTTTATACCGCGACGAATAATTTCGATAAGGACGCAAAAAATATGAAAAAAAATACGAAAGCTGTAATGAGGTTATAATCCTGGCAATAAATCGGTCGAAAAAAGATTGGAAAACTCTTACAAAAAATAAATAGCAGCTGTCACATTAAAGATTTCGAAATTGGAATTCGATTTATAACCTATTTCAAATGTTTTTATTCAAGGTGATAACTGGACGTGGGTGAGCAATGTCTTGACCAGGACTAAAAAGTGGAGGCCAAGCCAAGGTGAGCAGATAAATAAAGAAATTGCAGGTGAAATGTTTTTTAAAACTTTTAACAGCTGGTTTTAAATATAAGCAGATATTTTTAACGCAAGTAAAACACAATGCATATAGATTAAGAGATAAAAAGTCGTAAAATATAAATGAAAAATAGCTACAGGTCTAATAAATAGTGAAAGTAGCTACATATTTTGCCATTTAGGTACGGGGTACGTGTTTTTTTGCTAAAACATACGGTACTTAGTAAACATGATCAGTAATCAAAAATAAGTTATAAAAGATTGAATCTAAAGAAATATCGCAATTGCGAAGTCGCATTTACGTTCTGATATATTTTCACAAAACATCTGGTCCCTAGCCAAAACATTGTGTGTGTCTCCTTGTTGACCCTAAACTAATCATTCAAAATTTAACACGTCGTAAAGGTCAATAAAGTTAACATAGTTCGGAAATTCAAGTTTTCAAGACCAATTCTCAAATCAATGCGGCCGTAAATGTGACACATCGAGCTTTAGAAAGAGACTGTCACACAAATATGAGCAACAGAGACGATGCTCTACAAAGCAGAACTTTCTCTTGAAACTCGATATGACATCAATTAATAGAGTCCGAACCAAGATTAATTCCTTTCCGATCCTGACGACCCCATAATCCTCCTCCAGGAAAGCAGTAAGGAAACCAGCACAGTGTACAAAAACAGACACCTCCCGTCATTCCAACCTCGCCGCCGAGGTCCTTTGCGATCGCGACCGCAACTCCGAGTAAATGATACTCCCCCCCGACCCTTGCTCGATAACGAGGTGCCAGCAGTTGTTGCAGCTGAGCATGTAGCTTTAAATACCCCGATTAATAATCATGATCTAAACTTTGATTCAGCCCGTCCCATCTTTGATGTCCTCCCTCCGGTTGACGCCCTAAGCCGAGGTTCCCCACATGAGGTGCCCTTAGCGATCGATCACCTAGTTTTAATTAGCATAGTGTACAGCCCCTGGCTGGAGGTTTTCAATGTAGTAGCTTAAAGCAGCCACAGTCTACTACGAGATGCCCTAACCAAAAAAAAATAAAAAAATCCAAGACGATTTTTTTTCGGCATAACTGATGTCGAAAATTGAATTTTTTTTTTGTTTATCGGTAGGTTTTTGTTTGGTAAAAGTCAAATAAAAACTATTTCAATAAAACGGTTAAATTTAGTGTTTTAACCTCTCAAGCCTTGCAAAAAATGCGCGCGAAATTAAAGATTGACCCTAACCCTTAAAACATTTAATTTAACTGTATACATTTAAATCACAAAAAAAATTACTTAATACTTTTATCAACGGAAAACTATCTGAATAAGCGAAAAAATAACAAACTGCATTTCTCAGTCATTACCTACGCTTTTATTTTTTGTAACGATGGATTTTCTCTGAAAAAAAAAACTGCTAGTTCTAGACTTTTAGAGTTCTAGACCGGAATTTCATGTATTCGGAAACTGCCGTTTAATAAAAAAAAATGGCCGAATACGAAAATAGCCGAAAATGGCAATTTTTGCCGAAAGCCGAATACGAAATTCGATCGGGCACTACATATTAACAGACGGGTGCTTAAGATCAATTTATATCAATCAGAATTCTGTACTAATTGGCAAACGGTTAAGAAGTAACTACAACAAACTCCGGAACGTTGGTGTTGGCAGTGCGAGTTTGTGCCACGGACAGTTGGCAGATAGTTCGATGTTCACAGTTCAGGCACCTTAGCACATTATTACTGAAAGCGTACGATTTCACTGTTTCTTGTTGGAATTTGACTTTCGAACTGTTACAGTAATCTAATTGGTTTTGTCGTGTAAGTCCATAATTTGATGTTTCCAATTGGGTATACTTTATTAATATAGCACAGCGTTTTGTCTTCAACATAAAATGAAATTATTTATTCTGTAAATAGGATATCGGAATCATATTTACAAATCATGTTCAAAAAAAAAACTAGATGGAGTCGACATTGTCTATCTGACTACCCTAAGAAAAAATGGCGAAATAAACTCAGGGGTCAAGTTCTCTTTTAATAAATAAATAAATAAATTTATTTCAGGTAAATAACACCCATAGCCAAACATAAATTAATATAAATTTTAACGTCATTTTTACAATAAAATCAAAAGCTTCTCTCCGACACTGGTACAGCAACATGTCTGCTGGAACAATGCTGGATGAAGGGGCAGTCCAGCCTTCCCGGAAAATAAGAAAAAAAAAGTTTTTCAAACTCTATCGTGTGTTATATCAAATGAAAGGAGTTGTTACGAGGATTTCAAATATAGTTTTTTTTATAATTTAAAGTAAAAACACAAGAAAATTGATGAAAATTTACCATTCCTCCTTATCTCCGAAACTACTGAGCCTAAAATTTTGAAAAAATTACCGAGAATAGATCTCCACTCATAGATTACAGGAAAACCTATAAGAAGTCTATGGTCTTCAAATAACATGGTAAATCTCTCAATATTGTGCGTACAAACTTACATTTGCAGTTGGAATGGAACATGTATTTCAACTACAATGTTAAGTTTGTATTTGGGATAAATTCATCCCAACTACGGAACCCTTCATCTTGCATGCCATGTGTGTGTATACTCATGTTTTGGACAAATAAATGATCTTTATCTTATCTTAATTGTGCGTAGTCTGACACGCACTTGGCCGGTTTTTAGGTACAAAAACTACGAAAGTAACCTTTGAATTTTAACTACTTTTCATTTGTCTTTGGGACTGAATTTTCCCAAAAACCACTACGGTTTTCATTGCCCAGCTTAGTGCCTTTATGAATTTGATAAGCAATTTTTTGTCTTACAAAATTAAATTAGGTACTCATTTTCGCAATCAAGTGGGGTTTGTGGGTAAATGATTACAGCCGCACGGGTCGATCGAAGGTTAAGCTACGTATGGTGGTACGTATGGTTAAGCACGGTCGGTTGGTGGATGGGTGACCATCCATTACATATCGAGACCCCTCCGTGCCTCGGAAAGAACGTTAAAATGTTGGTCCCGGCTGTCATTCGTAGATATTTGACAGTCGTTACGTGTAGTCAGAAGCCCAAAGCAAAAAGTCTGACTACCAGTCTTACCAAGGGGTATCGTGGTACCCAGTTACTGTGAAGGCAATTATTTATTCTGTGGTTGAGGTCAGATAGGCTCTATGTAAAATACTGGTATTAAGCTGCATCCAGTTAGACTGGAAGCCAACCCCAACATACATAGTTGAGAAAAGGCTAGGCAGATTGAACGACTCATTTTCGCAAACCCATTTAAAAGGAGTGACGTTTGACGTCTGTATCAGTGTAGACCTGTCAGTCATTTTTTTATTGAAAATAATTTAAAACACATGTTTCCGTGTAAACATTTAATAAATAATAAACTTAGTGTAACATAGCGTGACATAGTTTCGAAGTGTATAATAAATAGTGCGCATAAGAGACGTAAATTTCGAAAACAATAACACAGTGACTTGGCGTAATTAGCTGCTTACCCACATATTACAACAAGTATTTGTAACACTAACGTGCCAACAGAGACATCTACCTTTCTTCTCGTGAATATCGATCTGCGGTCCGTATCGAGTCATCTCTGGCGCCATCTATCGTGCGATCCTAGAACCACTTAGGTTACCATCATGCCGGGAGTTAAGTGTGGAGGTTGCGGCCGTTTTATCTCAACAGTAGAGGGCGCTAGGTGTGGCAAATGTCAGGTCCAATACCACCGGGTGTGTGTCGGCATTCCTACGAAGACCACTGTAACTGCAAGCTGGCGTTGCCCTGAGTGTAAAAAGGACCTCATCAGGGATAACAGGGCTGATACCCCAGTCAGAGGCACTGCGGAAACTTTTCAAGTAGTAACCACCGCAGAAAAAGCCTGCATGGAAACCAGTACGCCTAATTCCTCTGACGACCGTTCCAAACCTGCACCTCTGCAGACTTCGTGCCCTTCTGATGTTGCCACTCCCCCGCCGTACAGTGCCCCTGTAGTTGATGTCGCGGCCCGAGAAGTATCGCTGAGCGCCGACATGAAATTAATCATGGATGAACTGAGGGCGGTGCGTGCGGAGATCCAAGTCTTTCGCAAGGAAATGGAGATGGAGATGATGGAGCTCAAAACCTCTATGAATACCTGCAACACGCGCATCGACAGTCTGGAGGCTAGGGTGGACACCTTGGAGCGGCGGGCTTCATCGGCTCCGGCGAATACGGGGGCAGTGGATGAGATCGTGGACGAATTGCGGCGTGAGCTCAATGACAGGGATCAGGATCTCCTGGCGAATGACATCGAGTTAACAAATATACCCGAGACCAATGCTGATAGCCCGATGCACATCATCAAGACCATCAGCCAAAAGTTAGGGGTAAACCTTGAGGAACGCGACATTGTCAGCGCGGAGCGAGTCGGCGGGAGGCAGCTCAATGCGACTAGCTCTGCAGGTGCGACAGAAACTCGCCCCCGCGCTATTGTTGTGCGCCTGGCGCGTCGTGATTTGCGCGATGATCTGCTGGCGAGCGCGCGAGTGCGACGTGGTGCAACGACGGCCGATCTTGACATGTCCGGCCCGCCCAGGCGATTCTTCCTCAACGAACGCCTTACAAAAACAAACCGTCAGTTGTTTCGGAAGGCACGGGACGCTGCTAGTCTCTTCGACTGGAGATTCGTGTGGACCAAGCGCGGCCGCATTCTTGCCAGAAGGAAGCCTGGTGACCCCACACAAAGAATCCGCACCGACAAGGACATATCTTGCATATGCGGA
Organism: Agrochola litura; assembly: GCA_949152395.1. Classification (NCBI taxonomy): domain Eukaryota; kingdom Metazoa; phylum Arthropoda; class Insecta; order Lepidoptera; family Noctuidae; genus Agrochola; species Agrochola litura. The sequence continues at coordinate 23,044,660 of OX424503.1, read as the reverse complement.
CCTGTCAATGAAACAGCCTAATTATTCTCTGGTTTTATTTTTCTTTGTGTTATTTTGTGTTGATTTTATGTTAAATATTTGTGCTTGGGAGGATATGCGTCGCAATTATTTCTATCGGGTGCTTGTCCACAGCTCGGCAGGTGTGCCTAGTGAGTTACAATTTCTATTATTATTTACATTATTTTATAATATATATTTGTTATTCATATTATCAATACACTTACATTTATTACAACATACCCTAATAATATCCAAAAATTATGTACAAACAATTTATTTAATCTAATCTACGCAAATTACAATTACAGTATAATATCACTACATCATTTAAGCTCTTTGCAGCCCACTGTTGAACATAGTTCTTACCTCCACATAAACATACACTTACTCATACTCAACATAAATATACAGATATACACACAATACACAGATGACAAATGACTCCTAGTAAATGCATTAAGTTTGGTCTACTGAATGCGGGCTCTCTAGGGACTAGTCAGGATGAATTTTTGGTGGCCATGGGCAACCATGCTGTGGATATCATGGCTATCAACGAAACTTGGTTGCGTAAGGGTGAGGAGGACCGCGCGCCTAGTGTGCCTGGGTACAAGCTTAAGCACATACCGCGACCTATGTCTGTACGTGGTGGGCGCGGCGGAGGGGTTGCTTTCTACGTAAAAAATGGAGTTTCTGCGCGGGTAAGAGCTCATCCTGATCATCCCAATGTTGAACAGCTCTGGTTAACCCTTAATGTAAATAAAAAAAAAATACTCATTGGCACTGCATATCGTCCGCCATGGTTAGACTTGGAGCTTTTTCTCGAGGGCTTGACTGCCAGTATTGGTGGGTTGGCCCCCTACGATAATGTCATATTATTGGGTGACTTTAATGTTAATATGCTGGATGTCAATAGCCACAAAACCAAACAACTTATAGATTTTCTTAGCTATTTAAACCTAAATCAATTAGTCCAAACTCCCACACACTTTGTAGGTGATAGTAGTTCGCTGATTGACGTAGTCTGCACTGATGCGTCAATTCGTAATGTCGTGGTGAATCATATTAATGAACTTGGACATCACTCGTTTGTCACATGCGAGACGATTTTTAAGAAACATAAGGCTAAACCAATATCTGTTGTATTTCGTCCGCTCACAAACATATTAGAGGATTATTTTAACACAGATTTGAAAATTATACCTTGGTCGATTATTAGAGAGATGAGTGATGTCAATTCTATGGTGCGAACTTTCAACTCATTTATGATCCAGCTATTTGATCTCCACGCTCCTCTAAAAAGAAAGACATTTAAAACCCGCCCTACTCCATGGATTACTGAAAACATCAAGTTAATGTCAACTTTGAGAGGTGAAGCCAGGGACAGATATCGTAAATCAAAACTACCGGGTCATAAAGAGTATTATCTGGATCTTAAGCACCAAGCAGTCAGGGCACTAACTAACGAGAAGACGGCATACTTCGCCAAAAGCATCAATGACCAAATTAAGGACCCGAAACTATTATGGCGCAATTTAAAATCAGACGTGCTTCCGGACCATAAGCAAAGATTGTTGCCAAGTCACTACAACAACCCTGATGACATCAATGCAGCGTTTCTGGACGTCCCAGGTAATTGTTGTACCAACATCTCACAATTGTCCTACTTTGAGTCTAATAGGTTTGGCCCTGCCACATTCACACTCAAAACAACCAATCCTGAGTCGATCCTGAATATAATCAAGAGTCTAGGGTCAAATGCACAAGGTGTTGACGGTATAAGTCTCGACATGATATCTCTCACTCTGCCAACAACCTTGCAAGCCATTACAGACATCATTAACCGGTCCATAACCACGCATACGTTCCCCGAACCCTGGCGATGCGCTATTGTACGCCCTATTCCTAAAAACAATAACCCGGTTAACATGAAGGATTTGAGACCAATCAGTATACTACCTTGCCTGTCTAAGATCCTGGAACGTGTAGTATACTTGCAGGTTATCCAATATCTCGAAACCAATAACATTCTTCCAGACCTTCAGTCGGGTTTCAGAAAGGGTAGAGGTACTGCAACGGCTCTGGCAGATGTTGTGGGTAGTATACTTGAAGCGCGTGACCGGGGGGAGGGAACAATTCTGGCTCTGCTGGACTTTTCACGGGCTTTTGATGCAATTAATACCACTCTACTGCTGTCAAAGTTAGCCTTCTATGGCTTCGACAGGGATTCGGTGGAGTGGTTTAATAGCTACCTTACTGACAGGTCTCAATATGTAGAGATGCGTAGGGAGGATGGGTCTACAGTGTCATCCCCCCCCCTCCAGGTGTCAAGGGGTGTACCCCAGGGATCGATTCTGGGGCCTTTGTTGTACATTCTGTACAGTGCAGATATTATAAAATCTTTTGTTAACTGCAAATATCACATGTATGCTGATGATATTCAGTTGTACATATCCTTCAAGGGGGATGATACATCTTTAGCAGTGCAGAAAATAAATGAGGACTTGCATAGAGTGGTTTTATGGTCACGGGAGAACTCTCTGGTTCTGAACCCCCTCAAATCTAAATTTATGGTTCTGGGTTCAAAGAAACAAGTTAGTGCAATACTGTCTGCCAACCCTGAGATAGTTATCAAGGGAGAGATAATTGAGAGAGTGGAACAGACATGCAATCTGGGGCTTATTATGGATCCAGAGCTTCGCTTTGAGGCCCACGTGACCAATGTTCTCCGAAATTGTTTTTACAGATTAAAGGTCTTATATGGAATACGTAAATACCTAAGCATACCAGTACGGAAGCAACTTGTTGACAGTCTCATTCTATCCAAGTTAAATTACTGTGACACAGTCTATGGACCATGCCTGCTTTCAAGAACGGAGCGTGTAATCCAACGTATCCAGAATGCATGTGCTCGTTTTTGTGTTAACATCCCGCGAAGAAGTCATGTTACTCCATATATTAACCAACTAAAATTATTAAAGATGGCGGCCAGGAGGAAGCTTCACTTAGCCAACTTATTGTTTGGTGTTGTTTCAACCCATAAACCACATTATCTCTATGAGAAACTAACATGGAAACAAAACTACCTAAAGTATGGTCTTCGCTCCATGGTAAGTCCACTGTCAGTGCCGATGCACAGAACTACAGCATTCAGGGGGTCTTTTAAGTTCGCAGCCACGCGCTGTTGGAACGATCTCCCACCACCAATGCGACGCCTGGAAAAAATGCAATCCTTTAAATTCCAATACAAAAAGTTACTAATACATGAACAAATTTCCATATAAACTTAACATTTATGTACTTTTGTGTTGGTTCACTGTACCTCAAGGGTCTTGGCATGCAGGCTTTGGCTTGGGATCTCCTGAGCGGCGTGGGCTGCTTCGAATTCCCCCTTCTGTCAGTGGGGCTATATTGGAGTCTGTTTTTCGCTACTGCATTCATCCCATATGCTTAGAAACGCCACCGTGTTTCTGTAAACTACGGTTAAACCAATTTAATCAACTGGCACACTACGGCTTTTCAAGTGGGTGGTGTATGTTATATTTATTAATTCCAATATAATTTCATTTATTTTTAAGTGTAATAAAAATTTCAATTTAATGTATTTATATAACTCCAAACTAATTTCATCTAATTCCATTTATTTGAATAGTAATAAATTTAATAAAATCTCGTTGATAAATATAATTATTTTACTAGCACTTACTTGATCTCCTATAAAGTCACCGAGTTTGTCATCTACACCTTCCAACACTTTCACAAATACTATTTACAAAAATCACAGCTACACATTCATCTAATACATCCTGGGTTTTTGTTCTTATTATTGCTTTGCATCATAACATTCATTACCTAATGCGCCATGTTATAATTATTACGTAACCAGTACATGTTATAATTAGCCAATATGTCAAAACGTCAAGCAAATATTTTTTGACAGCTGCTCTAGCGCACAGATTGTAATAAGTCTGCGGCGCGTGAGTTGCCGACGGCAAGAAATGTTGCCATTTTAAATATTATATTTGTATAAACATTTAGGACCAGTATTGTATTTATTTTATTTTTGATTTGTTATTTCACTATATGCTGCACCGGTTGACGTCATCACGTCAGCGCCGGCTATCGCTGAAAACCAGCGCTGGGGCTCTGTCTCGCATGGGGTCGCAGCTTTATGCTGAGCGATGGCCGTTTTGCGTGGATGTGACGCATATTTTCCCCCAATTTGTTATTTACGTGTTCTTTTTTAATCTTTTTTTGCGTCATGTTTACCGCAAATAAACGAATTTTCTTTCTTTCTTTCTTTCTTCAAATCTCCCCTGAGATTATTGTGTAGCAACTATTAAAACAACAACAAAGAAATCTAAGCTTACACATCCCTAACAGTTTCTAATTAGACTTTTAACCTTAGCAAGTCGTTCAGTGTTTCTTGTAGCCATTTAGTTAATTGGCTGAAGTAAGTGTGTGGATGGGTTGAAGTGAAATAATTAGCCAGCTAGACGAATTGCTAGTCGGTGTGAAATTGCCTTAATATTCATTAGTATGTGTCTGAGTGGTCTGGCCTTTCTGGCCTTTGGCCTATGTTGATCCTAGAATTTATTTGTTCATTCACATTGGATTAACAGGTTAGGTGTTTTAAATTTAATAGTACCTACATTACTATTGCGGCCAGCAATTAGGGCATTGATGGACGATCGTGAAAATGTGGGCCGAGGCAAAGCCGAGGCACACATACGTGCGTCAATAAATGCCTGGTTGCGGCCAAGGCTTGTGTACTACTTTTCTCAAAAAAAGCGCGGAAATTCAAACTAAGTAATTTAATTATAAATTCCAGAATCAATGACGAACAAAGAAAAATATTCACGGGCTAATATGTTCATTTGTTTCTTCTTTACTTTAAACAGCTCTATTTGCTAAGCCAGTTCGAAATTTAAATAAAATCTTTGATAAGTTACCTCCTTGGTTGCCATGGGTCGAAGTAAAAAGTTCCCATTTTAAGAGTAAAAAGTTTCCATTTTTTTATAACACGACAGATTTTCTTAGTAACATTGCTGGCCGGGCGCTCGCTTGTTTTTGAGTATAGTAATTTCGATTTATCTTGAGGAAGGTTGTCAAAATAATGTTCGAATTTCCAAGCATGTTTGAGAAAAGGGTATTTTTAAATACTTGTTTCGTTTTGTAATAATAATTATCATAAGTTCCTCTATCTTAATACAATCTTATGTCCTTTATAATCAAGCTTGAAATATAGAACCAATCTAACCGATCATAATATCACACATTCATCCTTACATAATATTATAAAACAAAGTAACTCAAAAACTACTTAACGGATTTTCAAACGGTTTTCACCAATGGATGGAGTAATTCTTGCGGAAGGTTTTAGTGTATAATTTGTTTAAGTTTTGTGTAAATTGGCTGAAATATGATGATTATTGTCGAAGATGTCGGAAAAAATCTTGCCGACTGGGAGCTTTACTGGCGTGCGCCGCGTAAACCGTTACAAATAACTAATTTAAAATTCCTATAATTTGCGAACCGTTATTGGTTTTAGAATTAAGACTCTTGTATCTTTACCAATAATAAAGCAAAGACCTCCTACCTATTAATTTTATGTCACAATTTATTAAAAAGAATACAAATATATACACTGGATAAACTCCTTAAACTATATTAACTTTACAGTTTTTAACACAGCTAACTATTTACATTAGGTACTAAATTAAAAGACTATCTAACTGTCTGTATAAATAAAAATAAAACGACACTTAGAGTAACACTACTTAGACATATACACACATAACACTAATACACTATTTTAACTAAAACTGTACTCAAAATTTTGCGTGAGAGCCCCCATCTGCATCTTCAACTACGTCACACCGCACTGGCATCGAGGTTACCACGACCTCGCAAAGGTCTGACCCGCAAAATGATTCCCAAATATGAGCGACTAGCACTGCTTTGGTCCTTTCGCATCTATTATCCCATCTCTGGACTATAATATACCACATAGATTTTCAATGGGGAGATCGAGAAGGCCACAGTACTGATCGTATACTTGACTGCTGCCGGATCCAATTTTGCACCAAGCATGATTTGTGTATACCGGAAACTTGTCCGGAATAAAAACAATTTCAGGTATTTCGTTCTCTGGATACATCACTCGCACTGTTAGCTAAATCTTGCAGCAGACGCAAATAAGTTTCATCGTTTGCCCTCTCAGGGATAAAGCAAGCTCTGCAGGACCTGCCGCACTCATCCAGCCCCACATGTTGACCACTACTCCTCCTGCCTCCTCATAGTTTGGAAAAACATTTCGCGGATCGTTCCGAGTAGGTAGGTATTATTCTCAAGCCATATATGCCGACGACCTATCTGGCTGGACTTAAAACAAACGTCGGAAAATGTTACATGAAAAAAATCGAAATTTTGATAATCTCGTGCGAAACGGATTCTGGCCTCCTTATCGCCTTGACTAAGAACTATTGTCCGAACGGTGTTTCTGCTGTTTATTCCCGTCCGATGTATTGCATTCCGGACTGTTTTCGCGGTACAGTTAAATTCTTCTGCAAACAGTCTGGTGGGCGTAAATGGTTGTTACACCTGATCCTTTTTTCCACGCGCTGGGGGTGATAATACGCGGAGCGTACCGTCGGAGCCATAGATAGACAGTATTTCTCTGTAAAAAGTAAATTTACTTTACTTAGCATTAAAAAAATGGTTTACACCTATTAGTTTATATAACGTGTAACGTTAAATGCGCAAAACCTCAGACACCCCAACTGATTTTTAATTCAATATTGACCTATTTCAGAGAGAAAAAAATCATTAAAAAACCGGCCAAGTGCGTGTCGGACCGCGCACAATGAAGGGTTCCGTAGTTGGGATGAATTTATCCTAAAAACAAACTTAACTTTGTAATTGATAAACATGTTCTCGCATACGAAATGTATGGGAAAACATATTTTTGCAACTACAAAGTTAAGTTGGTCGATTATGACTCGTTAACTTGTAAAGCCTACTTAGCTGTGATAGTTTTCCTTTTAATTTCGTTACATAAACTACTACTGCGATTTTTTTTACACATCAAAACCAACCATTTAGCTGGCAGGGGGGAGACTCTAATAAAAATTAGCACTTTAAAGCTTAATATTTCGCAAACGGATCCTTGAATCCAAAAATGTTTTCCACAAACTCACAAAGTTTTTGAAGGACCTTTCTAATGATACCCCACATCATGGGATAAAAAATAAAAACACCACCACTTTACGGGTATGGGAGGCACCCTAAAAAAAATGTTTTTCATAATTTTGTTTTACCACTTTGTCGGCGTAATTAATATGTATACTTATACCAAATTACAGCTTTCTAGTACTAAGGGTCTCGGAGCTCGACCACGGACAGACAAACAGACAGACAGACGGACATGACGAAACTATAAGGGTTCCTTGTTTACTACGGAACCCTAAAAATCGTAAAGGTTTTATGTGCTGTTTTAGTTCGTAACATTCGTATTTGCATTGAAATAAAAGGTCGACAGCAATTTGTGTTTGTTAACCTATTTTGGCGGGTTTGCGCATGTGATGGCTTGACCTATTAATAAATAGACACGGCAACGTTTTCAATGAATATTTTTGAAAAATGTGACCTATTTAATATAGGTCACATTTTTCAATTGTGTTCAAAAGTGGTTCAATTGATTCTACTCGTTATTCTGATCAAGCTATTTTAAGATTTTGCGCATTTAACGTTACACGTTGTATAAAATGGACACAAAATAAGTCATTTGAACAAATAGTTGAAATATTTTTTACCTAAGACTGTAAAACTCAATCCGCGGAACGGAGTGGAAGTGAGTTTTTATAACGATATTACACATAGCAAAATTAACTTTGTGTCAATCATCTAACGTACAAACTAGATACAAGCATGTTAATGCGGGAATTTCCAAGAATGCGCGAGAATTCTCCAGAAGATATGCGACCTGATAATTGGCTCGTATCTAGTTTATGCGTTACACTATTGAAATAAAGTTCAATAAGCATTATCCAAAAAAAATCGCTTCCATTCCGTTCCGCGGAAATGTATATTGAGCCTAACAGTTGAGCAAGCTTAGTTAAGAATATTGTGCACGTGCGGAACTGGAGTTAAACATTTGCTGCATTTTTTATAATAAAAATTATAAAAATATAAACAAATTCCATAAAATATTGTAATAACTTTAAATTGAAAACAGTCACTTTGGATAAACGCAAAACCTGTTAGAACATAAATTAAAACAAACAAAATACTTACTGTCGTATGCAGCTCCTCGGCAATTTGACTAATGTGTAGTCTTTCGTCCCGCAGAAACAAGATTCATGCCTCTGTTTTGAGGTCAGACGGTACGAAGCCATGATTCATGAATGCCACGTAAGTAAGTACGTTGTTACCGAAAGCTTTGCAAATTGCGACTGAACTAGAGGAAAAATGTTAAGTATAAACACATTATTTTTTCTTCTATTCCTATTGGTCGAAAAAGGGTGGTCAGACATCTGTGATCATTGTAACAGAGCCTGAGAAGCAAAATAGTAATAAAAAGTTCTACCTTTTTCGGTTCTTTTTTAGGGTTCCGTAGTAAACAAGGAATCCTTATAATTTCGCCATGTCCGTCTGTCTGTCTGTCTATCTGTCTGTCCGTCCGCGGTCTAGCTCCGAGACTCTTAGTACTAGAAAGCTGTAATTTGGCTTGGGTATACATATTAATGGGACTTAAACATAACTAGCGAAATGTGGGTATGCTTACTATAGGTACACCTCTGCCCAGCCCTTCGGGGAAACAAGGCGTGATGTTATGTCGCCGACAAAGTGGTAAAATAAAATTACGAAAAAAAAAACCGCGCAGTTGCAAAAACATATTTTCCCATACATTCCGTATCGGAGAACATGTTTTTCAACTACAAAGTTAAGTTTGTATTTGGCATAAGTTCATCCCAACTACGGAACACTTCATTGTACGTGGTCCGACACGCACTTGGCCGGTTTTTGTTTTACTTGGTCAACGCAAAAAGGGGCTGATGTGGTAATTGTATGCACGCGATTTTGTTTTCAAAATAAGCAGATGTTGCTTTTGCCGAGTTTACATTCACCTTTTTAATATTAACGGGATTTTATTATTTTAAAACGCACACAAAATAACATCTTTCAAACCAGGTAATCTCACCCAATACGCCTTATCACGTCATCAAAAATGTACTCAACCAAATGTAAACAGCGTTTCGTAAATGTTAAAAAACCTTTTGGCGGTGTTAGCAAAAATATCTTTGAGCTTTTTTCCTCTTTTGCCAAGATGTGTATCATGGGGTCCCAAAAAATACGCAATCCTTTACATGTTTGCTTTATTAGGTAACAATGGTCGCGGTGATTTGTGAAACGTGTATTTTACGATAAAAAATGTTTCTCTTTGTACTTTGATTATGATCAGATGGAAGGGTTTTGAAGATTGCGTCTGTAATTGTTTATTATGATTTGTAAAATACGGTAAGATACATTCGCAAAGTGATTATGTCTGATCTAATCTATGCAGGAAAAAGACCTCCTTCTAGAGACTAGAATCAATTCTATTTTTTGTAAATTTTGACGTTCGAAAGTGCCTTTTTGTGCCTAATTGAAACAAATTATTTGACTTTGACTTTACCTTTTCCACAGCATTCGGTCCTTCTTCTCAGAGTTATCATCATCATCATTTCAGCCGAAAGACGTCCACTGCTGGACATAGATATCCCCCAAGCACCGCCACTTCGACCAGTTCTGTGCTTCCCGTATCCAGCGGATTCCTCAGAGTTCTCGGATAGGAAATACCGACCTTATCTAGTTTTAATACGTTTTTTTTTTTTAAATTATTGGGCAATTTACAGAAATATATTTATCATTTATCGTTCTATTTTCTGCTAATTTGACCCAGTCCTTTCTCAAGGACAAGCTCGGCCCGCTATCTCCGCTTTGATCTGCTGCGATATTGTCTATAAAGTAATTATGTAAAACGACAATATATGAACTACATCTATCCTTATATATCATTTTCAAGCTTTATAAATTTTTTAGGCATAGTCGAGAAACAACTTTCATCATAGTTGTCGTTTTTTTTTAAATTTAGGTACTTCACTTCATTCCACTTGAGCATCGCCAAAAATCACTGCAGACCATGAACATTAAATCTGTTATTGTAGGTATTTCAGACATTATGTTTCTTATAAAAGCATCTTAAACAATCTCAAGTCCTTCAGCAAAACAACGTAGTCACCATTAATCCAAATCAGAAGCGCTGCAAAGTTTCTGGACCATTAATTTAAATTTCTACGCCGCCATATTGCTTTCTGTTACCTAACAGTGACGCATTGATTTGAGATAAACTTAATGGATGACTTTAGGATTATATGATAATGATTGTTTTATGTTGCTATTCAGTTGGGTATTTATACCTACTGAATATAATTGTGCTTAGGTAAAACAAAGGCGTCTCTTCAGAGAACTAACGAAAATTTTAAACAGGTCCAATATTTCTTGGTGGGATTGTTCTACGTAAATCTGCGATACCTATCTTATTTTTGATATTTCTCTGGCATTTTTTTTAAATTTAGATACATGTGAGATCATGATATAGCCGTTGATAGGCTTATAAAAAATAAAAATAAACTACGGTTTACTTACTTTTGTAAAATTTAAAAGAACACATTACTGAATGAATGACTTGAGAATTATACTTGCTTCAATTTATCCCTTAACCCAACACATAAAATAACTCATTTATTATTATCTCTAAAAAAAATTAAAGTTATAACCCAGCTTATCATACCAAGATTTATTTACTACTGAGCTGGAATGTAAGCCGCGTATTATCATCACTGCTTTATCACTAAAACGCACTTTATTTACAATGTTTGTACAGCAATATTTCTGTATTAACGTATTATAAAATACTTGTAATAATTCAAGGGATATTATAAATGAAATGGGGAGCGGAATTGAAATGTTAAGTTTAAAATACATGGGTGCAGTGTGGGGTTAGGAAACGAGCGGGTTTCAGGATAACAAGTAAGTTTGAAGAGGCGATTTTTACAAAAATTCGTGATACATAACGTAAGCGTATATACAGGGTAAGTTTTTATCCAGTGCGCAAACTTTAACACGTGACTAAAGTGAGAAAAAAACTGCTGTTCCCTGCATTTCTGTTCGCGTAGGTAACTCGTCAAAATGCAGGGAACAGCAGATTTTTTGTTTTCGCCATTTCAGGTTTGGTCCCATAGTAAAAGTTGTTCATAATGATGAGTAAAGTCACGTGTTAAAGTTTGCGCACTGGATAAAAACTTACCCTGTATGTACCATCGAAGAAACCCATACCTATACATCGTAAGGACTATTTCTGCTTGCAACGCTCGGCCACTACAGTAACGGTTACCTACGAAAAAAAAGGGTCGTATGCACGGGATTTTGTTTTCAAATTGCTTAGTTATAGGTTTCTTCGATGGTACATCCATGCATCCTAAATGGAAGGTATCTTGATACTGTTACCAATTTTACTGAGGTAATTTAAAAGATTCAAGCCACAACAACAACAGACTCATAATAATATGTCACATTCTTAGTAATTTGCCTAAAAATAATAATCTATAGCACTATTGATATGGATTATTACTTTCCTGCACACCGATTTCTGAAACGCGCGTCCAACGCAGCCGAATCCAACATCTCACAATCGTGTTTCCGCTACCTACTGCAATCTGCTAGCCTCCCCGCTGTTTTAAGCGCCAACCCTAATCAAACAAAGTCCAAGTGTGAGAACATCAAATAAATATGAATTGATAGGATCATAAATCCAGCGGATACGAGGTACAATCCAGCGGATATTTGTTCATCCCTATCGCCATTTTATAAGGTTTTATGCCCTTTGGCACAGTTTTTGCGACCTTTGTTGTATAGGAGATCAAAGTTCGGTTTGATATTTGCAATGTATTTTTTTGTTACCAGATCACTCCGTTTGGTTTGAGGGTTAATCCTTTTTACTTTTATTGGTATCTCTTGTTTCTTTGATTTTTATAAGATGTGTTATGTTTTTTTGGGAGTGATTTACAAATATGTTAATCTGAACTAGTTTCATTCATATCGTTTAGTTACTCCTAAAACAAGTTGTAGAAACTATTTGTAAACAATTTACTTGTCATAAATGTGAACAAAATAGTTAATAACACGTACCTATCTGAAACAAAGTCAGTACAATATTTATGATACCTACTTGTAAGTCTTTTACAAGACTTGTGAAAAAAGTATCACAACTTGTATAGTTATGACTTACAGTCAGTTAGAATGATGAATCAAGAAATAAGCTGCACCAACAGCTCTTTTGTGATTAAGTATGCTAACATTTTTAAGAGAGCTACTGGTTAGATGCCTATTTAATTACAGAGCACAACGCAATAGTACACACGGCTACACATCAAGCTATATATTTCCAGTATATGCTGATCTCGCATTGTAAAGGATTTCCGTACAATGCGAGGCCAGCTTATATTGGATTTGTATAGCTTGATGTGTAGCCGTGTGTACGAATATAGGAAAGTTTGTTACCACTATCTCACAATGTTATATGGGATTTAATTACCAAAATATAGCAAAAACTTTTGCACATACAAATTTTTTTTTTTTTCCTTTTAAAGTATTAAAATAAAATGTATGGGCCCTATAAGTTTAATATAAGGTCCCATTAAAATAGATGGACAAATTTTTAGAAATCATCCAGACCACCGAAAGGACAATGGTAAAAAAAAATAAGAAAACCGAATTAGATACAAGAAAAAAAAATCTGCTAACGAAAATACACTAAAATGTTGGTTACTAATGTTGGTTAATTATTTTAGGTCAAAATAAAATCACTTTAATCAGTGTTTTTTTTGCTTGGATATTTTTGGTTAGACGTACTGAACGCTGTGTTATGGGACCTTATATAAGTTGTAGGTAATATTTTAATCCAAAAGTCGTCGCGTCGGCGGACGGCTAATGAAAATAAGAAGTTAACAACAGCTGTCCTTTCTACAATAGCTTACATTCATTATTCCTAGGTATTAGCCTCTATTTGACGTTTTCATAATGCCGTCCACCGACACGATAACGAATTCAACCAAAACCGTAAATATGTCCGACGGAAAATGTCAACAACAAGTATTCCTCAAAATATCCTGAAAAAAGGTTTAAAACGAATAAACAAATATTGAATTGTTCACTAAACTTTTATTTGGCAGGTGAATTACTGTAGGAAGTATGCCATCCTAAATAGATCTGTAGACAGTAATGAATTTTACACGAAACAAAGGTGTTTCTGTGTTATTTAATCATATAATTGGTTGTAAAGTAGCATTATATTCTAAGTACTATTTGTTTTATTTTATTTTGTTATCTATTTTGATTTAATTCATTTAACCTAGCTTGGTTTCCGTACGACTTTTTCGGGTGACCACTAAAAATCAGCGCTGTGCTGTGGGTCCCCATAGCACAGCATCATGCTGAGTGGAAGCCTTCTTGTCACAGTTATGACGTGCCAGCAGCTGCCGCATATTTCAGTTTCATGCTCGTGATTATATTTAAATCTATTGTTTTATTTTATGATTCTTTTCTTTTATGCACGTGTTTCTGTGACAATTAAACTTATTTTTCTTTCTTTCTTTCTAAAGGTATTATTTTGTAACTGAACTAAAATTTAAATTGACGCAAGTACTTTTTAGTATAAATAAACACACAATATGAAATGATATTGCAAAAATACAAGCTTACAGTCCCACGTCAGAGAGAGTTCTTCTCTTTTCTTTTACATTGCAGCAAATTTTTCCCGATGTTTTCTTTCATCCAGGTTCAGTGAGAAATAAATGCGAAATGACGGTCACGTTCGTGGTTTCTATTCCTAGTTTGCAACCAGTTTCCTATTTTTCCCAAAAGCGGGTCCATAAACCTTAGTTACAACAGCATTAGTTCTACCTGAAAAACTATGTCCCTCAATTTTCCGGTCAGCAGTATTCGTATTTAAAATGCCCATATATATGTACATGCATGTGTAGAGCGAGTTCAAAACAAAAGGCACATAAAAACCAAATAGTCGGTTGTCAAACAAACTCGCGACTGAATATCGTACGCTGATCAAAAGAATGAGTGTTATTTGATATCACTTTTTGTCACTATCTTTTTTTTACTCATAATAGAGGAAACCAATTTTCTTTTAGAACCACAAAGATAACTTTACTGCAAGTCATTTAAATAGATTTAAAAAAAAATAAGTCAAAATTGTTTTCGGTTCAGCTGCTAAGTAACGGAGAAAATTGAGAAAGGAGGTCGACGCAAAAGAATAGTGAAAAACGCTTGTCCATTAAACAATTCTACTGGAAGTCTGGGAACATTAGTATGGTCTTCATCATCATCATCATTTCAGCCGAAAGACATCCACTTGTCTAATAGACATAGGACTCCCCAAAGCACTGTGCTTCTCGCATCCAGCGGATTCCTGCGGCCTTCACCAGGTCATCGGTCCACCTTGTGGGGGGCCTTCCAACGCTACGTTAAAAGTTTGGCAATACTGGTCTATTATGGTCTTACAAATAACTTATTACAATGACTTGCTTACATAAAAATCAATCTGACTAGCCTTTTCCCAACTATATTTGGGTCAGCTTCCAGTCTAACCGGATGCAGCTGAATACCAGTATTTTACATGGAGCGACTGCCTATCTGACCTCCACAACCCAGTAACTGGGTAATACTGGTTGTCAGACTTTCGGGCTTCTGACGACCTGTAACTACTGTCAAAGATCCACGAATGACAGCCGGTACCATACAAACTATGATAAATATTGTTGCTCATTAAAACGTAATATTTCATAGTAAACAAACTAGTCTAGACAATCAAAATAATTAGGTACACATTGTTTTGTCTAGCCTAGTCTTAATGATGAGAAGAATGAACTTTAGAGTGTACAGACAAGAATTTAATAGTAGTTTATGAAACTATTGCATAATGAGGGGTTTAAAACATGAGTGTGTGGCTCGGTTTTTAATAGGATCACACGAGTGTGTTAATACCTAGTTATGTGCAGTTTCATACACTACTTTATCTACTCTCATACATCTCATACTACCGCTGCGGCCCGCGTTGCTCCGCATAATTTTGAAACTGTGATATTTTTTAAACTATTCTTTTAAATTTTATTTATATAATTTTATTCGTATAATTTAATCTAAATTAAATGCCCAATTTAAGTAACATATTTTTTTGGATAAGGATTCAAACTATACTGGTCAAAGAGCTTCGGAAATAACAATTAAATTTTTATCAAATTCTGAAGGATAATAATGGTTATTGTGGGTCATCCTTAGAAGATAGACAACGCGGACTTTTTTGTTGAACTTTTTAAGATCTTTAATTCAGTAGAACATAAATTTGATGTATCTGTAACGGTATACGCGGCGCACGCCAGTAAAGCTCCCAGTTTGCAAGATTTTTTCCGATATCTTCGATAATAATCGTCATATTTCAGCCAATTTACACAAAACCTTAATGAAAACCACCACTAAAACCTTCCGCATGAATCACTCCGTCCATTGGTAAAAACTGTTTGAAAATCCGTTTGGTAGTTTTTGAGTTTATCGCGTTCAGACAGACAGACAGACAGACGCGGCGGGGGGACTTTGTTTCATAATATGTAAGGATTCTAAGTATTGTATACCTATTTTAGTAATATGTATTTTAGAAGTATGTATTTAAGTATATTCTCATATTGTATGTTTATATTTCAATTAGTGAATTATAGTTAAGTTTTTTTTATTTTATGTGTTCTGTTTTCTCTTCTACTCTGAGGCACGTTGTCTACATATCTTTAACTACTTTCCTATCGCAGGTATGCTGGAAGAGATTTCTTTAGAATAAAACATCACCTTTGTACGTATTTTTCTGTTCCTTTCTTCTTGTCTGTTTATATGTGTGTACATAAACTGTTATAAATAAATACTTAATAAAATACTGTGGAAAATGAGAAAGACTGACTACTGAGGGCACAAATCCGGAATCCGGATTATTCGAAATCTGGACCTCACACTCAGCAGTAACGCTTGCGACCACTGTTTTGAATAGGTACGGGGGTCACTTTTGGGGGCAAAAAAGTTTTGCGAATAAAAAACGTTTTGCGATCTGTACCGTGTGACATATCAAATGAAAGGGCTTATTCCGAGGATCTCAAACACATTTTTTTTTTTATAATTTTATAATAAATACTTTTAAAGTGAAAATTTACCATTCGCCCCCCCCCCCCCCCCTATCTTAGAAACAAAAGAGCCAAAAATGTTGAAAAAATACGGAGAACAGTTTAAACATGTATACAAAACAAAACCTATAAGAAGTCTGTGGTCTTATAATAACATGGTAAATAACTAAATATTGTGCGTACAAACTTACATTTGCAGTTGGAATGTATGGAGGGACGTGTTTTTGTTCTTGGGATAAATTCATCCCAACTACGGAACTCTTCAGTGTGCATGGTCGGACACGCACTTGGCTGGTTTTTTTCTATCTTTTTAATCTATAAATAGGCATGCTGTTCAAAATCACTGTTTCCATTTTCACAACACCAGCTTCCGCGTATTGACTGCAAAAAAACGGATTAAACTAAAACAAAACAACATAAAAAACAGTTTTTGTAGGGTTCTATTAAAGTAATAGGATTCCCTAAGAAGCGGGTGCCCAGTCGGCTTGAAAATTGTGTAATAAGTATAGAAAATAAGTCTCTCACAGAAGTTTCAGTCTTTTATTTTAAACTTGTCAAGAAAAGCTTTTTGTTTTAATTCCATTCTCTATTTTTCCCACTGAAAAACTAGCTAATATTACATTATTTTATACAAAGAACACGTTATCTACTGCACCAGTGTAATTGATTCCGTGCTTGCTTTTCTTAAGCTGTGCCCTAACAAAGTACAATGGGCCAGTCTTCCGCAAGCTCACCTTTAAGCGGACGATAACTGACTTTTAATGATTTTATACTGAAGATTATGTCTAAACGAGTAGAGTTAGTGATTTGAAAAAAAAATATGTTAAATTAGAGCATTTTCTTAATATTTTAATATAGGCATATTTTTGATTATGTTTATATTACACAGTGAAATTAATTTGTAAAGTTATGTCTATTAAAATAATATATTAATATATTTTCTTAACTGAGTATGCGTAAAGTTTGCTACTGTACATAATTAGTGCCTTTTGTAACATCTTTTAATACATTATGGAACGCAATAAATGAATATGAAAGAACTAGTAGGTATCATCGCGGTCACGTCTAACCACTTTGTCATATCTAACCACTTTGAAAACAAAAATCCCGTGCACACGATGACCACATCTGTTTACCGCCTCTTTTTTGTCGGTAAGCGTGACTATAGCGGTCGGGCCGAGCGCTGCAAGCAGGAATAGTCCTTACGGTGTTCAGAAGTGCGTCTCCACAACGTGTCCACGATAGTACATCTAGGGGTTTTCACGATATTTTTCCTTTACCGTAACTCGGTGCTTGTATAGTTAAGTATTAGATATAATTTAACTTGTTATTATTGACGCCAAGAGGGACAAAACAAATCATTCAACCTAATTTACTCCTGTACAATTTCCTTTAAAATCTACTCCGGTAAGAGGCTCATAATAAACTTAATCACACAAGTCCAGTTCGTCCTTTCATTTACATTCAAACCATTGTGCACTGCACTTGCGGACTGTCATAATTGGACACTCTCTTGTGACCACGATTGTACTCCACAGTCCACGGCTACCAAAGTGTTCCTCACTTTAATTAATTTGGCTGTGAGTATACTGTTTACAATGCTTTTGGACCTGGAGGTTCTCTATAAAATGTAACAGTTACGGTGGAGCTTTTCCCAAAAGAGGTCATTCGGGAAAGTAAGTAATTCCACTATTTCTATTTTCTGCTTCCAAGTAGCTTTTGTTTAGAATACAGAAGGGTTGCCAGTAATAAATATGTACATGAAGCTGTTAACTTTGCTTCTAGCCATGGAGCTACCCCCATATCGACTAACCCCTAGGAGGTACTATAATAGGAGACATCCACCACGAATCATCAAACAAATTAATTCATCATCATCATCACTTCAACTGAAAGATGTCCACTGTTGGACATAGGCCTCCCCCAAGCACCGCCACTTCGACCAGTTCTGTGGATTTCGCATTCAGCGGATTCGGCCTTCACCAGGTCATCAGTCCACCTTGTGGGAGGCCTTCCAACACTACGTCTTCTTGTACTCGGTCGCCACTCAAGAACCTTTCGGCCCCATCGGCCATGCCCTGCCCAAATGATTTATTACTTTGCAAACTTGGGTGATTAGTACACAGATGTTTTGATTAAATTGGTCGTTGTGAATTTACACCTTATAGAAACTAATTAGTCTTATATGCTATTCTCACCTTGTTTTCATAGACATGAAAAATAAAGGGCAGTGAACTATGCATATACTATGTTTCACAGAAATATGAAAATGACACGAATAATATATAAAATGAGAGTAGTTCGAAGAAATCTTTGATGAGAATTTGTATGAAATTTATCTAATCACTAAGTTCACGAGAAAAACGTAGAATGGAGTTTGGTTCCCAAAAAAAATCCGAATGCCAGTCAATGTACTACAATTTAAAAATACATAGTAAATATATTGTTACCAATTTGGATAACGTCTGAAACAAATCGTTTGATTTTCATTAGTCTGCTAAAAAAATAAATCAAACAAAATTTGGAAGACATGTTTAACTTTTGACATTGCGATTCAGTATCATTGACCACTTTCTATAAGTCGTCGCCTTTACTGTCCACTTTATATAAGTCATCGCCTTTACTGCCCACTTTATATAAGTCATCGCCTTTACTTCCCACTTTATATATCCGACCCATTTATATTTTTACTTTATTTTATGTTCCGGCATATCCTAGAACCAAAAATTCAAAGACATGTGACATTTATCAAACCGCACTAGGCCCGCGTGGTGGATTACAGCCCACTCCCTCTTACAGAGAGGAGGCCTGTGTCCCAGCAGTGGGAACATTACAGGCTGATTATGCTTATTTATGTAGGTATGTCTGTCTCGTTGATCTAGTGGTTGCAAGTGCTGCTGCTGAGCATGAGATCCTGGGATCGATTCCCGGGTCGGGCAAAGTGTTCTTGGGTTTTTCCATCTGGAATTTCTCAAGTCTGGATTTGTGCCCGGCTGATGGGAATACTCCCGCCCCCTATTATGGGATTTAAACATAGCTGGCGAAATGTGGGTGTACTATAAGGTGCGGTGTACTTCTGCCTAACCCTTCGAGGAATACGTACCTGATATTATGTATATTTTATATTATAAAAATACACCCACAACTAACAAATTAACATAACCCTACCTTGCGAAATGTGGATGTGTTTCACAGCTACGTCTGCCTACCGTAAAATAATCGTATAAAATCGCCAAAACAACAACAAAGCCCACGAAAAGAATACAAAAAACGGTCTCTATGATATAAATCCTCTCTTGATATTCTGGTCGGGTTCAACATGAAGCGTAGGTGCAAGAGCACCCTTATCACAGTATTGAGCGGCGAATGCCAAGGTCGGTGTCAAGTTCAGATAAGGATCGCTTTGGAGTGCGATACAGCCTCCGTGCTAAAATGTAAGGGGAAATTCTGAGGCTGGGATACAATTTGAAGGATTTTTAGGGTTTCGTACCTCAAAAGGAAAAAAACGGAACCCTTATAGGATCACTCGTGTGTCTGTCCGTCTATCACAGCCAATTTGCTCCGAATCTCATTAGATTCGGAGCAAATTGGCTCGTATCGGTCATTCATCGGTTAATCGGTCCATTGACCAATTAAGTTGAAATTTGGTACACATAATGTATTTCTGTGACACAAACACGGACGTGTAACGTAAATAAATGAATTTTGAATATAGGGGTCACTTGTGGGGGGCAAATAAGAAAAAAAAAAAAGTTTGTCTACTTGTATCGTGTCATATCAAATGAAAAGGCTTGATAAAAGGATTTCAAACATTTTATTTTTTTATAGTTTTAAAATAAACACATTTAAAGATATTTAAAAAAGAAGAAGAAAATTGACCATTCACACCCTTATCTCCAAAACTACTGAGCCTAAAATTTTGAAAAAATACAGAGAATGGTTCTTCACTCATAGATTACAGGAAAACCTATAAGAAGTCTACGGTCTTTAAATAGAATAGAATAGAATAGGTCTTTATTTGCTTAGAATGTAGGTACATAAAAATAAGTTGTTAAATCATAATATATAGGAGCCATGTACATTCTGCCTTATTACAGCATGCAAATGTAATACAATAACAATCATGGTAAATCTCTTAATATTGTGCGTGCGAACAAACTTACATTTGCAGTTGGAATGTATGAGAGTGCATGTATTTCAACTACAATTTTAAGTTTGTATTTGGGATAAATTCATCCCAACTACAGAACCCTTCATTGTGCGTAGTCCGACACGCATTTGGCTGGTTTTTTTCAGGGCCTTCTGAACCCTAACTTTTGAGAAAAAAAAAAAAGTAAAAACGCAATGAGAACTTAAGATGCAAAAGCGAGCCTAGCGCGCTTGAGACTTGGGAGTATGGCGGGATCTTTGTTGCCCCAATCATCTCCTTCGTGTAAGGTTTCTTTAAACCCTGCAGACAGAAATAGAAGCCGTTGACTACGACGCTTTTCTCAAAAAATTCGTATTTACCAAATAACAATTTTATTTTTATTTAACCTTGACCTTCGAAACGTTTGACATTGACCTTGAAAATGTGTCTCTTGTAAACTGGTGGATAGGGGATGACTTGCCCTTTTCCTCTCTCCCCTCTTCCACCTCTTACATTTTATTTAAATATTAAAATTTTCTATGAAATTTATGTCAAAAAAAAAATCGTTTAAAATAAAAACTATGTATCTCCGGCGAGTGGGAGTGGGGGTTTACTTATCCTCCCCCTTCCCCTCCCCTAACGAGACGGCACGTTACTTAACTTTTACCGTTATGTTCATCCGCCACTACATTCCAGTATTATAACGACACAATTTTATCAGTAAAACACAAATCCCACATTACTATGCCAACAATATCTCACCACACACTCAATGAATTCACGAGAAAAACCCACATGTTTCATTAAAATCTCGCTGTACAAGAACAATAATACAAAAAGTATTAAAGTAATAACGTCCTTTGTTGGCGAGACAGGGATTGTTGACGCGAAACATGAATAATATAATTTAAAAGTCCCAGTTGACGTGAATAATGGAGGATCGTAGGACTCTGAAATCTATACTGTTATTTAGTTTGTAAGCTGGGCTAATGAAGATAGGACGAACTATTTTCATCTATTTTCTAAATGCAAAATGTTTTTGTGAACTTTAGATTACCTAGAATTCGCTTACTTTAACCTCATTGTCATCATTCTCCTGCTGTCGTTTAATTTATTTGGGGTAGCCGCAGCATTTTTGAAGTGAAAACTTCTTTAGGCGCGTTGGGCATTTTTGAGATGGGAAAAAAGCAATTGAACTCGCGACACCGTTACTTACATCTCATTTTTGTAAACGCGATTGTGCTCTTTATTTATTATATTACGTTACGGATCAATTTTCTATGCAAGCATTTTTACTTTAAAGGTTTTGGAAGTATTTTTTTTTAATTGTTCAAGTTTTCACTTCTGAGGGTACTCCCGGAGTGCCACTGTTTTTTTTTCTTCCGTTTTTCTCTATGACTCGTTATCTCAGTAGCCAGTCCATCCATCGTTTCTTTAGTCTTCCTCTACTCTTAAAACCATCCATATTCATACCTATTACCTACCTATCAAAATTTTTACTAATATTTTCAAATTGTGTAGCGTCACCGTGGCTGTTCAACTTGTACATGGATAGTTGTCTGACAGATGTGAAAGAGGGTGAGTGCGCATTGAGGATGAATGAGTTGCCTGTCAAATGCCTTATCTACGCAGATGATCATGTTCTTCTTGCATCGTCAGTAGAACAGTTACAAGACAAGGTGACTGTGATGGATGAAGCATATAAGATGAAAGGGATGAATATAAATGTGAATAAGACGAAGGTCATGGTGTTTGAAAGAGGAGAGGATGTATCAGTGTGTGATGTGAAAATAAATTATAAGAGTGTGGAGCAAGTAAGTGAGTTTATATGTTTGGGGAATCTGTTCACAAGGGATGGGAAGATTGATGGAGATGTGGAAAGGAGAGTAAACGCAGGAAACAAAGTGAATGGTGCTATACGAGTACATGCGATTGTGACCAGCCAGTCGATGTCTAAAAAGGCTCGACTGGCTGTTCACAATGGTGTGCTGGTGCCCACGCTTATGTATGGAAGTGAATGTTGGGTGTGGCAAAAACAACATGAAAGTAGAATAAATGCTGTGGAAATGCGTTCCTTGCGAAGCATGTGTGGTCTGACTATGAATGATAGGCTGAGGAATGGTGTGATAAGACAGCGGTGTGATTTAAAAGAAGATGTAGTGACAAAAATTGAAAAGGGTATGCTGAGATGGTTTGGGCATGTTGAGAGGATGAATGAAAGGCGACTAACAAAATGTATTTACGAGGCTGATGTGAAGGGAAAGGCCGGGCGGGGACGCCATAGGAGGACATATACTGACCTTATTGGTGATGTTCTTCAGAAAGGCCAGGTGCGTAGTACTCGCCACCGGCGTGCGTGTATGACCAGGTGTATGAACGTAAACGAGGCAAAAGGAGTATGTAAGGATCGTAGCAGGTGGCGTTCTGTAGTTTCTGCCTACCCCCATGGGAAGAAGGCGTGAGTTTATGTATGTATGTATTTTCAAATTCTTATTATAAAATTTTTAAATACCATTTAATAATTTTATAAGCAGTTTAATTATTTTCTCGTCATTGTGTAAGTATAACAACTGCACAACTTAGCACGGGTCCATTGATTTATTGGCGTACACTTGACATCGTCATCGGACCAATCTAATCTACCAATGGATATCTAGATAGTACGTCCTCTACTTGTGGAATCCCTTTGAAGTTGATTATATCATTAGTCATTACACACTGGTTTCTCGTGCGGGCACTTAGTCTTCTTCCGTCATTCGTGGTGATTGACAGATGATATTAGTGACAGTAGTCACCTCACTACATATGTGAATGAGACGGTGTTTACTTACATAATATCTATTAAAAACTTTTTACAAAAAAAAAAACTACCGACTTCCAAAAAAAAACACTACAAAGTGAAAAATAACTTTAATTTCGGAAGTCGGTGTCTTGGGTTTTGTGTTTTCGTTTTTTGCCACCGACTTCCGAAATTAAAGTTATTTTTCACTTTGTAGTGTTTTTTTTTGGAAGTCGGTAGTTTTTTTTTTTGTAAAAAGTTTTTATTTTTCACTTTTCAGTTGTGGTACCTACCCCACACACATTCGAATACCACTACCTACTACCAGTGTCAGAAACTTATCATATCATCTACATACTAAGTGGGAAAAAAAATACGCATTTTGTAGCTAACTCAAAAACTACCCAAGCAAAGTTAATAAAATTTATATGGGACCAATTCGGGAGCATACCCTTTCAAACAAAAAAATAATTTTCAAAATCGGTCCTCAAATGACGGAGAAATCGGTGGACATACATAAAAAAAAAAAAAAAAAAAAAAAAACAAACATACGTGTCGAACATATAACCTCCTCCTTTTTGGAAGTCGGTTAAAAAATACACTACACTACTGCAATGCAAATAATTGTATGAAACGAAACAAATCATACCACAAATATTCACATATTACACCGACCAAACTCATTTTAATATCAATACAAATCCGCAAATCGGATAACGTTTTATTTGATTCAACAACAAAACGAACTGCGGGGAGAGGACAGCGGGCGCAGGGGTGGGGGGGATCGTTTTCATCAGTTTGGAAGGATTATCGGGAGGCATGGTTATTGGTCGCAGAGTCGAATGTACGGATTAAAAGTTCATTTTAGCAGTATTTGATACTTTCAAAATAGATTTTCTGTTCTCGTGCTCCTAGCAGTAAAAACATTTTTTTGCCAATTTTTTAATTTGTAATTTCTGATCTGCTGTTATCGTAGCATACCTAATTCAAAGTAATTTTGTAATGCTTAGATGTGAATGTGATTTTTCTAGTAGTGTGATTTATTTATTTTTTTCTTTAATCTGTAGATAATTTATTTTGGTGGTAAAAGTAACGAAATTCCCACGATGAACTTAACCTATCGATTACTTTCCATGTTTCTAGTTTATCTTAACATGAAAAATATTTTATAGCACCGATTACAGCTATTCAGAAAAAAAACTCTAAATATAAGACCTAAACGTGAAACGAATAACAACAGTGACTGGCCAAAAACCAATACTTCACACCACTTGCACTGCTCCTGCAATTGACACTCTTTGATATATGACGTCATAATCATGTAGTGTGAATGAAAAACCATTAGAAACACTAGACGATCAGCACAGGAGCTACGAGGGTGACGTCATCCACAGAGACTGGTTATGATGGGGGCGGGGCTTGCACGTGGCGGGAGACAGTCATAGAATACCTAAGTGTTGTTGTGCATAGATGTGGCAGAAGAATTGGACAATTTAGACACAAAGAGCTATGTACCTATTATCATTTATCAGCCTTCTACAATTTGCTATATTACTATAGCTTTGAGCTTTTTATAGAATTGTCTAAAATTATTTTAATTAAAAGACTACAGTTTTCCCACTTCTGATAATGGCACTGGAAAGCCTTTAAAAGAAGTGGTCATCGTATTAGTGGTTCAGCAGCTTCAATATCATCAGGATTGTGCCGGAATATAGCAGTTCGTCGTGGATGTGGTACGATAGCGGCTCCCCTGACATCCACTCCGTCATCAGAAGACAGCCCTCACGCAACCATCGATGCGACGTTCTACTAGAGTGACTGTCACCAGCCAGTGTCACTCTTATCCAACCGATTCGGTAATTCGAAAAACTTTGTAACAAAACTAGACGGGGCGCCACCCGTCTAGTTTTGTTACAAACTTGCTGCGCCGTCAAGCATATTATTTATGCATAGCATATTTTTCACAAACATTCTGTGGCATTTACCTACCTACTATTTATTATTGAAAGTCAAATAATAGCAGTGTTCTGGCGCAGCCGGGGAGAGGCCTAGTCCAGCAGTGAACTGTGACAAAAAGAGGTGGAAAAGAAAAATGGCAGCAAGATTGTGTGGTCTTATTACCAATTTTAAAACCACTTCAACCCCGACATATCGCAAGCTTCAAGTAATGACAATTTGAAACACCGTATCTAATAGTCACTACATCTACAATAGCACTTAACACGCAAAATCAAGTCAAAAGCGTTTCATTCACAAAATATTCAAAGGAATACAATCGAAGTAATAAATTATCTGTTCGGATTTTTACCACAAACAAGAGTTTAAAGGCGGTAACAATAGAACTCATTCAAAAATTTAAAACCGTTTCGATGAATGAACCTAGAATGAATGAATGAATGGTTGGCACAGACAGACTGGCGTCATTTATTTCGCGATTTGAAACCAATTTTTTTCGTGTCTGGAACTTTTTTTTTGTTTACCTGCCAGCGTTTGATAGGCCGCTTTTGTTAGTTTTGTTTGCAGAGAAACTTCTGGTAAAATAACACTACTTTTGTTTTACAAGTGCTGCCTAACGAAACAGGAGTTTATTGTTAAATAATTAAATTACATTTTGAAAACTAAGAAGATGATAAATATGTGTCGGATCCGGTCATTAGTACGAACACGAAACGAATCGCAAGCGCACCACCGCTGGAGAGAGGACGTGATCTACCCCACCAAAAGCGCGCGCTTCTACGGAGTCGTGATGTTTTAAGGCCACGGCGAGGAGGGGATTCAGCCTCTGATCGCATCGAAGTGAAGACGTCACGGAACTGTTCTCGATTCATGGTGCTCAGTTATTGTGTTAATTGTAATTTGTGATCATTTTGTTAATTGGTGATTTTAATAAACGCCGTCGCACCCGTCGCCGTCGTGTATAATTTAGCTAGTGTGATTAATTTGATAGTAAATTATAATGTGATCTGAACTACAAACTGTTTTTCTATTGCGCATTAACCAACACTACCCACACTACGCCCACAGTAGTTAAAATATCGCTGATAATAACGAGAGTCACATACCCGTCTCCGACATATGTATAATCTTTGAAGGTTTAATTAGCGTCTGTGAGACGAATCCTAAAAAATACACGATAAAGAGAAAAGTCTGAAGCAAGATTTCTAGAGTAATTCAATTGACAGGTATCCTTAAAAACATTTTGCCATAATTACCACCACTAGCAAGCAGTGTCAAAGCAGTCAATGGGATGACCCAAAACGTTAAAAAGTGTTTAGGTACCTTTCAAAAATATCATACAATTTTTACACGCATTTATCAAGCTTCCCTAAAGCAGATACCAGCCGCTTCACTGTTTGTTCATTTTTCTCTTTCTTTCGGCATCTTTTACTCGAAGTGAATGTCAGAACACAAAATTAATAAAAAAATAATTCATTACTGAACCGATCCAACGATATACGTCCACCTTCGTACTTTTTTGAGTGTAAAAAGTTTAAGTAAATATTGAATTTTGGCACTCGGCATTTTTCACTCGCCTACCAAATGATCAGAAAATAAATGAAATGAGCAAATGAACGTTTTATTCCTATGTAATTAGTTTGGTCGCTGTGCTGTGAACGTGAATGAAACAAAAACGAATTATTCATTGAAGTGAAGTGTCTAATATCAGTTATATTTTAATCCTAACGCAACTGCTATCTAGCACCTATAAAGAGATAGAATTATATCCATAAGTACCCTCATTCCTACGCAGTAACGGATACTTCTCCACGTTTAAGGCAACAAGAAATCGATAGGAAACTTGCAGGACTTCTTGCAACTAAAACAATCACGCTGTTTGCCAACTTAGTTACAGTTTGCTAGCGAACTTCCTTATCTTGACGGACCAAATGGCACTTTTGACTTGTGGTAAATATTTGTTGTTAGTAAACTAACTGCGACAGAGTTGATGTAGTTGGTGACTGAACTTTTTGTGAAAGGTTCGACCCTACCATACAATATCTGAAAGTGGCACCGGTGGTGAAAATATATGTGGAAATCGGTTGTCGTGGTATGGGCATAATTAGATGCGAAGAAATGAGGAAAATGTCGTCAAGAAAGTTTTGAGTATGAATGTGGATGGCTATACGAGTAGGGGAAGACCAAAGAAACGATGGATGGACTGTGTGATAGATGATATGGATAGAAAGGGAGTGACTACTGAGATGACGACTATGAAGAGAAGAAGAAGAGAAGAGAGATACTAGAGGAGTATGGAAGAAAAAGACATGTTGCGCCGACCACTAACAAATTGAGATAAGGGTAGGAGAATCAAGAAAAAAGAAAGAAAAATATTTTATTTGGGACACGCACAGGAAATACAACAGTAATAAAAAATAAAATAAAAGAATAGAATAGAATTATGAATAGGATAGAATGATGATGATAACTAGTAAAAATTCCGCTAAACAGCATTTAATTTTGGAAGGTATTGGTGTGATACTATTGTATGCGATACTGAATAGACCGCACACACCTTGGATGTTAGCTTGAAATGATAAGGCACAGATATCCACAGATGACAGTTTGTTGAATAGTTTTAACTACCCCGTAACTGATGCTATATGAATGTTGTTTGAATGAGTACTGCTGAATATGAACGCTGATTTCGCGTTACACTGTAATTTGTGCAAGAGGACTGCAATGCGCGCGTGGCATGTACGATACATGACTCGTACAACAATACACATAAGACAAGGTTTATTTCTAATGTTAGTAATACTTTGTATCACAATTCTAAGGATTTTATAGGAAATGCAAAATCCATTGCTTGATTTATTTTTTTTAATTCGTCTGCTCAACAACGTAAATAACCGCATGAATATTGTTATATTGTGAAATTGAAAGTCATCTGCCTAGCCATTTTTCAACTATGTTGGGGTCAGCTTCCAGTTTAACCGAATGCAGCTGAATACCAGTATTTTACATGGAGCGACTGCCTATCTGACCTGATTGTCATTGTTAATGTGTCACAAAATTAGGCTGCTGTTGCCCATTTTCCATCAGTCGCGTCAGTCTAACAATTTTATCTACATAAAATAAAGATACTCTTTTCAGTGATAAGTAACATCACGATGTTTATCATGTTTTGATGGGATGTGTCCGGAATGAATCTGAGAACAAAGTAGAATGATCTCCCCTTGGTATGTGTAACAGTAGGTACCTAATTTATCTGCGGCTTCTTCTGAGAAGGTTAAACTTTTGTATACTATTACGAAAGTGGCTTTGAAAGACAGATACATATTAACTAGATTAATAGTTTAATTCCTTGCTTTGTCTTTTTTAAAATTAAACAACCAGACATTGATGGACTACTTATATAGATGAGAATACCTGTATTGGCTATACCTACAATCCGACAGTTGCCTATTTAATAACTGGGGGCCTACCATCAGCTCATAAACAGCTACATAAAGCTCTACAGGTCGTATAGCTCCATCCATTTCTCCCATTGAAGTAATATTAAAATAACATTGCTTTATGAGCTGGTGGTAGGCCCCCTGATAGATATTGTTTATTTTGTGTCGATATTTTTTAACCGACTTCCAAATAGGAGGAGGTCAATTGTGGACTGATTTTGAAAATTATTTTTTGTTTCGAAAGGTATGCTCTCAAGGTTTTGCTTGAATAGTTTTTGAGTTGGAGAGTTGTTGAGTATGTGGATGATATGATAAGTTCCTGACACTGTTATTTGCATAGTACGTACCACAACTAAAAAGTGAAAAATAAAAACAACCGACTTCCAAAAAAACACTAGAAAGTGAAAAATAACTTTAATTTCGGAAACTTTTCACAAAAAAAACGACTTCCGAAAAAAACACTAGAAAGTGAAAAATAACTTTAATTTCAGAAGTCGGTGGCAAAAAACGAAAATTCTAAACCAAAGACACCGACTTCTGAAATTAAAGTTATTTTTCACTTTCTAGTGTTTTTTTCGGAAGTCGTTTTTTTTTGTGAAACGTTTTTATTTCTATCTTTATTTAACATCCCTATATAAAGAGACAAAGCAAGGAATTAAACTACTTAGTACTTTCTCAAATAATGCGCGGTAATTAAAACTAAGCAAATGACAAAAAAAACGACATTTTTTCACGCGCAATTATATTCATTTGTTTCTTCTTTACTTTAAACAACTCTATTTACAAACCAAATTGTAATAAAATCTTTGATAAGTTACCTCCTTGGTTGCCATGTGTTGAAGTAAAAAAGTTCGTTCCATTTTTAAATAACACAACAGTTAAGAGTTTTCATAGTAATTTATTTGGCCCCTAAACACGACGATAAGGATTTTCATACAAACATTGCCGGCCTGGCGCTCGCGTGTATTCGGCCAGTACAGCAATTTCGATTTATCTCGAAGAAGGTTGCCAAAATAATTCTCGAATTTCCAAGCAGGTTTGGGAAAAGGTTCTTAAAACACGTCAAATTCAAAAAACCCTTCTTGAATTGAAACTTTAGCAATATGAGACTGCCCGTCTAGACTTTAGAATTTTCCCGAGTAATTTATGTTGAAATACCTAGCCTTACTAGACTTGAAACATTTAAGTCGTTACGTAAACATTGACGACATTCCACTGTCCTCTCGGTATAATCACTGATTCACTGGGAACTAAAATAGAGGTCTAACTGAAACTTGAGACAAAAATAACGTTCCTTGGTGGTCTTAAAAATGTGTCGTAAGGCGTAATTTACTTCAGGCTTAGGTACAACATAAAAACGTGTAATCTTGGTGGACGGTCCTATGGCCATAATTTCTGAGATTTGTGGTGGCTATAGCCTCACGTAACGTGATATTTTGCCATAAAATGTCGGCTTTTTTGAGTCATTGTTTGCAGAAAAATATTAAATCTAGAAGGATATTTGAATCAATCAAGTTTTTCTTTGGAATTTATCAGTTTCCCTCGTCAGTTTCGCTGATACGTCAGTTTCGCTGATTCGTCAGTTTTGCTGATTCGTCAGTTTCACTGATTCGTCAGTTTTGCTGATTCGTCAGTTTTGCTGATTCGTCAGTTTCGCTGATTCATCAGTTTCGCTGATTCGTCAGTTTCGCTGATTCGTCAGTTTCGTTGATAAGTCAGTTTTGATGATTCATCAGTTTCGTGGGTTAGACAGTTGCACTCGACAGTTTCCAGATTATTTAGATTTAGACTAATATCTGCTTGAAGATTTGTCTGCCCCAACAGTCATTCGATATGTATTGAAAAGCTCTTAGCTTACATGTTCAAATAAAATCCGAAAAAAATCTCATATTTTTCTTAGACACTGAGAAAAACGATGAACAACACACACAAGACATAAAACAAATTTGTTTTCTCTTCAAAACAAACGTTTTCACCAATGGCGGCGATATATCATTGTGCTCATATCTTTTTAACTTACGTAGAACCATAAAGCTATCCTAACAAATGTCGCAGAAGGCTGGTCGTTTCGTTTACTCGCCATTTTTCTCCAATTTCCTATAGAAAGGGATTTGTTGTGTCTGAACAAACAATGCTATGATATGGCCATCAAAGATTTCTGTTTGCTTTATTGTCTGTAGATGTTTGATTGGTAATGTTTACTCTGTGAAAGACGCGTGTTGGTTCAGCTGGCGAAAATGTACGAAATGTTATTTGGTGTTACTTGGCAGTATTACCAAAGAGAACGAGCTGGAGTTCAGAAGCGGAGTTTAAATTCTATTGGTTAATATTGGCACTTTTCTCCGCTCCGCTGGGTCGGTCCGCTCCTTTTCTTTTTTTGACTAGGGCAACTCGCAGTTTTGACCATTAAGGTCGCTTAACCGGGCTTTTCTGTGGGTACCTTAAGCTTCTACACTTAAAGCTTCCAGCCAGGGGCATAAACTATACTAAATTAAAATTAAGCGAATGCTCGCTAAGGGCACACCCTGTGGGGTACGAACCTCAGCTTAGGGCATCGCTGGGGGGAGGACAGCAAGAAGGGACAGGCTGGATCAAACTTAGATTTTCATCATGATTATTATGCGGAGTATTTAAAGCTACGTGCTCAGCTGCAACAACTGCTGGCACCTCGTTTTTGAGCAAGGGTCGAGGGCTCGGTCGGCTCCAGTGGACAGGCAGTTTTAAGAACGTATATTCTGAAAGCTGGCAACGTTACATAGCTGTCAAATATTTCACTATTTTGATTAATCTGTCAATATTACTAAATTAAATTATGAAATCA
Source organism: Agrochola litura (assembly GCA_949152395.1). NCBI lineage: Eukaryota > Metazoa > Arthropoda > Insecta > Lepidoptera > Noctuidae > Agrochola > Agrochola litura. The sequence continues at coordinate 23,013,261 of OX424503.1, read as the reverse complement.
TCATTCTCTTGTCCATAACCTAATTTATTTGGGGTCGGTATGTCTCTTTGATCATCCTATTATTATTATTTTTTTTGGGAAATTATCAAATAACTTCTCCCGCTCTGGGTGGAGCGGGAGGGCGTGTCAGACTCTTACTGACTAAAACCCACCCGTGTTCCTTCGGTTGCCCTGTTGCCAGGGGCCACGATGTCCTTTTCGGCCCATATTCGCAGCCCCGGCAGGCATTGGCCCTGGCGGACCCCGTCAATTCTACTGAAATCTCTTTGAGGCGCGCGTGGAACACAACGCGCCGTCGACCCGGGCTTGGTCCTTATCGGACGGCGAGCTACCCATTGCTCACCGTCCGCAAGCCCGCGTCTACGGTGGCCGGAAATCGGCTCGCGATTCCAGCCCGGAACGTCTCCTCCTGCGGCCTACGATTTAATTTCAACTCTTTAACTATTTTTCCATCTATATTTGCATATTCATGTATCATGTTACTCATGTTTGAACAAATAAATTTATCTTTATCTTTATTAGTGGCTTTTTTGGACATGATAATTATTCAGATTTATTACAGTTGTAATAGCAATCATGTAATTGCGTTTAATTAAAATAGGTTTTTACTTTTACTAATTTATTTATCTTTTGAATAGATTCTTTTCTATTTTGTGAATGTGAGATCGCTGTAGGCTTAGTGGACTGTAGATCTGTTGACTATTTTCTATTTTGTTAAGTACCAGGTACTTATTGAAAGACCTACACTGTCCTCCCATACCTAGTAACAGTGCCCCTTGACAGTTAATCTGCCTCCTTGAGGCGGTTGTGAAAACAGGCTGCGTCGGCCGACCACCTCATTGAGGCAACGTATTCCCGGTCGAAAAAAACGCGCCAAATTGCCTATAAAAACTATATCTTCCTGCTCTAACTTACACAGAGTGTAGGGAAAAGATAAGGAAAGCATTATAACAAACATTTGTAAAAGCCAATTATTTTTAAAAGAGTAACCGTGGAGTTTTTTGCCGGCTCTTCTCCATAGGAAGCGACCAATTGGAACCGTACACCTAGTTTCTGATGTTTCATAAGTGCCCTCGTAGGTTTATGTGAAATAAAACAATTTGAATTTGGCCCATACTTCTCTATTAATCGTCATCTTGGTAGTCACCGCCTTTCTAGCCATATCATCTTACACACAGTCCATGAATCCAAATTAAATTATGAAATACTAGCTTCTGCCCGCAACTTCGTCCGCCTGAAATTTCTTGTCCCCCTTTGCATCGCATCGTCCGCCCGCGGTATCACTTTGTTTTTTCCTAGCGTTCTTTCTGACTTTTTTCATTTTACTCGGCTCCTAAGGGTCGTAGCGTGATGTTAAATAGCCTATAACCTTCCTCAAGAATTGGGCTATCAAATCCGACTGGCAGATCCAGGGAAAAAACAAACTCTTCAGCTTCATTATTAGTATTAAGATTGAAAAATTAATAAGAATAACGAGATATTTGGATTTTGGCAGCTATTTGCGACCTTGATAACTTTCAGATAAGGCACGTTTTAAGCAATTATTTAGCATATATATACTCAGGCTTCTACGCAGATGAAAAGTGTTGCTTCACAAAAGGAGAGGTTAAAAGCCTCATCCACGATAATGTAATAGTGCTAGAGAGCTATTTTCGCCTAAACCCCTTAGACATAAGATAGCTTATCTAAAGCGATCTTGTAGACGTTTTGTTAAGGCAACCGCTTTAAGTGAAATTAGTCTCTAGGGACATTATACTTCACAAGCGGCTTGGTAGGCAATTAGATACTATACCAACTATTTAGAATACATATCCTTTTTACTTAAATTCCAATTTCAAATTCCATCAAACATAGGTACTCCTTGTTTATATACTACACTGTCCGTCGGCACATCAATGCGATTTTTTTGTCGTAAACTGGCTCACTCACAAAACGTGCTTCTTCTCTGACATTTTCCGCATTATCGAGAAGGTTAATCTGATAATCGATGACATGATCGATTCGTTTACTCGAGTGACTCGAGTGCCGAAGTATTCGTTTGTGTTCACCGCAAGTTTTGACAAAAGTTGTTCGGAGAATAGAGGAGCCAAATCGAGTTAGCTTTGTTGGATGTCGGAATCAAGTAAGCCAATTAATATGGTTTGGGAGTACGAAAATAGTGTGTGGATTTTAAATTAAATTAGTTAGTTTTCTGAAGAGAAATAAAGATTGAAGAACTAACTTACATGTTATCTTTGTTTTAATATTAGGTACTTAGGTAATATCGGGCATATACTACTTATGCTAATTGTAAAAATATGACATAATAATATTGTAATAAATTCATACAATATTTGACCACTGCTAAGCCATAGCAGTGGTCAAATATTCTATGTCATTAAAAATATACCTATTCGTATTATTTTATTGACCAACCACATAACTGCAGTCATCAATTAATTGCTCGAATGCTCAGATGGCAGGCACAAAACTATTATACAGAGGTGAAGCCATAAAAAGCAAAACAATAAAAATAAAAAACCGGCCAAGTGCGTGTCGGACCACGCACAATGAAGGGTTCCGTAGTTGGGATGAATTTATCCAAAAAACAAACTTAACTTTGTAGTTGTAAAAGATGTTCTCCCATACGGAATATATGGGAAAAAATGTTTTTGCAACTGCAAAGTTAAGTTGGTCGATTTTTAGTGGTATGAGGAACAGGGTGTAAAGTTCACTCATCCACCATAGAAAAGGGACAATCCTCCGACCAGACGGTTGTTATGTCTGGTGGGCAACTGCCCGGCAACTGCCCATCGGTTGGAAGTTGAAATCTTGTATGTATGTCGATCGCTCGGTAAACTCTAACTGCGCGATGCAGGATTTGTGTGACGTCATGTCTTTGATGCGTAGTTTTGTATGTGGCGGTGTAACCGCTACATCACTCCCCTCCGGAGACCGGAGGTCGATAGTGGGCTGAATCTTGCGATGCTTCACACAGTGCCAGCTGTGGTTCCAGTGAGTCGGAACCGGGTGCCGCAGAGTTCGCGGTGAGTCGGAACTTTATGTGGTGATTGCGGCGATTGTGGTGATTGTGGTGATTCCCCAGTGAGTCGGGGTGATTGAGGTGATTGCTGTGATTCCCCAGTGAGTCGGGGTGATTGAGGTGATTGCGATTGCGTTGATTCCCCAGTGAGTCGGGGTGATGAGGCTGCTTGCGTTGATTCCCCAGTGAGTTGGGGTGATGAGGCTGAGGGTGATGACCAGGAATGCGCGTTCGCTGCATGCTGGTGGTCAGGATACCCGTTGAAGCCGTGGGTGCTGGCTGGCTGTGTGACTCGCCTCAGGAAAGCTTGCGGGAGTGATGATGATGATGACGTCACGCCGAAGTAATTGCACGAAGGCTGCGTTGACGATCACGTCGGGGTCACCAATTTAGTGGTATGAGGAACAGGGTGTACAGTTCACTCATCCACCATAGAAAAGGGAGGATCCTCCGACCAGACGGTTGTTATGTCTGGTGGGCAACTGCCCGGCAACTGCCCATCGGTTGGAAGTTGAAATCTTGTATGTATGTCGATCGCTCGGTAAACTCTAACTGCGCGATGCAGGATTTGTGTGACGTCATGTCTTTGATGCGTAGTTTTGTATGTGGCGGTGTAACCGCTACAGATTATTACTCGTTAACCTGTTGAGCCGACTTAGCTGTGATAAATTTCCTTTTAATTTTGTTAAATAAACTACTGCTGTAATTTTTTTCACACATCCGAAATTAACCATTTAGCCGGCAGGGGAGGGGGACATTTGACTCTAACAAAAATTAGCACTTTAAAGCTTAATATTTCGCAAACGGATCCCTGAATCTAAAAATGGTTTTCACATACTCGTAATGTTTTTGAAGGACCTTTCCAATGATACCCCACACAACGGGACAGAAAAAAAAAAACACCACTTTACGTGTAGGTTCATTAATAATTTTTTTCTTACTTTTATTTTACCACTTTGTCGGCGTAATTAATATATATGTCACCGTAAGATTGTGAGAACCGTTAGTTTATAATATGTCGGAATTATTTCCGATAGATTATAAACTGTCGAAAAATTGTGAATTGGTTAGGTTAGGTTAGAACTGTGACCAACCGCGCGCGAGCCGAGCGAGCGAAGCGAGCGGTGCCGCGGCAGCGGCCGGCGAGCGCTACTTCCAAGTTGGTCGCAGCCAAGCAGGCTATTTAATATTAGCGCAAGGTGCGTTACGTCTCAAGCAAGTTTGATACCAGTTCACAATTTGTCGGTTTCCCATGGAAAAATTATAAACTAGCGAAAAATAATGCGTTAAATTGTAAATGGTTCGTTGCAGTTCACAATTTTTCGACAGTTTATAATTTAACGGAAATAATACCGATAGATTATAAACTAACGAAGTTCATAATTATACGGTGACATATACACCCATGCCAAATTACAGTTTTCTAGTACTAAGGGTCTTGGAGCTAGAACGCGGACAGACAGACAGACGAACATGACGAAACTATAAGGGTTCCTTGTTTACTACGGAACCCTAAAAAGCGCACGCGTGACGTCATTAAATTTCTACGTCTTCTTCCTTCAAGAGGTATTAAAAAGCTGCCATTAAAATAGATGCAATTCCACAAACGATGAGTGCAGACTGCCAATACGAACGCTTTGAGGCTATTAGGACGTGGGTGTTGTACCAATTACAGTTAAGGGGGAAGAGTCAGGGTAGCCCGCGGAATTCAAATTTTCTTACGTTTTTTGCATTTTGCAGGTCAGTGTCAGGTTTTATGTTGATTAAAATATGATTCGCGGTCGTAACAAATATGGTTTTACTCAATTATAATCATTACAATCAGCAATAATGATTAACAAGAAGATAAAGGTGTCAAATGTCATGATTTCATGAAATAATGACATTTGACACCTTTGCTAACTTATGGAGTTGTATTGCTGATTGTAATGATTATAATTGAGTAAAACCATATTTGTTACGACCGCGAATCATATTTTAATCAACATAAAACCTGACATTGACCTGCAAAATGCAAAAAAAATATGAAAATTTGAATTTCGCGTTCTACCCTGACGCTTCCACCTTAACGTTTAGATTTTAAATTTAATGAATTCCTTATATTTAGTTTTAAGTTTAAACTCATGTAACTTGCTCAGGACAATCTTATAATCCTATCCTCTTGCTATAATAATATAATAAACTCGAGAGTTTGTGAGGATGGATTTTTGTTACTCTTTCACGCAAAAACTACTAAACGGATTGAGATCAAATTTGGTACACAGATATTTTATAACCTGAATTAACACATAGGATACTTTTTATCCCGATATTCCCACGGGATCGAGACTTATGCGGGTGAAACCACGGGGCGCTGCTAGTTAAGAATAATCATCAGCACCTTAATTGCGTAACACAGTTTTAATCACAATCCGAGAGTTTGGGAGGATGTTTCTAATCCATTGCTTCTAAGTGTTAATAAATTCGTCTGCTCAGCAACGTAAATAACGCAATGAACGTGACTAAACTGTCAAAATGAAAGAAAATGGGATCAATTGTCATTTTATGTGTATGTTTTGCAATTACCCTGCTGTTCAGAACACAATAATAGTTATTTACGCAACTGTTGTTTAATAAGGGGTATTAAAACACGAACGTAGTATCACGTGAGTGTTTTAATACCTAATTATTTACAGTTGCATACAAGACTTTATCTATACCCATGATACGAATCCTCTATAAAAGATTCTGAAACCATAGGGTGTTGTACAATATTGTTTTCTCTACTTTTCTGGTAATAATTGGTTAGAAATGTTCTTTGCTGCATTAGAAATATCTGGTGGTGTGTTATCAAAGCTTATATCACTCATTTTTGTAAATAAAAAAGTAATAAATTTTTGCAATACTAATACATCGAACAAAAATGGCGGGATACGACGTGAATTCGAATAACCTATAAGTTTTTTTTTTTATTACGGCGCTGTGGCAGTGAAACTCGCGTGCATGACAATATTTTTTTTTTGAAAATTTAGTACAACATTATAACACTCATTTGGATGACATTATAGTTACTATGACACTGGTTGTTTTAATGTTGGCAATAAGCTAACTGTTTCAGAAACTTTTATAGAGGTTTTATAGCATGGGTATATAAAGTACATAATGAATGATATCCTAAAGTTGTATGTTCTGTTCTCTGACTGCCACTGAATATTGAAATTTTTAAAGTAAACGTTTTACTATCAAATTAATCAGGGAACATACTGTGACTCTTTTGATTTTAGTACAAACTGTATTGTGTAGAACACAATTGCAATAATAACTTGAATAGCTATAATTATAAATAATTTAAAAAACATTCATCTATTCATTCAAAAATGAAAAAGTACGCCACTTAATCATTTCTGCGGCAATTATAAAAACAAATTAAACTATTCTTCAAAAAAATAAAATAAAAAAATACCAATAATTGAAAATAATTAGTTGGCAAAAAAAAAAAATACATGAATGAAACGTAATAGAGTTTCAACTTTATGACGGGATTGTAAAGTTTATTTTTGTTTGATGTACAAAAGGTTATAAATCGCAATTACAGCAGGTACGGAGAGAGAAGCAATTATTCGTAACCCGTGACGAGGAATTATTCAAATTAGGGTTAGGGTGTGGTGCAAACGAAAAGAGTGAGCCGGTTAGTATATTAAATGCGTAGTTTGGTAAAAAGTAAAGTGTATTGTAAGGATTGCTGGTTTTAGAGGGATAGATTAGTAAAAGTAAAGTAAAAGTTTATATATTTCACAAAATGGGAGCATTCACAAGAATTTGTTACACAGATAGATACAGATTTATTTATTTTTGCTCTAGGTACTGAAATTGATTTCCAAACTAAGCCAGGGCTTGTATTTTGGAGCATTACTCGTACAGAGAAGTCGTGTCAACGTGAATGTCGTGAACTCGTGACGTAAAAATATTTATTTATATTTATTTAGACTTTATTGTACACCACAAAAATAAATAACAAAAAATTAATCTAACACTACAAAATATACAATGGGCGGCCTTATCGCTTTCCCTGATCTATTCCAGGCGACCTTGGAATGGACAATGATTTGCCTGGACATAAAATGGGGCTCTCGTTGGTGCAAATAATAAGTATACAACATACTATAATAAATATACAGAAATATACCTACATATCTTAAATAATCACACATCTCTCGCAGTAATCTTTAACAGTTTCATATTATTACAATAAATTTGAATGATTTTAACCGTCGGGACTTAGGCGAAATCATGAATTACAATTATTTTCTTTCGTTCATAAACTTAAACCAAAGATGTACTTATCTATAAAGATTTAATTCAAATTAACAAAATCAACCAATATTGTAGAGAATATTAAGAACATATGTACTATAACTTCACGTTCCACGTTCCCATTATCTATAGGTAATCCACAGACAGGTGAGCGAAAAAAAAAAGTGGTGGCACTCCGGGAGTGCTGACAGAAGCGAAAATTTGAACAGATCGCCTTGGTGGAAGAAAAATACAAATAAATAAATAAAGAGCACAATCGCGTTTACAAAAATGAGGTGTCGGTAAAGGTGTCGCGAGTTCAATTGTTTTTTCCCATCTCAAAAATGCCGAGCGCACCTATAGAAGTTTTCACTTCAAAAAAGTTTAACAGTCGCTGTTAACTCCCAACTTGCCACATGCCACAAACAACGTGATCAACCCGTCATTGTTGGATGCGTACACCGAGTATCGCTAGGGATTTTTTTTTAAACCGTATTGTCATTTTATTTTCATTATTTGCGTACGCAGATGAGGTCGGTCGCGGTCAAATACAACAGTAATGTGTTTTTGCGCTGTAATTGTTTGGATTAATACAGTAGGTACCTATGGTTTTTTTCAAAACTATCTAATTAAAGTATAAACAAACCCTGTTTAAGTTAAATTCTTACGTAATCACTCACTAAAGGGAATTACACATTCATCTGTATTTATTATATTGTATTGAATTTTATTTATTCATTTCTCATTATGGTGGTGGTCTCACAGTGGTGGCCCAGTGGTAACGGCCGCGACTTACAAGTTGTAGGTCGTAGGTTCGAACCTAGACAGGCGCTTTACTTTGTGTAAATTATTTCATCACCACTGCTCTCAAAACGGTGAAGGAAAACATCGTGAGGAAACCGGCATGTCCTAGAACCGAAAATTCGAAGACATGTGACATCTACCAACCCGCACTGGGCCCGCGTGGTGGATTAAGGCCCACTCCTTCTCAAAGAGAGGAGCCCTGTGTCCCAGCAGTGGGAACATTATAAGCTGATGATGATGATGATTTCTCATTATATGGTTCACTGAGATCTTACATTAAACATTGTTTCACACATACCACCATTGCTGGTGTAGAAATATTAGACGGTTTATACATACATTTTCTTTTAATTTGTAACGTGTGGTGAGTTAAAGTTTTAATTAATGTTACTTAAACGATAATTAACTAAAATTCCTCTAATAAAAATTCTTAGTTGGGCAACAGAAGAATAAGTAAATTAATTTAATATCTACTTGACAAAAATATTTTAATCTAATAAAAAAAACCCCAATTCATCTAATAACAATTCTAATATAATTTAATTTTAAATTAATTTCTTATAAAAAATATAATAAGCGCAGTAAAAATTTTATTAAATTAAAAAATCATCTTTGCGATTGAAAATTTCAAATAAGTAGGTCGGGTTTTAAGTATTCAAATAAAATCAAATCAATCAATCATATTTGTAAGTGGCACTATAAATTCTAGATAGGTTTTCTGATCCATTCTGTTTACATTTTAATCAGACATTTTGGGAACAGAAAATACCTTTTCCGTTCTTGTTCAATTTTCTTAATTAAGTGCATAAATGGTTCTTAGAGGCGCCTTTTCGGCTAGAAATGGTAACATCCTCGCGCAATATGATTATTGTCTGGTATCATAGATTTTAAGATTTTTATGGTTAGAACTTGTTTTCCAACCCTCAATGTGAGATGACTACTATGATCTATCACTAGCTATAGAATAGGAATAGAATATAATGTAAATTATTTGTATTAAAACATGGTACATTAATGGTTTTAATAATAGGGTTATGAATTTATGCTATACACGTCTCGATACACAGACGCTCCATATAAAATACTGGTATTCAGCTGCATCCGGTTAGACTGACCGACTCCAACATAGGTGGGAAAAGGCTAGGTAAATGATGATGATCTACATGTCTCGCCATAGACTAGCATATAAATATTAAAATAGGCTCGCCCCCTATTACATGGGACTTAAACATAACTGGCGAAATGTGGGTGTACCTGCTACAGGTACACCTCTGCCCAACCCGTCGGGGAAACAAGGCGTGATGTTATGTTATGTTTAAATATTTTAAAGTAAACTAATTATTATAATTAATAATTAATTCCGAAATGTTTACTATGTCTCTACCTATGGCCCGGCTCACCTCAAATCAGCCTAGTAGACTTATGTCTGCGGAAAGCTATATCGGGGGAAAATCTATACCATGTTTATTAAACCTCGACGCAAAAAGAGGAGTGTTATAAATTTGACCGCTATGTGTGTCTGTATGTGGCACCGTAGCTCTCAAACGGGTGAACCGATTTGAATGCTGTTTTTTATTTGAAAATGCGAATGAAAATAGCGATGGTTCTTAGCTATGTTTTATCAAAATACGTTTTCGTTTTTGTTTTTACTTTGATTTTTATTTATTTATTTTTGTGAGTGTGTTTTAGTTTAATTCGTGATTTCCTTTGCGAGTCTCAATAAATACTTTTTCTTTCTTTCTTTTTTTCAAAATCGATTCAGCCATTTGAAGATTATTATCAGCTCTTTTCTAGTCGATGAATGGATGTGAGTATCTTCCACAGGTCTGATCGATTTGAAATTTGATTTTCTGTTACTTCAATGATATTAGAAGAACATAGTAACCTTGAACTGATGCTGCAGCATCACCTGGAATTTGCAGGATACCCAACTCCCTTACCAACTTACAGTACAGATATCGTGTTTGGGCTCATTGGAATGACCTCAATGAATAGGTTATAGATAGATGGTGAACAGGGTCTGGTGATGGAGCAGCAAAGAGAAATGAGGAAATGATTGTGTCGGGGGTTTTTTAAATTTTGACTGTTAAATTTGTACTTGTTTACAGTAACATGCATACCTACCGGTAACGAAGTTACTTGCATAGTGCAGAACCATCCTACTAATATTATAAAGGCGAAAGTTAGTGAGTGTGTGTGTATGTTTGTCTCTTCTTCACTCTCAAACGGCTGGACCGATTTGGATGAAATTTGGCACACAGATAGTTTATAACCTGGATTAACACATAGGATACTTTTTATCCCAATATTCCCACAGGATCGAGACTTACGCGGGTGAAACCGGGGGCGCAGCTAGCTTATAATAATTTTAAAACCCTCTTTGATACATCTTTGATTCCCCAAAGTCTGCAACTGACTCTTCAAGAAATACTAACATAATACTAATAACATCTAATACGTCTTCGGTGACCCCGCGAACTAGCGGTGGACAGCAATACTCTCAGTTGGACCTCTGGGAAATTTACTCACTGCGAGCAACGCAACCAATTCCATCAGACATCATATTATATTTTTCTTGCTTTGCTCTAGAAATGTTGGGAAAGGTTGAAGAAAGATGTTTGTTTCTTATTATAAGAATGCCCACTGTTGACCATACACACATAGGTCATTGATATTAGGTACAAAAGTTATGTTTAAGCATCATGGTCACAAATTAATTCAGATGGGACACTCCGCATTGTAATACCTGTGTTCACAAATAAAGATTGATTGATTGATTGCATTTTAGGTATGAAGCTACAAGTAGATAAGTACGCGGTGGGCTCGACTTGTCGAATTCTGTGGGAGTAACATAGTCAGAAGTTACGCGATAGAAAGAGAGGCAACTTCTAGGTGAATGTAACTGTCGGAAATTAGCGCTGTGCGACCTGAATTGCACTTTATTGTGTCGTAGCAAGAGTCACTTTTTTTAAAATGATTTTGCGATTTGTTCCATCTGTGCTAATCTATGCTATGGTACCAAAAGATTAATCTAAAAAAAAATCGTCATATCGAACTCTCTCCGTTTGTCTTTACTTCAGCAAGTTTTTTGATAAAATATCATTGCTGACAAAAGAGAGTTGCTTAAGTACCTACCTATATTTTTTACCATAGCCTTAGCCTCTTCTCATAAAGAAAAGAAACAAGAAGATATTTATTAGCATAACGTTCGCTCACAGCGTCTTGCCTACCTACTTCAGACTAATCATTTTAGAAAGGTAAAATACTGCTGCATATCCCGGGCGCATGACTAATCCGTTTTCATCCCGACGATCGACGGGTTAATTCCAGTGCCGGGCTAAATCTTGCAGCGGACATAATCCCGCGTCTGACTTAATTCCGCATTATTATTCCGGGCACAGTCTCCGGGCATAAAGAAAACGGGAAGATGCAAGTGTTTCAACTTTTTGTTATTTTAGCCTACTTTGGACCCGAAATTTTAATCTTCGTGGAGGAGTGAAGACGGCATAATGTTGCACGAACATAATTGATACAATTTGCATTATGTTCCTTGGAATTTCCCTTTGAGGGATATTATGTAAAATTGATGATGAGGAGAGCCGACCCCTAAATCAGATGGTATAAGGCTAGGCAGAGAGAGAGAAAGTCTTTCAAAATTACAGTTTAAAATTCCAGTTGCTTAACAATTAATAAAACTTTTTTACAAAAAATACAACCGACTTCCAAACTACAAAGTGAAAAATAACTTTAATTTCGGAAGTCGGTGTCTTTGGATCAGTATTTTAGTTTTTCGACACCGACTTCCGAAATTAAAGTTATTTTATACTTTGTAGTTTGGAAGTCAGTTGTATTTTTTGTAAAAAAGTTTTTTTTTTCTTTTTTCAGTGGGTTGATTTGTAATTTATCTAAGTTACAATTGCCTTTAATATTTGAAGAGTTCCCTCGATTTCTCCAAGATCCCATCATCAGATCGTGACCAAATGACAATGGGACCAACTTGAAAGTATACCCTTTCAAACAAAAAAAGAATTTTTCAAATCGGTCCAGCCGTCTTTGAGTAATGGGGGAACATACATAAAAAAAAATATCCCGACTATTTTTTTTTTACTTAAGTCGGTTAAAAACAGTAGAATGTTCGAAATGTCCAACCATGTATAGTCACCAACCATCACTATATGCATATTAGTAGGCGGGGCTAGCGGTTGTCATGGCGACAAGCCCCGCCTCCCATGGAAGGGGTTGACAGATGCGCATGAGTCGGCGAAACGGATGCCTTTGTTGAAAACTTCCTTGATGTGTCGTGAGATAAAAATGTTATTATTCTATGAGAAGGAGAAATTACCAAAATTTTACGTAAAAAAGCTTTATCCGAGTCTTTATCATGTTAAGAATTTATATTATTTACTATTTATAAAATGTTTATGTTTTTATCGTGTTCACTCATATCGACCAGGCTGACTTAGTCGATTACTAAATTAATAATTTTTTTTTTGTACGTTTGCAAGAATGTGAAAAAAAGGGAGATCTATGGTGGACTGAAAGTTGGATCGATGGGCATTGATTTTGTATTGATTCTTATTGGAAAATATAGGATTGCGGAACACTTCAATTCAATATATTAAAAATTACGTGTAGAAACCAAAATTTAACGTAAAAAGCTTTATCCGTATGTTGAAGTTTCCTTTAAAATTGGGACAATTCAATTGGCAGCCTTTAACAATAAAAACTGTATTACTATAATGTCTAATAATGTGTGTGTGTGTCGAATAATGTGTAAATCCATGATAATATGGTTACAATTACTTTTTCTGACTTCGTGAAAACTATTTACCAAAGACGCAATCCTATTAGCACCCTCAGACCAAATAAAAAACCAAGACACAGCACTGTCAACAGCGACGTGAAGCCGGTTTCGTAAACATGTGTGCATTTTGTGAGGTGTAGTTTGATTGTAGTGTCATTGTAAAAGTGTGCATGTGAGCGTGTATGCACAGAGCGGAGGTGTAGTTTTGGCATGATTCACTGTATTGTTTACAGCGCTCTGTTTTGGTTTTTATTTGGTCTGAGTTAGCACCATCCCACTACAAAAATAGTTCGAATTTCGGCAAACAAAACCTCTAGATATTTTGATAGAGAGTTTGTTGAGTATTTACTTATCAAACACTGTCAAAACCAGCCTTCGGTCTTTTCATAGAACATGCCTCTTCCCTTGTATTCGTATTTACAAACAAACGTACACAACGATTCGTTGTACAAACATTCTAGATTCCAGAACCTCATCTAACCCGTTCGTCCGCTGAGAATTGAGTAGTGGTCCAGTTTGCTTACAGATTTGATTCGATTTTAAATTATAGATGCTGTTTCGATTGGTACCCTTGGTCATCATAGTCAATAACGGAAACTGGTGAATATTTTGACTCCGAATGAATGGTCAATAAAGTCATGAATGGTCAAGATGATAGCTAGATAGATGTTTTGTTATTAGCACTAGATACAGACAGCCGCACGTCAGTGGTAAGGCCTTGCCGCACCAGGGCGTCGTACTGCAAGTAACCATGCAGTTTATATTCATTGTTGTTAGTGCCATTGTAGGTGCTAATTAAGACATACGGGCGAAGTTTAGTTAAGTCCCTATTTACACGAAGGTAGTTTCTAGCCTCTGGCGTTTATACCTATGCAAATTAAAAAGCAACAAATTTAATTAAATCGCGCCGGATAAATCAGACTTTAGCCATCTGTATACTTATCTCTTTTGTCAACAAACCCAATAAAGTGCCTGCTACACCAACTGCCAACTGCGTCCCCGACTGAGGTGACCCTGGTTGTCGATCAGCAGAGCTGTTTGAAATTTGGTCGTAAATCTACATGGTTGTAAACCACCAAGGTCACCGCTGTCCGGACGCAGTTGGCGACCGTATAGCAATCACTTTACACTTATAAGTATGTCGTCGTCGTATTGCCGTCCCATCGGACTATGAGACTGAGGGAAGAGAGAGTGCACCTGTGTCTGCCCACACACTTGTGCACTATAATATCTCCCGCGCGGCTAGTCTCCACTGAGATTGGTCGACATGGCCGAAATTCCGTGCAGCGGACAATTTTTTTTTCTTTTAATTCTTTACATCCTCTATTAGCGATAACAATGATGGAAAAGTCTTGGAAAAGTTAAAAATGCATTGAATTGATAAGGTACTGAGAAAAAATCATTATAGAAATACGAAAAGCTTTAAAAGCGATTTCCAGTTGTGTAGACCCTTAGAACACGTATTAAGATATCTGATGAGTCTACAAACAATTCTCGTAGCTAAAGTCCGTCTGTCCGTTTCTCCTCCGCAGGGAATCGTCCGGTTGTCGTCCGATAGCCATCCGCTTGTTTGGGGAAACCGTATTTCTAAATAAGTAGCGATATTGAGGTGGGGTTTAAATCAAGTAGGTATTGGATTTCAATGGTTACTGTTTAAAAACACAATTATGAAGATCGTGTATATTAAATGTAAATATCCATTTGTCGAGTTCACGTAGTACACTCTAAATAACCTACTGTTACAACTTTAAGGAAGAAGAAAAAATAAGAAAAATATTTTATTTGGGACACGCACAGGAAATAAAGACAGTTATAAAAAATAAAATAAAAATAAGATAGAAGCATGTTAAACTAACAAACTAACAAAAAAATAGTAACGACCTGTGCACGGCCAAAAAGGCCCATATCTCAGCATAATGCTGCGATATTTTAATAAATATCTACCGCGGCGCTGGTATTCTGATAGGGCCCGCTGTGATACCACGGACACACCTGCGGACATATATAAATCCCTCTAAGGGATTACAAAATAAACAAATAATAAAAATCAAAACCATTGTTTATACTAAAAGAATCGACGCACGCCCGAGACGTGACGTTCCAACCTCCACATCACTTGTCTGATATAGACTATTATAATCTATGGTGACAAGTGAAGGGACGCGGGAGTGTATTATCTATGGCGCGATTCTAAGATGGGATACATCGTTACTCTGGTGTTACCCAAACTGTCATATAACTAATTGTCATATTTGGTGCAGCCGCGAGGCCAGTGGCGTAACTACACCATCCGAGGCCCGTGACAATTTTTATAAATGGGGCCCTCCGGCTTCTTAGTAAAAGTAGTCACGTTAGAATTTAATTTTAATAAACCACTGATGTAAGTAGGTAGTTACCCAAAACTATTAATAATATTAGGTATGTGCCTTTTAGTTAAATATCTAATAAGTTTTATTTTCAACAGCATAGGTTTATACAAATATTTATAATGAAATAACAATTTACTTTCAATAAGATTTTTTTATTAACAAAATTCTTTTCTCCGAGCTTTCTGTTCCGCAAAAGTATCTATAACATCATCAAAGTTTAAATAAAGATCGGGCCATAGAATTTTCAATAGACAGAATAGCCAAGTTACATAGCCTGTCTTGTGCCATAGAGTTTCATAAATAGGTTTTTATTAATTTTAGTTTCGAAAACGATCGTTCAGCACTAGCTGTAGTCACAGGAATTGTAACAAATAACATTAATGCAGTACATATTTCAGGAAAGCTGCACGACATAAAATTGTTCTTTATTATTAATAAATCAGGAAGTTCTCTAATACACGAATACTTTTTTATTTCATCTTTGAAAGTGGACCGAAAACTGAGAATTTCTTTAGCAAATGATTCAGATAGGTATGTCTTTTTTAAATAATTATTAACAAATTCTAGAGCTTTTTTTAATAAATCAGTATCATTTAAAATTTGCAAAGTGGAAGGTTGCAAAACACTGAAATTGGAAACAATTTCATTCATTGGAAGGAAACGTGATTTCAGTTGATTAATAATGATGTCTAATATTCGATAAAATACGTTCACTTTAAACAAACTTTCTGGATCTTGAAGACGCTCATCTTCGCAAAGTTCGTCAAAATGGCGTTTTATCTTCCTTTGACGAGTTTTAGAAAATTCAGGGTTGATGTACCATTTTTCTGCTACACTATTTGCTTCCATTTTTTTATTTACAAATTCATGTTGATACCTTTCCAATTCTTCTAGGCAAGTTTTCAAAAGTTTTAAGGCATTTGAAAGATCGGTGGCTTTAGACTGAAGTGCTTTAGAGGCTGCATCGATAGTTTGTAGAATTTTGCAATGGAAAACCAATAACATGATAAAATTATAGTTCTCTACCTTCTTCTTGAGTGAAATTGCTTCATTTCTTTCATCTGATTTGCAATTTAACATAATTGTTTTCGTTAACGCTTTTTGGACTTTGATTGATTTTAAGTAGGTACTTAAAAAAAATAGAATTTTTAAGTACTACTTAGGTACAAAATTTTGTTAAAAATGTTAGGTTATTTCTGAGCTCGTGGCCTCTTGGGCAGGGGCCCTCTTGGGTCGGGGGCCTGTGGCATTTTGCCAGCCCTGCCACCCTATAGTTACGCCACTGCGCGAGGCACACTTTCCTGCTAATTTCTAACAACGCACTTTACACTTTTTTTAAAAGGTTTTAGTACAATGTTGTGTTGTGTGCCTTTTAGTCCGTGCCAAATAAATATATTTTATTTTATATAAATAAATTGCCATCTTTTGTTTCGACCTTACCTTTTATCTAAAGTTATAATAGTATTTAATCTACTATACATTAAAGTACATTTACCAAATGGTTACGAGTACATTCGTTCAGTGTGAATCGTGCGGATGCACAGTGGAACGAATGTATGGGAGCGGTTGGACGTAGACATTTCCGAAAAAAAAGAGTAAAATTATGCCAAACTAATGATGCCATCTTATTCGATTACTTAATGCCTTCATAACTTGTGGTGATGAATTTCTTCATAACTCCCATATTTCGGGAGTAATTTGAGAAAATGTGAAATTTTACTATGAAAATGAGTGTATCGAGCTCTCTCCCTCCTGATTCCGGGCTTGTTTCAAGTAGCGGTCTCTAATATCATAATGCTAATACTAAGAGCTATATTTAATACTAAGACACATAGTGCGCCAAATGTGCACTTTCTGGGATAAAAGGAAATGAAAATTTAAAAAAAAAAACGTTTTTTCCCCGTTTGTATTTACTTTAAACCGCAGACAGACTTATTAAGAGGTCTATAAATATATTATATATATACAGAAATATATATTAACAAAAATATTCACAAGAACTGATGAGAGTATGACTTTTAAGTCAGTTGATAATAAATTACCTAGTTTCATTAAAAGTACAATAAATAATTAAGATGTAAGCTCTAATTTACTAAGTTACACATTTTAAAATAATAACATCATTTAATTATCTTCGTCATCATCATCATCATCAATTAATTCAAATTCAGAATCGATGTCCGCTAAATCATTTATGTTAACAAATTCGATATCACTTTTCTCAGAATCCGTAAGCTCATAAAATTCCTTAAAAGAAGATTTTTTTACAAACTTATTTCCTTTTGGACGGATACTTGTAACAAGTGGATCAGAAGACAGTAAAAGATTGTGCATAATATCTTCATTGCATGAGATACTGCTATGCTTTCGAGAATGCCCCTCTCTATATTTTCTAAAATCTTTATTTCTAGCCTCAGATGCCTCTTCGGATAGAAAACCAATGGGCACAATTGACATGTTCTGAACTATGTCTGGCCTGGTTATGAAGTGAAGAAGGCATATAATACCATGGGTATAACTCCACGTAAAGCTTAGCAGTATCAAAGCAGAACTCTCGGAATTTAGTTACGTTGATCTTCTCTCCTGATGAAATACACTGCAAGATCACACAGATTTTTCTTAAAAGCATAGCATCTATTCCGGTCAGTTCAGCAGATTTAGTGTAGTTTTCAAAAAATCTCCTTGCCGAGTTGCCATTGTTGGTGGATCCACTGCCTTGTTTCACAACATCGAGAAGTAAGCCCGTTTCTCTTCTTACAGCCTCTTGAACTCTTTTCTTCCTGTCATCAACTTGCCTTTTTGCTATATCACCCCTTACTTGCCATGATTTTATGTCTAATTTGTAGGAAATGTGTAATAAGCATTCCATTGAGCGAATCCAAGCGTGAAGGGTGCTTAAGCTATATTTATACATGTCCTCGTTTGCGTGTTTATCTTTGATTAACTCTAAATTATTCATTTCTTTAGGACAAGCCTTGCATATGTCACACACTGAAGCTGCTGTATTGGATATAATGGAATGAATTTTACCATCAATCATTGTCAACAGCAGTTGGTGTTTGACACTAATTCCATCAGTGATGGTGGATGGAGTTAAGGCTTCAATCTCTGCTTCGATTTCAGCCATCTCTCTCTGCACATTTTCTTTGGTTTCCTTTATAAACTTAAACAATATTGGCCGGCAAAATGAAGTGGAAGATGGTCGCTCGTTTTCCCAAATTGTTACACCTTTTGAGACGAGCCGCAGTGGTACAAGACTAATCATAAAATTACTAGCAAGATCGATTTGCTCATCTTCACTCGTCCTTTGATGATAAATGCTTTGGCTAGATGATCCGTCAAAACCCCATTTGCTGGTCAATACGAGCTGTTGATTGGGATCAACAGGGGTTTCTAACGACCTAATAAGTCTTCTTGAGGTTAAATCCATCAAGGCTTGTAATTTGATTTTTGCAGAGCTCTCTGTAACTGTGAGATCTTCTTTGGCCGGATAGCACTTAATTTTTTCTTTAACCAACATGTAGTAACTCGGGTATTGAAGAGCTCCTTCTTGAGTGTTGAAATCCCGAAGAGTGTTATAGCGCCATTTCGATAAGTTCATCGATACATAAAGAGCCAATGCCTTCAAAGGGGATATTTCCCGTACCTGAATTGATTTACCTTCAATGAAGGCTTTGATTTTTGAGGCCTCTTCTGGATTCTCCGTCAAGTATTTCATAACATAAGCTGTATCGCTTTGTCCTGCCTTTTGAAGCGCCCTTTCGGCCGAAAACATAATTTCAGCGCTGCTACTGCTGCATGAAAGACTATCTTCAGTGCGTCTTCTTTTTTGCCGGTTACTAAGGTCCTCAAAAGATTTACGAGGACTAGGATGTGTACAAGTTGAAGCATCAGATTTAGCAGGAGAAATTATGGGCTCGATGACGTCACTTATATTTTCTGTAGAAGGTTCCATATTTTCATTCTGTAATTCCGGCCATTGAATTGCAGCCTGTAGCCAAATCTCATGTTTCTTCCGAAACTTATCTGTGCTTCTTCCAGACTGTGTCCATTTTGCATAAATGCGGTAGCAAAATCGACGACACCAGTCTTTTAAACTTGTTTCAGCACTTTCACATAACTGAACACAACTGTTATCTTTTAAAACACTGAACAAATAGTTAAAGTCGCGTAAATCTTTATGTGCGCGTGCGCATAAAGCAACGTGAATATCAAGATTTGTATTAAAATTTGGAAAATACATTGCGAGATTAGCTTGGATACAACGAGGTGTAAATCAACACTGATTTTAAAGTTACTAATAGTGACCTATTTATATAAAATCCAGGTATCCCAGGTATCCTTTGTTAAATATTGCAAGGTAATTAGTTATTGTGATAATTAGTAAATGATGCATGCTAAATTAGTGTATTAAGAGCCATTTAGTAATTAAATAATAGCAATGTTCTTATCAGTAATCATTAGTGCATCAGTTTTATATGTAAACCTTAAGTCCCTAATTATATATCCTAATTAGCTTATATCTTCTCTAATTGGCTGCTCAGAAATGTTATTGTAATAAGGTAAACCTTTAGAAAAACGGTTTTAATCAACAAAATAAACAAAAAATAAAAAAATTGTGTTATAAAATAAACATCACTCTTTATCCCAGAAAGTGCACATTTGGCGCACTATGTGTCTTAGTATTAAATATAGCTCTTAGTATTAGCATTATGATATTAGAGACCGCTACTTGAAACAAGCCCGGAATCAGGAGGGAGAGAGCTCGATACACTCATTTTCATAGTAAAATTTCACATTTTCTCAAATTACTCCCGAAATATGGGAGTTATGAAGAAATTCATCACCACAAGTTATGAAGGCATTAAGTAATCGAATAAGATGGCATCATTAGTTTGGCATAATTTTACTCTTTTTTTTCGGAAATGTCTACGTCCAACCGCTCCCATACATTCGTTCCACTGTGGGATGTGGTCACAAAAGTGGTCAGCGCAGTTTTCACTGCTAATACACAGTGCGCTGCGGTTTTTAATGACCAGTGAGAACTGTTGGGCTGGAGTTCCCGGTATAATAATACTATTTCGGAACCCACGTGCCCAAACTAATTCGATTGAATTTCGATTTACTTAGTACACACGGCTACACATCAAGATATACATTTCCAGTTTATGTTGATCTCGCATTCTCGAGGTCAGCTTCTACTGAAAATGTGAAGCTTGATATGTAGCTGTGTGTACATACGTTGAATGTCATATTTAAATGTTCACCAGGAAAGACCGATGTGCTAAAATGCCCTAAAAGTCGAGACTTTTTAGTAATTTTAAGAGCGTTTATTCTGAAAGTGGGCAACGTCGCAAATAGATATCAAATATTTCGCTGTTTTGATTAATTTGGCAATATTACTGTATGGAAATAAGAAATACGGCTAACTAGTTCCCTAGAATATTAATAATGAATTGCAATTATAACACTGAATTTGAAGTTGTAATAATTTTAGGTGTAAAAAAGGCATTTGGAAAGTTTCCAAATACTTTTTTTACATTTAAAACTAAATATTCGGTATTACAATATTTTAGTTCCCTAGCTAGCCACATTTCTTAATACCATACAGTAACATTGCTAAATGAATCAAAAGAGGTAAATATTTGACAGCTATTTACGACGTTGCCAACTTTTAGGATAAACCCTCTTAAATACCTACGTATAAAATAAATAGGGACATAGATTCTGAACAATGCAAACTACCCAACGTAGCTACGACTACGACATCCTCATAAAATAAAAAAATCCTTATAATACAAGAGCGAACAAAATAACCTTTAAACGACGTCGCATAACACCATATTATTATATTCCTATTACTATAACTCGACAACTTAAATTAAATACCTCACCTTTAGCACAATAAAAACGATAAAAATCACTTTATCTCCGATCTCATAATCGGTATGAAGTGACGATTGCCGCTACCGTACAATACAATTTATTATAATACAATGTAATTGGACGCTGAACATTGTGATTTAAAATGTCGGCATAATATTTGAAATTTGAAACTGTAGAGGAGTTTGTGATTGGTGTAAGTCGACTGGTTTGGTTTTGTCCCTTCGTGTAAGTTATTTTTGTGACTGATGCCAGAAATGTTACGGAGTTTTGAAGT
This sequence comes from Agrochola litura, assembly GCA_949152395.1. Classification (NCBI taxonomy): domain Eukaryota; kingdom Metazoa; phylum Arthropoda; class Insecta; order Lepidoptera; family Noctuidae; genus Agrochola; species Agrochola litura. The sequence continues at coordinate 22,991,830 of OX424503.1, read as the reverse complement.
GAAAACTTCCTTAGGCGCGTTGGAAATTTTGAGATGGGAAAAAACAATTGAACTCGCGACACTGTTACCGTTACCGACACCTCGTTAAAAGTATTTCCTGCACAATAAAATTGTTCAAGTTTTCCCTTCTGTCGGCACTCCTGGAGTGCCGCTGTTTTTTTTCTTTCTAATTCTGTTATGAATCCAATACTTCTCAGTTATAGCGTCATATAGTGTGTGCTATTTGTCCAATAGATAAAATTCATAGTTCACGACGCATCTCCTTTTTAAGAGAAACAATGCAAATTCCTGAAAAACACTACAAAATAAACAAAGAAATGAAAGTAAAATCATATTTGCGGGAATTTATTTTTTCTACAAAACCTAACTTTTTCCATTATTTTACATAACCTATATTCCGTTATATTAGCCCAAAATACGAAATTGACTACATTCGGAGCGCCTAAAGCTGCTTAAACGAGTTATACCGATTGAGCGCGACAAAGGGTGTGGCATTTTATCGCCCCGTTTGTAACCTTATATTAGCACCGAATTGCGAACAAGTTATAGGCATAAATAGCCATTTTATAGACCAGCAATTGAGTTCATACAATTCAGTAATCATATTTATGTATGAAAGTGTAATTCGAACATTTTAAACACCTCTTTTATGCAGCTTTTAAAAGAGTTTTTAATGTGTCAATGGAATTGTTATTATGACATAAACGTTACTAAATAAATGGGGCTGTTATTATAAGGAACGTTAAACTTAATGATTCTTCTCTGCTTGAGTGATTTAAGTGTTTCTTTTCAGCTTTATTTTGGCATTTATTCAGCTAAACACAGATGATTGTTACCTACTTATAGATTAAATTGCCTACCGGGGAAGCCGATCAACATAACCAGTAAAAATTCAAACTTTAGTCAGCTTAAGATAATTTAGGAACAGTCACTGATGTGTCCTCGCATATTGTCGGTCATCTTCGATTTCCTTGTGCATTATGTATTCCTGGTGCGATTGAACGAAAAGAAATCACCAAAATAGCCCTTTTCATAGTCCTATGAGTGACCTGCAATTTGGTCATTTGATTTGCACAATGACGGGGTGGACTCGATGTAGCAGTTACACCGCAACATACGAACTACGCATCATAGACATGACGTCACACAAATCCTGCATCGCGCAGTTAGAGTTTACCGAGCGATCGACATATGTACAAGATTCCGACTTCAAACCAATGGACAGTTGCCCGCCAGACACAACACCCGTCTGGTCGGAGGATCCTCCCTTTTCTATGGTGGATGAGTGAACTTTACACCCTGTTCCTCATACCCCTAAATTGGTGACCTCGAGTATGAACGTCAACGCAGCCTTCGTGCAATGACTTCGGCGTGACGTCATCATCATCAGCACTCCCGCAAGACAAAAAAAAAAAAAAACAAAAAAAAGTATAAAATTGGTTGCCTGTAAAGTCGGTATACGGGCGAAAGTTTTACGTGACAACGACTTTGAGTGGTAAAATAATTTTAATGTGAATATTCATTCGTATAGTAGGAAGAAGGATGAAATAATAGTAACAATTTAAAACATTTATTTATACACATGAACCGGTGTGTATGCCTATCTCTCTCACTTTCTCTCTTTCGCTCTGTCTCTCTCGCTCTTAGGCGGGCTAACTGTGCTCGAGTGGAAGGGACGCGTGCCTTTCACTTTTTATGTCTGTCTCTCTCGCTCTTAGGCGGGCTAACCATGCACGCGTGCCTCTCACTCGCTCTCATTGTGAGCGCATAACGTGAGCGGAGCGTAACGCAGTTTCTTGAAGTGTCACCCGGCAAACCAATTTATAAGACGTTGTCACGTCAAAAAAAATGCGTTGTTATGTTGGTGTTGTTGTTAGTTTTGTTAAAATGTTCAACGGTTTAAATTTTCCAATTATTCAACACCCTATTTCCTCGTTACTGCCTCGTTGGTCTAGTGGTCGCAAACGCTACTGCTGAGCATGAAGTCCTGGGTTCGATTCCCGGGCCGGGCAAAGTGTTATTGGGTTTTCTATCTGAAATTTCTCAGTACCAGCTCGGAGTCTGGATTTGTGCCCGGTTGATGGCAATAGGCTCGCCCCCTATTAGGCATGGGTCTTAAAAACATAACTGGCGAAATGTGGGTGTACCTGCTACAGGGATGCCTCTGCCCAACCCTTCGGGGAAACAAGGCGTGATGATATGTTGTGTCAAAACCCTATTAATCTCCTACAATTCTGAATTCCCAACTTGTATGTATTCTATGTGGATATAGTGCCTGCATCTTCATAGAAACTGGGTCATCGCAGTATTAGATTCATCAGCGTGTATATACAATTATACATCGCCCTATACAATAACCTAGTTATTTTCCAGAGAGAGTGTGAGCCAATCTGTCCATCTTGAAATTATTTAATTAAAAATAATTTAATTAGTCATTGCTTGTCAGACTGTATTAATCAGCTTTGTCAGTAATATGTCATGACTTCACGGTGTTAATGTAAAAAATATCATATCATACTTGTTTGACACCTGAAGCTTATAAAACTTTCCGAATCCGTTTATATTTGAGATTGGCATTTGTAGTTAGTATTCTCACTGACTTCACGAGTATAACTACCTTTTTTTCTTCTAAAAATAATAATTTCGTCGCTCGGCATCCAATACCGCGAATGTGACATGATTTACGTATTTTTTTTAAATGCAGTATCACTTGTACCTATAGAATGAAATAAAACAAAATTGAGATAACAGTAATAACAGCCGCACGGGTCGATCTATCAGGTTAAGCTACGCTTGCCGGGGTTGGTCTGTGGATGGGTGACCATCTTAAAATATCGAGATTCCACCGTGCCTCAGAAAGCACGTTAAACCGTTGGTCCCGGCTGTCATTCGTGGATCTTTGACAGTCGTTACGGGTCGTCAGAAGCCCGAAAGTCTGACAACAGTCTTACCAAGGGGTATCGTATTACCCTGTTACTGGGTTGTGGAGGTCAGATAGGCAGTCGCTCAATGTAAAATACTGGTATTTAGCTGCATCCGGTTAGACTGGAAGCCGACCCCAACATAGTTTGGAAAAGGCTAGGCAGATTGATTATTAATTATTTCACATTCGCGGTATTGGATGCCGAGCGAGGATATTGTATTCGTTTGACACTTAAAATTTAAAGAACTCCTAATCCGTTCATATTTGAGTATTGGCATTTGTAGTGAGTTTTCTCGCTACAAATGCCATACTGTATAAAAACTTATTTCATATCACATCGCCGCCGATGTGAATCGCACTTTTGTGTTTTTACTTCAACCTACTAGGTATAATGTAGCCACATCCACCTATTATACAACCATTCAATCAATGACAGACAGCGCACAGCCGAAACCGAAAAAGTGAGCAACGAAGGACTTTGAAAATTCATCCCTTGAGGGCTAAATGGGGGATGAAACTTTGTATTGAAGTTCGTCATTTTTGCAGATGGAAAATCCCACTGGGCACACGCTTTGTCACTCAATAGAATGTCGACATTTTCTACACAATGTTTCCCACTATAAGAACATTCTGATAGATAACTAGTGAGCACACAATGTAGTGTGTGCTAAGTGTTACAATACGTTACATTATTGCGTTTGGGTGGCGCCCGCGGCAATTTGCCACCCGTCGTACTTCTCTGATACACCGTCGGCAGCAAAGTTAGGATTAGAGAAACTTTACTCACAAATATTAATTGGTAACAGAAATAGGCATTTCATGAAATTAAATTGCAGAATTTGCTTATTACAAGAGATTTCAAATCAACCTTTTAAAACTTTTCGATGTCAGTTTTGTGACACACTTAAGTATCGTCCTAATTATATTAAGTTGAAGACAGACATTTTGAAAAACTTTGCTTTTCCTTCCTTACCTATAAAAATTCATCAATCTGCTAAATGTTTTTCTATCGCAGTGATCATCATCCTTATACCCTAATGTCTATTTATTTTAGGTTAGGCGCAGCATGTCATATAATTTTCTATCTCAGCCATAGACTATAAAGCACTGAGCAGACGATGGACTATTAGTCCGCCGGACAGAAATGACCGCAATGAAATGGCAGAAATATCTGGCAGTCTATTTGTCCTACGTGTGCGTTACTGTATTGATTTATACGTTCTATCGATACGGACAAATTGTCCATCGTCTGCTTAGCATCTTATGCTGACGTTACTACTAACTAACCACTGAAGGACTTAATCTTAAGCAGCTCATCGTGGCTAGTCAGAACGTGTTATTGCAGACCCTACAGGGATTTGTGTCTTGATGAAACAATTTTTCACGATATAATCTTATAAAAGGACAGTGTGCTTTTAAATTGATAGATAAAATTAACTCTTGAATAAGTAAAGAATATACAGTTTTAGTTTTATATGTTTTGGAACTATGTTATAAAAGTAAGCGGCCAAAGCTATGGGTCGGAGTGGCACCTTAGGATATTTTTTTAAGTGACAAATAATTCAGTAAATATTTTTGACTGAACCCTTGAGAGTTACACATTTATAGTTCCGCTTGAATTAGCTTTGACAATGAATCATTGTAATTTGTGTTACCACTTCTTGGTGTTGTGACTATTCCTAAATTCTCCTAGGCTGAAAAAAATTTCGTTTTTCATAATTAGGTGAATATTAGTGTTAAAGTTGGTTCCGTAGGGGGAAGGGTTGCACTCCACCCCGTGCGGCCCTGTAGAGTTCGTCTCCGGACTGGACACTCTCCCACCGATATAAAAAATGAATTCCCATAAACTAAACTCCCTTGTCCCGACTTCGAAAAGCTAGGGGACAAAGAGGGATGGGTGAATTAAATATTGGGAATTCACAGTTAGTAAACATAAGTTTTATAATATTAATATAATATGACGCTAAGAAGACAATAGGGTATGCAAAAGTTTATAATGTAATATTGGAACGAAGTTCTTTAAGACGGCTTGTAAACTTTCAGAAATCGTCACGCTAAAAACTGCTAATACTTGCAACTGTCTTCTTCTAATTCAAAGAGAAAGAAAAAGAGAGAACGCCGGTAGAAAAAAACAAAAGAAAAGAATAAAGTGAAAACAGTCGTGGGATAAAATTGTGCACATCGGCCCGAGTACACTGCATACCGGAGAGCGGTGCAAAGGCGATGGTGAGGTCAGAATGTAAATCTAAGATGGCGGCTACGAAAATTTTCAAATTTTTCTTCATGGGTGTCGTTTCCATAGTTTTCGAGGGTGCTAAAGCCGATAGTGAGGTCAAAATGTAAATTCAAGATGGCGGCTGCAAAAACATTGTTTTTGTTTTAAATCATACGTGAGAAAGAACTTCGTTCCTGACAGGGGTCCTCCGACCGCACACTTTTTTATGTTTTAGTTTTATAAATGTTGTGACGCCAGCGTCTCCTCCTCTCGCAGTTGAGCACCAATATCTGTAATACAGCCTTTAAATTATTATTTATAGCTATGTTAATTTGTCTGTTTACAATGTACCCACTTCAGTGAGACCGGGAACCGTTTTACAACGTTTTGTCACATACGTGTTCTGCTAGACCTAACGCATAGAACTTCTGAGGAACTAATACGATTCTAACGGAACACGTTCCCTTAGCATTAAATAAATGTCTTACTCAATCCTAAGACAGAGTACTGCGAAGTCCAACTGTTATTGAGGAAGGCAAGTATTGAGTAATTCTAAATGCGAAAGACACCCTTACGGCGCCGGCGGCCTAATCACATTCTACTAAGATAATACAAAACTAGCACAAGCGCACCGTAAACTCAGTCTCTAGCAGAACTCATTACGATTGTACTTGGTGAACGCCGAAGAGGAATTTCGTCTCTTCTCACTTCCTTAATCTGCCCCATTTAGAGGATGCTTGCAATGTAATCGGCAGCCGTATGATCGCCCTTATCTAATAACGGGGCGTTTCTATCTGGGCATCCAAATGACGTGTCTCGCTAATTATTTGTGAGAGGCCCGAAAGCCGGTTATGGCTTAACGAGACACGATTTCTAGCGTTCCTTAGAACGAACTATCGATTTAGTTTGGGGTACTTGGTGAAGCCTGCCCCCTCTCCCGGAAATGTACCTCAACAAGCCTCACGCAAAGAGTTCTGAGGCGAGACCTTTTTGGATACAGAAATCATCACTAACGTTTTGTTGTTTTATAATGCAATTACAGATTAGCTTTATAGCCTAGTTCAATTTTAAATGAGCTGTGAGTATTTATGGTTCTCCCTTCCAAATGGTGCGTCAGCTCAAGGTCAAAAGTCAGGAGCGTTAGTGCTCAGTGTCAATTATGGTGGAAGGCCTTCGCCATTTCCCTATAGCCAAATGCAAGTGACAATTATCTGCCAAGGTACGGATAAGGATATGGACACGTAATAACCTAACTGTAACCTATAAAAAACAATACAAATCAACTTGCAAGAATAAATTAAAGTGGTGAGAGAATTAGATTACAACTCACTTACAAAGTACTGCACACATTACCAGTTTTGCTTCGGACACAGCTCCTGCTCTCCCACCGCCAGTCGCACTAACAAACACACACACATATTACATTAAGTACCTACTAAATTAGTCTAATCTGGGCTTTAACCCAACTACATTTAACTTAATAACTAATAATAGGTACTCGCTATCTTGCGACAGCCTACTCGAATATGGCCTCCTGGTATTCACCAATCCTTCTAACTTAACTAGCCTAGACTTGGACGTCCGTATCCTATCGTGGTCTCAAACCAAGTGCCTCGACTTCATTCCTCAGTCCCCTAAATTCATAAAACTCCACGTCCATCTTCACCCCCAGGCCCAACCCAACCGATGGCTACCAGATGGCAGCGCCGGCATTGTCCGTTGCGTTGGGTTTATTCTATTGTTTCTTAGAATTTGTAGAAAGTGCTAGCTCGCTTCCCATAAAATATAAATGGAATGGGTTTTTATATTGTTTTACAATTTTAAAGAAGTAGGATCTTTTGTTATTAATTAGGGTAACGTGTCAGACCATAAAGGTGTTTCTGAGTAACCCAAACCGTATGCCGATTTTAAAATAAATATAATATTTTGTTATTATATTAGAGAATGTGAATGACAGTCACAGCGTCATCTAACATTGAGTTGTACTGACAAAAGATTTAGTTTTGGTCCAACAGTTGTTTCGATACTACGTTTGTAATTTAATTTTGTGTGTGTGACTTTGTTTAATCGTAATGGAGGAAAACAGACGAAAATCTACGTCATTGTGTCAATTGGAACTGCTTATAGCTTTTATGGAGAAGCGTAACAATTTTGCCAATGGAAAACTGCGATCAAAAGAAGGACTGATCATTGCATCACAGCTATGGGCCAAGTGTGCAGGAATACTGAATACGGAAAGTGTTACTAGGACACCTAAGGAATGGTCAAAGGTAAGTTTTTACCCGACTGCCTTAGAAGGATGCCCCAGTATGTATGAATGTATGTATGTCTATTTCTTTGGCACGCTCTGTAGCCTAAACGGCTTGATGGATTTTAACATGTGAGATGTCGTTAGATTTGTTTTAATTGTGGGAGTGTCATAGGCTATATAATATTTATATATTGCATCTGCAAATACAAAAAAAGGCAGGGGTAGGTTTAAAAAAAAACTACATTATTGGCATCAAATATAAGCTATGAGTCAATATATATTATTTTAATAAAACTAAAAAGCTTGAAATGAAAATAAAAAAATTTAAAAAACAAAAAATCTGACTGCAAAAACACATAACTGAAAAGAGAAAAACAAGCATAATAATCTATAAAATTTTAGTACAAACCAATAACCTGAAATGATGGTGTAAATTTTGTTTGTCCCGCCTGCAATACCAAAATTCTATAGATTATAATGCTTGTTTTTCTCTTTTCAGTTATGTGTTTTTGCAGTCAGGTTTTTTTAATGAACGCCTTGTTTAATATTTAGTAATTCCAATTAACATTAACATTTTCTTAATAACCTTCTAAACGTATGATTTGATTTATATTGAGTTATTTATATCATTCATACAATGTCTTGGGCATTTGCATAGAGCTGTAAGATTTACAATTTATCTATTTACTTTAATTAAAGTGAATCTTAAACCAATTACAATAATTAGAGTCATAGTGTATCGAGACACAGACATGTTATATTTTCAAGAACTTGTTTATAATTAAACCGATATTAAAAGCAGATACTTAAATAATGTTTTTCTTTCTTCATGTACATATTTTAGTTTTGGAATGATTACAAATGTCGAGTGCGGGCCAAAGTAGCTAAAATAAACAGAGGCTTTAGGCCTACAAGGGGTCCACCTACCATGACACAACAGCTAACCCCTCTGGAAGCAAGGGTGGCTGCCCTCCTAGAGAGGGATGCTACTGGTGCAGGGAATACTAGTTCAATGGAACACACTCCGGCTGCCCCTGACCTCAGCACAACGGTGAAAGTTGAAACACCTCCAATTGTGACAGAGCATGAGCAGAAAAATCTTGATAATATGGAAAGAGTTAATCAACCAGCTGATGAAGGCACCTCTTTGCCGCAAACAGGTAACCCATTGTTTTATAACATAACATCATGCCTTGTTTCCCCGAAGGGTTGGGCAGAGGTGTCTCTGTAGCAGGTACACCCACATTTCACCAGTTATGTTTAAGTCCCATGTAATAGGGGGCGAGCCTATTGCTATCAACCGGGCAAAAATCCAGACTCCGAGCTGCTACTGTTTTAATCTATCTATATTTATATTTAGGCACTTATCCTACGTATTATACGTTCTTCTAAACCACGCAATGGATTTTGATTCGAATTTGACCATCATTATGCAGATAATATTTATTACGGAAGTTTTATGTGCATAATATATTAATATTAATTAAACTTACATAATATAATACATGTAGAAATCTAGATGTTAAAAACCGTGAAAGCTGGGGCGGGTCGCTAGTACACACGGCTACACATCAAGCTATAAATTGCCAGTTTATGCTGATTTCGCATTGTATCGGATTTCCGTACAATGCGAGGTCAGATTATACTGGAAATGTATAGCTTGATGTGTAGCCGTGTGTACCCACCTACTTTATAATATTGATTATTATCTAGATGCATCGTAAGATAGACATTTTGAATATCGATAACTTGTTTTTTTTTTTTTTAAATAACGAATGTTTTGATTTTCAGTCAGACCTAAAAACCGAGGGCAAAGACGGATTCGCCGACGAGTTCGCTACCGACGCCAGAGTAAGTTTTTTTAATTTTGTATAATCGCTGGAGTCGTCTCATTTTAAAAACTATTGGTGACATTTGGCGTCGGCCAACTTCACACAGTATTTTTTTAAACTGCTGTGAGCATTTCTAGCGCCTTGTTCGGCCGATGACTTTTATAGGAGACTTAGGCATTTCGCGTTATTGCAGAGCATAAGGTCCTAGGTTCGATTCCCAGGTCAGGCAAAATTTTATCGGGTTTTTTCAATAGGAATTTTTCAGTAGCAGCCCGGAGCTTGGATTTGTACCCGGTTGATAGCAATAGTCTCGCCCCCTATTACATGGGTTTTAAACATAACTGGCGAAATGTGGGTGTGCTACATATACCTATACTCCATTTGAAATAAGATTAGACATTTAAACAAACCTTTTTTACAGTCCGTTCAACCGATTTTGACTTCTATACCGTAGGCTAAAGAATAGCATTAAAAGCAAAAAAAGGGGTCACAATACCAACTGTTTACTGCAACTGTCATTTGTCATGCTACCACCGCAATAGAAGTCAAAATCGGTTGAACGGACTGTAAAAAAGGTTTATTTATATGTCTAATCTTATTTCAAATGGAGTATAGGTATCAACCACCTCTACCCTAACCCTTTGATGAAAACGCAGTTATTTTATATGTTACGAGTTTCTAGAACGAAAACCAAAAAACTAGCAAAAAATTGCCAAGCCCTCGTAAACTGGATGACTTAATTATCAACAGTATATTGGATTACTTCCATTAATTTTGTCGTTTTTTGGTACGTCGATAATTTTCGTTCCAGGAACCGGACGTTATTCATCCTAAAACTGGCAGCCAGTCATTAGATTAATAGAATCTGACCGAAAATGGATTTGGGTTTTCGGCAGAAAACCGAAAACGGCAACGTAAAAAATGTTTTTTTTTTTTGGTTTTATATAGGTTTTTCTTTGGTAAAAAAGTAAAAGAAATGCGAAATCAATCTTTTAATCGTTCAAACTTATTACACACGAAACTTTGTGCTTTTGTCATAGAATGTATTTGTTTGCCACTTATTTTTTCGCCCACGGCCGAAAAGATTGATTTTTTTGGACTGAAGACGAAATTCGATCGAACTCTATAGATTACTAAGAAATTCAGATTTGATTTCTCTCTAACTACGTTTATTTAATTACTTGTCTGTAGATACAACAGCAGCTCTTGACGAAATTAGGGCGGTTATAGCCCGCATTGAAGAGATGGTAACGCGAAGGGAGGAAACGGCGGCGGCTACTTCGCAAAGAAAATTAGAAGCTTTGACCAGCATTGCCACATCTTTTGATACAATTGCAACGAGTCTGCATACTTACGTATCTGGGTTACAAAGAGGTATGTGTGTTTTATAAAGTAAAACTTTCTTTGAATAATAGTTAGTGGTAATTGTTTTGTTTTTAATTAGTCTGACAACAAGTCCTACTAAGGGGTATTGTGTCACTGGATTATTGAGGTAAGATTGGCAGTCGCTCCATGTAAAATACTGGTATTCAGCTGCATTCGGTTAGACTGGAAGCCGACCCAAACACAATTGGAAAAAGGCTAAGCAGATTGATCTTCTTTGAATAATAACATTAATGATATGGTTACACAGTAATATATGATGTGTCCCAAAAGTATCTTACGAAAGTGTAAACAAATTCGATTCAGGTTAAATTCTTACGCAATCACTCTCTTAAGGGAATTTATAACACATTGATCTGTATTTAGATAATATTTCACCACATTTTCCAACAATTATTGTTTAAATAACATTATAATTATTATAATTGAAACATCATTGACGAAAATTGAGGTTATAAATAGGATTATGATGATATCTAATGTTATTTAAAATTACATTAATTGATTACATTATTTGAATTACATTAACTGGCGAAATGTGGGTATACCTGCTACAGGGACACCTCTGCCCAACCCTTCGGGGAAACAAGGCGTGATGTTATGTTATGTTATGTTGTTAATTGATTATGATTTGCGTGCCCATGTGACGGCAGAACATGGAGAACTAACTTAATCACAACATTTATGTGCAAATTTACCCATGTTTGCAAAGAAATAAATGATTTAATAAAATCTTTAAGCTAATTTGAAATTAGAATTTCGGGTTTAAGTAGGTATTCAAATAATTAAATCAAAGCAATTGATTCATAAGTAACACTACAAATTGGCATAAACAGTAACGTTTTTTTAATCATTTTTTTTTAATTTTCATCACTTTTCGATCAGACTGTAGGTAATTAATTATACACAGAGTGGTCGCATTGTACATTGTGCATTTATAATGTTTGCCTTTATAATTATTGTTAATAGTGATTGTATTTCTTTGCATGGATTTTAATGACATAATTATTATTTATTTTTCAGAATAATTGATGATGGTTGTTGCATCACCCACTGGACAAAAAATCGAACTATGTATATGATTTTTTATTAGGTTTGGAATGAGACTGATTGACATTAAAATAATTATTATGGTTATAAAAATATATACACTGGATAAACGTCTTAAACTTAATTAACTAACAAACAATAAAATATTATAATCTAACCTAACTAAAACTATTAACAAACTAAAATGTGGCGTCGATAAATTCCTTCGCGTCGCTGTCGACTGGTAATGTACCCAAGAGACTGGCGGCATTGCCAGGATGTGTCACAATTATGGTTACATCAATTTCGTATGTTTCCTTTATTACCTAAAAGTTTAAAGCTTCCAGATTTGATTGCAAAGTGGTGTTATTTAATGCATTGCAAATTGTTAGGCACGTCGTCCACGACACTACTAAAAAATAACCAGTTACAAACACAAATCGCCAATGAGTATCCAGAATGTACAAGTGAGTTTGTTTCGGCCTTTTTTCTCAGAGTAGTTAGATAGAAAACGCCGACTTCATCTAGTGGTTTGAAAAATTTGACTGACGTGTTAAAGTGTTTGTAAAAACCTACTTACAGAAATAAAATAATTTATCATGTACGAGTATGGCGCGCGGTCCACGACGCAACAGTCACAAACTAGTTAATAACGATAACAAGTTTCTCCAAGGGGACCCGGACATTGTAATCGCGAAAAAATTACAAACTGTCCTGTAAAAATAAAACTTGAATATCTACTCCATCCAGCAGATTATTTTTTTACGATTACGATGTTGGCCCCATGGGCCCCCTAAATTATGGCCTCTTAAATATTTTCATACATTTCTGAAACACGCTGTAGGTATAGCGTATTTAAGCAATTTTTAGGGTTCCGTAGTAAACAAGGCACCCTTATTAGTTTCGTCATGTCCGTCTGTCTGTCTGTCCGCGGTTTTTTCGTTTTTTTTTTATCCCTTGGTGTGGGGTATCTTTGGAAAGGTCCTTCAAAAACATTGTGAGTTTGGCAAAACCATTTTTGGATTCAGGGATCCGTTTGCGAAATATTAAGTTTTAGAGTGCTAATTTTTGTTAGAGTCAAGTGTCCCCCCCCCCCTGCCAGCTAAAAGTTTAGTTTTAGGTATGTGGAAAAATTCACGGCAGTAGCTTATATGTATAACGAATTTAAAAGGAAAACTATTACAATTGGGTAGGCTTTACAAGTTAACGAGTAATATTCGACCAACATAGATTTGCGGTTGTAAAAACATGTTCTCACATACATTCTGTATGAAAGATTTTTTTTTTCAACTACAAAGTTAAGTTTGTTCTTGGGATAAATCATCCCAACTACGGAACCCTACATTGTGCGTGATCCGACATGCACTTGGCCGGTTTTTTTTAAATCATAATAGGTATACTCTACGTTGGCATTCCATAAATAAAATTTCCTACAATCACTAGGCAAGCTAATCCATACTAATGTTGCCAATTTACTTTGTATTCATTAAGAGCCTTGAAGTTGTAACCCAATTTTGATTAGGTTTGGGGAAAATACATCAAGCTTTTCCTAATTGTATTAATTTAAATAACGTTTAAACAAATATGAAAGGGTATTATAAACGTAACTTTTGTTACGGTAAGTTGTGTGAAAGCCAATAATGTTGTAATCAAGAGTGATCAAACACGTTTTTGTCTAGCAAGAAACACTGGGCAGTTAAGAAACGTTACAGTAGAAATTTCTTTTATTGAAATACATGATCACAAGTATCTTATTTTAAAGTCAAAGTTAAATAATTTATTTTAATTAGCCACTGTTACAGAAAAATAGAACTGATTCTAGTTGCCCCTTCCAAAACGTAGTTTCGTATGAAAGAAACTCCACCGTTACTCTTTTAAAATCGTTTTACAATATTTTAATAAAGTACATTAATTATAAAAATAAATGTGAAGACGATGCACCCAGAATATCAACATCACTACATCGTAACTACATCACCATAGGTAACTGCATAATTAGCGACATAGACACTTAGTACTTGTCTAACGACCTGTACCCTAATTGCGTAACTTATTTTCGTAAATAATTATGACTATTTTGTTTCATTTTGACAGTACAACAACATTAATTGCGTTATTTACGATGTTGAGTAGATTTTTTTTTGTAACTTATGAAGCTATGAATTAGCAATTTGTTTCAGATTGTGATTGTGTTGTATTACGCAATTAGGGTATTGCTTCGTATGGTTTTTACGACTTGACAAAACATCTAGATTTTTTATATGTAATTTTAATATTATTTATTTATTTAACCATTTATGTACACACATATATACACAGACAAGACAAAAGGAACAGAAAAATGCGTACAAAGGTGATGCTTATTTCTAAAGAAATCTCTTCTAGCATACCTGCGATAGGACAGAGGATAAAAAGAGATGAGATGAGAAGAGATGTATTAATGTAAGAAACACCTACTTTGCGGAATAAATTCTGAAAACGGTGAAAACCACATCAAAATCCGTTGCGTAGTTTAAAAAAACAACGCGGACGGACATAGACCGACACGAAAAACTGCTTTAATTTATAATAGTTTCTTGATACCTTGTGGTAAATGGTACATTTTACATCAATAACTCATTCCCTTAAACTGTTCACACATGTAATATTTCAAATGCACGTGTTTCTTACATAGGTCCTAAGAGGCGTGGTCCTGTAAGGTTAATTTAGTTTTATAAATGGCCACGAGCGGAGCCAGGTGGGCGACACAAGTCAAAGAAAAGGACAACTTTGAGTTTTTTGTGAAAAATATGTAGGTAAGTACTTTACTTTGTGAAAGGATGTATGTAAGAACTGGTAAATATTACATTGTATGTAAAAAGAAAAAGACGGTTGAAGGAGCGTTGGCAGAAAAAAAATCAAAATTCAAAATATTTTATTTCACGTAAACCTACAACGGCACTTATGAAACGTCAGAAGCTAGGTGCACGGTTCCAATTGGTTGGTTGGTTCTATGGAGAAGAGCCGGCAAACTCCACGGTTACTCTTTTAAAAATAATTTACTTTTACAATATTTTCAAATATGGGAGGACAGTGTAGGTCTTTCAACAAGTACCAAGTACTTAACAAAATAGAAAATGGTTAACAAATCTACAATCAACTTAGGCGATTGGCACACTGCACCGCATCACGCAGCGTAGCGCGTGAATGCGTGTTTTAACGTTGCTTGTAAGTATCTGCATTTGTATAGAAAACACGCACAGTCCAACACACAGAAAATGCATCCACGCGCGTTCATTTTAGTTCGTTGACACGCAACATGCAGCGTGATGCGGTGCTTTGTGATAATCGCCTAAGCCTACAGCGTTATCATATTCAGAAAAGTAAGTTCAAAAACTAAAACCCGACTAAAAGGTATGAAACAAGAAAATATTTCAGACAGAAGTCAATACATAGGCACAAAAATGATCAAGGTAAAGCCGTGGTCGCATGCCATTATAATTTTGTAGGTGTACAAGCATGCGACCACGGCTTTACCTTGATCATTTTTGTACCTATGTCTTGACTTCTGTCTGAAATATTTTCTTGTTTCATACCTTTTAGTCGGGTTTTAGTTTTTGAACTTACTTTTTATTTAAATTATTTTGGGGTTATAGTTTCGTGTTAAAGTATTTGCATAGCTTTCGTTGGTTATTTTTTAAAAAAAACCTGCTATTCCATACATTTTGACCGCGTAGGTATTGCACTTTTCTATGAAACAGCAGATTTTTTTTTAAATAACCGACGAAAAATTTAAACGCGTGGGGATTCAAAACAATATACTGAATCCATAGTAACCGTTTTAGCGTCGATGTCCCTGCCACCCTGTATAGAGTAGAGCGTTCAAACAAACAAACTCTTCAGCTTTATTATATTAAAAGTATAGATTATTATAAATATAAAAAAACGCAAATGGACCAGCCATAAAATAACAGCAAATAAGTGTATCGCGTGCACATCACGTAATAAAAAGATATTTTCTTCTTTTAACAACGTAAGACATCGATTTATTTAGTCTGCATCAAGTGTGTATGAGTGTAGGTACATTTTCTAATGTTTTATTGCTAGAAAACACGCGATTCATCGATAAAGATCGTGGTGTTTAATTCTCTCTTGTTAAGGTTAACATATTATGAACCTTTATGGTGCTTTTCAGGCTTTGAAATAAATCAATCAAATTTTGTAGGGTAGAGCTCAGGTACCTAGTTAGTACTAGCTACTAACGTAGTGTGTTGTTCTGTGTATTTTTCCTAATCTATTTGTTCTTTTTCTGCCCAAAAATATATAGAAGCACTTGTAAAGTTAATCAACTAGTTAATCAAGTAGACAAGACAATAGGGTTCGGTTATAAATTAAGGGGAGCCGACAGAGAGCACCAAACAACGCGGCACCTAATGGGGAGCCACTAAAACTGGTACAAATAACACTTAGGTTCTGCAGGAGGATGAAGCTTGAAGGTTTTGGAGGAGGTAGATTTAGTTGGAATTGTGTTTCATATGGGCATCCACACACAGGATTTCTAGAGTTTCCATAACCTTGAGATCAAGTAAACAACTATGGAAATATTGCCTGTACCTAATGGATTTATGTTTTAGATCTTGTCCCTAATGGATTTATGTTTTTATCTACGCATATATTTTCTATGCTATCTCTATACCATCAATAACAGCCTAGTAATATACTGCTGGACTTAGGCCTCTCCAATTGCACTCCATGGAGCTCGTTCTTCGGTCACTCTGATTCATCAATACCTTCGCTCCTGTTCATCGTCCCCATCTGTAATAGCTGCACCCTTCAGGACTTATTTGAAACAAACCACAGAGCTGTTCAGGTGAATACCACCTGGTTGGACAAAATATGAGTGATCGACACGAGAATATCAAGGATCCAGTACCTACCAATCATCACAAATATGAATTAGCTGCTTAATTTGTAGCCCCCTATTACACAGGATTTATCATAAGTGGTGAAATGTGGGTGTACCTACTACTATTAGTAGGTAGACCTCTGTCTAATCAATAAATCTGCCTAGCCTTTTCCCAACTATGTTGGGGTTGGCTTGCAGTCTAACCGGATCCAGCTAAATACCAGTATTTTACATGGAGCGACTGCCTATCTAACCTTCACAACCCAGTAACTAGGTAAATACGATACCCCTTGGTAAGACTGTTTGTCAGACTTTCGGGCTTCTGACGACCCGTAACGACTGTCAAAGATCCGCGAATGACAGCTGTGACCAACGGCTTAACGCGCTTTTCAAGGCACGGTGGAGTCTCGGTATGTGGAAATAGTCACCCATCCACGGACCAACCCCGGCAAGCGTAGCTTAACCTGATGGATCAACCCGTGCTGCTGTTATTACTTAGCCACGAACTCATCAGACCTCTGCCTAACAGGCGTAATTTAATGTTATTTACTCAATATTTCACTGAAGATTTTATTGAACAAAAATTAAAAGTACCATATTAACCCAATCTTACATCCCAGTCCATCGTAATCTTGACAGTGGGTAGAATTTACGTTGTCCGCGCCAGTACTAATCAAGCGTTAGGATTGAGGATCCGACGCACAATGTTCAACACAATCTGCAGCTACACTATTTACTGCTTATAGTACTTTTTTTCCTATTGTTTTATTTTATTTGGTAGAGTTTAAGTGTCTGTCTGTAGCATCGGCATAATTAGACATGTCTCGATACAATTAGGTACTATTAGTTTTTGTCAGGAGATCAGTATACATACAATTCACACCTATTTACCGAACAAATGAAATCATAACATAACATAACATCACGCCTTGTTTCCCCGAAGGGTTGGGCAGAGGTGTCCCTGTAGCAGGTACACCCACATTTCGCCAGTTATGTTTAAGTCCCATGTAATAGGGGGCGAGCCTATTGCCATCAACCGGGCACAAATCCAGACTCCGAGCTGCTACTGAGAAATTTCAGATAGAAAAACCCAATAACACTTTGCCCGACCCGGGAATCGAACCCAGGACCTCATGCTCAGCAGTAGCGCTTGCGACCACTAGACCAACGAGGCAGTTTGATGAAATCAAATGAAATCAATGAGGTTAAAAACTGAAAACTCAGAACAGATGTCAGCACAGTTGTATGTCTTTAAACCGACATTGTTGTGTTTATGTTTACTTTTGTGTCGATCACAAATTAGGTATACGAAAACTAGATAAATATGTATGAGACTTGGAGTGTAGCACTATTAAAATACAAGTTAAGGACAGGGAAAGCGTTAACCACTGGTAAAAAAGCAGCTTTAGTGGAAAAGTCAATAACGTATGAACGTTTTATATTTTATAGGTTATTTTGTGTTTGTTGACTTTAAGTTCGTTTTTTGTTAAAGACTGGAATCGTACGATAGAAAGAACCTGATCAGAGTTGAAAACTAACTCGGGCTTGATCTTCCTGACTGAAAAACTTCAGAGCACTGATCTAATATGAAAATATAAACACACACATACTTTACTATAATTTACATAATATTACCTACATCACAAGTGTCTGTATGTAATGAAAACAGACTTAGTTCTCTAGGGAGCATCACCTATTAACCACTTTCTCCCATAAAAGCCTTAAAGGGTAGTACATCGTCTCGACGAAATATCGGATTCAAATTTTTTTTCGGAGAGCTTTCTCCCACAGTTTTCTTCTTATAACATCTTTGGCAAATACACGGGTCTCCGTATTTTTGCAGTAAACAGCTGCGTAACTGAGATCAATAATTAATTATGCGTAAAAGAAGTCGCTTGTTTACAAAAAAATGTATGGCTAGCTGTCAAATTATAAGACGCTGGAAATCAGCGCCATATGAAGTGAGCAAGTGGCAGTTTTTATCCCCATTTCTTCATTTTATTTATCCGTTTATTTTCTATATTTCCAGAAGCCTGTACTTGGAGCCGTTTAGAAGAAACCAACAATTTATTAATACTGATATTTCTTGTTGTGTTAAAAAAACCGGCCAAGTGATAGTCGGGCTCGCACACAAACGGTTCCGTACCACCATATAATATTGAACGCTGTTTTATTTTTATACTTTATTAAAAACACTTTTCTTTTATGGGGACTTCCTTTAATTTTTTACTTTATTTAATTGTTTGTTGTTATAGCGGCAATAGAAATACACAATCTATGAAAATTTTAACTGTCTACTAACTGTGTATTACGGTTCATGAGATACAGCCCGCTGGCAGACAGACGGAACGAGAGCAGAGGCTGGCACCCTTCAGGTAGGTACGGAACCCTGAAACATAAGGACCAAAAATTCGGCACTAAGGACCACTAACGTATTTGGTAAAAAAATGAAATGATAAAATATGCTAATAATTCAAAAGCATGAAGTCACACAATTCTATGAATTCCTCATCAACGCAATATGTTCTACTCTCAACACTCCAGCCGTTCATTACAATAATGACGTCAGCAAATCGAATCATGACTATTGTCACAGTACATTGCCACTTAATAAATCCCAAACAGAATAAAGGAAACAAATTAAATGTTTAATTCAAACACACCAACTGGCTGCATTCGTCACACCACGTCAAAATGGTCGTTTTATTTTAAATAATCAAATGGAGCTGCTAAAATAATTGAACAACTTTATTTCTAAGTAGAATAAAGTTCAAAATCGAATAGAATATGATTTACTAACGACAATTTCAATTTTAATTCCCGAGCACTTCAAGGGCTGAATTACCCAAGAGTCGAAGGGCAGAAGTTGTGTTGATGTTTCATAATAATTATGCTTTATTTCCACAGACATAAAGTTGCGAATGCTACGTCAATTTATTTTTGCATTTAGGTTTGCACATTCAGATTTCAAAAAGATTTATCTCCAGAAAAAGTTAGAAACGAAATTGCATCAAAAAGTAATGGCAATAAGAGTCACTTTAGTCCTATAATTAATAAAATTGCAACAATACAAGAGATTCATATAAAACATATGCGCAATACTTGAATAGTATAAAAAGCTTATAAACTACAAAGGGTGTATGAATACAAATAATTATATGTCATTGTGGTTGGAGGAAAAAGTACGCCTTTATAATTGGGTACTTATGTTTGTTTCATTAAAACCATTATTTGTATTGTAAAAGCATATTAATGCTCAAGAGGTAATTGTAATAAAGAGTTACTTGAATTATAAAACTTGTCAGAGAGCCCTTTGTCGGCTATAGAGAAAGTAAATTTACAAGCGGCAGTGGGTGTTTCATCAACCCTATTAGGTACCTGGCTTTTATTCTGGCTCATTATTTAATTTGTCATCTTTGGTTGGGGCATCGTTTTCAGTTTACGTTTTTAATTTTTTTAATTTGATTTTTTTAATCCCGTGTCCGAACTTTTCGTACGACGTATATTTAATCTGTGAATTAGATAAACTTTGCATCTTTCTACATACTCGTGACAAATCTCAAATCAGTATTAAGTATCATGATGATATTAACTGTTTTTTTAAAGCCAGTAAACAATACTTAAACTCGAAAAAGGCCAAGTGCAAGTCGGACTTTCACTTGAAGGGTTCCGTACCACCGTAGGTACAATATTCAGCAAAATACGTCGAAAAAAACACGTTTCTTGTACGGGGACTCCCTTTTACTAACTTCATTTATTTTCCGTTATAGCGACAATAGAAATTTACAATCTGTGAAAATTTCAACTGTCTACCTATTACCTTTCATGAGATACAGCCCGCTGACAGACAGACGGACAGCGGAGTTGAGCAGAGGCTTAGTATTAGGGTTTCATTTGGCACCCTTCGGGTACGGAACCCGAAAACCCCATCATTATAAAAAATATTATTTCCAAAATAAACACTGTCAACACCAAACATTGCCCAAATGCAATATCTTTATTCCATCCCGATCTGTTTACACTCAAATAATAATATTATGTTATTGTAAACAAGCTGACGTAGTAATAAGGTGTAATCCAGGCCAGACAAAGGCCACGTGGCCGGCACAAGGCCCTCATTAGGCCACGCCGGAGGGAGTGATGGCCTCTGAGATAAATGTCTGTTAATTGTAGGTATTATACATTTGTTATTAAATTATAAGCGATGGACTTTGTAAGGGAACCATTTTAGAGCAATCTGTTAATTTGTTTGATAGGAATCAGCAAAAAATTATAAAAAGAAAATTATACTATACAGTCATCATAATAAGTACCGACAGATACGCTTGTAGGTTTTACAGTGTTTAATTATTATTTGTGTTTCATTTTAGCGTAGCGACATCTACACTTAAAATATCGAACTATAGCCAAGCTTAACAAAGCAACAACTTTAATGCTAGTAAACTGTAATAACTCAATAAAAACTCTCGAAAACACCAAAATTACAACTTATCCTTTAATTCGAAAATAACAAAAACATAGCAAACCTATCAATTATTTTGAGTGGCCAAACACTCAATGTCACACACCACCGCACTTACATTACGAGGACATCCCATTAAAACTATGCCCACCCTAACCACGAAACATGAATAAAAAACATATATCCACCACAATTTTATCACTAAAAGCCCTTCAAAGCATTATCGACGATTTTACGCAAACTGGGAACCATTCAACAGAAAAGAGAAAAAAATGACTATACAACTCCAGATCTGTCTTTTTCGTGTAATTTATTAGAAGGAGGCGTGGCTCCGAATTTTATTTGGCATAAAATTTATTATAGAAATGATATAAAAATGGATAATAAGTGGAAAGCGTGAAAGATATTTAATGACCCGTCAAATGATAGTCTACGGTGAAGGCGACAGATGTTTTTGCACGAGCCGAGCCGCGCCGGATTTTTGTAAGGGACGTATTGTGGACATATTACGCTATTTATTGTTGATAAATTGTGAATTATTGATGCTATATCGTCAGATGAATGGGATCGAATCCTATGGTTATGGTATTAATTTTTGGTGATTTTGCAATAGGTATATAAAATCGATAATGTTGAGACCCCAGGATAAGGAACTAGCTGCGTTATATCAAGATTAGATAATATTTCGATATCTACTCGTAGGTTTAGCACCAAATGCTTATAAAAATTATATATTATTACCTCGTCCATAATTTATTTCGAGTGACGTAGAGTCTGAACTTTCGCGACTTCATCGTCTTAATATTAAACTTCTCCGTTTCCTACGTCATATAAAAACAAGAAAATCCAAGTGTTCCAGATGTAAAACTTCCATAAGTATGAATATTACACGGTATATAATATTATGAGGATAAAGTTCTAATTTATTCGCCAAACTTCTATGAGTGCGGAAAAGTATGAAAATTCTTATCAAGTTTCCTCTTTCAGCTGTATGTGTACTTACAAAATTTTAAAAAACTTGAGTAATTTGAGCGGTTTCGGAGTATTTCGTTTATGTACGTTTATGTACGATAAAATTAATAAACTACACGGATGTGAGATCATCTATAAATCTTATTAGGTATCTTTAAAAATTAATAAAATGTACCTACAGATTATGTACTAGACTTTATTCATGTGGTTGTACTAGTCAACAATATTGTATTATTTTTAGAAAACTTTGCAGTTGAAAAAAGAAGGTTGACCAAATTCATAAAACTTTGGACGTAAATGAGAAATATTTTCAGTGTTAACTTTTCTGAAATCATCGCTAACATTATTTGAATTTGTTCATTTCCCGTTTGGACTATCATTTATCTTCCAAAACGTTCATTGGACCGTAAATTTTCCTTATTCCTTGTCCCGTGTCATCTCAAACGGCTGAACATCACCTTTTACCGAACAGCTGCCCAAAAGGTCATACACTACATATCAAACGCTAAATGCCCAAATAAAAATCACCAAATCCATAGATAATAATCGTTCACCATAACTAATTTTTATTCTATTCATAACAATCACAAGTAGCACTCAGAATTTTATAATGGCGACAATAGGTCTGACTTTGCTGAAGAAAAAAGGCAGAGAGAGGCATGCGTGAAATTCCTTTCTTTAATACATTGAAACTATAATACGATAACTTGGTGTCAATTCTTTTGATATGGCAAGCAAATATGACCTTTATTTCTATGGTGACACATAAATAAACCCAATGCATTTTATTGCAAGAATTTTGCAAACAAGACTGGTTCTCAATCGATGACATCCTAAAGGAATCTTATCCCGAAGTCATAAGACCTAAAATTGATTCAATTCAAAACGTAACACGCAATCCAAACTTGGTTACAAACAACAATGGTATCTTTGGAGCCGATTTGTCGCCGATGTCAAATGATTGAATGAACGGAGTCTGAACGAATGAATAGGAATTATAGGCGGCAGTTATGCAATCAATTAGAGAGGGCGGTACCCCGTAAGTCCTCGAGCCCTTAGGAACCCGACACCTCAGCCCACGAAACCAAGAAAAGTTTAAATTGAATTTATAATTTTTACAAACTGATAAAGAGTTTTAGGCAGCTTTTATTAAATTTCGTCTTTGTTAAGAAAAGGGAACTGTGTAACAGATAAAATGTTTTCAAGTTTATTATAATAGTCACTTATAATAATGGGAAATAACTTTGGAATAATTTGCTAGATACGAAAATAACGATAAGTATAAAAATGGTTGAGTTTATTAATTTTAAATTGAGTGTAAAGTTTTAGAGCTGTCGTAAAGAAATTGGATCTGAAGTGCTTAAGGTGTCATTCACTTCTTAGTTAATATGGAGAGCCCTAATCAATTTCGCTTAGTATCTGGATCAATTTTCCTAAAAGGCTATTAAACCTTTCTCTACCACTTTACTTTTGATCTAATTTAGATATTTTATCAATTTCAAAAATAATAGTGGCGAGGGTTTTAGTTGGAACGCTGGCTGTAAAGTGTAAGTAATTTGATAATCTTATCTCAGTCATCCTTGCAAAAGAAATTCCAAAAAAAAAATGCTGCAATTTTTGGCTGAATTGATGGTTAGCTAAGTATACGTCTACTTCTACAGTAACACGTACTATAAACATGATTAGGTAGTATTTTCTTCAATAATTTATCTATAAATAAATAAAATCTAGTGTCGGAAAAACTTGAAGCGATTTGCAACTGATTTGTTTTTTTGAAGTGAAAACTTCCTTAGGCGCGTTGGGCACTTTTGAGATGGGACTAAACCATTCATATCGCGACACCATGACGACACTTCATGTTTGTAAACGTGACTGTGCTCTTTATTTATATTACGTTACGGATCAATGTTCTATGCAAGTATTTTTACTTTAAAGGTTTCGGAAGTATTATTTTTTGTAAACGCGATTGTGCTCTTATTTAGATAAAGTTACGGACCAATGTTATTTACAAGTATTTTTCTTCCACCAAGACGATCTTGTTCAAGTGTTCACTTCTGTCAGCACTCCCGGAGTGCCAAATTTTTTTTTTTTTTTTAGTAATAACTAAAAAAGTACTAGAAAAAAACTAGTAAAAGTACTAGTAAAAGTACTAGTTTTTTAGTAGTAACTTTAAAATAAGAAAAAACTCAAAGGAATAGCTGGAAAATCGAAATTGAAATTTTGACAGGATAACGTCTGACGGGTCAGCTAGTATAATAATATTTTCTTTCTTCCATTATCATCATCATCTACCTAGCCTTAAACCAACTATGTTGGGGTTAGCCTCTTTTTATTATTATTTAATCCATAATTATCATGTTCAAAATCCTAACTAATATGATAAATGCGTGTTTTTGTTTGTTACGCATTCACGCTAAAACGACTGAACGGATTTGGATGAAATTTGACATAAGAGTAGACCTTGACCTGGAGAAGGACATAGGCCACTTTTCATCCTGGATCGTAGACGAAGTCGCGGGCAACAGTAAGTTATAAATAATTTTATATCAACTCGCTCCCGCCCACTCTCATCTACCCGCTGTCTTCCAACCCCCACAATCTTCACACATCTTTCACAAGACCCGTGCACACGACACAAAGATACCGCTACCTAAACACGGTAACATTTTACACCCGAATAACGCCGCACAATATTTTACAAAACACATTCAGAGCTCAAATGAATGGGCTAATGTATTATCATTATCACACTTACAAGGACCATGAATGGAATTTTGTCAAGTGACCGTATCTAAGGACCGAAATTGTAATAGTATTTCATATACTCTTTATGAATGAAGATCGATTTGTAGTTGCAAAAAAATTGTAACTAAAGTAGTCAATGTTGTAATGGCAGTAATGGATGGTATATTTCTTTTGGCATGGTAAGCCTTGTGTATACCAACGATTGTAAAAATAAACTGTTGTAAAGTTGGCAAATAAAGTACTTGAAGTCAATTGAATTCTTTATTCGTATTCTACAAATACCTCGCTCGAGATGTACAGCATTCATTGTCACTTTACACTTTTAGCGGTTCGAAACGGCTGCTTTACTTTATTTCAAATGTTTTAAAATATCTGCATCCTAACTAATATCACAGATTAATATTATAAATGCTACAAATGCTACTGCTGAGCATGAGGTCCTGGGTTCGATTCCTGGGTCGAGCAAAGTGTTATTGGGTTTTTCTATCTAAAATTTCTCAGTAGCAGCTCGGAGTCTGTATTTGTGCCCGGTTGATGGCAATAGGCTCGCCCCCTATTACATGGGACTTAAACATAACTGGCGAAATACGGGTGTGCCTCTTACAGGGACACCTCTGCCCAACCCTTCGGGGAAACAAGGCGTGATGTTATGTAATATTATAAATGTGAAAGTGAGTTTGTTTCTTTTTTACGCTTTCACGCAAAAACGGCTCAACGGTTTTGGATAAAATTTGGCACATGAGTACACCATGACCTGGATTAGGACATATAATACTTAAAACCCGATATTCCCATGGGATCGAGATTTATGTGGGTGAAACCGCGGGGCGCAGCTAGGATTTTATAACAAAACTTCGAAAGTTTGGACGTTTGTATGTAATATAATCGATTTGTGAGATACCACTATCTCTCAAATCGATTAGTTTATATTCAAACCCTCACAAAATCCCATTCATTCGCACCATCATCAAATAACACCATTTAATACTAACGGCAACCCAACTTCCTGTTATAAAATACAGGAAGTGACGTCAAATGTGTCCTGCACGCGGCGCCGGCGTCGCTCGACCGGAAGTGCGTCGCAGTTCAATTTGCCGCCATATTTAAAATTAATAGGGAAATTTAACAGGCTATTGGTTTTTCCCAACGTTTGTTTTAATATTGAAGCAACGGATATTTGATTAGAACTTTAGGATGTGTTTTGAGGTTATGGTTGAATTAATTTCTAATTTTGGTGAAATTTTTGGTAAATTATAATATACTGGTATGAGTGTTTTAATAGTCATGGCTAGTAGAAATATTACTAACTTATTTAAGCAAAATTTTTTATAACTTTGATTTGTATGGACACGGGGGCTTTAGGGGCTTGTGGCTAAGTAATAACAGCCACACGGGTCGATCGATCAAGTTAAGCTACGTTTGCCGCGGTTGTCGCGGCGTCATGTTCGTGAACGGGCGCCGTCAGTTGGGACTGGTCATCTCTTAGCTGCCAGGGCTTATTTTTATTTTATTTTAATTTTTTGAATTGTTCTTTGTTTTATCTTTTTATTACGGACGCTTCTAACGTGCACGTCTTTCTACATTGTTCTCACATGTATAATTTCAACATGAATGATGTAACCAATTTTTTGTAACAATTTTTTATTTAAAAGAGTGTCCGTGGAGTTTCTTGCCCGTTCTTCTCCATAGGTATACCTACTACGCTTTGGAATGGGCAACTAGCTTCATACCTATTTCTGACTGACCGATTCCTTGACAGTTCAAAAGTGCCTGTAAATGGTTTAATTGAAATAAATGCTTCGAGTTTGAGTTTTGAGTTTGAGTTGGTCCGTGGATGGCTGACCATCTTCACATACCTTGACCCCTCCGTGCCCCGGAAAGCACGTTAAGCCGTTGGTCCCGGCTAACATTTGTAGATCTTTGACAGTCGTTACGGGTAGTTAGAGGACCAAAAGTCTGACAACTAGTCTTACCAAGGGGTATCGTATTACCTAGTAACTATGTGGTGGAGGTCAGATAGGCAGTCGCTTCATGTAAAATACTGGTATTTAGCTGCATCCGGCTAGACTGGAAGCCGACCCCAACATAGTAGGGAAAAGTCTAGGCAGATAATGACATCTATAGACACGGAAATGGACACTTGGCTAGATGTGGTGATGACAGGTGCAGCAGAGCCCTAACGGAATAGTTGTCAAGAAACGGTAGAAGGAACGTTGGCAGACCAATGGCCAGGTGGGTGGACGACCTACGGGGAAGACCTGGATGAGACTTGCAGACACCAGGGAAGCATGGCACAATAGAGAGAAGGGATTTACTTAGCAGTGGGTGGAACAACGCTGTCAATGATGACGATGATGACATGTATATAATAATAAAGCTGTTCTTCACGCTGGACCACCAGATTCATCAGCGCTGGGGCTCTGTCTCGCATATGGTCACAGCATTAGGCTGAGCGATGGCCGTTTTGCGTGGATGTGACGCATATTATTTTCCCACAACTTGTTTTTTTTTGTTTTGTGTTCTTTCTTTGCGTCATGTTTATCGCAAATAAACGTATTTTCTTTCTTTCTTTCTAACTGATATTTACAGAGGTATAAACTATTTATCGTGAATATTCAATCAACTCTTGTTTCACTAAAATACAATCAAATTGCAACCATTAAAATACAATAAAATCGGTAAAAAAAAAAGTATCTTTAAAACTAACAGTGGCTCGCAAAATTATTATGAATATCCCAAAAATGCGATCATTTTAACATTCCCATTCACGAACACGATCAATATACCACACGATCTAAAAATCTTATTCACAACCGATACCATGCCATCGAAATTCCGAAATCCCTTTCACAATACAACCACAACATGATCGAAGTCAACCCTTTCAATGCTTCCGTCACACAGCATTCAAAACTTATAAAACCAATACAATCGGACTAAAGGACCGGAAGGGACTGTCCAGTTAACCCTTCACTTTTTGTATCCGAATACAAGCCTATCAATGGTCAGTTTATGTATCTATTCGGAAACAGTTTTTGCAATACAATCTTGTATTTTTTTCAAGAATACGTTTTCGAAGGACCACAATTTTATTTATTAAAACTGTAGGCAGAGGCACAAGTCAAAATAGCTGTACAAAGGCGGACTTAATGCATAAGGCATTTTCTACCAGTCAATCTTAGGCTGAAGCAGAGACAAAATATATTTGCAACATGATAGAAAAAATGAATGAATTTTCAATTTGTGCGTAAAAATGTAAGATAGATGAAGAAGAATTTTCAATTAATAGCTGGAATATATTTTGACTGTCACCTCACATTATTCGTAGGTAGATAAAACTTTTGTTACTACATTTCAGGGATCCCAAAGTTAAGGAAAATAAGTCAAGTTAAGGAGGTCATCACTCAAGGAGATCGCGACTCAAAGATCAATGTTGAGGGCGGAAATGGATGAGTTTGCCTCAAAGCGAGTGATAAGGCCTTGACGAAAAAACAGATAGATAGATTAGGTAACTGTTTTCCTCTGAACATGGGTCAATCAATCAGCAACCAAAACAATTGGACGAACATAACATCACACCATGCTTGTAATCTCTGAAGGGTTAGGCAGAGGTGTACAGTACCGACCAAAAGTCCATGAGCAATCTCACAAAGCAATAGACTGACGCTTCGGTTTGACTTACGACCTTCTTCTATAAGTTGTTACAATACTGTAGACACGCACATTACACACACACACACACTTTGTCTGCAACCAATGACTAGTTCAATAATCATCATTCGTTTTTAGTTTCATTCGTCTTGTTCACATAAATATTAAAGTTTAGCAGGTAGACCACAAAAAACTAAGTAAATTATTTCGATTTCTGTGGGGTAGATGCAGTTTCTTACGAGTATTTAATAGAACTTTGTTGGTTCGTGGATAATATTGGTGACGAGTATTTAGCGCAGTGTTGTGGTTATTATTATCAAAAAGCAGGCATAAAATATATTGAAGAGATCAGATCAGATCAGAGAATATCATTGCGCTGCGTAAAAGTGAAGTGAATATCTAATGAAACCGGACTAAGTGTGAGTGTTATCATTTATATATTTCATATTTTACTAAACATAAATCTTAATCAAGGGTATTGTTGATAGAACAGAGGTATTGTTGAGACAGAAGATCCCTTTAAAGTTTTAAATTCATTGTGAGGTTTAATTCGATTAGTAAATAATAAATAATAAGGTATTATGTGTAATAAAAACAATGTTTTTCTTTGTTCTAGAGAAATACTGTGAGGGTTAAGCGATATGAGGAAGGGGCTTATTATCGAGTAGCAGCGACGTCAAATGGTGAATGAAACAAATGGTTTCATACCAACGAGATATTTTGCTGAATTATTAAAAACACGTCATTATGAACCGTTCGCCGTGCACTCTGAAGGCTTGCATCACTGAAGACCAGCTAGAAAACCGTTTTTGACCTTAAAATATTGACCGTACCAACTTAATAAACAACAGATTCGTTATTGCATGAATTTATGGTAGCGAATTTTTTAAGCACGTTTCAATAGGGTGTTTGTCGTATTTCTTGCAGTTATACCGAAATTGTTTAATATTATTTTAGTAATAGTATTATTTTAGGATTAAAATTTGAGGTTTAGTTTCAATCTTCTTTTCGTAAAGAAAATGAATACTTAAGCTTTAACCTCAATAACAATCAATATTTACTAAAGTCAAATAAAATGTAAAATAATTAATACAAATAAAATATAAACAAACTGCCCATATTTAACCTTAAAATTACCTATTCTGTAAGTAGTTTTTTACATTTTAAGTAGTCTAATATTCTTATTTATTACTTAATTACTTCGACCATGATCAAAGCTTAATATTTATGGTGAAAAAATCCATTAAAAATTTAAAATATTTCATAATTTAAATATGTCAAAATAATACAAACTGCTTCTAAGTTTCTTGACATCTATTTCACATCTTATTCAGCTGAAGTAATGATAAATAATTGTAGCAGTTTGTAAACTTATGTAAAATAAATGTAACGAATAAACGTATTTTTTTAAATTTTGTTATCATATATCACGCATTTTTTATTCTAAAACCTTTATTGCAATAACAACATAAAAAAGCGGCAATATTTAAAAAATATTATTATCGAAAACAAAAATAATAATATTTGCAAAAAACCGCACTGTGTTTTACGAGATTAGAACCTGAGGCAGTTTGAATTCCATACCAACGCTTAACGCTTTCTGCTATCTGCACTTGTTAAGTTACTATCGAATTTTAGCAATGCCATTAACTGGTCAAGTTCACGCGCATAGTGCGTGTGTGCTAGCATGTTTAAAGCGACGGAAATATATTGTTGTTTCGTGTAGCGCAAAACTGCGTTATCTGTGGTGTGTGTATCGTGTTGCTTACACATACAAATGTACGAGCTATACCGCGTGTTCACAGCAATACGACTCTTAGCGTGCTCATGCACTTTTGAGCGCTTACTGTACCTGTACACAAAACGATCAACACCCACACACCAACATCGACACCGACATTTCACCAGTTATGTTTAAGTCCCATGTAATAGGGAGCAAGCCTATTGCCATCACTAGCATTAATCCAGACTCCGGGCTGCTGCTAAAAGATTTAAATTTATGATGGAAAAACGCAATAACACTGCACCTAACTAAACTAATATAAGTTAGATACCAAAAATGTTCACAGCTTTTTCCACTCTAACAATGTCCGAAAATAAACGACTGAATAAGTATAAACTAAGGCTAAATAAAATAAAAAACTGTTACCTCAAAATAAACTCTAATCCACTAGATGAAATAAAATGTCCAAGTGCTAGTACTAAAAGACCAAAAGAAAAAACCTAACAACTTCACTGCAATGACCACACAACAACTCCTTTACGGACATTCCCAAAACTAATAAAACTGGTCCCCTTAGCCCCCAACAATGACAAAGCAATAACAGGGACGAGTGTGCGAAACTAATCGTGTTTTGGCGTGGAACATCAGCTATTTCATTATAGCCCCTACGTATGGTGGTGATTTGATATGGCATTTGATTACCATACGTTTTGGGACTTTGAAGTAATAATAATGTTGACGTGCAGTTTTGGTGTTGAATTTGTAGTTCGTTACCTAGTTGACTTTGACAGCAAACATAATCAAGGAACAGTCGTACTCTGCTTTTGAGTATATCTTGCAATGCTACTACTGGAAAATAGAAACCAAAGCTTGAAAAGTGTTGTTTTTTTGTGGACTAACAAAGAACGTATATATTTAGTCGCATTCTGTAAAAAATTGTTAGGAAATGCAATTTCTTTTGAGCACTAGAAGACATAGAGTAAGCAAACGCTGTTTTTAAGGCAACTAATTTCAAACCTCGATAAAATCTTGTTTTAGACGACAGTATCAAAAACGTACAAACACGTGGTAAGCAACAAAATAACACCACCAGTAACAATTCTGACACACTATCCCTTTGATCTCCAATCAAACGATACAGTCCTAATCAACCTTTGCAAGAGACTTTATAATCCTAAACTACAAAGCAAACAGGCACCTATCAACGCCACTCAGTTGCCAGGACCTTCCCTTAAGTCAAAGCGAGACTAATTGATATTTTACAACACAGCATTGTCACCCTTTCGTATGTATTTATTTACAAACACGTGTGGACACCCTAGTGTTAATGACACTCGTAGCTAATGTGACATTTATACAGTGTTCCAAACAGAGAATTAATTTAGTTTTTATTAAATTAAAGTTTTCACGGTGACCTTAGTGTAACAGCAGCAGCTGGAAATAATTGTCACGTGCAGGCTTTCAAAAAAGAGTTATTAAGAAGCTACTCTATACTAATTTCAGTATGCAACCTCATGTAAAAAGACTCCATAACTACATTTAGATTATCTCATCATCTGTTACGACGCCTTATTAAGGCGGATAACAATTAAAATTCTATTGTGTCTCGTTAATGACAGTTGAAGGGTGTGTGGGAGGACCACCATTTTATTTATCTATTTAATACATATTAAAACTAAATGAAAATAATTGAACAAAGGCAGACTTAATGCCTTAGGCATTTTCTACGAGTCAACTTAAAGTTTCATGCACACACGTCAGTCACGTCAACATCAAGTCACCGATCAGTCACGTCAATTTCAGGAACGTGTGTGAACAGACAATCAGTCGGTCAGTCATAGCAACACCTCGGTTACAAATTGTCTTTGTTCCCGGTAACGTGACGTCTTGACTGAGACGCGCCGGTAGTGACGTGACTGATGTACTTATGTAGCCAACGTCCTACAACTTCTATGTAACTATATTTTTTGACGTGACTGATCGGTGGCTTGACGTTGACGTGACTTAAAACAAAGTAGGTGCAAAATTATAGAAAAAATCTTGAATTTTCGATGTGTGATCAAAAATGTAAGATAGACAAAGAAGGCTTTTCAATAATTATATACTATGTTTGCAGTCAAGCATCATTGTCCCGGTTCTTAGAGATCCTGACTTGGTCTCTCAGGCCCATTTGCAGCATAAATCACTAAATTAATTTAGGGTTAAACAAATTTTAAACATGGTTCCATTTCTGTCAATCGTTTGAAGTGTCATCTTCAAATGATTGACAGAAATGGAACCATGAGTCAGATAGTCGGAATGTTGTTTTAAATACGTTTAACGTTAAATGCATGTATATGCTAACTGAACAGCTATACATTTCCAGTTTATGCTGATCTCGCATCGTATGGGATTTCCGTACAATGCGAGGTCAGCTTATACTGGAAATGTAAAGCTTGATGTGCAGCCGTGTGTACTGGTTTGTGGTCTAAGTGGGCCTTAATTGCGGTAACTGAGTCCTCTTATATAAAGTTCGTTCACCTGTTACCGTTAGTCAACATCAAAAAATAAATAAGATTACTTACCTTTTTTTTGGACTAGCACAAATAAGATTGTGAAAATTATACTTAGATACTTCTATACATGTTATAAATTAAAGTCTGTCTGTGTTGACCACGTTGGTGTTAAAAACTACGCATCAAACTTTGATGCGTTTTTAACCGACTTCCAAAAAGGAGGAGGTTATATGTTCGTCGCGTATAATTGTTTTTTTTTTTTTTTTTTTTATGTATGTCCACCGATTTCTCCGTCATTTGTGGACCGATTTTAAAAATTCTTTTTTTGTTTGAAAGTGTATGCTCCCAAATTGGTCCCATATAAATTTTATTAACTTTGCTTTGGTAGTTTTTGAGTTAGCTATAAAATACGTATTTTTTTCCCACTTAGTATGTAGATGATATGATAAGTTCGTGTCACTGGTAGCAGGTAGTGGTATTCGAATATGTGTGAGGTAGGTACCACAACTAAAAAGTGAAAAATAAAAACTTTTTACAAAAAAAAAACAACCGGCTTCCAAAAAAAAACACTACAAAGTGAAAAATAACTTTCATTTCGGAAGTCGGTGGCAAAAAACGAAAACACAAAACCCAAGACACCGACTTCCGAAATTAAAGTTATTTTTCACTTTGTAGTGTTTTTTTTTTTGGAAGTCGGTTGTTTTTTTTTGCAACATCATTTTGTGAATTTATTCCACAAGGTTTATATCGTCACTGGAAAGGCAAAATTACTTAACCGCCACATGATTTATATGGCGTTAAGTATTTTTGCCTTTCCAGTGACGATATGTATAATACATTAATAATTAAACTTACATAATATAATCAAAAAACCGTGCGAAGCAGGACCGGGTCGCTAGTATACCCAAATAAACTCAACCCAAAAGGCCAAAGTAATAGATCAAATAATTCCCAAAGTGTATGTTAGCGAAGATCTAATATCTTGAACTTGAGCGATAAATCATAAAAATACATTCTGTATCGCCGGCTAGGGAATATTAACTTCTGCGTTTGCAAGTCTAATGATTAAAAATATTAATTAACAACGAACTTGGGTTGTCTTTGGGTGCAGTCTGCGTCGAAATATTAGAGTAGGAGGTATCTTCAAGAATGAAAATAATAAAGAGAAAATCCAATTTTTTTGTTATATTGGAACCAGCTTCTATACTTATATCAAGTATTTGGCTCCAATTAAAAGAATTACCACATTTGAACTATCTAACCTTTCCTGTAACTGAATATTAGGTAGGTACCTACAGAATATTATCATCAAGTACCTTAATTACGAATTCAAATTCAAAAGTCATTTATTCAAACTAGGCTGAGAAGCAACACTTTTCGAACGTCAAAATTACATAAGACAGTCCCCCAAAAACACTCGCCCTTCACGTAACACTTCGCTTCAATCACAATCCGAGTGTTAAAGGATATTGCTAATCCATTGCTTCCTAAGTTTTAAAAATTCGTCTGCTCAACAACGTAAATAACGCAATGAACGTGCGTGAACTGTCAAAATGCCGTCAAACCCATTGCGATCAATTGTCATTTTATGTACTTCACAGGGTTGGTATCATTTAAGAAACCAAAATAATGTCAACCGAGGTCGAATATGATTAATATAACAGTGCGTTTGCACTGGCAAAACATTCACAAAAAAAAACTACCGACTTCCAAAAAAAAAACACTACAAAGTGAAAAATAACTTTAATATCGGAAGTCGGTGTCTTGGATTTTGTGTTTTCGTTTTTTGCCACCGACTTCCGAAATTAAAGTTATTTTTCACTTTGTAGTGTTTTTTTTTTGGAAGTCGGTTGTTTTTTTTTTTTGTAAAAAGTTTTTATTTTTCACTTTTTGGTTGTGGTACCTACCCCACACACATTTCAATACCACTACCTGCTGCCAATGACAGGAACTTATCATAATCATCTACATTCTAAGTGGGAAAAAAATACGTATTTTGTAGCTAACTCAAAAACTACCCAAGCAAAGTTAATAAAATTTATATGGGACCAATTTGGGAGCATACCCTTTCAAACAAAAAAAGAATTTTCAAAATCGGTCCACAAATGACGGAGAAATCGGTGGACATACATAAAAAAAAAAAAAAAAAAACAAACATACGCGTCGAACATATAACCTCCTCCTTTTTGGAAGTCGGTTAAAAAGAAAATACTGAAGTCTGCGACCCGTTACTGCGTATATATAGGTTTTACAGATATGTTTTAGATGATATAGGTTTTATTTCAGACCGACCTTGCACACACGAGTCAGAGTTAACCATAATATACAATGTAATATGTTTACTCTAGCGACACTAAAGGAATATCATTCTGTTTTAAGCCAAACCCTATGGGAGTAAAATAACCACGATTAATAATTTAGCTTATTAAGATCTTATGTCATAATATGGTAATACCTTTAAAGCGAATGAATTAATAACTCTTGCACAAAGTGTCACAATAAATTCTAATTTAAGATCAACCTTGTAACTCCGAATTGTTTCTTGCAAAGGACTTTGGAAGTTCACACATAAATATCAATTTATATACTAACGGTGAAATAGGTACTATTTATTGGGAATCTAATGACTGCTTCGTTCGTCTAGTGGTCGAAAGCGCTACTGCTGAACATGAGGTCCTTGGTTCGATTCCCATCATCCATCAGGACTTTCTCAGAAGCAGCCCGGAGTGTTTCTTAGGGAAAAATTACCAACATTGTGCATAGTTTAGGGATATTTTATTTTGTCAGAGATTTAGGGAATTTTGGGTAAAAATTAAACTTGAGTTGGTAACCCAATTGTTTAGGCAACACCAATTTATTTATTATTTTACTCTATGGCACCACCGATTTATTAAAAGGGATTCCCTCAAACTCGTAATGAATGTAATCCGTCTTTTAGTTTACCATGTTAACTGTACTGTTACCGTTGCTAAAGACGACATTGGAACTAAGTCGCATTAAACATAGAGTTGGTTTATTTCGTCTCTCTCGAATAATAGTGAATGTTTTGTTATCTCGTCAATTAATTAATGTTTTTTAGGTATGTAATGCTAATAAACATGTAGAATGAAAATTTTCCTAAACCATGGAATTTTAAAATCTTTTTAGGGAATTTTTGGGATAATTCTGTTTATAATTTTTATATGATAGGATATCATAATTTTTATATTGGGATAATTCTGTTTATATTTTTTATAATTCTGTGTTTTGAGTTTGATGTCAATAGGTTATCTCCTATTGTATGGGAATTAAACATAGCTAGCCAAAATTTGACACTTTTGCCTACCCTTCATGGATTCTTATGTCTTGTAATAAATACACCAGAAAATAATACAACACTATCGAAATCATAGAATTATAATTAATAATTTATATATTTAGATTACTGATGATATTCCATTATTAGTATACTCAGCAGATACAGCAGCCTAGCCTAGATAGCCTAGGGGTGTGACCGTCGGACTGCCAAGTCATAGTTCTCGAGTTCGAACCCAAGGCACGCACCTCTGACTTTTCGGATTAATGGGCGTATTGTATAATTTTCACTTGTTTCAAAAACGGTGAAGGAAAACATCGTGAGGAAACCGGCCTGAGAGATATTTCTCGACGGCATGTGAAGCCAAGTCAGAGGCCTATGGGTGGCTTTAAAAATATGACACCAGGTTAGTCACTAACCACAAGAAAAGAAGAAGATTAGTATAATATTAGTAAATAAGACTCGAAACAATGAACCTCTTCATGCGGGTTCAAAGACAAATAAACATTATTCAAGATTGCACAGTTGAAAATCAAGTACCTAACTGTAATTGTCCAATTGCAATCAACAAAAGTGTTCCAATTATATTGTGTAAATACAATACCCTATTTCTACCGCTCCATCTTAATTACCGAACAAAACTAAAATAAATACTTAAAGCAGCTTTTGATTTCAGTTTTACCATTGCCTTCTCAATTACTAACATAATCGACATAATTGATTCATTGATCCATTCGTACATTTAAACGGCTTATTGAATGATTCGCAGAAATTCACTCGCCCGAAACGGGCGAATCGACACTTTTAAATAATATTATTTTTTCTGTAGGCGATTCGCTTATTTTGAATTTTATGCAATAAAGTTAAGAAAAAAGTACACTATTGCAAATATTTAATTCTTATCACATCTGTGCGGTAATTAGTGTATTTTTCTTAACTTATTAATATTAAGAAAATAAAATATTGCCACATTTTGCATTTTATGCAGTAGCATAAAATATCAATTGCTAGTAATGTGCCAATTGCCTCATTCTTATTTCTGGAGTTGTCGATTCACCCACAAATAAATAAACTTCGTGCGAATCACCTACAGAAAAATATAAAATTATTATTTTATAAAAATCGTGCGAATCGACCAATAAGCAATTTAAACGTTACCTACCAAAACTTTGTCACTTAAGTAGCCAAGACCAATAAATAAACAAAAAAAGCACTCTATCAAAGAAAGGGCACAAAAGACTTGAAGCATAAAGCGCTGTAATATAAAAAGTCGGTGCTGTACAAAGCGTAAAAGCGTTTCATGTATTTATTGGTAAAAACTCTTGTACAATAGCGAATCGCATTTGTGATTGCATTTTGTGGCGAGCTTTCAATTGTTGGTGTGTGGTGGAAGGTATAACCTTTAGTGTGGTAAGGCAGGGGGGCTCTCTGTTAGAAAGCGAATGTCAAAAGGTTGGAATTTTGACGATGTATTTATTTGTTAAAGTCACTACCTAGCTTAAAACAACATTAAAATTATAATTGAAAAGCTTTGAAACGTGAATAACTGAAGTAAATGGCAAAAAGAAGACCTTTTAGTTTCAGAAAACCATCAAAAATGGCTTCATTTTAAAATTAAACATTAAACTAAGTATACGGGTAAACGCACTAATTGATTTTAAGTTTACCAATATAAAGACCTACGATTTTATAATATTTTATTACAATTCACCTTAGTTCGCATTGTGGGAAGCAATAAAAATATTGAATTTATACAACTTTTACAAACATAAGTGCACGGGTCTTAGGTACTATGACATGTTAAAACCATCATTGTCCATTGTCAGAGAGAGATGGAGCTATACAGAGCGAATAACACTATCTCTTGTTCACAACGAAACAATGATAGCGTTAACTAGTCTTAATATGACCTAAAGATTTAAATCAGTAGATTTGCCTTCGCAGTACTTAGTCGCGCCAAAAAGTTTCCATACTGAAAAGAGTGACCTCACAAAATAATAATGGCGTTCCCATAACAATCAAGCCACTAAGACATTGTGTGTGGCAGAGGTGTCAAAACGAAATAGAAATGCGACCATTTTTTGACACGGAAGGGCGAATCTAAAGATTGAGAATGGCCCCAGTTCTTATTACTTACACCACACCCCACTCAATGCTCAGCGATTTGTAAGCTTTACTAGCCACTTAGCAGGAGATCTTTGTTCGTACTCTGTTCTGCAATTAATACGTGCTCCTAACACAAGTGTCGTGAGAAAAATACGTTTCCATTGAACTTACTTCTATAATCAGAGAAAAAATATTGTGCTATTATTGTAAAGGGTAATTTAACACAACTTGGAAATCCTAATAAGTCTGATGGCAATTTTGTGTTAAGATTTTTGGTCTTTTGAGTCACATTCACTAAACTTAATAAGTGTTACCCAGTAACTGGGTTGTGGAGGTCAGATACGCAGCCGCTCAATGTAAAATATTCAGCTGCATCCGGTTAGACTGGAAGCCGAACACAACGTAGTTGGGAAAATGCTAGACAGATAGATTTTTTTCACTAACCGTTCACTATAACTTGTCACTTGCCGCCATGTTGGCACCATTGCTTGTCAAGCTTAGTTTCAATACTTAAAGAGTTCAAAATGGCGACTGACAGAACAGTGCTACCAAAAGCGTCACGAGACAAGTTATAATGAACACACAGTAGGTTGGTATCATTCAGCACAGACTTATTCTAAATTAAATTATTCTTGTCTATACCTTCAATAACTCCAGAAATTCTAAAATGGGAAGTCAGGAGACACGTGGATTGCTTGATTTAGATGAATTTATTGTGACTGCTGCCGAGTTCGTTCACTTTAAAATTATCAATTCAAAAGTGAGTTTTATGTGCCACTGTACCAACATCATCGACCACCGTGACCTGTAGGGGCCTATATGGAAAGCAATCAATCGACTGCGGACCCAAGTAGACCGCTTCAAGCACAATCTAGCAAAATGGGGGATAATAGATCCCACCGATGATCCCAGTGCAAATGCGGTGCTCCTAACCAAACAATGCCCCATATGTTGGAGTGTCCAAAGTGTCCACTTCCTGTCCTGCATTTCTGAGGACCTAAAAGTCAAAGTCAAATAATTTATTTCAATTAGGCACATAAAAGGCACTTTTGAACGTCAAAATTTACAAAAATTTGAATTGATTCCAGTAAAAAAAAATATTGATTCTAGTACAAAAAAATACAAAAAAAAACCACGATTGGCGTGGCCACATAATGGGCCCAACTCGTTCAACATAATACATGTATTTATATATTATACCGTCGACTCGAAATGAAGAAGTGCACCTACTTATTCTACTTGGCGTA
The DNA here is from genome assembly GCA_949152395.1 of Agrochola litura. Lineage (NCBI taxonomy): Eukaryota > Metazoa > Arthropoda > Insecta > Lepidoptera > Noctuidae > Agrochola > Agrochola litura. Next base: position 22,952,616 of record OX424503.1, on the reverse strand, counting down.
TTTTCTAGCTAAGAGATTTCCAAGAAATCTTATTGCTTTTCAAAAATTTCTATACAGATCAAAACTAAAAATTGAATTATACTATTAATAGTAAAGAATCAGCATCAAATTAATTTTCTTTCAATAATTCCATTCTTGGGACTAAAGGAAAACTTATTTAATAAATTATAGGAAAGCAATTTAAAGTTTTGACTTTAAATTAAAATAACGATAAAGGTTGAAAGGTAAGCCGTTACACAAAATTGTTGTATAATTTTGTTGAAATATTGTTGTAATTAAATTAACTTCAATTTTAATGAAGTTTACTTCAAACTTTATAAACAATGATTTGATTTATTTTAATTAAATGATGTATGTTGAGATATTTTGTTGGGTTGAATAATAATATAATTATGTTACGATGTAGGTACCTCCTAATATATTTATATATATTTTTTAAGTCAGTATAAATATTTTATTACAGAGTCCGACTAAAAATCGGCCAGATTTGCATTTTTGGCTAAAAACCGTTTTTTTTTTTTTGTTTGATAGGTTTTTCTATGGCAAAAGTAAGAGAAATGCAGTGTCGATATTTTAATCATTTTATTTAGGTAACCGTTTAAACTTAAATCACACAAAACCTTGTACTTTTCTCATAAACAAATATATTAATAATAAAAAAATCTGATGTTAAAAGCAAGCAATGAATCTGTTACTGTGCTTTTAGTTGTTGTGACTATGGATATTCTCTATATAAATGAATAAAAAGTAATGTATGCCGACATTTTTTTTTTCGGGAAAACCAATATTTCCGAAAAATAATATTTTGGCCGAAAATCAATGAAAAACTAAAACGAAATTCGGTCAGACCCTATATATATTACTTGCTGAGTATTATCAACCAGCGGGGTACTTGCGTAGCACACATAAATTGACAATTGATCACAATGGGTTTCATTTTGACAGTTCACGTTCATTGCGTTATTTACGTTGTCGAGTAGACGAATTTTTCAAACCTATGTAGCAATGGATTAGCAATATTCTTCAAAACTCTCAGATTGCGATTGGAAGTATGTTACGCAGTTATTGTGCTGTTTAATTAACCAATGAGCTATTCCCGTTTCCACAATCATTATCATTGCCCTATTATGAATGGATCGACTACCAATCACAACAACCAAAATTAGATTTGACAGATTCGACTCCATCAGGGTTTCTTCTCAAGGGTACCTACATTTTAGGTACCCATTCACCCTTTCACCAGCATAATAAAGTTGTTCCTTTTATAATATGCGACTATAATAATACGCGTGCCCTGTAATAATGTCGACGGAACGGTAAAAGCTTTCAAGGCTGCTTTTATTAACTTAAAATACGTTGTTATTGTGTTCAGATATAATTTTTTATTGACTAGTGCTGTACCCGTTTTATATTATGTTAGATATGAATTATTGTTTTTGTGTGAAGAATTCGAGCTATCCTAACTTTAATATTATAAACGCAAAAATGAGTTTGTTTGTTTGTTTGTTGTTGCTAAAACGGCTGAACGCATTTGAATGAAATTTGGCACATGGGTAGACCATCACCTAGGTTAGGACATAGAATACTTTTTATCCTGATATTTCCACGGGATCGAGACTTATGCGGGTGAAACTGCAGCTAGTTTATTGTAACATAAATAAAAAAAACAAAATATTTTATAAGGGTTATTTTAATTAAAATTGTAAATGAAAAGTTAATAGATGCAATAGTATATCGTTTTATTTCTAGGTACATTTCTCATGTTTCTTCTTGGTATTTCTAGTTATTAAATTACTTTGTAAGAAAAAAACAATATCTTTGCTTATGCAATTAGCCTTAACTTGTGAGAAAATTCAGAATATTGCTGAGTCAAGGCTTGTGCAGACCAGCGCGACACGCGACGCGACACAAAAGCACCGCCCGTCGCGTGACGAGCGGTGCCTTTGTGTCGCGTCGCGTGTCGCGCTGGTCTGCACAAGCCTTCAAGATAATTCCCTGACTAGATGTTTGTTTAGCCTTCAGACTAACCAGTAAGTTGCAGCTGACATCAGTATTTCCAAGGAGTTGACAGCCGATATGCATGCTGCTGAGATCAGCAATAAGCGCATTTATAGGTATATAGATTAAATAAAACGGGGGATGTTAATCCACCCTGTCTTACTCTACATTGTAGTTCATATGGATCCGATAAGTTGCCAGCCCACTTTACATAATTGACCTGACTCTGATACCAAAACTTCAAGATAGCAATAGACTCACCAGGTAAATTGGTTTCCTTAAGCGTATCCCAGAGTATAACATGATTAACAAGGTCAAAAGCTTTAGAGAGATCTAAATAACAAGCATAAATGGGCGTTTTCCTACTCATATAATACTCAACAGTGTGATTTAGGCTCAGTATAGCATTCTCTGTAGAAAGTCCAGCGCGAAAACTAAACTGAGCATCTTGTAGGTGTATAAACTCTGTTAACTGAACCTCAAGCACACTGTCTAGAACTTTTACAATAACGGTGGCCAGTGAGATCGGCCTATAATTAGATTTGACCGAGCTATCTCCCGTCTTGTTTTTTATCAAGGGAGTTTGTTGAGACGTAATGTTTTTTGTTATGTACCTAAGCATAAAAAACAAAATGACGGTTTTGAAAAAGGAACACAAACAGAATTTAAAAAAAGAAGCTTCACCTACCCTTTCTGCCGTAACCCAATGACTCGTGTCTATTAATGTTCCGCTTTGATCTCAAAATGTCAGTACCATAGCGTAGGAGTGACTTTCGTTTTTTTTTTTTAATGCACCCCTGTTTTATTTTCCATTAAAAGCTATATTATTAAGTCAGATGTTTTAATCGAGTTTAATGGAACAGCGGAATAGGTAGGTTAGCGTTTGTTTTGCTATAGATTATAAATATCGCAGTAATGAAAATAATCCCATTGGCGGCAAGCCAGCCGGCCTCGGGCCAGCCAAAGGCGGCGTCATACGCCGCCACCGCAGCTGCCGCAGCCGGACCAGCCTCGTCGGGGCCGACCAAAGGTGGGGTGGCTGCACAGGCGGCGAGGGCCCCAGCCAAGGCGGCGGAGGCCCTGGCCAAGGCGTCGGGGGCCCCGGCGAAAGCGGCGGCTGCTCCAGCCAGGGCGGCAAGGGCCCCGGCCAAGGCTGCGGGGGCCTCGGCTAAGGCGGCGAAACGGCCGCCCCCACCACCACCTTCTGAATCTCCTCCGGCCGATGCCGGATGGCAAGTAGCCGGGGAGAAGAAGAAGGCTGGCAAGGCGGCAAGGGCGGCCAAGAGAAAGGCGAGGCGGCAGCGGCGCAAGGAGCGAAGCGTCGCAGATAGGCTCCGCGCCCCGAAGTCCGCAGCTGTAGTGATTACACTACAGCCGGAAGCGGAAAAGAAGGGCGTGTCCTATCAGCACGTGCTCGCCAAGGTGGATGCGGCGGTTGATTTAAAGGAGACCGCCAATGGGGTCCGGCTAAAGATCACCGCGACTGGGGCCAGGATGCTGGAGATCCCCGGTTCGAACAGCGGCCCGGCAGCGGACGCTCTGGCCAATAGGCTCAGGGCGACCCTCAATCCGGACGAGGCCCGAGTGTCCAGGCCCACCAACGCGCTGACTTGCGCATCCGGGGCCTGGACGACTGCGTGACGGCGGAAAAGGTTGTGGCCGCGGTCGCCAGGACTGGGGGGTGCTCTGCCGAGGAGGTGAGGGCAGGCACCATCCACCCTGACTCCACGGGGATGCGAGCCGTAACGGTGAGCTGCCCCGTGTCGGCGGCCAAGCTTATAGCCGGGGAGGGCCGAAGGCTTCTGGTGGGTTGGGTCTCCGCGCAGGTCAAACTGCTGGAGCCCCGACCTATGAGGTGCTTCCGCTGCCGTGTGGGCGACCACGTGGGAGCGAAGTGCACCTCGGAGGTGGACCGCAGCGACCACTGCTTCCGTTGTGGTCAGCCCGGTCATAAGGCCGGCTCATGCAACGCCGCGCCGCACTGCGTCGTATGTGCGGCGGCTGGCAAGCCGGCCGATCACCGGGCTGGGAGCAAGGCCTGCGCTCCACCCGCCAAAGCCAGAGGCAAGGGCAAGCCCTCCGCCACCGCCGTCACCGCCGCAGCCGCCGCCACTACTGCCGCCGCCGCTGCCGCATCCACCACTGTCGTCGTCGCCGCCGTTGCCGCCGCGGCGGTGCCCTCACAGGGGGCTAGGGAGGGGGTCGAAATGGAGTGTCAATAACGGCCCCATTACGCCTCCTTCAGGCGAACATCAACCACTGCGCCGCCGCTCAGGATCTGTTGCTCCAGAGCATGGCGCAGTGGTCGATTAACATCGCCGTGGTCGCTGAGCCGTACTTTGTCCCGCCCAGGGATGACTGGGTGGAGGACCTGAGCGGCTCAGTGACCCTCATTTCGTCGGCCGCCGCTGGTACCCCGTCCCTCGAGTCTGTCAAGAGAGGACGGGGTTGCGTGGCAGCACGGTTCGGGGAGATTGTCGTGGTAGGGGTATACTTCTCCCCGAACCGAACTCTCGCCGAGTTCCACAACTCCCTTGTGGAGTTGAGAGTCGTCGTCGTCGGGTTCGGTTCCCTCCCCGTGTTCGTCCTCGGGGACTTCAACGCCAAAAATCTGGCTTGGGGTTCCCGCTTTACGGACACACGGGGCAGGATGGTGGAGGACTGGGCTCTGGAGACAGGCCTGGTCGTCCTAAACCGGGGTTCTGTCCCCACGTGTGTGCGGATGCGGGGTGAATCAGTGGTGGACATCTCGTTCGCCAGCCCCGCTCTGTCGCCGCGTGTTATTGACTGGCGCGTCATGGAGGGGGTGGAGACCTATTCCGATCACCGGTACATCCGGTTTGACGTCTCCACCCAGACCTCGAGCGCGCCGGTCCGACAGGCCCCGAGTGGTCCGCGGTGGGCGCTGAAGCGGCTGGACCGGGAGCTCCTCCTGGAAGCCTCGATCGTGCAGGCCTGGGTGTCATCACCGGACAGGCCTGCCGACATTAACGACGAGGCGGAGTGGTTCCGGGAGGCCATGTCCAATATATGTGACGTGGCAATGCCCCGAGTCCACCCTGGACGCGCTTCGCGCCAGGTGTACTGGTGGTCGCAAGAGCTGGAAGCTCTACGCAGGGCGTGCGTTGCTGCGCGACGCCGGTACGCCAGGCACCGCAGGCTCCGTATCCGTCCTCCGGATACGGAAGCCATTCAGGCGGAGCTATACGAGGGGTACAGAGCGGCGAAGACCGCCCTCCAAGCGGAGATCCTGCGGGCCAGGGCACTGGCCCGCGAGGAGATGCTGGAGACTCTGAACAGAGACCCGTGGGGACGCCCATATAAGATGGTGCGGGAGAAACTCCGCCCATGGGCTCCCCCGCTGACGCAGAGTCTCCGGCCCCAGCTTGTGGAGGACGTGGTGAGCGCTCTGTTCCCTTCAAGAGGGGAACATACGCCCCCGCCCATGGCTCCGCCCATTGCGGTGCCCGATGCGGACCACACCGCCGACGACGACGACGATGCTCCGGAGGTGACCGAGGTAGAGATGAGAGTGGCGGTACGCAGGATGAGTGCGAGGAATACCGCCCCAGGACCCGACGGCATACCCGGAAGGGCCTGGGTCCTGGCCATGGGGACTCTCGGGCCTCGACTGAGAGGGCTCCTAAGCGCATGCATGGAGAGGGGCCAGTTCCCACTTTGCTGGAAGACTGGGAAACTGGTCCTCATCAGGAAGCCGGGGCGCCCAGCGGACTCTCCGTCCGCCTATCGGCCCATTATGCTGCTCGACGAGGTGGGCAAGCTCTTTGAAAGAGTCATTGCAGACCGCCTCGTCGGGCAGCTGGTGCGAGTGGGGCCGGATCTGGCGGACGGCCAGTTCGGTTTCCGCAGGGGGCGCTCTACGGTGGACGCCATCATGCGCGTGCGGGCCCTCACGACGGGGGATGCTGTGGCCCGGGGTGGGGTCGTCTTGGCGGTGTCTCTAGACATCGCCAATGCCTTCAACACCCTGCCCTGGAGTTGCATCAGGGAGGCACTTCGGTATCACCGGATGCCGACCTACCTCTGTCGTGTGGTCGAGGCCTATTTGACAGACAGGGCTGTCTTCTACCCCGGTCACCAAGGAGAGTGGAACCGGCGAGAGATGTCGTGCGGTGTCCCACAGGGATCGGTCCTGGGGCCGCATCTGTGGGACATCGGATACGACTGGGTGCTGCGCGCCGACCTCCCTACTGGCGTCAGCGTCGTTTGTTACGCTGACGACACGCTGGTCCTGGCGCAGGGGAGGTCGTACCAGGCGGCGGCCGACTTAGCGACACGCGGGGTTGCGACAATCGTCGACAGAATCCGGCAGCTGGGACTCGAGGTGGCCCTGCACAAGTCCGAGGCCATGGGTTTCTATGGTCCTCGTAGTGCGCCACCGTCGGGTTCCCAAGTATTGGCGGGAGGGGTTCACATCGGCGTCGAGTCGACGATGAAGTATCTGGGACTCGTCCTCGATAGCCGGTGGAACTTCGTGGAGCATTTCCGACGTTTGGCTCCCAGACTGGACCGGGCCGGGGCTGCCTTGAAGCGGCTCCTGCCCAATCTGGGAGGTCCAAACGCCTCCTGCCGGAGGCTCTACGTGGGGATCGTGCGGTCCATGGCCCTTTACGGGGCGCCGGTGTGGGCGCCTTCATTGAGGCGGCAGCCAGGCCGCCGGCTGAACGCGTCCCAAAGGGTCATGGCCATCCGGCTGGCCCGAGGATACCGCACGGTCTCCTGCGAGGCGGCGAGCCTCCTTGCCGGAGTACCGCCATGGGATCTGGAGGCAAAGGTCCTCGCGCACATTTGGGAGTGGCGCGAGGAGGCGAAGCGCCGGGGCTTAACTCCGATGCCGCAAGAAGTCGCGGCACAGCGGACAGAGCTCCGGCGGGATCTCATGGCGGAATGGAGAGTGCGATTGTCGCAACCCAGCGCTGGGCACGCCACAATTGCGGCGATAAGACCCCTCTTTGAGGAGTGGCTAGAGAGGCGCCACGGCGTCCTCACCTTCCGCCTGACGCAGGTACTGACCGGACACGGCTGTTTCGGGAGGTACCTGTTCAGGATAAAGCGGGAGGAAACGCCCGGGTGTCGTCACTGTGTGGATCGCCCGGAGGACACGGTGGAGCATACGGTGGAGGTCTGCCCGGCTTGGGCAGGGCATCGCCGTGTCCTCGTGGATGCGATCGGCGGCGGTGATCTCTCGCGTCCGGCCCTGATTCGGGCCATGCTACGGAGCGAGAGGAAATGGGAGGCCGTCACCTCTTTCTGCGAAGCAGTAATGCTCGCGAAGGAGGAGACGGAGCGCGTGAGGGAGAGGCAAATTTCGCGCCCTCGCGCCCCTAACCGCCGCAGCAGGAGACGCCCTGGACGTCGGGAATCGCAGGAAGATTTCCGGCCACCGTAGGCGCGGGCTTGCGGACGGTGAGCAATGGGTAGCTCGCCGTCCGATAAGGACCAAGCCCGGGTCGACGGCGCGTTGTGTTCCACGCGCGCCTCAAAGAGATGTCAGCAGAATTGACGGGGTCCGCTAGGGCCAATGCCTGCCGGGGGTTCGAAGAAAACCGATGGGGAAATCGTGGCCCCCGGCAACATGGCATAGGAAGGAACACGGGTGGGTTTTAGTCAGTAAGAGTCTGACACGCCCTCCCGCTCCACCCAGAGCGGGAGAAGTTATTTGATAATTTCCCACCCAAAAAAAAAAAAAAAAAAAGTAATGAAAATAATATTGACTACATAGCCACAGGTGGAATAAAACTTATTTTTAAGTTTTAAATATGTTTACTACGTTATTTTGAACGTCGAAGATGGATACTAAATAATATTGGAAACTTATGCTTCCTCTTAACGACGGGGAAGATAATTTTGCTATCCAGATTGCATAATTTTTCCTGCAAAAAATCTATCCGACCATCGAAATTTTGTAGTAATTCATAACAAAAATACTTATAAATATTGGGAGGTAGCAGGAACGAAGACAAATCAAAATTATTTATATTTTCTTGTACTTAAATATTGTATTTCAAATGTGTCTAATGGCCTACTTGTACTGAATAAGTTGACTTTGACTTTGAAAGTAGGACACATGGACCAAGTAATGCCCAAATTATGCTCTAATACCACATGGAAAACGGGCATCAACTGTCAATTTGTGTACCTACTATAAAGTACCTAAAATATAAACACTTACTAATTCTACTCCCCAACATCAATCCCATTACAGTGTAACAACAACAGCCCACAAACTAGCTCCCCGTTAGTCAGTGCTTGGTAGTTCGAGTCTAAACAAAATTACGCAGAAGTTGGACGCTAGATGGATCACCGTCTTATCTGCAGCCGCCGCGCTCCGCTCATCAATCCTACCATGTCTTGTGTTTATTATATCGTGTACGTGTTGCTGGGGAACTTAGATTAGTGGTCGAACTGAAAGTGTTCTAGAAACACCTATATTTTTACTCGAAAAAGCCTCGCGTACTGGCGAGAGATGTCGTGAAATCGATCATTCGTAACCGCACTTTTGAAGTGAACCCAATAACTGCAAGTAAGTATTTTTATTTACATAGCATAATGAACCATAATGTTTCCACTGTTGGGACACAGGCCTCCTCTCGGTGAGAGGGAGTGGGCCTTAATTCACCTCGTTGGCCCCTGTACGGGTTGGTAGATGTCACATGTCTTCGAATTTTTGGTTCTAGAACATGGCGGTTTTGTCACCTCACAATTTTTTCCTTCACCGTTTTGAGAGCATAACATGTGGTAAATTTAAGGGATGTTACATAAGATATTTGTGTATTTAAAACCGTAATATTAAGTAACATGGAAATATTTAAAACATGGATAGGTTTGACTTTGTACGTGAAATAACTGCACAACATGGTGCAGGGATAACTATTACAGAAATTAAAGTACCTAATGGGTATTTTATGAAAAAAGTGAAGGTTAGGAATAATATGAGTAGTGCAGATTTAGTTTATTGCCAAAAAAAATTGTTGTTTCATAAGTTTTCAAAATGAAAATCATTTCTAGTTTTGACTTCCTGTAACTTGGCAAGGTTTGTTTCTAGTCATACATCGCCTTCTAACCTCACAAATTTTTCTACTTGGTATTTTTTTTATGGTTTAATCATGTTTCCACCATTTTGGAATATCTTAAGATTTCCTGACGATCGTACTTTTACTGCAACATTACATTAAGTGTTTAGTATTGAGGTGATGTTGGTATAATTTCCAAGTTATACTGGGGCAATGTTGTCAATTCATAACATAGTGCTCAATCAATCAATCTAGGCAATCACAGCTCAATCTTGAACATAAGCCTGTTTCGAGGACTAGCTCAGACTTTAAATAGAATACCTATATTTAAGTACAAGAGTAAAAATTGTGGAGAAAAAATGTAGAGTATTATTATATTATCCTGTTTCTTTCAGGAAGCGTTTTCAAAAGTATTTTCTATATGAATGAAGGAAAAGCGGAAAGCTCGAGTGTATTAATGTCAACTAGATACTTATACCAAAAAAAACTATGAAAAGGAATGAGATGAAAGAAAAAAGTGCGTAAAAACTTAGTCAGCACTTCTCACTGACCGATAGAGGAAAGTGATACTTATATAAAAAGACCCAGTCGTAACACAAAACTGCCCACGCCTTTATGTTCTTGAAATCCACCACACATCATTCACTAAAGAAAAAAAACTTTTGTTACAAACATTCGTAACGTTACAAAAACGCTTTGTGACATTAATGAACTTAAAAATGTACAATAGTCGCGAAAAATGAGATCAAGGCTACACACCTTACAAGACTAAAATATTTACCAATTTATCAATTGACTATTCCTAAACATAAAGTTACACGAATTTGAACCCTGTTTTATAAGTAATAGAAGTTATGTTAACGGGGATCTAAGGTAAAATTAAGGTGGCAACCAATCGATACCTGTGCCGCAAACTTATCGGCAAGCACAATAGACTAAGAATTACAATAGTATCGATACTCCATTCATAACCGTAGCTAAAAACATGAATGAACGATAGAATGAGTGAATTTATGAATGAAGTGGACAAGTGTACCCCGTAGTGACTCTCATCTCAGACGTATAGGCGACAGTATTGTTAGACTATTTAAAAGCAATGTTCTGAGAATGACGCCATCTTGGATTTTAACGGACAATACGCAGGTGGTCATTAAATGTCTTTTCCAAATTCATTTCCGCTTGTGATTGCGTTTTAAATGAAGTGCCTTTTGAAATTTTAGGGAGATTGAAGATGAATGAAGGTTTGTGTTCGTTGTCCGGTAATTAGAAATGGTTCTGCTTTGTATTTTGGAGCGACCATTTGAGCTATATTAGGCACTGGAGAGAACAATTATTATGACAGACAAACAGACAAACATTCTAAAAACTATATTTTCGGTATTAGAATCGATCCCAGACCAATTATTTATTTATTTAATACTTCAAGCACACAAATGTACAGAGGCGGACTTAATGCCAAAGGCATTTTCTACCAGTCAACCTTTGGGTGATGCAGAGACAAACAGTGGTAGGTGCAATAGCGAGAATTGAGGAATAAATATCCATTTAAATATAAAGATATACATAAATATATATATATATATATATATATATATTTCCAATTATATATAACAATAAACAAAAATAAATACACATAAAATACTACTAAAGCAAATAAGACAAACAATGGGAAATCATTTCCGCTGTGATGATACTGCAATATTCAATGTACAGTTTTGACTTCGCTGCGATTTTATTATATGTATAGATATTGCCTGCATTTTAGAGCATGCCATGCAAAAACTTAGCATCTCTACCATAGTTGCGTGAACTTAGTCAAACAAACTAACAATTAATTGTTTGTTTTCATCACAGTGTTGTGGTACAACTTATATTTGGTGTGTTATAAAAACAACAATACTCCCTTACGAAATAATATGGTTAAAAGGTTATATTGAATACTGGTTATTATATATTAAATGGTAAATCTAAGCTAATAGTACTAAGATGGTTTGATTTGGTTTGGTTTGAGTTACGCGGTTGGTATCCGAATACGTACTAAATGGTAATGGATGTGATACATGCATTTATGGAAATGCACGCAGGCAAAAGTGCTGAGCTGTTCGGTTGCAAATATTGTACCGAACACTTTTAAACTAGATTCTAGCCAGTATCCCTTACAAAACATTTCTACAGTTTGTATGGAAATGTCTGACCCGGTTTGACCTCAGCAAAGCTAAGTTCAGTACACAAAGCCTGGAAAGCTTCAACCATGACGTCACAGCTTCATGGATCCATGCACTGCGGATGTAACTCTGTAAGTGCTTTGTGTACACCACTGACGTTTTTAGAATAAAGTTCCGAACGTAAAATTCAGTAAATGCTTTAAAATTCAACCTTGGAATTGGAATTAGATCCATAGATGATAGAAAGGCTCATAAAATGCCTAAAGGATAATAATAATAATTAGCCCGTATTGTCCCACTGCAGGGCAAAGGCCTCCCTTTCCTTTTTCCACCCAACCCGATCCTGAGCCAAATAAAGGATAAAAATAGAAAATTTACTTAAAATTACAACAATACGAGAGCCATTCAAAGTTTTGCTTTCATTAGTAAGTTCAACTCTTTCAAACTATAAGTGAATATTTATCCCGAAAATGAACAAAATATTTGATGCAGAAGTAACACGAATTAAAATAATTCCAAACTATCAATGAGCAATCACGTCAAAACATCCCGTTACAAAACCTCTTTTATTTGAAAACAGTTACCTAATTTGCCATATTTTCCATTGTGTAACTCTAAGAATTATCATTACCGTGTCATACGCCACCTGGTGTAGTTTGACGTACACACAATAAGGAGGATACCCTCGGTTTTATTCGATAATAACCCTTTACATCTATCTGATTTGTGGGGGAGTTAGATCCTCTACATCCTACACAAAATCCACCTTTATTCCAATCGTCGAAAAGGGCGAAAATTCTTTATAATTTTTTGCAACACCAGATACGCACAGTAACGAAGTGATGTTTGCCCAAACATTGTTATTTTCGTTCTATTGTTTGGCTGACGCGATTTCGTGATCGAATTCAGTGCCGTCAGATTTTTGTAACAAAAGAACAAAAATCTGTTGCAAAAAATATTTGCTGATGATACCGACTGATTTGTAGTTTGTGTGTACTTTTGCAACTTTTTTTCGTGAACAGCCTTAGGCCCGAGCGCATCCTTTTCTTGAGAAGAGGTTCTCACTTGATTTTGAAGTTTCTCAAAAAACAATGAACCAGGAAGCAGCCGTCGGCTTTTGTTTAATTTTGTCCTCTTTGAACCCTTTCAAACATTTTGCAAATTGAATTGTAAAGTCTTAGCAATTCTACTTTCATAGAAATTAAACGTAAAGACGACGCCTAATATTTGTTTGCCGTGTTTCTATGTTCCAAAATGTTTCTTGCAATTCGTATTAAAAACTTTCTTCGCTCATTAAGTTACAATTATTTGTCTGTCCAAAAATTATAGAAAGGGAATTGCTCAGTTTGTTAGGGTGATCTGGCTAAGCGTGGACAAGATCTTTATTAATAAAGGACTTGTATTTTAAAAACTACTTTTCTACAGGAAAGCAAATATAATAATATTCTCATAAAGTCAAACTCAAACTCAAACTCAAAGCATTTATTTCAATTGAACCATTTACAGGCACTTTTGAATTGTCAAGGAATCGGTCAGTCAGAAATAGGTATGAAGCTAGTTGCCCATTCCAAAGCGTAGTAGGTACCTATGGAGAAGAACGGGCAAGAAACTCCACGGACACACTTTTAAATAAAAAATTGTTACAAAATATTGGTTACATCATTCATGTTGAAATTATACATGTGAGAACAATGTAGAAAGACGTGCACGTTAGAAGCGTCGTATAAAATAAAAATAAGCCCTGGCAGCTAAGAGATGACCAGTCCCAACTAACGGCGCCCGTTCACGAACATGACGCATGGATTAGCACCATTCAGCTCAACCAGTATTGATTGGTACTCGTTATGCAGACTAACACTATTTTTTTGGTTACTGTTGATTATCTAATCGATTACAGACTGAAATTGATGTTTTATTTCCATGCTGGTATCACTGCGTCAAACAAATATGCTTTTTAACTGGTGGATGCAGTTTAAATACTCTTTATTTCGACTTTTTGTACGTGTACCTTGCTACTATGTGATATGCAAAAATATTTCTTTCAGAATTAATAATATTGTTTAGTAAAAATATTTTTTACCGGGCATCTTGTCCAGGCTTAGCCGAAACTGGTGATTCCCTTTGATTATAGAAAGTGAAAGAAAAGCCGTAATGTATACTTTCCAAAAGCTAAATATCCCTAACGTCTGTAAGAACACAAAAACTAAAAAATGATTTGAACATTTTTAGACTATATCTAAATGATTAATGTCATGATAAATGAATACATGACGCAGTACAAAACAAATTACCGTTGAGAAAGCAAACTTTGAATATTTACTTACATCGAAAAATCCCATCTGAAACCACTTATGCACACAAAAGAAAATGTTACTTTACAAATTAATACTGACATGATAATAACATGAATTGGTTCACAATTATAATGCTGCTGAATATTAGGGTGCTTTTAATATTTCATAAACTAGTTTGGCCAGGGAACGAAGGGCGGGGCTTTAGTATGCCCTCCCCAATTGGTAGGGTTTCTTTTGCAAGGATCACGCGTGCACCATAAGGATTCAATTATGGAGTATTCATATTTAATTAATATGGTGCTTTGTAGTGCAAGCCAGTGGTTTTGATCGTTGGCTGTTTGTTTTGCTGAGATTTATTTTAAACATTTTCACCAGGATTATTTTTACTTTTTAGTTAGACATATTATCTGAGAAGACTTGTACTGAGCAGAGCCCACAGACCTAATAGTTATGTGGATAAACATTTACAGAAAATTAAGTCAAAACATATCGAGCTCAAATTGAAAAATATTAAGTCTCAATGGAAATTAAGTATTATTTATTTACTTTAACTCCAAAAGCTTTTACTGTAGGAACTATTTAAAAAAAAAACATAATATCATGTCTATGCATAAAACGTGTTTAAATTCCTAAAGACGTTAAGAAGTCATAAATAATAACATTACATTTATATCTCCTTTAAAAAGACCTGAATAATTTAACAAAAAAAAAAATCAACGTACACATCCACACATGCATTCAAAACAGTAACCAAATTGGATTTAATGAGACAGATATTAGGGATGTTTCGTGCCATACAAAATTATTCATAGCTACTAAAATGCTCCATTCAAAGTTTTTTTTCTCCAACTAACACTGGGGTTGACGTCTCACCGACAAAGGGGTGGGCCGGGCCAAATAATTGCCAAAACGCTTCGAGGTCCATTGTGTGTATTTACAATAGGGTGCACTAAGTGGGGGTAGTTTTTGTAATTGTTACTTTTAGGACCGCCGCACCCCATATTCAGTAGTGAATCGGAGTTCGAAGCGCGAGCTACACACATCAAAATGTCTCGGTCGTTCTTAGTCGATGCTCTTATAAGTGATACGAAAGATTGCAAGAAAAATGAACTGTCTAGTGAACCTATACATCCTTACGCGTTGATCGGTCACCACTTGGATCCGCGTTCTAAGTACTTACCCTACCCTTACCCAGGGAACTTGAACAATCTTCTGAATATCGGACTGCATCAGCAACGGTCCCCGGATTTGTTTAGGCCGTTTTTGGAGCAGCTGAACTTTCGGTATCCGATACTGCACCAGCTGCCTCGTCCTGATTTTTACGAAACTCAGACTGAACCTAAGCCATTTGAAGAATATCTGAAAACTGAAGTACAGGAGCCTGTCAACTTTATTCACAAGAGGAAAAAGTCTGTTTCTCCTTATTTACATCATCCTTACAAAGTGACCATGTCTCCATCAAAGAGTCAAGGACAACGGTCTCCTTCGTTATCCAGTGAAAGCAGAAATGGAACTCCAAGCCCGCCGCTAGGTCACCCAGAAGAACTCCTACCAGGATACTCCAAAGACTTGAAACGTATGCCGTTGAAAGAAGACTCCAGCAAAAGAATCAGGACCGCCTTCACAGGGACTCAACTCCTAGAGTTAGAAAGAGAGTTTTCCATGAACATGTATCTCTCAAGACTGAGGAGAATAGAGATCGCATCCCGACTGAAGCTGTCTGAGAAACAAGTGAAGATCTGGTTCCAGAACCGCCGTGTGAAGTTGAAGAAGGAGGAATCTCCTATGTCTGCTGACCCTCGTTCAAAAAAATGCTGCTGTGCCAAGAGTAACTGTTCTTCTAAGGACCAGGAACCTTGTGATCAAGAACAGATAGATGTTGTCAGTGACCACGACAATAGTTATGATGTTCAAAACCTTTCACAATACTCTTGAGAGCTGGAGTTGTGCACATTTTGGACTGAATTTTGTATTTTATATTAAAGGTTTTAGGATTTAATCCAAGGCTGGTTGAAGCCTTTTACAGTAATATTTATGATTGTTAACTTGATTGACAACGTTTAGAAGTGTATGAAATATTGTGACATGTGTGTGAAATTCTCAAGTGCCAATGTTGAGGTTGTGAAGCTTATGATTTTGTAGAATAATATGAGTAGACAGCATATTAGCAGTCGATATTTAATTTCAAAATATGAAGTTCTTCATTACTTCAAATATAACGTATATTTAATAGTCTTCGCTTAATTACAACGTCAAATCAAAGGTCGAAATTAAATCGATATTCAATTTATTATCATTGTCAAGCGCTGCATTTGTTCATTTTAACTGAGTTCTAAAATAATTAATAGTTTCATGAAAACGGTTTGCACAAATTAATTTTACATTTTCAGCATTTAATGATATTGTATTGTGATAGTAATAATACGTATCATTGTAACTTACTGATAGTAAGTGATATCTAAGTTCAAATTAAGTAAGGAGTGCTTGTAAAATATTTGTATAATATTGTTAATAATGTAAATAATAATTTATGAACAGACAACGATTTGGTATAAATGGAAATATATTTTGATAAAACTTTACAATTTGTTAGGGTATAATAAAATTGTACGTACTGAAACTAATTGGCTTTTAACTTAATTTTCCCAATTTAAAATGATGAAAACGTTAGAAAGTTATTAAAATTGATAAATAAAACTATTTCGCTCATTTTATGAAGACCCAAGAGCAGCTAATTTCTATTTGCTGACGTCATCTCATGAACTATAGGTACTTTTTGCCTGTATTTTAAATATCATGCAAGAAAGATAAAAATATAAAACATAATAATGTACATATGTCTCAACGATTTTAAATTAAATCTAATCTGAATAGTGCATGATGAATAATATTCCAAAAGTTGGGACTGAATCTCCAAAATCATGAAAAGGGAGCGTCTAAAACTCATCACAGTGAACTCGAGAAGCAGAAGAAACACGAAGAAGTTTGTGTTAAAATAGCTAAGCCACGTTTCCTTTTTTTTCACAGGAACTCAATAGAACATAAGTAGTTAATAATTACTAACTTTCCACAGCTTTTTCTCTTTTACCTTCAAGACTATATGGAATCTTAAGCATGCTCTGTTCAGATCGCTAGATTCAAAACTTCATATAACATAACAACTTCACATCGAATACAAAAAATATGAATGCCTGACGCTTAGTATTCTAAGGCATCCTTAGGTGCAGCGCAGACAACCCACTTTTTGTGCGAGCGAGTCTGTGGCGCAAGAAAATGTCTTATTTGTCCCCGATGTTTTTCCGAATGCAGGTTATTCTATATAGGATTAAATTTAATTTAATTTAGGAACCATTCCGTAGCTCACATTACGAATAAGATAGGAATCTGAATGTGTGCCACAGACTCGATCGCACAAAAAGTGTGTCGTCTGCGCTGCACCTTACTCACACGGAGTCACATTACTCCTCACTACACACCACACTCGTCTTCAAACTTCGTACGAGTAGTTCTGCGAACAGGTAGAGCTCGCGAGTACAAACTTTTTTGCAACAATTCATGGCAAGTGGCAAGACGATAATTAAATAGAAATAAACTACACCTAAAAAATCTCAGTCACACAAAAAGTTATCATCCAGTGACCTCATTGTAAAACTAACATAAATATTTTCAGAATTCTCTATTTTTGTGATGAGAAGGTGGTTTCAGGTGCTCCATCAATTTCTACCTAGTAGTTAAAGGGCCGATTCTACTGGTAGAAATCGAAAAGTGAGCAATTTACTACATTTTGAGGAGTTATTCTGCTCATCACGCCAAAAATCCTCATCAGATCTTCATAAAAAATTTATGAGAGCATTTTACTAACAATAGTGGTTTAAGTGCATACATGTTACTAACAATTTATGGATCTTTTTGGTATCCGAAATAAAATGATTTTATTTATTTATTTTATTTATTTTAAAGTTACTGTAACTTTCAAATAAAAAAAAACTATCGAAATCGGATCTAATAAGGCGGAGATATCCAGTATCCACTTTTTGCCCCTTTTTGGAGGAAGTACCCCTTCAATCAAAAATCTCCGACGACAAAAAAGTCTACAAAGTTATAAAACCTGTATTCCAAGTTTCATCCAGATCAGTTGTAAAGTACGATCTGTAGAGGAGTGCTAGCAAACTGACACACGAAGGCAAATTTTGTCAGACTTGAAGCAGAGACGTTTCGCTCGTTCGGTCAATTAAAAACAGAATTAGGTATTTTAAATATTTACAGTTACGGCTATTTATATTTAAAATACTTTACTTTAGCTAACTTATAAGTTTCAACATAAAATTTAAGTTCATATAAAGTAAAGCTTAATTATTTACGTCTCCGTAGCATCGTAGCAGCTTCGTAGACGCTCGTAGACGCCTACGCGTAGCGGCTCGTGTTCTGTTGCGAACATAAGCCGGATAATATTCTACGATAAACGATCTTGGGATAATATTTCTGCTGTAACAGACAATGTTCCTAGACTGCAATATTCTTGCAGCATTGTTCATATCGGTACGACTAAGGGGTATTATTATTATTATTATTTATACGTCTTTGACATTTCTCGGGACCCAGGGGTCCCGGACCTTTGGAAGGCGGACGAGGGGCCGAAGCCAACTCCCAGAGGCCCCTTAGACAATTTTATATGGAATGAGGCACCAACCGATGATTATCCCAGTATGCACTACGCAAGTGCACCCAAGGACAACCCCCAGTTGGTGTAGGACTATTGCAGAATATGGAAACAAATCTATCGGACTATAAGTTTGGGTGGCTTAAGTTGACTGATGACCTGGAACTATGGAAGGACTATGGCCCCTGCCTAATCAATGTTTTATATGAACACGGATAAAATGGCAGGGGGTGACTTGCACACTCAATAATGGGCCCCCGAAAACGGTCGCTAGCACATAGTGTCGTAGCGACAAGGGGGCAACACGTCCTGAGGTGCTTATGAGGAGTGGAGAGGTATTCCACGGCTATCAGGACAATCCCGGAAGTACGGTCAAGATCCCTACCAGCATCTTACTGGAATACTTCCTTCCTCCGAGCATGTTTGCTCTTGCGAATCTCCACTCAAACCAGCCAATAAAGGCAAGAAAGAGGTGGGAGCTCTGTTCCTCGTCAGTGTTCACTCTAGCTGGCCAAAAAGGGCAAGCCAGAGGTGAGGAACAAGACTTCTCCCGGAAGCTACGGTCCGTGGGGTCGCTACTGCCCAACAGCTCGCCACATGCTGTCCTGCGGATTTATGTCTCTCTTGGTCTGGCTCCTCACCCTAGACCTGTTTCGGCAAAGTAAACTTTACCGGCACAGACCCAGAGTTCGGAGCGCGCAAGCCCCACCATTTTTTGGTTGGGAAATGATCAAATAACTTAACTGCCCTGTTGCCGGGGGCCACGATGTCCCTTTCGGCCCATATTCGCAGCCCCGGATATCGGTACGACTAAGTAGGTATATGAAAGTAGGGTATGCCGTTGTAAAAATATCTTCTTATCGTGTCAATATGGCAAAAAGTTAAAATATGATTGGCTCAAAATTTAAATAATAGGTAGGTAATAAGCAAGTAGGTACTGGGACTGACTGCCCAAGACAAATACCTTTGAAATATTTATGAATCTAGTGTTTCAGCTCATCTTGATTGCCGATAACAATTTTAATTTTAAGAGCACCGAGGACAAACTTCGGTAGAAAGACGAGGAGGCTGAACTTTATAACTATATACTTACCTAAAGTAATTAAGGAATCGAAATCACTTCCAACTTTTAAAAGGCTATTAAAGCACCACCTGAATAATGTGTGAATTGTACGTTTTTTACCGTTTTTATAACTTTATTTTATTTTAGTTTATTACCAAGCGAAACCGTCGCTTATTTTAATTATTATGTTTTTTCTCATAGAAGTGAACAATTCATGAGTAAAATAAATGTTCTTAAACCGTATAACGAGGTTCATATAATCATTAATTGTGTTGAATCATTGTTGAAAACTGAGAGCAGTGGCGGCGCCATGGAAACGACAGCAACTTACGAGTTGTAAGGTCGTTGGTTCGAACCCAGGCAGCCACGTTACTTTAAGTAAATTATTTCATCACCACTGCTCTCACAACGGTGTAGGAAAACATCGTAAGGAAACCGGCATGTCCTAGAACAAAAACAATCGAAGACGTGAGACATCCAATAACCCGCAGTCGGTCCGTGTGGTGGATTACGGTCCCATCCCTCTCACAGCGAGGAGGCCTGTGTCACATCAGTGGGGGCTGATAATTCCTGTAAACGTTCTTTACGTTTCCTTCCTGAAAGGCCATCATCTGCCTAGCTTTTTCCCAACTATGTTGGGGTCGGCCAGTCTAACCGGATGCAGCTATACCAGTACTTTACCAGGAGGGACTGCCTATTTACGATATCCCATGGTAAGACTGGTTGTCAGGTTTTCGGGCTTCTGACGACCCGTAACAACTGTCAAAGATCTACAAATGACAGCTGGGACCAACGGCTTAACGTGCTTTCCGAGGCACGGAGGAATCTCGGTATGTAAAGATGGTCACCCATCCACGGACCAACCGCGGCAAGCGTAGCTTAACCTGATAGATCGACCCGTGCGGCTGTCATTATTTAGTCACGAGCTGAGGAGCTAAACTTGTCTTATATGTTGTAAATAACTAGAATATAGAATATAGTCCTTACAGCGGGTTGACATACTCGTACAAGGGCACAACTACATGGTGATTTCATTAAGAGCGGAGAATTTGAAGAGCCCCAAAGAATGTAGGGGACACATTTGTGTTTGGGCCTCTAATAATGCAAGCTCCCATAGTTGGGCCCTGTGGACTGGAATTTTATTGTGAATTTTAGTAGTGTATTTTTAATTAATTTTAGTGTTGTGAAGGTCGGGAATTTTGAGTATTTTAGGGTGTTAGCTAAGTGCCGGCGAATGGTTAGAATCACTAATATGATCTTCAAAATAATTATAAGAATATTAAAAGGGTAATGTTAAAAACCGGCCAAGTGCGAGTCGGACTCACGCACGAAGGGTTCCGTACCATTATTTACTTACTAGATCTCGTTCAAACCAATTTTCGGTGGAAGTTTATATGGTAATGTACATCATATATTTTTTTTTAGTTTTATCATTCTATTATTTTAGAAGTCGCACTGCCTCGTTGGTCTAGTGGTCGCAAGCGCTACTGCTGAGCATGAGGTCCTGGGTTCGATTCCCGGGTCGGGCAAAGTGTTATTGGGTTTTTCTATCTGAAATTTCTCAGTAGCAGCTCGGAGTCTGGATTTGTGCCCGGTTGATGGCAATAGGCTCGCCCCCTATTACATGGGACTTAAACATAACTGGCGAAATGTGGGTGTACCTGCTACAGGGACACCTCTGCCCAACCCTTCGGGGAAACAAGGCGTGATGTTATGTTATGTTATGTTATGTGTTATTTTAGAAGTTACAGGGGGGGGACACATTTTACCACTTTGGAAGTGTCTCTCGCGCAAACTATCCAATTTAGAAAAAAATAATATTAAAAACCTCTATCCATAGATACCCCTTACGTATGGGATTAACGAAAAAAATTTTTGAGTTTCAGTTCTAAGTATGGGGAACCCCCAAAATGTATTGTTTTTTTTTCTATTTTTGTGTGAAAATCTTAATGCGGTTCACAGAATACATTTACTTACTAAGTTTCAACAGCATAGTTCTCATAGTTTCGGAAAAAAGTGGCTGTGACATACGGACGGACAGACGACAGACAGACATGACGAATCCATAAGGGTTCCGTTTTTTGCCATTTGGCTACGGAACCCCAAAAACTACGTCCAGACGAATTGATGGATTAAACTCTTATTATGGTTATTCTCTCTTCATTACACAACTGGTGTTTTTACAATCGCATCAGATGACGTTATGATACAACGGTAAAGTGCTGCACTTACCACATTTTAATGCATTCATCTCACGCTTTTAGACCACTTTTAATTAAATATCGGAATGTAACTGAAAACCTCACATTAATAATACCGCAAAACCGCATTTTAACTGAACGTTTTATAATGTACTGTAAGTGCTGAAAACAGTTTATAGAACACATTCTAGTAACATAAATTACACTACCCACATTATCTACATATATGTTGAACAGCTGCATTTAAAACTTTCAACATAAATTTTATGAAACACTCAAGTTATTATTCAAGTACGTTAAAGTTTGAATTAAATGTTATTTACGTTTTAATTAATCAAATCAAATGTAATACATTTAAAAATGTATTTAGGTCTATCATTACCAAATATTCGGCAGTTATCCATAGTTATAACGTAAGAAATAATTAAATGAATATGTTTGGGAATAAAAACTTAAAAAAAAAAAATAACAACCGACTTCCAAAAAAAAAACACTACAAAGTGAAAAATAACTTTAATTTCGGAAGTCGGTGTCTTGGGTTTTATTGGAAGAGGTCGCATATATGTATGCACTGGCCTGTTGCACAATGCACACGCCTGTCACCGATTCAAATTAATATAGTTACGGCTTATGTTTTTGTACCTTGTCACTTGTCACTTGTGTAAAAGTATTCACCACGAAATAAAGTAATTTATCAGACCACTGCTTATTATTGCCCCTACTGCTTTCCATTAGGTTATGGGCCCAGGAGTGTGCCTGGGGTTTTTTCTGATAGTGCTAGAGTATAAATAGTTGAGTGGTTTGAATAATAATTGTGCCTGTAAAACTTGCGAAATATCAATTATGTCAGCTGAAGTTGGCATAAGTGGTATCAAGAAGCTGAAAGGATCGTCCGACTACCCAAACTGGAAATTCTTGGTGCGAAATTACTTGGAGAACAAAAACTGGTGGGGAGTAATTTCTAAAGATGTAGTAAACGCTGACGTAGATAGACCGGCAAGCACGAACGACAATATGTCTGTTGTTAGAACCAGAGTGCTTTACCCACGTCTACAATGCGAAGACTGCGAAAGAAACCTGGAACAGCTTACAGAAAGCGTATGAAGACAAAGGTTGGGGAAGACGTATACATATTCAGCGAGAGCTTTTCAACTGTAAGTTAGAGAATTTCGATTCTATGGAAAGCTACATATCCAAAATTACATTCCTGACACAACAATTGTCCGATATTGATGCTCAAATCCCTGATGATTGGATCATATCGATTTTGCTGGGTGGATTGACCGCTGAGTACAGCCCTCTCATCATGGCTGTAGATAATAGTGGACAAGAGATCACGTTAGAGCAAATTAAAACGAAATTGTTACAAGAAGGAAGTAGACAGAGTACGAACAAGCCTTAGTTACACGTAAAGCACAGAACGATGCGAGATCTAACACTAAAACTAAAGATCGTAAGCAGAAGTTCGTCTACAAGTGTTTTAAGTGCTACAAACAAGGACACAAGGCGTCCGAATGCAAGGAGCGGATCAAAACCGCGAATATCTGCCTGAATATGAAGGAGGCGATAAATAAAGATAAGTGGTATTTAGACAGTGGGTGCTCAAATCATATGACCCACGATAAAAACAAATTGTTGTCTTATCAACCTGAAAAGGGCAACATGAAGATCGCAGTAGCAAACGGGGAGAAATTATTGGTGAAAGGACGAGGAAATGCTGAGCCACGAGTCAGCGAAAACGAAAAATTAATTTTAGAAAACGTTTTACATGTTCCTGATTTATCCATGAACCTAATTTCGGTGAGCGATTTGACCAAGAAGAATTATTGCATGAATTTTGACAAAGGAGGTTGCATGATTCAAAATAAGAATCGAATTATTGCAAGATGTCAAGAGGTCGACGGAATTTATGAGTTGACAGAAAACAAAAACAACGTTGTGAATGTGACATTGTCAAAACAAAATGAAAATATTTCGAACATTTGGCATAAAAGATTAGCTCATTTATCGCGTAATTATATGAATAAAATGAAAGTTTTAGTAACTGGTATGGAATTTAAGAGTACCGATTTATGCGAGCCATGTATTCCATGTATCGAAGGAAAGACCTGCAAAAGTCCCTTTAAAAATCAAGGTACGAGAGCGAATGAGGTCTTGCAGTTGGTTTTTAGCGACGTTTGTGGACCAATCGAGGAGCCGTCATTTGGTGGTTCGAGGTACGTTCTTCTATTTATCGATGATTATACTCGGAAGACCCATGTTTATTTTTTAAAGAACAAAAGTGAAACTTTCGATAAGTTCCGTGAATACAAGGCGGAAGTTGAGAATGAGACAAGTAAATCCATTAAATGTCTGAGATCTGACAACGGCGCAGAGTACTGTAACGGTAAATTTAAATCATTTTTGAAGTCTGCAGGTATAAAACACCAGACGACTGTACCGTACACGCCAGAACAAAATTCTGTCGCAGAAAGAGCGAATCGGACTATAATAGAAAAGGCAAGAACATTACTGTCAGAATCGAACCTGAGCAAGAAGTATTGGGCCGAGGCTGTAAATACTGTTGTATACCTAAAGAACAGAAGCCCCACAAAAGCATTGAGCAATGCGGTACCAGAGAAGCTTTGGACTGGAAAAGATGTGGATGTCAGTCATCTGAAAATCTTTGGTTGTTTGGCGAATAAATTGATACCAAAACAAAAGAGACGGAAACTAGACATGAAGACGGAACCGATGATTTTCATTGGATATCCAGATAATCAGAAGGGTTATCGTCTGATGAATCCTAAAACAGGTGAAGTAACAACCGCGAGAGATGTTAGATTTCTGGAAAACGTCTTTCTGCAAAAAGAAAACGTGGAAAAGTCGGAAGTTATCATAAACCTGAATACAGATTCTATTCCTTCCAGTTTACCCAACTAATCTACAAGCAGATCTGAACCCTTGGAGGCTCACGATGATGTGTACCGTGATGCTGAAGACGAGAACGTAGAGGAAATAGAGCCTGAACCTGTAGTACCAGAGCGAGTACCTGATGACGTATTGACTGAAGACGAAGTGACAATACCTGAATCAGAAAGAAGGTATCCCATAAGAGAACGCAGACAAGTCGATCGGTACGGATGCAATGTTATGTATGCCAAGGAGAGCAATCTTGATGATGATCCATTGACTATTAATGAAGCGTTAGCGAGACCCGATGGTGACTTATGGAAGAAAGCGATAGATGATGAAATTATGTCACTAAAGGAGAACCAGACTTGGACATTGGTGGATCGTCCAGCTGATAAGAAGCCTATCCAGTGCAAATGGGTGTTCAAAATCAAGAGAGATAGCGACGGCAAGGTAACGAAGTACAAGGCTAGACTAGTAGCAAAAGGTTTCACACAGGTATGTGGTGTAGACTATACTGAGACATATTCTCCAGTAGTTAGAAGCTCTACTCTGCGAATGTTGTTCTCGCTAGCTGTTGAATACGGTTGGTTTATTGACCAATGGGATGTCACGACTGCCTTTTTATATGGCAAGATTAAAGAGGACATTTACATTCTTCAACCGAAAGGTGCAGTAGTCAAAGGTCAAGAAACCAAGGTATGTAAGCTGCAGCGTTCTTTGTGTGGATTGAAACAAGCATCGAATGCTTGGTTCAAGGAGTTGGACAAAGAGATGTTGAACTCAGGCTTTGTACAATCAAAAATAGAACCGTGTTTGTATCAAAAGCAGCTTAGAAACAATAAGAAGCTAATTGTTGTAATTTACGTAGATGACCTTTTTATTTTTGGAAATTGTGAACAAGAGAAGCAAAAATTAAAAACTGATTTGCTTGACAAGTTCAAAGTGAAAGATTTAGGCGCGGCTAGGCATGTTTTAGGCATGAGGCTGAGGAGAGATAAAGATGTTATTTGTCTAGATCAGCAACAGTTCATTTCAGAAATTTTGAATGACTTTAACATGACAGACGCTAAGCCAGTTTCGACCCCAATGGAAGTTGGTATGAAGTTAGAAAGATCGACAAATTCCCATAACAATCTGCCATATCAAAGTTTAATAGGGTGTTTAAACTATTTGGCCTGTAATACGCGACCAGACATAGCGCATGCGGTGAGTGTACTTTCACAATTTAATTCGTGTTATGACGAAATACACTTTAAATGTGCGAAACGGGTCTTAAGGTATTTGAAGGGTACGTCGAACCTTTGTCTCACTTTTAGGAAGTCGAGAGATTTAGACTTACGAGGCTATGTTGATAAAGATTGGGGAGGGGCACTTGATAGAAAATCTTTCACTGGATTAATTTTAAAAATAGGTAAAAATATAGTGTCATGGGAGAGTAGGAAGCAAGCGACAGTATCCTTGTCCTCCACAGAGGCAGAGTACATAGGATTGAGTCAAGCTTCAAAGGAAGCTCTTTATTTACGTAGTTTACTGAACAGTTTGATAGGTGTGGATAGTAAAGCGGTAGTAATTTATAATGACAATCAGTCGGCGCATAAAATTGCAGCTAACAAAATGATGCATAACAGGACAAAGCATATAGATATGAAAAAAAAAAAAAAATGTTTTATTAATTATTATACAAGTAAAATTTAACAACTAGTGATTGGAGTCTCCTTTTAAGCAAAAAAGCCTGTGTTAGGAGATATCAAGTATCATTTTATTCGTGAATGTGTACTGGCTAACAAAGTTGAAATAAGGTATATGTCAACTGATAAGATGATAGCGGACATCTTAACAAAAAGTGTTCACAGCCCGAAGCTTAGAGAATTTTTAAAGGATTTATCCCTGTCAAATTATTCTATTAAGGGGGCGATGAGTAGTTAGATGTTTTGATATTTTATGTTTTTTTAAAGTGCTTTGTTTAATAGATAATTTTCTAAGTTTAGTTTCGTTGTGCATGCTTTATTTTGTTAGATTTCTTCTGTTTTTGTACTTTACTTTTGGGTACAGCAAAGTACAGTCGGACAAAGAAGTGTTGGTGATTTATTTAGTTTTATGTACCGAGTACTGACAAGTACAGAAGTGATCATACGCAGCGTAAATAAATTAAGGGGGCGTATTGGAAGAGGTCGCATATATGTATGCACTGGCCTGTTGCACAATGCACACGCCTGTCACCGATTCAAATTAATATAGTTACGGCTTATGTTTTTGTACCTTGTCACTTGTCACTTGTGTAAAAGTATTCACCACGAAATAAAGTAATTTATCAGACCACTGCTTATTATTGCCCCTACTGCTTTCCATTAGGTTTTGTGATTTCGTTTTTTGCCACCGACTTCCGAAATTAAAGTTATTTTTCACTTTGTAGTGTTTTTTTTTTGGAAGTCGGTTGTTTTTTTTTTTTTTTTTTAAGTTTTTATTTTTCACTTTTTAGTTGTGGTACCTACCCCACACACATTCGAATACCACTACCTGCTACCAGTGACAGGAACTTATCATATCATCTACATACTAAGTGGGAAAAAAATACGTATTTTGTAGCTAACTCAAAAACTACCAAAGCAAAGTTAATAAAATTTATGTGGGACCAATTTGGGAGCATACCCTTTCAAACAAAAAAGAATTTTCAAAATCGGTCCACAAATGACGGAGAAATCGGTGGATATACATTAAAAAAAAAACAAACATACGCGTCGAACATATAACCTCCTCCTTGTTGGAAGTCGGTTAAAAAGTAAAACAAAAATGCATGCAAAACGCATAGCTATGGTTAAAAGTAGATATATGAATATCTTTAACTGTATACCTATTTAGCTTGAAATATCATCATATTCTTGCCCTTGTCCTTTACTTGAGGTCGACGCAACACGTTTTCTTCTTCCACTCTCCCCTGTCAACTGTCACGCTACCATTCACTCCCTTCTCTTTTATATCATTCCTCACTTAGCTTGCTTATTCCTAACTTAGATTGAAACATTTTGAACAATTATAACCACCTCTTTGGTCTAGTGGTTAGACCATTTGTCTCAGACCCAGAGGTCCCGGGTTCAATTCACAGTGGAGGCAAAAATGTCTGCTCGGTTTGGTTGGTTGACTTGTTCTAAGTCCGCCTGGCTAGCTACCATCATCATTCTAAGTATGTCGCCATAATAAGCAGTTAGAGGTAAGATAGCCAGTTCCTCTGTGGTTGAGGATTCCGGGTGAAGCTTGCTTCCACCTTCGGCCGGATCATCACTTACCCTCAGGTAAGATGCAGGCCAAGAACTTCCCCGTTGAGGTTAAAAAAAAAACTTGAACAACAATATTTAATTATACAATTTGTGCTAAATATTCCCTAAAACTCGAAGTCAATGAATAGACTTGGCAAAACAGTGTAAATGAAAACACAATTCAAGTTAACAACTGTAGTAAACAAGAGAATTGAAAATAAATCGATGTTGGCCTAGTTTTCAGTTCACAACAATGCTTGTTTCAGCAGAAAATGTTTCGATGATACTTTCGCTGCTCCAAATAATACTGAATTGCATTCAAAGTGAACTTTACTTTCTTCTTCTTTAGTACTTCATCAAGATGCTCTTTGTTAAGCATAAACTTTTGTTTGAATACCTACCTATTGATGAGAAATATGCGGGCTATGCTCGGAGTTCCTTTGAAGGTTAAAATCAGAAATGAAGTTATCCGGAAAAGAATTGGTGTTACCGACGGAGCTTGCCGAGTAAGTAAGCTGAAGTGTCCGTTGGCTGGACATGTTTGTCGAAGGACTGACGGCCGGTGGAGCAGACTATCGTGATAATCTTTAAAACTTCTTAAATTTACTAATCTGTAGACATAATATTGACTGCAAAGGTAAGTATCTAATTAGAATTTGTACTTAGAATATTTTAGAGACGTTTCTAGTTCTAGACTTTTTTTTGTAATTTCTTACATCTGGCTGCTACTCGAATCGTGTATTGAAAAAACCTCAATCAATTCGCAAAGCAACTCTGGATCAGGAGCCACACCTCAAGTAGGTAATCCAGCCTAACAAAGTTCACAGGTTTAGCTGTCTAACATAGGATTTTTTTGGAATTAGCACAATCTAAGCAAACTGAAGTGGCTGTTGACTGGCCATGTTTGAAAAAAACAAAGAACCGATGGCCGGTAGAGCAAACGAATCCTGGAGTGCAGACAGCGTGTGGGCAAGCATAGTCTAGGACATCCCCAGCTAGATACACCAACAACCTTAAAAAGGTGGCTGGGACAGACTAGATGTAGGTAGAAGGCGGAGGACAGAGTGTTGTGGCGCAGCCTGGGAGAGGCTTATGTCCAGCAGTGGACTGAGTTGAAACTAAGACTTAAGTAAACAAAAAAAGCAATTAATAGCCAATAAACAACCAGTTCCCTACACATAAAATAAATACTTCAAATACTACTACTAAACTACAACCGAAGAATTTAGTTCCACCCAGCAGTTCCGATACAAAATAAATTAATCAAGCGAAGTCATTTGTAGTTCGCAACTGGCAACACTGGCTGGCAACTAGTTTGACGTTCAAATTACTCGGGGAACAGAAATAATCAAAGTTGTGTTGTCTTCTTGTTTCGGTACTAGTAAACAATATGGCCGTGTTAGTTCGGCCGATTGGTTATTAGTTGTACCTAATATTATTTAAAGATTTGTCAAAGTCAAAGTTAAATAATTTATTTCAAGTACGATATTAAAAGGCACTTTTGGACGTCAAAATGTACAAGAAAATGTAATTGATTCACCCATTCCAAAATGTACGACGAAGAATGGGCAAGAAACTCCAAGTTACTCATATAAAATATTTTGTAAAATTAGGAGGAGGAGGAGTGACGGCCCCGACCTACGAGTCGTAGGTCGTGGGTTCGAACCCAGACAGGCGTTTTACTTTCTGTAAATAATTACATTACCACTGCTCTCAAAACGCTGAATGCATGCGTGAGGAAACCGGCATATCTTAGAACCAAAAATTCGAAGATATGTGATCTACCAACCCGCACCGGGCCCTCGCCGCGTGGTAGATTACAGCCCACTCCCTCTCGAAGAGAGGAGGCCTATGTTCCAAGTTAGGATATGGGGTACTTTTTATCCCGTGGAATTATTTCCAGCCTCAACGCGGGCAAAGCCGCGAGCAAAAGCTAGTGATAAATAATCGTATTCAAATGAAACAAACTGAAACCGTAAACCATTCTTACATCACAGAAATGAATATTCCAATAATTTGTATGCAGCGGAGCCTGCACAATATCTACTTAATTCCGTGAAATCTGGGCCCCGGTTGTGTATCGAAAACTTTCCGGTCCACTCCACTGTTACTGCTAAGTAAAATAGTTCAGAAGGCTAACATGATTGCAGAAATAATTATATTTTAGACAACGGAAAGTCACACTTAAGCTTTAGTTTTCTAAGAAATCGGTAGACGATCACAAAATAACGGCGGTCCACATAAAGACCGCTTTTTGACATCTTCATGTCAATGCTGGTGAAAATCTGTCTTTTTCACCAGTGACGGAACCGTTTTCCTAGGAAACCAAAGCGTAATCAAATGACGAATAACGTTTTTGAAAGAAATATATAGTGTAAAGCATGCACTACACTAATCGCGAAGTTGAGCGAAGTTAAGCGAATACGAGAGTGTAGTAGGGTATTTCGGTTAATTTCGGGCAACCTCCGCTCGCCGCAGGCGACTTCCAATCGTTTTTGGTTTTTGCGCCCGAGTCAAAGGACTCGAAGCGTCCTGTAGTTCTTCGCACGTGTGTGTAGTCACGTACTTCGGACTTCGGTCAACTTCGACGAGTAGGTACTTCGTCGAAGCACCTTCGCGAGTAGTGTAGTGGAGGTTGAAGTAGGTATCTATGATTAAAATTTAGTTTTAGTGAGAGTTAAAATTGTTAAATTAAAATTTCAATCTAGGCATTGGATTGACAATAAATTCAGAATTTAATAGAGGAACCAAAATCAGGTCATCTTTGTAGGTAGACGAACCTCAGCAAATAAAATAACGTCAGCATAAAATAGAACAATACTGTTGTGCCTTTTTCTACTAACATTTTGGGATACCTAAATGTAATGCCCAACTATAATTGCACGTTGGATTTTCAACTCTCGGCGCTAAGCCAAGTGTTGAAAATCTAACAGTGCGTAGTTTAGGCATTACATTTAGGTGATGAGTAATTTAAGTGAAGACGAGCAAATAATTACTTACAAGTACCGATGGCATGTCGATCAAAGTTAGCCTTCTGACCGTCCCTACTCTGTGGTCCCTGTTTAAATCACCAGCTTTACTCATTGAACGCTGGCTGTGCCATTTATTAGAATATTGAATTGGTCGGAGGTATTATTATAAATTGAATTACATTATAAGGTCTCTTGATAAATTAGTTAGACAAGTTATTGGAACTGTTGTTTACTTATTGGAAAGATACTTTTGGAAATGGCTTACTGATTTATTGAGGTGAAAAAAGATGGAATATTTCTACCTGTAAATTATTTCCGATAATTTCCTTACTAAGGTAGGTACTTACCCTAAAAAGTAGATTCTGAACCCACAGTTACATAAACAAGATATTTCATTTTACCGGTACTTATAAGTTTTCTACGTTATTCAAATCATTTCCAATATATATTTTGTAACCCTAAAACGCAACGCAACACGCTTAATAAATCTCCCACGTAGGGATTCAGCCTAATGTTTGCCCAACGACCATCATCCATCTAAAATCAAATAACGTAATTATTTGCCAAAAGCATTTATTATCTACGAAGGGACGCGTTGCCGCGTGGCAGCCATACTAGGACACTCGACCCCTTTTGCAGTTCATAATAGATAGTTTTTTCTAATATAGACCGTAACTCAACCCAATAAAACCTAGGTTTGTTTTTATTTGTGGTTTGGAAAATGCAAAAATAATTTAGTTTTTCCTGACACTCACAATGCATTACCAAAATTACTTTACTGTAGCAAAACTTATTAATGAATTTTATTGATCATTAATAGAGTTCAAATTCGAGTGTTCTATTTTTTACCAACCGTATGATAAAAGTTGTTTGCCGTACAGTTCGCCACGCGGCATCTTTTCATTGGTATCTATTTGAATTTCGAACTTCAAATTCGGAATTTGTTTTTCATCAGCCGGTTCCCGTTTACGATTGGACTGTCATCAAGTGCGTTCCCTATTGTCAATTTGATTTATTTGTCTATGTGATTTTTGGTCAGCAATTAGGGTGGGAAATTGATTGTTTGTTGATGGTATTAACTTAGTATCATTAAACTGGGTATTACTTTTCAA
This sequence comes from Agrochola litura, assembly GCA_949152395.1. Classification (NCBI taxonomy): domain Eukaryota; kingdom Metazoa; phylum Arthropoda; class Insecta; order Lepidoptera; family Noctuidae; genus Agrochola; species Agrochola litura. The sequence goes on along the minus strand of OX424503.1, from coordinate 22,920,968 downwards.
TGAGTAATTTTATTCAATTTTCGATAAATTCAACCGCGGTAAAGTGTGTACCACAACAAAATAAAAACACGTACCTAACCTGAATAGCTTATTATCTATTCTTTATTCAAGTAACGTTTCCGTACTTAAAATTCTGCAAAACGAGAAGAAAAATGAAAAAGACATTAAGAAAAACTTTGTAAAAAGATTGTTTTATAACAAAAAGTTCACGAATTTTGTGTAGTGCGTAGTCATGATAAAGTAATCTTGAGAGTCATGATTAAACATGATTTATTTCTTTCTAGACGGAGCTTAGGCATTCTTTAGACTTTAGATTATGCTGGGATTTAATCTAAGTTCTTGTTTAGTCTTGCTTGAATCTTTTCAATTCATGTTTATAAATGATGCAGTGACTCTGGATACCTAGGTAGGTACTTAATAAATAATTTGCATGATTTTCCTTTTGACTTTCACAGAAAATTATTAAGTTTATTAAAAATTAATATTGTGATAGGTACCCAGTAGGTATGCAATAAAAACAGACAGAATAAACCCCTCCCCCCTCCCTCTTCCAAAACAACAGAACACAAGCGTGATATTATGATAAGTGTGTTACAACAGAATAAAGGGTTTTCTGAGACTGCGGTGAACGCCACATAGCGTTCACAATTTACAGTCGAATGACGTCACTAAAACGTTATTTACGAAAGTAAATAGGTGTGTGCGCTCTCTAGGGAACCAGAGAGCGTTTCTTGATACCGTAAAATCAAACTCCACTGCCATCTTTTTCTTGACAGCTGTCACTGCGCTCGTTAATACGTGGCGGCTACCGAAGTCAGCAAAGCTCAGTCTTCAGTTTGCCGCTCGGGCACTGCTTTACGAAAAAGGCCCTATTATCAAACCAACTAACAGTAACTAATGATACGGGATCAAAATGACATGCGAACATATTTGCATGTCATTCGAAACGCTCCACTCTAGTGTGACTAGAGTTGTCCAATAAATCCCATCACGTTGACAACCGTATGCTTTGATAATAGGTTACCGAATTCGAGGACCCCTCTTTTCATGCTGACAATTGATTTCAAACTCATCAGCTGAGCAGGGAAAGTCTAATTTTGCTTGTTATCAAATGGATTATAACTGCAATGGTTGCATGATATAAATTTTAGTTTACACTGTCGTTTAAACATTCTTAATTTTAATTGTCTCAATTTCTGTTGGGGAGAAAAAAAATTGATGAAAAGTAATTTTTCACTAGTCTAGAAAAATAATAATTAGTAACATATTATAGAAATAACTACTTTTTCTTATATTAGTCACTGTAATTTTTTATGTTTTGAAAAAAAATTGGAACACTGCGCCTTTGGAACAGGCTTTCAGAAAAGAGACAGGTATTAGTCGCTTATTCGCTTTGTCTCTTTCTAGAGAGTGGTCAGTTTTGTGTGGCTAACGCTCAGTTCATTCCATAGAGTGGTCAGTTTTGTGAGGCTAACGCTCAGTTCATTCCATAGACATATTATTTCTATTTCAATGGTTCATTCTCTATGTCTATGGTTTAAACATAATGATTGTCTATAGAGTACCTACTCAATGTTGGTCGTAGTAAAAAATAAATAAATAATTTTTATTCATATTTTTCATGTAGGCAATATAATGAGAGTGTCCGTGGAGTTCCTTGGCCATTCTTTTTCACAGGAACCTACTACGCTTTAGAATGGACAACTAGCTTCACTTTTGAGACTGACTGACCCGTTAACAATTCAAAAGTGCCTGCAGTTGGCTTAATAGAAATAAATGTTTGAGTTATAATAATTACGTACTTTGAATATTGATTACAGTCTATAGTGTTCAAAACAAACTTCATACAATTTTCTTGCAACGAAAACTACCAAATATTTTAACTTGTGTGCAGTCAAGCGTATAGGCTCCCGCAAACAGGCGCGACGTGACAGTGCGACGAGACTCTGGTGGAACAATTTATAAAAAAAACTTCTCTGAAATTGTTCCATCGGTGTCGCGTCGCGCCGGCTCCTGTCTCGAGCGCGGTAATCGCCATTTTATTTTCATAGCTTTTTTAAGTCTAGGTTTCGGTGTTATTTATGTAGGTATGTAAAAATAATGCGCACTAAAAGAGATTATCAAAAAGACGGTACATCGGTTATTGCGTCCACGCTGCAGTTTTCTCGCACGAAGTATATTACATATACACAAACACAAACACTTCTACTACTATTTTCTTTGTTTAGTTTAAATAAATGTGTGAGCACATTATTTTGTTCAGACTATCAAAGCTCACGCAGACAAGCGCGACGCGACGGTGCGACGCGATTCTGGGAGAAAAATCCTTGAAGTTTTCGTAAAAATTGTTCTACTAGAGTCGTGTCGCACTGTTGCGTCGCGCCTGTCTGCGTGAGCCTTCATTCCGTTTTCAGTAATTTCCATGACAATAGTCAGCAACCAGTTTCATTATTGTTATATGTTTATTTAAATCTATTTTCAAAACAGTCGTAAGATATTCGATTCGCGACGGTATGATGAATGTTGATCATGATATTGTTCGAAGGTAACCTCTTGTCTATCGGGAGAGAGTTGTAAACTTGGTAATTAGATGCATTGATAGATCATGTTAAAGGGTAAATGTGAGAGCAAACAAAATGTTGTAATTGTCATGTTCGTTATTTGTTTAGGCATAAACAAACATAGGCAGTCATGGGGACTGCAGACAGAACTGAAAACATAAAAACTAAAAAAAAATAAGAAAACTGACTTCCAAAAAAACACTACAAAGTGAAAAATGCTTTAATTCCGGAAGTCAGTCTTGGGTTTTGAATTTTCGGAATCGGTGGACGTACAAAAAATAAAACATACCTACCTACGCTACGAACATAAAACCTCCTCCTTTTTGGAAGTTGGTTAAAAAGGATGAAAAGCTTTCACTGCTGGCCAAGCCCAATACGTCATACTCATAGCAACAAATACTGTTTGTCGGTGAGGCGAACTCATAGTAAAAATTTCCCGTACTTACCAAAAGTCGCTCAACGCCTAAACAAGTCTTCACTTAAAAAATTGTGAACATTGACTGGACATAATACCTACTATAGCTACTGGACATATAGCTATATAGATAGTGCAATCCACGAAGACGCGCCCCACTCCGCTCCGCGCCGTACTAGAGTTCAGCTTACAGTACAGTAATCGCGGAGTGGGGCGCGTCTTCGTGAATTGCACTATCTATACTTTGACTTCAACTGTCACTTCAATATTCAAAACTGAAAATAAAATAGCCTTTTATTTTGATACTACCAAAATAATTAACACAGCTTAGTAAATCTACGTTTTAAAATGGGCAACTAGCTTCAACTTTCTGACTAACTGACCGACTCTTTGACAATTCAAAAGTGCCTGTAAACGGTTTAATTGAAATAAATGCTTTCAGTTTGAGTTTGGAATTCGTGTAATTATGTTCAAACAGCTGACACTAAAATAATTAGTGCTTTCCATTATAAACATTACTGTCCACCATTTCCATAATTTAAAATATAAACCAACTTCATTGCCAATATTAAAAGGTGGATGTTATTACTGAATATAACACCGCAGTAATTTCATGCTACATTGAGCACCTAATCAATTTATTCTGCCCACCTGTTTATATTGATACTCTATGTATACCAACGTATTTTGATACTGAATTAAATCATCCTATGACTGCAGAGCGAATACTTACTGTCATACAGTAAATTCAAATGAGTTTATTTCATGCACTTATGCATCATGCACTTATGAATCGTCAGAAGCTAGGTGCACGGTTCCTCCGGGCCTGGTCCAGGCCATGGTACGGAGTGAGAGGGCATGGGAAGCCATCACCTCCTTCTGCGAAGTAAAGTGAGGAAGAGGCAAATTTCGCGCCCTCACGGCCCTAGCCGCCGCAAGAGACGCCCTGCTGTCGGAAATCCCAGGCCGATTCCCGGCCACCGTAGGCGCGAGCTTGCGGACGGTGAGCAATGGGTAGCTCGCCGTCCGATAAGGACCAGACCCAGGTCGACGGCGCGTTGTGATCCACGCGCGCCTCAAAAAGATGTCAGAACAACTGCTGGGGTCTGCTAGGGCCGATGCCTGCCGGGGTCGCGGGAAAGTCCGAAAGGGATACCTTGGCCCCTGGCAACATGGCAACTGAAGGAACACGAATGGGTTTTAGTCAGTAAGAGTCTGACACGCCCTCCCGTTCCACCCAGAGCGGGAAAAGTTACTTGATAATTTCCCAATTACAAAAAAAAAAGGTGCACGGTTCCAATTGGTATTTTCCTATTCGGCAAGAAACTCCACGGTACTTACTATTTATTGAAAATAATTGGCTTGTATAATGTTTTCAAATTACACTGTTAGTAGGTATGGGAGGACAGTGGAAGCCTGTCAACAAGTACAAGGTACAAATAATGAACATTTGTCGTATTTGTAGCCGTTGTAGGACAGCCATCGCCTCCGGACAACTAGTTAGGGCTGAAGTGAAGTCAGCGCGTCACAATTAGGACTTTAGCCAAGTTCATTTAATAACATAACATAACATCACGCCTTGTTTCTCCGACGGGTTGGGCAGAGGTGTCCCTGTAGCAGGTACACCCACATTTCGCCAGTTATGTTTTAAGTTCATTTAAGTTGTAGCGTTTACACCGCCACATACGAACTACGCATCAAAGACATGACGTCACACAAATCCTGCATCGCGCAGTTAGAGTTTACCGAGCGATCGACATACATACAAGATTTAAACTTCCAACCGATGGGCAGTTGCCCGCCAGACACAACACCCGTCTGGTCGGAGGATCTTCCCTTTTCTATGGTGGATGAGTGAACTTTACTCCCTGTTCCTCATGCCACTAAAAAGTTATTAAAATAAGTACCTAACTTTTTTATCTATTAAAATTACCTACTCTTGAAAGCACAGTGACAGCTCGGCCCGAGTCAACTGAACCCGAATAATAATAATTCCTGCATCCATCCCAGCCATTCCATTACTGTCACTGCATTCTATGTCGATAAATGTTATTGTAGTGGCTATACTGCAGTAACATTTAAGTATCGACATAATAAACGACTACCATCGATTAACTGTAACACGTTAACCCTCAATCAACCAACACGTAACAGCCCACAGACACAATGATAGCCAATTCGTCACGGGTTGACATAAATTAACCATTATTTCACACCGATCAATAGATCCTCGATCAATATGGCCGGCGATGTAAGAAACGAGTGGATCTCATGAATGAAGGGCTCTCACAATCGGTGATTCGTCATACAACTTGTAACTTTTGTATGAGAATTGTTCTATTGTGTAACCAGTAGTAGTCTTTTGTAACATCTTGTACCTATCTGAAGTGTGCAAGATTGAGAAATTGCGCGGAAAATATAAGAGGGTTGAATACAATGGTCGTCACTGGAATTGTAAGTTTGAAGTTGTAACGCGAAAATAATTTTATGGTGTTTTATTTTAAACTAACTGCTACACGCGGTTTCGCCCGCGTGGACACTAATTCTTTTTTTTAAATAAATGTAAGTAAGCAACCTAAGTTACTCTTTATAAAATCAGCTGTGAAAGTCCCTTTAAAATCGGTCCAGCTGTTTCGGGGATTGGCCGGAACAAACAGAAACACAAAATTTTAAAAACAGTTTTTTTTTTGTTAAAAGTACCTTATATACTTTCATATGCACTTAGTAAAAAGCTGTTATTTTGACTCTAATGTTAAAGTAACCCCCGAAACGGCTGGATCGCTTTTAAAGGGACTTTCACTGGCAGCTAACTGACTTTATAAGAAGTAACTTAGGCTCCTTTTATTTTAGAAAAAGAATTAGGTTCCACGCCGGCGAAGCCGCGGGCAACAGTTACTATGCAATAATAATCTTACAACATGTTATGACTTCGGCTTAGTTTTCAATCGAATTACCGCGCCCTACATTGCAAGACAATACAGTTGTTTTATAAACTTTCTTTCTGTTTTTAGTGCTTTACATTCTAACATCCTGTAAATCAAAAGTACGACACGAAAACATCTCCTAAAATGTACATCATTCCAATACAATAAACAAAACTGCCCGCGAACAATTTGTTTGAATAAAAATTCCTTACATTTTCTCATTTCATTTCTCGCGTTATTATGTTCCCAGTTTTTTTCAATTACATCCCATCTTTAGCTTCTGCTATCGTAATCTAAACCTTAGACGTATAACATAAGGTTTACTGTCGTTAGGTATTTGTTTATGTGAAGAGGTTTGTCGCTTCGTAGAATATTTGTTTCGTAATTCATAATTTCTTATTGTCGATTTGAATAACGTTGTGAGAAAAGAACTCATTTTGAAAGGTAAGTAGGCATTCACAGCAAGTTATTAATCTGTGAGATCTTACTGAATTTTTTGAGCTCTCAGAGCCTTATAATTTGCCGTTATAAAGTTTGTTGTACACTACACCAGATTACACATTATAAAATAATAAAAAATATACACTATAAAACATTCATTGGGTGGCCTTATCTAAGTTAAGAAAAGCCTAAGTCGTCACGCACTTTAAAATAACATCTCAAATTCAAATTATTTTATTTCACATAAACCTACAAGGGCACTAATGAAACGTCAGAAGCTAGGTGCACGGTTCCAATTGGTCGCTTCCTATGGAGAAGAGTGGGCAAGAAACTCCACGGTTACTCTTTTAAAAATAAATGGTTTCTATAATGTTTTCAAATTACAGTGTTAATAGGTATGACAGGACAGTGTAGGCCTATCAACAAGTACCAACATTCTCACATTCACAAAATCTAAAAGAAAAGAATCTACATAAAAGATAAATAAAAATAAGGACCTATTTAAACTAAATGACCTGATTGCCGCTACATCTTAACAAATCTAATTTGATAAAAAATATATAGAAAATTGTAGGTATCTAACTAATGATACATTTTTTTTTTTGTGTTGGGAAATTTCCACACGAGTGGTAGAATCTACTTATTTGTATAATAATTAATCATTACACAAAGATTCAAGGATAAATAATAAATTAATAATGATTATTACGTACGAAGAAAAGAAAAGGTTTTTTCTTCTTATTTTTTTAAGAATTTTGGGATGACGAATTTTGTTAGGTCTCGATGACGTGCAAATCGCACACGCAAAAAAGTCACAGACCAAATTTAATAATTATTTATTTATATCCTCAAGGTATCTATGTTAAATTAATACCTACTTAATTGTCCAACTTTGGCTCGATTAAACGACTGTCGACAAACTATTATGCAATTTGATAGACTTGTATTAATAAATAATAATAAACAAAACTTCCGAAATGTGGCTGTACTTCTTCTTTTCGTGTGGTTAGTGACTAACCTAGTGTCAGAGTTTTAAAGCCGCCCATGGGCCTCTGACTTGGCTTCACTTGGCTTTGAGAAATAACTCTGAGGCGCATGCCTCAGTGAAGGAAAACATCGTGAGGAAACCGGCATCGGTTTCCTCACAATGTTTTCCTTCACTGTTTTTGACGCAAGTGAATAATTATGCAATACGCACATGAATCCGAAAAGTCAGAGGAGCGTGCCTTGGGTTTGAACTCGAGACCTTATGATGTGGCTGTACCGACACCTCTCTATACTCAAGAAATGCAGACGTAAGTGTTATTGTACCTACGATTTGTCCAAAAAATGTGGAACGCTTCACGATTTTGCGTGTCATCCTTGCGCAGGCCATGCTAATCTTCTCTGTATCGTTCCAATTTTAGTAGGCGTACTGCCGAAGCGAGTACGTACTTGTTTGACTCAATCAGTTGTATATATAGCTAGGGACGTTGAAAACTTAGCTTGCGCGATGCAGGATTTAATTGTTGTGCAATAAATGACGCTTGATGTAGATTCATGTTCAATATTTCATCATTATAATGAAGCAGTGTGTTCGAATCCGAGAACAAGTTTTTCTTTTTGTGTATTTATAAAATTTTATTTAATGTTTGTTATTTCCACCCATAAAACTAGTTACATGCATAATGAAGAATACTATAAATTTTTCAGTCATTTAAATTCAAGTTAATATCACCTTTACATTCTATCATTACACATAATGGTGTGCAAATATTTAATTTAGGTCAAAAGCAAACCATTAATATTAAAATAACATTCTGAACAGCAGGTAGTCCCTATAAATATCTGCCAATCGGATTAGTTCACATGTACTCGACTTGCATATTTATGAATGGAATCACAAACAAGATGCATTCGATTATTACACCGTGACCCGACGAATAATCGAATCAAATCATACACGGAATTTAGAATAACAAATCAACGGATACAGTATCGAATACGGTATCGAAATTTAAATTTCGAATACCTATTTGGTTTTAAAATTATTTTGTTTGAACTCTAAAGATATGATAATTTTATTCGGATTTTATTAAAGCCTTGCAGAGAAAAATAGCACGTTACCGTTTTTAAAGAAAATGTAGTGCTACTACTTGTTTTAGAACCATCACAAAAACATTCAAGGATAAGTACTTAATAATGATTTACGAAAGAACAAAATAACTGAATTTTAGTAAAACAATATTCTAATAAATACTAGGTAGGTGAACACTAGTCAAGACTTAGTACCAAACACTTTTTAAGGTCGACTTAAAAAGAAAAACGGAACCTTCGTAAGATCACTTTGTTGTCTGTCTGTCACAGAGGTTTTTCTCCAGACGCAACGTAGGAATTTGAATTTTGACAATATTTAAGGTCTCGATGACGCGCACACGGATCGCCGTTCAAAGACCTTTTAGATTTATTTAAATTTATAATTATAATACCTATCACCTATATATATATAGGTATTATAATAATTAATAATAGTTTTACAATTTTAGCTCGCATCTGTCACTGACAAAACTATCAAAATGTATGTACTATAATACCTCTGACTACTCCTTCAGGGCATACAAGCTTAGTGTTATTTAATGCGTCCAAAAATGTGGAACGCTTCACGATTTTGCGTGTCATCCTTGCGCAGGGGCCATGCTAATTTTCTCTGTATCGTTCCAATTTTAGTAGGCGTACTGCCGAAGCGAGTACGTATTTGTACAACTTAAATCGGTTGTATATACAGGGTGTTTGGCAGAACGTTGAACATACGAAAATGGTGGATAGATGGGGTCATCTGCTACTTACTCAGCCCTAATTTATTTGGCCCTGGCCCCCTGGTTTTTTTTTTTTAATGCAAGTTGAAATTAAGATTTAAGTATTTTTTACATCTTTCTGTAAGTTTGAGGACTCATTACTTTTTTTCTAGCTAACATCTAAATAAAGCAATAATTTTATAAGAATCTGCCAACATTAAAGATTAAAAAAACAAAAATATTGCCTGTTTTACCCATTTTTAATAAACGTTTTTAATAAAAGTTTCACCACTTTCTTAACTTTAAAGTGTAATGACTTTAAAGTTAAGAAAGTGGTGAAACTAGAAGAAAGCACAAAAAAAAATAAAAAAAATATCCAGGGGGCTAGGGCCAAATAAATTAGGGCTGAGTAAGTAGCAGATGACCCCACCTATCCACCATTTTCGTATGTTCAACGTTCTGCCAAACACCCTGTATAGCTAGGAACGTTGAAAACTTAGCTTGCGCGATGCAGGATTTAATTGTTGTGAAATAAGTGCCGCTTGATGTAGTCATTCATGTTCAATATTTCATCATAATAATGAAGTAGTATGTTCGAATCCGAGGACAAGTTTTTCTTTTTGTGTATTTATAAAATCTTATTTAATGTTTGTTATTTCCACCGATAAAACGAGTTACTTACATAATACTGTTAATTTTTCAATCTTATAAATTCAAATTCATTTATTTGCCAAAATGTAGGTTTACAACGTTTGATCTTAAAACTACAATGGCCTATTTACATTCTACCATTACGTTTAAGGTGTGCAAATATTTTTTTTTAATATATAATTTAATAGTAATAAATTTATATTAAAATTACATTCTGAACAGCAGGTAGTCCCTCTAGATATCTGCCAATTGGATTGGTGCACCCATTCAACTTGCATATTTATCTATGAATCGAATCTCAAACAAGATGCATTCCATTATTACACCGTGACCCAATGAATAATCGAAACAAATCAATGTACGGCATTTAGAATAACAAATCAACGAATATTATATCGAATCTGGTATTGATATTCAAATTTCGAATACCTATTTGGTTTTTAAATTATTTTGTTGGAACTCAAAGGTATGATAATTTTATTCGGATTTTACAAAATAGTACCTAACCTTTTTTTTGTAAAGAAAATATATTTGCAATTGAATCAAGAAAAACGATTGGAAAAATTTGAATTGTTGCTTGTAGATTTTCAAACAAGAAATTGTGACTCTCCATGCAGAATGTACTGAAAAAATACGATACAAAGTTATATCTTAAATCTACCTATAAAATTACCTATATTCGAACAAAATAATATTTATAAATTAGCAGAATGTTATAAAAATAACACAGCAACATTTCTCCAAAAACTCCGACTTAAGGATTAATAAAATGAAGTCATAATCACAGCGATCCTAACAAAACATTGTCTTAAATTAGTTAAAACCCCGCAGCGGTCGGTTAATTGTTTAATCCTTATTATGTCGTGAAAAAGTTATTAAAAGTCGTTTCTGGTGAGTATTACACGATTTAGAGGGTGCTTAGTAATTGCTGTAATCCTGGTACCTGAAAGGGTAGAACGGACTGTTAGCACTCGCAACCGGCACGTGTATGAACTAAATGTATTTTATAAACACAGTAATTTCACAATTTTCCTCACATTGTTATAATGGAACACATCAAAAACGTAACTGATACAGCTACCCATTAATAAAGCAATTATTACCCAAGCAAAAATACTTTATAACAGTTTTCCTATCAGATAATACACTACATAACAATCTACCCTCAATAACACCCCTTATTACGTAGCGAGCTTCGTAAACGCACACGAACGGCACGTGTTCAAGTAAAACATAGTACCTAATAACACGCTGATATTCCCCAAAGAGGTCAGCAGAGGTGTATATAGTACAATGACTCCTACATACATTTAACCAGTTATCTTTGAGTTCCAAGAAGGTTATTGCGGGCGACCCTATTCCCACTAACCGGGTACAAAATCAGACTCCGAGCTGCTGCTGAGAAAATACCTCATGAGAAAACCCGATAACACTTTACCCGACCTAGAAATTGAAAGTAGGACTCCAAGTTCATTCGACCACTACACCAAAGAGGTAATCTACCCTCAATTACACCCTCTACTTACGAGCTTCGTAAACGCACACGATCGGCACGTGCTGAAGGAAAACACTGCAGTATGAAAGTAAATAAAGATATTAGTGTGTTTGTTTAGTTATAATTATGGGATGATTTAATCCTGACCCCGGGGTGTTGTTGTCATGGGCAGGTCAGAAAAATTATAGTAATCATGTGTGAGACCAAAATATTGAGCTGGGAATCCTTCGTTTATTTTTTTTAAATGTATTCTTAAGAGCATGATAGCCTAGTGATGTGACCGTTAGACGGCCAAGTCATAGGTCTTGAGTTCGAATCCAAGACACGCACCTCTGACTTTTCGAATTCATGTGCGTATTGTATAATTATCACTTGCTTCAAAAACGGCGAAAAAAACATCGTGAGGAAACCGGCCTGAGAGATATTTATCGACGGCATGTGAAGCCTTGTCAGAGGCCCATCGGTGGCTTTAAAACTCAGACACCAGGTTAGTCAGAAAAGAAGAAGAATGAATTCTTTAGAGCTTTTTTGTATTATAAATTACTTCGCTTTAAGGATATAATAGAAAATACCCTGAGGACTTGGTCGTAATGGTGATGGCTTGGGGATTGCATTATATTAAGTAGTGGACGTCTTTCGGCCGAGATTTTTCTCTCTAACACACATTATTGTAATCCAGCTCATCATCTGCCTAGCCTTTTCCCCACTATCTTGGGGTCAGCTTCCAGTCTTACCGGATGCAACTGAAGACCAATATTTTACATGAAGCGACTGTCTATCTGACATCCACAACCCAGTTACTGGGTAATACGATACCCTATGGCAAGACTGGATATATCAGGATTTCGGGCTTCCGAATAACCGTAACGACTGTCAAAGATCTACGAATGACAGCTAGGACCAACGGCTTAACGTTCTTTCCGAGGCATGGAGGAATCTCGATATGTAAATATGGTCACCCATCCACGGACCGACCGTGGCAAGGGTAGCTTAACCTGATCGATCGAACCGTGCGGCTGTTATTACTAAGCCACGAGTCCCTTTATCAGACAATATAATAATCCATCTAATACTTAATATTATAAATGTAAAAGTAACTCTGTCTGTCTGTCTGTTACCTTTTCACGCCTTAATAACGGCTGAACGAATTTCGATGAAAATTGGTACAGAGGTAAACCATTACCTGGGTTAGGTTATAGGATACCCTTTATCTTAGTAGGACATAACCACCGGTACCGACTTCACAAAAGGCACTTAAATACTCCACATTACATACTATTAGGAGTCATTATAAATATCTACTAGGGTAAATTCGTTAGAGATGGCCGTACGGGAGAGTTGGCTAATCAGTATATTTTACTCATTTATTCACAAGGTGGCGCTGTATTTGAATTATACACTTTGTGCGCCACCACGAACAATATCCAAACAAAACATTGCGCAAAAATAAGTAAAAAAGTAAGTAAATTGGCCTTAATTGAATTTAGCACTTGTGAAATTTTATAGTAGGTTCTTATACCATCCGGAAATACTAATATTTTTATTACTTATTTGTGTTTTTGGGAGTGTAGGTATTGTGTTTGGTGTTTTCTTCGTTTTAACATCAAAATGGGAAAGTAATTGTAATTTGTAAGTTTAAAAATTGAGGTGGCCATCTTACCCGGACAAAAAGGAGAGATGGCCATATAACGGCTTTCAAAAAAATAGAAAGAAGGTCTGAAAGTAACACCAGTAAGGCGAAACCAATATTATGTGATACATCTGGTGAAGAAGACGCAAAAGATAAAGCTGATAATTGTGCTGGATGTAGCGAAAAATATTATAAAACCTATCTCATGAAGATTGGCTTCAATGTTCGATCTGTAATCTGTACCCCACATGAGAATTGTACACCTTTTGATGACATGTGCTCTAAATGTGGACAGAAGAAGGAAACGGAGCTCCAGCAAGCAGAAATCAAAGAAAAGGGATAAGGCAGAGGCAAATCTAGTGTCGGCCATCTGTCCCGTACCACTACGGCCATCACTACCGTATGTACCGGGTGAGACGGCCAGTGATGTTTTTTTTTAAATATTTTTTTCATGGATGTTCCTCACATTATAAAAATATATTCAATATTTTCAGTTTTATTTAACCCTAAAAAAACTATGGCCATCTCTAACGAATTTACACTACATGTTGAGAGTTGTAATACTGCTTTACAAAAAAATAAGTTTTATTAGTATGAGCCCAATAAATAAATAATAAAATACGTAACAAATACGTACAAATTCAGTTTCCAAAACCTATAATTGCTTATATTATTGTGTTTTATAAGTAGAATTGTAGTAATACTAACAGTTCATACCTAAATTAGTTAGGTAACTTAATCAAAGTTGTTTTTTTACATAGTACTTAGCACAGCGCATAGTGCATAGCGCTTTTAGCGATAAGACCGCCCATTGTGTCACTTAATGTAAAATTTCTAAATGAATGTCTGTAATTTTTATGGTGTACATAATAAAGAATATTCTATCTTCTATCTACCTACTTTAAATAAAGACTATATTTTTCAGTATTTAACTACAAATGTATAGTTTTCAGACACCACCTGTACTTGTAGTATAAGACGATATTATTTGCCAAATTTCATAGTTCTAGGTCAACGGAAAGTACCCTATAAATTTTGATTCCCTTGAGAGTGTCGAAAAATACGTTTTTTGTGGCATAAACGGCCGTACCTTTTTTTAGAAGTTTAGAAGTTTTGCTTAGAAGTTTGATTTTTTCACAGTTTAGACTTGAGTATATAGTTTTAATTTCAAACTCGATACCTCCTCGCGTTCCCAAGATAAAGGGCCTTGACAGACAGACGGACAACAAAGTAATCCTATAAGGGTCCCTTTTTATTTTTTTATTTATTACATACATACCTACGTTTCCATTACAGTCTCCCAATTCGGTAGTGTGTAGTAAATTATCAATTTATGAAATAATACAACATAAGATTTACAAATTAAAAACATAACACGTATAACGTTACCCTTGCGAACTCGCTCAGTGAACATAAGAAAAGATCTAGTCTGTCGGCCACAAAATTTTGAGGTACGGAACCCTAAAAATTATGAAACTGACAGCATTATTAATTTGTAAAATGTTATTATTCCGTGATTGACTTTCTTAATGACACTGACTTATATACTGAATAATTTAATGTTATTTAATTTGACATACCTAATTATGACATTGTTTCGATTTATTTAATTTTATTCCTATTGTATTGTAGATATCTATTTAAATTAATGTTTTATTATATGAATGTACACATCATCCCGACTATTGTGTAACTTTACCTATTAAATAATTTGACTAAATATTATCATCATTGCATTTAATCTTATATTAATTTACTCATTTTAGACTAATGTTGCATGCCTTAATATAAGGTAGATTGTACAAGGATCACCCTTATTTTAACTGTCACATCTTATTTACTGTACCTGCAATCTATGCAAACAAATGTTTACTTTACAATTACAAATTTTGTAACATGAACAAAAAGTTCACAAAACACAGAACTAACCTGAACGACAATAAGTTAAGTATCAATAAAAATCGTTTTCGGTCGTTTCAACGAATAAGGCTTTATAAAAACACGAGAAAATCTTATTGGATTTCGATCATAAAGTTCCTAAAATTAGGTGTTGTGGGTGACGGCGTTCGCTTTATGTCAGAGGAGGTCTTTCACCCAGCACTGGTAGAGTGTCAATCGTTGACAGGATCCAGCAGCTGGGATTCGAGGTGGCCCTGCACAAGTCCGAGGCCATGTGTTTTCATGGTCCTCGGAATGCGCCACCGTCGGGTTCCCAGGTAATGGCGGGACAATGAAGTATCTGGGACTCGTCCTCGACAGCCGGTGGAATTTCGTCGAACATTTCCGACGTTTGGCTCCCAGACTGGAGCGGGCCAGGGCTGCCTTGAAGCGGCTCCTGCCCAATCTAGGGGATCCAAATGCCTTTTGCCGGAGGCTCTACGCGGGGGTCATGCGGTCCATGTCCCTTTACGGGGCGCCGGTGTGGGCGCGTTCATTGAGGCTGCGGTCAGCCTGCTGCCCTGCGCCCTGGTTCAGGCCATAGTACGGAGCGAGAGGAAATGGCAGGCCGTCACCTCCTTCTGCGAAGCGGTAATGCTCGCGAAGGAGGAGGCAGAACGCGTGAGGGAGAGGCAAACTTCACGCCCTCACGCACCTAACCGCCGCAGGAGGACATGCCCAGGGCGTCGGAAA
The DNA here is from genome assembly GCA_949152395.1 of Agrochola litura. Lineage (NCBI taxonomy): Eukaryota > Metazoa > Arthropoda > Insecta > Lepidoptera > Noctuidae > Agrochola > Agrochola litura. The sequence continues at coordinate 22,905,446 of OX424503.1, read as the reverse complement.
TCGAGAGCCGATTTCCGGCCACCGTAGGCGCGGGCTTGCGGACGGTGAGCAATGGGTTGCTCGCCGTCCGATAAGGACCAGGCCCGGGTCGACGGCGCGTTGTGTTCCACGTGCTCCTCAATGAGATGTCAGCAGAATTGACGGGGTCCACTAGGGCCAATGTCTGTCGGTCGAAGAAAACCGATAGAGAAATCGTGGCCCCCGGCAACAGGGCAACCGAAGGAACACGGGTGGGTTTTAGTCAGTAAGAGTCTGACACGCCCTCCCGCTCCACTCAGAGCGGGAGAAGTTATTTGATAATTATCAAACCAAAAAAAAAAAAAAGCACTGGTAGGTAGATTTTGATGTGAAGCTTTGAATAGTCTTAGCTAATATTTTCAGGAGAAAAGATTTATTTTTTTGTAGGTATGTTTGTATTTTTGTTTGTAATGAATAAATTCAAAAACTACGCTCAAAAAACGCGAAAAACAAATCAGCTGTTCCCTACATTTTGAAGAGTTATGCGAACATATTGTAGAGAACAGCTGATTTTTTTTTCGTGCATTCAGTTTTGGTCCCATAGTAAAAGTTGTTCAAAATGATGAGTAAAGTCACGTGTGAAAGTTTGCGCACTGGATAAAAACTTACCACCGTATAGGAGTAGATAGGATGCCTTATAAAATGGTTATGACTTAATAAAGTTTAAAATACCGCATATTTCAGGGGGGGGGGGAGAGATGATGTTCGGGTATAATGCTCTCGGTATTAAATAGTCATCGTCGTAATCACTGGGATTTTAAGTTTGTAGAAGTGTATTCAGTATAGGTACCTATACACACAGCCTTAGGAAAGCATATTGGAGGTTTTAGACAAAGGAAGACAGTTTAGGTTATCATCGCATTTTTATCTTTCCTTTCGCTTTCCTGCAATCTGTGGGAGAGATTTCGTGAAAAGAGACGGAAGTGTGTAACAGGAAGCCGGGGAAGCGCGCGCTATTTGTTCAATGAGCGCGCGCGGTGCTAGAGTTGGCCATCAGAAACGACCTTGACGAGGCCCCGCCCCTTTCATGTTGCTATTATTACCTTAATATTGCTTATTATCAAGGTGAGATGTCAGATGTAACACATCATCATATGCGACTACTTTAATTTTTAAACAAGCAGCGCTCCGTGGTTTCACCCGCATAAGTCTTGATTTCTTAAGAATATCGGAATAAAAAGTATCCGATGTATTAATCCAGATTATAAACTATTTGCGTCCCAAATTTCATCCAAATCTGTTCAGTAGTTTTTGCGTGTGAGAACAAACATCCATCCATCCTCACAAACTTTCGCGTTAATAATATCACACATTAGGAAGTAGTATAGCATAGTAAGATAGGATGAGTAAATAGGTCAGGTATCAACGATTTCCTCTCAATTTAAGGCTACTATACCAATCCAAAAAACAATAATATATTCCATTAGCGTTCAAAGGGCTCTTCATTACACCCTCTTAAACGTTATGGGGTATAAACAATTTCACGGTGACCGCACCAACAGGTGACTTCGTTCAGCCATAAAATACTCATCCATGTTATTCTTTATATCGATGACCGATACGTTTTTATATTGAGTGATTGGTAACGTATCATCGGTGTTTGTAACAGCTTTTAAGTTTTTTTGTCGGTCATTTCCTTGTGGTGAAATTAATTTGATGTTTATTGAGGGTATTTTTTAAAATGCTTTTTATAATGTTTTCGTGTGATTAATAGAACGTAAACAGTGCTAAAGCACTGCAAGCAAATTAAATTTATTTTTGAAAGAAAATAAATCTGTGCATCTTGTCTTAAGGTACACGTTCAGTGCCGGGAGCCCTCCCGGAGGGTTCACCTAGTCGCATATGGGATGCCGGGAGCCAACGCGGAGGGCTCATTTTAAATGTAGATTTTTTTTGAGATTGTTTTAATACCTATCCTATTTGTACCACTGCTGGGCAAAGGTCTCCCCCATAATTTTCCAGTCTTCCTTATGTTGTACCTTCTCCGGCCAGTCGGTCAGGAACGAGTCCAAATCGTCACGTCAGCGCTTTTTATGCCTGCCCCGGTGGTGTCGCCCATCATCAGGCACCTACTGTGTGGCGATCCTGGCCCATCTGTTTTCATGCATCCTATAAGTGTGACCCGCCCAGTCCCATTTCAGCCTCGCAGACTTATCGCCAACATCGGCGACTTTTTTAGCGAATACAGTGAAAATGAAACCGTGAAAATGAAATAAGATGTATATTTTAACAAGATTTATTATTAGTATATGAGTTGGTTTTAAAAACATTTTTTGTTCACGTTTACAAATATGCACAAAAATTTTAAAAGGTTGGAAACTACGTAATGTGACAAGACCCCTTGAAAACATTATTTTACTTCGTTTTACAGTGTTTTATAACACGGTTTTAAATCTTATGCCGTTGACCGTCCGCAATAGTTAACTTTAGCGCAAACGTAATGCCGGTAACCCTCCCGGAGGGTTCACGTCCAATATGTATGGCGACATGGCGTATGAGTTCTATGAAAAGTGGGTGGCGTCGAAAGTGTTAAGTACCAGTGCTCAAAGCAAATCAAAGGCATTTAAAGAGCGCCTGCTTTTCAAGAAATCGAAGATCACAAGCACATCGTAAAAATATTTCATATTTAAGTGCTATAATAAGCACATCCATCTAATTATGCTTAGATTAACCTAGTTAGTTATTATCATATTAATAACCAAAATTAAATTCCCAAGAAAATTCACTAACTAGATCAAACTGAAATGTTGGAAGCTTCGAAAGAGAACTTCTTATGAACCATCAAAGAACAACACAGTCTGTGGTTTAACAGTATGTTGTTAGAAAACATTCTCTTAAAACTTGCTGCTAATAAAATAATAACTTCTACTAAGTCACAGAATTAATTTTGAGCGGAACGTGAAATTCAATATGATATTTTTGGGAAGATACTTGTAATATTCTGCCTAGCAAAATTCAAATTCAAAATTCAAATGTCATTTATTCAAACTATGCTGAGAATCAGCACTTTTCAAACATCAAAATTACATAACACAGTCCCCAAAAGGCCCACCCTTCACCACATCCTAGTGCTTTAGCTGGGAAGAAGAAGTGGCGCCTCCCCAGCAGCATAGCCTTTTCCCAACTACGTTGGGGTCGTCTTCCAGTCTAACTGTATGCAACTCATTACCCAGTAATTTACGCGGAGCGACTGCCTATCTGACCTCAACAACCCAGTTACTGGGTAATACGATATCTCTTGGCAAGACTGGATCAGGGCCTCTCATGCAAAGAATTAATTAGAATTGGTTAAAAAAACTTTAAATCGTCATCACGGATACACAAATTCTTTCATTATAACTTCACTAGGTACTTACATGAATGTCAACGTCAAAGAAAAATCGTTTGTTGCCAACTTGGTAAGTGTGAGCAGTGATCGCCCAGTATCGAGCAGTGGTGGCCCAAAAGACACGGCCGTGACTTATGAGTCGGTCGTAGGTTCAAACCCAGGCAGACACTTTTTTTGTGTAAATTATTTCATCACCACTGCTCTCAAAACGGCGAAGGAAAACATTGTGAGGAAATCGGCATGTCCTACAGCAAAAAAATCGAACACATGTGACATCCACCAACCTGCACTGGGCCGGCGTGGTGGATTCCGGCCCACTCCCTCTCACAGTGAGGAGGCATATGTCCCAGCAGTGAGAACATTAAAGGCTGCTTATGCTTGCTTATGCTAAGTAAGTAGATATTGGTCTTATATTATGTAGTACTTATGACTTAGGATGTTTAGTTTCATTGCATCTTTCCCAATCTAAAATATTACGACATAGAATACAAGGCAGCCAGGTGAAGTTTGAGCTAAAGACGAAGTAACTCCGACCGTAACGACGACTTCAAGATATGAAGTATGGAGTTCAAAGTTTTGTAAAGTCAACTATCGACTTTGAGGGTAAACTGTAGAAGTTACAGGCGTTTCTTGGAACTGCTTTGAAGCAGTATGATAAGTAGTACTTAGTTCAAATGACCACAAACCGTATCTCCATAGGACATAAAGGACAACATCAAAATCAATCCCACGCGGGACGCATGACACGGCTGCGCGACTATTCAGGCCAGTTTGAACACCTCTAGGCAAGTTAATTGACACAACGTAGTTGTTAGCATACGTAGTTTTTTTTTCTTTTTTAATGGCATCTTGCAGTTTTGACCACTAAGGTCTTGGCTGTTTAACCGGACTTTTCTTGTGGTGCCTTAAGCTTCTACACTTAGAGCCCAGCCAGGAGCATATAAACTATTCTAAATTAAAATTAAGCGAGTGCTCGCTAAGGACACCCCCTGTGGGGTAAGAACCTCGGCTTAGGGCATCGTTGGGGGGAGGACAGCAAGAAGGGACAGGCTGGATCAAACTTAGATTTTCATCATGATTATTATGCGGGGTATTTAAAGCTACGTGCTCAGCTGCAACAACTGCTGGCACCTCGTTTTCGAGCAAGGGTCGGGGGGGAGTTTCATTTACTCGGGGACTCGGTCGCGATCACAAAGGACCTTGGCGGCGAGGTCGGAATGACAGGAGGCGTCTGTTTCTGTGTACTGTACTGGTGGCCCTATTCTGCTCCTGGAGGAGTGGGAATGGGGTCATCTGGGTCGGAAAGAATATGCCTCGGGCGGCGGATCTGACTGAACAAAACATTTTGAAGGTCAGTGCAGTCTTACACCGGCACCACACGCTTGCCCCAACATTGGTCATAACTCTAACGCCACTCGACCAACGTGTGGATCGAGAAAAAAGAATTGGCCAATGGTATTTTCTCGCACCACACGTTGGACGGGTGGCGACAGGGCCAAAGTCGGGAACTTGGGACTAACGTGTGGAGCCGGCGTTAGATTTCTGACTGTAGTTCATTGTTACCTGTAGGGCACCGTGCCCTCTACTAATGTTATGTTATACCAGTTTTAAGTCAAGTAAGAAGGAAGGTTAGCTTTTTGTTTCACAAAAAAATTATAGAGAATTTTTCGTAAAGGAAAATATTATCAGAAGGTAATGTAATACGGTGAGATTTTACCTTAAAAGTTTTGTTATACACGAAGAGAAAACCTTGTGGAAACAATAAATTCTAATTTGCGAAGTTTTGTTGTGTTAATAAGTTTTAGGAAAATATTGATTAACACTTAAGAAAGAACCAATATTTTATTATTGTACGTAAGTAGCTTGTTTCCGGAATGAGGTTGTAGCGGTTACACCGCCACATACGAAGTACGCATCATAGACATGACGTCACACAAATCCTGCATCGTGCAGTTAGAGTTTACCAAGCGATCGACATACATACAAGATTTCAACTTCAAACCGATGGGCAGTTGCCCGCCAGACACAACACCCGTCTGGTCGGAGGATCCTCCCTTTTCTATGGTGGATGAGTGAACTTTACACCCTGTTCCTCATACCACTAAAAGGTGATCCGGTAGAGAAACAAGGTTATTGACATAGCTCACAGAAGGCTAGGAACTCACAGAGCGATTTTCACCCGCGCCAACCGCGGTGGCGGGACCGCAACCACTTGTACAAACACGTAGTACATGGAAATTAAGGTAGTAAATTTAACGACGCGGTTTTTGCCCGCGGCTTGCGCGATTGTTTGCGGATTCCGCTGCACCCGCCACCGCCGCGGGTGCGGCTTAAAACCGCTCCGTGAGTTCTTAGCCTGAAGTGGCAATGGGCCGGCCATATTAGCCGTAGAACCGATAAACATTGGGGTAGGCGTATTCTTGAGTGGAGACCGCGAATCGGCAAACGTAAGGTAGGACGCCTTCAGGCTAGGTGGAGCGACGATCTTCGCAGGGTGGCTGGTAGCAGCTGGATGAGAGTTGCCGAGAATCGAGCTGAATGGCGTGCAATTGGAGAGGCCTATGTCCAGCAGTGGACTGATGTAGGAAGATGGTGACGCAACTTGTTTTGATCTACGTAAACTAACATCTTTTACTCATGTGGAGACAGTACCTAACTAAATCAATTTTGCAAAAGATGAAACCACATCAAAATCCGTTGCGTTTCCGTTGTTTTTCGACCACTGAAAATCAGCGCTGTGCTGTGGGTCCCCATAGCACAGCATCATGCTGAGTGGAAACCTTCTTGTCACAGTCATGACGTGCAGCTGCTGCATATTTCTGTTTTGTGCTCGTGATTATATTTAAAATCTATTGTTTTATTTCATTTTATTGTTCTATTGTTTCTCTTCTTTTATGCACATGTTTCTGTGACTATTAAACTTATTTTTCTTTCTTTTCTTTCCTTCTTTTAAAAGAATAACGCGGTCACACTGCGATGGACACGGAAAATACCTAACTTTGTTTTATACTATTCATAGATAGTCCGTAACCTCCAATAAAACAACGTATTACATAATATTATTAATATACCTACATAAGAACAGCCCAATATATCCCTGAATGCGATATTTTGCGAAACTAAGTATAGGGATTCAGTACAGAGTAATGTTCCCGGGCTCAAGCCATACAAATAGTGCTGACAGCTTGTAGCCCGGGATTTAGGGACAAAAAACGGGAATTTCGATGGAAATTCAGAACATTTTGCGGAACTCTAGTAAATTATGTGATCTCTTAATTCTAGGCTAGGATTTTGAATAAGTTATTGTATAACCTACTTTTCCGTACCTATACCATACAGAGTCAAATAATTAAAATTATGAAGAAAAAAAAGGGAATTCATTTGATGATTTTTTTGTGAGGTGACCACAGATTGTAGACTGCCTGTCAGAGAGGCCAGATCAGATTATGATTTTAATACCTTAACATTATGTTTATAACTAACTAGCTGCTCCTCGCGGTTTCACCCACATAAGTTTCGATCCCGACTGACTCCCGATTTGACTGCCTCGTTGGTCTAGTGGTCGCAAGCGCTACTGCTGAGCATGAGGTCCTGGGTTCGATTCCCGGGTCGGGCAAAGTGTTATTGGGTTTTTCTATCTGAAATTTCTCAGTAGCAGCTCGGAGTCTGGATTTGTGCCCGGTTGATGGCAATAGGCTCACCCCCTATTACATGGGACTTAAACATAACTGGCGAAATGTGAGTGTACCTGCTACAGGGAAACCTCTGCCCAACTATTCGGGGAAACAAGGCGTGATGTTATGTTAAGTCTCAATCCCGTGGGAATATCGGGATATAAAGTTTCTAATGTTCGTTAATTTCTAACCCAGGTCATGGTCTACCCATGTGTAAAATTTCATCCAAATCCGTTGAGCCGTTTTAGCGTGAAAGCGTAAGAAACAAACATACAAAAAATAAAATCTTTTCTCTTTATTATTATAATATTAGTTTACATAGTTATGTATGTCATTGTAATCATAATAATTTTGTTATTATTAAGTTTGCTTCACTATTGCATTGGGTTTTGCCTGTAAAAATAGTTGTAAGTGATCATATAAAAAAAAAAATGTTATTACGATTATTCTTAGATATTTCTTACTAAACCATTCAATTTAGCAACAACGATGAAAAGTTATAAATCAAGTCAAGTCTACAGCTGAAGTTTTAAATTCATTTAAACAACAGTTGGTGTGGTTAACATAAAAAGTTTAATTGAGATTTAAAATGAGATTACGGGATTTATAAAGACGTTAAGGTAAAGCAGAACAGGACAGGATTGTAATTTATACTCCAATTAATTCCTTTTGTTGGATTCCTGTTGGATTAAAACGTGTTGAATTTACATTTTGAAGACAACGGACCAATTTTTTAGGACTCAACTTTATTTTATACGTATATAAGTAGGTGTACCTACACATAGACACACCGATGTCTCCGGAGAAAAAAATCATAACTACAAAAACGCAACTATTCAGGAAAATAAAAAAACATGCTTTAGTCGATTCCTCCATAAAGGAAGAAGAAAGAAAGAAAGATACTATATTTATTTAGCACAGACCAAAAAAGCACACAATATTTGATTTAGATTTTTTTATCTACTGTTAATTAACAGTAGATAAAAAAATCTAAATCAAATAAAAAGTGTAAAGAGTGATGTAACAAATTAGCAGGGGAGTGTGCCTCACGGCTGCGCCAAAAAGGCCCCGTTCAGCAAAAATGCCAGACAACAATAAGTGGCTGACGCTGGTTTTCAACTTTCAACTGGACCTGAGAGTGTAATGTGACGGATGTAAATTAGTTTTATAATGTAACGTGTGTATGCATACTTAAATAAAATAAATTTGTGTCAGATGAAAAAATAAATAAAATAACGAATATGTAGGTACAAAAATAGTGTGATGGTGCATAAAACTGCAAAACAAAGACTGACAAATAAATGAGTAAGTGAAACGGACGCATGATAGACCATTGTTAAATATGTACTTAAATAAATATGGATGTAGAGAGATGATGGTGGCTTTAAAAAAAAAGTTATTTTTGTCACGATAACATAATTCTATGACTTTTTGTAATACTAACAAGTGTGAATACATTTTGATAATATATATTTTACACTTTATTCTCGTAATTTAAAGCCTGTGTTAAATCTTTTAATACTAAGTGTTGTAATATTTTGTAACTTCGTAATTAGCTGTATAAGGATTACGAAAAAAATTATGAAATTAAATTAATTAATTAATTATTATTAAATTTATTATGAATTAATTTGTATTATGAAATGTGTGATTTTTTTATAATTGTTTTTTGTTTTTTATTGTTCAGGCTTATTTATTTCAATAATTACTCAAATACAAACATTTGTACGCCTTTTTTTTTTTTTTTGGGTGGGAAATTATCAAATAACTTCTCCCGCTCTGGGTGGAGCGGGAGGGCGTGTCAGACTCTTACTGACTAAAACCCACCCGTGTTCCTTCGGTTGCCCTGTTACCGGTAGCCGCGATGTCCCTATCGGTTTTCTTCGAACCCCCGGCAGGCATTGGCTCTAGCGGGCCCCGTCAATTCTGCTGACATCTCTTTGAGGCGCGCGTGGAACACAACGCGCCGTCGACCCGGGCTTGGTCCTTACCGGACGGCGAGCTACCCATTGCTCACCGTCCGCAAGCCCGCGCCTACCGGAAATCGGCTCGCGATTCCCGCCCCGGGCGTCTCCTCCTGCGGCGGTTAGGGGCGTGAGGGCGCGAAATTTACCTTTCCCTCACGCGTTCCGCCTCCTCCTTCGCGAGCATTACCGCTTCGCAGAAGGAGGTGACGGCCTGCCATTTCCTCTCGCTCCGTACCATGGCCTGAACCAGGGCCGGACGCGAGAGATCACCGCCGCCGATCGCCTCCACGAGGACACGGCGTTGCCCTCTGGTATAATTTAGCGAACTCTTTATCTTTACATACCATTACTATTGTACACCTATGTTAAACAAATGAATAAATGACTTATGACTTAAGAAGCTTACGAGTATAGATAAAAAAACTTTTTTTTTCACTTTTTAGTGATTTGGTTTGTAATTTATCTAAGTTACAATAGCCTTATGTCAACTGCTCATCAAAAATAAAAGAGAGTTCCCTCGATTTCTCCAAGATCCCATTATCAGATCGTGACCAAATGACAATGGGACCAACTTGAAAGTAAACCCTTTCAAACAAAAAAATAATTTTTCAAATCGGTCCAGCCGTCTTCGAGTAATCGGGGAACATATGTACATAATAAAAAATAAAATATCCCGACGAATTGAGAACCGCCTCCTTTTTTTTGAAGTCGGTTAAAAAGTGGAGGCAACACTAAATACCTAAGTGAAGACGACTGTGGTCGGACGCTCTCTTTCTAAATACACACATAAGAACGAGACAGAGATATGTATTTTCTTTATCCTAAGTATGTATTCAGAAAGAGAGCGTCCGACCACAGTCGGCTTCACTTTGGTATCTAGAGTGTTGCCTCCACTTTTATCTATAAACTTCTTGTGTAGCACCCACAGATTTAAAAAATTACATAATATTAAAGCTAAGATAATGGCAGTTATCATTTTATTCTCCGGACTGGTATTCAGCTGCATCTGGTTAGACTAAGCAAAAAGGCTATGCAGAAGGCTAGATGATGTCTCATCATCTATTCTATTTACATTTTTTTTTTTTTTTGTATTTTACATGGAGCGACTGCCTATCTGACCACGACCCAGTAACTGGGTAATACGATATCCTTTAGTACCTAAGACTGGTTGTCAGACTTTCCAGCTTCTGACTACCCGTAACGACTGTCAAAGATCTACTAATGACAACCAGGACCAACGGTTTTACGTAATTTCCGAGGTACTGAGGGGTCTTGATATGTAATGGATGGTCACCCATCCATTGATTGACTTCGGCAAGAGTAGCTTAACCTTCGATCGAGCCGTGTAGCCACGAGCCCTCGAGTAGGTACAAGAGAGTGTCTCATAGCAGAAATTCCTTGCTGTTGGCATTACCAATTAAATAAATATTTTACTATAGTTTATCTTGGACATTACTAACATCAGTGAAGGAAATAATAATGAGGAAACCTCCCTTCTGAAATTGCCAACCCGTCTTAAAAAGCATGGTGATCAATGACTTTCTCTGTATGAGAACGAATATTTCTTTTTTAAACGTCTTCATGAGCCGCAAGACGTCCACGCTATTGAACATAAGCTTCTCCAAAGATTCGCCACAAATCTTCAATTCTAACTTACGTAAGTATTTTTCTAGAGATCTACGGACTTTCAAGAATTTCCCGCAAATCCCGGGACGGGTCCCAACACTAGTCCCACGTAACATTTATGTGTTTCAGTATATCACGGCTATTATCATTGTTTATAACTCTCGTGTACTTACTAATGACTGATGGCAGGCTTCTGTTGTCATTACCGTCGTTTTTAGAGAAAATCTCGAGAAAACGTGCCCAGAATACTTACTTGAATGATCAAGACATTTGGTCTGTTGTAATGTTGGTGGTTGGTTGGTTATTATTAGGTATTCTTTGAGTGAATTGAATATTTTTTTTATTGTAAGTAGGAAGCTTAACAGCTGAAATTGCCTGTTTTTAAATCGGGTAATCCATGGTTATAATTTAATTTTGTATTTTGTAAAGTATAAAATTAAATTATAATGAAATACCCACATAATCCAACGATATTTTAAAATTATTTATATTCTGGTAAATGTGACATCTATAATGAAACTGAAGAACTTAATGCGACACTGTAAGATCGAGAGTTCTCTAAGAGTACAACTTTGCATACACAGATGGCGCTTTCTTCAATGTTACTACCGCCATCTATGACAGACATAAAGTAAATGTTGGCACTCAATTAGCTTCGTAGATCTTTATTATATAAAAAGAATTGTTCAGATACCTACCAAATTGCTTAATTTTAATTAGTTATTTGTTGTAATAATTTGAAGTTTGGTTCGTTTCAATGGAAATAAGTTCACTGCTTTACACCTAGATGGCGCTGTCATAAAAACTTTACGGAATAATTATAAATATGCTATTTTAGAGAATAAATTAATACAATTTTCAGAATATTATTCAAAGCATAAAATTTAAATAGTGCTCTTACCTAAATCAATATAAATTGAAAGCAAAAAGTTATTCGATGCTCTTGTATTTTCCAAAAGTCTTACGTCGCGCATGTAAAGTTTGCATGCCAGGATTGAGGTGTAAAAAAAATCCCATCCAACTGTTGTACTTGCTTCGGCAGTACATATACTAAAATTGGAACGATACAGAGAAGATTAGCATGGCCCCTGCGCAAGGATGACACGCAAAATCGTGAAGCGTTCCACATTTTTTGGACATTATAGACTTGACCATCTATTGTGAGTACGTTTATTTTTGAAGTGAAAACTTCTTTAGGCGTGTTGGGCATTTTTGAGATGGGACTAAACCATTGATTTCGCGATACCATGACGACACCTCATTTTAGTAAACGCGATTGTGCTCTTTATTTATATATAGTTACGGATCAATGTTCCATAAAAGTATTTTTACTTGGTACGTTTCGGAAGTTTTTTTTTTTTTGTAAACTCGATTGTTCTCTTTATTTAGGTACATAAGGTTACGGACCAATGTTCTATACGAGTATTTTTCTTCCACCAAAGCAATCTTGTTCAAATTTTCACTTCTGTCGGCACTCCCGGAGCGTCACCAACTTTTTTATTTTATTGATAAATACTTAAAAAATAATAACAGGGCAAGAACCTGGGTTTTTTTTTTCAACTAGCCTCCAAGCTTGCAAACTAACAATTAAGCTGTAGGATTTTTTTAAGCTTATGGAGCGATTAAAATCGAGAAAAAAACGCCGAAAATACACGTTTCTTGTATATTAATTTTAATTTTTTACTTTATTTAATTTTTATTATTTATTGTTGTTACAGCAGCGGTAACAGAAATACACAATCTGTGAAAATTTCAACTGTCTACCTATACGGTTCATAAAATACAGCCTGCTGACAGATGCTTTACGGACGGACAGCAGAGGCTTTAATAGAGTTCCGTTTGGCTCCTTCGGGTACGGAACCCCTAAAAAAATTGGAATAGTTCTACCCAATACTATATTTAGCCATTATTTAGATATCCACAAAGAAACTTATAAAAGACAAAAACCTTCTTTTTGCCTTTTATAAGTTTCAAGACAAAGCATTTGAAATCAAATCAAATCAAAATCAAATCAAACCATTTATTTCTTTGCAAAAATGGGTATAGTACATAGGTGTTTTTATAATAAAGTTCTCCATATCGTCGACCGTAGGTTCAATTGAGGTAAGGGACAAAATACGATTTTTCAGGAGAGGCTGACGAAGTTTTTATTTTGGACTAAATCGCCCATAACTTTTTTCTTATTAACCTTTTTCGGGTCTGTTTTTCTTACGTTAGAATTTTTTCATATTCACCATTCGATAGAGCGAAAAATTCTGAACAAAACTGTATACTCAACTCATTTTGGGTATTTTGTCCCTTACCTCAATTGAACCTACGGTCGACGATATTTTACCGTCACATAGGCATGCAAAGGTTTACAATTCCAAATAAATAAAAAAAATTGAAATGTGCAGATCATTGGAATTACAAAAAATTGCTAGGTACTTTCCTAGAGACTAAAAGTAGATCGTAAATGGGTTTGGCAATTGCTTTTATACTCAGAGCCTACAAGTGGCGCATCTTATGAGCAAGCACGCCTCTCAGACGTTGTATAGGATCCTACGTCTTAGTGACGTGTGACAGGCTTTACATTAAACTTTTTCTGTAAAGTTCTCGCGTCTCAGTACGGTTGATCGCTTTGCGTTTATAGCCGCCTAGTGCCTGCAATCAAGCGGCGCATCATATGAAGAAGCACGTCTCTCAGACGTAAGTACTGTTACTCTGTAAGATAGACAACATTATAGTTTTATGAAGTTCTTGGGTTTTATGTTCATCGTTATAGCTGCAATCAAAAGTGCATTAAATACCGATGTGTTATTAAAGAGTCTTTACATTATTAAGTCTATCTATATTAATATCATCATCATCTTTGGCAGTATTGTTCCACCCACTGCTAAAAGAGTAACCGTGGAGTTTCTTGTCGGCTCTTCTCAGGAACCGACCAATCGGAACCGTGCACCTAGCTTCTGACGTTTCATAAGTGCCCTTGTAGGTTTATGTGAAATAAAATATTTTGGTTAAAATTTTTGTTTTTGTTGAGTAGAGGCCTCCTCCCTATTTAACCATGCTTCCCTGGTCTGTGCTAGTCTCCAGGTCTTCCCCGCGATCTTCTGTAGGTCGTCCACCCTGGTAGACCAATTTCTGCCAACGCTCCTTCTACGGTTTCTCGGCAACTATTCCGGTAGGGCTCTGTTCTACCTGTCGTCACCACATCTAGTCAAGTAGCCACTACAGTAATGCCAAGTGTCACAGGATATGTTCAAAAAAGAAACTTAATATAAAAGAAAGAAAAAACCTAAAACGATCCAACTTCAATACACTTTCCATTTTTCAATAAAATTCTTTGTGTAGTCCCCACAAGACGTTTCTCTTGCAATCAGTGTGCGCTTTACAGCGCTGTCTCCCCCGAGGGAAAAAAAAGCGCTGTTTTGTCTGGAATCTATGTGAGGAAGTCGCGGACGATTTCACATCTGCGTTCTTTTACGGTATTGTGTGTTGTGCGAGATGTTGAGTGTAATGTATGGAAACTTGAAAACTGAAAATTCATGCTTGTTGACTTTATTAGGTATGACTCTGGATAGTAGGAGAGGGAGTGCGAAAAATACGATTTTATCTAAACAATACATAATTGACATCATAAAAAAATATCGTCCGTAAAAAAAAAGTGTGTGTGTCGGCTCCGACGCACGACTGGAGTTTACTCCTTAATACGATTGTCTTTGAATATGCAGGCAAATAAAAACATCTCTTAAAAAAAACCCTACCCCACCCCCACCCTAAAATAACTCAAATGAAACAATATAAAAAATGAAAATGTGTATTATTAGTATTTAATATGTTTTTCACAATTGAAATCCGTGTTATTTACGAATAAAATACAATAGGTACAAAACAAAAACATAACGCTTGTATAAATTTCACTCCTCATAAAACTTCTATACCGCAGAGTGGATGGCCAATGGGGTCGAAAGGTTCTGGAGTGGCGACCACGTACCGAAAGACGTAGCGTTGGAAGGCCTCCCACAAGATGGACCGATGACCTTGTGAAGGCCGCAGGAATCCGCTGGATGCGGAAAGCACAGAATCGGTCGAAGTGGCGGTGCTTGGGGGAGGCCTATGTCCAGCAGTGGACGTCTTTCGGCTGAAATGATGATAATGATGATGATAAAACTTCCATACCGGGGGCCTTATATGAAAATCGACTGATATGGAGTAAACTTCAATTATCACTTTAGTATAACAATATTATTATTTATTTTATTTCTAATTAACGGACGGTTGTAAAAATATAATAAGACTAGAAAGGCATCAGAAGAGCCATCATGATGTCCTACATAGTCCTACAATGTATTTTACAAAAAGCCCGAGCCATTACGACGATGAAAGTTAATAATTTACCACCTAGATATAAAATTTAAGCCATAGACTATTTTAGAAGCTTTCGTCTGGTCGTCAACTACAATACTCTGGTCAGTTTGTAGATGGGTTGGCGATATACCTGGACTTTATGAACTTACGTGACCATAATTTGAACAAGACTTCCGTAGAGTTGTTGTATATTATTTCCGTTTTTATTCGCTCTTGTCTTTTGTTTTTACCTTTGCATCTTCGTCATCATCAAGTGTGACCCCGTGACCATAATATTAGGTCGTGCGATCGACGCGACAATTTGTCACTCATATTTTTTTTTGGAAAAGCGGGAGGCGTCCTCTGTCGAAGTCGACGCAACGTTCGCGTATTTGCGCGACGATTGCTTCTATTAGGACACGGCCTGAGTCTAACTAGCTGCTGGTACGTATTTTCCGTTCTCTTTATGAGATTCATGACGGAACCGCATAGATTATTATCTATCTCTTAGAAAAGATTTTCTTCCTCTGGTTTCTAGTATGGTGCCTGTTTTGGTAAAAGTTGTTCTTTTGGAGCCTGATTTACTAAAAGTTATTATCAAATTAAAATACTTAGATAACCTACTTTGACTCTATAATACTTAATGTACTTAACCTTAATAATAATACTTAACCTACCTTGACCCTATCATACTCGATCGGTTAACAAAAATTCCGTAAAAATCCGTCTCCACAGCTTTCCCTGCTGTCCATACTTCAAGTGGGTACTTAAACGGGTTTTAGTAATGAGTTAGCGTGTCTAGACAGGCCAGTACCTACGTACTATGTAAATTAGCACTAAGCCTGCCACCTCCCTTACTTGTCCAGCTGTTTTAAATTTTGAATTACTGAAGCTTATTCGGAATCATAATATTGTAGAATTTGTGGGGTTCGTGCATTTTGCAATACTTAGTTGTCGAGGGGGTGAAACTGAAAAGGGTGCAATTTAGAAATGTGGAAATGTAAATTAAAGTTCTTTTGAATTTAAAAATTGCTTTTATCTAGACGAATTCTCAGGCAATTATAAGACCAGCTTTTGGTAGATATTTTTGGTTGATATATGTACAGATCCATAGATAGGCCCCGATTACGATGTAAAAAATGGTGGATAAAGTTCTATCCACACATATTAAGGGGTCTACTCCCTAAGCACGAAATCCATAGTTTTGGTCGAAGTTACGGGCGTTTTCTCCAAGTTCGTATTACTTATGCTGGGGCCGGACCTGCGTCTATCTTGACGAAGCTTCGCACAGTGCAGTGTTAGATGTGACCAACCATTATCGGCTATCGTCGCAATAGTTCGGTCTGCGTAGCACTTATTGCTCGGGCGGTGGTACATCAAAGGGTTTTAGCGCGCTAATTAGCATGACACATGGTTGGACTAGCATTCGTCATTTCGACTGTTGTTTCCGGACTGCGTAGACGCTTTGTTGAAATAATGGAGGGTCATATTGGATTATTGCACGAATTATGAAGCCGCTAATGTGACTAACTTTTTAGCGAGCAAAACATACGAAGCTTCGGCACGATTGCTTTTTCACGATAGACGCACGTGCGGAATTACAGACATATGATTAGTTCGGAGCCCGAACGAATTAATGACAACACGATTTGACAGTTGTCCCAAATCCCGTTATTAGCGCGACGGAGCTTCAATACCTGCTCAGTGTGTGCCACGGCTCTGTCACGTCCCAGGCACGGCCCTGATACGTGTGGATAGACCTTAAAAAGACGTACCTAGCTTATCATCCTTGCTATTTCCCAAAATTCGAACTATTTTGGAGTTGGCTTCTACTACAACCTGATGCTACTGTATACTATTCTTCAACAATACGTTCTTAAATGCGAACAGATCACCAGTTTATTTGACCCATTGCAGCGGTTATAAAAATGAACGCCACCCTTGAATTAATAGCTCAAAAATAAAGTTACAATGTAGGTACTTCCACGATCCATCTAATAAAATCAACGTACATTGAAGTATTTCATTTCGTAAAGAGCTTTCTTAAGAGGCGTCACGCACCGGTGGATGCCGAATAAAACCCAAAATAAAATGATACTTGTTTGAAATAAAACTCGAATTGAAGAAAAACGTACAGCTGAAGTGTAGCTTGGCATTTATAGTCGAAAATATTGTGGTTTCATGAAAAAGCTAGTTAAGTTAATAACACAAATAAATTTTCTTGCTCTCTTTAATTTTCCTATTATTCAGGAAGATAAAACGCAGGAATACGCAGGTAGTTTATAGTACCTATAATTTTGTCTATTTTGCTTTTTCTATCAACTAGTTGGACTATGGTGTATTTTTAACTGACTGCGCGATAGCAAAGACAAGGTCATGTCTTTTACGCGTATTTTTATAGGTTTCTATGTAGGTCTGATTTCATCTTTAGTAAATTTGATGCCACCAACTGCATCAGACTGTTCGAAAAGTGAGCTTGTTTTGCACTGTTTAGTTGCAGTCATTTCAGGTCGAACTATACGAACCGTTTGTATGTAAACTAGCTAGCTGGTCAGCAAGGTGAAAGTGGGGCTGACGTTTCATGACGAACAAGTAACATTCAACCTATGTGTTGTGTTTTAAATGATTTCTGTAATAATGTATGTTGGTCTTTATGGTATTTATGTTATGGGTCTTTGTTGCCTGAATGAAATTATTTATTTATTCATTATTAAGGGAATAAGGCAATTACGAAGTCGACTGTGAGTGTCGGCTGTGTGTACTATATGTGTACATTATGGATTGCAATAAAGATAAAAGACTATACCTAAATACATTTAAGGCGCTGAGCCAGACTATGGACAATTTTTCCGCGGAAAATTTGTCGCCTACTATAGAATGTATGATTTCTCTATTTGTCCGACGTGTGTGATAATGCATAGATTTCCGTACATTCTATTGTCGCGGACAAAATTGTCCGCGGATGAATAAAATTGTCCATCGTCTGCTTAGCGCCTAAGCGGTACAAGATATTAAAAGCTACCATATCCAATAATAATTTAATCTATAAACGTATTCTTCCCCCGTGTAGGTATATCATAGCAATTGATTTTCTTAATTCAATAGCAATAGTAGAAAACGTAGAAGTATTTATGTCCACAGGGCAGTGAATGCTACATACATTACGTATGTTATAGCCAATATCCCGGCGAGACGGAGTTGCAACGGAAATTGTGTCCCGACTCCACGCTTCGAATTCTACAAACATGACCGTTTTATATTTTAATGTGAATATTCAGTTTACAATATCTGGTTTAAAAAAAGTGTAACCTTTTGAATCGAGGACAAAATAGACGAGGGTAATATTTTTTTATGGAATTTGAACTAGAAGATTATGTCAACATTGTCAACCCTGTGGGCATACCTATAACTCGGAAGATTATGTCAACATTGTCAACCCTGTGGGCATACCTATAACTCGGAAGATTATGTCAACATTGTCAACCCTGTGGGCATACCTATAACTCGGAAGATTATGTCAACATTGTCAACCCTGTGGGCATACCTATAACTCGGAAGATTATGTCAACATTGTCAACCCTGTGGGAATACCTATAACTCGGAAGATTATGTCAACATTGTCAACCCTGTGGGCATACCTATAACTCGGAAGATTATGTCAACATTGTCAACCCTGTGGGCATACCTATAACTCGGAAGATTATGTCAACATTGTCAACCCTGTGGGCATACCTATAACTCGGAAGATTATGTCAACATTGTCAACCCTGTGGGAATACCTATAACTCGGAAGATCAACATAACGTAAATTCGGATGGTTCTAAAATTGAAAATACTAGTTTTTGCACATAATATTTACCCCGGTTTATGATTTTATTCATATCTATGAGTGGATACTGATTGTATTTGTTGCAGACATGTCGTGCAGCTGCCGACTAATTTCTGTTTTATGCTCGTGATTTATTATGTAGGTACTTTTGTTGTTTTCGTTTTATGTATGCACGTGTTTCTGTGACAAATAAACTTATTTTTCTTTCTTTCTTTCTTTCAAAAATATTAACCAAAATGCTATTTTCGATTAAAAATCTTTCGATGTTCGAATTCGTGCTAGGACCTCTGGACTATGATTACGCCTGCAGGTTGCTCTAAGGGTACCATCAAACACTAACTTTGATTTTTGGATTTTTAAAATTTTATCCTGTTACAAAAGTTTAACATCTTTTTCACAATATGGAATGCAATAATACTGTTTTTAATTTTTTCTCAATTAGTTCTAATCATGGTCTGACAGTTTGAGTAATTTAAGTGGCCTACTCAAATGTCCTTGTTTTGGTATTGTTCGTCGAATCGTTGAGCTCCTTAAATTCTGAGCTGAGCTGCACGATATCTGACAAATGCGTGCACTGACTGGACAGGCCCTCTCAATCTGTGTGGTGCTTTCCTCAAAAGACCACTTCAGACACCTATCCACATGGCCTTCACATGATCTGACCAAGATTATGTCTGGACTTTAAAAGAGACTGAGACCTCTGAGTTTGTTTCGGCCTTTCTTCTCAGAGTAGTCAGATAGGAAACGCCGACCTCATCTAGTTTTAAAATATTATTGACGTGTAAAAGTGTTTGTACAAACCTACTTACAGAAATAAAATCATTTATCATTTATCAATAAATGAATATGAATAGTTTGGTGTGGGCAATATCAGGCTTTTTGAATTGTTGGATCATTTAGCTCTTTCAAAATGGTTGAGTTGAATGGTGCTGATCCATGCGTCATGTTCGTGAACGGGCGCCGTCAGATGGAACAGGTCATCTCGTAGCTGCCATGGCTTATTTTAATTTATTTTATGTTTTGAATTGTTCTTTATTATTATTATTATTAATCATTTATTTCAGGAAATTATTCCCATATTAATCATCAGAATTATACATAAAATTATACATAAAAATTATTCATTAAAATATTACACATTAAAACCCACACACAAAAAATTAAACAATTACACATTAAAAATAAAATAAAATAAAATAAATGTACAATTAATATAGTTACAAGATTAAAATTCATTTGATTACATTAAATTACAATTATAAAACAATGTTCACTTAATAAATGGTGACGAACTGGCATGCAGGTGCATCCACCTCTCCAACATCACCGAGTCCCACCGTTCGGACAATACGCTCAGGATACTGTTAGTGCTGCATCGTAAGCGACTTAGTACTTTGTTTGTATCTTTTTATTACTGACGTTTTTCACGTAGGTACACGTCTTTCTACATTGTTCTCACATATATAATTTCAACATGAATGATGTAATCAATATTTTTTACTTTTTATTTAAAAGAGTGTCCGTGGAGTTTCTTGCCCGCTCTTCTCCATAGGTACCTACTACGCTTTGGAATGGGCAACTAGCTTCATATTTCTGACTGACTAACTCCTTGACAATTCAAAAGGGCCTGTAAATGGTTTAATTAAAAATAAATAATAATAATTATTTATTTATTGACACCAAAAAATATTAACACTACATAACAACCATATTGCGTAAAAATAAATTTGTAGGCTATAATGATAATAATACTTGCAACATAGGAGCATCTGCAGCCGAACTAGGTGACAAGCCAGTATCTCGATACAGCGCCAAACCTCTCTGATAATAGACTGGAAAAATGTTTTGAGTTTGGAGACACAGGCACCAGTGACAAGAATCATAAATATTTGTTCGTTCTCTACAAAAGACAATTCATAATCTCCTTTACATTATCCTCCAACTGAAACACAAATATAAATTAAAATATCTCCAACAAAACGTTACAAACTCGTGTCCGTGTCTTGTTTCTCAAAAACGTCAAACAATTGTTTGTTTCACAAACAAATTATACGGAGAGACCCGCATCACACCAGTTCTGTTGTAATTGTCCAGCGGTGGGCGTGGGATAAAGAGAGGACATTAATCTTTCAACAAATTGCGGTAATGTGGAATGCTATCCTAAAGACATCGGTCGCAGTGAATGGTTTGTTCCGTTTGGGTCTCCTGAATAGATAAAATTTGAATTATTATAAAATTTATTAGGTGTAGGTAGGTAAGTAATTTTGGCCCTACATAAGGATCGGTACCTGTGTGATTATGTAGAGGTACACAAAATTAATGCCTTTCGTTTCAATTCGAGTGGTATTTTGTCTGTATGAATTTTCTAATGCCATACTTGCAAGTTGCTCGCCGCAGGATGCGTTACCAAGCAAGTCTGATACTTGCAGTGTAAACTGAGCAAGTACTTCTAAACTGTATTGCAGTCGTTTTTGTTAAAACAATGTCATTCGGAACCGATCACATCAGACAATTTTTAAACCTCGACGCAAAAAGAGGGGTGTTATAAGTTTGCGCTATGTATGTCTGTCAGTGTGTCTGTCTGTGGCACCGTAGCTCTTAAACGGGGGAACCGATTTGAATGCAGTTTAATTTGAAAGCAGGTTTTAAGTTTTTTTTTAGGTTTTAGGTTCAGCCGTTTGAAGATTATCAGCTCTTTTCTAGTTTATGAATGGATGTGAGTATCTTCCACAGGTCTGATCGATTTCAAATTTGGTATTCTGTTACTTCAATGATATTAGAAGAACATAGGAACTTTGAACTGATGCTGCAGCATCACCTGGAATTTGCAGGATACCCAACTCCCTTACCAAACAAACAAAGGTATCGTGTTTGATTAGGTTATAGATAGATGGTGAACAGGGTCTGGTGATGGAGTTGGAAAGAGAAATGAGGAAATGTTTGTGTCAGGGGTTTTTTCAAATTTTAACTGTTAAAATTGTACTTGTCAAATGTCTGTGGTGTAATCGTGTGTAATTCTTTATTAATACGGATGCGGCTTCGTTACAGAACAGTTACTGTCTGTGTTCCATCCGCCTTTGTATGTATTTACGCTACCCGGATTAGAACGCACCAACAACTTCGCTCATGAGAGGCGAGCCGTCACGACCGATCACTATCAGCGACCAAAAATCGTCCCCATCTAAATAATAAATGATTTTATTTCTGTAAGTAGGTTTGTACATACACTTTTACACGTCAATCATATTTTAAAAACTAGATGAGGTCGGCGTTTCCTATCTAATTTAGGGAGCCTCCTCTTAAAAAAACACGTTTGCAAGTGAACAATAAATTATGATTTAAAACTAGATGAAGTTGGTGTTTTCTGACTACTCTGAGAAGAAAAAAACTCAGAGGTCGCAGTCTCTTTTAAAGTCCAGACATAATCTTGGTCGGATCATGTGAAAACCATGTAGATTGGTGTCCGAACTATTATTTTGAGGAAAGCACACAGATTGAAAGGGCCTGTCCAGTCAGTGCACGCAAAACATTGCTCTAACTTCATTCCTCCATCATAGCACTCAGATACGTCAATTATCAAGTCCCCGGTGTATTTAAATCCCTACATCGCCATGCACTTAAGCCAGTATAATAAAATCTTCAAACATTTCCCGCTGCACATAGCCTGAAGCGCTTTAAAGCGCACGCTTACAGCAATTAACTGCGCTTTGTCGGAACTACTTACAGAGCGGATTGCAATGTTTAATATACACCAGCTTTTAGTGGGCTACTGGGTTTTATACAACGTCGGGTTTTGTCTTATCGAGAAAATCTTTTAGGTAAGAGTCTTCAGAATCTAGAAACTAAATCAATATTAACAAAAAACTTTTTATAAAAAAAAAAACAACCGACTTCAAAAAAAAACACTACAAAGTGAAAAATAACTTTACTATACTCTTTCGGAAGTCGGTGTCATTGGTTTTGAATTTTCGTTCTTTGTCACCGAATTCCGAAATTAAAGTTATTTTTCACTTTGTAAGTAGTGTTTTTTTTTGAAGTCGGTTGTTTTTTTTTTGTAAAAAGTTTTTATTTTTCACTTTTTAGTTGTGGTACCTACCCCACACAAATTCGAATACCACTACCTGCTATGTAAATAACAGTGACAAGAAGTTATCATATCATCTACATACTAAGTGGGAAAAAATACGTATAATTGAAGCTAACTCAAAAACTACCCAAGCAAAGTTAATAAAATTTATATGGGACCACCTCTGAAGTATGATCTACCAAACAAAAAAAGAATCATCAAAATCTATTCATAATTGGCGGAGTAATCGCGTAACAAATATACAAAAAAAAAAACATACAGACGAATTGAGAACCTCCTCCTTTTGGAAGTCGGTTAAAAATGTGTTATGATTGGGCATTTTTGAGATGAGAAAAAACAATTGAACTTGCGACACCGTTACCGACACCTCAAATCAAAATCAAATCAAAATCAAATCATTTATTTCTTTGCAAAAATGGGTATAGTAACATAGGTGTTTTTATAATAAAGTTCTCCATATTTTACCGTCACATGGGCATGCAAAGGTTTACAATTCCAAATAAATAAATAAAAGATAGAAATATGCAGATCATTGAAATTACAAAAAATTAAATAAAATGTCAGTGTGGTCATAGCAATAAAAAAATATAAAATAAGACTAAGTAAGCCAACCAATAATTATTTCAATTAGGGTAAATAGTATGTCAATTAGTTAGTGAATCATCATTAAGAAAATCGTCAATCGTGTAATAAGTTTTCATAATTAAAAATTCGTTTTGCGCCCTTTTAATTTTTAATGTAGTCATTAAAACATGCCTCATTTTTGTACGTTACGGATCAATGTTCTAAGTATTTTTCTTCCACCAAGGTGATCTTGTTCAAGTTTTCACTTCTGTCGGCACTCCCGGAGTGCCACTGTTTTTTTTTTTATTTATGAAATTAAAGCTAGAAGACTTACTAGCTCAGTTTTGTTAGGCTATGAGTGTACTTATATCTAAAAATAATCAAGTTTTGGAAAATGCAAACATACTTTATATACACAGAAAAAGAAAATAATAAATAAATTCAAAAACAAAATCATCATTATCATTCTCTTGTCCAGGAGGCCTACCACCAGTTCAAAAGCAGTATTATTTAAATATTACTTCAGTAGGAGAAAGAGATGGAGCTATACGTCCTGTAGAGCTTCATCTCTTTCCCACACTGAAGTAATATTAAAATAATACTGCTCTATGAGCTTGTGGTAGGCCCCCTTATCTGATTTATTTGAGGTCAACGGAACATTTTCTATTAGTAATTCAACAACAAAATATGTAGGTGATCGAAATAAAATTCTCTGTTCGTTGTTCTACAAATTCTAAAACCGCGCTGTTCCGGCGCTCTCTCGAGGTTACTCAATAAAATGCAATCCTCTATACAGACCACTCACTCAGTTATATCTATGTACTATTGTAGATATCAGCTATATCCACAATTCCAATAAGATAACTGCAAAACTGTGTTAAGCCTCGTGCAGACTGGCGCGACGTGACTCTAACAAAAATCCACGGTAGAGCAATTACCAGTGTCGCGCGACAAGTTGCACCAGTCTGCACGGGGCTTTATGGAAACGTTGCGGTGCGGAAAAGAAGAAAAAGTGTCAAAAATTGAAAAGAGTAAGCTTAGATGGTTTGATCATGTTGAGAGGATGAATGAAAGGCGACTAACAAAATGTATTTACAAGGCAGAGGTGAGTGACGCTCTAGAAGAACAAATGGCTACCTTATTGGTGATGTTCTTCAGAAAGGCCAGGTTCGTAGTACTCGCAACCGGCGGCGTGCGGCCAGATGTATGAACGTAAACGAGGCAAAAGGAGTATGTAAGGATCGTAGCAGGTGGCGTTCTGTAGTTCCTGCCTACCTCCATGGGAATTGGCGCGAATTTAAGTATGTAAACTGAACATTTTATTTCATTTGACTTTTTAAATGAATTTCGTACTTATAACACAAAATGCTTCATGTTTTTTCACGAGACCTTGAAACTGAATTCGCGTTAGTTTACCAACTTGAATTCAGTTTCAAGCAAAACCACAGTGAACTTTAGTTTTGCTCTGAGCCACTAGTGCCACTGGCTACAAAAAAAAACAATGGTTACGACTGAAACTCGGCCCTCATCTGTTTTAAAAGCGTAACTATAGCTATAAGGAAGATAACGCAATGCTACCCTTATTCTAGACGCAATAATAACAAGTTAATAAATTGTTCGTTCGTGTAAATTATTAAACAAACTGTTTTTTTTATTTTTATGTGTAACATCTAAACTCGCAGACAGGCGCGCCGTGGCTCTGGAGGAACAATTTCTATGAAAACTTCACGGAAATTTTTCTTGCGGTGTCGCGTCGCGCCTGTCTGCAGAGGGCTTTAATGCGGCGGCGGTCAGACCAGCTGTTGGCGTGGCAACGACGCGGCCAACAGCCAACATCCAAACGAAATTTAAATAAAAACGATTTGTTTTCTTTAAATAAATCTGAATGTTTTGCTTTTGACTATGCCATATTTATTTCTTTTAATAAACCATCCTTTCATGCATATTTTGAATACAAAATAGTTTCGATGTTTCACATCTGCTAGGCGTCCCATGACGCGAGGGCTCATTTTTTTTTTGTTAATTATATACGTAGACACCTATTATAATTAATTAAACTTTCACCGTCACTTATAAGGAGCATAAAATAATGAACAAAGCAAAATAAACGTGCCAAAGCAAATAAGATAACAGCCTCAAAGACAACACCATAAAAAGATTAGGATCAGAAGCCACCCTTGACATAAACCTTACAAACCATGGCGGGCTTTAGTTACTAACATTAAATTAACAGCGAAAAAAGCGCTGCACTTAATTTGGTGGGTGCCATAATGAGAGCGGGAAAGTCAAGAGATCATTTAACCGCATTTATCCGAATCAGACCGGTGCGAACTGGAATCATCTGGTTGAGTTTTGTAAGAATAATTTTAAAGGAAGTTCTTATAAGATTGGTGGGAAAGAAGATTATGAATTCTAGTATAGGAATCTTCTAGTTTATTAATATATAAGTTTTTTTTAAAACAAACTTTATTTTTTCCGTGTAGTTAAATCATAAGAGTAGCTAATATCTCTAAAATAAATAATATAAATGTATTTTCGAATTTTAACATAAATAGTGTTCATTTAAATAATAGTACCTAGGTACCTCGTTAAACAGTTATTTCCATATTTTTTTTATTATAGGTTATAAATTATAATAGTTTATTTGTAAATCATTTTCATCTTTAATTTAAAATGCTCACCGTGTTTAACAAGCTGTAAAAAGCATTATCTTCATGCAACAGCATCTAGTTATACATTAACCGTAGTAATCCGCATCATACCGGTACCATCTGGTTTCTGGAGCAAGCTTCCTCAGGAAGAGATTTGTAAGAATAATTAAAATGACTTCGCTAAGAACTAATGTTACTTTCGTGTTGAATATTAGATAACTCTCTGCTTTAAGGAAAATGTTTTAGGCGATTCACCGAGTTTTAGACCAAAAATATGTAAGAACAAACATCTTAGTTAATATTGTGGAATAACTTTGCCTCAACGGTAACAGGAAATTGACATCGTTTATGAAATTTTACGGTCAATTAAATGTGATATTTTTTTTCTTTCCTTAAAATTAATTGGTGTTTTAAGTAATACCGAGAATAATAGTCTTCAAAAGTCACAAACATAATTTTCTTTTGTAAATCGACAACGAATTTTCTTAATTTTGTTGAACCCAATAAAAAGCCGAAAGCCAATTTCGTTTGCCAAAATAATACACCTCTCAATTACGTCAATGCAGCAGCTTCAGCGCTTTCCAAAAGATTTAGCAGCACAACTCCGACACATGTTTGGTAACTTTGTTCAGCGCTGCATAGGCTTTAGTTGCTGTCAGCTGCAAGTTCTGGATGTGCTTAAAACGGCCGTGGTAAATTACTTCGCACACGGTCTTTGCCCGAACAATAAAGTTTTATTAGTGTAGAGTTTTTAGTTCATTTTGAAGTAATTAGGAGTACATAAATAGGTGCCTAACTTTTTGTCTGCTTTTACTATTAGTTTTGCCAGAGCTATTAGTATTTAATCGAAAACATAGAAATTTAATAGGTTTCTAAAGTAATGTGGCTTTTTAGGGTTCCGTACCTCAAAAGAAAAAAACGGAACCCTTATTGGATCTCGTGTATCTGTCTGTCCGTCTGTCACAGCCAATTTTCTCCGAATCTAATGGACCGATTAAGTTGGAATTTGGTACACATATGTATTTCTATTACCCAAACACGGAAGTGTAACGTAAATAAATGAATTTTGAATATGGGGGTCACTATTGGGGGCAAATAAGAATATTAAAAACAAAAGTTTTGCAAACAGTGCCAATCAATTGAAAGGGCTTCTTGCGAGGATCTCAAATATATTGTTTTTATAGAATTTTGAAATAAATACTATAAAAGATATCTTAACTACGGTGCCAAATTTTTTGAAAAAAAATACGTAGAATGGTTCTTTACTCATACATTACAGGAAAACCTATAAGAAGTCTATGTGTTTAAATTAACATGGTAAATCTCTCAATATTGTGCGTACAAACTTAAATTTCCAGTTGGAATGTATGGGAGAACATATATTTCAACTACCCGATACGCACTTGGCCGGTTTTTATGTACGTCTGAAGCGCTGCTTATCACAAGTAGCCAAGTTTATTTCAGACTTTCCCATAAAGTCATATTATAGCACATTGAAGTATTAAATTTAATGAAATAATACATGAAACGATTTTAAAATAACTTATTATTATACACCTAAACGTAGAGCCTTAACTGCACTATCGAAGGTTTCACTAAACAAAAAGAACAAACAGACACAATACATCACTCCTCCGAATTACCATTTACTACTCGTTTGGGAATTAGAGGGAAAACACGCTATGCATCAGTTGTAAGTCAACACCCCTTAACTTAAGGGTGAGTCCTTTATGTCCCTTAGGCACCTGTCCCACCGGGTAGAGCTAGCAACTAAAAACCAGTGGCGAGCAACCAGAAAGAAAGAAAGAAAGAAAGAAAAAGTATTTATTGAGACTCGCACAAGGAATAAAAAATTAAACTAAACATCTTCACCTTAAAACATTAATAAAAAATAAAATAAAAAATAAAAAACAATGTAAAAAACCAAAAGCAGAAAGTCCTGTACGAGGCCAAAAGGCTCCTATCTCAGCATATGCTGCGACATTTAAAAAATAAATGTCGCAGCGCTGGTATTCTGATAGGGCCCAAATATTCTGATAGGGCGCACCAGCGAGTGCGCGAAGACCAAAAGCGATTACTCGCTGGAATGCATATGTATACCAAGCGTGCCTCAGGCAGTTGTCTCACCGCCGGCGATGAACGAGTAGCTAGTAGAGCTAGCAACTGAAAACGAGTTGGCGAGCAGCGAGTGTCCAAGTGCGACGGGTGTTTACTCGCACCACTCGCTCGGGGCAAAATTACCGCTGTTTGGTCTCTCGGCGTGAGTTCTGACCGCCCACCGAGCATCGCTGACGAAGTATCGCTGAGCGTGTATTATCTTTGATAGCTCTTGTCGCTCAACGACAAACTAGTGGAGCGCGTCGTCGCTGACGGTGTGAACAGTCAGCGATCAACTATTAATACATGCAACTCTTTTGTTTACACGGAATGTACCTATATCTATTGTACGTTTCTTGAGCGAGAAAATAGCGGATGTTAGTCGTTTCCTCGCCGGCGGTGGGATAACTGCCTTAATGAGTATTCTGCCAATCGAGGATCGCTGAGCAAGTACTCTTTTTGATAATTCTTGTCGCTACGACAAACGAGTAGCTACCTACTCGGCGGCGGTCAGCTATTAAGTTATTAATATTACATAATTATTATACTGAAGATGACGTCTTAACGAGTAGTGTTAATGATTTGGAAAAATATATGTTAAATTAGACCATTCTTAGGCATATTTTGTATTATGTTTATATTACGTAGTGAAATTAATTTGTAAAGTTATGTCTAACGCGGATAAAAACTGAGAATGACGCAAAATCTATCAAGTGTATTTTTATGAAACCTTCACTATTTTAAAAATAATTTAATTATTGATCTTTTAGTATACGTGTTTTATTAAAATACCTTTGTTTTATGTGTAATAAATTAATAATGCGTCTAATTTGGGACAGGCGCTCCTTGATAGGCGAGTCCTATTACTGGCTGGACGTACGATGCGTTGCGTATGCTCACAACAGAACACACAAGCTAACCACTCAAGGTCACTGTCATGTATCTGCGTCTTAACATATTATGTTTCTCTTTTACTTACACGGGACCTACGATGTTTTGTACGCAATTGTAGCGGCAGCTACATTGCCAAAAACCTGACGTCAAACAAAAATTCTGACGTCACACAAATCCTGCATCGCGAAATTAGATTTTATCGCGCGAACAGCATATATATAACTTCCCCGAATTCAATCGTTGGGCAGTTGCCCGCCAAACACGACTCCCGTCTGGTCGGTGGATCATTCCTTTTCTACAGAGGATGAGTCAACTTTACACCCTGTCCATCCTGTTCATCATCCCTCTAAATAATCTTGAACGAGAAATCGTTGAAATATAGTCGCTTCCTCGTCTGAGGTGGGATAGGTGCCTTGTAGTCGACTTTCAATTGACTTTTACGGCTCGTGAAGATATATGGCTGATAGTACTATCTTTTCTTCTTTTCTTTCTTACAGCTATTAGGTTAGGATGGGTCGGGAATTCGGGAAATGTGAATAACCCTTCGGGTGCTTTTCAGGGGATGTGAGTGCTTTCTCTTTTATTATATCTTTTACTTTTAAAAGTATTGGCTATGAAAAAGATTTTATGTTTAGCTTTGAGTGTTAAAGTTGCGAAGTATATCTCTGCAAGATTAAAGCTTGTTTATTTATTCATTTTCAGAATACAGGATTCCAACTCAAGCAGAAAATCATTAATGAAATACTCATTTATGATTTTCTGATAGTCATGCTCTTGTTACGGACTTTTCTAACTATTTTAAGATTTATTACGTATATGTATACTTACTCACGGCTTTTTACAATCGGGGTAGACAGAAACTATAGAACGCCACCTGCTTCTTCTTTCTTTTTTCCATGTGGTTAGAGACTAACCTGGTGTCAGAGTTTTAAATGGGCCCATGGGCCTCTGACTTGTCTTCACATGCTGTCGAGAAATACCTCTCAGGCATGCCGGTTTCCTCCCGATGTTTTTCTTCACCGTTTTTGAAGCAAATGATAATTATACAATAGCAAATAAATCCGAAAAGTCAGAGGTACCTACCTGGGGTTCGAACTCGAGACCTATGACTTGGAAGTTCAAGTTATTTATTTCATAACAAAAATACCTACATTTGTGTCGAAATATCTGCACAGTAAGTACACAAAAGAAACAACATAAACAGTTATAATACAAACAACCTCTTCCCTCACCCATCATCGAACTTCTAACTTCGACATCTATCGAATTATTAACATTAACATCATCGCATCGCATGCATGTATAACAAAGTCAAAAAGCAATGGGTACACATATTAATTTTAGTTTAATTTAATACTAGTTTTAAGATTTTTGTCAATGCTGTAATAGGCTTTATTTAATAACAAAGCCATGAGTTTATTTTTAAACATGTTCACATTCTGGATATTCTTTAATTCTGCTGGTAATTTGTTAACAGACTGACAGACTGCACGCGTGACGAGTGTTTGACAACATTAAGCCGTCTGACGCACAGTGGAACGAATGTATGGGAGCGGTTGGACGTAGACATTTCCGAAAAAAAAGAGTAAAATTATGCCAAACTAATGATGCCATCTTATTTGATTACTTAATGCCTTCATAACTTGTGGTGATGAATTTCTTCATAACTCCCATATTTCGGGAGTAATTTGAGAAAATGTGAAATTTTACTATGAAAATGAGTGTATCGAGCTCTCTCCCTCCTGATTCCGGGCTTGTTTCAAGTAGCGGTCTCTAATATCATAATGCTAATACTAAGAGCTATATTTAATACTAAGACACATAGTGCGCCAAATGTGCACTTTCTGGGATAAAGAGTGATGTTTATTTTATAACACATTTTTTTTATTTTTTGTTTATTTTGTTGATTAAAACCGTTTTTCTAAAGGTTTACCTTATTACAATAACATTTCTGAGCAGCCAATTAGAGAAGATATAAGCTAATTAGGATATATAATTAGGGACTTAAGGTTTACATATAAAACTGATGCACTAATGATTACTGATAAGAACATTGCTATTATTTAATTACTAAATGGCTCTTAATACACTAATTTAGCATGCATCATTTACTAATTATCACAATAACTAATTACCTTGCAATATTTAACAAAGGATACCTGGGATACCTGGATTTTATATAAATAGGTCACTATTAGTAACTTTAAAATCAGTGTTGATTTACACCTCGTTGTATCCAAGCTAATCTCGCAATGTATTTTCCAAATTTTAATACAAATCTTGATATTCACGTTGCTTTATGCGCACGCGCACATAAAGATTTACGCGACTTTAACTATTTGTTCAGTGTTTTAAAAGATAACAGTTGTGTTCAGTTATGTGAAAGTGCTGAAACAAGTTTAAAAGACTGGTGTCGTCGATTTTGCTACCGCATTTATGCAAAATGGACACAGTCTGGAAGAAGCACAGATAAGTTTCGGAAGAAACATGAGATTTGGCTACAGGCTGCAATTCAATGGCCGGAATTACAGAATGAAAATATGGAACCTTCTACAGAAAATATAAGTGACGTCATCGAGCCCATAATTTCTCCTGCTAAATCTGATGCTTCAACTTGTACACATCCTAGTCCTCGTAAATCTTTTGAGGACCTTAGTAACCGGCAAAAAAGAAGACGCACTGAAGATAGTCTTTCATGCAGCAGTAGCAGCGCTGAAATTATGTTTTCGGCCGAAAGGGCGCTTCAAAAGGCAGGACAAAGCGATACAGCTTATGTTATGAAATACTTGACGGAGAATCCAGAAGAGGCCTCAAAAATCAAAGCCTTCATTGAAGGTAAATCAATTCAGGTACGGGAAATATCCCCTTTGAAGGCATTGGCTCTTTATGTATCGATGAACTTATCGAAATGGCGCTATAACACTCTTCGGGATTTCAACACTCAAGAAGGAGCTCTTCAATACCCGAGTTACTACATGTTGGTTAAAGAAAAAATTAAGTGCTATCCGGCCAAAGAAGATCTCACAGTTACAGAGAGCTCTGCAAAAATCAAATTACAAGCCTTGATGGATTTAACCTCAAGAAGACTTATTAGGTCGTTAGAAACCCCTGTTGATCCCAATCAACAGCTCGTATTGACCAGCAAATGGGGTTTTGACGGATCATCTAGCCAAAGCATTTATCACCAAAGGACGAGTGAAGATGAGCAAATCGATCTTGCTAGTAATTTTATGATTAGTCTTGTACCACTGCGGCTCGTCTCAAAAGGTGTAACAATTTGGGAAAACGAGCGACCATCTTCCACTTCATTTTGCCGGCCAATATTGTTTAAGTTTATAAAGGAAACCAAAGAAAATGTGCAGAGAGAGATGGCTGAAATCGAAGCAGAGATTGAAGCCTTAACTCCATCCACCATCACTGATGGAATTAGTGTCAAACACCAACTGCTGTTGACAATGATTGATGGTAAAATTCATTCCATTATATCCAATACAGCAGCTTCAGTGTGTGACATATGCAAGGCTTGTCCTAAAGAAATGAATAATTTAGAGTTAATCAAAGATAAACACGCAAACGAGGACATGTATAAATATAGCTTAAGCACCCTTCACGCTTGGATTCGCTCAATGGAATGCTTATTACACATTTCCTACAAATTAGACATAAAATCATGGCAAGTAAGGGGTGATATAGCAAAAAGGCAAGTTGATGACAGGAAGAAAAGAGTTCAAGAGGCTGTAAGAAGAGAAACGGGCTTACTTCTCGATGTTGTGAAACAAGGCAGTGGATCCACCAACAATGGCAACTCGGCAAGGAGATTTTTTGAAAACTACACTAAATCTGCTGAACTGACCGGAATAGATGCTATGCTTTTAAGAAAAATCTGTGTGATCTTGCAGTGTATTTCATCAGGAGAGAAGATCAACGTAACTAAATTCCGAGAGTTCTGCTTTGATACTGCTAAGCTTTACGTGGAGTTATACCCATGGTATTATATGCCTTCTTCACTTCATAAAATTTTAATGCATGGGCCAGACATAGTTCAGAACATGTCAATTGTGCCCATTGGTTTTCTATCCGAAGAGGCATCTGAGGCTAGAAATAAAGATTTTAGAAAATATAGAGAGGGGCATTCTCGAAAGCATAGCAGTATCTCATGCAATGAAGATATTATGCACAATCTTTTACTGTCTTCTGATCCACTTGTTACAAGTATCCGTCCAAAAGGAAATAAGTTTGTAAAAAAATCTTCTTTTAAGGAATTTTATGAGCTTACGGATTCTGAGAAAAGTGATATCGAATTTGTTAACATAAATGATTTAGCGGACATCGATTCTGAATTTGAATTAATTGATGATGATGATGATGACGAAGATAATTAAATGATGTTATTGTTTTAAAATGTGTAACTTAGTAAATTAGAGCTTACATCTTAATTATTTATTGTACTTTTAATGAAACTAGGTAATTTATTATCAACTTACTTAAAAGTCATACTCTCATCAGTTCTTGTGAATATTTTTGTTAATATATATTTCTGTATATATATAATATATTTATAGACCTCTTAATAAGTCTGTCTGCGGTTTAAAGTAAATACAAATGGGGAAAAAACGTTTTTTTTTTTAAATTTTCATTTCCTTTTATCCCAGAAAGTGCACATTTGGCGCACTATGTGTCTTAGTATTAAATATAGCTCTTAGTATTAGCATTATGATATTAGAGACCGCTACTTGAAACAAGCCCGGAATCAGGAGGGAGAGAGCTCGATACACTCATTTTCATAGTAAAATTTCACATTTTCTCAAATTACTCCCGAAATATGGGAGTTATGAAGAAATTCATCACCACAAGTTATGAAGGCATTAGGTAATCGAATAAGATGGCATCATTAGTTTGGCATAATTTTACTCTTTTTTTTCGGAAATGTCTACGTCCAACCGCTCCCATACATTCGTTCCACTGGACGGTCACACCACTAGGCTATCGCTGCTTAACCTGGTACGATCCGTTCATACTTACTCCTTTAAGATTTCTTGTTACGCAGATTCACCTCTATGAAAAAGTAAGTTTTCAAACAATGGTTCCTAGATTCAGGACCTGAAGCACGTAGCCTTTACCCAGACATAAAAAGACAAACTATGAAGTGTGTATCGAATGACGGTCGTGTATAGAAATCAATCTATGTGTTCGGTTATGTCTGAACACGTTTCCTGTGGATTGAACCGGATTGTTCTATCTCCTTATACTTACATAGATAGAGCCAATGGTACCGCTCTTTAACTGCAGTTAATACTAAATTTAATGTAACAAAATCTACAAGATACATAAGCTCATTAAGGACAGACAAGTAAAAATTGTTTTGAAATTCTTCAAAGTTTTCAAACACTTTGAATTGAACTTTTGGCAGTCATCCATTGGTTTCCTGTGTAAATAATTGTCAACCACCCACGTGTAGACCAAGACAACCATGTTGATCGTAAAGTCATAGGGCCTTTATTCTGCTGCAATTTGACATATCCTACTGACACACCAGTGGGCACTGGGCACTAATACCTACTGCGTTTTATTCAAATCTGAGAGCTTAGGGATTAAACTACTGATAGTTCAACCGAACCGTCTAGTCACCATGTCACTACCTACATGTATTTGTCACCTGCGAGGCAGGAGACCGACCATTTTTAGCCATCTCTATTATACGGTCGGTTACGCGACACCACGCAGCGATACACGGCACCGTCAACATTACGTGTATAGTTATAGTTGTATAAGGTTTTTAATATGTATTAGTTTATTATTGTATAAGATTATTTTGTTTATTCTATGTATGGGCCTTAGTTGCCTGATAATAAAATGATTATTATTATATTTAGGGAAGTTTTATTTTATTGGGCGATCAAACATTTAGTTGATTATTAATAGAAACTGTCAAATTTACTTGAAGGCTATCAGTTTATACAATAAACACTCGTTTTGAAAAAAATGGCAAAATAGACGGATTTCACTGCCATGTCGGATAAAACCGTCTAATGGGAATACAGACACTGGGTACGCGTGTGTCTTTCAAAAGCAGTTCAATGTGTGCTGTCGATATTTTTACTAAAGGTTACAATCGGCATAAATTGCAAAAAGAAGCGTTTGTCGGATAAGTTTAGCCTATTTCGCCATTCAGGGGTAAAACACAATTCGATCAAGTTAAAAAAAATTTTTTTTTTCGTAAATCATCTTTTATAAAAGTACTTATAATATTTTCAGGTAAAAAAATCACGAAAGTTTACTATATAAAATAAAGTACAACAAAACTGAGACGTAACTCGTATCTAAATATACAAACAAAAATAAACAGTATTTTTACGGTTCCGTAGCCAAATGGCAAAAAACGGAACCCTCCCTTATGGATTCGTCATGTCTGTCTGTCTGTCCATCCGTATGTCACAGCCACTTTTTTCCGAAACTATAAGAACTATGCTGTTGAAACTTGGTAAGTACATGTATTCTGTAAACCGCATTAAGATTTTCACAAAAAAATAAAAAATAAAAACAATACATTTTGGGGGTTCCCCATACTTAGAACTGACATCAACATTTTTTTTTCATCACACCCACACCTGTGAGGTATCTATGGATAGGTCTTCAAAATTGATATTGAGGTTTTTAATATAATTTTTTTCTAAACTGAATAGTTTGCGCGAGAGACACTTCCAAAGTGGTAAAATGTGTGTCCCCCCCCTGTAACTTCTAAAATAAGAGAATGATAAAACTAAAAAAATATAAGATGTAAACTTCCTCCGAAAATTGGTTTGAACGAGATCTAGTAAGTAATTATTTTTTTAATACGTCATAAATCGTAAACCGCAATTTTTTAGATAGGTAATGGTACGGAACCCTTCGTGCGCGAGTCCGACTCGCACTAGGCCGGTTTTTTATTGAGATAGAGGCTATCTTGCTTAACAAATACCTAATTTGAAGCACTATCACCACTCAATATAGTTGGGAAAAGGCAAGGCATATTGATACCGCATTCAACCTCTCGTATAGCTTTTCTCAATTTCTCCGTAGAGTATGATCCTCTATTGGATTTTCTTTGGTACTTGCTCATATTGTTATAGAATTACCTTAAAAAGCAATAATACCTAAATACATTCTTATGAAAACGTTATATTGAAGAATATACTAACAAGGGATAATCATACAGGAAAGTTAGGCCTAGACAAATGGTTCAATCACTGCACAGGAAGCTCAAAAATAATTTTTGTATAAGTATTTTTTTTATATATTCAATTATCACGACAAAGTCAACAATACCAAATCTATTAAAATAATTCTGTCCGCAGATACACGTCCACTTTTATTTGCAGCCGTTTCCCGTAGCCCTACTCCTTTCAGCCGCATTTTTAGGGTTCCGTTGCCAAATGTCAAAAAACGGAACCCTTATAGATTCGTCATGTCTGTCTGTCTGTCCGTCTGTCTATCTGTCCGTCCGTATGTCACAGCCACTTTTTTCCGAAACTATAAGAGCTATGCTGTTGAAACTTGGTAAGTAGATGTATTCTGTGAACCGCATTAAGATTTTCACACAAAAATAGAAAAATTACAAATAATTTTGGGGTTCCCCATACTTAGAACTGAAACTCAAAAAAAAATTTTTGTCATACCCATACTATGTGTGGGGTATCTATAGATAGGTCTTTAAAAATGATATTGAGGTTTCTAATATCATTTTTTTTTAAACTGAATAGTTTGCGCGAGAGACACTTCCAAAGTGGTAAAATGTGTCCCCCCTGTAACTTCTAAAACAAGAGAATGATAAAAATAAAAAAAATATATGATGTACATTACTATGTAAACTTCCACCGAAAATTGGTTTGAACGAGATCTAGCAAGTAGTTTTTTTTTTAATACGTCATAAATCGTAAACCGCAATTTACCTTTCATTCAATGTTACTTGCTGCTACGGAACCCTTCATGGGCGAGTCCGACTCGCACTTGGCCGCTTTTTTTTCGATCACTGCAGTAAGTAATATGGCTAGTAAGCACACAAAATAGTAGCGTTTTTTGTCCAGCCCGTCCCATCCATGATGTCCTCCCTCCGGTTGACGCCCTAAGCCGAGGTTCGTACGCCACAGGGGGTGCCCTCGGCGAGCGTTCACCTAGTTTTAATTAGCATAGTTGAATAGCCCCTGGCTGGAGGTTTTAAGTGTTCACCTAGTTTTAATTAGCATAGTTGAATAGCCCCTGGCTGGAGCTTAAGGCACCCACAGGAAAGCCCGGTTAAATAGTCATGATCTCAGAGATCAACTACGAGGTGAACTACCTAAAAAAAAAAACGTTTTTTGACCTTAATATTGTTTGCTTAGGTACTGTAACTAGATTATTTAACAAGGTTATTTAAACAGTGGTCTCCAAACTCGATAGATAAACCTACCTACATAGATTACCACTAATGACACGTCTCCAATCATTTGGAACCGCAGACAGACTAGTTTTTTATGAACACTAAAGTGCCTGCTACACGGCTGCCAACCGCATCCCCGACAGAGGTGACCTTGGTTGGTGACAGGCAGAGCTGTTTGAAGTTTGGTCGTAGACCACCATCTACACGGATGTAAGCCACCAAGGTCACCGCTATCGGGACGCGGTTGGCAACCGTGTAGCAGTCGCTTTAATATCTCTCTTTGTAGTACCTACCATACATGAGTGAGACTATACATGAGTGTCATTATGCATATGCACTTAGAAACCTTTTAATTATGCATCGTCTTATGACGGTTCTCGCTTAACTATTCAGGTAATTAATTTTGAAATAGGTACGTTATCAATTAATAGGTACATTGTATACGAGTACAGCAATATTAGTTTTAATTTAATAGTGTATTAGTGTGTGAGTGTGTGGGGAGTGTGTTTGTGTGTGTATTAGTGCAGCTCTGTTGTGCCGCAAGCTTCGTCTATGTATACCTAGTAAGGTAACTTTGTGAGTATAGTTATAAGAGATGCCAGCACTTGTAACACGTTTTTCTTTTTCACGACACCAATAAAAAAAAATGTGCAGGTCAAAGAGTAACTGTTATTATAAACTAAGGAAGAGCAGTGGTGGCCCAGTGGTAACGGTCGCCACTTACGAGTTGCAGGTCGTAGGTTCGAACCCAGACAGGCGCTTTACTTTGTGTAAATTATTTCATCACCACTGCTCTCAAAACGGTGAAGGAAAACATCGTGAGGAAACCGGCATGTTCTAGAACCGAAAATTTGAAGACATGTGACATCTACCAACCCGCACTGGGCCCGCGTGGTAGATTACGGCCCACTCCCTCTCACAGAGAGGAGGCCTGTGTCCCAGCAGTGGGAACATTTGTAGGCTGATGATGATGATGATGAAACTAAGGAAAAAATGTCGCCTATTTTTGAGACGGGGCAGTAAGGGTACCTTAGCCGTTGTATTTACTCCTACAGGAAAACGGTATCTTCGGTTTTTTGTGATATCTGACTTTTCTAATATTCAAACGTCAGTTGGTTTTTGATCCTTATAAGAAACAGGATCGATTGGCATCAAAAAAAGGTTTGTGAAAATTGCTCATTTTCTTGCTGTCTGTACTTTTTCTTCAAAATTTGTGAATGCAGATCAAAATATCTCAAAAAGTTAAGGACAGTCTCGTAAGACCGTTTTTCTGTAGCGACAACGGTTGACAATGGGGCAGTACGGACATGTACCCTACATGTCCGTACTGCCCCATCTCAAAAATCGACCCTGTAAATTTTTCCGACTCAAGATTATTACATCATTATAAATTACAAGGCAAAACAGTAAACCCCATTTTAACCGACTTAAAAAAAGGAGGAGGTTCTCAATTCGACTGTATATTTTTTTTTATGTTTGTTACCTCAGAACTTTCAACTGGGTGAACCGATTTTGATGATTCTTTTTTATTTGAAAGCTGGTGCTTCCCGTGTGGTCCCATATAAATTTTATTAACTTTGCTTCGATAGTTTTTGAGTTGGGTCCAATAATACGTATTTTTTTTCCACTTAGCACCTATATGGATGATATCTTAAGTTCCTGTCACTGTTATTTACATAACAGGTATTCGAATTTGTGTGGGGTAGGTACCACAATTAAAAATTGAAAAATAAAAACTTAAAAAAAAAAAATCAACCGACTTCCAAAAAAACACTACAAAGCGAAAAATAACTTTGATTTCTCTACCTTAATAAAAGTATTGCTAGTACCTTAAAATAATCAAAATATTATCTTAACTATAAATAGTTTCTTATAACAAAAGCTGCACAAAAATAAGTTGGGTGGGTTTTTCTCAAAAACTCCGTAGTAAACAAACGGTAACATTCCGGTCTTATTTACTTAAACATTAAGGAAAATGTTAGGCACATTAATCTTTGGTCGGGAACTAAAGACTCTATCTAATACAAACTATTAACGAGTATACAACGGCTAAATTATATGCTACAGTACCGCCATTACCTGATATTTGGCTCGCTAAATTAATTTTGAACGAAATAATATGGTTTTATCAGGAACTTTTACTAGAATATGAGGACTTCATAAATGTTAACAAATAAGATTTCGGCAGGGTTATGCAGGGCTTCTTGAAAAAGAATTTGTCCAAGGTAACACTACTTCCATACATATCGGTACATATTTAATATGGCTGGAAAGGGGGTGATTGCCGAGATGACATCTCATAGAAAAAAAAGTATGGAAGAAAAAGATGAATAATAATGATGACCAACTGTTTTTTTTTTTACCTCCACAGGGAAGCTCTTGGCCTGCATCTCACCTGATAAGTGATGATCATCAAGCCGAGGGTGGAAGCGAGCTTGACCCGCAATCCTCAACCACAGAGGAACTGGCTATCCTGCCTCTAATTGTCGAAGTAAAACAATGTTGTTAACATTGTTGTTATGGCGACAGACTTAGATAAGATGGTGGTAGCTAGCCGGGCGGACTTAGAACAAGCGCTATCACTAACCAAACCGAGCAGAAAATTTTGCCCCCACTAGAAATTGAACCTCTGGACAGGTGTGGTCCAACTACTACACCTCAGAGGCGCTTAAAAGGAGGTGATCCTAGTAGTAATACTAAATAGTTGGAAAAGTAAGCAAGGGTGAAATGAAAATCTCATCAGATCACTGGGGTATGTAAGAAAAGACACAGGACACATAGTAACTAGGCGATTGTTCCGTACTAAGGAAATATCAAGTAGGTATGCCTTAAAAGTAATCATTAATTTAGTTTCATGGCACAAACCAAATAACTGCTGACCCAAATACCCTCAAAATCCTCTACAACAGATGCCAGCCACCCTTTCTTTAAACTCAGTATATATTAACACACTTAATAATGCTAAGTGTCATAGCACTATAATTAGCGAAGCTTTTAAGTACCTACTTAGCTGGCCAAGAATTTTAATACAAGCTTCAAGCAGGAGTAATGGCCGTCCGTCCAGAAGCTCTTACCATAACGACTGAGATATGTCTCAGACCCCTGAAGGAATTAGGGATGATAAAGTAAAAATATTATGTGAACTAGTTAATGGACTGTTAGTCTATTAAGTTTTGAAAGGTCTATCTATATTTTGACAGGATTATTAGTATATTATAGACGATTATTTCTAAAATCTCTTTCTCAAAATTTCTCGCATGGAGTCTTCTAAGATAGGCGATTGGCACACTGCACCGCTTCACGCAGCGTAGCGCGGGGCAGCAGATTTAACATTGTACCAGTTTGTATAGAAAAACTTGAACAATTTTGAAATATTTTTAATGAGGTATTGGTAACGGTGTCGCGAGTTCAATTGTTTTTTCCCATTTCAAAAATGCCTAACGCGCCTAAAGAAGTTTTCACTTTAAAAAATCTGCGCGCGTGACACGCTCCCGCACGCAAATTGTTTGCGTGCGGGGCGACCATATCGCCCCATACCACGCTGCGTGATGCGGTGCAGTGTGTGAATCGCCATTATTGTACTTTCTGTCATCTGTCAGGCAGGTGACACATCAATTTTATTTTGAAAAATTCATTGAGTCTAAAAAAAATCGCAAAAAAGTATTGAAATAGAAATAACATATGTCTATGCAAAAAAAGTCTTGGCGCTGCGTGACAGCATGAGCGTGCGTGATCAATCGCCGCCCATTCGATGTCCATCGCGCACAGAATTGATGGAACTGCTTTCCATTTCACATGAAGTAAACTTTGAGCAAACGTATACTTTTGTTTACTGTACCTGTGTGTACCTCAATAATCATTTGTCTTTAACTAATTTAATTGGCCTTGGCCGTTTTATGTTAAAATAAATAAATGGCGTTCCAGTGGAAGGATAAATAAATAAATTATTTGACAGTTACTGCCTATTTGATTGTTACAAGTAAAAGCATGCGTTGAAACCATTGATTTGAAACCATGATAGGTGTATTTCGTTTTGATTGAACAGTTGGTTCTTTTTTTGTCCATAAAATATTTAAGAAAATATATCTATTTTCGTTCAACCATTTCTTAAATCGTCTTATTTGAAACGAACTCATTATTTCCTTCAACACGTTCTTACTCATCAACAGAACTAAAAATAACCAAGCACTGACCACCTTTTCTTTCCTGTATCTACTCTTATACATCTTACTGTCCATTTAACACTGCCCTTTAACTCAGCCATCTAAATAATTCTGCCCTTTATCAGTTAAGACGTAACATTGACCCTTCCTGTCCCTTACTCAGCACCCTTCGCTCCGCTGGGAACTTGGGACGCTCGTACTTAAGCGCGAATAGCGTTGAAACAGGGGTGGACTTAGCACGCCCGTAAATTGTAAGGACAAACGTCAGTTGTTTTAACTTAGAGGTCTTAAATGTTTTCATTACAAATGTTGGGAGTTTTTAGGAGTATTGTTGGGAATTTTAAGCGGTGCATGTTAAAGTGGTGGTCCAGGTAATGCCATACTAACAATCATTATAAAACTATCAACAGAATGATGATACAGGATTCCAATATAATCAAATGATAGCACAACATGGATTATATTTACAAAGGATTAAGAAATACTAAGAACCTAGATGTAGTCAAAAACGTGATGACGCATGAACACTATCAAACTCAAAGCATTTATTTCAATTAAACCATTTACAGGCACTTTTGAATTGTCAGGGGGTCGGTCAGTCGGTGTGGGCGCGTTCATTGAGGCTGCGGCCAGCCCGCCGGTTGAACGCGTCCCAGAGGGTTATGGCCATCCGGCTGGCCCGAGGACACCGCACGGCCTGCGAGGCGACGAGCCTCCTTGCCGGATTACCGCCATGGGATCTGGAGGCAAAGGTCCTCGCGCCACTCCCAGATGTGCGCGAGGACCTTTGCCGAAACGCCGGGGTTTAACTCCGATGCCGCAAGAAATCGTGGCACAGCGGACAGAGCTCCGGCGGGATCTCATGGCGTCATGGAGAGTGTGACTGTCGCAACCCAGTGCTGGGCACGCCACAATTGCGGCGATAAGACCCGTCTTTGAGGAGTAGCTTGAGAGGCGCCATGGCATCCTCACCTTCCGCCTGACGCAAGTCTTCACCGGACACGGCTGCTTCGGGAGGTTCCTGTTCAGGATAAGGCGGGAGGAAACGCCCGGGTGTCACCATTGTGTGGATCGCCCGGAGGACACGGTGGAGCATACGGTGGAGGTCTGCCCGGCTTGGGCGGAGCATCGCCGTGTCCTCGTGGAGTTGATCGGCGGCGGTGATCTCTCGCGTCCGGCCCTGGTTCAGGCCATAGTACGGAGCGAGAGAAAATGGTAGCCTGCGAAGCGGTAATGTTCACAAAGGAAGAGGTGGAACGCGTGAGGGAAAGGCAAATATCGCGCCCTCACGCCCCTAACCGCCGCAGGAGGAGACGCCCTGGGCATCGGGAATCGCGAGCCGATTTCCGGCCACCGTAGGCGTGGGCTTGCGGACGGTGAGCAATGGGTAGCTCGCCGTCCGATAAGGACCAGGCTCGGGTCAACGGTGCGTTGTGTTCCACGCGCGCCTCAAAGAGATGTTATCAGAATTGACGGGGTCCGCTAGGGCCAATGCCTACCGGGGTTGCGATAAGGCCGAAAGGGAAATCGTGGCCTCCCGGCAACAGGGCAACCGAAGGAACACGGGTGGGTTTTAGTCAGTTAGAGTCTGACACGCCCTCCCGCTCTGCACAGAACGGGAGAAGTTATTTGATAATTTACCACCCAAAAAAAAAAAAAGAGGCGGGTTGGCAGTACCTACTAACGTTTTTTTTTAAACTTTTAGGGCCTGCGCAGACTGGCGGACGGAACGGCAGAGGGTTTTAAATTTTTCAATTTGATTTAATACTTATCCAATTGAAATAAGATATATATTTCAATGCTCGGTGATCGACCTTGGAGCATCGAACAGCACGCTGGAGGATACCGTGGCGAGAGGCATCGAAGAAGAATTTTCTTGTCAGTGTACGCTGGCGGATAGAGGAATCCTCCTCGATGCTCTCCCGTGCCATCCGCTAGTGTGCGCAGCCCATTATACCATCGATATTGTTAGTAAAACATAATCAAGTAAACTTACACATCCATAAATTACGTCAGACTTTATTAAACACAGAAAGGCATAAAATGACAAATCAAGAGAATATCAGACCAGCAGACTCGTAAATGCTTCTCCAGAAATCTATCTCAGGCTGTTTATCCGCAGTTTTCGGTGTCAATTTATAGCCTATATCTAAGTAACTCTTGTTTATGCTGTAGTCCTTCCAAGTAGTATTACAGCAGCAAAAGCAACAGGGTGGGGTTGGGTTTCTGTAAAAAAATAATATTTTTGATTGCGTCACTCAACAACGGTGAAAACTTCCTTCAATTACATTAAGTTTAATAAGTCTGTTTGACCACTTCCAGAAAATTTCAATTCAAATTATCTACTAGATATTTCGAAATAATTTTATAGTTAATGCTTTAGTTTTCTAGCAAGTAAAATAAAATCAATGCATATAAAAAGAAAAATTGTAACTGACTGACTGTCTCATCAACGCTCAACACGAACGCTTGGATCTAAAAAACTGAGCACTTTTGGATAAAGTAAGGCCAGATTTTCTTAAACTGTAGCAGCATTAAACAGGAAGAATGCAATGTGTGTTCGCATATTTAACGCTATACCTGACAGTATTAAAATCTTACCAGCTAATAAATTTACAAGGTGTCTTAAAGTACGGTGAAGGGAAAAGAATTTCTACTTAGTAAGCGACGTATTTAATAAGAGGTTGATTAATAAATGACAATCATAACTATTTACCCTCTGACACTAACAGTATTTTTTTATCTATCTAATATTATAACAATAATGCTACTAATTTTAATTGAATTGAATTGTCTTATATAATAATAATTCAAATGTTTGCATGTCACATTATTATGACTAAGATCCATAGATCTACATAATTATTTATTTTAACACCAAAGTTATACTAACACTTCTTATGGCAAATAAATTGAATTTGTATTTGAGGAATGAGCAGCCTGTACTGCCCTCCCCCCCTCCCCGTCTCGCCACGCATATACCCAAGGCGCGGTAAAGCGATACCGGTCAAACTATAGCAATAATTGAATACTTACCCGTACTTAGCGAAATTCGTGTACAAAGCACATGTTTGCATTATCATTTTATAAGAAGGACACTTTTTCTTCAGTGTCAAAAGGAATTTCGATCCATCAAATAAGTATGGAATATCGTCTGTATGTGCTGCCTTCCGTAAACCATATTTAATTCCATTTTTTCCATAAATATTTCTCTCACTAAAGCAACTG
Source organism: Agrochola litura (assembly GCA_949152395.1). Lineage (NCBI taxonomy): Eukaryota > Metazoa > Arthropoda > Insecta > Lepidoptera > Noctuidae > Agrochola > Agrochola litura. Next base: position 22,860,596 of record OX424503.1, on the reverse strand, counting down.
AATTCGTAGAAGTAAGCCTTGTTACCGGTTTTAACCCACATCTCTAGAAATCTATGAATGTTATAAACATAATTGAAGTAGGAATAGAATTTAATTATTTCTCTCATAGATCCTTCATATATTTCTTGGTTCCCAAAATAATGCTTTTGAATGCAATCGCCCAATTTTAAAACTTCCGTTGCGTTCCTAATGTTTGTTATTTTCGAAGGCACTAAAAATTCTTTATACAAGGGAAAGTATTTCAAAATTGCTTTTCTCTGGGTGACTGCCCTGTAAATACCTTCTTCACTAGTATGGCCAAGAATCAAATCAGCAATGTTAGTTTTATTTTCACTGAGCAATTTTTGTGGGTCTTCTATCAAAAAATGTTGACCACCACAATTTTTCTCCACAATTGGTCTGAAATCGAACAACTCAAAAACTTCCCTTCTTGGTTGTTCAGAAAATAGTACAAAAGGTTTTGCTTTCACCAGAGCCCTGACTGTTGCATTCTTTAGGAACTGAATAGCTTCTTTTGGATCTTGTGTATGTAATCCTAACTGCTGAGTCAATAAGAAAGCACGTCTCTTATGTTCAAATGGTAAATCGAAATCTTTGAAAAATACACCACTCAGTGCTATCGCTCTCTTGAAAAGCCCTTTTGACATTGGTGACAACAAATGAAAAGTAACTGAGGAGCCTCCAGCACTTTGTCCAAAAATCGTCACATTGTCAGGATCTCCCCCAAACTTTGCAATATTCTTCTTCACCCATTTCAAAGCTGCGACCTGGTCCTTCAAGCCAGCATTGCCTGGTGCTTCTTCTATATCCAAAGAGAGGAAACCTAATGTCCCTAGTCTGTAGTTAATTGTGACAAGAACAACATCATGGTCTAGAAGAAAATCAGGTCCGAACTGGTCTGAATTTCCGGATCCTACCACAAAAAATCCTCCGTGTATGTAGAACATCACTGGTAGAGACTTTTTAGGCTTTAGTGTAGGAGTGTAAATGTTAAGAAAGAGGCAGTCTTCATTGCAACCTGGGATGTATCGGTCTGTGCCTATTTTTATCTGAGGACATATTGAGCCGTGAATCAGTGCGTCTCGCTCGTGTTCCCACGGTAGTGGTAGCTGTGGATCCTAGAAAATAATAAAAGTGTAGATTTGGGGCATTATGAATAAAAATACAGCCTGGACATTGTTGATCAGACTCTTCATAATATTGTCACCTCTACGGTAAACTTACGAATCTGTAGAAAATGCATTTTACAAGGGAGCGTTTTGAAAGCAAACATCAATGATAACTTTTTATTTGTAACAGACATTTGGTTTTCAAAATGGTACTTTTCTTAATATTATCAACGAATTGTCAATATTTTACAAGGATCAGAAATAAATACACATTCGTAACTTTACATCATTATACATAGAACTTAATAGATCATACGAAAGCATGGCAAACTGATGAAATTGGTACTTTTCATTACTAAATAATACTAACATAATAAAAATATCCAATCGAAACTTCGGTGAACTTACGAAAGTACTACTTTCGTAAGTTTGCCAGGGTATGAATTAATATCTATTAACTTCTTTAATTTAAATTGACTACGCTAAAACACCATAATATATGAATTTCATAAGTTTACCATGGGCGTATTAACATAAAACGTAGATTCGAACAATTTGAATTCTGTAACCGTCAGAGATAAAAATCACGGTGTGTAGACTACAATAGGTACAGTTTTTCATCAAAATGTCGATTTCACTAAAACTGCAGTGGTGATGAAGAAGCATAAAAAAAAATGGAAATTACCTTAAATCGAAGCTCTGCAATCGGAGGAGCAGCATAAGGGACACCTTTAAAACTGCAATACTTCCCGTTGCCAGTGGACCTTTGCAATACTTCCCCCTTCAACCACCCTTGTTCTATTCGTACTACAACGAATTGTGCATGAGCATAGCTCTGAAAAGAAAATTAAAAGTCCTTTACGTTTAGAGAATTTAAGACAGCACACGATGAGGTCAGTTACCACGATATAATAATAATTATACTAAAAGTCTTACCACAGCCAAAAGAAATAATGGAATTAGTAACATTTTTAGTATAATGTAAACACAGCTAGACACATAAACGTTGTCTATCACAATAACATTACGATGTACCTACTTATCGGTATTTCGTGATGCAACAGCATTCAAATGTGTTATCACGAATTATATATTGTAACGAGTTCACCTACTACAACATAATCATTGATTACGTAATCGTTCTGTTAGCATTTAACAGTTGTTTAAACAAACCGCGTTTTTTTGGAGTTCACCATTTATTTCTAACTAACGGTTAAATAACCAGACGTTTTTGCTTCGTTTTTGAATGAGTGTGTCAAAAATGGCTTCGCCCATACTCATCCCCAGTCCGAACTCGCCCGTTTTTATGCCTATCAGCTGCAAGGGTACAGTTTGTCAGAAAAGTGCTACGATGTAGAAAATAAATAACATAACATCACGCCTTGTTTCCCCGAAGGGTTGGGCAGAGGTGTACCTGTAGTAGATACACCCACATTTCGCCAGTTATGTTTAAGTCCCATGTAATAGGGGGCGAGCCTATTGCCATCAACCGGGCACAAATCCAGACTCCGGGCTGCTACTGAGAAATTCCAGATAGAAAAAACCAATAACACTTTGCCCGACCCGGGAATCGAACCCAGGACCTCATGCTCAGCAGTAGCGCTTGCGACCACTAGACCAACGAGCCAGTCAAAAATAAATACTTATCAAATATTAATTTACTGTAGCAGTCTTGACTCTTTATCATTTTTTTTTTACACTATGTACTACTTACTTTATTTGCACGGAATCGCAAATAAATGTTATTAATTATTAAATTTTGCATTCCTAGAAATTTTACACTATGCAAAGTCTGCACGTTTCCGAATAAAAGAGTCATAAAATTCAATAACTGCAATGGATAAAAGACGGTGGCCTCCTCGAAATTTTGGAATTAAAAAAAACCAACGTGGATTATGTCTTTTGCACCCTTTTTTTTTTTTTTTTTGGGTGGGAAATTATCAAATAACTTCTCCCGCTCTGGGTAGAGCGGGAGGGCGTGTCAGACTCTTACTGACTAAAACCCACCCGTGTTCCTTCCTATGCCATGTTGCCGGGGGGCCACGATATCCCTATCGGCCCATATTCGCAGCCCCGGCAGGCATTGGCCCTAGCGGACCCCGTCAATTCTGCTGACATCTCTTTGAGGCGCGCGTGGAACACAACGCGCCGTCGACCCGGGCTTGGTCCTTATCGGACGGCGAGCTACTCATTGCTCACCGTCCGCAAGCCCGCGGCTACGGTGGCCGGAAATCTTCCTGCGATTCCCGACGCCCAGGGCGTCTCCTCCTGCGGCGGTTAGGGGCGCGAGGGCGCGAAATTTGCCTCTCCCTCACGCGCTCCGTCTCCTCCTTCGCGAGCATTACTGCTTCGCAGAAAGAGACAACACAGACACAGATGACAACTGATTTTCACACAACTTTTCAGTCACTAACGCCACTTTCATACTTCCTCGTATATAGCCATTCACAGAATACGCAATTGTGATGAGAATGCTCAGAAAGATTTGTAATCTTTCTGAGCATTCTCATCACAATTGCGTACAATTGCCTTTAATTCGTCCCTTTCATGACCCAACATTCTGATCCATAAAAGACAGCAGGTCAAACCATTATTAGTAATAGTTCTGCCATATTTGCTATTTCTACTTTATTTATTAGCATTATACCCTCTGGATAATCATTTTATAGTACCTACCCACAATTCAATGAACATGGAAAATAAAATTCTTTTAACTTTCAATTTATTTCCACAAGCGAAGGCCTTTTACTGTTAAATAATACTCGGTTGATTACTAACGTAAAGTCAAAAGTGCAATTTATTTTAAAACGCTGCCCATTCATGAGTAAAGAGGAAATTGAGTGTGAACTAATTTTAGTAATTTAGCAAAATGACTTTCGTTGTTCGACTCGAAAAGATAATTTTGGTTTTCGGGATATTTTCTTTTTGTTGAGAAATGAACCTTATACTTTATTTACAGGTGAATTTAAGTATTATGTACCGTTTTATTTTATTTGTATTCTTTCAGGCTTTTACAGGGTTTAATTCGTGCATCATAAAAATTTAGTAGTTTTAGTATACCTAGGTTCCTATTGATAGTTACAAAACTACGGGAAAAGGCTAGTCAGATTGAAATATTTACCAACAATGTTGGGGTCGGCTTCCAGTCTAACCAAATGCAGCTGAATATATATTACGTGCATTTTATTTTTCATTATTTTGAATGCAAAACACATTTGTTTATGAATAAGAAAGGTAGAGGATACTTTATCCTATACTATTAAATGAGCAATATTTGTATATATATGTATTTGTATATATTTGTAATCACGTTCTCGAAAACGGCTCTAACGATTTCGATGAAAGTTGCAATATAGGAGTTTACGAAAGTGAAAAATCGATCTAGCTAGGTCTCGTATCTCGGAAAATTCGTTTTCTCTATTTTCACAGCCTCAGAAATGTGATACAACGGTGATACCGCAGTACCCTAATTTCGTAATTTATTTTCGTAAACGATTATGACTTTGTTTAATTTTGACAGTTCAACAACATTCATTGCGTTATTTACGTTGTTGAGCAGAATTTTTTTTCCAACTTATGAAACAATGAATTAGCAATCTGTTTCAAATCGAAACAAATTATGATTGATCGTGTATTACGCAATTAGGGTACTGGACGATATGTTTATCTATTTTCACCCGAGCAGAGCTCGGTCGACCAGGTACTTCTAAGTAATGAGCACTAATACCAGTGGCCGCCGCACTGCATGCTGTCAAAGAAACAAGTGGTCAACACTACGCTAACACATCGTGTGCTTACCTACTATGCTTTTCTGACTTCCTGTTTAATTATTGTTAATTATTGTAATTTATTGTTATTCGTACACACTGCAAACTATTAAACTCACAGGGTACAGTATTAAATTCAGGATTACGCGCTAGATTTTTCTTATTAAAACTATCTGATGAAAATGTAAACAAATGTTGGTACCCTTGGATGCTAATTTAAAGTGCCACTTACAAACTGAGTGCTTTGATTTGTTTATTTAAATACTTAAAAACACGAAATTCTAATTAAAAATTTCCCCCAAGATGTTTTTCATTTAAAAATTATTGAGGTTAATTTAATAAGCTCAATGCTCGGCGATATTTTTTTTATTACAATTAATAATGTTAATCAAAAACAATATTGCTGACTGTCCACTGGAGCGGAGAGGAGAAGAGCGGAGCGGAGCGAAGCTGTGCCATTTTTTACCAATGAAATTGCAAAAAGTCTCCGCTCCACTTCAGTGGACAAGGAGAACTAGTTTAAATATTCTTACAAATCCGGAAAGCGGCGCAAGGAAGCAGAGTGGGGAAGCGGAGCGGGGAAGCGGAGCAGGGAAGCGGAGCGAGGAACTGATCTCCCGCCGCCGCCCGCTCATATTACTCGTCGCGTGAACTCGGCCTAGCTCCGCACAGTCCGCAACTCCGCTCCGCATTACCTCGCCCCACATCAATGGACAGACACAGTCTGCAAGTCCGCAACTCTGCTCCGCATTACTCCCTCGCTCCGCTCCGCTGCCTCGCTCCACGTTATTGGACAGGCAGCCTAAATGGTATTTTTACTCATGATTTTTACTCTCGTAGTCCCTGAAGGGACCACGGGGAGTAAAAATCCCCGTGGTCCCTTCGAGCAATATTATGCTGCCGAATTATGAGGTTGAAAAGTGGTGAGATATACCTTAAGTTGAAACCTTCTAATTATAGACGAACGTGATACTAATTCCCTTTAAACTTTACACTTTACACTTTCATCAAATACTTTTGAAACAGATCATAGTCGGTTCAGTTGGTTTTTTTTGCCCGGTTTTGAACTGCACCTCGTAAAAGTCCATGCCTCTACGTTCCTTAGTAATTGGGTTTGGAGAATAGCATGGAAGTATATTTCCACTTAGTGGTTTAATTAGTAAGAAAGTTGAAGATTAAAGTTTCCGAACCTTGGAGTTGCGGCTGCGTCGATGCCTGCGGTACTTACATGCCTGAAGTTTTGCGCGTTCTACTTCTTTTAGAGTTATAATCTAGATAGGTATATTTCTACAGATAGTTAGAGAGGCTTAATTTTAATAGATTGTGTGTTTAATTGGCAGACAACGATGGCAATAGTTACCAGACTTTACTGTCAGCTGTCTGTCATATTATACCGGCACTCTGTTAATAATATCTTCCCTAATTATAATTATACTGGCCTTATTAAATTAATTATTGCCTACCGAAGTGTATACGGTTTGATGTTACATCTCATCCTTTGTATATCTTCGTCAATAATGAAGCATATAACAACAACAACAACAACATTTAGTACCTACGTGTAAAATAAATATCATAACCGAGGTCTTTTTTCTCAAAACGTAGTGTCTCAATATTCTTATCCCAAAAGTAATAAACAACCTGCTTATGTACAGTTTGCAATAAAGGCAAGATCATGAGCAGATGAAATTCAAGCGCTTTAACACTTAAAAACTTGCAGCTGACAGCTGAAGCCTAAACAGCGAACAAACTCAGCGCTTTACGCTTTGTTGTACCGTTAATATGAAGAGACCTTTCCTTTCATCAAATTATTGATTAAAGCCTATCCCATCGTATACTATTAAACTAGCAATATTTGTATAAATATATGTTTGGTTGCAATATAGGGGTTTAAGGGGACGAAAAATCAATCTAGCTAAGTCTCATATCTGGGAAATTCGTTTTCTCCCTATTTTCACCCGAGCAGAGCTCGGTTGCCCAAAGTTTAGAACAAAATGGCTACCTTAGAATAATGACATAGCAGCATGGTATTGGTAAGTACCTACTATCATGGCAGCAAGAAAGTTATGTACTATGCACGGAATTAATATGAACTATCCTATAATATTTAATGAGCATTTACTATAATATTTAATGAGCATTTTCTATTTTCACCCGAGCAGAGCTCGGTCGACCAGGTACATTAAAATAATGCAACTATTTTATAGCTAGAAACTGTCAATCTGAAGAACTAAGAAGAAAGGAAATTAAAGCAGTGAAGCAAAATTGCAAATTAAACCTGAAGATATCCTTTGCAGAATTTCTTCACCTTTTTGTTTCGACGGCATATGTATTTTATACCATTTGGGCCCAGCAGGTTAGAGGCGTTGTTCAGAACATCAAGAGTGTAGCTGAACAGACATTTGGAACATCCAGCAGATGGGACATAGTCTGTTCAGGAGTAACATTCGCTCCGGGTGTTGGATGAATAAAAAGAGCCCTATTTCATCGGATTATGTTTGCAGCGAATTGAATTTAAAGTTGGCAAACTGTATGAATACCTACTTTTTTTTATGTCCACATAAGTCTGAGACCTACCCAAAACAGAGCAGATACTAATTCTTTAGAAGTAGGTAATGTATCACTTTCATTTAAATTTATGAGAAAATTCACATCCTGAATTCAGACAAGGGAGCAAAAACCACAAGAAACATAGCACCCAAAACTTAAAACCCACGAATTTAATGAAACACAAACTCAAATCCATACTCCCCGTAATTCCACATGACGGTTTAATCAATTCCAAAAGTTCGAACGTTGAAAATTCAATCAGGCTAAACATCGCCTTAGTCGGCACTTTGTAACTGGTTGCTAACTTTCAAACCTATCGATGAGTTTAGTGCAAGCGGGTATTAATTACTTGGCAATTTTGCCTTTTAATAAGATAGATGAGAATCGACACTTAGAGTAAAAGCTTGCGCATATAACCTACAGCCGCATCGGACCGCAGTCTGTCAGTAAACAGAGTGACCCGTCATTCAACATATTCCTTCCAGGTCGTGATAGTGACCCCTTTGCAACATTTAAGCACCCCATAGAGCCTAGGCGAAAATACATGGGATTCTCTTAAAATTTCCCAAAATTCGTTCTAAGTATAGTTTTTCGCTAAATTCTCAGGTTGAATGGCCATTAATGCTATTTTATTGGTAGTGAATACATTAACAAAGCTTTCGACGATGTAACTAGTGTTCGCAAACATCAAACTGTTAAAACAAACAACAAGAAGTTAATTAACGATTTCCACAATTAAACGTTTAATTTTGATCAGATTTTATTATTATTCTACTATTCAATATTTTATTATTGTATCGAATTATTATGTTATTATCATCACTTTTTTATTTAAACCATAAGAAAATATAGCCTTCATGACATACATATCATTGTCAAAATATATTAACTTGGACGCTATTTATCTTAAAATTTTACTGCGTATAATTACAAGGAAAAGAAAAACATCTAGGTACAAATGTTTAAAAAATATTTAGATGTGCTCATGAAACAATCAATAATGCTGGCAAGAGAAGAATTCGCAAATTGTTAAAATATTAAAAAAATTAGTGATTTTGAAATGAACGGCTGCGACTTACGAGTCGCAAGTTCAAACCCAAGTAGGCACTTTACTCGCCACAGTCACCACTGCTCAAATTATTTCATCACCACTGCTCTCAAAACGGTGAAACATTGTGAGGTAACCGGCATATACTAGAACTAAAAATTCGAAGACATGTAACATCTACCCACCCGCACTGGGCCTGCGTGGAGGGTTATGGCACACTCCCTCTCACAGAAAAAGGAGGCCTTTGTCCCAGCAGTGGGAACATTATAGGCTAATTATGCTGTATGCAATGGTTCATGGCCGCAGCATGAGCGAGTGATAAAGAAGGAATTTTTAAATGCATTGCCTTGCGGAGTGATCTATACAGATATACACTAGCTAGCCTTTATGTTTTATATTACATGCACGGACACGGGGAATGTAGGTAGGTAGATACCTATACCTACCTGCATTCGAAGTAATCACAAGATTAAAGCTAAGCGTATGCTGAATCGCAGGTGACGCAGCACAGCACAGGGCATATTTTGCAGGGGACGCAGACGTAGACCACAAGCGCATGCTGCGACGTAGCTACACAGACATGTTCATCCTAGCTAGTACAAAAAATAGATGATTGCAACAAAATTATGAATCAGTGGTAAAAAAAACGTGACGACCTGCACGCGTTGCGCAGAAGTCTGTGCCGGTACTACAACGAGACGCAGAGCAGGACAGACACATGCCTGCGCCGCAGCGTACGCAGCTCTCAGTACGTTCATGCGTTACAAAATCTACCCTGCCCTGCGCTGCGTGGACCTGCGTTACCTGCGTCTCAGCATACGCTTTGCCTCAATGTAATAATTGTATTTCTTTTAAAATATGCTAAATTAATTTAGCAACAAAACCTCTAAGAAAAGGCATGCGTTTTTACAGCTTAACAAATCTTATAACGACAAAGTAATTTCATTTCAAACGAATTTAAAAAGAAACTACAGAAAATAATGTAAAGGATGAGAAAATTAATGAATGCAGTTCAATCCGGATCGAACCGGTATTATCCGCAGGAACTGTCGGACGTTGCACGTAATACCGGTTTATTATAGGGAATTAGCAACTGTGGAGGAAATTGCTTTCATAATCAGTGTAAAATTGGAATTTATTGTAGACATTGCATGTTGTAGTGAAAATTTTAATAGTGAAGTAGAGGTCAATCGGAAATAAGGTTTAAGTCCTTTAGAAATACATTCCCATCCAAATATTTTCATGTTCCTAATGTCCGCATCGCTTTCTCTAAATAACTGAATGATTAATGATCACTGTCAAAATCAAAATGATCTTTATTCTTGTTGTGATAAGATTGCTGTTGGGTTGCTGCTACTGACAAGTATTTCCAAATCACATTGATCTTTATTTTCGACTAAATAAGGTTGCTTTTGGGTTGCTGCTGTCAGAGTATCTACAGTCAACCGCACATCAGTGGTAACACTTGCACTACGAAAACTGCCCTTAGGTACTGCTGCAACATAAAGGCGCTGTCCATGTCAAAATGTTACCACTCACATCCGGTTGACTGTACACTGTACTTAATCAATATTTTTCATTTGCTATCGTATAGAGACTAGCAAATTTTGAAATAAAAAAACCGAATTTTAAAACTCAAAAACTATCCAAGCAAAGTTAACACCGTATAAGCTTCCTCTACCAAAAGAAATTCACCACAATTGACGAAAACTACAATGAAAAAAAAAAAAACTTTAAGTCGAACTTAGAACCTCCTCCTTTTTGGAAGTCTGTTAAAAAAAAGCAGTGGCACTCCAGGAGTGGCGACAGAAGTGAAAACTTGAACAATTTAAAAAAAATACTTCCGAAACCTTTAAAGTAAAAACACTTCCATAGAACATTGATCCGTAACATAATATAAATAAAGAGCACAATCGCGTTTACAAAAATGAGTTGTCAGTAACGGTGTCGCGAGTTCAATTGTTTTTTTCCATCTCAAAAATGCCCAACGTGCCTAAAGAAGTTTTCACTTCAAAAACATTTACAACACATCCATAACCTTCCCCAACACATGTTCCCAATAATCCATCTTCAACACGATTTTCTCCACCTCACAGATACAAGTACCGTCCTCATGCATAAATCCGTCGCGCCATTATCCTAGCCTGGCATCCTGGATCCGCCATAATCCCCCCGTTCCTTGTAATTACGTGCAGGTGAGGGATGCTATTACCTACCCTCGTCTAAACGCTTCCTGACGTTTGCATCCTCTAGGAAACGATTTGCCTCCAAGTGTACAGTCGCGGAAAGATTGTGAAGCGTTTTTTGAATGTGGAGTTGGAATCTTATGGTATAATCTTATAATGTACTGTCTATGGTACATTTGCCTTGAATGGATGAAAGGAATTGAAAGATACGGTTATTTAGTCAAGCTTATTTTTTTAAGTGTCACTGGTGCCGATTCCCTTGTTCACAAACTAAACTAAATTTAAGTTCAGTGCATCTTTTTCTTTCTATTTTATTATGAAAAGGACAGAAGATAAATTTTAGTTTAGTCCTGTCAAATTAATCAGCGCCTGTCACTACTCCATACAAGTTTGGACGTGATTAAAAACTTGCCTACTAAAATTACGTCAATTTACGTCAAGCGCTGATTAATTTGACAGGACTAAACTAAAATGTATCTTCTGTCCTTTTTTAATGAAATAGAAAGAAAAAGATGCACTGAACTGAAATTTAGTTTAGTTTGTGAACAAGGGAATCGGCACCATTGTCTGAAAAATTATAGTTTTAGGGATCGAAACCTAGTAGGTTAATACGATCGTCTTACTTTTTGTAAAGATACTGTATTCGTGCCTATACAGAGTAGCAATTAGGTTATCACAACAAAGTGTTATTGGGTTTTTCTATCTGGAATTTCTCAGTTGCAGCCCGGTTGATGGTAATAGGTTCTATTACATGGGACTTACACATAACTGGTGAAATGTGGGTGTACTATAAGGATACCCCTGCCCAACCCTTCGGGGGAACAAGACGTGATGTTATATTATGTAGTACAGTGGTTGTTATTAGTATGTTAAAATAATTAATAAACTATTTTACTAAAAATAGAAAACTGAATTCTTCAAACAAAATAAAAAGCGTAATTTGTGACACGAAATAAACCACCCTTGATAATAAGACACTAGGCACGCGCGGGTCTATGTTATCAAAAATTCAACACAAACTTTATGGTATTGTTACCAAATAATCACAAATAAAGTTTAATTTATTAAAAACTAAAACGAATGAATGAACGAATGTTATTTTTTATTAATTATTTTAATTGTTTATGTTTAAAATGGTTTCAATTAATGTGATAAGTTAATTGCCACCCTGTATACTGTAGGTGCAGTTACGCGATATCCTTATTACTAAAATAATACAGCTGTCTATTCAAGCCTAGATGTAATTAGTACCAGCAGAATTTAAGGTAAACAAAAACATCTTAAGACAGCTTCTACTACTACACTGGCTATAATGGACTTAAATAAATAAAATTAAAGTAAAATTAAGGCTCTTTCAAACAGGCGCGACACGCGACGAGCGGTGTCTTTGTGTCGCGTCGCGTGTCGCCCTGGTCTGCACAAGCCTTTAAATTAAAAATAAACATTAAAGTCACAACATTCAAGACTTAATTACTTAATCACTGTTATCTTTGTCTGTTGTCTTTTATGGTTATTATTATTTTTATCAATTTTTTTTTAAATGTTTTTATTATTAATTTGTTTTGTATTTAATTTTGTTTCCTTTTATGATTATTTTCGTGTTTCATGTTTCGATTTATTTTTGTAACAAAATAAAAATCTCGAAATCGATTGAAAACAATACTGTCTTTTGCCATGCCTTTTAAACTACCAGAAAGTTAAAGTTGATAATTACTTATTAAAGTATCTGCTTCTGATTTAACTTAACACTCTCCTTGCCACAATATATGAAACTTTTTAAGTTCAGGAGGCCATGGAGGCCGCCGGCGGGTCCCAAAGTTTCTGCTTGTAAACGCCGAGAGTCAAAAGTCAAAATGATTAAAAGAGGCGGTGGGATACGACGACGGGCCCAAAAAAAAAATCTTTTAGGACGCCGTGGGATCCGCCCTGACCTCCCATTCAAATAGTTTTTACAACTACTGGCGTGCTGTTATGGAAAATGTGATACTTCTCTTGCGTATGTGCTTTGGCCTGCTGAACAAAATTTGTTGGGGGTCGCCGGCGGTTCTCATGGCAGGGAGAGTCTTAAACAAGCAAAGTTCCAATTTGTGTGATGATAAAGTAAAAAGATTGCCATAAACGAAATCACGTCTGTTGTAACATTCAGTTTTTCATAAATAAACTGCAGTAGATATATCAGTAGTTCTGTTCAACCCTCTTCAAGTAATCCCATAATTTTCAAACGAATGATATGCAAAGCGAATGTCTGACTTTAATCAAACGGGAAACGGTAACTTAGATACCGATCAGTGACCAATCGTGTATGCATTACTGCAAACTACATCCATTACTGTTTACCTGTGTACTGTGATACCTGTCACAGAATAGGTCCAGAAGGCACACATAGACGCGAAAGTACGGCGCAGCGATCTCAAATAAATACCAATCGCCAGTGCGCTTACACTGTGTTACTGTGTTTTCACTCGTTGTATTTACACAAATATTATAGAGAGAAAAGAATGTTGTATTTTGTTTGTAATGAATAAACTCAAAAACTACTGGACTGATTCAAAAATTCTTTCACCAGTAGAACGCTATATTATCACTGAGTAACATAGGCTATAATTTATAAAGATATCACGCGAATCCGCTGGGGGAAGCTAGTACCAATATATTTTGTGTTTCTGCGTACAGTGTTGTGAGTGTACTGAGTAGTCAAATATTTTCATCACTATATCGAGTACAAGTCGTGCCATTAAATTTGAGACTTGAACGCGCCTCCCACCACTCTTTTCGCCGCCCCAATGACGCTCCGGCGAGGTCCTTATACCGCTAAAGAGACCCATAAATCGTCTACTGTGCAAGTCAAACCACGTGGTGTGTCAAGTCTTAACTTCAATGACACAACTTTTACCATACGTATGCCATAAGTTTAAGTTATTACGCACACAATAAAAGTAAATATTGGCAGTACAGTGGATAGATAAACATTTTTGCCAAATAGTTTATTCCACGGTACGACGATCGCAAACCATCAGAAACAACTGCCAATCGCGAGTGCGCTTACACACGCTGTACGTGAAGCGTGTCTATGTGTGCGTGCGTTTCCGCTCGTTGTATGGAGCCGACCTTCTGTACCTGTCTATTCTGTGTACTTGTATACTTAAGTATCAGGTATACATGCCAGATTAGAACATGTAAGAGGCTTAAAGCGCTGGTATAATACCTGGTTTAGGTTACACTTGTATCAAAGTTTTGTCAATTATGATGGTGGTTTTGGAGTTTTTAGAGGTTTATGTAAATAATAAATACATGCAGTAGTGAGTTGTTTGTTTTTATTTATGGGATCACAAAGAAGAAGAAAATACTAGTGGTCTTTTGACATGACAGAAGTCGAGAGAGAAAAAACAGGAAACCAAAAACCACCGAGGTTTGTCTGTCTGTACCTAATGCCGGTAAAGTTAACATTTTAGCCAGTAATTGTTGTAAACTGGCTAAAATGTTAAATTAGATTTTGAATAAAATATATGAACTCAAAACCTCTATCAAATAAATGTTCGTTCATTAATAATTATAATGATTAGCGTAGCAAAAACTACATTGAGTATAACAAATGAAGGCTCTTCAATTGGCGGTGCGCACAAAGAGAATTTTAATGTGCACTCATTACTAGAAGTAACTTAGAAGTCAGAACTAAACGATTGTATTTAGTTTGATGATGGTCATTGTTTAAATGTCTATTACTAACATTTATTTAGTCAAATTGAAAGTTTTTCGTCAAGGCTCGTAAAAATGTTATTAATTTAACTTTTTGTTGAATAAATCTTCCATGATAATGATATTACAAAGGACTTTTGTGTATAACATGATACGCTGGGTAAATAAAATTTTGTTTCCTTCACTGTCCTTTACTAATTTCAAAACTTGCTGAAGCATTTGCTACTTCTGCGGGTAATAAATAGCATTTTGATATTTTTATCTTTGACAATTTTATTTTTGACATTTTATTTTATTTTTTCCGTTCAAACATTTTTTATAATATTATCACAATTTTATTTACTTTTTTGTTTTTTTTTAATGAGGTGAATATTTAAATTTAATTATTCCCAATTTTATTTTGGGTTTTTATCTGTCTAGATTAGAGTTTATAATTATAATGTATGTGTGAAAACTATGGACTAGAATTATGTCTGAAATAAATATATAAATAAAAATTAAATAACCTTGTAGGACCGGCCAGAGAAATACATTTTAAGCAAATTGACACTACGTAAATTTGCCGTATTGTAGACATTTCAAAAAACTGTCAAAAAAATACAGTTGTGATTTCAATACACGGTCAATTTAAGTTGGTAGTCATTTAGGTTACCAATTAATTTCCCTTACTTTACCTATTTTTAAATACAAACAAAACACGCAAAACAAACAAAAAAAATATCGTACATCTGGGCAGACTCTTCTAGCCCCTCTACATCTGATCTGCAACACTCAGCGCCATTCGTTACCGGCAGGCAGTTCATTCCGGAACCTAGCGCGAATTAGTTCCTCGCCCGACCACTGGTCACATGCGGAATTAAACTAAAGTAACTACCTACTTACTGGGGAACTTATTATACGGGGACCTCTTTAAATGGATATTTTGTGGCTGGCGACCGCCACAGTGGAGGGAAATTACGAATTTTGGTTGTTTTACCCATAGACATATATTTCAATGGTTTTACCTAAATACTTATTGTGATACAAGGATCTTTTGGCGCCTGACTGACATTGACAGGAACTGTCAGAGAAGTTGTATTGACAAAACAAGATGGCGTCGTTAGTTCTAATTTTGGCCACGCTCCAAAAAAAGCTTGCAGCGCTATACAAATTTTGACTCTATTCATTCATTGAATCATCGCCTCCTATTTACTGCAGTAAGGGCAATTGTGGGGGTTTTTGCCAAAGCTGTATCAACTTAAGACAAAGTTGTAAATTAATATTATCATGAGGTATGTAATTTCAGCAGCACCTTTAAACCAAAGCAGCAATGATGCTGTGCTACAAAAAAATGCTATGCTGTAATTTTCCAGAGGATTTTTTCAAAATGTTAACTTACTTTTCTATAATAAAACATTATTTTAACACCTAAATAAAGTAAAACTATCCTAGAAATAGACTGTTGCTTTGTAAAAGACGATGCACGCATATTTCTGGAAAATATTTTAATAAGATATAAACTCGGGCCTGATCCCTATTCCATTCTAGATAAAATAAACCAAGACAGCCCCGTCTCGTCTCTCCTCACGTTATTACAGACGGGGAAGTGTTATTATATTACCAACTGCATGCATAGCAGCTCGGTTTAAATAATTTCATTTTAGATGTAGGAAACTTGGATTGCATGGAGAGTTCAGGTTGCTTTCTTAGTCGTTTAGGTCTAGTTGTTGGAAGGTGTGTAGGTTATAATGGAGTTTTAATTGTTGTCATTCAAATCTTCTTCTCTAAAATCAGGAACATACTCGTAGGTGACGGATCATTGTTAATGGATTTATTGTTCATAACATTACGTCACACTAGTATTTCTTGAAGGAGTAGGCAGCTGTCACATATATAGATAGACCTAGATAACGCAAGTATAACGGTCTGTATGAAAACCAAGCGTGCCATTTTTTGACTACCTACTAAGACGTCACAAGCACTAGGAAACGTTTTTTTGTATATTTTCTCTTCGCATTTGCACAATTTTTACAATTTATAACAGCGCAATTAACCATTTTAAATTTTTTTACTGACGTTGGACAAGCGTGGCACTGATGCAGACTGAGCGCGAAAGTGGCAGCTTAAGATTATTGTACAGACGCCAGCACATCAAGCTACCCGAAACTGTCAAATTCTCCCAATCAACTTTGAACCTAAACTTCAGCGATAAAGTTGAAAATCTATTAAATAAATTTGACAGATTGTAATAGCTTGAAGTGCTGGCGTCTGTACGTAAGCTGGGCTCGGGAATGGCGCGTGAAGTTGTTGCTCTTGCGTTATCTAGGTCTATCTATATCTGTGGCA
The DNA here is from genome assembly GCA_949152395.1 of Agrochola litura. Classification (NCBI taxonomy): domain Eukaryota; kingdom Metazoa; phylum Arthropoda; class Insecta; order Lepidoptera; family Noctuidae; genus Agrochola; species Agrochola litura. The sequence goes on along the minus strand of OX424503.1, from coordinate 22,843,915 downwards.
GCTGTTGTAACTATTATATCCACATATCGCCAGTTATGTATGTTACAAGTACCATGTAACAAGAAGTGAGCTTTTTGACAATTTATTTGTGTGTTCAAAACCAACCGCCTCACCAAGCCGTCATTTCAGCGTGGTAATTATGTTCATTTCTCTTTTTATCTTAACTGCGGTGAAGCCAAAAAGGGAGGGTTATGTGTTGGACCTGTAAGTATGTATGTATGTCCGTCTTTATGTTCGCTCGTAACTACTAAACGGCTGAACTGATTTTGACGAATGATATGTCGTTAGAGTCTTCTTTATTGCGCAAGTGTAACTGGGTATATTTAAATTAAAAAACACAAATTGGCAGATTTTTGGCGCTTAAAGATATGTTTAAAAAAAACTCCCTACCCTATCGAGTGGGGTATCAAAATGAAGGGTTTTGAAAAGTGGTTACTAAAACATACACAAATTACATGTTTAAATGAAATTTGGAATGAGAAATGATAAAAATGAAAAAGCTGAAAATAAAACACAACTGAAAAGAGAAAAAAAAAAGTGGTGGCACTCCGGGAGTACCGACAGAAGTGAAAACTTGAACAAGAGAAGCGGAAGAAAAATACTTGTATAGAACATTGGTCCGTAACCTTATCTAAATAAAGAGCGCAATCGCGGTTACAAAAATGAGGTGTCGTCATGGTGTCGCGAAATCAATGGTATAGTCCCATCTTAAAAATGCCCAACGCGCCTAAAGAAGTTTTCACTTCAACAAGATATTAATCATCTATAGAATGTTGGTATCACAGGCGGGACAATTCAATAATCTAAAATACGCTGTAACTTCTGTTTGACCCGCCTGAGGTATAAAAAGATAAGTTCTAAGTACATAAAGAAACTTGTTCGTGCAGTTCTCCTCACAAACTCAGGGAACTTTTTATTATTTATGCAAAAGATGTCACGATATACATTAGCGTTGCTCGTCGCTAAAGGAAATTACCCACTGAACAGCCAGGCTGCAGCTAATCTGCCTGAATGGCGGATTTAAATCGAGAAATGGTTTAGTTTTTCTTTCATTTCCACACATATGAAGGTTTTGCGGTTCAATCATTTCTGTGCAATGGATACTGATGCTAATCTCTTCTTCTAATCTCTTCTAGAATATAGAATATTGCTTGTGGAGTTAAAGTATTTTTCTTACTTAAACTTACAAGGTAGGTACTAATGTTATATGATTGGTGTGTCCGTCTTATTCTAGCGCGACATTTGTTTGTTCGACTATCATTACTTCGAGCACGTTGTCCCGACATTTCTTACTGCGATGCCTTGTAATATCGACGGAATATTTGTTCCATGTAAAGTTATTTCAATAAACTCCTTTGCCAACATCTTTTCTTCGATGAATTGATACTTCGATACTTTTCGCATCAAAAGTCTTGAATGGCTTTGTACCTTTTAGTTTAATTTTTATTCTTTTGTCACAAATATTAATCTTACACTAAAATATTTAATATTGTATACAAGTATATGAAGGATAAAAAGTGAAGAGCTTATTGGGTATTTGTACCTAAGTAGGTAAATAACTTTCGAAGTGAAAAAGCAAATTTTCAAGCGTTCTTTTATGGGTCAGTCCACCGTCTACATTGCTACTTCTCTTCCAAATATCTTAAGACGAGACTCAGCCACATGTATAAGCCATATAGCCACTCGTGTCTCCCAGCCAGTATCCTAAAATATGAACCCAGAATAAAATTAAACGCAATATCGCGTATCAGCCAGTACATAATCCATGATGGGTCGATGAACATTTAACACGGGCCTAACTTATTCAAAGTCCGGCCTGAGCTCCGAAGGCAATTTCACGAGACTAATTGAGTACTGATCCCCCGACGACCAGCAGATTGAACGGAGCGGGGGACTTAGGATGGATTTCTACCGGAGATGTGCGAGGGATGTGCGTAAAACTAACTAATAACTTCGCTAGCTTAGTACAAGCAATGAAAATGAAGGGATGTTATTGGTCAGTTTCACCAGCACTGTGTGAGAAAGCGGAGTGGTGACAGAGGAAAAATCCACCAGCAGAATTGCTTTATTTTTCTAGCCTCGCGCAACGCAGTTTTGGTGGAAAAATGCTTGGACTTTTTACTATAAATGGGTACAACGCAAGCGAAAAATGTGTGCGAGGAATAATAAGCTAGCTTGGTACACAGGGTGGTGCAGCTTAGCGAGCTAGACTACTAAAAGTTTCGTAAGTCTGCCAGTCCACTGGAGCGGAATTTTGGCACAGCTCCGCTGCTTTCCTCGTTTCTCAGCTCCACTGGAACAAAAGACTCGCTGTTTCTTAGCTCCGCTATACATCCCTCGCTCCGCTTCCCGCACAGATTGTACGGAGCCCCTAAGTGAACTGTTTTGTACGAATCGGCAAACAGATTGGAAGGTTTCTGCCTCTCTGCCCATATGGACTGGGAACTGGACCCTGAAAGGGTTGGATTGATGAAGGCTCGCCATATTATGGGTGTACCTAAATTAGTAATTAGATTTGTAAGAAATGTAGTTAGTTAAGGTACTAGCTCTTGTTTTTGAAGCACTCTAACTTTATATTATTTATTATTAGTATAAAAATGCCAAAGTGATTTTATTTGTTACGCTTTCACGCTAAAACGGCTCAACGGATTTGGATAAAATTTGACACATGGGTAGACCATGATCTGGACAAGGACATAAGATACTATTTATCGCGATATTCCCACGGGATCGAGACTTATGCGGGTGAAACCGCGGAGCACACCTAATAATCTATAAATTATGGAATATTCATTTGGTTAAAAAAAAAAGTCAAAAATTAAAATTAAATGGCATTGACGAGTTTCTCCATAAAATAGAATGCTTTATTATGTCTTATATCATCATTATTATGAACCCCATAACCTGTTATTTTTCTGCCATTAACATACTTGATTTGCTTGCGAAATGGACTGATTTTTGAAATCAACTTTAAACAGCAAATAATGCTGGTGGACAAACTGAAACAGAACTCAAATTCTAGCTTAAGAAAAAGCCAAACTTGGTAGTTTGTTTTAAATAAATAATTTCCTTTCAGGCTTTCCTTTATTATTTTCAAGATACTTTGTCTGTGTAAACTTCTTTGCAAAGAATATGAAAACTGTACCTAATTTACTGCTCATAAGCTAAGGCTTTAGAAGGCTCGTCTAGGTTATAGCAAGGCTGTCCTAGGTTATAATTTCCTTATTCTTTATCCTTTTTCCATTTTGTATTCCGTTTTCTTTGTAGGTCACTTATAAAACGAGTAATGTTTTTTGCAAACCACACATAACCTATATTAAACCAGGCTTTATGAAGCTAAAGACGTCTTTTATCTGGTAACATTTTCCTTTTCTCTTTTCTCAAAGCCTTAACTCTGCAATGGGATAGTTAGAAACATATTTAACTCAGTCAGTTTTCTCACGATGTTTTCCTTCACCATTCTGAGAGCAGTGGTGATAAAAAAAATTGCACAAAGTAAAGTGCATACCTGCCTAGGTTCTAACCCACTTCATTCAACTTTATGCTTTCACTTTAATTTTACTTTGTTTTTTATTGTTTTATTTTATTTCATTTATGTTTTTATGAGTGAGTTTTATTTTAATTTGTGATTTCCTGTGCGAGTCTCAATAAAGACCTATTTTTTCCTTTCTTTCTTTTCTTTCCTATGTAAGGGCTATGTAAGGGCTTCCATAAGTAAGGGCCGTTACCGCACTCAGAACACCATGCTGACTGGCTAACATTGTACTACAGATAACCCAGAGAATATATTTATAGAAAAGTCTTCGTTAACACTGAGTTGTATGTTGCACAAGTTCTTAGGTCCCTCTACTACAAACTTGTTTCGAATCTTCGAAAGCAATCAGAACCAAACTAGTAACCACACAACATTGGCACAAAATTCCACTTTGTAAAGTACAAACAGAATTCGTCGTCGATCCCTAGAGATGCGAAGTAAATTAACATCCCGTGTAAATAACTAACTATTTACTTCTAACTACTAACAGGGCGTTAGCAAAGTAATCTTTATTGTTTCTGTATTTACGGATACAGTTAAGAAAGTTAAAGAAATGTTTCTACTGGTTGTAGTAGTGCTTTTTGGTGTAACTATTTATTTTTCTACATTCAGAGTTTTAAAGGGAATCGAATTAACTGTTGAAGAATACAGCAGGATAATTGAAAAGGAAAGATTAGGAGAAAAATTACGCTAGGTAAAGGAAACATATTAGTGAAAAATCTCAAAAGAATCTATTCGATAAATTCATGATAGCATGAAACCAAAAAATCGTCACGCTGTAAAGTAACAAAAATTCTATTTTGGACCACCATCGACCACCTTATCGTTTAATATCAGGTGAGATATATTAGTGGTTAGACTTTGCCTCTGAACCATAGTCAAACAATCAATATTTAAACTCAAGGAGCGAAATGAGAAAGACAGAATTTAATACCTATCCTTCAAAACTTACCACTACCCTAATCAAATGCGAGATGACAAACAAGTGAGACATGTCTTAGGGTCGATGAACGCTTCTTATTAGATCCTATACAAAAATTCCATGTCATAGTAAAAAGATATGCCCAAACAAACCTAATTGATAACCCCCTCCTAACCGTCAAAGCTAATCTCGTCCCAATTACATAATTTAATAAAACCATCATGCCTGGCACACATAGCCACATAGCCTGGGCGAGGCATGCAGCCTAATTGCTCGCTGTCCTATCACCACGATATTAAATTCCTGCCTTTTAGCCTAGATGAAAATAACGAGCATCAGTAATCCGTATGAGACGAGTAGCCTGTATTTATTCGATTTTCGTGTGTGAACATGTTGTAAAGATATTTGAGATGGCGTTCATTAGGAATGGAGTGATTTTAGGATGGATTTATTCGGTACAGCGTTCTTTATATTCAGAATAAAAAAATTGGGAGTTCATATCATCATCCTTTTGACTTTCTCCCAATTTATTTGAGGTTTGTACAGCATAAATCTTCTTTTTCCATACAACTTTCTGTCTTCTGATACAGACATCGTATTGAAGCATGATATATAATCCATTGACGGAATGAATATTCTACTACCAACTCACATACCAAGTGATGCACCGACACCATTTCAAGCCATATTCCTTGAATACATCATGTGATCCAGATCAATTAGTCGCAAGCCCCGCTCCGCAATATCGAGGTAACTAATAGTTTTACTAAAGTTATGCAACTGGGACGAGGGAGGGTTACATGGCTCTTCGTCATAAACTTGAGATGCTTGCTCACGCTCAGGGAGATTTGAATTATTTATATTAGAATACCACCTGTTTGGTAAGCTGTGATTTGAGGTGCTTAGATGACCGAAAACTTGTTGCGGTTTACTTGGATTTTGAGTTGTCTTCTTGCTGGCCTTCCTTCTCCTATGTTTTGCCAATTTGTCTCGTCGTTCGTTCCTATTTACCAAGACTAATTTAATGAACATTTGCAGGCTAATAATTTCAGCTAATACAGAATAATCTATAGGAACGTGAATATACCAAAAATCATTCGTTTCAATCTTACATCTGACTTGCTTTACTAATACAGAAACGACTACTCTTACACGACTATGTAGTGTAACTAACTTCACAGAACTTGCAAGTTTTTCTTGGACTCTAACAACTAAGTCGAATGAAGTTAGTCCCTCGGTTGACTCTCGAACAAACTTACGAAGTTCAAGTGCTTGATATAAGGGCTCTTTTTCTTTGTTTAACAACAGGGAGGGTAATAGTATGTTTCGGAATTAGTGTTGAGATTTATTATCAAAAACTTGCTATCACTAGGTTGGTCTTATTGCAGTCTACTAGGCGTAGTATGTCCGTCTTAGATAGTACCTAGGTTAAGGCGAAACCGTCAGCACCTGCGAAATTCAAAATTTCTTGCATTTTTTGCAATTTGCTGGTCAATATCAGGTTGTATGTTGATCTAAATATGATTCGCGGCCGTATCAAATATATATTTATAGAATTATAATTACAAAAGCATCAATAAAACTCTCAAAGTTCATGTAACCTTATTAAATGACTTTAGGTACATGAAATCATGACATTTGAGGATTAGTCTAACTTAAGGGAGCTGTATTGCTGATTCAAATAATTATATTGCTGTAAAGCCATATTTGTTACCGTCGCGAATCTTATTTTAATCAACATACAACCTGACACTGACCAGCAAATTTCAAAAACCGTCAGAAAATTCAAATTTTGCGGGTTACCTTAGCGCATCCCCTTAATACTGGCTTTCTTTTTCATATACTACAATGGAATTTCTATGTACCTAAACAATGCTAGGGTGTCAACATTTTGACCATAATTTATATTATACTAGCGGACCCGAAAGACGTTGTCCTGTCCGAACAGCGCCCCCTACCGGGTCCAATTGTATTTTCAATCCATCCAGGGACCCACTCAAATATACACACAAAATTTCATCTAAATCGGTCCAGCCGTTTAGGAGGAAGAATTATATATATAAAGATAACTGGTATGATGACTTAAGAAGTGTTTGACTTGGAGCACAACTTTTTGAGATAATAGTTATTTACTTTGTGTTACTTCTCATTTGTGAAAGTAGATTTATCTAAACTTTAGTGATTAAAATGTAACCATTTCGACATAAAATGAAACAACAATATCAAATTACAAAATAAAATTGTATTTAATGGCTTCCACAAATTAAACATTAAAACAACGTGTCCAACTCAACGTGAGGACTTATCTAATTATACAATAATATTAAAACAATACGGTCATGTACTAATACTTATTGCTAATTTCCATAATTAAATAAATGCAATAAATAGTTTGCGAAATGCAAAAATAAGCCTTATTTACGTGACTGTTCATTTAAAATTATTTTACGGATTATTTGTTTTTTATTTTAATATTTATGTAATTTTCATTTTCTCAGATTCCTTAGAGAGTGAGTAATTTTAAACTTATTTCTTTTTTATTTAAATAGAAGGTTGATATCTTACAAATAATCCGTAAAAACCTTTGTTTTAAAATGCACAATTTAAAACAGAATTCGCTTATTTGACACAAAATGACTAGAATGTTAGAGATCTGAAATACAGTCGATTACTTTCAATTAGAAATTATTGCACTGCCCGAAAGTCAGTCTTCTAATAAATATTAAAATTATTGATTGACTGAAACTTAAGACATTACATAAACTACACTTTGGCAGCGTGGGCACAGCGATGTTATAATTATTATTTATTTTACTAATAAAAACTAAATAAATGTTACATGAGAACAATCAGAAAATGCAATGGTATTTATACAATGATTGTAAAACTGATTTACTTTAAATGTAGAAAAAGTTATTTTTTTAATAATTAACAGCTTTCTACTTTTATGACTGAAAATTAAATTTTTATTTCCATTTGTCTGCAAAAGGTCTGTTATTTTGGTGAATGTTTACGATTTTTTTTATAATAACGCTGTTTAGCTATTCATTTTGAATATCTTTTTCTACATTTCAAGTAGATATTTTTCTTCTAAGTGACGACCAAGTGGATTCTACGATACTACTAACGATTAACTTGATTATAAAACTCTATGACTAAATGTGTGACTACCTTACATTGTGATAAATGTTAACATGACATTGAAAAATATGTTTTGATGATATGAGAACTATATATGTCGGATTTATTCACAGATTGGTCCATACACTCAACTAATGGGAATGGGCACATTTTGTAATGAAATTAAAATATTACCCCTTAATTATACAAAATATACTTTTTATCAGTTCACTAGCTTCCGCCAGCGGCTTCGCTTGAGCGATATTTTTATAAATTATAGCCTATTTTACTCAGTGATAATGTAGCATTCTACTGGTGAAAGAATTTTTTAAATCGGGCTAGTAGTTTTTGTGTTCATTCATTACAAACAAACAAACATACAAAAAATCTAATCTTTTACTTTATTATTATTAATTAATTAACATAGTTTGGATGACATGTTTTCATTTGACATAAATAATAGATAAACTTGACTTGTTTATAGTAGTGAATCATAAAGATGAAAATATTACACAGAGATTCAAGGATTTTTTTTTCATCCTTCATTGATAATGTATGTATAATATATGTAGTTACTATAATATCCATTAAATAGAATTTGGGAATTAGGGGTAATTTGGTACCATTTTTATAAGTAAAGGGGTACACGAAATATGTCTATCTACCGGGTTCCAAACATCAAGAACAGACTGTCTCCGAATCGAAGTATCTTAAGCTTTAACATTATATTTATCAACAATTCTATTGCTATCCGGCGAATCGTCCGCGAATTTTATTTCGTTTGACGAATCAGAATTTTCGTCAGCGAACTTTATATCAGCGAAATCATTTCTTTTTAGTGTATCAGAATCTTTTTCTTTGGTTTCGTTGACTCTTTTCAATGTCGACGTGTCGAAGTCACTTCGATTCTCTTTCCTGTGTACTCTGACTGGGGATCTTGTTAGTGTTAGATCTTTCATCTGTATCGTCACGGGAGTTTCACCCTTCTTCTTTTTATTTCTCTTTGACATTTTTGGCGAGTTTTGCAGATCACTTATGCTGAAGTTTAGGGGGTGTATTATGTTCCCTTTCTCGATGACTTTGCGGAATGATTTTATAGACTCGTTGGATCTGTTGATGCGGTTGTCGGGATTTCTCTTGAGGGTGCTGGATGAAGGTCGGTCTTCAGGCGACTCTGTGTTACTGCCGGGGTCTGGGTGAAGTTCCTTAGGAAGAATCTCCTGTAAAGGGCATTTCTGTAAGTCTCATTATAGACAAACATAAAAAAAATCTTTCACAAACTCTCTTAGTCGTGCTACACATTTATTCAGGTCGGCACAATTCGGTACAGCCGGCTGGAAAATAAGTATTCGGTTTTGCCTCACAACTGTGCCGAATTGGACAAAATTTGATTGCACCAAAAAAAGAGCATTACCTATGCGCTTACGTATTTAAAATATTGTTCCATTTCTGTCAATTGTTAGAAGATGCTATAGACACAATAGTTTTAACATCGGTTAGCTTTATATGTGCTTAAAATAAAGCTGGTATCCTAGAAGAGCGGTGGCCGCACATAATGGCCGCGGTGCCAGCGATCATGAAGATGATGGCAGCGGCAAAGATTTAAATCGCTAGATTCACCCTACCGCGTCAAAAGATAGTCACATTTCTGTTTCGTATTGACACACAATGACGCAGTGACTTGACTTGTTTGTCATAGAAACGCTATTAAATAATGTGTGAGCTTATTTTTCTCAGTATGGACACTTTTTTGCGCGACTAAGTATGGTGAAAGCAAATCTAGCGATTTCAATCTTTGGGTTTGACTTTTCGGCGTCAAAAACGCTCTCTAGGAAAACACACCAACTTATTTTAATAATTAACGTTTCAGTGACGTCATTCTCGGGTAAATTGCGGACACTATGTGGCGGCTGCCGCCCTTGGAACCGTAACTTAAGTGATGCAAGCGAGCCTTAGGAAATCCGAACGTTGGAAAAGAATACATAATCTGTATATTGGCATACCTCATATATTGGCACCTTGTTTTCATCAATCTCCTTCAGAATGTCGCCCTCTTCAAGCGGCGGGATCCAAACCAGGAAAGCTGGATCCATTCCGAGGTACGAGCCGGGAACTGAACCTGTGACAAATGACAATTCAGTTTCTTTTTTATTAATTTTCAAGGCGACCAAAACTAGTCTTACATTGTCATTTGTCCGGACTTTTCGACCTAAGGAATTTTGTTTTAGAGAAAAAACGAATTCAGAAGAAAGTGATGTTTATTTTAAAAGTAAAATTTTTTGCAATTATGTTTTTATGTTAACTAGTTTAAAAAAAAAAAACACTTGTTCTGCCTGCAATTTATTTTATGAAACTGAAAATTATGTATGGGCTTGTACCACTGCCCTTAATACAAGTTATTTTATAACTTAGTAAGGGTGCTGGTTGCAACACCTACCTGTTTTGTTAACTAGCATAAGTCAAGTGTACCTACAGATGATACTATTTAATGTTAACACTATTATTTGATTCAAATTATTATAAAATGGTCGGACTTTTTTGCAAATGTCCGGCTTTTTGTCAGGACTCTTCAAATTTCGAAATGGTAACCATAATTGAAAGAATTCTATTTTTCTCTCGAACTCTAAGTAAGTTCATTTCTATTTTATTTATTACTAGTAACATTTTTAGTAGAGTCTAAACTAGTACTTACTAGTAAAAAGTTTAAGAGCTTTGCACAAACGAATTTGTTTTTATAACTAAGGTTTACGATCTTTTTTTCGACACATAATTATGAATTAAGTATTAAATTGGAAATTCAACAAACTCGTACTTAAAATTAAAATAATAATAAGAATTAAAAAATAAAACATAGGTAGGGTATTCTTTGAAAAAACCCTTTTTGTCGTCGCGGCGTTTTCGTCTGTAGACACTTGGAGAAGGAGTGTCTGACACTCACAACACATTCGCGTCGTGTAGACTGGCGCGACGCGACTCTAATAAAACAATTTCTAAGAAAACTTCACTGTAGAACAATTACCGGTATCGCGTCGCTCCAGTTTGCATAAGGCTTTATTCTCGAGGGTGACACTCGCGAAACTATATCGAAGTATTTGACACTCGCGAAATTATCTCGAAGTATCTGACACTCGCAAAATTATATCGGAGTATCTGACACTCGCGAAACTATATCGGAGTATCTGACACTCGCGAAACTATCTCCGAGTATCTGACACTCGCTAAACTATCTCGGAGTATCTGACACTCACGAAACTATATCGGAGTATCTGACACTCGTGAAACTATCTCCGAGTATCTGGCACTCGTGAAACTATCTCGGAGTATCTGACACTCACGAAACTATATCGGAGTATCTGACACTCGCGAAACTATCTTCGAGTATCTGACACTCGCAAAACTATCTCGGAGTATCTGACACTCGCGAAACTATCTCCGAGTATCTGACACTCGCGAAACTATTTCAGAATATCTGACACTCGCGAAACTCCAACCCAGAGTTTTAGACTGGCGTGTCACGAGTGTTGGACACTCTTAGATAGAGTATTTATTGGTCTAAACAAAACAATTAATCTACGCATTGTAGATTATAGTGAAGACCTTACCAGCATTATTGACTTCGTAGTCGTAATAGTCTATCTCCATCTCGGGGTGCGAGGTAAGGCTGAGGTCTGACTTGAGCAGGCGACGGTTGCAAGACTCCTTGGTGTGCTTCGGGTTGTCGCGGATCCTGGCGGCGGACACGCCGCTGAGAGCTGGTGAATACCAACCCTGAGGAGAGGAAAATATAAGTAACTAAAGCGAAAGCGCCAGGGTCACACGCGTAATTCAACATTTTCTTTTGCAGATCAGATTCCGGTTGTATTTATTTTGATCAAAATATGATTTGACTGGCTCGTTGGTCTAGTCGCTCGCAAGTGCTACTGCTGAGCATGAGGTCCTGGGTTCGATTCCCGGGTCGAGCAAAGTTTTATTGGGTTTTTCTATCTGGAATTTCTCAGTAGCAGCCCGGAGTCTGGATTTGTGCCCGGTTGATGGCAATAGGCTCGCCCCCTATTACTTGGGACTTAAACATAACTGGAGAAATGTGGGTGTACCTGCTACAGGTCTGCACAACCCTTCGGGGAAACAAGGCGTGATGTTATGTGTAAAATATGATTATGATACAGCAATAAAATACTTCCTTTATTTCTTTAAATACATAATAAAAATTATATTTTTAAACATTAGAACAAAAATAAAAATAAACATTTAAAACAAATTATTTATAATAATTATTAAAAATATCGATACCACTCTCTATATTCAAATTGCCCTATTGAATGACTGTTTCATGAAATCACGCCACTTGAGGCCAATTCTAACTTGAGAGAATTGTATTGATGATTATAATTCTCTAAATCCATATTTGTTACGGGTGCGAATCACATTTAGATCAACATTCAACCTGACACTAACCTGCAAATTGCAAAAAAACTTAAGAAAATTTGATTTTCGCGCTACCTAAGCGCAGCTCCTTATGTTTTATTATTTTATCAGAAATATACGGGTCACTGGTAGCATATTGACGAAATCATCTTTCTGCCTATAAATTTCAGAACGCTGCTGATTCATGGAAAATTCAAATGAATTATCCATGAACCAGTCCATTTCATAAAGAGTATTGAAGAATTCCTAAGACAAATGCCTATCAAACCCAATATCTCACCTCTGATCAAAAGTTATGTTAATAACATAAAGATAAACTACTAAATAATAGCTATGATTCTTATTCTTATGGTTAATGTGTTTCCTGATTCAACACAACGATAATATCTTTATGTTGGACACCGTCCATTATCAAACGATGTCCAGTCATTCTTACAAAGCATAACTCAAGGTTGTAGCACCTATAAACTTCGAACAGTAAAATCGCAAGACTATATCGTAATCAAGTCCTGTCAAATTAAGGGGTGAAGTACTAAGTAGTAGAAACATTGTGGTTCTAGAAAGCAATATTCTCCTGTGTAGACTAAAAACATTTAGCACCAGCTGGCAAATTAACATAAAGAAAAGCTATAACCACTTTTACTTTATTTTTTTGGGTCGGAAGTTATCAAATATCTTCTCCCGCTCTGGGCGGAGCGGGAGGTCGTGTCAGACTCTTATTGACTAAAACCCATCCGTGTTCCTTCAGTTACCTGTATGTTGCCAGGGGCCACGGTATCCCTTTCGGACTTTCCCGCGGCCACGGCAAAGCCACAAAAACCACTTAAATTAACAATCATGTTATAAATTCATGAAATTGTAACTAAGCCAAAGTATAATCCTCTGATGATTGTTTATGGAGTCTTCAAAGGATTAACTGGAGAATATTTGAAGATTTTCTTAGAAATTGTTTTGACTTTGGTAATGGTATCTATCAAGATAAAACTGCAATTTCTGTTAAACATAGGACTCCCAATAACCAAAAAGAACTTGCTAGCACCACGCTTGGCAGTTACTTGACTTACTGATTCCAGTTTGTTGTGGTAACCAAACCTGTTGGAAAACCTTGTTAAAACTAAGCTCCATAAAGGTCTACTCACACATTACGTGCTTGCATGTCCTGTCAGGGACGCGGCTAAATCGTGCCTTGATTACAGTATTTTACTGGCACGGAAGTATTTAAGAGTACCGTCATGAAATGTACCTCTCTCTCACTCCACACTGAATTCACAGTATGTCCTGTTACAACAATATTTAATAATGATAGTTGCGTAAGAAAAATGTAATTTTTCGCCATTTCTTCTTCCTTGTACTAAACATCAACAATGACTTCACAATACCACTCACGTTGGTTAGCGTCGCAGCCGACGTGGACGAAGACGCTCGGCTCTCGCTTCGGTCCTTCTCCCACATGCTGTCTCTGTCCTTCTCGCTACAGCTGTCTCTTTCACTCGCAGTGCTTGCGCTGGTACTCATCTCAACCACCAGTGAGTCGGTTGTCGACTGAGGTGGTGAGGATACCTGATTGAAGGAACAGAATGTTAGAATTAATGAATGAGTTTGAGAGATGGTTTAAATTAATAAGTGACTATACCTGTACTGGCTAATAGTTTACTTGATGTTAAGAATTTAGCATTAACATAGACACTATTTGACCAATATTTTGGTTTGATGAGTCACAGCATAGTGCCCATATTATTAATGTTGATAAGGTGTGGTCTGTTTTTAATTTCATCAACGACCAAACCTTTTAAAAGCACTAATGCATACTGTTTTTACGCAAATGAACAGCTTTTTGTTAGGAGCACAAAAGAAGTTCTGTATTTCAGAAGTTTTCAGTAATCGAGTTGTACAAGGGGTTTAAGTGCTTTAATAATAATAATATATATAATCTTGCGCGCTCCGAACTCTAGGCCTGTGCTGGTAGAGTTTACTTTGCCGGAACAGGTCTGGGATGAGGAGCCAGACTAAGAGAGATACAAAATCCCGCAGGGCAGCATGTGGCGAGCTGTTGGGCAGTAGCGACCCCACGGACCCTATCTCCCGGGAGAAGTCTTGTTCCTCACCTCTGGCTTGCCTTTATTGGCCGGCTGGAGTGAACACTGACGAGGAACGGCGCTCCCGCCTCATTCTTGCCTTAATTGGCCGGCTTGAGTGGAGATTCGCAAGAGCAAACGTGCTCGGAGGAAGGAAGTATTCCAGTAAGATGCTAGTAGGGATCTTGACCGTACTTCCGGGATTGTCCTGATAGCCGTGGAATACCTCTCCACTCCTCATAAGCACCTCAGGACGTGTTGCCCCCTTGTTGCTACATTACTTTGTGCTAGCGACCGTTTCTGGGGGCCCATTATTGAGTGTGCAAGTCACCCCCTGCCATTTTATCCGTGTAAATATAAAACATTGATCAGGCAGGGGCTATAGTCCTACCATAGTTCCAGGTAACCAGTCCACTTTAGATACCCAAACCCATAGTCCAATGTTTTGTTTCCATGTACTGTAATAGTCCTACACCAACCGGGGGTTGTCCTTTGGTGCACTTGCATAGTGCATACAGGGATAATCGTCGGTTGGTGCCTCATTTCTTTAAAAGCGTCTAACGGGCCTCTACGAGTTGGCTTCGGCCCCTCGTACGCCTTCCAAAGGACCGGGATCCATGGTCCCGAGAATAGTTAAAAAATAATAATTATATTATCTTGCGCGCTCCGAACTCTAGGCCTGTGCTGGTAGAGTTTACTTTGCCGGAACGGGTCTGGGATGAGGAGCCAGACCAAGAGAGATACAAAAACCCGCAGGGCAGCATGTGGCGAGCTGTTGGGCAGTAGCGACCCCACGGACCCTATCTCTCGGGAGATGTCTTGTTCCTCACCTCTGGCTTGCCTTTATTGGCCGGCTGGAGTGAACACTGACGAGGAACAGAGCTCCCACCTCACTCTTGCCTTTATTGGCCGGCTTGAGTGGAGATTCGCTAGAGCAAACGTGCTCGGAGGAAGGAAGTATTCCAGTAAGATGCTGGTAGGGATCTTGACCGTACTTCCGGGATTGTCCTGATAGCCGTGGAATACCTCTCCACTCCTCATAAGCACCTCAGGACGTGTTGCCCCCTTGTCGCTACGACACTATGTGCTAGCGACCCTTTCGGGGGCCCATTATTGAGTGTGCAAGTCACCCCCTGCCATTTTATCCGTGTGCATATAAAACATAGATCAGGCAGGGGCCATAGTCCTTCCATAGTTCCAGGTGACCAGTCCACCTTAGCAACCCAAACCCATAGTCCGATTTCTTTGTTTCCATATCTTACAATAGTCCTACACCAACCGGGGGTTGTCCTTGGCTGCACTTGCATAGTGCGAACAGGGATAATCGTCGGTTGGTACCGCATTTCATTAAAAACGTCTAAGGGGCCTCTGCGAGTTGGCTTCGGCCCCTCGTACGCCTTCCAAAGGTCCGGGACCCCTGGGTCCCGAGAAATGTCAAAGACGTTTAAATAATAATATATATATAATATTTATAAAAAATAAAAAAAACTAGGCATCGATAACCAATGTCAATCAAATGGACCATCATGGTTAACCATCAGCCATGAAATGAAAACTAAAATTTTAAAAAAAAGCTTACCTGTGGCACTGTTACATTAGTCACAGACACAGTATGCGACCTCCTCAGAGGTGAAGGAGGAATGTTGCCAGTAACAGGCGCACTGCTGGACGACACAGTCTCGGGCGTAACGGTCGCTTGGCTGGCAACACTGTCTGCGCTGACGACGCTTGTGTTGTCGCCGGCGTCGGCTTCGTTGTCCGTACCTGGGTCTTCTTCGTCCCTGGGAAATATTTGATATTGTTAGTTTATTGATTTATTTATTTGGAGACTGAGAAGAAGTCATAAAGTCTAAAAGTTTTTTCAAGGAGTTTCATGTTGGTTCCTCTCTACCAACAAAAATGTAATTGAATTTCAGCTGCTTATATTTGTGCTGTAAAAAAAATTAAAGAGAGAGAGTTTTTTTCTTAAATCCAAATCTACAAAATGAGGAGATCCAGCAAATTAATTGATTTTGAGGAATGAGTAAACGGATACACGGAACGGAACGGATTCTAATACAATATGTCGTTTTGCTTACATTCAAAAATACCTAACCTTTCATTAAAATCGCTCGAAATCCTCAAAGAGAACCCTTCAATGGAGAGGAGAAAGAATAATTAATTAACAAACACTTGATGCTTTGGAAGTACGTTGTTAACTGCGAGTCTATTGTTCGAGCACGTATCGTATACCAAAATAAATGACGGTACAATCAGGTACAATCCTTAGTTTTGTTGTTAATTTGGCAACAATCTGGATTTTTAACCGACTTCCAAAAAGGAGGAGGTTATATGTTCGTCGCGTATGTTTGTTTTTTTTTGCTTTTTTTTTATGTATGTCCACCGATTTCTCCGTCAATTGTGGACCGATTTTGAAAATTCTTTTTTTGTTTGAAAGGGTATATGCTCTCGAGGTAGTCCCATATAAATTTTATTACCTTGGCTTCGATATTTTTTGAGTTAGCTTCAATAATACGTACTTTTTTCCCACTTAGTATGTGGCTGATATGATAAGTTCCTGTCACTGTTATCTATATAGCAGGTAGTGGTTTTCGAATTAGTTTGGGGTAGGTACCACAACTAAAAAGTGAAAAATAAAAACTTTTTACAAAAAAAAACAACCGTCTTCCAAAAAACACTACAAAGCGAAAAATAACTTTGTGTGTGTGTTTTTTGTAAGTCGGTTGTTTTTTTTTGTAAAAAGTTTTTATTATTGCGGGAAGCATTTTCACTACGGGATATGTATGTTTTGAAGATACGAATTATGTATACTTATTTTCTTTTCAGCCCTTGCCCAATTGCCCATGTTACCTGGGGTCAGAACTTTGCAGGTCCCCCAGGTACCCCAGGTAACTTGTTTGTTGTTAGGTGCCTTGTTAGTTGTCACGTTATCATTTCCGTATTCATTCAGATCATTTGTCCATCCTTTTCTTATCTTATATCCATCAGATACACATTATTAATAACCTACTTAAAATTGATTCCATTCTTATTACATTCATCATTATAATCTTATAAGCCTTTTCCCAACTATGTTAGGATCAGCTTCCAGACTAACTGGATGCAGCTGAATAGCAGTATTTTACATGGAGCAACTCCACGACCCATTACATCAACATGATTATTTTAATCTCCTTACCTCTGCTCCACCGTTTCAGAGCTCCTATCAGAATCCCTCAGCCTGGTGTGCCTGGTCTTCCCCGAAGGTAGCAGTCTTCTTAGGGATACTCCACCTCCTACGACTTCGGATAGAAGTGTACTTCGGGAGCCTGAGGGTGCTCCTCCAAGTTCCAGTGACGCTGAACATGCTGGAATAGAAGTCTTAACTTTAGCAAGGTCGTTAAGGTGAAAGCGCCAGGGTACCCCACGAAATCCAAATGTTCCTACGTTGTTGTCAAAATATTGGACACATATTTTTTCTTTTTTTAACCGACTTCCAAAAAGGAGGAGGTTATAAGTTCGTCGCGTATGTTTGTTTTTTTTTTTTTTTTTTTTTTTTTTTTTTTATGTATGTCCACCGATTTCTCCGTCATTTGTGGACCGATTTTGAAAATTCTTTTTTCGTTTGAAAGGGTATGCTCCCAAATTGGTCCCATATAAATTTTATTAACTTTGCTTGAGTAGTTTTTGAGTTAGCTACAAAATACGTATTTTTTTCCCACTTAGTATGTAGATGATAATTTATGATAAGTTCGTGTCACTGGTAGCAGGTAGTGGTATTCGAATATGTGTGAGGTAGGTACCACAACTAAAAAGAGAAAAATAAAAACTTTTTACAAAAAAAAAAAACAACCGACTTCCAAAAAAAAACACTACAAAGTGAAAAATAACTTTAATTTCGGAAGTCGGTGGCAAAAAACGAAAACACAAAACCCAAGACACCGACTTCCGAAATGAAAGTTATTTTTCACTTTGTAGTGTTTTTTTTTTACGTTATCAAAACATTACGGCGATACATTGAGTTAAAATGTGCCATGACGTCACGAGTATGTAGATTTTATACTTACTTGGATGTAGCGACCCCCACGTTATCAAAGTCATTTTTTATTTATATGATGAAGCCAAAATACGTGTCTAATATTTTTTTATTATTTGATTTACGGACTAAATTCTTTTTTTTGACTAGGCATCCATCCTATTCGAATTTGGAGAGTTATATTGATGTTCTTAATGATTATACTTCGCTAGTTTTTGATTACCATATAACTTGATACGTAGCTGGAATTTGAATATCGCGGGTTTCCCTGGCGTTTTTAAATTGACTTAAAGATCTGCATGACCTTGAAAGTAAACGTGGCGTTACGCCTGTAAATATGTTCGGTAAGAATGGGTAGAGGTTGTGGTTCCAAAAATATTTCTGCGGTTAGGTATATAAGAGGAGGCAGTCCTAGGATTACCATTAGTTGGACACAAATCCAGGATATTCGGTCATTAGGTTAAGATAAAGGTTTCGAGTTACTACTAAGAATTTTTTGTTGAGAAATTCAAGAATTCTTTACCCTTTTTTTTGTAAAATGTATGGAAATAAGACGTTTTTAAATTTCGGTCCACGATAACGTTAACAACGAACGATAATGTGCACGTATTTCCATACATTTTATGGATGTGACGATAATACTATTCTGACGTTAGAAATTACAAAACCGCATATTGTGTCCGGAAAACGTCCAATGGCATCGCGACAGACAGAATGGGTTCACATTTGCTCAAGATCATGAGGACAGGAACGCAGAAAAGGATGCCTTTGAGCTGCAGTGGTACGCAACAGGCTCATGATAGAGGATAATAATAGAGGTTATTGACGTGAAGGATGTGAACTCAGCGATTATTGTGCCGAAAGACGTAACGGCTAATGGGTTAGTCAAGATCAAGGGCCTGATTTAGAAGACAGTTCTCCTCAATACGGTTCGAATCGTGGTAAGTTCCTGCTTGTGGCGCCCTGACCGCTGGTAGCTTAGAGCCTCCTCTCGATACTTACTATTTTTATACATTTATTTTTAAATGTTTTTAAAAATGTATAAAGAGGTCGGATATTATTCCACGTAAACGTACTACCGGAATAATAATCTTTAAATAGTTTAAAAAACACTAGAAAAACACGCTTTTATAAATGCACGTAAAAACAAAAAACGAATCGTGGTCAAAGTTCTTTACAAGACTTTCTAAGAAAACAGCTATGATACGATTTTCCATCATGAAGTTCCAGTTCATATCTTCCGGCTCCATCATCAGATCAGTTCGACAGTACCATATTATTGTATTGTCATCAGAACTACATACAGCTGCCAATTTTCAGTACGCTACGACACTTGGAAGATGGTTAAATTAGTTACCTTAGATTCCATTACATAGTCAGTTACATACAGGTCGACCTAATAAAAGCGTGTTGAAAAGTATCCTGTGTCACGTACCTAGGTCATGGTCTACCTATGTTCCAAATTTCATTCAAATCCATTTAATCGTGGAAGCGTAAAAACAAAGTCTCTTTCGCATTTATAATATTAGTTAGGATATATTCAAATACTACAGCTGCGCCCCGCGGTTTCACCCGCATAAGTGTCTATGCCCATATCAGGACAAAAAGTAACCTATGTCCTAATCCAGGTCTTGGTCTGGAATATAGGAGAATAACAATAGAGTACCGTCACTGTCAGTAAGCGACTCCTTGTCCGCAGCTCGCTGGTAGGCGCGCGTCCTGTGCGCGGAGTGCAGCGCCAGGCCCAGCGCGGCCAGCGCGGCGGCGCCCGCCAGCGCCGCGGCCGCCGCGCGCGCGCCGCCGCCCGCGCGCCACCACACGCCGCCGCGCACTGACGCCCACGCGGCGGACGCGTTGCGGATGGGCTCTGTTTAAAAATGATAATAAATCAAAGGTAATATATATTGTGTAAGGCCATTCTCACACGGGGTGACGGCAACTCAACCTAAACTGGTTGCAACTGGTACTCTAACATGGCACAATTCAAGTTGTATAAATTTTAGTCATTTCATCATTCATTCAGACACCGTTCACACGATAACGCGCCAATTTTATGAAAAATTGCATTGCCAACGACCGAGCGACCTGCACTGCGCGTGACCTGTGTTGCGTCGCCGTTGAAAATTAGCTGTCGACAATTTGCGTCGTGTAACTCACCATAGAAATGTATGTGCTAAAGCGATTGGTTGCGTTAGCGTTGGAAATTAGTCTTATGTTGGTCAACTCGTATGAAAATAGACTAAATCTAATATTTTCTTGGTTAATTCATGAAAACGTGTAAGATCTTTCCTGTACTGTATCTTTAGGGATAGATTTTTCACGCAATAAATAAATTAGGTACGTTTATCTTACTGAGAAACATTTTGTTTTAGAGGCATCCTAATATAATGCTGATTAAATTTTAATACTAGTTTCCTTTGTAGAATAACTACTATATGAGGTTGCTGATAAGCATGACCACTGACACCTAACACAGTGATAAAGAATAAATGTACCGTTACTGACGCGCTTACTGCGAATAGGCAATCAAGGATCTTACGTTAGATAAAGAAGTTTCTAATATTTTTATTTATATCTTACCCATCTGCGTGGCGTGCGCTAGGAACCCGCCCGCACATCGGTCGCTGGTGTCTCCGGAGCGCAGCTCCACGAGGATGTGGCGCCCTCCAGCTATCTCCATCATACCGGTGCCGTCTGTCGTAGTTTCCACATCGCCGGAAGTCTACAGAAAAATTAATAAAACGAATATTGTAAATAGACGATATCCAAACCGAATAACATGTTGCCTATAAGTAGAAAAGCTTGAATTTTACTCAGTGTAACTTACGCTTCCGAAAATAAAAAATGTCTTGATATAATAAATAAATTTAAAAATATTTGGAAAAGTTGTACACGCTTCAAAATACTTTCGATTATTAAGGACCTTATCGAGAGACATACCAACACGATACCAAGGTTATTAGGACCCTTTTCAAACATTTACAAGGTTACCTATATCTAAACTATTACTCCTACCCTTTTTGCTGTGCCCTACAGGGTCCATAATGATCTAAATTATATAGTTACCACCTTAGTACACATAATGGTAAAGCAATAAAGATATTGGAGTATTAATGCTTACCACGGCAGTACTATCAGGTCCATCCCAGGAGGCCAGCAGTGGCGACCCCAATGAGTCACCGTCTCTAGCCCGGAGAGATTGTCCCGCGCACGGCAACTTTACTGCTTCCAGACGCAGTCGCACTACCAGACCTTCTTCAGCCTAGGAAATAAACCAGAACTTTATTTACAGATTCAAAATAAAAGATTAGAGTAGAGTTTCTTTCTTGCCGGCTCTTCTCTATAGGAGGAAACGACCAATTGGAACCATGCAGCTAGCTTCTGACGTTTCATAAAGTGTGTTTATGTAAAATGAAATAATTGAATTTAAATATTTTTTTCGCAAGAATATGAGCGAGCAAGTTGGATAGAGGTGGCCCTGGAAAAGGATGCATGGAAGGATTTGAAAAAAAAAAACAGTATAAGCGAGTAAGTTGACAAAATAGACCCTAATTTAAATAAAAAATAGAAGTCAAAATTATAAAGCACGATCATAGATATATAGGAACCTCATCAAGGAAGTCTATCATAGTGTATCGGAATGACTGAGAATAGACTAAAGAGAGTAGCCGGGAATCCAGCTCAGTAGCTTGAAATAAAATTGGAAAGACCTATGTTCTACTGAAGATAAGGCCTTTCCAATTAGGCTGATGATGGTTATCAAAGAATCACGATGAAAGAGGAAATTATTTATTTCAAAAAGACACTTAAAAAAACTTTTTACAAAAAAAAACCAACCGACTTTAAAAAAAAACCTATTCATAATTGGCGGAGTAATCGCGTAACAAACATACAAAAAAAAATAAAAAACATACAGACGAATTGAGAACCTCCTCCTTTTGGAAGTCGGTTAAAACGTCAAAATTTACAAAAAAATTGAATTGATTCTAGTCGCCCCCTCCAAAAGGTAGTTTTCGTATGGAGAAGAATGGGCAAGAAACCCCACCGTTACTCTTTTAAATTTTTTACAATATGTTGTTTAATTAAATAATTATATGTGACGACGATGCATCTAGAATAAAATTACTATACACAATAGGTAAAAATAATTAAACAAAATCCACCAACACAGGCTTGGTAAGTCACACAATTTCATAAAACAATACTTATCAGAGTATCTGAACATTGATTCCGGCGAAACACCAGTAACTTCTAATTGAAATATAACAAGAACAGATCAAGTTCAACAGAAACCTTTCAATAAACTGTTAACTGTTAGCGGGTAAAGATAGGGTAATGTGTAAAGATGAGAGAGACAAAATTGATCGTGCAATTTATCTCGTAAATTTGAATTACAATGGGAATATTATTGCTGTTGGTTTAGCGGTCGCAAGCGATACTGCTGGGTATGAGGTCCGCAGTTCGATTTCCATCGGGAACTTCTCAGTAACAGCCCGGAGTCTGGATTCGAAACCGGTTGATGGGAATAGGCTCGCCCCTATTACATGGGACTTAAGCATAACTGACGAAATTTGGGTGTTACTATGCTACCTCTGCCTAACCCTTCGTGGATTACAGGCGTGATACGTGAAAAAACTGTAGAAGGAAATATAAATAACTAGCTGTTGCCCGTGACTTCGTCTGCGATCCAGGATGAAAGGTAGCCTATGTCCTTCTCCAGGTCATGGTCTACTCATGTGCCAAATTTCATCCACATCCGTTCAGCCATTTTAGCGTGAAAGCGTAACAAACAAATAAACAAACTTATTTCTGCATTTATAATATTAGGATAGTTAGGATTATGCAGATGATGATGAAACATGGGACTTCCAACTATCATTACGTCAAAGAGTCAAAGGAGCTACGGTTAATAAAAAATGAACCTACCCTACCTATGAATATGACTGAAAACCGACTGACTATACTTTGGTATAAGGAGAGTGGCTAAACTAAGTATAAATTAAAATTAGTTATCAATAGCAACATACATATGGCAATGATAGCATAATGGTGTGATCGTCACACTGGCAATTCATAGGTCTCGAGTTCGGATCCAAGGCAAGCACCTCTGACTTTTCGGATTCATGTGCGTATTGTATAATTACCACTTGCTTCAAAAACGGTGAAGGAAAACATCGTGAGGAAATCGGCATGCCTGAGAGATATTTCTCGAAGGCTTGTGAAGCAAGTCAGAGGCCCATGGGCGGCTTTAAAACTCTGACACTAGGTTAGTTACTAACCTCACGAAAAGAAGAATAACAACATTAAATACAATTTAGCTAGTTATTCTGGAATTAGAACATAAATTAAATCTTATTTAGTTATTATGATAGAGCTTGGCTCGTGATGCATTTTGCTTTGCCAACACGAATTCATTAGTAAAACAACAATCTGTTCTAAATTAGAGGCCGCTGTTGCCAATTTTCTATTAATTACTCAGTGTTTGTTTGGTAAATTATGTTCTAACTAGCGACCGGCGTCAACACATTGAGATTTCTGTAGGTACTATAATAAAATTATCTAAGCTGAATAATTTATGAATATATTAGACACATAAAGCTGCCGGAGGTTATCCTCTAATCGATGTTGAAAACTGCATCAAATATTCATTGAGTAGTTTAGAAGATCTCAGCAGTCACACAGACAGACACGACCGTGGAGTACATCAGGATCAACACCAAGTTCACCTTGAGAGTCGAGAACTTAGAGTCGCGCCATAAGATTAACTTCAAATCTTTTGTGGTGCGGGTTCTGGCTCATCACCTGGAGACTTTCATGAAGGAGGAATTTTAACCGACGGGTGTCACGTTTTTGCGGAAGGGTACATGACACCACGACTCAGCGCAAAACGTCGCCGACCCAATGTAGTAACTAGATTTTGTAGAGAAGCAATTATTATTGCTATTTATAGGTGCTTTTAGTATGATTGAATCAATCCTTACACTATCCTACAATAGTAGTGATAGCCTAGTGGTGTGACGTTTTCATTTCATCTAACTTCATCATCACTTCCTTAAAAAACAGTGAAGGAAAACATCGTGAGGAAACCGGCATGCCTGAGAGATATTTCTCGACGGCATGTGACGCTAAGTCAGAGGCCCATGGGCGGATTTAAAACTCTGACACCAGGTTAGTCACTAACCACACGAAAAGAAGAAGAAGTGCTTATACTCAAACGATCGATTATTTTAACATTGACGTCCCTAAGCTTAAATTTTTGACGTGGACCTGTGAAATTAAACTAGCTCAAACTTTTGTTCAATCGTTGCGCAATGTTACGATAAAAAAATTGCGCAATTCGTGATATTGTGCAATGTAATTGATCGCTGAGGGCCCGCCTAACACAATAATAATAAAAGTTTTTCTCAAAAAAAAAATACAGAAACACAGTCATAAATGACACTACAATTCATTACAAGTCACTTTACATTGGAAGCGGAGCTAAGCAAGAAATATTTAATTTTAGCTTACAGTGAAGCCTTACAGAATTCGAAGTTTTGATTGAAAGCGCTAAACACTTTGCAATTGGCGATTTGAACTTGCCATAACAAGTTCCTTCAAACTGCCTAAGTTTCTTTTCCAAGAGTCATGTTACAGCTACTGACATAAACTTTAAACAAAAATTAATTATAGAAGTGAAGGCTTCACTCGCGGTACAGTTTAGTTGGTTTGGAATATTGTAACTTTTACATGCGGCATTGCTTTCAAGGAGGTCGGAAATTATTTTACGTCTTCTCGAGGCACATGGTAATATCCTTACATATTATAAAACAAAGTCCCCCTCCGCGTTTGTCTGTCTGTCTGAACGCGATAAACTCAAAAACTACAAAACGGATTTTCAAACGGTTTTCACCAATGGACGGAGTGATTCATACGAAAGGTTTTAGTGTATAATTAATTACGGTTTTGTGTAAATTGGCTGAAATATGACGATTATTGTTGAAGAAGTCGGAAAAAATCATGCCGACTGGGAGCTTTACTGGCGTGCGCTGCGTTAACCAGAAAAGATATTTCAAATTTATGTTCTACGGTATTGTTCATCTTAAAAATTAAAAAAAAAAATCCGTGATGGCATATGTCTATCTTCTAAGGATGACCCACAATAACCATTTTTATCTTTCAGAATTTAATAAAAATTTAATTGTTATTTCCGAAGCTTTTTTGACCGGTATAGTATTAATCCTTATCCGAAGAAATAAGTTATTTAAATTGGGCATTTAATTTAGATTAAAATATGCCTTTCAAATCATATCATTTAAATGAATAGTTTAAAAGATATCACAGTTTCAAAATTACGCGGAGCAACGCGGGCGCAGCGGTAGGAGTCAATGACGTTTTCCTCCGTTATTAGGTATGAAATCTCGGTAGTACGTTCCCGTGAGATATTTTCCGACATCCACGCGGGCGAAGCCGCGGGCAAAAGCTAGTAAAATATAAAGTAACATTTACCCTAAGAACTAAATGGATTTAACAATACATATCTGCAAAATCAAGTCTATTTTACCTAAGTGCGGCAAAGCCGGCTATATACATGTATGTATGTATGTTCAGCTGCTCTCTAATAATCTCCTTAACTACTCGTAGTATTTTTCCTGAGATAACTATAAAATTACAGCTAAGCAAGACAATATTCTTCATTTCTTAAGTAATTCTAAAACTAATGCCTTATTTTTATTGCAGACAGATTTTTTCCAAAAGAATGGAGTTCTCGAACTTTCTACAGCCTTTGTTTAACACTGAATAGTAGCTGTTAAAACTTCTAGAATATTCGCAAAGAATTTAGATTCTCCCGTTTTAAAGATCATTTCGGACTTTTGTATAAATAGTTCAAGTTGCTAATGAAGAAGTTCCAGAGAGTCTTTTATAGAGGTGACTTATTCTGATTAAAGGAATATTTTATTTTCATTCCAGTTTAGAATTGCTGGTCCCTTTATTTTATGCAAACTATCTATGTGTTAACAAATTAATGCAGCCATTTTTAACAACTAAAAACATCAATGGCACAGAAATAGAAACAAGAGGAAACGATTCCATAAACAAGTAAGTAAGTAGGTAAGTAAGTAATCATTTTATTTACCAAAAACTTAGCCTAGGTAACATCAGTGTTGTTTACATTATGGGATGGGTATGGCTATTACAATGAGTAAGCCCTTCAAACTAGGAAAATCCTGTATCTTGAAGGACAGTGTTCTTTAGTGGGATTGACACGTTTTACAAAATATTTATAATTGCGTAATAATTCTGATGTTAACAAATTAATTGAGTGGGTTTACTGGTTAGTCGTGTGTTGCTATGGGGTTAAACTGATTTGTTGGTGTGTGTTTGTGTATGTGTGTGTGGGTAGGGGTGTGTGTGTGAGGGTGTGTTTATGTGTGTGAGTGAGTGAGAGTGTGGTATACTAAGTGAAAAAAAAAATGGTATTTTAGACGTTAATTCGTAGAATAAATGAGTTCCTCAGTGTCGCAATAGTTTAGATTTAATAGCAAATCTAACAATTATAAAATACCTTTAGAAATGGCTCTTGTATCCTTGTTGTACGTACGAGTAGAAATGTCCTGCAACGGACTAATAATTTGGCAGAGGCCTGCCGATAATTTCAAAACAGTTAACTTTTAGAGCGCTTGACAACTAATTTCGTTAAACCGGCACATTGTGAGTTAATTGCCAGTCGGCAGTAACTTGGACGTAAACTGTATCCGGAACAATATTACTTTGTTAAACCAACAGCTATCGGCAAAGCGACCTTACTTCCAAAATTGAAGTTTTAATGACTTCACGGCGATACAACAGTGCATTGTTCAGATTTGGTACATTTAGTTTGGCAAGCTGATAGGCTAGTATAGTTAAAGTATTAATCGATGCAGTGATTATAGGTATTCCTATTTAGTTAAAATCACAAAATAAAGATGAATAACATGATGAATTCAATATGATTCTGTGATGAATTCGATCTTCTTATGGTCTGCTCTACATTTGATTGTCTGTCTCCGTTAACTATGTTTTGCATAAGTAAAAGGTTTTTCATTAAGAGCGCTCAAGCTTTTAAATGAAATAAAACAACTTGTGTAAGTGATATTGCCTCATTTTTAATTTTATTTTAAAGGACATTCGATGACATTATGTATGGAATATAATTAGTACATACAAGTTGGTTTCGGAATAAGCTTAAACGGTTCTTGTTAAATAAGTGTCTATATTCTATTGATGAATTATAAACTAATACAAAAGTCGATAGTAACATAATTTAATGGATTTGAAATGGAAATATTAATTGAATTTTATGAATTGACTTATGACATTTATTTTTATATTTTTGATTGATTTTTATGTAGTTTGGATAATTGTGATGATTTAAATATATATTGCATGTATGATGTTTCTTGTAGATATTTAGTTATAGAAATTCAGACACGATGCAAAAATTGTTAATTAATAAATGAATTGAATTGAATGGCCGCGCCGGCCATTTGGCAGAAATTAGAAACTCGCACCTACAGCGCAACTCCGCTGTAGATGGTGTATCTTCACAATGGGTCTCAATTTCATGAATACGAGTTATGTTGGCCTTCATTCAGCGCGGCAATTGTCTATGGTTTGTCTACATAGAGCCGAGATTTCACGTAGTCCAACAGAAAGTAGTCGAGCGGTGTTAAGTCAGACGATCTCTGTGGCTAGTTGATGTCGCCACCACGCGAAATGATAGAAGCACGGAATGTTATGCGAACAGAGCACTGATTTTGTTTTTTATTTTTTTTATTTCAACGCGTTGTTAAAGCGTGTAGTGTTCCATGTTGAAATGTCAAGACTAAATAAATATTCTTATCAAATTTGCCACGTGTCACAGTGTCACTTTACCAAAATGGCACCTTTAGGCGATTATCACACTGCACCGCATCACGCTGCATGTTGCGTGTCAACGAACTAAAATGAACGCGCGTGGATGCATTTTCTGTGTGTTGGACTGTGCGTGTTTTCTATACAAATGGAGATACAAGCAACGTTAAAACACGCATTCACGCGCTACGCTGCGTGATACGGTGCAGTGTGCCAATCGCCTTACGCTGTCAAAGTTCGAGCGTCCCTATTGAAAAATCCTATAGAAGGTTATGCTTGTGAAAGGAATGGAACACATTTTCGTTAGTCCAAGATTTTAAACTGCTCTATAATGATGGGCACTCATAAAATTCCAAAAACTAAATTCAGTAAGCACTTTACTAGCCCAACATAATATTGTCAAGTCCAGTGCCCATATCAAATGCTCCCACATCTATTATACCTCCATGAAAGTCGTAATGGACCGTCATACGGTAAAGTGACAGCTTTATACAAGTTTGGTTTAGGGGTTGACAATATGCCGTAGTTCTGTAAACATGGGGTGCTTCCGGGGTTAAATACGTGGGACGTAGGGTATGTAGGGACGGTTTAGTTCCCGTAGTATGACCTTTAAGTTTTACTGTCACTACTTAGTGGTGGAGTTTACCAATAGAGTATTGAGAAGTTGAATTTGATTGTTGATAGCGTGAGTGCTATTTAATGCTTAACATGGAACCGCAGTTGTAGCCCGCGAAATTCAAATTTTCTTACGTTTTTTTGCAATTTGCAGGTCAGTATCAGGTTGTATCTTGATCAAAATATTTGCTACTTTAACAGAGATGTAATTATCTCTAAGATAGATTTGTTCCCTATGAACAAATTTCTTATGGAAAAGTTTTTAAGAAACAAATCTGACTTAGAGAGATGTATTAATCATTCTCATTCGGTAAATACATATTTGTTATGGTCGCAAATCGTATTTTGATCAAGATACAACCTGTCAGGTTCTTACCTGCAAATTGCAATAAACGTCAGAAAATTTGAATTTAGCGGGCTACAACTGCGGATCCACCTTGACCAAGATCATCATTGGCTGCCTTGTTCCACCCAATGGTAAGTAAGGCCTGCTTCTTTTGATGCCAGTAGCATCTAAACGAGACGCTTCTATAATAATATTAAACAAAGTCGGTTTTCGTGTCTGTCACCCGCTTAGTTATTCTAAACTACGCCACGAAGTTTAAGGCGGTTTTCGCAATCATTTAGATTTCATTTAGGAATTTATTCTGGAAGGCTTATGAGTAGGTACTCACCAAAACATTAAGCCCATACGAAGGGCGGTCGCTTGGTTTAATGAATGACCCTTACCTATCTCCTAGTAGCGTATTCCCGACAGTTCTGTCTATTACAATATTTAAATACCCCAGTGCGTCTTAACTAAACAAGCTACAATTCTTTAGGAACTGGGTAATAATATAGTTATTTATCTACAAAGTTTCAAAGAGCGTGATATTTTTGCGAACGAAGCGCTGCCGCTGACACAAAGTTTTAAAACAAAAGTTAATTTAATGCCGATGACAACTCAGTCGTCAGACGGTATAGCACCCGAGGGTCTTATAAAGGAAGATGATGAAGTGAAAATGTTTGAAGAAATTGAGCATTCACGGTGGCCGTTGGTTCGTAAGTATGAAATACACCCAGAATAAAAATCGCCAAAAAGACAAAAGGCACCGCAACGACTTGTGTTTCAAATAACTTTGTATAATACTAACACTAAGGGCCGATTTTTCAATCGTCTGCTAACTTAACATATTTTCAATACAAATTTTTATTCCTCAGATATAACTAATCTGAATAAAAAATTGGCCCTAAGAGTGGTATGGCACTCGACAAATATCTGACTTTGTCCAAGATGGAATAGAAATAAAAAATATTTACTGTCCAGGTAATAAAGTAAGCAGGTTAAAAAAAAAAAATACAATAGACGTGGATATATTTAGTAACTTGTTCCGCTTAGCTATTTCTAAAGAGCCATAGAAAACTCCTGAAAGAAATCGACACGTGTTTCACCTCTCAACGAGGCATCCTCAGGATGACGATGGACTTGTTGCAAACTCGAACACGGCGTGTTGCCTCACCGAGCTCAGCGCTCGGTGGCGCAAGAGTGTCGACACAGGATGCGTCCCATACTAAAGGCCTACCCACCTTCCATAGACATGCCGTCCAGTCTCTTGGCATCATCGCGTGCCAAGCCATTGGGTTCTAATACAGCTGGAACGCCGGCGGTGACAAGAGCTCGTCGGATGATGTCGTTGATGTTCGCATGCCGCGCTAAGCGGCCCTCACTTCGGCTGCAAGACAGGCCGTGATGGCCGAGACTGCAACTTCGCCACAGTGACAGCGATGAGGAGAACAACATGGAGCTCCTAGTCGTAGGGAAGCAGCGAGGCGGAAAGTGGTATAGTGGGAGCAAAGTGCCTATGTTCGACGACGGTAGTGCATGAAGCCATAGACCCGATTCCCACTTACTCACAGCCAGCAGACGCGCACGCTCCGCAGTAGTAGCAGACATGTTAAGTAAATTGTTCTGTACTACTCTGCAGAGCGGCTCATCCCACCGTCTTTGAGAAGATGGACAATCGGGTAGAACTGAGTTCGGGCAAGCGGTTCTCCAGGCGTTCATAGCCTCGGTGAAGCACGGCACATCATAATTAATCAGTATGGAGGCTAGAATTTTCCTGATTAAGTTCTCAGTGCCGTGGACCGAGGATATGAAAGCCGGTAGACTGATACTCGAAATTTTGCGAACGCCGAGGCCTCCCATACGAATGGGAAGAGTAGCTTGTGCCCAAGCTCGGTCGTCCATAGCCACATTTAAAATTGAAGTTAATGTGTGTCGGATAATTTGGTCCATTTTTTCTAAAAGGTGAGTGTGTTTCCATAAATGGGAAGCACGAAGAAAATATGTTAATTTAGGGCCGAAACATCAGTAACGAATTAGGGTGATGGCCGAATGCATATTCATTTTGTAACAATCTTTCCGAAACGTCGTTGAAATTTTGTATTTTTTCCTCAATAAAAGCGGGAAAAGAATTTTCAAAGAATGGAGACCCAAGGAGACGAAGAGAGCTTTTTTCAATAATTTTGATTTCTGGAGCTATTTCGTTTTTGGGAAGTGTCAGTTGTCTGTCGGTACTGTCCGATAAGTATAGTTCACATTTCGAAAAGTTGAGATCAAAGCCAATGGAATGAAGTTAGTTTTTTTAAGTATTTTAGGTCATTTAAAACAGTTTCTACACCGCCGCCCAAGGTTCCATCATTAAGATACCTACCAGACATTAAATTTGGAATTTAGCTGTCGAATAATCGGATGAATGGCTAAACTAAAAATCACTGGCCCGAGGGGGTCGCCTTGTTGACAGCCAACAGCAGATTCCAAAAGGTTGTCCCGATACAGTAATTTAGAAGGGTGTCTGTAACATTGCCAAAGGAAACTATAAATTTGGGGTATTTCTTTTTTAGTTTCTGCCAGCAAGGTGTCCCTATTTACTGAATTAAAAGCATTCTTTATGTCAACCTTCAGGATGACCTCTTTGCCAGAATTTAGGTAGGTTGACAAGGCGTGTATGGCAGCCTCACAGCCCCTTTTAGAGCCATAACCTAGCTGCAGGGGCTGAAATTTTTCCGAAACCGCCTCACCATAAAATTTACAACAAATCTTGGCTGTCATACGTCGGTATGTGGATCCCACGGCAATAGAGCGAATGCCGCCATCCCTCTTTTGCAGGGTGCATAGATTGGCCCCGTACAGGACGTCGATGACGACCTCGTTCAC
Organism: Agrochola litura; assembly: GCA_949152395.1. NCBI lineage: Eukaryota > Metazoa > Arthropoda > Insecta > Lepidoptera > Noctuidae > Agrochola > Agrochola litura. The sequence continues at coordinate 22,812,139 of OX424503.1, read as the reverse complement.
CTTGCCGGAGAACATAAAGTTAATCAGAGCCGTAAGCTCCTTCACGAACAACTCACTAGCTTCCCCGGCGCCTGAACAGATAAGGTCCTTTAGGTGCTGAGGACTCAGACCGTTGAGGCCACCAGCGGAGCCGCTCCGGAAGGAACAAATGGTTGTGATCAACTCTCGACCTGTAATGGTGAGGGAGTGATTATCCGGATTAGGGGGTCGGGAAAAGAAAGGCCATCCACTGGGGCAGGGTGTTTGCTCTCCAGAGCTGCGAGTGTTTCTGGAGAACTTGAAAAATACCTCAGCAACCAGGAGAAGGTTACCTTTGGTGTCCCCCAGGGCAGTGTCCTGGGACCCCCACTTTTTCTCATATACGTGAATGAGCTGTGTCAGTTATCCTTACCCAACTGCAAAATTGTAGCTTATGCCGATGACACAGCTCTAATTGTTCATGGCCGAGACTGGACTGAAACTCGCCTCAAGTCAGAGTTTGCCTTGAACACAGTCATGCGGTGGCTGACCACAAATCTTCTCACTTTAAATATCAATAAGACCAAATTTATTACATTCTCTATGATGAACTCAAGTCAGCCGCCTACACCGATTGAAATTCATGTGCACACCTGCCCAAACTTACACGCAGACTGTGGCTGTCAAGAACTGGAAAATACCCCTATTATTAAATATCTTGGAGTCACTCTTGATAGAAACCTGAAATGGAAGCAACATATTGCTTCAACTGTAGCTCGTGTGAGAAAACTTATATATATTTTTAAAAAGCTCAGAGGCGCGGCCGATTTTAGCTGTTTAATAACTGTTTACTTTGCGCTCGCTCAGTCTGTTCTGGGGTATTGCCTAACGGTCTGGGGTGGTGCCGGTAAAACAGTGATGCTTCGGGTCGAACGAGCGCAGAGGGCTGTCTTGAAGGTGCTGGCAAGGAAACCGATCCGATTTTCGACATTCTGTCTATATACCCTCTGCCAGGTCCTCACCGTCAGACAGCTGTTTATCCTCCGAACTATTCTTCGCAAACACAGCCAACTTACCTTTGATCCTAAATGCTGTACACGCCGCTCGAATAGGGTTTGTAACACTGAGTCTCGTAGAACCGTAGCTGCAAGTCGTCATTACAAACACATAAGTTCAAGAATGTACAACAAATTAAACAAAAGCTTACACATCCACCCATTAACCAAGAGCAAATGCAAAATTAATCTTGACTCCTGGTTAAAGTCACAAAATTATGATGAAACAGAAACTCGTGGAAGTGTAAAATACTCATCACTCCCTCACACACCCCAACAAAACCACACACAACACACATACCACAAACACCCCTCGCACACCTCATTAACAAGCACCCACACACACCCATTCACCCTACACTCACCACATTAACTCAACGTCTAAATACATCCCAAATCAAAAATCCTGTACTGTTTATTTTTATCTATTTTTTGTTTTTATTATTAATTAACTAAATTTAATTTAATCTAATTTAATTTAACTTAATTACCTTTTTGCATAGAACATCATTCCATTCTGTAGCTGGAGAAGGGCGTTGTTAGCTGCGCTACAGTTTATACTTTTGCAGCTATCATCGTTTTACATCGTTTATTATTTTTGTGTTATTGTTCCAAAATAAACTTTTATTATTATTATTATAGAACACCGTGCCAAAAGAATCCTGGCTGCTCCGCTAATGTCACCTTCCCCTAACTTCGATTCTACCAAATGGGATATACCTCTTGAAGAGGTGCTACACAGAGATATGCCTCTTGAAGAGGTATATCTCTGTGTCGGTAATTTGGAATCCAAATTTTGAGCCGAAATATTACAGTTTTCTTTAATTTGTGCGGTTAATGTTTTTTTGGTTGCCAAATCTTTTTGTACATGTAGAATTCTGTAAGGAAAGGTGAGCAGCTGTTCCCAAGTACTTTGCGAGTTCTCCTGGGCGACAAGACGGACGCAACCTGCAAGGTGTTGTGCCACAAGAGGCCGCCGTGGGGAACTCGCTTCAAAACAGGTACAGAGTTTTTGAATTTAGATAGGGTTTGCCAAAACGGGTCAAAAGTGGATGTAGCTGGTGTAGTTGTTGAGACAGGGCCTGAAGAGAGTGCATTTGGAGGTTTGTGCACCTTTCCAATAGGCACATTCAGACCCCGCTTACCTTTAAAAAACCGTGCCTGGGTGCACAGCGGACATCTCTCCAGGGTGCTCTGCAGTGATGTCGAAGGTTGACATGCACTACCACTATCATCCACCACATCGCTGATGCCACTAAGCATTAATTTATTTTACTTATATGTTAAACTTTATAAAAATAATAACAAATTAAATCAATAAAAAAAGACTAAAACGTCTCGGTGACACCAATATAATCTAAGGACAGGGGCTGTAGTGGGAGCGACGCAGTCGCGCTGGGGCGGCCTAGGGCGCCGCGCCGCCAATGCATTTCGGCGCAGCCCTGGCAACCGTTTTCGGCTGACCGTCGGACTGGCGTCGCGTCCTCACCGTCGTGTTGGGAATGGAATTCCAAGCTAGATTTTTTGTGTGAGTTTAGAACTTTCGAATCGAGCCCAAATTGGACCAATATAAAAATGTACTCTGTGAATGGAACTGTCGTCTGTCAGTTTAGATGCAGGTTTCCCGTTTTTTAAAAAAAAAGATAAATTGTGCAATCAGCAAATTCTTATACAGATATCAAATACAGATTGGGCTCTCGCCCGATACCGTGTTCGAGAGTGGACGTGTTTATCTGTTCTTATAAAAAATATTAATTAACATACACGCGACTCTAGCCCGTAGTTATTCATTCAGAGTGCCTAAACTCCTCTCCCGTCTCCGTATAATATTATTAAATTCTACGGGAGCCCGCCACCACAACGCCACCGAACGAACAGCGAGCGCTCACCCCGTACGCGCCGCCTTCACCTCCGTGGGAACAGCTCAGTGTTCATAATTGCTGTCTCGCTTCCTCCAAGACCCCGTGTTCATCGCCGGCGCAGTTTGATGGTACGACTGTGACATACACTGTTTCGTGCTAACTGCGAGCCTTTACTAACTTATAAAGTACAACTGTGAGTATCTTTGGCCTTTATTACGTCTCCCTACTGCTCACGATGCCTCGCATGCAGCGCTCACCGCCTCCGCCAAACACTGCTGTATTAAAATCGCTCGCGCCCGAACTCAAATCGCCACTGGCCTCAAATCTCCACACAGCATCATCCGAGCCGGAACTGAGTGCTCTTTCGGGCAATCATGAGCGAATTAAGGATATTTTCGTTAACGCGAACCGCGGAACAAAACGCCGTCTCGGCGAAGGTACATTTTTTGAGGATAGCGATTCGGACAACTTGCTGCTCTTATCCGAAATCACTAAACTTTTCTCGGACTTTGAGTGCAAACAAAACCGAAAGTTTGATTGCCTTAAATCTACAATGGACGAAATATCGGAACAAAACTCTAAAATTCAAACATCAGTGGAGTTTGTCAGCGGAAAGTATGATGAACTACTAGAACGAGTGGATGCAACTGAGCGAGAAAATTCCACCCTTAAAAGGCAGATTTCTTCACTAGAATCCAAAGTTGATTACCTGGAACGCTGCTCTCGCTCTGCTCTGCTTGAGATAAATAACCTGCCGACCACAGTCTCAGAAAGTAAGGAATCGTTAATGAAAAACCTTTGTAAAATTGGGACTGTAATTAATGAAGAAATAAAACCATCGGAAGTCAATAATATTTACAGATTGAAGGCAAAAAAAGACTCACGCACCGTTGGTACTGTTATTGCGGAATTTAAGTCATCAACCTTGAAGGAAAACGTTCTAAGGGCCACCAGAAACTACAACAAGCAATGCGGTAACAATAAACTGTCAACTGCCAGTATTGAGCTGCCAGGCCCGCCGATACCTATTTACATAGCCGAGTCCCTAACCTCCCTTGGTAAACATCTTTACTACTTGGGTCGCAGACTCCAGAAAGAAGGTAAATGTGATAGCTGCTGGCCGAGCCACGTGAAAATCTACATAAAAAAGTCCGCAGGTTCGATTCCATTTTGTGTAAACTGTGAAAGCGACCTACATAAACTTTTGGGCGCCGCCCTGTGACTACGTCCCTCTAAAGTTGCATTTATTTTGCCTCTTAGTTATGCTTGTCTTAGTTTTAATGATTTCTTTTTTTTGCTTGTAATATCACACTACACACAACACTACTACTCAAACACATACGCAACCTCATTCACTTTCGATTCCCAATATGCACCAATTGACGTCGGCAGGTTCTGCACTCTTCTGGCTTTAATTATGCACGCACGTAATTCGCAAAGCTATCTGAATAATATGTCACACTTTTCTGATATTGCTCATGGCATATGGTCTCATTTTTAATCACCGCCGCATTATCTTGATGTTTTACTATTGTTTAAATAAAATTCGATAACTTAAATGACATACAGACTGATCTGGACAGTATTTCAGTAGCCGAGACTGCAACTTGTATGATTGAGGACTGCAATGATATTGCTGTTTTGCACAAAAATGCTCTCTCACTTCTCTGTCAAAATATTCGTAGCATAATTAAGAACTTCGATGGCTTGACAATGCTTTTGAAAAGAAGTAATACATCCTGGGACTTCATCATTCTTACGGAATGCTGGCTTTTCAACTCTCCTCCCCTACCTTCAATCTATGACTATACCTGCGTCACTACCAATCAACATAGTTCGCAGAATGAGGGTGTGGTGGTGTTTTTCCGTTCCCACCTTCAAGTTTCCGTAACTGAGCCCCTGGTCCAGGATGCCAATTGTTTGTTGTTAATTCTAAACAATGATACTGCCTTGATTGCAATCTATCGTCCGCCTGCTGTTCGGAATGTCTCTGCGTTCGTGGACTCTTTGGATGTACTACTAAAATCTGTATCTTCCTACAAAAACATAATTATAACCGGTGACATAAACATTAACATTTCCGATAACAGTAATGATTCACGTGCAACTGAATATCTGACAATGCTCGCCTATCACGGTATGCTACCAGCACACACCATTCCTACGCGACAAAGTAACACCTGTCTCGACCACCTAATTTTAAAAACGAGAAGAGCTGCTTTTTGTTTTATCGCCAACACTTCGGTAACTGATCATGATACTGTTTTATTATTTATGGAGAACAATAACCCTTCCAATATTTCACTGAAAAAAGGTAGACAGACCCGGGTTTTGGATTTTGACAAAATTGAATTGGACCTACTGCGGACCGATTTTAGCCCCGTTTATTCCACCCCAGATGTTAATGAAGCTACTGACTTCTTTATCAACACCCTTAACCTTATCATAGTTCAAAACTCAATTTTGAAAGTTGTGCCTAACCGTAAAAGGTTAAGTAAGCCCTGGATGACACCAGGGCTCCTTAGATGCCTACGAAATCGAGATAATATGCATATGAAATTAAAAAAAAATCCGGAAAATAAAATACTACAAACAACTTTTAAAAGATACAGGAATTATTGCTCTAAGATACTTAAAACTATTAAAACTAATTATGATAAAGCCCTTATAACTAACTCACAAAATAATAATAAAAAACTCTGGGCTGCTATAAAATCTATCACCTATACATCTAAAGTTAAAACACATCCTTACGCTCTTCTTTCACCCTCCGAACCAGAGCGCTCTGTAAATGAAGTGAACTCGTACTTTGCTAACATTGGACGTACATTAGCTGAAAACGTACCATACGTCTCCGCATGCTTACCTCCACAAAATGGTGATCTCCCACCGTATCACAACAGCTTTGTCATGCTAGAAACTGACGAATCTGAATTAGACATTTTGATTGGAAAGTTGAGAAGCGATTGTGCGGTAGGTTCCGATGGAATATTGGGCTCGTTCCTTAAGAAATTTAAAAATCTCCTCACCCCCCATCTGATTCATATATGTAATTTGGCATTTAATTCTGGCATCTTTCCTGATGCACTTAAGCTGGCAGTAGTGCATCCTGTGCATAAGGGTGGGGACAGAGATCGATCAAATAACTACAGACCTATATCAATTTTGCCTACGCTTTCAAAATTAATTGAGAGACTCATGAATAACAGATTGGTTAAGTACCTAGAGCAAAATCATATTCTTTCTTCTTCTCAATATGGTTTCCGTTCCGGAATCTCCACAAATAATGCTGTGCTAGACCTAACCACTAACATCTTCTCCAACCTGGATAAAAAACAGAAGGTAATTGGTATTTTCTTGGATCTGGCTAAAGCCTTCGATACGATATCTGTCCCCAATCTTATTGCTAAACTTGAAAGGATCGGTATTAGAGGCATTCAACTAGCTCTGAGAGTTAGCTTTGAGAGTTACCTCACGGGTAGGCGGCAGTGCGTCAGGATCGGTGATTGGACAAGTCACGAGCTCCTCATATCATACGGGGTTCCCCAGGGCAGTATTATCGGCCCAACCCTTTTTCTCATTTATATAAATGAGCTCTGCCGGCTAATGCTTCCCAATGCATCCATTTTCACCTATGCTGATGATACTGCCCTAATATTCCACGGAGACTCATGGGAGCTGGTGTTCCAGCATGCACAATCCGGACTCAACCTTGTCACCGACTGGTTGGCTCAAAACCTGCTTACTTTAAATGCTGACAAAACTAATTACCTAACCTTTTCTTTTACTGCCGCTGGGAAACCTCCTTCCTCTCCTTACTCCTTGATTGCCCACTCTTGTATTTCACCTCACCTCACTGTTTGTAATTGCCCCTGCCTTTCTCGCCTCAGTTTTGTCAAATATCTCGGTGTACAAATTGATGATTGCCTGTCTTTCTCTACACACATAAACACACTCACCTCACGACTGCGCAGGTTGATTTACATTTTTAAGTCCCTACGTCACGCTGCGGACTCTTCGGTGCTAAGACTTGTATATCTCGCCCTCTGCCAATCACTTATACAATATTGCATAATTACTTGGGGTGGATCAGCAAAAACTCACATGCTGAAATTGGAGCGTGCCCAAAGGGCACTCCTGAAAGTTGGATGGCGGTTACCTTACCGCTTTCCTACCATTGACCTTTATAAAACATGTACGGTTCTCTCTGTTCGCAAATTATTTATCCTTAACCTTGTTTTAACCACACACTCTCAAACTCCCTACGCTCCGTGCAAAATTGTCTCCCAACGACGTAAACATACTGTTTGCCCCTCCATCCGCACAAATTATCGTTCAGCCCAACGTAGTTTCCCTTTCCTCAGTAGCTACGTCTATAACAAGGTTAAATCAAATTTTAAATATACACCCAATGTGCAGATCAAAATGTAAAAAAACTGTTACGAAATGGCTACTTGAATTGGATTATGCAGAGACTGAACATTTACTAAATATTTTAAAATAATGTCGACTACCGGGAATATGCACCTACTCAAATTTATCTTTAATCGTGTTTCACCTTGTTAACCACACACAGACACACACACACACACTCTCGGGCAAGTGGGTGCTCGCGCACAGTGCCCTTCGTGGGTGCTGGGCGCGAGGACTTATATTGCACTCACGGGCACACAACACTCTCCAAAGACACACATAGAACATCTTTTGTTTTGTAAATTAATTTCCCTTTCTCTCATTACTTGGAGCTTTTACAATGTTGTATGTAGTACGTAAGTGCAATTTAATGTTATAATTTTAAGAGTGTGAGCCTGGAGATCTGTAATACAGGTCCCGAACCCAGTATAGACTCCAGCTCTCACAAAGGTTTGAATCTGCCTGTAACCTATATACCATGTACTAAATTTGTACCTTTTTGAGAGAAATAAAAATTACTATTATTATTTTTCATTTATTAATTTTTTTACATATTAAATACATTTTTAAATATTTTTATAAAAATCATTAAAAAAACATTTAAAAATATAAAAAATAGTGGCCCATCGGCATCAGGAACAGGGTCCAAGCTGCCGGTGGTCAGGGCTCTAGAGAGAGGAACCTCCTCACTATGCGTGCCGTGTCTAGGAGTACTGCTTTCTGAATCAAGCCCTTGACCCAGCCACGCAATGAGAGCCTCCTGAGGTGTTGGTCGAGGCTCTTCGCTATTAGGCCATTAACCGTAACGATTATCGGTACAATGATCGCAGAGTCCACATCCCACATGTCGACAACCTCGTGTGCTAAGTCAAGATACTTGATTTTTTTATCTTTCTCAGCTTTCACGAGATTCTCGTCATGAGGGACAGCGATATCAACAATCATAGCACGGCGCTCTCGTCGATCTATCACCACAATATCAGGCTTATTGGCTACAATAGTCCTGTCAGTGATGACAGATCGATCCCAGTACAATGTGGCATGACCATTCTCGAGAACTGGGTCGGGCACATACATGTAGTATGGTACTTCGGACTCCACAAGGTTGTACTGCAAGGCAAGTTGCTGGTGAATAATCCTAGCCACTAGATTGTGTCTGTGCAAGTACTCGCCATTAGCAATACGAGAACAACCGGAAACAATATGTCGGATTGATTCACCGGGACGGTGGCATGCCCGACAGATGTCAACCGTACCGTCCTTGACAATGTATTTCCGATAATTATTCGTCATGATAACTTCATCCATAATCGCACAGACAAAACCTTCGGTTTCCCCGAAGAGGTCACCGAAACGCAGCCAGGATACAGACGCCAAAAAGTCTACATCAGGCCCGTGAAGGGCCCGGAAAAAGCGTCCATGTAGCTCTTTGCTCTGCCATACTTCCTTACGATCGTTAGTATCAAGTACTGCAGGTTTGCGCCAGTTCTCTTTTGCCAAGGAGAGCGGGGTGAGGCCCTTGTCCACTGCGACCACATCTCGTTGCATACCCACGTCAGTTTGAAGGAAATATTCCCTGAGACTGTAAATCTCGCGGTTGTGGAGGGTTTTAGCATTTCGGAAACCTCGACCCCCACACTTCCGTGGGATGTACAGTCTCATCACTGATGACCGTGGGTGATGCATCCGATTTGCTGTCAGCAATGTACGGACCTTCCTATCCAGAGCGTCAAGTTCTGTCTGAGTCCATTTGAGTATGCCGAAAGAATACATCAAAACAGGCATGACCCAACCGTTGAAGGCACGCACCTTGTTTCCGCCTGATAAAAGACTATTTAACACTTTATTCAGGCGGCCAAAGAAGCGTTCCCTCAACGATTGTTTCATGTCGGCAACATTGATGCCTAATGCTTCCGACATACCCAAGTACTTGTAGGTTTCGGTTGAGGAGAGGGATCTAAGGTGTATGGAATCCGAGAGTTGGGTTCCCACGGATTTCATAATCCTCCCTCGCTTTACATGCATGACTGCACATTTGTCCACACCAAATTCCATCCTGATGGCGCTACTGAACGTTTCTGTTACCTTCAGTAGTTCCATCAGTCGCAAATTGTTGGGGGCAAAGAGTTTCAAGTCATCCATGTAAAGGAGGTGATATCACCTGGCCACCCCTTCTCAACCGGTAGCCTAGACCTGAATCCTCCAGCAGTGTGCTTAAAGGATTCAAGGCTAAGCAAAACCAAAGCGGACTCAAACTATCGCCCTGAAATATTCCCCGTTCAATCCTGATCGGTTCATCGATTCCCCGGATCTGTCGAGATCCTGGATAGAGAAGGACCGTCCTCCATTGCCGCATACATGACATCAAGAAGGTGCGCAGAGTTGCATTTATCTTGTACAACTCCAGCACCCTCATGAGCCATGTATGTGGCACCGAATCATAGGCCTTCTTATAATCTATCCAACAAGTCGACAAATCCTTCCGGGATCTACGAACCTGTTGGCTGATGGTCATGTCTATAAGGAGCAGCTCCTTAGTACCACGGGACCCATTCTTACATCCATTCTGAGACACAGACATAATTGAGTTGTTGTTAATATGATGTGAAATTTTAGCTCTAAGAATGGATGTAAGAACTTTATAGACCGTCGGTAAACATGTAATTGGTCTATAATTTTTAGGTTCCGCAGTACTGCCCGATTTATGGAGCAGGTGGGTAACTCCAGTTGTGAAGAACACTGGTAGCGACCCAGTCTCTAAAGATGACTGGAATTGCGAGGCTAAGCAGGCATGTGACCTTTGTAGCCATTTAAGCCAGAAATTGTGCAGTCCGTCCGGTCCTGGAGATTTCCAGTTAGGCAACGGGCGGACTGCACGGCTACATCCAAAGGGGTAATGGTGATGGTCTCCATGTCTGGTATTGGATCACACGCCTGCTGAACAACACGCATCCAATCACCTTCAGTGTGACTGACAGGCACCGACCAAATACTTCGCCAAAAAGCTTTCATGGCATCATTATCTGGTAGACACGCGTCAGTCACACCTTGATTGGGAGTGGGCCGCTCCCACGCTCTGTATACCCACCCACCTTTCATCATTCTGGAACATGCGGTTCTGAGTGTACCGATCCACTCTTCGCCTATACCGACGGATACGGTTTGCCCATGCATAAACTTTCTGCTTCAGGAAGTCGATGCGCTCTGTGACATGGGATACATATTCTCGGGGACTAATACTAGTTCCCGAGAACGCCCGCTTCACAAAGCGCATCACCCTTGGGCGTGTATTGCCCTCCCTGAAGCAAATGAGCTTCCCGATGAGTACCCTAGCCTCATTAATACGACACTCAATCCTGCATTGCCAAGCTGGTGCGGTGGGTTTCGGTCGTGCAGATCGGTCAGTGTTTGGGAATTTGACACGAGCCATACGACATGCCGCAACAGCCGTGCAATACAAGATTGAGTGTGTATCGCAAAGGTCTGCGCTGCTTTCAATAAAATTTGGTAACAGCGCATCTAGGGCACACACCAGTGCTCTGTTTCTTTTATTCATGGGCAAACGTGGTAGCCGTGGTCTAAGGTCAGGTGATGTGAACCGGTACTCATGAATCGCATCCTCCAGTGTGTTCCTTAATTCCACATTGCAAAGGTTATCTGCAGATATAGCCCTGCCGTCCTCCTCTTCATCATATTCGGTTGCTTGCAATGGAGCTGCGGAAGGCGCATGCACAACATTCTGGGATGGGAGAGGGTTACTAGCAGAGCTATTCTGCATTTCCGAGCGCAGCCGATCAAGTGTGGCGTTATCCAACCTGTGGTTGTGTTGAATGACGCGCACCTGATTACTATTACTATTATTAGATATCCAATTCTTTTACCTTTTTTATTTTTTAAGAGCTAACTTAGAATGAGAGCCAATATTTAAATACAAGGAAAGCTGTGCTTTCCAAAAAAACCATTCGGGAATTATCATCTATCTACAAAATTAGGTGACGAATGCATACTTGATAGAAACGCGCTATGATGGTTGCACTACCACAAAGCGCGGTAGTACAATATACCTAGAAGCATTTTCTCCATAAATTTATTAAATATATCTATGATTTTCTCTGTAGCGCGACATTCGTGCTAATTCGGAAACACGAAGATTACCGAAGCGCATACCTTTTCAGGTTTACCAGTATGTCCTGCAATAGTTAGCAAGCTTGTTCAAAGCTATGAGTAACCAACCTGAAGCAGCCAGAAGGATCGAGAGGGGCATGCTCTCGCCGAACCCGCCAGCAGCCTCGCAGCTGGTGCAAGGTGCAGCACACAGCCACAGCGACATCTGGCCCCTACTTCCGCGACCACCATGGATGAGTCTCCTGCCCACGGCCTCGCCGCGCATTCACACGCTGCCAGCTCCACTGCCTGACCCTAGAAAGATAACATTAAACTCAAACACTCACAGTAGCAGTTTTCAATTAAATCGCTACAGTCACCATCCAACCAATTTCAGACACTTTTGAGACACAATGATTCGGTCACTTAATCAGAAAGTTGAAGTTGAAGCAGTTGCCCATTCCAAAATGTAGATCTCTTGTGGACAAGAACGAGCAAGAAACTCCAATTTACCCGAATACGGCAAAGCCAAAAGGAAGGGTTATGATTTTAGCAGTATATGGTATGTAGTATGTTTGTATTTACGTGTGTTCCACCGTAGCGCCTAAACGACGGGACCGATTTTTATAAATAAGGTATCAATAGATTTTTAATAACATACCGGATGACTTAAGCTATATAAATTAAGTAAGTAAGTAAGCTATATAATTAATTAAGTAGACTTACGTAAATTTCTGACCTCGAAAAAAATTAAATTGAAATAATCATGACATGTTTGGTATCAAAAGAAAGGTCTTGACGGGCACATTACAAAATTGTGTATATATATAATATGGACCCAACTGTGCCAAAATGTTCCAACCCACAGTAAACAAATTTTGAGATATTTCAGTTTAAATATTTAAATGTAATTTTAAATATTCTGATTTTGTTACACATGAAGGTTCAATATTTGGAATATTTAATAGGATTTCTTATTAGAAACCCTATTAAAAGCGATCATGGCAAACTTTAGAACGAGATATCATAAATGAATGTGTATATGAAATTTTGTGTCTGTGCTGTTGACCGCTGAGAAGTTCTGTCATTTGGAAATAATCTTGGGTGTAGCAACCAAATCATGGTGAACTATAGATCGGGTTATCATAATTGACTGCGTTTATAAAATATTGTGTCTGTGCTATTGACTGCTGAGAAGTTATCTTCTGGGACCAATCCTGGGTGCAGCAGCCAGATTAGGGTGAATTTTAGAACAGACTATCATAATTAAATTCGTATATTAAATTTCGTGTCTGTACCGTTGACTGTTGTGGAGTTCCTTAGTCTGGCACCAATCCTGGGTGTAGAATCAGGTCATGTATCATAAAAAAATGCATTGTCTTTAAAACTGAACCATCATGTAAAGTTTCAAATCCGTAGTATAAGAGGAAGAGGTTTTAATTCAGCTTGCAAGATTTGACCAATACATACTAACTAACATGGCAAGTTGAATAAAAGCTTGTAATAATAACATAAACTTTTTACAAAAAAATAAACAACCAAAAGCACTGCAAAATGAAAAATAATCGCCTGTGAAAATAACTTTAATTTCGGAAGTCAGTGGCAAAAAACAAAAAATACAAAACGCGTTTCCTTATTTTTCTAGAAAACATACTTTTGTGCCCTAGATCACTCTGGTTCCAACGTCGTCCGTCATTAATACACAATAGAATTTTAATTGTTATCGATCTCCAGGAGAGCTCTTGACAGCCAAGGGGATCAAATCCTACTCTAATAAATTGTGAAAGTCTGTGTTAGTATGTACATAATATGTATGTTTGTTACTTCTTCACGCAAAAACTACCTAATGAACCGATTGCGATGAAACTTGATAGGTACATAGTGTTACCTATAGTTGTTACTTTTAACCCGATATTCCCACGGAATCAAAACTTACGCGGTGAAACCGCGGGGCGCAGCTAGTTATAAATAAAGGCAATTTATAGAGTGCCGCAAGCGGCATTGTATCACTATCGGTTAAAGTGCCGTCAGCTTGCGGCCGTGGCGCAGTGGCGCTATCTAGACTACCGTAGAGTATGCACGGCAAAATAAGTAAGTACCGACAGTTAAGTACCGTAAGCATTGCATTGTCACTTGTAACTTAACCCATTTGGTTAGGTGCGGTTAGAACCGTAACCAACCACGTGCGAGTCGCCGGCGAGCATTACTTCCGAGTTTATTGCAATTCAGTTGCTGTAGTGACTTTTGAGAAATGATGTACTATTACGCCGCAACTGACGGCACTATAACTGATAGTGATACAACGCCGCTCGCGGCATTCTATACACTTTAATAAATAAATACACAAAATTCACTAAAATACAGGACATTAACAATCAAATAAAAATAAAGAAATACATAAAGCTCTTGATACTACAGAAAATTAAGAATCAAATCATTATAACATAAAACTCAATAAAATATATTTAAAGTAAAGTACTTGAAATAGAACTTCACCAAAACTACAAACAAATAAAACCTTATTCTGTGCTAGTTTCCTTTATATATCTTCTTCGGCATCTTCTTCGTCAACTGCCACTGGTCTACCTGTCTCTTGTGTGTGTTCATCACCAAGGTGACCTGGTTCAGTTTCATCTTCTCCAGGTATAGATTTAAGTTGTTCATCCTCAATATTTTCACCGGATTGTTCTGCCGCTTTTTCATGAATTGCGGCAAAGGATTTTTGGCTACCTGTGTCTATCATTGACTTTGACTCGGTCACTCTTCGTTGCGATATGCTAGAGAATGTCAAATCTGCCATCAACGATTTTTGCATCTCCATCTTACTAATAGCTAGCAATTTCGACATGTCAGTAGTTGCATCCTCTATTTCTTCACTCTCCTCGATGCTACTACTCATACTTGAATGCAATGATGTCACAGTAAATGACGGCACACTATCTTGTATTGGCAGTGGCTCCTCCTCCTCTACGGCCAGCACCTCAATACTTGGAACAGTCTTTATACTTGCCGTTGAAGATAATATTGAAGAGACCGAAACAGCGCTACGTTCACGTTCAAACGATTGTATTGACGATGTAGCAGCCAAACCAGCCGCTGTTGCCTGCGTCTTCCTGGAGGGAACTGATTTAACTTCAAAGCCGAGATCTCCTTTTTCATATATGTTGCCAAGCGAAACTAAGGATTCCATAGATTCAGCTCGGGCGGCATCACGATATTGATTTATAACTTTAAGAATATTTTTCAGTACGATTTCCCTGTCTATGATTTCACGAGAAGGATCCAAAGTACACCAATAATCTAATTTAAGTGATGCGTATACTATAAACGCAGATTCTTTTAAGATCTTTTTATACGTTTCACGTTCTCTTAGTAGTTTTGCTGTTTCTACTACAGTTTTGTTTTGTTCTCCCAGAGTGGCGTGCAAATTTTGCTCCAATATACGTACATGCAATAGGAGCTCTTTGTTCTCTTTAGTAAGTTTTTGCAATATCGGTTCCATATTTTCAGTACCAAACTCTCTTAGTTTCTTTTCATACATAGCTTTCTGTTTCTTCACATTTTCGAACGCTGCCATTAATTGATCAATAACTTTAAGCTGCACAATACTTTTATTCATTGCCTTATCTCGTTCTTGTTCAGCTAATTCCATTGCACATCGAGAAGCTCTCTCATCATCTTTAAACTTTTCATTTTGCTCAGCTACTTTTGCTTGTGTCAATAACAGACTGTCTAATTGATTATTCAAAGCGAAATTCTCTCGAATCACCCTATGTGTAGAGGCGGCTATTCTGTGTTCGCTAGCATCTTGAAATTCTTGTGCTAACTGTAGAAGTCTTTCTTCCATTTCTTTCTTTAACTTGTCTTTTCCCATTATAAACTTCTGTTCAGTATTATATATGATTCTTTTGTATTTCATTTCTTGATCTTCATAATCTTGCTCTTGTTTGTTGTACTTCGTCATTAGATCGTCCCTGATAGCCCGAAACTCTTCAAGCATGTTTAGTTTTCCAGCTAGTAGTTTATTTTCTGAGGTAAGCTGATCTTTCGTGTTGGTAAAGTCATTGTCTAATTGCGTGATTCTCTCCTTAAATTCTGCTGTTTCTATGACCCTTAATTCCTCTAACTCTTTAACCTTATCTTTTAGTTCAGTATTTTCTTCAGTTTTCACATTGAGAGTTTTTTTTAAATATGCAATAACATCAGCCCTATCTTCGTCGAGTGTATCGTAAGCCTTTTGCAATTCTTCATTGCGGATTTCATACTCGTCGACAGAATTTTTAAGGCGAGCTACTTTTTTATTGCAATCGGCTATCTGTAGTTCATAAAATGCTTTTTCAACTTCGACAAATACGGCTTTTGCCTGTTCTGTTGACATTGCTCCCTTTACCTTTTTGGATGCCATGTTTTGTAGAATATTTAAATAACTAACAAAAATATATTATTTTAAAACATTAATCTCAGCTGTAGAAGATATAAATAATTATAGTGTTTTATCTACTTTTATTATTCGTAGATTTTATGGTAAAACTTCAAATCAAAAGAATTGACGTTTAACCTACCATAGTAAAATTATCTTTGGATTGTCTTAGTTTTTGTTTAAAGATAACTCTACAAGGATCTTTTGGCGAGTGGCCAAAATCGGAATTAATGCCGCCATCTTGTTTTTTCAATACATTGAAAAAATTCATAATAGTATTTCCTGAACAATAAAATTGTTCAAGTTTCAATTCTGTCGGCACTGTTTTTTTTTCTTTTTTAGGGTTCCGTACCTCAAAAAACGAAACTTATAGGATAACTCGTGTGTAAGTTTGTCTGTCCGCCTGTTACAGCCAATTTGCTACGAATCAAATGGACCGATTAATTTGAAAGGAGAATGCTCATCAAGTATGAAAAAAAAACCCAGAGCGAACAGATACAGAATGTAGCTCAGAATTTTAGTGATATTTTGTGAAATAATTCTATTAATGAGAGCAGTAGTGGCCCAGTGGTAACGGCCGCGATTTACGAGTTATAGGCCGTAGGTTCGAACCCAGACAGGCGCTTTACTTTGTGTAAATTATTTCATCACCACTGCTCTCAAAACGGTGAAAGAAAACATCGTCAGGTAACCGGCATGTCCTAGAACCGAAAATTCGAAGACATGTGACATCTGCCAACTCGCACTCGGCCCGCGTGGTGAATTATGGCCCATTCCCTCTCACAGAGAGGAGGCTTGTGTCCCAGCAGTGAGAATATTATAGACTGATGATGATGATGCTATAAATATTTCACTATTAGATTCGATGGCTAAATGTGTGATATTGCTATTTGTTTTTTATCAGGGGTGATTCTTTTTCTTTAAGATATCTTCGATTATGGTATACCCGACGATATAAATACATATACATAGAAAGAAAGAAAGAAAAAACGTTTATTTCAGTATTTGCATATACTAACGCCCATAATCCCATAAACCTACAAGGGCACTTATGAAACGTCAGAAGCTAGGTGCACGGTTCCAATTGGTCGCTTCCTATGAAGAAGAGCCGGCAAGAAACTCCACGGTTACTCTTTTCAAAATAAATTGTTTCTATAATGTTTTCAAATTGTTAATAGGTATGGAAGGACAGTGTAAGCCTATCAACAAGTACCAGGTACTTAGTAAAATAAAAAATGGTGCACAAGTTTACAGCCTACAACGTTCTGATATTCACAAAATCTAAAAGAAAAGAATCTATATAAAAGATAAACAAAATAATAAAAAATAAGAACCTATTTAAACCAAATGACATGATTGCCACTACAGCTGTAACAAATCTAATTTGATTAAAAAAAATATAGAAAATTGTAGGTATATAATGTCAAATACTGAAAAGATTATGTCAATGAAGTATGTAAAAAAGTAAAATAAAATAATCATCGTAATTTGGGAGCAGTTAATAGACATTTGCATTGTTATGCCGTTAATGAGGTACCAGGGAAGCCACATGTGCAGAAGGAATTATTGCCAAACTTCCTTGTCTTCAACGTAGTCTTTAATCGTATATTATGCTTTTTGATAAGGATACGTTTGATGTGGGTTTTGAACTTCCCATCGCTTAGTTCTGTAACAGACTTTGGTAACTTGTTATAAAAGCGGATACCGTTTATAAGAAATGACTTACTAGTTTTACTTATTTGACTTATTAGTTAATCTTAATTTGGGTATCACAATTTCATGTTTACTACGTGTATTTATATTATGGAAATCGCTTCTTATTTTGAAAAGTCCTAGGTTTTTGCGAACATACAAAATACTTTCTAAGATATAAAGAGAAGGCTGAGTCAGTATATCAATTTCTTTGAATTTATTTCTAAGGGACTCACGAGGACTCATTTTATAGATCGCGCGAATTGCCCTCTTTTGTAAAATGAAAATTGAATCTACGTCAGCTGCCGATCCCCACAGCAAAACGCCATAAGACATAATACAGATGAAATAAGCAAAGTACACTAACCTAGCTGTGGCTACATCGGTTAACTGCCTTATTTTTCTTACTGCATATGCAGCTGAACTTAATCTACCTGAAAGAGCTCTAATGTGGGCGCACCATTGCAATTTCGAATCTAAAGTAATTCCTAGAAACACAGTTTCCGTAAGAGCATCTAGTTTCTTGCCATCAAGTTTTAAATTGAGACCTACTTGAGGTACATTTGGTAATGAGAACTTAAGACATTTAGTTTTGTTCGCATTAAGTAAAAGATTATCAGCTGCGAACCATTTATTTCTTTCAGAGACATCCGTATCTTTTCTATCTATTTTAAAAATAAGAGAAGTATCATCAGCGAATAGAATTGTATCCGATAAATTAGCCATCATGTGAGGAAGGTCATTCATATAAACTAGAAATAGGAAAGGGCCAAGAATTGATCCTTATTTAGAAAGATTTTAGAGATCGATATTTAGCCCATCCATAGAAGTAAGCAGTGCTGCAAATTGTCAAAATCAACTATCCACAGCTCACTTTTCGCCGCTTTTCTGTTGTAATATTATATTGTATCTTTTATGTTTAAAAGTCAATAGTCTTCATAAGAAATAAATAAATGTTATGTTAAGTTATTTTTTTAAATACATAGCAGATGTATTTAGTAGAGTTTTTTTTTACCCGCACCGTGAATCTCTTGGCCTCTCACCTGATGGTAAGTGATGATCAGACCAAAGGTGGAAGCAAGCTTCACCCAAAATCCTCAACCACAAAGGAACTGGCTATCTTACCTCTCACTGCCGTAAAACAAGAAAAAATTGTTGTTTTGGCGATAAACTTAGATAAGATGGTGGTATCTAGCCAGGCGGACTTAGAACAATCCCTATCACCAACCAAAGCGAACAGAAAATGTTGCCCCCACTGGGAATCGAACCCGGGACCTCTAGGTCTGAGACAGGTGGTCTAACCACTAGACTACAGAGGCGGTTAAAGTTGTGTTTTTTTCTGTTTTTTACATGCAATGAGTACGTTGTTTTTCAGTATTGTTTTTGTTATTGATGTTTTAAGTAATCTTTATTTAATGGTCGTGGAAGAGTAAACACACGAATGAATAATGTATTTATATCGTGTTCGTGGCCAGATCTTAGAGTTGACCATTTCATGAAATGGTCACCTAAAATTGAACATATCGTTTATATGTCAACGTTTAATGATAAGTCAGTCGATATTTAGCCATATCATTAATGTAGGGTATCCATGGTTTAAGGTGTAGTAAAAATTGCCAAGTAACTGTGACTAACTTGGAAGTAGTGCTCGCTAGCCGCTGCCGTGGCACCACTCGCTTCGCTCGTTCGGCTCGCGCGTGGTTGTTTAGTTCTAACCTAACCCATTTGGTCGGAGTGCCACATAAGCGGCGTAAAATTTTAATTATAATATAATTTTGGGATAATATTTGAAAACTTTTATTTGAATACTTTTTTTGCGTACTTTGTTACGCAAAAAAAGTATTTAACTACTTTAAAAGTATTCAGTTATTTTGTTTATCGGTGGCGGTGATCTCTCGCGTCCGGTCCTGGTTCAGGCCATGGTACGGAGGGAGAGGAAATCATCACCTCCTGCGAAGCGGTAATGCTCGCGAAGGGGAAGGCGGAACGCGTGAGGGAGAGGCAAACTTTACGCCCTCACGCCCCTAACTGCCGCAGGAGGAGATGTCCTGGGCGTCGGGAATCGCGAGCCGATTTCCGGCCACCGTAGGCGTGGGCTTGCGGACGGTGAGCAATGGGTAGCTCGCCGTCCGATAAGGATCAAGCCCGGGTCGGGACGGCGACGGCGCGTTGTGTTGCACGCGCGCCTCAAAGAGATGTCAGCAAAATTGACGGGGTCCGCTAGGGCCGATGCCTGACGGGGGTGCGAAGAAAACTGATAGGGAAATCGTGGCCCCCGACAACAGGGCAACCGAAGGAACACGGGTGGGTTTTAGTCAGTAAGAGTCTGACACGCCCTCCCGCTCCGCCCAGAGCGGGAGAAGTTATTTGATAATTTCCCACCCACAAAAAAGGGTTACTTTGTTTGATTTTGTTGTATGCTGCCGCCATGATGCACAAAAAAAAAGCGACATCAACGCCTCTGCCGGTGGATAATCTAACAATTTTACGATATGATCCCACATCCCATGTGCATCCCATGTTTGGCCATATCATGAAGTAGTAGTGTGTTTAACTGTTCATTTCGTCAAACGTTGAGTATTCAATGATCTGGCCAGACCACATCATGATGTGACCAGCGGTCGATGTTCATTTCATGAAATGATCTGGCCACGACATAATATATGGTATTTATTTATTTCAGCAGTATGGTGTCGGTTACGAATAGCACCAACGCTTTCTTCTAGGCATGTCGTAAAACTCAACCAAGAGATTGATAGATGAGACTTAACATTCAAATGGCGGCGATTGAGTGCGCCACTCATCACGCTCGAGTCTCACAGAAAAACGGCGAAAAGTGGGCTGTGGATAGTTGATTTTGATAATCTGCAGTCTTTGCCTACTCCTATGGGATTAGGGCGTGAGTGTATGTATGTGTTCAAATTCAAAAGTCATTTATTCAAACTAGGCTGAGAATCAGCACTTTTTGAACGTCAAAATTACATAAGACAGTCCCCCAAAACGCCCACCCCTCACCACTTCCTAGTGCTTTAGCTGGGAAGAAGAAGTGGCGCAACAAACTCCCCAGCGACACAGCTGTCTGTTCAGTTAGAAAAATAAATAAAATTGATTCTATACAATAAGTACGCAAAATTATTTACATTACGCAACACAAAACATAATTTAAATTATAAATTATTAGCCATATATAATTTATGTCAGTTGTAGTAGACAGGGCGTCCCAAAATTATGGGACATGAAAGGAAAGTAGGTACCTACCTTAAATATCGTAGATAGGGTATTTTGCTGAAAGAAGACTTTATGTTATATTTAAAAGTTAGTAATTCTGCATTCAAAGATTTTCTAAAAATTACTTGCCTCGTCTGGGAATCGAACCGACTTAAATGTAAAAAAAACACCCCTACTTTTATGATGCCAATCGAAAGAATGGCCAAAAAATAATAACTCTTCTTAAGTAACATAGTATTTTAAAAGAAAGGAACAGCGTGAAATTAATCATTTTAATCAAATTAAAAACATACGTGAAACTGCCGTAGTCAATTAAGTGGGTATTTTTTTGTAAATTCATTAATTAAATGCTCAAAATGTGATCCCTCTTGTCTTACGCAAATCGCCAATCTTTTAATGAGTCCACTGCCTGTTGATTTTCTTATCATTTTATGGTGAATACTCGATATGATATGGCACAATTCTGTTTGTAACTCGCCCACGTTCTCGTATCGCTTTTTGTATAGCATATGTTTCACGTATCCCCAAAAGAAGAAATCTAATGGTGTAAGGTCCGGGGATCTGACCGGCCATCTAATCGGCCATTCGTACCAATCCAAGTAGGAAAACATTCACTACTTTTCGAACGTCGTCGTCGGCAATCAATAACTTTCTTGAAATTTTACTCAAACATTTTACGTTGTTCGTTTCTTTTAAAATACTATGTTACTTAAGAAGAGTTATTAGTTTTTGGTCATTTTTTCGATTGGCATCATAAAAGTAGGGGTGTTTTTTTTTTACATTTAAGTCGGTTCGATTCCCAGACGAGGCAAGTATTTTTTAGAAAATCTTTGAATGCAGAATTACTAACTTTTAAAAATAACATAAAGTCTTCTTTCAGCAAAATACCCTATCTACGATATTTAAAGTACTTTCCCTTCATGTCCCATAATTTTGGGACGCCCTGTATATGTAGTATATAGCAGCAGTAAATTTTGGGGGGCAACATTTTTGGTGGTATTTATCGCATTCAGCTTGCGTACCGCCACTCTCATCTCTGCGTCAGTCACCTCCGGAGCATCGTCGTCGTCGGTGGTGTGGCAATAAGCAGAGTCATGGGCGGGGGAGTATGTTCCCCTCTTGAGGGGAACAAAGCGCTCACCACGTCCCATACAAGCTGGGGCCGGAGACTTTGCGTCAGCGGGAGAGCCCATGGGCGGAGATTCTCCCGCACCATCTTGTATGGGCGTCCCCACGGGTCCCTGTTCAGAGTCTTCAGCAATTCCTCGCGGGCCAGTGCCCTGACCCACAGGATCTCCGCTTGGAGGGCGGTCTTCGCCGCTCTGTACAGCTAGCTCCGCCTGAATGGCTTCCGTATCCGAAAGGCGGATACGGAGCCTGTGGTGCCTAGCGTACCGAAGTCGCGCAGCAACGCACGCCCTGCGCAGAGCTCCCAGCTCTTTCGACCACTAAAATACCTGGCACGAAGCACGTCCAGGGTGGACCCGGGGCATTGCCACGTCAAATGTATTGGACACGGCCTCCCGAAACCACTCCGCCTCGTCGTTGATGTCAGCAGGCCTGTCTGGTAATGACACCCAGGCCTGCACAATCAAGGCTTTCAGGCAGGTACCTTATCCATTGTCGCTACAAGAAAACAGTCTTAGGAGACTATCCTTAACTGTTTGAAACATTTTGATTCACAAATTTTGAAAAAATGTACTATCAGCAAGAAAATGGCAAATTTTCACAAAAACTTTTTCGCTGCCAGTCGATCCAATTTCTTATTAAAAAACTATACTTATCAGGCTAACTGAGGTTTGAGTATGAGAAAAGTCAGAAATTGCAAAAAAATCTTCCCATAAATTTCGTAGGAAATGAGAGGAGATAGATCATAATATACCTTTGTATGATGAAAAAAATGTTTAATGAGGTACTTACTATTATTTAAATGAACCCAATGTAACACTATACAACAGTTGAATTATTCACATACTTCACTGGGCTGAATAAGGAACGAATGTAGCAGATAGTTACAGATTTAACCTTTTAAATGATTATATTATCATCCCGCTATAATTTTTTGGAGGTAAGCAGCCAATCATGAATTCATCCGTACTTAATCCATACTAATATTATAAATTCTAAAGTAACTCTATCTGTGTGACAGACACACAGATAGAGTTACTTTCGAATTTATAATATTAGTATGGATTAAGTATAATACCTTTTCACGGCTAAACCACTGAACGGATTTCGATAAAATTTGGTAAAGAGATAGATGGCATCCTGGAGAAAGGTACTTTTTGTCTCAAAATTAATCCTAATGGGGGTGATACAGGGAATGAGAATTTGTATGGCAAATCCAGCATTTCTTAAGTTAGGGATATGAAAATTTAAAGGAGATTGTTCTGCATCCATACATCGTTCGCCCCAGAACCAACAGCGAAGTAAATTTACTTTTCGTGTTCTAAATTACAAGTATATACCCATAAAGACAAAGTTTAGTGACGGACAACTTGCAGTGAGAATTTATTTAAAAACAAAGATTTTGAGGTTAGGTATATTTAGTAAGAAACAATCCCTTCAATACTTAGAAATATGCTAGTAAATGCCTGTCACTAATGTTATTTCTATTGCCTATATGTGGCTAATAGTTAAGATAAGAGATTCAGTAAAACATAAAAAAAGACATTTAAATAAAGTAAAAGTAGTAGCATTTTACTTATTTGGTAAATCTTCTAGTTTTTATAGTCGAAAAAATAAGTACGTTTTTTCGTCGTAATTTTAAGGAAGGTAGGTAATTAAGTACCTACTTATTTATTTAACTAACTAAAAAAATTGTGACAAAGTCGTTTGCATTGAGCAAACGACTTTATCCTATTTTTTTTTAGATGTCATTTATTTATACTCAGGTAGGAATTCATATTACCTTTTATAGATCGCATAGCATTTTGTAGACCCACACCAGAGTGTAAGATTGAATTCAAAAAATAAAAACACACATTTTCTCGTTAAGATAAGATATTTTTATTTGCATAAAACATGGTATATATATCGTTACTTATTTAGATTTTATTATTGATCATCATCTTCTACATTGGTAATTCAAATATTGAGGGGCGACGTTATTTTGATGTCTTGCGAAACTCAAGTACCAAATAATGGTCATAATATGGACCCAGCAACCTATGGTCCTACGCCCAACGATGTAATTGTAGCAATACGAGTTCTTGCTAATGATACACCACACGTCAAACAAACATATTGATGGTTGTGGTTTCCTGTGACCCTTGTGAGGTTATTATTTGACTGCTACCAACAATAAAAGTGTGACAAGCATCACAGATATAGTCATTTGCAGTCACCTTTAAAGCAGAATGCATATTAACTTAGGTTATTATGTGGCATTATTTTAGGTACCAGTTTTAAAGTAAAAGAAAAACTGACCACCTGTGGTATAACTTGTTGTTGTATTTGCAAAAGAATGGCAGCATCGCTAAGAATATGTCTTCTCTGTCTTATCAAATTAATGCTACAATTGGCACATCGCAACTGATTACTTCTTGTTTGAGTGGTTCTTGATGAAGATGGTGCAGAATAATGCCTGGCAGCACGATCTGCTCTTTGCTAGCGAGGATGGCAAATATGGTGAGATGCACGAACCTAAAATATGTAAAAACAACCATTTATTTGACTATATCAACAGCAAGAGGTTTCGCAGCTGTTTTATATTTAAAATAGTGTACCTCCAATGGTATAAGTATTTCTATGATTATATTGTATACAGTGAAAAATCTGGTCATCTTCCAACACCATGGAACCACCAGCAGAGCCACAATTATTGCAATATCCACTTTCCATGCAAAGTCCGTTGCTAAGTCCGTTTTATCACAGCCAGGTAACACGTTATTAAAAGCAATCAAAGTCCGTAAAAAATAACGATGTGAGTGGAATGCAATATCTTGACAGTTGAGTTGATTGACATGACATGACAAGGATTAGGGATGCCCATACATTAAATCCGTATCGATAAATTTTAAACAAAATCGATACCGTTCAGTAGCCAGCGTGCTATTCTATTTGAAATATTACAATGCATCTCAATTATAGCGTGTGTGCCGTACCTCGTATTCGGTTCGTATTCGTGATTCGTGAAAATACGATTCGAAAAAGCCTTCATAATAAATGCAGGTATGCTTGTTTGTGCACTGCTTCGTTTTCGTGTTTCTATATTTGCCCTTATGTGTAGTAAATGAATTAGGATATGAAAATCGGTTTTGTTGTTGAATTCTTTTCGCATCTAAGGTGTATGGTACATACCAAAAAAAAAATGTTGCACAAGACACTACAGAAGCGTCATACCCTAGAGCGAAAAAGTTTGAAAAGGAAAGTACGTACGGATGCGTATGACATCCGTGAGCAGGTGGTCAACTCAAGTAATCTCGCTCTCGATGTGTGTGAAATGAAAGATTGGACATCACTAATTGTCATGTCAAATCTCAAATCGAAGTGTCAAAGATGGCAGCATTTTTGATTTGTGATGTTGTAAATCGTTAAAGCTCTTTTAATTTTTCAATATAGAACGCAGAATGTCCGTTTCATACAAGTATTCGCAATTAGTATAGTAAAATATACTTATAATTATCATGTACGTCAGATGTTTGTTGGTCCTGGGGCCATTTACGACGATGTCCTTTATGCTTTTGTTAAGAAATAAAGAATTACGCATTTCAGCGTTTTTGTAAAATCATCCCCCAAAGGGGTAGGAGATGATTTTAAAATTCACAAGTAATATTGGTTTTTTGTCTTATTTTCAAGAGATTTAAGGGATTGAAAATACAGTCATAGTCCGTATCTTGAATTAATATTTGGTCTTTATTTCATCAAAATCGGCCCTCTCTGTCAAAAGTTATTATAATTTAAAATCATAAACTAACCTCTCTAATATGTAGGTATTACTATTATGTGTTCAATGGCGGCACTAACAAATTAATGGTGGTGATAATAGTAAAATGAATAATTAGTATTTTAAGTAAGGCATTTAGAATCATATAAACCTGTTTTATTTACAAGTGTGAGAAAGATTTGCGTCCTGAAGGTTCCGTCTCAAAGCTGTGCTTGCTCGGCTGCCCGAATTTCTAAATCAGGATAGAAGGACAAACTTAACTTTTCAACTAAAAAAGATCTTTTAATACAGTAGATAGTACCGATTTGAATGAAATACAGACTAAATGTTACTTCAAATAACGGTCTATAAATTGTTGATCCCAGATTGAAGAACAAACTTAATTTTGCAGTTCATAAATAACTATAAATTACCAATTTTCGGATTTTCCTCTTTACTTGACCTTGCTTCTCGCCAAACTTCATGCTGCTGGGCCAACGGAAATTACCAAATATACTGGTTTATTTGCGAGTGTCAAAATATGCGGCTCATATGGCCGTATTTTTTTATTGCGTTGACTTCGAAGTTTGATTTTTGTTACAGATCCAAGAGACCGTAGATTTAAGTTTTTGATATCTAAACTTGATGCCTCCACGCGTTCCTGAGGAAAAGGGTCTTGACAGACAACGAAGTCATCCTTTAAGGGTTTAAATTTTTCATTTTGAGGTATGGAACCCTAAAACAGATTTATTATTATCTGCCTGTTACCTTTTCATGTCGTAACGGCTGAACGGATTTCTAAATGAAAGGCATAAGATAGGCCATGACCTGGGTTAGGACATTAGATACTCTGAATCCCGGTAGCACGTTCCTGTTGGATATTTTCAACATACACGCGGGCGAAACCGCGCGCAAAAGCTAGTCATTTATAAATAAATACATGAAAATCACAAAATACTTGAGAATTACTACTATAAAACAAAAAATAATAATTAAATACATATTTATTCTGCGCTAGTTTCCTTTATTTTATCTTCTACGTCACCTTTTTCGTCAGTTACAGTCACAGGTGTATCTTTATCCCCTGTGGGTTCACCTTTATCCTGTACAGGTTCACTTTCATCTTTTTCAGTCAAAGTTTTATGTTGTTCATCCTCAACATCAGATTTCCCTTTTTCATCAATTGCGTCAACGGATTTTTGGCTACCTGTGTCTGACCTTGACTTTGAATCTAACACGCTCATTCTTCGTTGGGATGTTTGAGACAATGTCAAATCTGCTATCAATGATTTTTGCATCTCATCCTTACTTACAGCTAGCAACTTTGTTATGTCAGTAATTGCATCATGTATTTCTTCACTATCCTTGATGCTACCACTAATACTTGAATGAAATGATGTCATAGTCAATGACGGCAGACTATCTATTATTGGCAGCGGCTCTTCCTCCTCTAAGGCCAGCACCTCAATACTTGGAATAGTCTTTATACTTTTTGTTGAAGATAATATTGAAGAGACCGAAACAGCGCTACGTTTATCTTCAAACGATTGTATTGACAATGTATCAGCCATAGCAGTCGCAGTTTCCTGCGTTCTCCTGGAGGGAACTGATTTAACTTCAAAGCCGAGATCTCCTTTTTCATACATATTGCTAAGCGAAACTATAGATTCCGTAGATTCAGCTCGGGCAGTATCACTATATCGATTTATAACTTTAAGAATATTTTTCAGTATGATTTCCCTGTCCATGATTTCACGAGAAGGATCCAAAGTAGACCAGTTAGCCAGATCAAGTAACGCTTGTACTGTAATCGCCGATTCTCTTAGAATGTTCTTAAATGTTTCACGTTCTCTTAGTAGTTTTCCTGTTTCTACTACAGATTTATTTTGTTCACCCAGAGTTGCGTGCAAGTTTTGCTCCAATATACGTACCTGCAGTCGAAGGTTTTTATTTTCTTTGGTAAGTTTCAGCCTATTCGTTTGATCTTTTTCAGTATCGAACCGTGTCTTTTCATAAAGAGCTTTTAATTTTCTCACGTCTTCGAACGCTGCCGTTAATTGATCAATAACTTTAAGCTGCGCAATACTTTTACTCATTGCCTTATCTCGTTCTTCTTCAGCTACTTCCCTCGCACAAAGAGCAGCTCTCTCATCGTCTCTAAACTTTTCATTTTGCTCAGATACTTTTGCTTGTGTCAATAACAGACTATCTAATTGATTATTCAAAGCAATATTCTCTCGAATCACCTTATGTGTAGAGGCAGCTATTCTCAGCTCGCTAGCATCTTGAAATTGTTGTGCTAACTGTAGAAGTCTTTCTTCCATTTCTTTCTTTAACTTGTCTTTTCCAATTATAAACTTCTTTTCAGTATCATAAATAATTTTTTTGTATTTAATTTCTAAATCTTCAAACGCTCGCTCTTGTTTATCGAACTTCTTCATAAGATCTTCCCTGATAGCTCGAAATTCTTCAAGCGTGTTTAATTTACCAGCTTGTAGTTTATTTTCTGAGGTAAGCTGAACTTTCATTCGGCTAAAATTAGTTTCTAATTCATTGATAGTCAATTTGAATTCATCTGTTTCTAGCACCCTTAATTCCTCTAAATCCCTGACTTTGTCTTTTAGTTCAGCATTTTCTTCGCTTTTTACATTGAGAGTTTTTTTTAAATATGCAATAATATCAGCTCTATCTTTGTCTAGTGTATCGTAAGCCTTTTGTAATTCTTCATTGCGGATTTCATACTTACCAACGGCTGTTCTGAGGCGAGCTAGTTTTCTATTGCAGTCAGCTATCTGTAGTTCATAAAATTGCTTTTCAGCTAGAGAAAATACGGGTCTTGCCTTTGACATTGATACTGCTCCCTGAACCATTTTTTGTGGCTTGCCCTTTGGTGCCATGTTTTGTGAAATATATTTACTAGCAAAAATATGTTTAATGAATTCAATCAAAATCAATCAAAATGTTTGAATAATGAATTCAAAACAAAAGAGTCAAACCTATGATCAACCATAGGTTTGACTTTTATTCCTTCCAAGATTCATTCCACTAAAGCGTATTATCTGTGTTCCACTACCATAATAATATTCTCTTTGCTTCGTAAATAGAGAACTAGAGTCTGTCTAATGAAAGCTGAGAGTGATTTTTTATATGTCTATGGATTTTTTCACGTTTTCATAAATTGACAATACTGCTGCAAGTGTTTCTTGTTCTCAGTTGTTGCTTTTATAACCTCTTACGAAAATTATGTATATTTTGTTTTCACGTATAACAATACCTAAAACTTTAAAAAGCAGTACGAAAAAGTTGTTTTACACTATGATCAATAATTACAACCGAGTGAAAAGCGAACACGAGGATGCATTTAATGAAAAAGTACAATTATTTACAATAATTTCGAAAATTACTGGTAAACTATTGAATTCGTTTTGATACTAAGTAAACAGTATTTATATTTATTAGACCTGGTCCATCAATATGAAAGTTTTAAATGTGGAATCATAATTGGATATAGCGATGAGAAATCGCGTGATATCAATATACAAATCTGTGTTATTATAGAAGTAATCCAGTTTAACATCCAAGGTTTTCTGCTATGGAACCTAAATTGCCAAATTGGAGTGGCCAGCAAAAATCCTAGACATGAATTCCATAGAACATGGGGCATGCTTAAAAAGCGAATCCGGTAAAGTCTCAACCCTCCTTAGACCCTTCATGATTTGAAAACTGCTCTGGGACAAAATTCGCCAAGTAAACATTAAGAACATCATCCAGAGCATGCTTGATCGCATGCAGGCGGTGATCAGAACCAGAGATGGAAATACACGTTATTAATTTTTAGTAAAATGTCCTTATTTTGTGTTTTTGTAACAAAACCTTTATTTTAATGTTGTGCCATTTTTGTAATTTAGTTAAGGTTTAATAAAGATTTCAATATTTTTTTTCGGAATTTGTGATTTAAATTTAGGTATCAGACCATCCTCTAAGTTTTATAAAACAACAAACATGTCCTCTGTGTTTCATTTCGACAATAAACTACATAATAGGCTTGGGCCAAATTTCGTGCCGCTGAGGATACATAGCTAACTAATCAAATATTTTAAAAAATATGACCTTCTTCCCATGGGTGTCGTAAAAGGCGACTAAGGGACTTACTAGAGAAAGGGCAGCAACGTTCTCTATGAATTTTTAACATCATACTGCAATCGCCAACCCGCCTGTCAAGAGTGGCGATTATGGCATACCCCCCAAAAATGACAAGCACCAAAAAGAAATGGCCCCTTATTGCCCGGCGGCCCATCTACCCTTAGCTACGGTAGCGGTCAAGACCACGGTGAGGCAAGGGGTGCGAAGAATTCCCGGAAGAGATCCGGCTACCACAATCACCGGAAACGGACCTGGCAACATGCAACTCGCGTACACTTCGGACCACGGAGTATCGTGCTTCGGACCGACGAAAAGATCATCGAACTCGAAGAAGAAAAAAAAATATTATTTTTATTAGAAATTAGCTTTACCCCACCCGGCTTCGCACGGGTAGCACTAAGTACGGCGCACCTACTTACGTACCTACCCTTCCTACCCTACCTACCTATATATCTACCAGCGGCGAGGCGTGGTAAACCGACAGAGGAAAGCCGGAAAACAAAAAAAAATAATTACCTCACTTCGGACTTTCGTCGTGGCCGCGAAAAGTTACTTCTTGTTTACCTATCAAAATAACGGTGTCAATAAACCGTTTCTTAAAATTCCTATTTCGGTCTACTTTTCTATTATGAGTTTCATGCAAATTAATGAAAATAATTATATTCCTACCAGTCCCAAACTCATAAAATAGATACGAATATATTTTTCAGTCTGCACATGTTTTTTGATGAATTTCGTCAGATTAAAATGTAAAAAAACCCTTTATTCCATAAACTTCTAGAATCTCAGAAAACTAAACACGGGAATAACACATTTTATTTAATTTACGACTGTTAGTCAGTCATTAATATTTATCGTAAAGGGAAACATTAAAATGTTTGAAAAAACCATCACGTCGTTTGTTATAATTTATAATCATATCTGGGCGAGCCTGGCCTAACTTAATTATGTTAAGGATCTTGGTCTGTATGTCGACACTTGTCTTGATTGGCGAAAGCAGGTCACAAACTGTTAGTAAAAAGTCACCGGAACGTTGCGGTTGCTCTATCGGTTGAAAAACCTTCTCCCATCACACATAAAGACAATGCTTGTACAGTCCCTAATATTTCCCATAATTGACTATGGTGATGTGTGTTATAACGACCTGAACGCAGATCTCCTCAATAAACTAGACCGCCTTCTCAATAACTGCATTCGATTCGTTTGCAATCTTCGTATGACCATTTATCCGCGCATCGATTGCTTTTAAAATGGTTACCCATTCGTCAGTGCAGAGAATTGAGGGCTCTGTCTATGTTGTTTTCTATACTCGACAAACCCACTTCTCCTTCTTACCTAACTTCTCATGTTCAATACTTATGCTCTACCCATAGTAAAAACCTTCGTTCTACCAACAATCGTCTTCTACGATGTCCTTCTCATCGCTCTGGTTTCATTTGCTCTTCTTTCTTCGTCCAGGCTATCTTTCTTTGGAATGTGCTCGTTCTGAACATCAGAACGGCAACAAGTCGGTTATCTTTTAAAGTGAAGGCACGTGAATATATTCATAAGAAGTTGGCAGAATCATCCCAGCACTGATTTGCTGGATTCGTTTTCTCCTCTACCTATCGTTATTTGTCCTGACTAAGTTTATTTTGTTTATATCTATGTATATATGTATGTATCTATATATTAGCATTTATTCTTTTTCGAGTTATCTATCAATTTTGTTGCACCTGCCATGTGTTTTCTCTGCATCGCCCTAAAGTTGACTGGTAGAAAACGCCTCAGGCATTAATTCTGCCTTTAGACAGAATTTTTTTTTACTTGTGCATAAAGTTTGAATAAATAAATTATGTGTTTAAAATTTTCAAAACTAAACCTTGAAAAGCATGTTTCCTCACAAAGTAAATAATCTGTCGATAAACAGCCATTCCTAATCCTACTGATCATACTTATTACTTTCAAATCTACTCTAAAAAAGTAATTTATGTTCGATCTAATAATTTTAATAACACCTTGTATACCATGTTTTATGCAAATAAAAATATCTTATCTAATCTTATCTTTAAACACAATAAATCATCTGTTTACCCCAAATACCTAATTACGACGTACTTCACTTTCACATTCACTAAACTCAAAATGCTTAAAAACACTATTTTTAATCATAATCACTGTTCTTTATCTACAAACAAATATTACCCCTACTAGTAATAATAAACTAATGGATTCAATTACTACTGAGCAAACAAAATGCAAATTAATTCGATTCTAATGCGATTACATCAAAAAACAACCACACATTGTCAATCGAATGATGAAATGTTTACGAACCGAACGTATTACAAAATTCATTGAAAACACCCGAATCAAATGCGTGTGCCAGAAAGAAGTGGTACAATAACAATCATTCCTTCTCGCTTCCGCGCGTGCGTTTTCTACTACTATCCCTATCGTAACTCGTTGCAGATCGGCTTACCCGGCTGCCGCGGTGTCACGTGACCGAAGTGATGTCATGATGGACTTAAATTTCTAATGAAATTGAATTTACGATAAGCCGAACGCGCCTACGAGTTATTTTAGCGCAGTGTTTTGTTGTTGGGATATTAAGACAAAATTTTTATGACTGTTGGCGTTTTGTAATATTTTAATTTTATGGTGTATCAAATACTTATAGTTTGATTATTCAATGACGATAGAGTGGTTGTGTTCCGAATTTCCGAAGGGAAACCGGCAGGAATTGAGTTGTTTAGAGCCATCGCCCCTGATATCTACTTATTTATCTACGTACCTGTTGTGTATGGCAACCATAACATTGTATCATAGACTCCAAATAGTTAGCTGTCAGTTCACAATAAATGTTTGATGGAAGCCCGCCTCTTATTAGAACAGTACCTACCGTACCTAGCTACTTACTAGGGTAGGTACTTATCTATCTACCTGCTTACGCTACCTTTTATTTATATATATGTGTGTGCCAAATTTCATCCAAATCCTAATATTTAATTATTGAAATACTATCGTGAATTCATGCAAGCCTAGTACTTTTTGTTAGGATTTATGGTAACGACAGCTAGGAACTGTTAGTATTGGAAAAATAAAAGTGGGATTTTTAAGTTTTTCCTGGCATTTTTTCCAAATTTTCTCTTTATAAGAACCTTCCTCGGGTTTCAAGGAATATACAAGACCTTATTAGACCGTAGAATAGGCCTACCAGGGAAACCATGTTAAAAAAGCCCGTCGTATACACTACCTCACAGGATGGCGTGGAAACGTGTGCGTGCGAACTATGGAGATTGCATCTTTTGAATCTCAAAAACGGTGATTCTTTGGAAAAAAAAGTGTGAGATCTTTAAATTTTGGAGATAATTGCATGCTCTTAAATTTTTGTCCGATGTATTTTTATGATAAAACTTACTAAAAACCCATTTTTGCGAACTTTGACCTTGAATTTTTTGTACATGCGCGATCGATGGGGACTTTTGAATTTATTGACCGAGCGAGCGTAGCGAGCGAAGCGTCTCTGGATCAGGTCTGGTAAAATTTGCTTTCGTGTGTCAGTTTGTACGTACTCCTCTACAGGTCGTATTTTACAACAGATCTGGACGAAATTTGGTATACAGGTTTGACGAATTTTTTGTAATTTTTAGTCGTCGGGGATTTTCGATTGGAGGGCTATTTCTTCCAAAATGGGGCAAAAAGGGGGCTACTGGATATCTCTGTCTTTTGAGATCCGATTTCGATGGTGCTTTTTTTATTTGAAAAGTAGATTATGTTGGTCTCAAAAAAAAATTGTAAAGATCTGATAAGTATCTTCGGCATGATGAGCAGAATAGCTTCTCAAAATGCAGTAAATTACTCACTATTTAATAAAACCTATTAGTTAATTTTTCTAGCTGGCCTACATATTTTTACTCATAATTTTTCTGGTTTTTATGGTACTGTGTAGTTAACAAGGAAACGATATAGTTTCGCCATGTCCGTCTGACTGTCTGTTTGTCTATGTTTGTCTATGGCTTAGCTCAGAGAATCTTAGTACTAGAAAGCTGTAATTTGGCGTGTGTACCTACACATTAAACACGCCGCACAGTGGGCCCATACTGAAAATTAGTGGACTTAGGCAACAAAGTCCCAATATCGATGCGATTTTTTTTTATATGACGTGTTATGGTATTCCTGACAACTTTTACTCTTATAAAATTTCTTCTAAGGTTTAGTTTATCTTGAAAAAAATTAATTAGATTTTTTTGTATGGTCGCTCCATACAAAAAAATCTAATTAATTTCACGTTTAATTTTATTTCTTCAATTGTGCGAATATGTTGGGTGTGTGGCGTGAGTATATGATAGCTAGGGTCATTCTCTATCCACGAAAAAAAAATCAGCGCCGGCCATCCGCGGCAGCGCGAGTAATCATTCGGTAAAAAAAAAATGTTTTGTAAGATTTTTTTTGCCATTTAAAATAAATTCAAAGTATATTTTTGGCTCATTTGGCTGTTTTGGCCTTCTTTTTAGTTAAATATATAGTTTTAATAGCGCATAGGTAACTACCACTACATAACTAACTTACTTATTATTGAAGCAAACTCAAAAACCACCCAAGCAAAATTAATAAAATTTATATGGAATCACCTCTGTAGAATGTAAGTATCTACAAAAAAAAAAATAAGAATCATCAAAATTAATATATATTGGCGGAGTAACCGCCTCCTCCTTTTTGAAGTTAATTTTAGGAAACTAGACATTCTTAGACATCAATTTATATTCTAGAAATCTGTAAATTCGTTAGACAATATCCACACTTCTACCTTAAAGTTACAGACCAACCTCGCCGATATGCACCACGTTCACGGTTTGAAAATACGCTCGTAATACCACAATCTAAGTCAAAATTACACAGCACAAGTCCTCACGTAACATCAATTAAAATATATAATAAAATACCAAACGACATAAAAATGGAACAAAATGAAAAAATAATTATTAAACGGCTCAGAAAATTACTCGTGGATAAATGCTATTATTCACTAAACGAATTTCTTAATGATGACATCAAAATGGGATGACTTCCACCATTTACTCAGTTTTAGACATAGATTTTTGTAATACTTTATTTGACTTTTATTTGAGTTTATGATACTATTTTAATCTGTGACGTTATTTATTTTAAATTAATGGGGATAAAAACTGCCATTTGCTCACTTCAGATGTCGCTATCATTGTCCGTCTTTAAATTTGACAGCTAGCTGTCAATATCCATACATTTTTTGTAAACAATCAACTTATTTTACGCCTAATTAAATAATATGCCCCCTTGCGCAGCTGTTGACTGTAAAAATCCGGGGACCCATGTATTCCCCAAAGATCTTAAAAGAAGAAAAGTGTGAGAGAGAGCTTTCCGAAGAAAAAATTGGAAACCAAATAATTCGTCGAGGTTATGTACACATTTTAAACCTGAAGACTTCTATCAGACGAATGCGTTTACAGGTGATGCTCTTTTTCATAATACAGTGAACTTAAGTGTGTTTTCAGTATAGGCATTTGTGGATATTTATTTAAATACATTATACTAAGGTTGTGTTGTTAAGATTATCTTTTAATCGACCAAAATACTCGTATGTCTAAGTAGCAAGCATCTATGCAGCATTCGCTTTATTGCATTGTATTTAATATCTTCATACCAAACTACCTACTGCCTAATATTAACACATATCCTGCACTGAATCCTACCGAAAGGACTGGCCCGCAGCGACTGTGGACAAACCTGTGTGGAAAAGGAAATGGGAGGCCTTTGCCTAGCTGTGGGACTTTATGGGCTAAATAGATAAATATATCTTCCACTCATCATATTTGTATTTAATGTTTCGCACATAGATAAGTAGATCATAAATCCTTTTCGTCTGTTCTAGGAGATGAAAATATATACAAAAGGCTCAGGAAGACTGCTGTACCCTCTATTTTTTCTTTTACTAAAGTCAAACCAGTCCACCCCTTAGCTGAAGACAGAGCAAATAGACTGTTACAGAGAAATGAGAAAAAACAATGTTTTGATACATATAGTGATCAAATTGCTGGACCTAGCCATGTTCAAACCCGTGATAGTTATGAAGAGCCATATAAAGACGAGGAATTTACAGTGTTTAACGAAATATAAATTTTTCCTAGCACACCATTGGAGCCAGATGATGGGCCAGAGCGGGACCAACATACTGTATCATCAAGACATACTAAGTGAATTGTGTGTACATTTATGGATCTATAAAGAACTGTAGAAACAATGACAGTATCATTGCTTTCTACACAGGTTTTGAAACCTATCAAAAGTTCTATTTTGTGTGTTCGACTTAAGTGTAATGGCTCACAAAATAAAGTATTATGGAAGTCATGTGAAGAATAGTACTATTGAAAATGTTATTTATTTCAATGTTATTTAATTTATTATTTAATGTAAACCAAATATTTGATCCTAGTTTATTGCATTATTGCTTTGTTTTTACATAATTCCAAATCGGCCATTATTAGAAATTAATTGCAGTCATAAAAATGTTAAATTCAAATATAGTGCATGTGGTGTTAGCTTTAAGTAATTGTTGCACTTATAAATGTATATCGTGTAGTTTTGTAAATGTACTTAATGTGTAAACAATTGTAGGCTAATCTATTAATTAATAAATAAATAAATAAGTCAACGCGTTCACATTGAACGTTTGTTATGTCTGACAAAACATCACAATTTTGTGCCCCTCACATCAAAGATATTTTTTGTTTGTCTTATGTGCTGTAACTTTAGGGAATATATTATGTAATATGCATTGTGTATAAGGAGATAAATAAAACATTGTATATAATATTAATTTGGTTTTATTACAGTATCATAGTATTTATCGTAAATTGCTGGTTGGAGATACTCAGTATAAAATGATGTTGTTTTTGGTTGTTTGAACATCATTAATTTTTCTGTGCATACTTTCTGCATAGGTAATTGTAATCTTTGTACATACTATAATATCCTCTATACCATGGAGGACTGTGAAGATATGTTTACAGTGTGCTTCCAAGCCACTTCCAGCTGCACATTCACAATGACTTTCACATATCATACCAGTCTTATTCATTAATCTTTTCATTTGTGCCTGCATTGTGCATGAAAATAAGCATGGTTACGATCATTAGCTTGATCAAGCTCCTATTTTCATAGAGGATTTTCACTTTAGGAGATATTTGAAACCTGAAATAATATT
Source organism: Agrochola litura (assembly GCA_949152395.1). Taxonomy (NCBI): domain Eukaryota; kingdom Metazoa; phylum Arthropoda; class Insecta; order Lepidoptera; family Noctuidae; genus Agrochola; species Agrochola litura. The sequence continues at coordinate 22,775,175 of OX424503.1, read as the reverse complement.
AACATTAAATTAAGTACCTATATTACACGTTTTTTTTATAGTTGAACTCACAAAGGAAGTAGTGAATGCATCAAAGGTTGATCACTGTTTGAAAACTTACCTTTCAGCAAACGTTTGAATGTGGGTTTTAGATAGCGCTGGAAGATCAGTGCTAGAATTGACATCCCTGAACTTTTACAGGGCAGGAATGTTAGGGTTATCATCCTCAAGCTCTTCTTCAACTCTGATCAAGTTATTCCTGTCGTTTGCCTCCAGTCTTCAACAAAAAAAGGAGTTTTAAATAATGTAAACAAATCAATCTATCAAATATAAAATGGTCATTATTTATTTACCTTTCCACTAAAGCTGCTTTTTTACCCGTGGTAGACGCATCTCTTTTCCATAACTCCGCTTTTAGTTGTACTACACTCCAAATCGCATACAATTTTGTCTAGTTTTCGTATAAACGATATCGACACAACAGTGAAAACATAAACAACAATGGCGGACTAAAGACGCACAACCGTGCTGCCATCTGCTATGAGCTTTTAGTTTTTAACCCCATTGAATTTTTATTACAATTTGATTTGACTTTTTGACATTAACCTGTGACATATATCTATTGTATGAGAATTTAATTTTTTAATGTTATATTTTACTTTTTATATTAATTTAATCTGTGACATTATTAATTTCAAATTAATTGATCTTTGAATAATTCCTAATTATTCATTTATTTTATTTTATAATTTAAATTTGTGTTAAGGATTGTTACATTCAATTTGTGTGTGATCTTATTTACTTGAAATGAATATTGATTCTTGATTGATTGATTCTTCCTAATGATTTCCAGCGGGACCTCAGGATCTAGAGCCTGGATGACTTTGTGAGGCGACTCGCGAAGGCCATGTTCGCGCGTGCCGACGCATCTGCCTGGCCCCATGTCAGGCAGCTAGCGCCATTGCACGCGCGGCCGCCTGACGCGAAAGCCCTGCCCCGCGACCTGGTATCGGACCCTGACCCCATCGCACCGGATTGACGCCTCGAGTAAGCAGCACCCAGGTAACACGCAGCTTACTCGAAATAATAAGACTCCACAGATGTACTCATACATTTGTTGTATGGCGTGTTCTAAGTTAATATAGGCACGTCATATAACTAAACACAGACATCCATCACTACATATGCATCTACACACAACACGCGTGGGCGCGATGCGGGTCGCGACGCGCGTATACACTGAGCGGTGTTACACTACAACATTAGCCGCTCACACATACGCGACTGCCTACCCCTCAAACCGTAAACGGCTCGATCTGTAAGCGGGGCGAGGGGGAGACTACATATTAGACCTGTAGGGCGTCGAGCCGGCATCTCCGTCGCTGGTCGTTTTCCCGGGGGTCTCACCTGACGGGGACAGACCGCCGGGATGTCGTGAAGAAAGCGGCACCAGGAGATGGCGTCGTGGCGCGCCTACAGAAATATTCAGAGCAACCAATCACATAGACGCACTTTTGCCTAACAAAAGTGTGGTCTTTTCTGTTAAGCCGTCCAAGGCGAACCCAAATTAGGGACCCATATTCATGGGTCAATGTATGGCCTCCGCGGGCAAAGAGCGAAACCCTGACCCCGCTCGCCACGCCCCCTTGCGGGGGCGTCGCGATATCTCCAACTTTAGAAATCAATATCGCGGACCATCAAACATTTGCTGGGTACGCCGGCGGATTTTTCTCGAGCGTGCTGGCGTAGTTGTTGCTCTGTCTGCGTTGACCTTAAAAGGGCAGACAGAAAAGATGGACGAAAAGCCTTCAGTGGAAACGGGATACAATTTTAAAGCCCAGCTTACCGTTTTCGACTATGACGTACTATTCAACTATCGGGACGTGTATTGAGTGCTCAATCGCACCTTGGCCATTAGTTCATGCGGAAGAATAATAGCACTATTGTCTTCTGACAGTCTGATCAGTAAAACTATCGGATGTGACCGATCCAACTATTGTATAGAAAATCCTGGCGTAAGTTCCCCTGCCTTAGAAAATCAAAGGTTTCCCACTGTGTGTACAATGCTGCAAGCTTATTGTGGCGCGTGGCCAAAATCGTACGAACTAACGTCGTCATATTGTTTTGTCAATACAATTTCTGTGATTTACCAACAACGCCACCCTTTCTTTTTTTTATAACACAAAACATCACGCCTTGTTTCCCCGAAGGGTTGGGCTTTTTTTTATGTTTGGGAAATTATCAAATAACTTCTCCCGCTTCGTGTCAGACTCTTACTGACTAAAACCCACCCGTGTTCCTTCAATTGCCAGTAAGTTGCCAGGGGCCACGGTAACCCTTTCGGACAAACCCGCAACCCCGGCAGGTATCGGCCCTATCGGACCCTTTCAATTGTACCATCTCTTTTGAGGCGCACGTGGAACACAACGCGCCGTTGACCCGGGCCTGGTCCTTATCGGACGGTGAGTTACAACAACGCCCCCTCTGTGAAAGCCATTCAGGCGCCAAAATATCCTTGTAGGGTTCTAGGATAAATTATTTTTTTTCAGCAAATAATAAATTTAAAGAATTGCCATTGCTATCCAACGTGGCAATGCTACCAGCCTTTTGAGCACTTTTCCCACTGACAATGATGCGAACGAATTTTGTGATGCCCAATGAGCTCTTTTTTGTTTTTTTTTCCTTTATTTACTTGTACATAATATACAGTATGTTAATTAACGAAAGGCGTTTCCGTTAACCCGCAATAGTATAGCGTCCTGTAACGTACTGTATAGTGTTAGATTGTATTTAAGATGTGTCAAAATAAATAAATTCAAATACGACTATTATATTATTTAATAGGTAAGTACTTTATTTATGCAGCTATACAGCTAACACTTGATCGTGTTTTTAAATTAAATAGTATTTTATTGAATGAGTGTCACAATAATTAAGATAACACAGCATTTGGCGAAAATAATATTATTTACTCCTAACATAATAATTATTGTTAGTAAATATAACGAATTAATCTAAATGATTAAAAATAAATCTAAGAATAGTTATAAAAGCTTCAGCTTTAATAATAAGAATGGAAACGGGCTGCTTTTAATAAGCAATCTATCTAAATAATATGCCACACCTCATGAATTATTATAAGTCTAAGGCTGCCTGTGCCAAACTACACGCACACTAAAGACTATAATCGAAAATATAAGTCATGCATACAAAATTATGCACACATAAATGATCCATAAAAGTTATTAGAAAAAATTTACAAAGTGAAAACTGTAATAAAAAATCTAAGTAAATAATATATAAAATAATTATGATTTAAAATATACTTTTTCCGTTAAACCTTAAAAAAATCTTATTGTAAACAAAAATACAATAAAAAAAATCAGTTTACATTATACATAGTAATATTCTTATTTTTTTTTGCTAGCTGTTTTTAAGAGATGTCTGACATATTTTTATCCTCAATTTCCTCACCAATATCTTCCTTCCCGCTTAAACTCTGGGTCTGTGATATCTCAGATTCTTTGTCTTCATCACATTTCTCAATTTCATCAATTGCTCTTACAACTGTTATTTGTTTGTCCTCAATCTCTTTTAATTCAACGTCATCAACACTTGCTAATTTTAGCATAGATTTCGTTTTATTTTCTTGCTCCATTTTTATCTTCATGTCTGATTGCTTAGTGTACGCCATGGCATCCATTAAAGACTTTTTCATTTCAATTTTACTGGCGGCTAATTGCTCCTCAATATCAACTTCTGTAACATTTTCTTCCTCTTCAACGACCTCGGTTTGTACTGAGGCTATAAAAGAGTCAATACTGTCCGTTACCACCAAATCTTTTTTTGACATCGGAGCTATTATTTTGATACTAGGTATAGTTTGAACGCTGCTGTGCAGTGAAGAGTGTGACAAAGACGCAATTGTCGGTACTTCAACTTCGCCTATAGCAACATCTTTTGCAGGAGCTGCGATAGCTGCAGTGTCAAGTGCTGATACCGTGGACTTCTTCATTTTTGGTTTAGGCACAAAACCAAGATCACCTTCTTCGTAAATTTTGCTAAACGAACCTATTGTGCCTAAAGACTCTGATTGTTCAAGTTCACGGAACTGTGATATGATTTCAAGTAAATGTGACAGCAAAACATGCCTGTCCATAACCTCTCGTGTATCATCCTTTGAAGCCCATTCATCTAATTTTAAAGCCGCTTTAATAGCAAACGCCGCTTCTTTCAGAATTTTCCTAAGTTTATCGCGCTCTTTGCTCATTTTTGCAGCATCCACGACAGCTTTGTTTTGGTCACTCAACCGAGCATGCAAGTTTTGCTCTAGAATGCGAACTTGTTGGCTGAGATTGTCATTATCGTTAGTTAGTCTTTTTATTTTTACCTGTAATACTTCAAAATCGTAACTTCTTTTTTCAAATAAGCTTTTTTCTTTTTTAACTGTCTCGTATGCAGCTGTTAGCTGCTCAATAACCTTAAGTTGTACAATACTCTTGCTAATAGCTTTATCTTTTTCTTCCTCAGCTAACTCTTGGGAAACTTGTGCTGCTTTCATAGTTTCTTTAAAATGTTCGTTTTGCCCAGCTAATTTTCTTTGAGTGGATAACATACTTTCCAATTCATTATTTATAGTTATATTTTCTCGAATAACTCTATGCGTTGATGCTGCAACTCTCAGTTCTGTTGCATCTTGAAAATCTTGAGCAAGTTGTAAAAGTCGGGCTTCCATTTCTTTTTTCAGATTATCTTTGCCAATAATGAATTTCTTTTCAGTGTTGTAAATAAGTCTCTTGTATTTCATTTCTTGATCATGAAATTCTTGCTCTTGGTTTTCAAACTTTCTCATCAAATCGTCTCTTATAGCTCTAAACTCTTCTAACGTATTAAGTTTTCCTGCCAGCAGCTTGTTCTCTGAACTAAGTTGTTCCTTCATAATCATAAAGTCTTTTTCCAATTGTTTAGTTGTTTCGTTGAAACGGTCATTTTCAATATCTCTAATCTCCTCGAGACCTCTGACCTTTTCTTTCAGTTCACTATTTTCTTCATTCTTCACAGAGAGAGTCTTTTTCAGGTAAGCGATAATGTCAGCCCTGTCTTCGTCTAACTTATTGTACGCCTTCTGTAGTTCTTCAAGCCGCACTTCGTACTCATCCACAGCGGTTCTGAGCCTCGCTACCTTCCGGTTACTATCAGCTATCTGGAGCTCCAAAAATGTTCTGTCCACTTCGTTAAACGCGCCAGCTTTCTCCTCATCTTTTTTTCCTTTGTCTTTTTTAGGTGCCATTATTTATATAGAATATATTTTATTGTTGTTTATTTAAGATATAAGAAATAAAATGAAATAAGAAAATAAAGTGAAATGTTATGAAATTTCAGGGAGGGTGAATTTAATCAATAACTTTGTTGCTAGGCAGTAACCTAGCAACTAGTTACAAGCTGATATAGTGTTTTTAAAGGATTCGTGACACAAGGCCTTTTAGGCTGTGAAATTAAAGAAAGCTCAACCGGAAATATAAACATTTAATTAAAACTTTTTTTTTACCGATTTCAATAATAAATTGACGCTCATTTTGTAACTGTAATTTATACTAGACCCTTGACTGGATACGATTTTCTATTCATACTATAATAGAATATTACACTTTTTCATATACTATTTTTTTTTTTTATTATGTAAATACATACAAATAAATGTCTGATTGTTACCTTTTCACGCCTTAACGGCTAAACGTATTTCGATTAAATTTGGCACACAGTGAGACTATGACCTAGGTAACTTTTTGTCTCAGTGGTACATTCCCGTGAAATAATTTCCGATGTCAACGCGGACCACTCCGCGGGCAAAAACTATATAGTAATTTATAATATGATTACTTTTGCATGGCAATGCTTAAGATCTAATTTCGTTGGTAAACTTGTAAATACTGCATAGCTACAAACAAAATAGATCAATGCAGAAGTGACCAAAAAAATAAAATAATCAAAGGCTTTATTCTCTGCTGGCAAACATGAGCGGCGTCGTCATGGAAACCAAATTATAAAAGTGAAAACGCGACTAAATAAAAGTCATCCCTCATCATTTAATCCATAGATAAAACACTTATTTAATCAATTGATGTTGGTTGTTGTTTGTTGATGTTGTTGTTGATGTTGATTTGAAATACATTCATATATATTTGATTGGATAATAAAACGCACAATATTGATGTCTAGTTGCATTAAAAAAAAAACTTGTTATTGACACATTCGCTGCGGCACGACAGATAATTTAGATTTTTAGGTTTATATGTTTCGAAGGAGTGGAGAGAGGCATTTGCCCAGGAATGGGACAGCATAAGATAGTAAAAAAAAAATGTTCCGTCCTTCCATGATCAAAAATTTATTCATGGCGAATGATCTATTAGGTTTGTAATGTAAGTATGATTCGCGGTCAGTAGAGGACTAAACCCAGCACTTTTTTTTTCCATGTTTAGTGCAAATAAATGTATTTTATTTTCTTTGTTTTCGTTATTTAATGTGACCGATCATCACGCAGTTAATAAAATACTGAAGGTAGTTAATTAGCCACGAAAGTATGTCACTTACCTCACAGAACTTAGCGCCGTATGCGGGGGGCGGGGAGTCGCAGAAGCGGTGTCGACTGCGTGTCCGCGTGGAACAATGCGCGGGCGCCGGACACGCCGACCACGCCGACCATGCCCCCCAGCCACCTGCACCGCCGTCTGCTGAGTAGATACATAAAAATTATGTTATTATAATTTATTTAATTTCCAAAATATCCAATAAAATCAAAGAAAAGCGTCTATTTGGCACAGTAAGCAAGGAACACATTTGAACAAATTAAAACTTATATAAAATTAAAATGCAGGATCATATGTGCAACGCCAAATAAGTCAGTGAAAAAGAGAGATTAGATTCGAAATGAAATGATCCAGAAAAGAACTGGGGGGAAAGCAAAGTCACATTCTATCAGCGATATCGATGATGGAAAAGTCAAAAATGTATTGAACTGACATAAGCTACCGAAAAGCCTTTAAAAGCGTACCGAAAGACTCACCGATTGCATTTTAATTCGAGAAACTGAACCGTATTAATATTGTAATCAATTAATGTCAATCCTGTTGAAAGTCATTGTAGACATACAAAACGCTTTGAAAGCCATTGCCACTTATCTAGGCTCTTTGGAGTTGACGCAAACTGACACAGCTTGCAGTGTTATGTCTATCAAAGGACCAATAGCCATTGGTTATTTTTTTGCTAATTTTAATTTGACTGTGATTTTCATTTGTTTTTTTATTGTAATAAAATTTACTTTTAATGTTTGCATGCCTAATTGGTAGATTGTACAGGGATCTCAACATTTTGTGAACACCTTCATTTATGTACCTACTCTCAAAGCGAATAAATGATTATGATTATTATGATTATGATTATTATGAGCAGATGGATCTTTCAATAGGATCATAGGTAAATTGTAAGAAAAGCTCAGGTACGGTCAACTGCGAGATAATAGAAGTGTTTTTTTACATTTATAACTTAGTTACCGTACATACTTGGATTTTCTAATCGCCTCCTCAACCAACTCATCGCTTTTCCTTATCAGCTATTGAATTAGTCTCTCCCTCAAACTCAGCTGAAGTTTATTAAGAAGAAATCTACAGAGCTACCTACCTTCCAACCTTTACTATTTATTATTTACACCGTACGTCTTTCGGCTATTACAAGTTCATGCTTCAATGAAGTAAACAGCAGCGGACTTGATAAACAGAACAGGCAGACTACTGCTTCGAACTGAACACATCATTAACACAGGATGATTGGCTATTATTTAGCTGCTAAATGCTAAAATGAGCGTACCCGTCATTACTTATGACATTGAAAAACTTCTTATCATCATAATCAGCCTATAATGTTCCCACTGCTGGGACACCGGGCTGTAATCTACCACGCGGGACCAGTACGGGTTGGTAGATGTCACATGTCTTCGAATTTTTTGTTCTAGGACATGCTGGTTTTCTCACGATGTTTTCTTTCACCGTTTTGAGAGCAGTGGTGATGAAATTACTTACACTAAGTAAAAGGCCTGCTTGGGTTCGAACCCACGACCTACAACTCGTAAGTTGGAGCCGTTACCACTGGGCCACCACTGCTCTCTGAAAAACTTAGGTAGGTACATTCAAAATCAAAGCAATTATTTAAATTGAACCATTTACAATCAAAAATCAAAATCAAAATATTTTATTTCACATAAACCTACATGGGCACTTATGAAACGTCAGAAGCTAGGTGCACGGTTCCAATTGGTCGTTTCCTATGGAGAAGAGCCGGCAAGAAACTCCACGGTTACTCTTTTAAAAATAATTGGCTTTTACAATACTTTCAAACATTGATGTAAATCACTTTCAAATAACAGTGTTTCTAGGTATGGGAGGACAGTGTAGGTCTTTCAATAAGTACCAAGTACTTAACAAAATAGAAAATGGTCAACAGGTCTACAATCCACTAAGCCTACAGCGTTCTCACATTCACAAAATATGTAGAAAAGAATCTATACAAAAAAATTAATTAATTAAAAAAAGTAAAAAACCTATTTTAAATAAAACGCAATTATATGATTGCTATTACAACTGTAATCAATCTGAATAATTATCATGTCCACAAAAGCCACAAAAAAAAAAAGTATATAATGTCAAATAATAGAATAGTAAATATGTCAAGGGCGAATGTAAAAAAAAATAAAGATTTAAATAAACATGGTAATTTGGAAGCAGTTAATAGACTCTTACTTATTTATGCCGTTAATGAGGTACCAGGGAAGCCACATGTGCAGAAGGAATTATTGCCAAATTTCCTTGTCTTCAACGTAGTCTTTAATTTTATAATATGAATTCTTGATAAGGACACGTTTGATGTGGGTTTTGAACTTCCCATCGCTAAGTTCTGTCACAGACTTTGGCAACTTTCAAATTGCAATCACTTTTGAGTTGTCAAGGAGTTTGTCAGTTAGTCAGAAGTTGAAGCTAGTTGTCCGTTTTTAGGGTTCCGTAGTAAACAAGGAACCCTTATAGTTTCGTCATGTCCGTCTGTCTGTCTGTCTGTCCGTCTGTCTGTCTGTCCGCGGTCTAGCTTACTACTAGAAAGCTGTAATTTGGCATTTTTTTTAGGGCTCTCCAACACTTAAAGTGATGATGTTTTTTTTTTTAACCCATTGTGTGGGGTATCATTGAGAGTTTGGGAAAACTATTTTTGGATTCAAGGATCCTTTTGCGAAATATTAAGCTTTAAAATGCTAATTTTTGTTAGAGTCAAGAGTCCCCCCCCCCCAGCCACGACCAACTTAACTTTGCAATTGCAAAAACATGTTTTCCCATACATTCCGTATGGGAGAACATATTTTTCAACTACAAAGTTAAGTTTTTTTTTGGGATAAATTCATCCCAACTACGGAACCCTTCATTGTGCGTGGTCCGACACGCACTTGGCCGCTTTTATATACTTATGCAAAAGTTTCTGGTTACTACGACAATGGTACATCAAATCATACGGCTGTCGAACTAAAGCCACGAATAATACTGACCACTAACACAGTATGCAAGTAGCCTGCATGCCAAAGTGACAAACACCAGTTAGCACTTCAATTGCGTAAAACACTTTCAATAACAATGCGAAGGATTTTGAATGAAATTGCTAATCCATTGCTTCATACGTTTGAAAAATCTGTTTAACAACGTAAACCATGAAATGAATATTGTTTACCTGTCAAAATGAATGGTATTTGCGCCAATGGTGCTTTATGCAATTATCCCGTAACTGGCATTGCGCCTCCAGGAATTCGCAGGACTATAGCCAGCCGCATCGAGAAAATGAAGCTACAAGATGACTCACGTCACCCAATGCACAACTTTAACCTAGTGCCACAGAGGCTTAAAAGTCGCAAATTTTTTATTGCGTGCGTGAGTCCAGCCGATAGTAACCACTCCACAGAAAGATGTGATCTTTGGTAAGAACTGCTTAAGTCTCTTGATTTCTTTACCGGACCATCAGAGAGCCTCCCATCCGGGCACAAGTTACCGTGGCCTACTTGGAAAACCTTAAATAGACTTCGTGTCCAAGTAGGTCGCAACAAGGACAACCTCCACAGGTGGGGGTTCATGGTTGTCTCAGATCTCCTGTGTATATGCGGTGTCTCTCCATCGGTAGCTCACCTCTCATCTTACAACGCATGCCCCGTCTACCCTATAATGGCTACGTCAGCATTCGCATTGTAATTTTTTGGGTCAAACAAATTTAAGAACATATACTTTTTCGTGTAATTTTTGCCATCGACAAGCTAAGAAGAATATCCTGTAGAAGTTGTTGTGGTATATTGGACATGCCGTCGTCATATTGTATGATTTGTCATTACACAAAGGACACACTATACTTGCATACGTTTGTGCCAGCCACTGGCATGTGCATTCCTGGGTTAATGTCTTACCTGAGAGCGGCAGCGTGGGCAAGCAGTCCATCCTGACGTCTGCCACAGCCCCCGTGACTGCCTGCGACACGTACACGAAGCAGTACTCCGGATACCGCTCGCTGAACAGCCGGCAGTCGAACGACGCTGTGTGCTGCCCCCTGCAACAAAGACCGGGGTTAATAGGGAATTTGGTACCCCTATCTTGAAATCCACTTCAACAGACTTCCACAAATGATGCATTTTTTTTAAATATTTATTATTTTTGTTCTAATTTTGAATTGTGCGTTTTACTTGTGGTTTGGCTAGATCGAAGTGTATTGGAGTCTTTTTAACCGACTTCAAAAAAAAGGAGGAGGTTCTCAATTCGTCGGGATATATATATATTTTTTTAATGTATGTTCCCCGATTACTCAAAGACGGCTGCACCGAATTGAAAAATTCTTTTTTTGTTTAAAAGGGTATACTTTCAAGTTAGTCCCATTGTCATTTGGTCACGATCTGATCATGGGATCTTGGAGAAATCGAGGGAACTCTTCAAATATTATAAGCACATCTATAGCGATTTGGATATTTTTGATGAGCAGTTGACTATTATAACTTAGATAAATTACAAATCAACCCACTAAAAAGTGAAAAAAAAAACTTTTTTACAAAAAATACAACCGTCTTCCAAACTACAAAGTGAAAAATAACTTTAATTTCGGAAGTCGGTGTCAAAAAACTAAAATACTGATCCAAAGACACCGACTTCCGAAATTAAAGTTATTTTTCACTTTGTAGTTTGGAAGTCGGTTGTATTTTTTGTAAAAAAGTTTTTTTAATGTACCGTGACCGAAAATATTATAATTTTGAATTTATTGTGCCTCTATTTTTTTTGTCTTTTATAAACGCACTGCTGAGGCCTTTACTCAGCAGTGGGACAGAGCAGGCTAAAGAAAAAAAATAAAAAAGGCATAGGGTTCCGTACCCCAAAAGGTAAGAAACCCTTATAGGATCACTTTTTTGTCCGTCTGTCTGTCTGTCAGTCTGTCAAGACCCTTTTTCTCAAAAACGCGTGGAGATATAAAGTTGAAATTAATATTAAATACGTAGGTCTACGGTCCCTTGCAGCTTTAAAAAATCAAGCTTCTAAATTGCCGCAATAAAAAGATACGGCCATTTATGCCGCATATTTTGATACTCGCAAATAAATCAAAACCACAAAATCTAATACACTTCCCGTTGACCTAGAATCATGAAATTTGGCAAGAAGCAAGGTAAAGGAGAAAGTCCGAAAATAGTTAATTTGTAGTTTTATCACATAAAATATAATTTTGCGATTAAAAACTTAAATTTGCAGTTAGAGAATTGATCGTGGCGTATAACGATGTATGAAAGAATAAGCTTTTCAACTACAATGTTAAGTTTATTTTTGAGATAAATTCATCCCAACTACGGAACCCTTCATTGTGCGTGGTCTGATCCGCACTTTTCCGGTTTTTTCTTCTATTACGACGCCTGCCTAATTAATGCCTTTTGTTTATTTGCTTCATCAAAATTAAATGTTTTAGCTACCTGTCTATCAATCATCTACGAAAGCTTTCCAAACATCGAAAGTACCAATGGGTAAGGCGATTCGCACACAACACCGCATTACGCAGCGTAGTGAAGGGCGACCATAGCAAACAATTGTGTTTTCTATACAAACTAGTACAATGTTAAATCTGCTGCCCCGCGCTACGCTGCGTGATGCGGTGCAGTGTGCGAATCGCCTAACCCTACTAAGCTGCAGAATTGATCAAAACGGTAATCCGTGCAGTATTTGTGCGGTCGCAAGCCGAATATTGATTGGTGATTATTGTCACCGCAAATTAGAGCCTTACGTAAGTATATACCTACCTACCTACATACACTTATTACGCATCTATCATTAATTAAATGTCATAATTTAATGAGGATTCCTCGTGATAACCGTGGTTACAAATTAATTTGCGATTCGAATTTCTTAACGTAATTATGCAGTGCATTATTTTGAATCATGTTTTGGGTACTACGTGTAAATTTATAATTTTCCAGCAGCTATTTAATTGCGTAACTCATTTTCGTAAATAATTAAGACTAATCTGTTCCATTTTGACAGTTCAACAACATTAATTGCGTTATTTACGTTGTTGAGCAGTTTTTTTTTTGAACTTATGAAGCAATGGATTAGCGATCTCTTTGAAAAATATTCAGACTGTGATTGATCGTGTATTATGCAATTAGGGTGCAGGCTGGACTGACCCATCCAAAAGACCACCTATCTCAACGCATCCTATTGCAGAGTTATATTAAACTAACTGTTGCTCGCGACTTCGTCTGCGATCCAGGATGAAAGTAGCCTTTGTCCTTCTCCAAGTCATGGTCTACCCATGAGGTAAATTTCATCAAATACAGTTCAGCCGTTTTAGTGTGAAAACGTCACAAATAAACGAATAAACTCACTTTCACATTTATAACATTAGTTAGGAAGTTAGGATTATATATCTTCCAGAGTTCCAAAGTAGAAATTATAAAAAAAATAAAAAAAGAACTACAAAAGAAAAAAAAAAAGGAAAAACAAAAACTAGAAATAAAAACTATTCTATGCACACAGGATGTGAGGGATTTCAGCGCGCAAACTGTTACCATGAATTCAGTAGGTAATATGATTCTAGACCCACCAAAATAGAAACTTTTCGGAGGGGATTAAAAAAAAATCTGCTGTTCCATACATATTGACGGTGTAGGTATTTGTACTTCTATATGGAACAGCTGTTTTTTTTAATAACCGAAGAAAAATTTCTACGCTGCATGCGTAGCATGACAACAATGGAAACGGGTTTTGTCGACGGAAGAATAGACAAAATGACAGATAAACAATCACAATCTGTCATTTTGTCTATTCTTCCGTCGACAAAACCCGTTTCTATTGTAGTCATGCTAAGCGTGCTGGTATAGTATCATGTGTTGTTTGTAACAGGAAACCGTTTGAGTGTCGATGACCCTTACACCCAACTTTGGAAAATGGAATTTAAGGCTAATATTTCCGCTGATTTGGAGTCAATTGTGCCGACAAAAACGTACACAAAATGGAACAACTTATTTTTTAGAAAATTATTTTCAATGAGAACAGAAACAAAGGAAAAACCGAAAGGGCCAAGAACTCGAACTGCAGCAGCGGGTAGCTGATGCTGTCATCAAAGATGATAGAGAGCTCAAAACAAGTGACATATTTTTTGATCCCGAGCTACCGAGCTCGGGATAAAAAAATATGTCACTTGTTTAGAAACAGTAATGCTGTATTTCTTTTTTAAGGTTCCGTACCTCAAAAGGAAAAAACTGAACCGTCTGTCAGTCTGCCAAGACCCTTTTTCTCAGGAACGCGTGAAGGTATTAAGTTGAAATTAATATCAAATACGTAGATCTGTGATCCCTTGGAGCTCTAAGAAAATCAAGCTTCTAAGTCGACATAACAAAAAAATACGGCCTTATAAGCGACATATTTTGATTCTCGCAAATAAATCGAAAACTACAAGGTAATTCCCGTTGACCTACAATCATGAAATCTGGCAGGAAGCGAGGTTTCACAGCACAAGTAAAGGAGAAACTCCAAAAATCGTTAATTTGTAATTTTATCATATTTTTTTTTTGCTATTACAAACTTGCATTTGCAGTTGGAAAATTTACTGTGACGTAAGTATATAGATGTATGGGAATACATTTTTTTCAACTACAAAGTTAAGTTTGTTTTTGAAATAAATTCTTCCCAATTACGGACGCCTTTGTACGTGGCCCGACATGCTCTGAGCCGATTTAAAAAAAAAACATCATATAATTCAGACTAACTGAAATGTCCATAAATTGATAGTTACAACGGTCTTAAAACTATGTTAGTGATCATTGACAATAAACTTTAACATACATGAAATTCAAATTTTTAATCAATGAGACATCAATATTTGACACTAGATATTTTTGCTTTAATTTATGTTAATTCATCATCACTAATTACTAATTTTCTGCCGGAACGTCTTGCCTCAACGAAGAAACAACCAACCCCGTGAGTTATATATTGTCGACTATTCGCAAAAAAAAAAACTCTCCAAGAAAATATTATAAATTTAGTAAATATGACCATTTAGTTAAAAACTAGGATACATTTTGCTTCTACATATCCGAAAGTCTTGGAGATCAGACCTCGTTTTAACGGTTTTTTTACGTGTTTGAAAAGTGTATTTTAAGAGTGTCTAGCGGGCCTCAACGAGTTGGCTTGGCCACTCGTATGCCATTCCAAAGGTCTGAAACCCCAGTGTCGAGAGATATGTCAAAAATATTTTTTAAATAATAATTGTGAGTTCAACGGTCACGAAAACTCATTGAGATTGATAACAATTAAAATTCTATTGTGTCTCATTAATGACCGTTGAAAGGGCTTACCTGCGAACTCGTCTTTCAGCAACGTATCGTAGCCGGTCAGCGTCTCTGCCGAAGACCCTGACCCTATCAGCGCCCTCCAGCACACACTCGGGGTACTGGAACAGCACCCTGACGCCATCACCACAAGGGAACACGGAGCCTCCGTGTACGTTCAGAACGAATTGTTCTGACCAGTCCGCCTGGTGGAAATAAAAACAAATAAAAAGTTAGATTAATTATCAGTAACATGATCTATGTGAAAATTAGGAAATATTTAGCTAACCAAAACACCCGGTTTCTAGAACAAAAATTGTCGCCGCGTCAAACGCAAGTCAAGTGATGATTGCATCCATGCCATTGATTGCGGCCATTGGGCCGGGGTTGCGGGAAAGTCCGAAAGGGATACCGTGGCCCCTGGCAACATGACACCTGAAGGAACACGAGTGGGTTTTAGTCAGTAAGAATCTGACACGTCCCACTCCACCCAGAGCGGGAGAACTTATTTGATCATTTCCCACCAAAAAAAAAAAAGTGATGAAATGGCTGTTGAATATTCATTCAACGAAGTCAATTCAATTCACCAATAGCAGCAAGTTACGCGCGCTTGATAATCTGTAAGCTAATATTTATGTTGATTTTCGTTCCAGAATCCGGGCGTTAATCTCCCGACCGACTCCTTGACAATTCAAAAGTGCCTATAATTGGTTTAATTGAAATAAATTATTGAGTTTGATTTGAATCATCTTATTTTCCAAAATAAATTACGTAAGATCACAGAACGAAGATTATTAATGCATTAAGCTCGTATGTAATATACATACAAGGATGCTACTGCCCATCTTCTTGACATCATTTTTACCTGTATTATTTCAAAACACATCATTTTCAAACATTATTACTTCTTCTGGAATTAGGGACTTAAAGCAAGAAATCAGTGTAAATATTCGTTTTAAAAGTAAATCGCAGTCACTTCGTGGCCAGTGGAAGTAAAAAGCATGATTACCTACCTTCCTGCACTTCCCGCGGTAAGAGGTTTCACGCTAATGGACACCACTTTATTGGTGGCTTGAAGAAAATTCTCGAACTATCTTCGTATCTAGTCCAGTTTCACAAAGAAAGAAATTGAATTACAGCGATTTAATAATCTTACGTTGCAACGCTACCTACCCACAATATTGAAAAAATAACTACCACTACGAAAACCAGAAAATTCAGTCGATTAATCTATTTATTTATTTATTTTTGCATAATGTACACTCAGTTACAGGCTAGGCTTAAACTTATGAGTACATTACCCTGTTAGGGCGCAGCAAGTTTTATTACATTTAACTTATAACTAGGTTAAATATTCAGAAGTTAACATTATATAGCATACTTATTAGATATCTATATCACAACATTCATTATTATTACTAATATATATCTATTTGTGACATATTTTATTATTTAAAGTTATTTGAGTATCTTCGTAATAATAGCAAGCACAGAAATTAAACTAACATTTAACCCGGCGAGGATGTGGAGGGGTCTATTTGACCCTGTCAATTTTTTATCGAGTGTAGTTTTTTTTTCCGCGGCTGTAGTAGCTTGTACGTGTCAGTAGCTGTTGCTAAGGGACCCACCCGCACGCCGCACACCGCTACTGAGTCGGCCGCCACTTGCGACGGGAGCTACACGTGCGCGAAGTCAAAAAGGGTAAATATGACCCTGCCACAACCGCGACGTAGCATTTTTGTGCAATATTTCAGAAGATTTTTTTATTTATTGTAATTGTATTTTTGGACAAAATTAATAACCGAGAGCGTCAGAATACGGATAGGATTACTGAACATTTGAATGTCCGAAAATAAATACCACAATTGCCGAGACTGCTGCGTAAGAGAATCAAAGAATTCAGTGGAGAATCTGAACAAGAACCGCCTGTCAGAGTTCCAGGTGTACGAAAAAGGTGCCAAGTGTGTCCTTATGCCCGACTTCGGAAGACTGGCAACGTTTGCGAAGAATGCCATAAATATATTTGTCCAGAACATACTGTTTCGTTCTGCCAAGAATGTGCTACAACAACAGACAGTAACATTGTGTAGTATATAAGACTGACTTATTTAGTGAAACTGAGTGATCTCTAAATATGTATGTTTACCAAATTATCCTAATTTTTATAGAAGTTTTACTTATTTTTAGTTTTTTTTATGTTTGGAACGAAAGGCTTTGCAAAAGTTGATTGTTTTTAGGCCTTAGCTAAAATTAGAAAAAATAAAATATTTTGTATTAGCACTTGTTTTTTTTTAATCAAAATCCATAAAATAATATCCAACCAATCTACTGTTATTCAATGTTTTGATAAAAAATATAAATTTAGCCTATAAAAATACAATAGAAATACAGGGTCAAATGTACCCTCCACAACCTCTATGTAACTATTTTCACCACATCCTCGCCGGGTTAAAGTTGATGGCTCATAAACAGGGACACACAATGTGTAAAATACCACAATTCCAATAAAATACAACATTAAACATAAGTTCCTTTTTCAAAACGGAATCTATTTTAGAAGTTTCAAAAATATTATACAGCCAACAGATAAAATTTTCACCATAAAAAATGTTGTCGACGCACAATAATGGAATACAACACTTAAAACCAGGCCCATTTATTACACATAAACTTTTATGTAGATTGTAACACCGAAGTTTATCTAACGACCGCTGTGAAACATAATAATTTTCCTTCCACTCATCTTCATAAAAAAAAAATAACGAACAATATTGTTAAAATGTTGTTTCCCAATTGAGATCTAACGGAAATCCTCCCGAGTTAATTTAAGCCCGACTTGGTAGGACAAAGAATTTGGAAGTATATTTGAAACTTGAAATGAGAGATTTTTGTTAAAAGACTTTGATAGACGATGTTTGCTGGTGTTTGAGTTCGATCAAGCGTAGCCTTTGAGTTGATATTAATTTTATCATCGTGATCTTCCTTTACTTAGAGAGGTTTTAGAGATATTGAAATCAAAATCTATATTGACTGTACTTTATTAATGAAATCTTGGAGCAATTTTCAATGGCCTCAGGAAGTAAATTAATTATCTGTTTAGCCTTTTCCAGGTGGCCCAGTGGTAATGGCCGCTGCTTACGAGTTCAAGGTTGTAGGTTCGAATCCAGACAGGCGCTTTACTTTGTGTAAATTATTTCATCACCACTACTCTCAAACACGGTGAAGGAAAACATCGTGAGGAAACCAGTATGTCCTAGAACCAAACATTCGAAGACATGTGACATCTACCAACCCGCACTGGGCCCACGTGGTAGATTACAGCCCACTCTCTCTCACATAGAGGAGGCCTGTGTCCCAGCAGTGGGAACGTTATAGGCTGATTATGCTTATGCTAGCCTTTTCCCACCTTTGTTGAGGTCGGCTTCCAGTCTAACCGGATACAGCTGAAGAACAGTATTTTACATGGAGCGACTGCCTATCTGACCTCCACAACTCAGTTACTGGGTAGTACGATACTCCTTGGTAAAACTGGTTTTTCTGGACTTTCAGGTTTCTGACGACCCGTAACGACTGTCAACGACAACGACCAACGACAACGATCAACGTTGACAGCCGGGACCAACCGCTGAACGTGCTTCCCGAGGCATGGAAATTCTCGGTATATTAAGACAGTCACCTATCCACGAACCAACTGCGGCAAGCATAGCTTAACCTGATCCATTGCCGTGCGGCTGGTTTTACTTAGCCACGATGTCAAAATGGCGTGTGTTCGTTATGTGAAATCATTGTGAGCTTAGTAAGGTTTCAGTCCCTACCTATGTTCATGAAAGTAATACTGCCAGTATCCATCTACTGCCACTTCAGATTTACACTTTCATATTCCCGGACACGTCGAAAATGCAGAACTTATAAAAGAAGACAGTTGAAATTTCCAATTAATTATTTCCGTTGACAGCGATGCGGACAAATTTTTTCATGCCCAATGAGCTCATCTCCTTTTTTTAAACTTTTGTTATATTCTTTGTATACTATATTATTTTAGTGTTAGCTTCTATGTTGTAATTAAGGTTTCTATCTGAGTAAATAAAGATCACAAGAATTATTCACTATATGAATTTAAAATCAACCATGTTGGATTAAAATCTGCGCTCAAAGCATCGTAGACAAGCTGCTATCAATCTCCATCAAGGGTTCTCTTTCAGCTTGTTTGGCGAGAATTATGTACGATCTCCATACATCTCCCGTCAGGTGTTCAATAAAACATGGAAGAGATAGTCTCACCATAATGTTGTGCAGGAAAATGTGGACTTATAAATACTAGAATACTTTAAAGTACTTTTCTTCCTTCTGAATTCTTGCTTTATCTTGACCTCATAATTGCAAAAAGCGCCTTTGTTTACTACATAACAAATGTTGCAAAACTCCTCGAGCATGGCAACCATAAATTAAATATTATATTTTAAGAATACAGGCCTGCTATATCATTGAGCTAAGCCTTCTGTATGAGAAGACCACTATAAATTACAATGTTTAAGGTTTTTTGGAGTACATTTTCACAATGCTCAATATTTAGACAGTCCTTTCAAACTCCGAAAGCGTGGCTATCCTGCTAACCTGTGCCTCTGTAAATATTTATAGAGGTGTTCATTTGAAAAGGCTTTTTTATGAGAGTGGAAGTCAGACGAGGTTCAATTTTGATTGCCTCCAACAAACATTTTTCACAAATAATTAAAACCGTCGACTTTTATACGTAATTTTGTCCATTGAGCACAGACAAAGAGGTATTTATGTTTGATATTTAGACTCAAGTGTCCCAATAAAAATTTGATTTTACCATTATTTTGAAACACTGACGTTTCACAGTGATACCCTGTGTGCTAGACTAAAGCGACTGACGCGCGAATCCGCGATTACCGAGTAAAGGTACGTAGCCGAATGCAAGCAGCAGGCGACGTGTCGCGTGATCACTTTTAAATAGGACGCGGCCTTATTCATATAAACCAGCGTGACGAACGCGTACTTGCGCGACAATCGCGTTCGGTTAGGGTTAGGACGTGGTCAAGACTTTAGCGCCAATACAAACCATTTTACGAAGCAGTAAGTTGATCTTAGTTTTCATTTCTTTCCTCATAAACTTTATTTGTATCGCCTTTCAAATAAAATGGATCTGAAAGATAATTCATGACTTAATATTTCCTCACTAACTTTAATAAAAGCGGTTGCCAGATCCTGCGGGCCAGCTGCCGCGGCTGGCCTAAGTGTGAGCGCATAGTCCCCGGCCTGACCGAAGAGTTCACAACGCAACGTCATCGTTCGACGACCTGGGAACCCGTGCATCTGGAACAAAACAATCTCTTATAAGTTTAAGGCAATGTTTTATGAGTCCAAAGTAGGTGCGTTACTTCCATAACGCAAAAGAGAGCATTTTGATGAAGCCTTCTTTGGTGTGATTCGGACCTTATCCATTCAAATAACACAAAATAATCATGATAAGAGACTTGTAATTCACACCTATAAATTCATTGGCTTTGTTTTATTTCCGTCTATCATAGTAAGTATCATTCTTTGAGAAAGTAAAGCTCAATTTCTCTTGATTGTTACAAGATTGGGATGACAAAATTTTAGAAAAAAGTCGCGTTAATGTTTTTCATTTCTCATAAAAGGTGCTTCTAGCGTCGTCTTTTCCTGGAAACTGAAACAAGCGGCTGCTTTATTTTAAGCTTAGTAACTATAAATAGAACCTCACCTGTTCTGAATATAAAACATGTGCGTGCGAGCTCGTGTTCTTTCCATCACACAGTACAGCTCCTCCACTCGAGTGCCCACAATACAATAACTCCAGCCAAAAGTCTGCACTAGACTCAATAGGAGTGCATACCACCCTCGGAAACTCCAGTATAGCCATTACCTGCCTCTCAGGGTACGTCTGTATCTGTTCTGGAGTAACGTCCAGGTTCGCTGTCGGCCACAAAACATCGAACTTCCAAGACTTGACCACACTATCACCAGTCTCCATCAGACTGCCTTCACTAACGTCTCTCTTAACTTTGTTATTTAAATCAATATCTCGTTTGATATCTGTTGTGTTATCGTAATCTGGTAAGAATGGATCCTTTTCGGATATTAGTTCTAGGTAGTAAGTGCCTCCTCTAGAGAAGTATCCGCATGGTAAGGTCATGCGGTTTTCAGCGTCGAGTGCTAGAGGCATGGTGGCTAGGAGAGCTCGTCCGTCGTCGTCTTCTCGGGCGATGCGGACTTTGAGGCCGCCTCCGGAGGCGCCGTGGACTCGGATGTGCACGTCCCCACCCAAGGCCACGAGCGTCGATGGTATCTCCACCCATACTTGGTTGAGATCGACGCGGTCTTCACTCACATATGGGTTGACGAAACTGGCGCCGCCTGGAGACAAAGTTTTACAATCCTTAATGTTACAATGAAATATATTTTTTAATTTTTACTTGTACAGTTAGCCTCAGAAAGATGTACACATGGACATGGAACCATTTCATTGTCTACAATCATTGTTCCATAACATTGTATTCACGTACCGTGGTTCCTAGTACGTGCATATAACTTTTTGTGACTGACAGTCAGCCCCAAAAACCTATTTATTCAAACTGACCTGTGAAAGGTCTAAAAGGTACTAATCCAAGACATCACAAAAAATGCAAAAAAACCCTCGTTTCGGCTTTGCTTTGTTAGTCACATCTTTCCAATCTAGTACTAAGCCAACTTGAACCTAAGTACTTTACGTTACAGCAGCAGAGACAACTGGACGAACTTGGAAGCAAAGCTTGACAACGAGGAAAAACAGCCAATTATTTCAGGTGCACTAATTGCAAACACAAAGGACACAAAAATATAAATGCCATTCAATACTTTGAACGACAAAAGTTTGAGCGTTGAATGTCGAATACCTAGTAATACCTATGTATGTTTGTACCTTACAGTAACTTATAAAAACAAAGTTGTTGTCATCCACTTATTCATTAACTTCAGTCGAAATATTTTTCTTCCTACTGGCAGTGGGTACAATGTTTCTGATTATTTAAAAAAAATATCCTGAAATAAAACTTATATAAAACCATGTAAACTAAAGTATTCATCTGAATAGTTTAAATTACGCTATCTTTCCGAGACAGCTCGAGAGATTTTTTAAGAAAATTATTTTATAAAACGTTTTTCCTCGAATGAAAGCATTATATTTTTCCTTAAAGACTTTTAAAGAAAATCAGAGTAGCATGCTTTAAGGTGTTTAACTTTTATAGAGTAAAACACCTTTTTATGCCAATTTTCGTGATGTTTTTATAAAGAACAAAAGTCTGATAAAAATTGCATGCAAAATTGCCTTTGCAAAATTTGCATTGTAAGCTTCACATACATAAATAATTCTGAGTGCATTTAGGCTTGTTTAAATTTTTATGCCATTGCTTTTAACATTTATTCCTATGAGAAATTTTAATTGTATTTCTTAAATAAGTAGCCGCTAATGGGTTTTAAGTTTAATCCAAATTACCTGTAGGATAATATTAACGAGAATATGGTGTTTTAAATTCAGGATATACAAAACTAATTTACTATTATTTTGTTTTATACTAGTGATTTAAGAAATTGTGTGATGAAGAACTTTTTCAGGTGCTCACGGCGTCTCGTGAGCACCTGAAAAAGTTATATCTTCAGTAGAAGGAACTCATTTTTAACCGACTTCCAAAAGGAGGAGGTTCTCAATTCGTCTGTGTTTTTTTTTGTTTTTTGTATGTTTGTTACGCGATTACTCCGCCGATTATGAATTGATTTTGATGATTCTTTTTTTGTTTGATAGGTCACACTTCAGAAATGGTCCCATATAAATTTTATTAACTTTGCTTGGGTAGTTTTTGAGTTAGTTTCAATAATACGTATTTTTTCCCACTTAGTATGTGGATGATATGATAAGTTACTGTGACTGTTATTTACATAGCAGGTAGTGGTATTCGAATTTGTGTGGGGTAGGTACCATACTTGACTAAAAAGTGAAAAATAAAAACTTTTTTCCCAAAAAAAACAACCGACTTCCAAAAAAACACCACAAAGTGAAAAATAACTTTAATTTCGGAAGTCGGTGGCAAAAAACGAAAATCCAAACCCAAAGACACCGACTTCACTTTGTAGTTATTTTTCACTTTGTAGTGTTTTTTTGGAAGTCGGTTGTTTTTTTTTTGGAAAAAGTTTTTCTAATTATTTGTTATAGGGACATATTAATTTAGACGTAAGTTATACTAAATGCACTGAAATAAGCTAAAAATATGTGCTTGGCTGCCAATAACTATTGTTAACTCATTATCTGACTAACCTTTTCCCAACTATGTTGGGGTCGGCTTCCAATCTAACCGGATGCAGCTGAATAGCAGTATTTTACATGGAGCGACTCCCTATCTGACCTCCACAACCCAGTAACTCAGTAATAAAATACCCCTTGGTAAGACTGGTAGTCAGACTTTCGGGCTTCGGACTGCCCGTAACCACTGTCAAAGATCTACAAATGACAACCTGGACCAACGGCTTAACATGCTTTCCGAAGCACTTGCACACCGAAGGTCTTGGTAGGTAAAGATGGTCACCCATCCACGGACCAACCGTGGCAATCAATAACTATTGTTGTTATTGAACTGTCATAGAGGATGTACAGACAAAATATGTTCTTAATGTCCCTCAGCAAACCTCGTGTTTCGTCAGTCGTCGGATTTCTATCAGTTGCCCTTTGCACTTGGTGCAGACCGGACGCTCTCAATCGACTTGGAAGTATATAGAGTTGTAAATACACTTTTAACTTAATGTAATTTATTTTAAAAATGGTAGGAAAGCTGCTAAAGTCGCAGGCACGACAGATAGGAAAATAGTTTTACAGCTCTATATAGTTCACACGAAAATCAAAATAAAACAACAATAAAGTACTTAATTCTGAATTCAAAAAAATATTATACAAGATAAATCTAATAATTGATGGACATGAAAATTAGCATTTGTTTGTATTCGGAAATGCGATGATTCCCGAGGGACATTAAGAAAATAGAAATACTGTAATAATAATCATCACCTTGACAGAGTATTGGTGATCACAGATTGTTGATGTTCCCCACAAGCCAAGCCAAAATACTTTATGTGTTATCTAGATAGGTAGGTAAACGTTACCTATAAAAACGTATAAAATATTCAAAATGCATGAAGCGTGATACATCGTACATCAAAATTTACATATATTTTGCCATTAAATGCAAATGGGGGTTTAACGCGGTATTTCTACGTGAAGAGCTTTACTTCGTATTATGTTTGCAACAACTCTAATTACTTACAGCCCTTTGCGTAAACAAAAACATTTATAATGAACTTGAATGTCGGGTGTTTTACGGTGGGAATAAACAATTCTTTTACGATTGTTAATTTAATTTCTTCTTGGAACGGACTGACAATGCGGCGATGTTGTAAATCTTTTTAAATGGACGAGCTGTGCTGAATTAAATGTAATTGTGTATTGTTAAAGACTTTACGCTGGTCGAGTAAGAAAACGGTGTGAAAAGTCGTAGTGCTTGCAAAAAAAGAGAGTTGAATAGTAAAGAGATTTGTTCTTTCAATAGTTAAAAAATCCAGAAGTAATTTAGGCAGGAACCTGTGTATCTTCTATCAATCTAATAAAATGGAATTATTCTAAACTCATATCAAGTTCAATTGTGTTCATTTTCACAGTCAACAAAATTAATAATAGGTACAAAAAAAAACCGGCCACGTGCGAGTCGGACTCGCGCACGAAGGGTTCCGTACCATTATCTAAAACATTGCGGTTTACGATTTATGACGTATTAAAAAAAAAACTACTTACTAGATCTCGTTCAAACCAATTTTCGGTGGAAGTTTGCATGGTAATGTACATCATATATTTTTTTAGTTTTATCATTCTCTTATTTTAGAAGTTACAGGACACACATTTTACCACTTTGGAAGTGTCTCTCGCGCAAACTATTCAGTTATGGGTTTGATGAAAAAAAACTTTTGAGTTTCAGTTCTAAGTATGGGGAACCCCCAAAATGTATTGTTTTTTTTTTCTATTTTTGTGTGAAAATCTTAATGCGGTTCAAAGAATACATCTACTTGCCAAGTTTCAACAGCATAGTTCTTATAGTTTCAGAAAAAAGTGGCTGTGACATACGGACGGACAGACAGACAGGCATGACGAATCCATAAGGGAACCCTAAAAAGTGTATGTGTGTCAGCTCTGACGCATGACTGGAGTTTACTCCTTGAGAGCGTTTATTCTGAAAGTGGGCAACGTCGCAAATAGATGTCAAATATTTCGCTGTTTTAATTAATTTGCCAATATTACTGTATGGAAATAACAAATGTGGCTAACTAGTTCCTTGAAATACTAATAATGAATTGCAAATAAAACACTGAATTTGATGTTGTAACAATTTTAGGTGCAAAAAAGGCTTTTGGCAAGTTTCCAAATACTTATTTTTACATCTAAAACTAAATATTCGGTATTACGATATTAATTATTGCATTTCATAATCAATATTTTAGTTCCCTAGAGTTGGGTCCAATATCATGTCACATGTAAAAATCATCGATATTTTAAAATCATTTCATCATGCAATGACAACGACAAAATCATCAATGCTTTTAAATCATTACATGAATGAACGCGAACTTCGGAGATTCGGATGCTACGTTGCGAGGCTGCGTGATCGGCGATACTTAAGTCACAAAATTCATAGTTTCGATAAAATGCCCGGTGCTGGGCGCACGTCATTGCATCAATGCTGTCACTTGCGTTGTTTAAGCGCGGCATTTTGTGTTTCGTAAATCATTGTTTTGATTACTTAGACGAGGACGACCACACTTATACAAAAAGCTTGAAGTTAAGATTGGAATATTATGTAGGTACTTGTAGAGAAGATGCGTATTTACGCGATCAAGTTTTTACACCTGGTATTTACTTACTTGCAAGAACGCAAGATTGCCACATGAAATACAAAAAAAAAACTGCAAATATAGCTAATGAAAACATATTGAAAATTTCCATGATTATTAATCAATACTATTCTAAATACACTGCCATGAATGTCGTAAACAAAGAAAATTTTAATTTCGCAATCTAACTTTCATCGGATAAATCGGATAAATCGGATAAATAACCCTTAAGGTGGACAAGTACGACCAATGCCTACTAAATATAAAATGATAATTTCACAAAGCCGTTCCGCAATCATTTCAGCATTCATTTGAAGTAACGTGATCATATTCTCAAATAAAATTCATTGATGATTTTGTCATTGTTCCCGTCATCGATATTTTTTTGTCATTGTCATGCAGTCATTGATACAGAAAAATCATCACTCAGCCCATCTCTATAGTTCCCTAGTTAGCCATATTTCTTAATTCTATACAATAATTTTGCAAAATTAATTAAAACAGGTAAATATTTGACAGCTATTTACGACGTTGCCAACTTTTAAGATCCTCTTCATACGATTGACTTTAAATATGCAATAGGCAAAGAGGGTAAATGTAAATAAACGAATCTGTTAAAAAAAAAAAACTAACAAAACACAAAGTTAACGCTTGTATAAATTTCACTCCACATAAAATTTCCATAACGGGGGCCCTAAATGAAAGTACATAGATTCTTAAAAGGAGTAAACTCCAAAATCCTTTAAAATTACCTTAACTTTAGAATATCCTTAAACCTTTTTTACCTTATTACAAACCCTAAAACACCGATGAACCAAAATCACCTTTCATTTTTACGACCTTACCCACAACAGAGTACCCGAACATTATTTAGAAGATATTTCCCTAGAGGAGAGGTGTACCCAATATGTAGCTCGTTTCTGATTAATCTTGACACGACAACGTTGATAGCCTATAACAAACCTGTAGATATTGTTGTCGTATGAGATGAAACCGAAATTGGTACTGTTATGAAATCTATGACGCATGAAGCTGATATCTTGTTGAAAATATTTATTGGTTACTTTTATACAGTGAATCATAATAATGACGAAAAGTATGACAGTTGCTTTCTTGAAGAAAGAAAAAAAGGAGTTACTCAAAAAATACGCAATAAGCGACCTCAAAAACCTATCTACAGATATAATCATGAAATAGAAAACATTTTTATAAAATCTATTTAAACTAACATATAAAGCTGAAAGAGTTTGTTTGTTTGCTTGAACGCGCTAATCTCAGGAACTTCGGGTCGATTAAAAAAAAATATTTCAGTGTTAGATAGCCCATTTATCGAGGAAGGCTATAGGTTAAAACCAATAGGAGCGGAGCACCAATGAAGAATGTTTCAAAATCGGGGATTTTTTTTTCCTTTTGAGAACTTCCACTGCGTGCGCTGCGTAAACGGTTAGTTTCGCAAAAATCATGTATGACAGAATTGTTCCCCTTTAAAAGTTCTAAACAGAAGTCCGCGACAGTAAATGTCTATCTTTTAAAGTTGGCTCACTATAACCTTTTTTGTTCTAAAATAATGCATTATTTGCGAAGGTATTTTTATAAACATGATATTAATCCTTACCCAAATGCATACGCCCAAAGTAACTATTCCACGCGGACGAAGTCGCGGGCAGAAGCTAGTTAATTTATAAAATCCCAATTAAACCGTCAGGCTGTGGGAGAAGAAATAATTTCCACGTTTGCAAACACCGGTTGGCAAAACCGGAACAATCATATGTAGGCAGTGTAGGTTAGTCATAGATAAAACAAATCAATGCCATAAATAATAATGTAGTGTTGCAGATTTTAGAGAGCCCCGTCCCATCTTTGATGTCCTTCCTCCGGTAAACGCCCTAAGCCGAGGTTCGTACCCCACACCCCGGTGCCCTTAGCGAGCGTTCACCTAGTTTTAATTAACTTGGTTGAATAACCCCTGGCTGGAGGTTTTAAGTGTAGCCATTTAAGCGTAGCCAGTATCCACAGGATTGACCGGTTAAATAGTCATAGCCTCAGAGGTCAGCGATGAGATGTCCAACAGAAAAAAAAAGCAGATTTTAGAACAGTAACGTATTAAATCCGTTTGCTTTAAAGATATGCATTTAACTTTAAAAAACACTCTAAAAGCTGCAGACTGCAAAGGGAAAGAAAATCTCGATTTAACTTAGAAAACGGAAATTCTTAACATTTTTTTAATAAAACCAGCCTAATTTGATGTCTTTAGTTCCTCCAACTATTCCACCATAAATAGACCCTTTATATTTAAATGTATCTTTTCGAAATGTATGAAACGCTACAAATTAAGGTTGAAAGTGAGGGACCAAGATATAATGGACGGCCTAGCGATGTTTAGAATAAATCAGATGTTTTAATATTTATTTTTAAGTAAAATAAACTTGCTGTAAAGGAAAAGCGCCGATTCATTAAAGATTTTTATGTCAACTGAACTGGAAAAGTAACTTATTATGTTTGAACCATTTATAATCATTCTAAAAGAGTAATTTTAAGAAAACCTTTGAGCAATATCCCTACTAAGTACAGTCTATTTTCTTAATGTTCCTCGGGAATCATGCCATTTCCGAATACAAACGAATGCTTATTTCCATATCCATCAATTATTAGATTTATCGTGTATAACGATTTGAATTCAGAACTAAGTACTTTATTGTTGTTTTGTTTTGATTTCCGTGTGAACTATATGGAGCTGTAAAACTATTTTCGTACCTACGAGACTTTAGCAGCTTTCCTCCCATTATTAAAATAAATTACATTAAGTTAAACGAGTATTAACAACTCTATTTACTTCCAAGTCGATTGAGAGACAGATTGAGAGCGTCCGGTCTGCACCAAGTGCAAAAGGGCAACTGATAGAAATCCGACCAGTGACGAAACACGAAATTTGCCGAGGGACATTAAGAAAATAGTTATAAGTACTGTACTTAACTTTACGATGTTCTCTTTTAAAGCTTAATCATCAAAACCAGATAAAAACAAACAAGTGCCAAGTCAATAAAAACAAAATGACTAATTTAGAAAACATGTTTGTATAATGAATTCAAATTAATTAAAAACTTTTAACTCACTGCAACTGCAATTATTTAAGTCCTTCAATAAGGAACTTTGCCGCTACTTAAGCTTAGTGGTCAAAATTTTTTTTGGGTTCCTTGCCACCTCAAGAAAAATCAGAACTCTTATAGGATCAGTTCGTTGTCCATCTGTCTGTCTGTCTGTCAAGACTTTTTTTCTCAGGAACGCCTGGTGGTATCAAGATGAAATTAATATCAAATACGTAGGTCTACGGTCCCTTGGAGCTCTAAAAAACATGTTAAAAAATATAAGGTACTTTCCGCACGCTTGCTGCGACCTTTAGGGTAGGGTAGGGTCTCACAGCACAAGTAAAGGAAAAAGTCCGAAAATCGTTAATTTGTAGTTGTATCACATAAAAATAGTTTTGTTTAGATTCAGGACTTATAGTTTACTGGATGATAAATAAACAATCAACAATGAATGTAGGTACAACATGTACCATCGAAAAAACCTATAACTAAGCAATTTGAAAATAAAATCCCGTGCACACGACCCTTTTTTTTTCGTAGGTAACCGTTACTATAGTGGCCGAGCGCTGCAAGCAGAAATAGTCCTTATGGTGTATAGGTATGGGTTTCTTCGATGGTTCATATAAGTTAAGGTTCTGTTTTTATACGTCTTTAACACAATTTCCCCATAGCTTTATTAAAGACTGAAAAAAATGCATTTAACCTTTAAATATAACTTGGCATGAGGTACAATCAATACCAATAAAACGTAAAACCAACTATCCTATCAATAGATACCGCCTCCGTACTGTAATCTAGTCATATAACAAATGGTATCGAGGGCAACTACTAGGCTGGGCGGGCAGACACATTAATTTGTGCTGACAACTGCCACGGCCTGGTACTATCGGGGATCACTCTATATACTTCTAAGGAACAATGGTTTCGGAGTATTAGTCTGATAGATTTGTAGTAAGTTGTGTTTTTGGTCTGGCAGACAAAGTGTTGGTATTTAGTACTTCGTAGCTCATTATGACCTAATTTTGAGAAGCTTTTCGAAATAAATACTGATTGTATTTCACGTCGACTGATAAGCAAGTCATCATCATTTCAGCCGAAAGACATCCACTGCTGGACATAGGCCTCCCCCAAGCACCGCCACTTCGACCGATTCTGTGCTTTCCGCATCCAGCGGATTCCTGCGGCCTTCACAAGGTCATCGGTCCATCTTGTGGGAGGCCTTCCAACGCTACGTCTTCCGGTACATAAGCGGAGCGCTAAGCAAGTCGTTACTGGACATTTTCTTAGATTTCTAGCATTAGATACCATATTATGTAATAAAATAAATACCTAATTAAATTTTCTTCTTTATTTCTGGAAGGTAATTGATCTCATAAATTAACTAATCGAATCAATTTTGAAACTTCAACGAAAACATCAATTTCTTGTATTACGTTCCGTTTAATGAAAAAGAGTTCCTAAACATTTTCCAATTTCTGAGAAAAACCTAATTATAATATAACTAGACAGCTGCTGCCTATACCTATCCACATTTAGTAAACGAAACACGTAACGTTTTCAGGTTACCTTTGGATAGGTAATTATGAACGGGTTGTCCTTACCACAGATTACATATACTATCCTTACTATTCCTGGTACATGGTTCAAATATGATATCATTAGATATGGTTACGGCTTTGGCAATATAATAAGGTGTAAATGATACACTTTTAGTAGGTACTAAAAGTAATTGTTAAAATTACGAAGTCAAAGGTCAACTATGATTACGACATATGATTGACGTGTAAAAGTGTTTGCACAAACCTACTTACAGAAATAAAATCATTTGTCAACTTTAAATTCGAGTACTTTTTTCAAGCTAAAATCATCAAAAGTAGGATTGAAAACAAACTTTTGTGTAATCAAATGAATAAAAACAATACTAATTCAGAAAACATGTCTGTGAAATGAATTCAAATTGAACCAAAGTTTTAACGCGATTGTAATGATTTATTTCTTTTATAAGGAGTTTTGTTGTTACTAAAGTCGTCTGGTCAAAACAATTTTTTAATTTTATGAGGGTTTCTCTAATACCAATTACTATTTCTTTAACAAAGACCTCTTTAACGACATTAAAGATGTCTTGAACGTCAAAATAGCCTCCTCGAGTAGCTATACATATCTATCTATATAAATAAATAAAATTTAAGTGTCTGTTTGTAGTTTTAAAATAACAGCTTTTACTAAATACATATGAAAGTAGGTATATACGGTACCTATAATTTTTGTCTGTCCATCTGTTTGTTCTGGCTAATCTTCGAAACGGCTGGACCCATTTTGACGGGACTTTCACTGGCAGATAGCTAATGTTATAAGGAGTAAATAAGGCTTTTTTATTTTAGAAAAAGAGGCAGCAGCTAATACTAAAATAATAACATAGGCTGGTTGTAACCTGGGCAGTCAGCCTCACTCAGTCATATTTTTACCTCAGCATGTATGTACCTATAGCAGACTGCAGAGCACGGAGATGCATGCCGCCACGGCCGCTGCTACCTAAAGGCGGCATTGTCACCACTTTCCATACAAACCAAACGAGTCACCATTCACTTGCACTACTACACTATCACTTATGTCGTAGAAACGAGTCTAGAATATCTCACAATGCTTAGCATGATCTTCCGTTATATCGAAAATACTGTGGCATTAATAAATATACAATGGTAAAGATGAGGATTAATGTGAAGTACTATGTGTGACGAAAACACGATTCCATAAAACTTTCTACATTGCAAAAAAAAAACAAATTTACCTCTTAGGTAAAGAAATTACCTAAACTATTGGCGCCTTGGAACCTTCTCCCCGCCGCTCAGTCTCGCTCTCACTCAGTCCGCGAGCAGTATCGTACGAGCGTGATAAGGAGTGAATTAAGTAGCGGTCGTGACAGAAGTTTTGCAGTCAAGGCAATTTCGGGATCGTGAATTTTATTAGTATTATCGTCTCTAGACGCTGCCGGCGAGGCGGTTCTGTACTCTGTGGTACCTACCTACTATTCTTACGTAGTTTGTGCTGATACGAGAGAACAAGAAGAACAACATCGGTACTACAGTCGCAAGCACTAATATGTTTACACTTAGCCACTTTTAAAGTGATTTTCTGCTACTGTATCGATTGTAATTTTATATTGTATGTGAGCATAGAATTTTGGAACCCATGCATACTATTATGAAACAGGGGGCCTACCACAAGCTCATTAAGCAGTATTATTTTAATATTACTTCAGTGTGGGAAAGCTCTACAGGACGTATAGCTCCATCTCTTTCTCCCACTGAAGTATTATTAAAATAATACTGCTTTTGAGCTGGTGGTAGGCCCCCTGGTCTCATCTCAATGTTGAAATCGTTTTTCCACGACGAAATCGCTTTTGAATTTTTCTTAGTGTATTTATATTAGTGTTAACCTAGTGATAGCCTAGTGGTGTAACCGTCGGACTGCCAAGTCATAGGTCTCGAGTTCGAACCCAAGGCACCCACCTCTGACTTTTCGGATTCACGTGCATATTGCATAATTATCAATTTTTTAAAGGATAAGGCGTACTACAGTGTGACTGAGTTTTTATCAGAGAAATTCTTTTGCTGAAATGTTGCTGCCTTATGGTAATATTCTAATAATTATTTCATATATTGACATTTTTATTCTTTTTATTTAATTTATTATTTTAGACGAGAATGTAACTAAATACCTATCTGTTTATGTGCTGTCTTAATTTATTGACATTTTATTATTATTGGCATGAGATTGTGACATGTACCTTGACTTTTTATTTTTATTTTCATTTTGTTAATGTTACATTTGATTACTTATCTATTTACCTAAACAATTTTGTATGCCTTCTGGCGGGACGTAGTATGGACCGATATTTATTTGTAACAGCTGTATAATCTTTTACCCTATGTTCACAAAATTAATAAATGAATTTGAATTTGAATCACTTGCTTCAAAACCGGTGATGGAAAACATCGTGAGGAAACCAGCATGCTTGAGAGATATTTCTCGACGGCATGTGACGCCAAGTCAGAGGCCCGGGGCAGCTTTAACTCTGACTCTGTTAGTCAATAACCACACGAAAGAAAGAAGAAGTGTTCGTGATTATACATCGCTGGTTACCCACCTGCTATGATGATGAGCCGCAGCAGCGCGGCAAGCGGCACGCGGCGCATGCTGCGTCACCGCCCCATCAAACCGTCGTCGTACGCACCTCCTCGCCTGAAACAACCAATCACAATACGTTATTTATGGGAAACATTAAATTAAGCCTTCGTTTAAAGGTTCGTTTTCGGTAAAAAAGTTTCTGACCGGACAAGAATACATCTGAATCTGGGTAATTTAGGTAATATCTTTAAACCATCACATGAAATTCAGGTAACTACGGCACAAATATTTGCGTTCAAATGGCTCCCAAATGTATTCGACTCAACTTATAGTTAGCCAAGTTTTACGGCGGAAATTATTAACTTTCCTACGTACACTAAAAATACAATTTTACCTACGTGTATTTACTAAATGCAAACGATTTATTTAATATACATAGTATGGGTATGGATATACAACAGTATTTTAAAAAATGGAAGCTAAGATTGAGAACAAGCAACGATAAAGCATCGAACACAAACGGTGTCAAACAACGCGAGTTAAAAACTATCACAAACTCAAACCCAGTCCAACTGTGGTTTAAAAAACGGAAAAATATTCAGTTTCCATCCAACTTGCCACTCTGATGTGGACGCAACTTTATTTGAAAAATTCTCGTAACTCTAGAGCCTTCAATGTTCTTCTGGGGAAATAATAAAACAGAACTGCCTTTAAACAATGGTTCCGCTTGATATTGTGTTCTTTATTTCGAAACTCAGAATGTATTCATTGAAGTTTGTAAAAACTTTGTGAGGAAGTGCTATTTTTCTTTCATAAAAGGTAGTATTTTTTCTATGTTAATAAAAAGGCAAATTTTTTGAGTTACAATTTCTGGGCCTAAGAAATACCACCTCTTATTTCTTTGTCAGTGTGCATGACGTATTTATTCTGCGTAGCTTTATATTACTGGGAGCTAAATCACTTGCTATTTATTTTCGCTACAAATTACAGCCGCTACTGTTTCAAATCAATAATAGTAGAAATCATACAAGGAGTACAACATAAAAGGAATATCTAATGAGCTTAATTAAAAAAATACCTATTATTTATCTGCTTTCTGCATGTAGGTATAACGCAGGTATAATTTGCTCTATTCCTACAGATATCTCTTTTTAACCGACTTCAAAAATTCGACCGTGTATACAGGGCGTATATATTTTTTTATGTGTGTTCGCGGATAACTTCGTCGTTTATGAACTGATTTTGATGATATTTTTTTTGTTGGAAAGGAGATATCCCAAGAGTGGTACCATGATAAGGAAACCAGGATCTGATGATGGCATCCCAGAGAAATCGAGGGAACTCTTCAAATATTATAAGCAAACCTATAGCGATTTGGGTATTTTTTTATAGTAACTCGTGCAGTTGCTCTTGGAAAGCACCATTTGGTTAAGTGGAACTGATGATGAAGACTACAAATAGCCACCGGAACTACTCAATAATAAGTATTTCACGGGTTGCGATTCGATTACTTTAATATGGTTGCAATGCAATTTATGCTCGTCACAATGCATATAGAGAAGTGGAGCTGATGGTGAAGTACCAGGAGAACTCCTCTACGATGAACGTCCCTGCATCGAGAAAAGCAATATTTTGTAAAAGGTGATGAGCAGTTGGCATTAGGCTAATGTAACTTAGATAAATTACAAATTGACCCACTAAAAAGCGAGAAATAAAACATTTCGGAAATCGGTGGCAAATAACGAAAATACAAAACCAAAGACACCGACTTCCGAAATTTAAGTTATTTTTCACTTTGTAGTGGTTTTTTGAAAGTCGGTAGTTTTTTTTGTAAAAAAAGATTTATCAGTAAGTATAATTTTATTTATATATTAATTTATCTTAATACTTAAGCCGCTAATAAAATTAATCTAACCCTTCCCCCCCCCCCCCCCCTAACCCTTCTAAACCTTATCGTAAAACATTAGAAGGTTACTAAGTTAATCGGATCGAAGCCTGTTAAACCATTAAATTCAGCCGTTTCAACTGAAACTGCCTATATTTCAGTCTACTTAGTTGCAGGTCAATAGTAACTAATTACTTTAGTCTAAAACTAGGTTGGTGTATTAGCTGATTTATTTATTTCGGTGCGTGTTGAAAACCAAACGAATAATATTATCATTCGTTGTTTTTGTAACAATAAAAGACGTCTCCCGTATTTGTCTGGGTTTAAGAATGAAAACGAATATAAAGATTGATTCTCTATTTTTATCGTTTTCTACTGTCTCAAGAGTGTCAAAAAACTTCAAGTAGTAAAAATACATAGAATTAACAATGATCCAACTTTCGTTCCCTGCGGGACCCCAAAAATATCTTTGTCGATGTAACAACCGAGCACCGAGTCTTTCAAAGCAGCGCGTCACTTTGATTATTCAACTCAGTCATCCTGCTGTTTGACAAAGGCATTCCCATTGATTCCCTATTAATTCACAAAAGGGAAAACTTTCTGATCAAAACATGAAAGATGGGTCTTCATGATTTTTCTGCCTTTGTACAACTTACGCCTCGTGGCACACAATCAGTGTAATTCGAGGTCATTGTTGCGTGAAGAATGATTCTGTATGATTATATATGGCACGACTTTAGACACGTATTTGCATAATCAACGTGATTTCTATACGCAATGAGAGCCGCTTTATATGCGTATTATATGATTTTTGACACATTTTTTCCTTATTGGATTAGATATTGACACATGCATGTTTTATATCTTTCAAAGCTTTGCTTTAACTACGTGTAAAAATTACAAGTATGGAGTATTGTACTGTAAACACACCTTATAAACTAACTCCCTATGAAATGTAGTTTGGTTGTGACATAGATAACCCATCATTTCCCATAGGTGTTGTAAGGGGGAAATAAAATTTCAAGTCTGTGAAAGAGTTCAATCTGACTTTTCTTTTGGGAATTTGTCTTTTACTGCACATGGTTGTAAAATATAAATGGCTTCGAGTTGACCTGCCTGTGTAAAATACGCGAGAAAAGTTGAATGTGCTTACGAGTAGGTATATACGGAGACAGTATTCTGTATTTGTTCTTTTGTTCGTGCTTAAAAATATTATATGCTTGTAACTTTCAAAGCCCAAGGTAATATAAAATAATTCAAATTATATTATCTTGTCCTAGAATTTACATACCTCACAAATAAGGATAAATTAAACAAACCCACCACCGCTGTCACAGCTAATACATCATCCCATCAACCTTTACGACTCGCCATAACTAGTTATTACTTGATATTATTAAAACCGTGTATTACAACACTAAAGTCACGTACACACTTGTCACGTCTCGCATTTATGTTCCGGTACAGAGCGGCACTCACCGGTTCTAACCGGAATTTTCCGGAAAATAAACGCTTCGCAGCTATAAGAGCCCATCTTACATTTAATACAGGTGGAATTTCGTGAACACAAAACGAGCAATTTAAATTAAGCAAGTAAATTTTACTGTTAATAATAGTTTTAATAAGACTCTCCGTGATAAAATTGAGGATTTTCTTAGGCGGCGTTCATAAAAAAATTCAAAGCCTAAGCTCTTCGTGCCGAGGTGAAAAAATAAAGTTGAATTTATGTTCGT
The DNA here is from genome assembly GCA_949152395.1 of Agrochola litura. NCBI lineage: Eukaryota > Metazoa > Arthropoda > Insecta > Lepidoptera > Noctuidae > Agrochola > Agrochola litura. Next base: position 22,738,542 of record OX424503.1, on the reverse strand, counting down.
GCTTTAGTGATGGGACTGTAACAGGTGATGCGGCAAAGAGTCGATATTATTCTTGATGTTTCTTTGAATGTCTCATGTGATTGTTTTTTTCAATCTTCTTTTCTTCTATGATTGGGTTGATGATAAAACACAGTACTTTAATCAGCGTGATGGGAAATAATTCAACAATGTTCACTGCCAACAGCATATTTATACCAATACTAATACCTGATAATATTATAAAGGGGTAAAATGTGTTTCTTTGTAAGTTTGTATGTAGGAGGTAATCTCGGCAACTACCAGTCGGATTTGAAAAATTCTTTTTACATTCTTGAAGAAGGTTATAGGCTCGCAGACAAAGTCGCGGGCAGAAGCTAGTGCAAAATAAAACTTTGAAAAGCATAGTTACTCTCGTTTACGACACCGAAACATCTCAACGCTCATCAAAAAACTCCTTTTCATCATTCTCTAAACAATAAAAAATAAAACAAAACAAACAACTAGTCTAAACAAACTCCTCAAGTTAAAATATTCACGAGCACGCGTACATCTCTTTAACACAATTTCTTAAAGATTTTACAAAAGTATTTGAGGAAAGAGCCCGGTGGCGCCATTAATAAATACTTTTTATAACAAGCGTAATCTCTGAGCACAAATTGGCTGAAACTGTACAAATTAGAAGGGGCATATCGTATTTTGTTAATGTTAGAGTTTTTTGGAGTTGAAAGAACAAAAAGTGTGTAAGTATCACGGGAAGTTTTTTTTTAATAAAATGAATTTTAGTAGCTTGTTAGCGTACAATGTTTTTAGGCAAGAGAAAGCGATCGAATTCATTATATGTAGTAATGTTATATTTTTCCACTTTTAGAATCGTTAATCAGCAGACTAGGTGTGTAAATTGGAAAAGCATAGGAATAATTTCGAGACTGTCGAACTCAGAGTAGGCATGGCTTTTTTTTGGGTGGAAAATTATCAAATAACTTCTCCTGCTTTGGGCGGAGCCGTCAGTTATGCTGACAGCACTTTGAGGCGCGCGTAGAACACAATGCGCAGTCAATCCTTATCGGATAGCGAGCTTGCGGTGGCCGGGAATCAGCCTGGGATTCCCGACGGCCAGGGCGTCTCCTGCGGTGACTAGGGGCGTGAGGGCACCTCTACCTCTTTCTAATTTGCCTCTACCTCACGCGTTCCGCCTCCTCCTTCGCGAGCATTACTGCTACGCAGAAGGAGGTGACAGCTTCCCATGTCATTCCATGAGTAGGCATGGCTGAAAAATGCCTTTCTCCAAAAACCAAAAAAGAACGAGAACCAGAACTCTCTGCTCATTCCCCACTAAATTCTCCAGTTTGAAACATCGTTCAAAACAAAGCACCAGTGAACCGACACGTCGTCATAGCAACACAACACGAACGTTTGTTTCAACGCTTTACAAATGATCTCACTCACATCCCGCGAGACGTGCCGGATTATCATTGACCGACCGTGCCACCGGGCGAGGTGCGAGCAAACACCGAATTACGAGGCTATGAGGTAAGCTGGTGAATGGTTGTAATTAAGTATTATGTCAGGATAGTTATTTCTGAAATAATGTGATCGTTTACGCTGGATAAAAGTTGATCCCTGTTCTCTATAATAATAATATCATAGTTTTTAGATATCATCATTTCATCATAGGCATCTTCACTGGCGCAAGTAGGTTATTTGTCCAGTAATAATATATCTTGCTGCATTTCTCTCTTTATGGAGAAGTTTACAGTCTAAAGAAGCATATACATCAAAAAGTTTTCTAGTAACCTTCAAGTAAAGCTAAAATAGACAATTTATGTCGTAAAATTTTTACATTTCACTTTTCCCGCCGCATTAAAATACAAAATTTTAAACAGCACAAAATGTAAACAGTACTAAAAGATAAAATATTCAAACAATGCACGTTGCCGTAAATGAGTCATTAGAAATTCAGACAGGTAGGTAACTATAAAATATTTCTGCATTAACATTTTTGGACCGCTCTGCATTCGATCACGTTACCATGCTAACACTAAATATGGGTTTAATTATATTTTGAGCCAATTTTGTTTACCTAATTATTGTGCTAGGCCTCAAAACTAGCGAACAATCAATATGTTTGTATCTATCACTTGATCAATGAGCTGGAAAATAATCGTGGAGTTCGAAGCGAGATAAACTGACAGTCTTATGAAATAGTCGGGAAAGAAGCATAGCTTTACCTTCTCATCAGGGATATTTCATTATGCAAAGTTTTCTAGAATACGCTAAATGTAGTCACTGGGACGGTATCTAGCCGCAATACGGTGACACTGCAATGGATAAAGGGACACAGCGGATCGCTGGGTAACGACGCAGCTGACGAACTTGCTAGAAGAGGATCTAGCACAGCAGTCTGTGGACCCGAGCCTATCGTGCCAATTCCCTTCAACCAAATACGCAGGTGGCTACAGGAGTTCACCCAAACCCAAGCGGAGAATTGGTGGACCTCGACATCGGGCTGCAGGCAGTCCAAGGAAGCAATGCCATCCTTGGATAGCAGGCTAACGAGGCGTTTATTAAGCCTTGACAGGAATGACCTGCGCCTGATGACGGGGACCATCACGGGTCACTGTTCGCTAAACAGACACTTCCACAGAATAGGCATAACGGACAGTCCTCTGTGCAGGGCGTGCATGGAGGCTGAAGAAACCGTCGCGCACGTACTCTTCGAATGCACAGGTGTTACTAAGATTAGAACAGAAACCCTCGGGTCACCCAGATCGTTCACTGACGTTCTGAACAGACCAGGAGTTTTAATTAACTTCTGGAGGGAGGTGGGCTGGTTGGAATAACCACCAAACGGTCACCATGGCCCACGCACAATGGTCCACCTAACGGACTAAGTGCGGAAACCAAACCCCAAAACATAACATGTAGTCACTGGGTTATACTTACCATGCTATTCTCAAAAACTATAACTCTTAGCAAGGTGGAGACAAAGTAACCAGCTCGGCAAATCTCGAGGAAATTATTAAACTATCTTGGAACCCGCCACGGCCACAACAATACAACTCCGAATAATAAATGGTCAATAGCAGAAATGTAACTAAATAAATATTACTTCATCATAAATTTACCAGCATGTATCGTGGCCAAAACGCGTAAATTCCAGCGGCATTCCATCTAAGCTTATGGCAATCGACAAATTGTTTCGCTGGCCGCGTCAGTCGGCCGTCAGCCTGACGAAGGTCACGTCCATTCTGGCAACAGACTGACGGGTTATGGCGGGATGTGGTTGTGATAGCAGCTCTTCATAGAAATACTGAAACGCTTGTAATTTGACACCCTTTGAAAATTTAGGAGTATGAGGAACAGGGTGTAAAGTTCACTCATCCACCATAGAAAAGGGAGGATCCTCCGACCAGACGGGTGTTGTGTCTGGTGGGCAACTGCCCATCGGTTGGAAGTTGAAATCTTGTATGTATGTCGATCGCTCGGTAAACTCTAACTGCGCGATGCAGGATTTGTGTGACGTCATGTCTTTGATGCGTAGTTTGTATGTGGCGGTGTAACCGCTACATCACTCCCCTCCGGAGACCGGAGGTCGATAGTGGGCTGAATCTTGCGATGCTTCACACAGTGCCAGCTGTGGTTCCAGTGAGTCGGAACCGGGTGCCGCATAGTTCGCGGTGAGTCGGAACTTTCTGTGGTGATTGCGGCGATTGTGGTAATTGTGGTGATTCCCCAGTGAGTCGGGGTGATTGAGGTGATTGCTGTGATTCCCCAGTGAGTCGGGGTGATTGAGGTGATTGCGTTGATTCCCCAGTGAGTCGGGGTGATGAGGCTGCTTGCGTTGATTCCCCAGTGAGTTGGGGTGATGAGGCTGAGGGTGATGACCAGGAATGCGCGTTCGCTGCATGCTGGTGGTCAGGATACCCGTTGAAGTCGTGGGTGCTGGCTGGCTGTGTGACTCGCCTCACGAAAGCTTGCGGTAGTGATGATGATGATGACGTCACGCCGAAGTAATTGCACGAAGGCTGCGTTGACGTTCATACTCGGGGTCACCAATTTAGGAGTATGAGCAACGGGGTGTAAAGTTCACTCATCCACCATAGAAAAGGGAGGATCCTCCGACCAGACGGGTGTTGTGTCTGGCGGGCAACTGCCCATCGGTTTGAAGTTGAAATCTTGTATGTATGTCGATCGCTCGGTAAACTCTAACTGCGCGATGCAGGATTTATGTGACGTCATGTCTATGATGCGTAGTTTGTATGTGGCGGTGTAACCGCTACAAAAACATTGTGATTGAAAAATGTGGTGCCTTTAGATCTAGATCAACCTACTTATATATATATCCCCTCACTTAATAGGAATTGAGCATTTTTAAAGTTTTTCAACTATCATCGTTTAATTTTCGTTTTTGATTTTATATAAGTAATATAAAATTTGTTCCAAAAAAAACCGGCCAAATGCGTGTCGGACCACGCACAATGAAGAGTTCCGTAGTTGGTATGAATTTATCCCAAGAAGAAACTTTACTTTGTAGTTGTAAAAAAAATCTCCTAAAATTTATATGCGTCACAGCAAATTTTCCAACTGCCAATCTAAGTTTGTAATCCCTATTTTGTTTTTCTCAAACATGCTTGGAAATTCGAGCATCATTTTGACAACCTTCTTCGAGATAAATCGTAAGTGCTGTGCTGATCAAGTACAAGCGAGTAGGTGGCCGGCAATATTACTGTCATATAATTTAAAAATGGAACGAACTTTTCACTTCGACACATGGCAACCAAGGAGGTAATTTATTTGCGAGTATCAAAATATGTCGCATAAAATAGGGGCATATTTTTTTTATTGCGTTAACTTAAAAGCTTGATTTTTTAAAGCTCCAACGGACCGTAGACCTAAGTATTAGTATTACTTGTTTTTGTTTTGTGCTTTTTTTTTGGTTTTTTTTTTTGTTTCAACTTGATCCTTCCACACGTTTCTGAGAAAAAGCGTTTTGGCGAACGGACGGATGGACGGATAACGAAGTGATCCTTTATGGGTTCCGTTTTTCCTTTTGAGGTGCGGAAACCTAAAACGATTGGTTAATTTTACTAGAAAACCCACCGCACTTTCGAAAGGAATGCTGGAGTGAATGTAAACAAGGTTTTTAAAACAGACTTTTGATTATTTCAAAATACTAACGTGAATTTGATTAATTCCCCAGCGAAAACAAAAATAAGGAAACAAAAACAGAAACAGACAAAAAAATACAAATAATTTTGCTTAAAAAATACGAACGCAAAAGCAACGTCAATAAATCCAATACGATCTACATACTCCTCCTTGCTTTCCATCCAAGATTTCCTTAAAAATGCACCCCGATTGTTAAAATCTACGTGAAGTCGTAAACAATACTGAAATAAAAAACTGTAGGGAAGAAGCGTCTATCGTAATATTCAATTATTCTCCCCCCTAAAGATTTAGCGGCCGATTTGTATGATCCGCTTTCGAGACAGGCGGTCAGATACCGAGATGTGATATGAATATCCGGCCATATGCAAGACGTACGTACTTTTTGAGTGGCTGTTTAATACCAGCACCTAAACGAATATTGTTTAAATAATGCTAAAATTTTGACAGGCTGGGATCCACATAATTTTAGCTCGATGTACTATTTTAAAGATGAAGTGAAAATTATTCTTTCAGAGGAGCAGTATTTATGAGATTACCTACCTTAGAAACGGAAAATTAACAAAAAATTACGCAAGTAATTAGGTAATACCTGAGAAACATTTCTAAATTCATGCTTCAAAGCTTTCAGTTGAAACCTTACACAATGTTCTTTGTTACCTATTCTCTGAAATCTTAACTCCTCAAAATCAGAATTTCACTGGGTACCTACCTACTCAGAACCAAATTCCGATCAATACCTCAAAGAATTTCTGAGAAAAAAGTACTTTCTATCTACGTAACTGTGCAATTCGAGTAACCGTAGGTAAGCCAAAAAACAACACTGCAGCTTAAAATATTGCCATCGCATTCACCCTTTTGTCGCTTGTAAGCTAGTTACTGTTAACGAAGAGCGCTTCATCCTGGATGAGAGTGTATCCGTCGATATTTTGCCAATGAGCCGCTTACTTCTCGTTATTAACTTTACGTACGGTTCGTACTGTGCTTTGTGATGTTTGTAAACGAGGAGTTAACTAGTCTCTGTGTGACTCGTACTTAGAAAGCAATGTGATGATAGTAATACTACGCTTTGGAATGGGCAACTAGCTTCATCTTTCTGACTGACCGACCCCTTGACAATTCAAAAGTGCCTGTAATTGGTTTATTTAAAATAAATGCTTTGAGTTTGAGTTTAATAAGTGATTTTCCCTCAGAGAAGGCCGGTGTCCCGTAGTGGGAAAATCATAGGCTGATTTTGCCATGCGTAGAGTACCTACAAGTTTAGTTCCGAACTTGAACCTGTAAGTTAATCTGCTAACGTTTCAGGCATAGTTTGTACAAACAAGAGAAATAGACATGTTGGTCATTTATTTTTTTTCAGCGTCAAAAAAAGGAATAGCAAGCGCGCTAGTTTTTAATATTTTTACACTTTTTCAGTGAGCCGTTACTTTCAGTATGCTCAACAATCAGTAAACCTAATACATAGCCTAAAAAGTAAATCTTTTACACAAACTGAATACTATGTTTATATACAGGGTGTCCAGTAAATAGCACGACATACTGCAAGGGGTGATAGCTTGGGTCAATACCTACCAAAACAACACAATATGTGTTCAGCAAAAACTTACGGATTTAGTTTTACAAAATTATGCGAAAAGAAAATCGTTCTGTGTAAATTTAAACAAAACATACTATTTCTTAAAAACATTCTTGTTTTTGATAGAAAAAAGACATCGATGAGTAAAGTAACTATTCACGAATAATTTGATGTAAAAAAAAAACTAGAAAAATATTTTTTCATTACGAGATGCTTAAAAATCTGTTTCAAGGTAGAGATTTTTTGATATTTCGGAAATTTTTGTAAAACTGTAAATTCGTAAGATTTTGCTGAACATATATTGTGTTGTTTTGGTAGGTATTGACCCAAGCTATCACCCCCTGCAGTATGTCGTGCTATTTACTGGACACCCTGTATAAATATTTGCAAACTAAACTCACTTCAACTAACAGCCACAGCCTAAAAAATACCTGGGCACTAAAAACCGAATTAATTCCACATTCTACCTCTTAAATCAACCGGCTAGCTACACTCTGTGTAATATTTCGGTGCACCAACCCGTCAGACAGTTTAAAGTACGTTGGCTGTGTGTTATTGATGCGCCTGTGATGCTCTGAGTAATGGCTGAACTTCTGCCTGCCCTCGAGATGTGCCGCTGATTTGTGGACGCCATATCTCATAGACTGTGGCGCAGCGGTGCGAGGGAAGAGAGATGGTGGTGGGTAATGAATATTTGTAATTAAGTATCTATGTTTAAAAGAACGGTAAGAGTAAATATATTGGTACAAGTCCGTAATATACATTATGCTTTGCGATTTGAAAAAGTAGGTTTTAATAAGGCTCGTGTATATTCACCGCTGTGGATTAAAGCTTACAAAGAAAATAATTCTGAACATAATACAATAGAGAGAAAAAATTACATAAGTAATTATTTTATATGGCATGAAAAGCTAACAATGGATTTATTATTTGTCAAAAAGAGTACAAAACAATTTATGACATCACCATGACACGTTGTACAGCGAGGTGACAAAGACATCTTCTCATATCCATTGCAGTGGAGTTTATGGCAAAGAAGCCTATGTTCATCAGTGGGTATTACCCTATTCATTTGATGGATGAACGAATCGTGACCATTGCAATAACTGCTTCTTCAAAACGGACCTTGGCAGTATCCCAAGAAAACACGCATATACAACAAACAGGATAGTAAATCGCTGTTCGTCTATCACTCAGGCTGGGAATGTAGATTGACCTACAGTTATTAGCAAAGTTTATCATAGTTCAGGCTGAGCCATTTGTTTTACTGAAGGATACATTTGATATGCTAGTTCCGTGTTCTTGTTAGAAACGTCAGAGATTGGATTGCGAAGTTTAGTTTTGTGACCCAAGTTAATTAAATTATTGAAATAGGTAATTGTGCAATAATGTGGGACAATGTGTGTGTGGTCTGTGTGTGTATTAATTTCGTAAATGAAATGGTTTTTTAATATATTTTTTGTACACCTATCACAATGTTGTATTTTTACCCCAAAGGTTGACTAGTTGAGAATGCTTTGTGGCATCAAGTAAGCCTATGTACCACTATTGTACATGAAAATAAAATAAATAAATAGAGAAATGGTTAAAGGAATTAAGAACTTCATTTCGGAGAGAATTATCAAAGTGATTAAAAAAAATGCCCGATTTTAACTTAATGTTTAAATGTTACCCTTTTTTATTATTTGGTGATATTCATGAAAAACTAAAAAAAAAACTTTGCTTTCCAAGTTTATCATGTGACATTTGGGGTCGATATATTTTGAACACTACATGTTACTAGTATCGCTGCTGGACTTTTTCTGGATAGTAACACTGACAAGTACTCACATAATAAAGGCAAATACACTAAATCAACATCCATTACACACTTCCCTCCATCCATTACAAGTAGAAAGTATACATAACAACCTAACTAATTTCGCCAAATTGCTCTCAAGTACCCTTGCCAACCACATCGTATCGCCACAAAAATTATGCCGTGTGTACACGGCCTGAGCAAACACATTCGCCTGCTGTTTTGTCTCTCAACATTCGGATGACTTCTAGGGATGTCAGTTTTGACCTTGGATGTTTACTTTAACATGTTATTTTTTTATTGAGTAACTTTTTGTAGATTGTTTTAATAACTTTGTAGGTTTCATTTATTCAGATTCTTAATGTTAACATAAAAATACTCACATTTTTCTTTTCACTAAACTCGTTTTGTGACTGGGGCTTGTAACATAAGTACTAGTACCAATTTTAAATAATTTAATAGACAAATAAATAGGACAACACTAAGCTTTTCTGAAAGATAACCCTTCACTGCTAGCTTAGTCGAGCTATAGAAGAAATCATAAACAACTTACTCCTAAACTCCGTCTACTATAACTTGGTACATCACTAGCATATCCCTGTAGGTAAGTATGAAGAGGTCTCAGCCCTGCTTAGCCCTGAAGAGCGCTTAACGCGACCTCAAGCCCGGACCCGCTGGCTTATTTACATAAACATATGAATGGCCGTTTACTTCAGGAATTAGGATACAATTTTGGTGGCTTGCCTTAATCCTGAGGACTGGCAGATGTTAGTTATATGCATATGTTTAGAAGATAAGCTTCATGTGTTTGGAAAACACAAAACTTACGTCAATAACACACACACTACACACTTTATGATCCCTCGCCATCATTAATTGAGCGTGGCTATAAGGCCTTCGGTATCAATAATAGCAGCATTACACGATTCAACTAAATTGCAGAAATGAAAGATATGGCCGACAATGCATAACTTGCTTTTGATGACTCCCGTTTACGTTTGCGTAATTTAATTTTGTTGCTTTATCCAAACCGGAAGGTAATAAGTGTACCTACCATGTTGTATTGCTATCCTTAATTAAGAAGTAGGGCTTAAGAGGGTTCATTCTAAAAGTTGGCAACGTCGCAAATAGCTGTCAAATATTTACCTGTTTTGATTAATTTGGCAATATTACTGCATGGAAATATGAAATATCGCTAACTAGTGAACATATTAATAAATGAATAATGAATAATGAATTGCAATTATAACACCGAATTTGATGTTGTAATCGTTTTAGGTGTAAAAAAGGCATTTGAAACATTTCCAAATAGGTACTTTTTTTACATCTCTAACTAAATATTCGGTGTGACGATAATATGATTGCATTTCATAATCAATATTTTAATTCACTAGTTTTCATATTTCCATACAGTAATATTGCCGAATTAATCAAAACAGCGAAATATTTGACATATATTTGCGACGTAGCATACTTTCAGAATGCACGTTCATAACAAAAGGCTGTATTATAATGAAGGAAACTTAATAATAACGATGAATTTACTTATATTTCAACACCAATAATCGATCTCAACTCAAAATACCATTTGAGCTTCACATATGTACTTTCGTATCACAATGTTCCAAAAATATACCATAATATCAAGAAAGATTTATTTGTAGTTTAATAGTAAATAAAGGGAAAGCGATCCCAATAATATGTCTGCCCGGATACATGTGACACATGTCTTTCTGAAGAGTTGATAGGAGAATCAAAGAGATTGTATCTGGTATATGTTTTGTGGAGATATTTCTGGTCTTATTGACTGACTGTCCTTGAGATGAGAATACTTGGCATGTTATATAGAGCGACATGTTTTCTTTTATTGTTGCCAACATAAGACTGCTAAAAAGCAATATTATCTACCTTCATAAAACACACGTTTTCATAACATAACATGTAATACGGGGCGAGCCTGTTGAGAAATTTCAGATTTAAAAACCCGATAAAACTTTGTCCGACCCGGGAATCGAACCCAGGACCTCATGCTCAGCAGTACCGCTTGTGACCACTAGACCAACGAGAACACAACAAGTTTTCAATAGTTATAAATCACTGGACAGTGGATGTGTTAAACAAACAACGATACCCTTTTGGCCGCTCTTTATGAAGATTAACATAAAAATCTCTGATAGCAAAGGCTCTGTAGCAAGAATATCGAGAGAGTTCAAAATAAAAAAGTGGCACTCCGGGAGTGCCGACTTAAGTGAAAACTTGAACAAGTTCGCCTTAGTGGAAAAAAAAATCCTATATAGAACATTGGTCCGTAACCTTATCTGAATAAAGAGCACAATCGCGTTTACAAAACCTTTAAAGTAAAATACTTGCATTGAACATTGATCCGTAACGTAATTCAAAGTAATATAAATAAAGAGCACAATCGCGTATACAAAACCTTTGAAGTAAAAATACTTGCATAGAACATTTATCCGTAACGTAATATAGGTAAATAAAGAACACAATCGTGTATACGAAACCTTTAAAGTAAAAATACTTGCATAGAACATTTATCCGTAACGTAATATAGGTAAATAAAGAACACAATCGCGTTTACAAAATAGAGGTGTCGTCATGGTGTCGCGAAATCAATGGTTTAGTCTCATCTCAAAAAATGCCCAACGCGTCTAAAGAAGTTTTCACTTCAACAAAACTGTAAACCTGAAAAATTCCGTAACTAAATTTTACTAAGAATTCTTCGTCTTACTTTTCATGGAAAAAGTAAAAATTGTTGTTAGACGAGTTGGGCCCAGTCGGTAGCCACGCCAAACACGGCATTAGCAAGTGCAGGCTAAGACAAAGAATCGATACTTCTCTTCAAGAATCTTATTTAAACAATCAATTAAGATATACGAGTAGTAATATCTGCAACCGAACTACGAGTAGTTTGCTCAGTTACGGACGTAAGTACGGTCCGTTGTTTATCAGTCGTGGCAAAAGGGACACTTTAGTTCTACCCCTAATTCTGTTTGTATTTAACTACCTTCCCGACTGACTTTGTTTGTGTAGTTCGGGATTAAACAAATGTATTCGTTTACGGTGTGTTTCTTTGTTGGTGGGTCGAAAGAGTTGTTTTTAAATCTCGAACCAGAATGTTTTTGCAAGTTTCTACTGAGCTTGAGTTAAAACAGACTTAACTGCAGATACCTAGTTCTACTACTAAAACCGGCCAAGTGCATGTCGGACCACGCACAATGAAGTCACGTATTAGGGATGAGTTTTTCCCAAAGACAAACTTAACTTGAAAAAATTAAACATCGAAAACTACAAATTAACGATTTTCGGAGATTTTCCTTTACTTATGATTAGTGTATTGTAAGCAGTGCATCATTAGCAGTGATAGCCTAGTGGTGTGACCGTCAGACAGCCAAGTCATAGATCTCGAGTTCGAACCCAAGGCACCTCTGACTTTTCGGATTCATGTGCGTATTGTATAATTATTACTTGCTTCAAAAACGGTGAAGGAAAACATCGTGAGGAAACATGCCTGAGAGATATTTCTCGACGGCATGTGAAGCCAAGTCAGAGGCTCATAGGCGGCTTTAAAACTCTGATACCAAGTTAGACCATAACCACAAGAAAAGAAGTGAGAAGTGTATCATAGTATTGTGCTGTGTGACCTTGCTTCTTACCTTTCATGATTCTAGGTCAACGGGAAGTGCCTTAAAGGTTTCGATTTATTTGCGAGTATCAAAATATGTCGCATAAATAGCCGTATTTAATTATTGCTTTGTTTTTTTTTTAGAGCTTGATTTTTTGAGCTTCGAGGTACCGTAGACTTTCTGTTATGACTTATTTGTTATTAATTTCAACTCGATACGTCCACACATTCCTGAGAAAAAGGATCTTGACAGACAGACAGACGGCTGCACAGACAGTGAAGTGATCATAAAAGGGTTCTGTTTTTTCCTTTTACGGTACGGCCCTCAAAAATAACTATGGGTTCATTTAAATATAAATAATAACAATATTTCGCTCAAGCTAAAAGTTTGTAGGTATAGTTGGTAGTAGAAAAGTTGAAGTGACTATTTTCCGGTCACGGACACAAATTATAGAGCGATTACTGTTAGTGCTTCGGCAGTTATTTCAATTTTCCTTTCTATAAAACTCATATAATTATCTCGATTCTTCATGCACACTTTTAATAACTTAAAATGACAAGGGGACTTTCTGGATTGTTTTTAAATTAGAGTCCAGTTTTCCCCCCTGAGGGGGATTCTCTCAGGGGGGAATAGTGGAATAAGCCACTTTTAATAATACAAATTCAAATTAATCTTTCTCTATGTCTAATACCTACCTGAAATATTTTAACGACGAAGATACAAAACCGATGTTGATCAAAATTCAGCTAATAACTAACTAGGGATCTTGAGAAGGTCAAAGAGTTAAGCCTCTGGGTATATCTAGAAGCTATAAATTTATGAACAAAACATTTCAATTCCCAACAGAATCGTTGATACTACGCAAGCTTCTAAATACTTCGAGTATTCCTTTAATATCCGCCTAATATTCGTCTTATTAAAGACAGTACTAAGCAATATCCGACCGGTGGAATAATGAATTAATATTCAGCCTACGCCCAAGGGACAAATGCTGCTAATGCGAATACTATAATAATATTTAATAGGGATTTATAAATTAACATTAATATTTGTAAGCTAACTTTAGCTTCCATTAAGTGCCTACCTATTTGGACTTATTTTTGGCAATGAAAATTAACTAGTTTTAAGTGTCAAGTTATGTTTTATGGAATGAAACTGGAATAAAAGGAACCTAAAATAAATACTATGAAAAACTTTAACATAAAACAACTGAAATACCAAGCTAAGAAAATAAATCAATCATTAATAATCAATCCTTTGAAATTGTTTGTTGAAATTGAAGATCTTTCAAATCATCATCATCATCATCATCTTCATTCTACTCTTATCCCAATTTATTTGGATTGCACGTCTTTTTTCCAAAAATATTCATCAGCGACAGTTGATGCGGCTGCAGTTGTGATGACAATCACAGAACGAACTCTTGCAAGCGATGAACTAAAATTAACCCTACTTCAAAAACTAAAAGTTTAAAAACTATATCTGATTGGACCATCAAAAACAACAGTTCACCTCTAATTTTGTGTGCAACAACAATCTGGCGTCAAGCTCTCGTTACCAACAAGTCGAAATCTTACAAACTCGAGATTGCAAATCTGAAAGTTTCTCGAAACTCGTTGAATTTCCGGCGATTCAATTCCCACACCTGCTTCTTTAATTTGAGTGGTAAATCGAAAATCTATAATGGCTCCGTGTGTCGTGGAATGCTCACAGTTTGTGGGACAAGTGCTGGGATTTAAAGTTGAAGAAGTAAGACGAATCTTCTGTTCCAGAATGTTAGAAGAAGATTATTACTGAATCTTTTGCGTGTTTTTGGTTGGCGAATAGGGTAACGGCCAACCTGATGGAATGTGGTCACCGTAGCCGTTGGATACCTTCAAGATCAAGAAAATTGCCGAAACACTTTCGACCTTGAATAAAAAGTTGAACTGTCCCTTGTTTGAGCAGTACTTTCAACCATGAAACCAGAATACATACATTTTGTTTTTGAATAGTATTATCATTCCTCGGGCAAACCCTTTCATATAGAGATCTTGGTACCTAAATTTAATTTGATTATCCCATAGTTGAACCTTAGGACCGAAGTTTTGCGCTTAACTGAATGGAATGTAATTCTCACGACACAGGGAATCCTAATGTGAGTTCCAGGAATTCGAATGTAATTTCTTAAACAATAAATTATTCTTATTTTAATGTCTAATATACTTGTAGTATTTACCTTTTAATTGTAACTACTGGTAACTCAGACCAAATAAAAAACCAAGACATAGCGCTGCGAACAATACAGTGAAGCATGCCAAAACTAAACCTCCGCTATGTGCATACACGCACTCACGCACACATTTACAATCAAACTACACCTGACTAAGTGCACACATGTTTACGAAACCGGCCTCATGTCACTGTTGACAGCGCTGTCTTGGGTTTATAAGATAGTAAACTAGGTAATAAAATCGTTTTCCGTAAAAATCAAACATAGATGCGGGAAAGCGCTACTATTCCTCGTAATCACTTCATGTTATGAAAAAATACGAATAATTATTTTATTGAATATGACGTTTCCTAGCGGTGTCCCATTGTCAGCATTTTAGTTTAGGGTACAAACCCCAAGTTTGTCCCTACACTCCCTTCTCTTTTGTATTACCGAATCATTATAGTAAGGCAAGTTAATTAGTGAAAGTTTACTGTTCTTTGTTATAAGTTTGTCTTCAACCGGATAGGTAGGTATATTGGGACTCGTAATCGCATTATACCATCCTAAGGTTGAATGTCACTTGACTATTATACCTTAGCAGCTATTATCTATAATAAATAGTGTTAGGTTTCAATTTATTAATACGTAATTATTGGTTATTGTACTGGCAACACCCAAAGATTCGATATGTCAAAATGGGGGAATAACGGCCTTCTGGGTCGGGCGCTCATGACGGTAAGACGTGCTTAGTGGCTGTGTTGGTAAAAAGACAGATTGGCATAGTTTTGGTTGGAGATCTACTGTAAATTAAGGTAACCTATTAGTTTTAAGGCTTGTGCAGACCAGCTCGACACGCGACGCGACACAAAGGCTCCGCTCGTCGCGCGACGAGCGGTGCCTTTGTGTCGCGTCGCGTGTCGCGCTGGTCTGCACAAGCCTTTATGGTAAATATTAGAATACTGATTAAAGAGTGATAATATGGGGGGAATAGGAGATGTGATGGTATGGTGTAGAATATTGAATTTGATGTTGACAAAGAAATATAAATGAATGACAAAATATATTGGTGTTCCATATTACTTTCGTTATCCCTGAAATATTATAAATATGTAGTATTATTAAACTGTTTTAGATTATGATACAAGGTAACGACTATAGGATTAATTTGGGGATTAGTGTCAGTTTTGAGGTTCAATAATTATATTCGGAATTAAATTAGTTATTTCAGAGCAAGGATGGTTTTTATTATAATAGTACAAAACAAAGTCGCTTTTCGCGTCTTTCTGTGTGACCGCGTTGCTTTTCTCAACTGCGCAACAGATTTTGATATCGTTTTCACCAACATTTAGAAAATTTATTCCAGAAGGTTTATGAGTATGAAACATTAATATTAAACTAACATTATAAAGAAATCATGATGTTTTGTCAAGTCGAAGCACGGGCGGCTCGCTACATACACATACATAATCTCACGCTTTTTTCCCTTGGGGAATATTTGTTGCCCTTAAATGTTATGTAAATTAAAATATAAAGATTTGCCATAGCCAGGCATACCTACATAATAATATTTGAAAGTGAAACATTATTCTATGAAACGTTTCTGTTACATGCAAAATTAATCTATATAAATGTGAAAGTTTGTATGATTGGATGTTTATTACTCAGTCACGCAAAAACGGCTGAATGGATTTGAATGAAATTTGGTACACAGATAGTTTATAACCTGAATTTTATCCCGGAAGTATATTCCCGTGGAATGATTTCCGACCTCCACACGGGTGAAGGCGCGGGCAAAAGCTAGTGTTTATTAAATCTGTTGAAAACAGCATGTCTACTGAATCCTCATTTTAATTGTTTACGACTGCCTTCACATTTTTCAAGTATTCCAGTAACTCTAGGTATCATCTAATTTGATGACATTTTAAATCCTTTGATCGCTGAATATTTTACAGAGTTAATAGTTGCAAAAGCAGAAAATTTAATATCACAAATTGTGTTCTCTTAAAATTGAAATTAAATTGTATTTTAGTGACGTGAGATAAATAGATAAATATTCTTTCGGTGTTACAAAAAACACAAAATATACATACAATTTTAGACAAAATTCAAAATATAAATGCATACAATAATATAAGATGTGTTGCGGTAGAGACAACTTCCAAAAAAATAAAAAAATTCAAACCATACAGCTCAAAAACAAACCCATTTATTTTGAAATTTGTCCCCTCAAACTCAGACCAACCGAAAAACCTAACTGAATTTCAGTCCCCACCCAGCGGCATTCTGCATGACAAACTTTTAAAGGATAAAATTACATATCTCCAAAGAATTCTAATGTATTCTAAACGAACAGTCGCATAGAACCGAAAGTTTTCAGACTAGCAATTTCAGTTGCGCTAGAATTTATATGTGTTGGCCAAACTTTTGTACAAGTATGTGAGTCGAGATGCATGCTGTTTCTACACCGTCAGCTTGAAGAATAGGCGCTATGATCTATCTATCTCTGGGTATAAAGATATGGAATATATTTTAGTGTTTGTGATAAAATTGGATTCCTTGAGAAACTACATAAATTCACCTACAAATCTGATAAAGATATAGTAGGCACCTTATGTAATTTTGTTTCCTGGACTGAAATTAATTTAGTTTTACTCTTAAACTAACAAACAAATTAAGTTACTGTTAAGCTAATCATCCATTTAACTCTGGTTTGCTAATAATTGAAGGCGAATTTCATTAATGAAACTGAACGCGATCAGCACATCTAAACCGCGATTAAGAGCTGTTGCTGAAATGTTCAATATCTATTCCACAGCAATGATGGCTGACAGTTCTTGAACACATATGTGCTGATCGCGTTCCGTATCATTGGTAAAATTCACCCTAATACATTCCTCTAAATAAAACAAAACACAATTAAAACAAAATCAACCACTTTATTCTAACCAATCATTATTCAGGATAGTATCCGTATTGTTTGAAGAAGTATTCCGGGTCATACGAACTCATTATGACATGGTGTACTGGTGTCAGATACTCGTACCGATGCCACGGATATTCGATTGACACCGGTTCACTAACTACCGGATATGTGCCATAGTTTGCCTGCCATTGGATTCCCCTGGCTTCGGCTTGCGCGTAGATAACTGTCAGCACCAGAAGAATGAGGATTTTCATCTATAAATATATAAAATTTGAGAGATTAATTAACAGATTCAAACTAAAGTCCTTTGATTTGGGGAAATCAATTAAAATGTAAATTTTAACGTAACTTCAACGTTATATTACACATTAAGTACATACATATACAAACAAGTTCACAAAAACCTAAACATTGTTGATCTAAATAAATATGAATTAAAATCAAAATGAATGCAATGGCTACTGGAACAGGACTATCTACGAACAGAATCCTTACTTAAGTACGTGTCCTAACTACCTACATATCCCCAATCACACACAACACACCCCCACACACACACGCAAACAGACATACACATCACATGCAAAATATATTGTATTACTTAATTTAGCTCTATATTAATAGTCGCTCAGGTAGATCGACACAGTCTACTATTATAATAAAGCATCACTTTTTAAGCTGAATCATTGTCTCACAAGATACAGGTTTCCTAGTTTGAGAGGCAGAGTTTTC
This sequence comes from Agrochola litura, assembly GCA_949152395.1. Lineage (NCBI taxonomy): Eukaryota > Metazoa > Arthropoda > Insecta > Lepidoptera > Noctuidae > Agrochola > Agrochola litura. The sequence goes on along the minus strand of OX424503.1, from coordinate 22,720,533 downwards.
CATATTGTGTACAGGTTTCAGTTATTAGATTATACTGCATTGTGTTACTACCAAAGCTCATCTAATTTGTGTTCTGATATAAAATATGTTAAAACTGAATTTTTGTGAAAAAAAAATATTATTTATAATTTTTATTATTATATTACATACTACAACTCTACAAGATAAACAGACAAAATATAGTGTACAAAAATAAAAATGCTACCAAAAAATTCATCCGCATTCCTCTAAACGAGAAACGTGCCCAAAATGCTGGCAGCATTCCCATGTTCATTTTCATATGATTTCATATAAATGTGTGTTTTAAAATCTTTACATAAATCTAAAATATGCCTTACCTTTAAAACTTATGATATTATTGACAATGATAACGATAGTCTTCCAACTCGCAACAGGACACAAAATAATGTTGTTTTGTAAACAGTCGTTTTATATATTATATGGTCTATCAAATACCTATTAAAAAACTAGGTGAAGTCATTTTCTTAATTATGATACCAATTTACTAATTGATGCTCTGAGACGTTATTATCTGTTAATTTAGGTCACGTTACCCAAGAGGGTTTATCCTAAAAGTTGGCAACGTTGTAAATAGCTGTCAAATATTTACCTGTTTTGATTAATTTGGCAATATAACTGTATAGAATTAAGAAATGTGGCTAACTAGAGAACTAAAATATTGATTGTGAAATGCAATAATTAATATCGTAACAAAAGTGTTTGGAAAGATTCCAAATGCCTTTTTTACACCTAAAACGGTTACAACATCAAATTCAGTGTTATAATTACAATTCATTATTAATATTCTAGTTCGCTAGTTAGACAAATTTCTTATTTCCATACAGTAATATTGCCATAGTAACCAAAACAGCGAAATATTTGATATCTATTTGCGACGTTTCGCACTTTCAGAATAAACGCTCTTAATAATTTTATTGATTCATATTTTTTCATGTCTATTTTAGAAATAGTAGAGTCCTGGCAACAACAATCCCACTTCCGTATTGTGACCCAGTCTCAAACACTATCTCTTAGATTAAATGGAATGGATTCTATTTGCCTACCTTTTTCCCAACTTTGTTGGGGTCGGCTTCCACTCTAACCGGATTCAAATGAATACCAGTAAGAATTTTACATGGAGCGACTGCCTATCTGACCTCCACAACTCAGTAACTAGGTAATACGATACCCCTTGGTAAGACTGATTGTCAGACTTTCGGGCTTCTGACGACCCGTAATGACTGTCAAAGATCCACGAATGACAGCCGCGACCAAGGCACGGAGGAGACTTTGTATGTAAAGATGGTCACACATCAACGGATCAACCCCGGCAAGCGTAGCTAAAACCTGATGGATCGACCCGTGCCGCTGTTATTACTTAGCCACGAGCCCCTCCAAACATAATATCTAGACACGCGATAGCGTGTCGAGCCAAGTTCCAGGCAAGACACGGCTGCAGTGTGTTATATTACACGAACCATTTGGAGCCACTTTTGACCCCTTAATAACTCAAAATCTATGTAACATTAGCACATGAAATTTGGTTTATTTATTAAAACCCCTTGGATTAACTAGAACTCCAAATTTCATAAATAAAGCTCAAACGGTTATTGAGATATTAACGTCTAAAAATCGGCATTTTTATCAACCACATAGCCATGGTCATCAAAAACCTTTAATCCACTTCCGGATGACCTATAAAGTTGAAAGGAGATTTCTCGAAAGCAGGCCCACGGTATGGTACTGTGTCAAAGCTTATTTATCAAAAATTATGTCGTATTTTTTTCAAGTTAAGTCGTTTTTTATAAACATTTCTTTCTGCTAGCATTAGAGAACCTAATTAATATTTATTTGGTTGACTAATTGTAATTTTGTACATCCGCCATTCAATCCTAACCTGAATGTTGCCAAATGACAGACTATTCCAATCAAATAATTTGTAATCGATTGAAAAATCGATTCTAACCCACATGGAGTACGTGGAGTATCCACTACACGAGTATGTTTCAAATGCTATTTATTATACTCAAATACTGTAAAATTATGATTTTACAATAACTAAAATATTATCTGATCTGAATATACTCAAAAACTTAAAAGTGTTTCGAGACAGTAATGTTATTTTATAAACTAATCACCAGTGATCGGAGTAGGTAGATTGATTTGGGGTCAATGAACTGGCACGTATATATTAGTATGGATATGCCTCCGGGATTCCGGGATTTTGAAATTATTAAGATTTTTTTAAGGAATTTCAAATGTTGTGATGTGTAAACTAAAGAATACATCAATATGAATAAGAAATGTTTAACCCTTTTGCTGTCTTTTTAATAGTATATAGGTGATCGGACTCCAAGAATAGGATAGGTATACTGTAAACAATATAATAATTTAATATATTTTAAATGTTTATCTATCGCATTCTATAAATTTCTAATGTAGTAGTTTAAAAATCCTTACTTTAACAATATTTGATTAAACCCGTAAGTACCAAAATGAAATCCCGGAAAAAAGGCTTATCCATGTTATGATTTCTATGACTATTCATGATGCGAGTACCTACGTAAAATCAATCTACCTACTCCGATCACTGCTAATCAGCCAATCGATTTCGTCAATCGATTACCAAAATAATTAAACCTGGAAACATTGACACCATGCATAATGTCAAACTGTCAAAAAAATATCTGTCAGATCAATGGCATTGTTGGCTGTTTGTTTAAGTTGATTTGAATTTATTTTTCCGTATTTACTTTATAGTTATATTACGTTACGATTTAATACTGTTAATTTAAATTGAAGCCAGACGAACTATTGCTTATCTTTCCATGGCCCTGGGTAAGTTTAATTAAATATTTGTTATAAACACCCGTTCACCTTTCACTATTTTAGCGTATTGTATAACCTCATTGATTTTAGCAGCCTATTAGTAGAAGGCCTATGTTCAGTCAGGGGTACGTCGCGCGTCGTCAGCTGTAAATTTCTATAGTATGATGTAATTATATTACATAAGTAAATACACTGAATTTTTTTACCTTTTTCAGGTATGACGATGACATGTGTTATTGCAAGACTTGAAATTATTGATTATATTATCTACAACTCTATCCCAAGTATTACTTGCTCATGGAAATCTAAGCATATTATGTTTTACATGTGGCATGTCAATTGCAAGTCACAGAAGTCATCAGGTTAGTGTCTTTAAAATGGCAGAATTATTATGAGTGATATAATTACTAAACAAAAGTAAATAAAAAACAATATGAAGTAGTTTCTTACTTTCTAGGTCATACATTTGGATAAAGTTTGTCATGCTTATTGAGAGAGGCTGCTACCAGAGATGTTTATAGGCAAGCAAGTGATGATAAAAACAGAGCCACCCTAGAGTTTAAGAGATTTACCCTTAGGTCAAATCAACAATCTGGTTAGGGCCAGAATCAAATCGTGACGTGTGAGCAGCAGGACTTGGTGTACATAATTATTGATAAGTGAGCAAAATAGGACAAATCCTTTAAGAGATCATCATTGCTTATTACTGTTTCGTGGGAAAGCGTACACCTACCACCTACTGTACCTACGCTGCTTTCATACCATTACTAAGTTATGAGAATGAAGCTGAAGCCGTTTTAAATTCTATGAGAAATAAAATGTTTTTAGTATTTATTGTTGTGTTATTTGTTAGAGTAAACCTTCCTATAGAAGCGCTGAAAATGCTGCTACCAATGAGATTATTCATCTTTAATTAAGAGAGTTGGCTAAAATAATGTTTATGCCATTAAATGTTTCATATTTAGCGCGCAAGATTATTAATTTACCTTTATAAAATTGCAAGTCTGTAAATGCAACAATCGCCATTTTGATGACAGTCGAGGTCGAGGCTAAAAAACATAAAAATTGGGGATTTCGAACATCCAAACTCCACCACAAGGACAGTGACTATTACAACATTTAATTATTTGACAAATTCATCCATTGTTCAAGTTAAATAAGTAGTGGTAATGAAGTTTTTATTATCAAAAGTCGAAGTTTCGCGCCAATCGTGCGTGTTTACATTTTAACTTTTCACAATTAACACTCATACACATGTAGATATGATTTAAAATGTGGCAAATATGATTAAAAATATTATACGCAACTAGAAAATGCCCAGATCTTAACTTATTATACGAACACACGTTCAATAACACGTAATATTCATTACTACTACTAAATTTTTGTTAAAAATCGCCGATCATTGTTTTTTTTATTGTAATGATGTGCGAAAACGATTATGCCAAACGTTTTTTTTTTTTCAATTTTGATTGTCTCGATTAATTTAGGTATATGTCGAATGTCTGAAATCTATACTTGAAAATTTAAATAAAATTGTTTTAAGCATTAAATACAATAAGCATTGTTTAAAATAATTATTTATACTTTTCTAGTGTAATTTTAATCGTTTTTAGGACATTCAATATAAAACGAGTCAACAGACAGGACGTGGATAGATACTTACCTCATTTATTGAATTTCGCGCCGAATTGTTTCTACATTTGAATTTAAATTCGGAACGTTGTTCAAAATTATTTTTAATTTATTGGACAATTATTTAATGTGGATTTTATTTTTGATAGTTTGCTACAGAATGCCTAGTATACATTTTTTAGGTAGGCAAGAAAATTTTGTTCGGGAATGATGTTAAATTAATTCTATAAATTAGGTAGGTGTTCCGCAAACACTTTTAAATGACGTCTATATTTTTTGTTAGTTGTATGACTTTGGTAGGATTTTATTTTTGATAGTTTGCTACAGAATGCCTAGTATACATTTTTTAGGTAGGCAAGAAAATTTTGTTCGGGAATGATGTTAAATTAATTCTATAAATTAGGTAGGTATTCCGCAAACACTTTTAAATGACGTCTATATTTTTTGTTAGTTGTATGAGTTTGGTAGTATTTGTTTTATAATCTTACTCGAGTAATAGAAATTGCTTTGTTTTTGAGGTAGTTTCAAAATGAAATTTAAAAAACTGCCCAAGTGTATGTTGGACTACGCACAGTGAAGGGTTCCGTAATTGGGATGAATATTTACGCATAAACATTGCATAGTATCAATTTTATCGACTGCAGTAATAAGTTTGTGTTTCTCGAAAAAACTATAAAAAACAAAGTTAATTCTGCGGTTGTAACCGAAAATAAACTGTATCTCAAAAACTATTGACGTCAAAAGCAAAGTCACTTAGAAACATCTTTAACATTTTAATTATGAGATCCAACAATACACGCTTTATATGCATAGATTTTTTTCATCTCTCGGTTATATGTAGGTATGGAGAATGCCACCCCCACTATTATGTTTATCGTAATTTCACTACACCATTGTTTAACGGTGCTAAAAATACACCTTTTTTTAAATTTTCTTTATTTAAAATGGCTGTATGACATCCGGACACACGGACAGACGAACTTGACGAAATTAAGAGGTCCGTTTTTTTTACGGATTTTGATTATCAAGTTTACAATCGGCATGCAATTGATGTCTATGAGAATTGATCTACAATATTATTATTATTATTTGGAATAGCCGCCATCTTAAAATCCAGAATTTCCATCTAATTCGATATCAGCACTATCTCCCGAAAATGACAGTCATGACGAAAAATTTTCAAATAGTGTTAAAAACTGCCACTTGCTCACTTCAGATGGCGCTGATCTCCAGCGTCTTATAATTTGAAGGCTAACTATACATTTTTGATTCGAATGCTAAAAGTTGATGTAAATTCCTGAATTTCATGACTGAATTCAAAACACCCCGTCGAGTCAACTGATGTGTCACGTGTCAAAATCTTGGTCCTTAATGTTAGGCGGTAGTGAATTCATTTCATTCATTCTCTGATCTCGAAAAACGTTGTTACAAACCTCAGGTTGGTATGATCAAGGTAGTTTGTAGGTTGGTACTGTGCTTGAGACGTTTTTGAATTGATAGATCGTATGATTATTGTTTTAGGGACTATTGTCGTTTAATATAGTAAATAGTTAAGGAACTTTGTTCCTGACGGGGCTCCCCGACTGCACAAGTTTTTTTTAAATAATAATACTTACCGCGCCGGCTCAGCGACCTGACATCATTGCGGACAATTGTAACAATTGTTACGAAAGAAATACCTACATTCTTACACAATATTGCTACGCATATTTGCAAAAAGAATTTTATAGATCACGTTTGATTGACAAATAATAATAATTTCTTTACAAAAAGTAATGATATCCCATCAAAAACATAAATGTGAAAATGGGAGCCAAGTTCAATAAATATGGTTGTCGACTTCGCCGACAAAAGAATTGAGATCTAAATGGGTGCCAAGTTCTGTAGATAATCCTGAAATTTATTTATAAGAACATGCAACTTTCTAAAATAAAATTAAAACACAAATTCTTGTTTTTTCTGCTATAACAATGTTTGCTATTTAAAAATATAACTTCTTAAATTTGAACAGTCGAATTATTTACACAAAGCACTTAGGATAAATTGAAGCTCAAGATTTGACTTGGCTAGTTTTTACATACAAGTTATCTTACAACTTTATATTTGATTTTATATTTGTCTACAGTGTCGTGGTGCAAAAGAACTAAAACAAACAGGGTAACTTTTTTATGCCGGTGTGCGTTACAGCTACGTCTTACACTCGCGCCACGTCATTGTGCTGTAATTTTACTTTTCTAGTGTGCGTGTATTAAGCGGCTAACAGTTGGATGCTATTTTTTTCATCGACTTTACAGCTTTGACTGTCTACCTAGTCATATTTAATTATTATTATTTAATTTTAAGTAGGCACTCAACATCAAATAAGTCATTCATGATGTGACCTGTAAGAAATTGGTACTCTAGTCTATAAGTTTATTGGATGTATCTCATATCTTTGTATCGGTATACTCAATTGTTGGTGAGTCCAATAAATAAAATAAAATGATGATATCTTTGTTCTTTATGTTATGCGCAAGTTACTGTTTCTTAATATAACTGTTTACAGCTTTGACTGTCTGCCTAGGCATATTTATATTATGCGCAAGATACTGTGTCTTATTGTAACTGTAAGGTCAAAATATCTTCCTCCTCTAAAATTTCAGCTTGCTGGTAAAAACTAGCCAAGTCAAATCTTGAGCTTCAATTTATCCTAAGTGCTTTGTGTAAATAATTCGACTGTTCAAATTTAAGAAGTTATATTTTTAAATAGCAAACATTGTTATAGCAGAAAAAACAAGAATTTGTGTTTTAATTTTATTTTAGAAAGTTGCATGTTCTTATAAATAAATTTCAGGATTATCTACAGAACTTGGCACCCATTTAGATCTCAATTCTTTTGTCGGCGAAGTCGACAACCATATTTATTGAACTTGGCTCCCATTTTCACATTTATGTTTTTGATGGGATCGTATTCACTCTACCTAGCAGCTGCATCTTGTTAACCAGTCTCAAAACACTATCTCTTAGGTACCATGGGATGGAACTCATTATTCAGTATAAAACCTTTCAGCACGTTCTACTACATTTTCCAAGAAAAATCCGGCATTAATCTCTACTAAAATAAGCCTTCATCTAGCCTGAATGCAAACAAAGCACTCCATTCTTCATACAGTGTTATAAATAAGTAGAAATCCTATAATCCCTTACCTTGCACCGAAGCGAGCCGTAATGAGAACTTGAGACTCTGTAAATACTGTGGAAAAGATCGTGCGAGCATGTGGTATTCAGTGCTGGGGAAGTAATTAGAGACTGTGAACTAATTTTTGCTTTTATTGTGGGTACGTGTGGTCTCTTAAGCCCTTTTTATTATGAGTTGAGAGTTTACCTGACGTTGTCGCATACCAGGATATCTTATATGTATGCCATATTAATATTTGATACGTGGCCGCATGGTAACAAACATTATCATTGTAAGATAAATTATCAATTGTGGAGAATAGGCTCTGGTAAATATTCTGATAGAGAGATTGTCAATAGAGAGAGAGAGAGATTGTGCTATCTTAAACATTGTAGAAGAGAGACTACCATGAGCTGACAGCAACTCACACTATAAATGTTTGGTATCATGTATAGCATAGTAAAGTAGTTTAGAGGCTGTTTGCTTGTATGTAATTAAGTTGTTTCTTTGTGATTTTAGTAGTTAGAATAATTATTATTACAAATTCGTTTTTTATTTATGGGGACAATTCATACTCAATTTGTGATTTTGAACTTAGTATGAAAAACATTAACCTTTCGTATCCGGAACGTGGATCCACGCGAGACACAATGGTTTTTTAATTGTTTCTGTAATTACGACATTCGAGAGGTTAATGAACCAGTAAGAACAAATTATTGTATATATCTGTGATTTTAAAGATATCTTTTGATTTTATTTGTTACAAATCGTGTTATTATTATTAATCTGTGAATTACAACCCGATTCCTTCCTGAAACAAATAGTACTTACCTAAATAAATATTACCAAACGATTATTTTTGTTCTTTTATTTAAATCAGTCGGCCAGCGTACGCGCTAGCGAACGGTTCGAATATAGGTACCTACCTACTTCCGCGACAATGTCTGTGAATACGCTAAAATGTGTGAACTGTAACATAGTGATATGTGAACTATTATCATTTATACAGAACAAGATAGATGTGATAGACAATGAAAGCCTAATAAGAATCTGTGTATCTGCATTTCACGAAGAAGATGTAGTTAGTGCTAAAGAGTTGCTGTTTAGTTCTATAAAGACTAACCAGAAGAAGATATCCAGGCGTAAAGAAGGCAAAAAACAGAGAGACTTAGAGGATATCATATGTGTTTTTAAAGTGACCGAACCAGATCTTATGCCGATATTTGTGGCGCGTGACTTGCAAAAATTGCCGCCCGTTACATTTGACCACGTCGATGTCACCAAATTATTGAAAGACTTGCTAATTGTGCGTGCTGAAATTAATGAGATAAAAGGAAATTATGCAACAGTCCGTCAATTGGATGAGCTGAAGACGGAATTGGGATGTAGCAGGCTGCCAGCATCATTGTTAACACGCAACATCAATACAAATAAAAGAGGAGGGTATTTTCTTGATAGCGGGCCGGTTGGTCTACCGCCGGACGACACCGCGATGACGAGGCGCTCGAGTCCGGAGCGCGCTGACTCACCCAAGTATCGCTCTCTCGCTCATACTGATACGGTGGGAGATAAGCTTAGTGCGCACGCACCAGTTAATTCGACGGTATTGGAAAGCGAAATGTGCACGGAGATTGAATCACCTGTTTGTCATACAGAGTCGAAACAAACAATGAAGCCCACTATGGCGGAGATTGCGAGAAATGGCGAGTGGAGGCCGATAATGAAACCAACTGATGAATGGATAACAGTGCAAAATCGTAGATCTAGAAATCGTTTTGCTGGAAAAATGGGCAAAGCGGCAACGAACTTGTCTGAGAAATTTAAAGCGGCCGATATAAAAGTCCCTTTGTTTATCTCTAACGTAAACAAGGAGACCGCGTTGGAAGATATATGCCAATATATTAAAAAGAAAACGGAGCAGGTTGTTACACTCGAGAAAATTACTATGAAGAAGGAAAAGCCGTATAATGCATTTAAACTATTAGTCAATAAAAGCAAGTTAGAAACATTTTTAGATGACCAGATGTGGCCAGATGGCATCACATTTCGTCGCTTTATTCATTTCAAGAATAGAAAAGAAGACAGGAATAATATTATTTCCGAGAGGGATGGAATAAATAATGCAATAAATGGATAGTACATCAAAATTGAACATTATAACATTTAACTGTAAAAATATTAAGAGATCTGTTAACTGTGTGCGCTTACTATGCAAAACAGCTGACATTGTTTTGTTACAAGAAACGTGGTTATATCCACATGATTTAACCTTTCTGGAAAATATAGATCAAGACTTCAGTTACACCGCGAAGTCTTCAGTGGACACTTCAGCTGGTATTTGTAAAGGTAGACCTTACGGAGGTCTTGCCATATTGTGGCGAAAAAGTGCAGTTGATAACGTGTCTGTGGTGCAGTGTGACAATACCCGGATTTGTGCAGTAAATGTAGTGATAAGTAACCGATTTTTTATGGTTATAAATATGTATATGCCAACAGATTGTAGTGATAACTTACCACATTTTACGGAATGCCTAAGTGAAATGTATTCTATCATACAAAATAGTAATGTTGAATCAGTGTTTGTATTGGGAGATTTCAACGCGCACCCGGGTGAGTCATTTTGTAATGAGCTTCTTAGTTTTTGTACTGAGCAAGAGTTATTATGTGCGGACATTGATTACCTAAGTATGTTATCGCAAACTTACACTTTTATCAGTGACGCACACAGGTGTAAGCGTTGGCTTGACCACTGTCTTGTTACACAGTCGGCAGGAAAAACAATTGTAAACGTTAAAGTTATTTACGACACGTTTTGGTCTGATCACTTTCCTTTAAAAATAGAGTGTGATATTAATGTTATTAGAGTGAAAACTACTGTAATTAAATCTTCGTATAACGGTGTCTGTTGGGGGGAACGAAAACCAGAGGAAATCAGTCAATACTCATCTTTATGTAACAATAAATTAAAGAACTTAGATTTTCCTAAAGAGTTTGAACTTTGTGCTGATAAATTTTGTGATAATACCCACCATCATTTTTTATTGGATAAAATGTATAGTCAAATTGTGTCTATATTAAGTGAAGCTGCTAGTATTAGCAGAACCCCTAAAGGCATTATAGGAAAAAAGGGTATAAAAGGGTGGAACAAATATGTAAAAGAATTTCACACACAGGCAAGAATTAAATTTAAATTATGGATGTGGTATGGGCAACCCAGTAGTGGTCCTATTTTTGAAGATATGACATTAAGTCGTAAAATATTTAAATCAAAATTGAAATGGTGCATTAAGAACCAAGAAGGAATAGAAATGGATATTTTGGCTTCACTCCATTCAGAGAAACGTTTTTCATCATTTTGGAAGGGTACTAAGAGGCTAAATAATACTCCAAGCCTACCAGTTAGCGTGGATGGTAAAAACGATAATGCTGAGATAGCCAATTGTTTTAAAGACCATTTTAAAGTGAGTTCACCTCTTGAGTCTGCACCGAGGGTGCGCGATGCTGAGACATGTCGATCAGGATCACCCCTTTGGTTTCCTTGTAAAGAACTTAAATCTGTAATTAAATGCATGAAGAGGGGTAAATCGCCTGGTCATGATGGACTTAGCATCGAGCACCTTCAAAATGCTGGTATACATCTGCCGAGAGTGTTGACTATGTTTTTCAATTTATGTTTGGGACATTCTTACTTACCTCAGGATTTACTGGATACAATTGTTGTACCTATTGTTAAGAATCGGACAGGGGACATAGCAGACAAAGGTAACTACAGGCCTATTTCACTGGCAACTGTGATAGCCAAAGTGTTTGACAGTGTGCTCGACTCTCACCTCGGTAGGTACACCCAGTTACATGACACACAGTTTGGTTTTCGTGCTGGGCTATCTACTGAAAGTGCTATACTTGCGTTGAAGCATACTGTGAAATATTATACTGATAGGAAAACACCTGTGTATGCTTGTTTCCTGGACCTTTCTAAGGCCTTCGACCTGGTTTCTTATAATGTCTTATGGGAGAAGCTTCTGGAGGCGGGCGTTCCTACTGCATTAGTGTCTACATTATCTTTTTGGTATGACAAACAGAGGAACTTTGTCAAATGGTCTAATGCGTTGTCTAACCCGTATAAACTCGAGTGCGGCGTTAGGCAGGGAGGTTTAACTTCCCCGAGGCTTTTTAATATTTATGTAAATAAACTGCTGGTTGAGCTCAGCAGCACTCATGTCGGATGCCATATAGATGGAGTATGTTTAAATAACTTAAGTTATGCGGACGACATGGTGCTGCTGAGCCCTACTATCAGTGGAATTAGAAAGCTACTCTCCATTTGTGAAGGATATGCCAAACAGCACGGGCTAAAATATAATCCTACAAAAAGTGAGCTGTTGGTGTTTCGAGGCAGGAATAAAAATCCAGCATTTGTCCCTCCTGTAAAATTAAATGGTTCACCTTTGCAGAGAGTTGCCCACTTTAAATATTTGGGCCACATTGTTACTGAGGAATTAAAAGACGACTTGGATATGGAAAGGGAGCGCAGGGCACTGGCTGTGAGGGGAAATATGGTCTGCAGAAGGTTTCATGGTTGTTCAGTTCCCGTGAAACTAACTCTTTTTAAGGCCTACTGCCAAATATTTTACACCAGCAGTCTTTGGGATAACCATACCCTAAAAGCAGACAATGCCCTGCGCATTCAATATAACAATGCCTTCAGGGCGCTGTTGAGGCTTCCACCGTACTGTAGTGCGTCAGGTATGTTCGCTGATGCGCACACTGACGACTACTTTGCGATAATGCGGAAGAAAGTTGCCTCAGTAATATCACGGGTGAGGGGGAGCAGCAACAGTATTCTGAGGGTTTTTGCAGAGAGGCTGGATGGGCCTACAATGGGGAGGTTTACCAAGCTTCATGTTGGCAACAAAGCTTGATGAACCTTCCTGTTATGATTTTTATTTTTCTTTCTTCTTTTTGTGTTCCTGCATGTTATCTAATATCTACTAATATAGTTTGTTTAAGTCAAATGTAATACTAACACCCTATGGGCCTTGATGCCTGACAATAAAATATTTTTATTTTATTTTATTTATTTTAAATACACTACCTAAGTATGTACTAAGTCTTAGTTACATTTTACTTAGATAAACATTTCTTTCTTTTCCAAACAAATATAAAATACGAGCACCTACGCAAATTCTAAGGTGCCAACCCTAGTGGGGCAGAATCCACAAGATTTAAAACAAGTGGAATCTGCCCCACCAAGTTGAACCAGTGGGGCAGATCATGGGTCATTTTTTTTTTTTTTTTTGGTTTGGAAATTATCAAATAACTTCTCCCGCTCTGGGTGGAGCGGGAGGGCGGGCGTGTCAGACTCTTAATGACTAAAACCCACCCGTGTTCCTTCGGTTGCCATGTTGCCGGGGGCCACGATATCCCTATCGGCCCATATTCGCAGCCCCGGCAGGCATTGGCCCTAGCGGACCCCGTCAATTCTGCTGACATCTCTTTGAGGCGCGCGTGGAACACAACGCGCCGTCGACCCGGGCCTGGTCCTTATCGGACGGCGAGCTATCCATTGCTCACCGTCCGCAAGCCCGCGCCTACGGTGGCCGGAAATCTTCCTGTGATTCCCGACGCCCAGGTAGATGATGGGTCTAAGGTGTGGAATAACATCCCATCACCATTACGGGTACTGGGCACACGTTCCGAACACGTTTACGACAGTATCTCATAGATTCGCAACAGAAACTGGATATGGTCGCCCTTAATGTTTCACTTATATAAAATGCCTACAATCATGATTCCGGTTGTATCAATCAATAGTTATTTGTGCAACAAGAGACCAAAGTTGGTTTTTGCTGCGAGTGTTGATTTTGAATCCCAAAGACACGAGATTCAAATAACTTTGGTCTCGTGTAACACATACAACTTTTCACCTCAGCAGCGAGAACATAATACATATACCTAAAGGTAAAAAAATACAACAAGATAAACTTCGTATTTTTTTCTTCGGAACGAAGTTCCTTCTCACGTATGATTTAAAACAGAAACAAAATTTTCGCAGCCGCCATCTTGGATTTATATTTTGACCTCTATATCGACTTAAGCACCCTCAAAAACTATGAAAACGATACCCATGATGAAAAATTTTTAAATTTTCACAGCCGCCATCTTGGATTTACATTTTAATATCAGCATCGGCTTTAGCACCCTCGAAAACTATGAAAACGACACCCATGACGAAAATTTTAAAAAATTTCATAGCCTCACCTTGAATTTACATTTTAATGTCAGTATCGGCTTTAGCACCCTCTAAAACTATGGAAACGACACCCATGACCAAAAATTTGAAAATTTTCGCAGCCGCCATCTAGGATTTACATTTCGACCTCATAATCGGCTTTATCACCTTCGAAAACTATGAAAACGACACCCATGACGAAAAATGTCAAAATTTTCGCAGCCGCCATCTTAGATTTTTATTTTGACGTCATAATCGGCTTTATCACCCTCAAAAACTATGAAAACGACACCCATTACGAAAAATGTAAAATTTTTCGCAGCCGCCATCTTGGGTTTTAATTTTGGCCAAATTCACACTATCTATCTCTCTCTCTCTCTCTTTCTTTCTCTTTGAATTAGAAGAAGACAGTCGCAAGCGCCCTTTCGCGTGACGATTTCTGCCAGTGCACTCCTACTGCAAGCCGTGTTATAGAACTTCGTTCCAAAAAATATAATAAAACAGCATCTAAATAAAACCTCAAATGATTTGCAATTTTACGGTTTTGTGTATCCGAACGTTTTATTGTTTGTTTCTTTTTCGGGTCTACTAGCTATGGAATTTTAAAATCGAACTTCGATTCGACTTGTATCTCTCGTTCTTTTCGTACCCAAGTGAAAGTGACAGAAGAAAGTGAAGTTCATATCTTTTGAATTTTGTGAGTAGACCCAGCACAGCTCTCGGCACAAAAAAAAAGTTACTTTGTCTCACGCTCGCAGCAAAATTGAATTTTGCTCACTGTCTGTACACAGCAAAACCTGCTTGTTTGAGGTGCTGAGGTGAAAAATATATATTGGGTTGCGCACGCTCAGTGATTTTCTGTACTTTGCTGGGACAGTTCTTGTTGTTTTCGTATGTTTTTTTTTATTGTTGTATTATATTTGATTACGTGCTTATTTATTTATTTAGTTTTTAAGTAAACAAATTGTGTATTAGGTATGTTGAAACTATTTGTACTCCTCGTCACTTGTCCTTTTAAGGGTTCGTTAGAAAACCAGCGTCAGACAGCATCTGTCTGGCAACCTTTTTGGCGCAGCCGTGAGGCACACACTATTGTTATTATTATTTTTTTTTCATTTTATTTATATTTTGTGTTTCACGAACTGTGTCCAAATAAATGTTTTTTCTTTCTTTCTTTCGTTCTTTCAGATTTCACTGCAAAATTTTAGACATTCCATTTTGCCCCACCAGTGCGGGCGGCTTGGTGGGGCAAAGTGGAAGTACTCGCATTATCGGCAACCTGCTAATAATGTAGTGTAGTTTAGTAGCTCACATTTAGAAACACATTTGTCTGTATCATTAGAGAATCCCTCTCAACGTCTAACTGAGAGGAGTGGCAACTAAGTGGAGCTCATTACTCTTTGATTTCGGGCTGAATGTTCGAGTAGCGGTAGAACTATCCACGGGAACAGCACAAAATCCATCACTAATAGTAACTTCTGTTTCTAGAGTAGTTATAGTGTTTGATAGTTTTGTTAATCTTCAATAAACTTTTATTATTATTATGAATTTATGAAGCCTATATTGCCAACACAATTTTTTTATAAGTAATAAAATCTCTCATAATCTTACAATATAGAATTTTTTACAAATTCTTTATTGTAAAATTCAATAAACATTTACCTA
This sequence comes from Agrochola litura, assembly GCA_949152395.1. Taxonomy (NCBI): domain Eukaryota; kingdom Metazoa; phylum Arthropoda; class Insecta; order Lepidoptera; family Noctuidae; genus Agrochola; species Agrochola litura. Next base: position 22,705,015 of record OX424503.1, on the reverse strand, counting down.
ACTCTAAATAGTGTCTGAATTTATGCTTTATCAATATGACAACCTACAATATATGAGACTTTAGGAAAAAAAAGAAAACATAACTTGCGTCATAAGTGGAGAGGATAGCAGGTCCACCTTACTTATGTCTGGGAAAAACAGGAGTGTTTTTTATGTAAACATAAAATAAAAATAAACAAATCATCTCAAAAATCTTTATTCAACACCATCTTCAGTGTTTAATCAATTTATAACTTTTTAGTAAAATTGGTTAGGTGCACGAAGAATGTAGGAGGAAGACAAAGAATATCCTGGTTGCATAATACGGTAAGGGGAATAAGTGTAGGTGTAACTAGGGTAAGGCCAGCTTCCAAAATTGTAGCTATCAAGATTGACAACTTTATATTTCTTGATAAAAGGTGTGGTCTCAAGTTTGAAATTTGTCAAAGGTTCGGTGCTAATCTTGAATTCTTGTGTAGAATCTTCAACGGGTTCGGTCAATAGAATCCGGTACTGCCCGCTGGGGTCCCAGCGCACGTCGGCGTGGGTCACAGCGATCACGCAAAGGGTAAGAAGAAGCAGTTTCATCTGTAAGTTAATGTCAATATTAATTTAAGTAAATGAAAAAAGATTTTAAGGTTTTCTGGTGTATGCTTATAATTTTGATGACTGTTTTTGCTGGTGTAAATGGAAATTATTTTCCTTATCAGAGTACCAAAATTAGAAATTGGAAACAAGTGTTTTAAAAAAAACCGGCGAAGTGCGAGTTGGACACAAAGGGTTCCGTACCACCATACATTATTAATGATTTATATCTTCTAGATGTACCCAGAGGTTATTAGCTGATTTTTGATCAAAATCGGTTTTGTATCTTCATCGTTAAATATTTCAGGTAGGTATTAGACATGGAGGAAGATTAATTTGAATTTGTATTATTAAAAGTGTGCATGAAGAATCGAGATTATTATATGAGTTTAAAAAAAGTAAAATTGAAATAACTGCCGAAGCACTAACAGTAATCGTTTTATCATTTGTGTCCATTACCGGAAAATAGTCACTTCTACTTCTTTACTTCCAACTATACAAGCTTTTTGCTTGAGCGAAATATTCTTATCATTTGTATTTTATTGAATCCATAGTCATATGGGGGCCGTACCGCAAGAGGAAATAAAAAAAACCGGCCAAGTGCGTGTCGGACCAAGCACAATGAAGGGTTCCGTCGTTGGGATGAATTTATCCCAAAAACAAACTTAACTTTGTAGTTGATAAACATGTTCTCCCATACGGAATGAATGGGAAAACATGTTTTTGCAACTGCAAAGTTAAGTTGGTCGATTATTACTCGTTAACTTGTAGAGCCTACTTTGCTATGATAGTTTTCCTTTTAGTTTCGTTACATAAACTACTGCTGTAATTTTTTTCACATACACAAAACCAACCATTTAGCTGGCAGGGGGGGGGGACACTTGACTCTAACAAAAATTAGCACTTTAAAGCTTAATATTTCGCAAACAGATTCCTGAATCCAAAAATAGTTCACACAAACTGGCAATGTTTTGAAGGACCTTTCCAATGATACCACACACGATGGGTTAAAAAATTAAATACATCACCACTTTACGTATATGGGAGGTACCCTAAAAAAATAATGTTTTTCATAATTTAGTTTTACCACTTTGTCGCCGTAATTAATATGTATACCTACCTATGCCAAATTACAGCTTTCTAGTACTAAGGGTCTCGGAGCTAGACCGCGGACAGACACACAGACAGACGGACATGACGAAACTATAAGGGTTCCTTGTTTACTACGGAACTCTAAAAACCGGTTAAGTGCGAGTCCGGGACTCGCACACGAAGGGTTCCGATCCACCGACATTATTTAGCAAATAAATGAAAACGAAGAATATTATCTTAAATTAAAAAATCGCAAAGATATATTTGTATTTTATAATGATACTATGAATTACAAAGTTTTTTTTGCAGTTGTTGAAAATCACCCAAATTTTAATAACATATCTATGAATCAGCGTTTTTAGTATTTGTAGATTTTAAACAGTGCATGTTATGTAGAAGTTTCAAATTCCTAACTTGTTTAGGTGTTGAGATAGAGTTCGTACAAAAATGGCCTAAAATTGACAACTTTTACGGCCCTATTTCATCATTTTTGAAGAAAAAAAAAAAATATATATGTATCTATTTGTTCTCTACTCGATGAGCTTTAGGCAATGACACCCCACATAGAAGTTGTTTTTTTTTTCAATATCAAAATTTGATTGACCCTTTCATTTTTAATTATAATATTTTTTTTATTATTTGTTGTTATAGCGACAATAGAAATGCATAATCTGTGAAATTTTCAACTGTCGCTGACAGACAGACAAACGACTTCGGGTACGGAACCCTAAAAACTTAAGTTTGCCTTACTAATTAAGGAGTTAGCTGGAATAAATTTACGTACTATTCGAAATAAATCCGAGTTTAACATGAAATTCGTAACAAAATCGAATATCATTACTTTTACATTACGTCTCTACAGATGTTAAAAACCCTTGAAACACTTTTATGCTCTCAAAAATTAAATTCGATCAAAAAACGTGTGCCTCAAAGTAAATAAGAAAAATCCATTCCTTGAAAACCTTTTAATTCGTTCGCAAGTAGTGATTAAGTATGGTCTGAGAGGAAAATTAAATTTAGCTCAAGTGAGGTCGGAGTGAGAGGGACAATCATAATTATACACACAGTACCCGGGCTCTTGGAGCACCTTCTTATGTTTAATTTGAATTTTGAATTAAGTTTTATGTTTTAAGAAAATGATTTTTTTACTAGATGAAAGAGAAAAAATCACTTGAAAAATATCAATAGTAAAAAGGAAGCCACGCTGACATACTTTAACTTTAAACAGTGATACATTTTAAAATACAAAATACTTATTATAACGAAAAGTTAACTTTCGTATTTATTGAAGCTTAGCACTTTACTTACCTTTGAAATTGGTTGAAATCCAATTTCATAATACTACATTTTTTATGTTGTGAGTTTATATATTGAAGACTAAATGCATTTTCAATTATCATTTCTATTTAATAACATTTAAAAGAGTAGATAGTGATAAGTAATTTAATGCATCTTTAATTTGTTTCGGAACGTTATTTTAATAGTTTTATTAAAAAAAAAAAACTATTCCAGAGTGACCAAACAGTTATGATAAAACTAAGATAAGGAATTTATCTTAATTCGATTTTAATTTACTCCATGACGATGGTGCGTAATATGCTGCAATTATATATACACTTGAGAGCAATAAGAAGAAAAGAAAGAGAGATTAAGGGAAAGGGTAAGTAAGAGTTTAATGTAAGATCACAATGTACCATATACTGAGAAATAAATAAATACAAATAAAATCGCACACCCCTTGTAAATTGGTTTATTACAGATTTTTTCTTAAATCTAAAGATATTGATTGCAAATCATAAAGCAAAATTAAAGCATACAAGCTTTAGGTTTACAAAGACACAAAATTAAAATTCACGTACCTAGGTATACCTTTTTATACCTGCGGGTGCAAGTAGTGACAACGCAAACGGGGGAATTTGGTGTATGTACGGTTGGCTTTTGTAAGTTAAAAAAAAAAAAAAAAAACTGAGGACACGGTGGAGCATACGGTGGAGGTCTGCCCGGCTTGGGCGGAGCAACGCCGTGTCCCCATAGAGGCGATCGGCGGCGGTGATCTCTCGCGTCCGGCCCTGGTTCAGGCCATGGTACGGAGCGAAAGGAAATGGCAGGCCGTCACCTCCTTCTGCGAAGCGGTAATGCTCGCGAAGGAGGAGGCGGAACGCGTGAGGGAGAGGCAAATTTCGCGCCCTCACGCCCCTAACCGCCGCAGGAGGAGACGCCCGGGGCGGGAATCGCGAGCCGATTTCCGGCCACCGTAGGCGCGGGCTTGCGGACGGTGAGCAATGGATAGCTCACCGTCCGATAAGGACCAAGCCCGGGTCGACGGCGCGTTGTGTTCCACGCGCGCCTCAAAGAGATCTCAGCAGAATTGACGGGGTCCGCTAGGGCCAATGCCTGCCGAAGGTTCAAAGAAAACCGATAGGGAAATCGTGACACCCGGCAACAGGGCAACCGAAGGAACACGGATGGGTTTTAGTTAGTAAAAGTCTGACACGCCCTGGAGCTCCGCCCAGAGCGGGAGAAGTTATTTGATAATTTCCAACCCAAAAAAAAAAAAAAAGGTATGAAAAGGTCATTTTTTTAGATTTTTAATCAGTTGTATACCGAAGGTCAACGTGATAACATTTCTACTGGAAGCATACGGATTTACTGGAATAATATGGATACCACGCCCGCAGAAGCCGCTCAAGTTATTGCCTTGCTCGAAGCAAGCCGTAATCAAAGTTAAATCGCTCGACAGTTAAATTTGAGCCACTATTCTGTTTGTCGTGTATAGCAGAGGTTCCAAGAGACCGGTGGCTACATTCGGCGACCACGACTTGGCCGGCGACGCAGAATATCAGAGCGTGATGACCGCTTTCTTGTGCCAAGGTCTTTAAGAAATCGGCAACTTAACGAGGTTCAACTGAGACAACAGCTTCAAGAAATTCGCAATGTCAGTATAAGTTGGTGGACAGTTTGAAGAAGACTGGATGAAACACGACTGACTTCACATCGCCCAGCAAATGGTCCCAAATTGACTTCAGCTCACCGACAAGCCCGGCTACAATTTGCCAGGGAACACTTAAATTGGACGTATGACCAATGGCGGACTGTTGTGTTCTCTGATAAATGCAGAATGACTTTACATCGTCATGATGGATGCTCTAGAGTCTACAGGTCATCAGAGCGATTTTCACAATGCTGCATAAGCGAACGTGTGGCTTTCGGAGATGTATCGTGTATGTTTTGGGGTGGCATAATGCTGGACACTAAAACTGACATTGTATTCATCACTGGGGCAAATACCAGCCCGAGATCAAGAGGGTTGACGGCTGCACGATACGTCGAAGAAGTGCTAAGAACATGTGAGGCCGCTTGCGTGGCTTATGGGAGAAGATTTTCTCTTAATGCACGACAAAGCCAGACCGCATGTCGCTAGAGCAGTTTACTACTACATGGAAGACGTTGGAATCACCGCGATGGAGTGGCCAGCCTCGTAGTCCTGATTTAAATCCGCTTGAGCATGTCTGGGATGAGCTAAAAAGAAAAGTTCGAGCAAGAAGCCCTGCTCCTACGCGCCTCCAAGAGCTTCAACTTGTTATTGAAGAGGAGTGGAACGCTATACCACAAGATTTCAAGGGAAAATCAATACGATTCATGAAAAATCAATTTAAGAGCTGTAATTAAGGCTAAGGGTCCGAATGCACCTTATTAGTAAACAATTTGATCATGAATTTTGAGTTTGATTTTCATTCTTTCTTAAGTGAAATTGAGTAATTTTATCTTTACGTTGGGTTTTGTGCTCTAAAACCCCTTTTGGGTATTTTTTACACCGTATTTGACATCGATAGAAAGTTACTGAAGTAAACTTTCAATTAGTAAATGTTTTTTATTTTTTCAATATTTATTCATAATATTATTAATGAAAAAAATCTGCCTTAACAAAAAAACGTCAAGGTGTGCGATTTTATTGGTCTCAAGTGTATATTCTCGTATAGTTTTTGTCTCACTTCATCCAAGTTTAAAATTAAACATAAAAAGTGTATCAAATGTTGTGCGTGATTAAATATAGAAAAGAATAAATTTCCATTGAAAAAATTCAAATGCCATTCGCTTTTCTGTCATTGAAAATTAAAATCATCCTTTCAGTTCAATTTTATAAATAGAATTCAAAGATGGCGCCGCATCAATTTGACGTAAAAACCCGCACAGTTTCATAAATCCCTCATGCTTATTCGCGCCGCTTCACCTGTGCTATAATTAATTGAAGCTTTTATAAACACTCCCTCCCCTGGTCTAGCCTCCCTTTGCGGCTAGCAGTGTGGTCTAAGTGAGGAGAGAAAGTTATTCCTTAGGAATTAAATAAGTTTTGTACGTGGGAGCTCAGTGGTTGTGATCATAAGTAGGTCCTTTGTTCCATATTCTTCAAATGTATTAACTCAATACTGATGCACATCAGCCATGTCAGGATTTTGTTAGAGACCCAGAAACCGTGTCTTTTAGTATATATTATTTATTGTGTGATCGATATTATCCTGACATTAAAGTTCCAAAGTTCAGCCCACATTTTATGTAGGTACTTAGTTGTGTTAATTTTGGCAATGTGACAGTTCAATTCTACTAATTAACGGCATTGCAAGCAAACATTTTATAGTGCTGCAAATGTTGTAATTGTAGGTACAACTACTTTGTTTCGGGAGGTTCCTGTTCAGGATAAAGCTGAAACGCCCGGGTGTCACCATTGTGTGGATCGCCCGGAGGACACGGTGGAGCATACGGTGGAGGTCTGCCCGGCTTGGGTGGAGCATCGCCGTGTCCTCGTGAAGGCGATTGGCGGCGGTGAACTCTCGCGTCCGGCACTGCTTTGGGCCATGGTACGGAGCGAGAGGAAATGGGAAGCCGTCACCTCCTTCTGCGAAGCAGTAATGCTCGCGAAGGAGGAGGCGGAACGCGTGAGGGAGTGACAAATTTCGCGCCCTCGCGCCCCTAACCGCCGCAGGAGGAGACGCTCTGGGCGTCGGGAATCACAGGCAGATTTCCGGCCACCGTAGGCGCGGGCTTGCGGACGGTGAGCAATGGGTAGCTCGCCGTCCGATAAGGACCAGGCCCGGGTCGACGGTGCGTTGTGTTCCACGCGCGCCTCAAAGAGATGTCAGCAGAATAAATTGACGGGGTCCGCTAGGGCCTATGACTGCCGCGGTTGCGAATAAGGGCCGAAAGGGAAATCGTGGCCCCCTAGCAACATGGCAACTGAAGGAACACGGGTGGGTTTTAGTCAGTAAGAGTCTGACACGCCCTCCCGCTCCACCCAAAGTGGAAGAAGTTATTTGATAATTTCCCACACAAAAAAAAAAAAGGTACAACTACTTTTTTTTATGCATAGGTACTCTTACCGGTACTATCGGACTTTGTCCTATCCATCCGTTCGCTATTCGCTTGCTCCACACACCTCAAGGATAAACTACTATGGCAGAATTGATGGCAAAATGCAACAGCCATTAACTCGGCAATAGCTTTCCTTTGCTATTGAATGACAAGAAAATACTCCGTACACCTGATGTTTTTCTTTCTACTCTTTATGACTAATGGTTTCATGTTATAGATGTCATTTTGTAATCCTTTAGATCTGTATCTGCTGTGTTTTCAACATTACGCTAGCTATAATGACTCAATTGCAACAATTTTTTATTTTGAAATCGAAGTAGACTATTGAAAAAAATCGTTTTCTATTGAAAGGTATGAAAATTTGAACAGCATTCTTAGATTTGATTGATGTAAAAGAACAGCAAATCTCTGCTTCTACTGAAATGAAATTATTTTATTTCTGTAAGTTGGTTTGTAACTAGATGAAGTCGGCGTTTCCTATCTGGCTACTCTGAACAGAAAGGTCGAAACAAACTCAGAGGTCACAGTCTCTTTTAAAGTTCAAACATAATCTTCTTAGTCAGATCATGTGAAGACCAAGTAGATTGAGTGTACTTGTCAAGTCGGCGAACGCATTTGTCAGTAATCGTGCAGCTCAACTCAGAACTTAAGGAGATCAACGATTCGACAAAAAATACCAAAGAAAGGACATTTGGATAGGCGGCATAAATTTCTCAAACTGCTAGACCATGATTATAACTAACAACAAGAAAAAATATTGTACTTCCTCATCCGATCTACACACATACCTAAGCCAATACCTACACTAAAAGGCAGCTTTAACTTGCTATTGCAGTACTTAAATAGTGAACATTCTAAACTAAACTCCCTAGACACGTTTCCGGGATTCTAAGAATCATATCAGTCTACATCTTATCTTTGTCGACAATCATAATAATAGAGAAACTAAAGGGAGACTTGTCTCAATCCGACATGTGTCAGAGAGCAGTGCAAGTCGCACGTCGGAACAAGTAAACTGCGGTGTCAGCCCCCGCGGGCGCTGGCGAGACCATTTCATTTATTTTATTGATATTTTTGTCACTAGACGTCCAGGGTTAAGCTTGAGACATACTGCTGACAACCCTTGTATTGTTTGTAGAAAAAAAGATCAAAGATTTAACACAGTAGGTTTTAGTAAATATATGTGTATAGTTTTAACATTACACTTGATTGTCAATGGCTCACCAACTTTTACAATTTGTAACGTACGATTGAAGGGAATAATCTTTTTTCTTTTTATTATTAAAGTGAAACTTTTATTACATCGTCTCAAACTTTTTCGTCTGTGTGTTGCATGTCGCGTGACGGTCGGCCGCGGAGTAGGAATAAAGTGAAAGGCGCTCGTCAGAGCAGCCAAGGCCAATATGGCAGCGCCTATAGTTTGCTTAAAAGTTTCACTTTTACCGTGGTTTCATAAAACCACACAATCCTTTTTTTTTTATTTGTAGAAGAATTCCAATATTTTTTTTAGGAAATGCACCAAATCATATTTTACATTATTATTACTACCATTTCAGATCGGCACAAAATTTTAAAGTAGCTAAAACAACAAAATATGGCGCAATACAATGTCGTATTGTGTCCGTGCCCTAATCACAGGGGAATCTAGGGGAAAATTGGCGAAAGACAGAGGGCTGTTCAGGGGAGTTTGTTCAGGGTACGAATGGGGTACTTTGGTGCATTACCAATTCGCTAGCAATTTCCTCAGACTTGGTTTTGTTTTCGAATTACCGTCACTGATGGTGGTTATTTGCCAGGTGGTGGCTATAGCCATATAATGGAGAATTTGCTGTAATTCGCTGAAAGTTTCTATGTTAATGGAATTAACAGTGTACGTGGTTATGTTTTTTTTTTTGTGGTAGTCTTGAAATAAGTGTACCGTGATGGGAACCGGGATGCCCTACAACCAAAAATTCCACAAAGCGACATCTATCAATCCTCATTGTAAGCTGATAATGCTTAAGATGGTAACCAGCAAGAAATTTCTGTAGACAGTACAATTGAAAACCATAATAATGGATCAACTTGCCCCTAAAAATATAGAAGGGGCACAAAAAACCTTTCAGCCCTCGAGTGTTTAAATAAAAAGGATTTTAAAAGACCCCAAAGTAATTTCCCTTCAATCATAAGTAAAAAGAAATCAAATTCTTTTTCTATAACACGTTGGGGATTGGATCCAAAATCTATACTTAAGTTGTGAAACAATATTGAGAATTCTCTTAGGGGATGAAGATTATAAATATTTTGAAGAAAATTGCCAATTTATGATGTTAATGGACTAATATTGGTTTGAAGTTGAATTTGGACGTGTTTTTGATAGATTTGGAAATATTAACTTTATCATAGACTGAATTTATTTGAATTCGAAAATTGTTTATAACTTGAAATTAATGGTGTAGTTTTTTATAACTGTAACGGGATATGAAGACGTTGATGATGTTAGTGATAAAAATGTACACATCACTAATGGTATAAAATACATATGTCAAAATATAACATCTTGTATTCCGATTTTTATCCTAAAACATTCAACTCCGCCATACAGTCCAAAGCAAAAGTGTTTGATCTACAGATTATCAATTATTTATTTCCCCACTCCCCCTTTCACCCCCTTCCAGTGACGTCACTCGTTCATCACGACCATCTGACGTGCTAAATTACAACCTTCATTTTTGCGAACGCCCTGAAAATGCGGATTTTGTACATATATTTTTTGAGAGGAAAATCTCAATTTTTAGCTACACAGCACTGAGTTTGATGAAACTGAAGTTTCGTTTTTGTTTATTTTAATAAAAAATGTCATGATGTTGTTTAACGGTTTTGTGGATGAAAATAGAATTAAATTGGACGTGAACATGACGTAACTTTTTTTAAATGTTTCAATAAAATTTTGGGTTAACTTAGATCCAACTAAGTAAGTATATAGGTATGTATTTTGTTTTTTCTCTTCATAGTATATAAATAAAATTGCTAAAGTTACCCTTACTTAGCATTATAAAAGAGTACCCAGGACATCTCAGAATTACTACTTTAATTTTGAGGATATTCCAAAAAAGATCTGCATTTTTGTCTCGTTTATTGACGTTTTCCTTGCAAGTAAACATCTTCCTGTTAACAATTTTTTGGGCATTTTTTTTGTTGACAATCGATGCGGACGAATTTTTTTGGTACCGTTTCCTTCCCCTCCTTTTTAACATACATATTTTATTTTAAGACTGTTAGGTCATATATCATGAAAAATATTGTTTGAAAATAAACATGAGCCCTGTATTTTTTATAATATTCATGAATAAACTTTCTAAAGGCGTGACTTTATATATGTATGTAAACTATTTTTTTTTTCTTTTAACCATTCTAGCAGGACTATAAATTATGGACAAAATAAATCCAAATCAAACATTTTGCTCAATTAACGCTCCGTTCATTCTCTCAACGAATTACTTTTCTAGTCCATACCAATTTTGCGGAACTTCCTCAGTCCTTTGTCATTTGATTGGCTGGCAGCTTCCTTGGACAGTTTGTTAATGTCTGTCGAGCAAATGAGTATACTGGACTACGGATGTAATGAGAAAAGAGCTGGGAAATTGTTATAGATTTATAAGGTGAAAAACTATGGTGTTTAAAAATCTCTATTATTCTATAAAGTAGACAAACGGACAGATTATGATTTTACATTTATATAATGTAACGCTGCTGCGTGTCCATTTGTCCAATAATTCAAAAGCACTTATCAGATTCAGGTATGTGTTATTTTTATTTAAATAAAAACATTTTACAAAAAGAAAACAACCGACTTCCAAAAAAAAACACTACAAAGTGAAAAATAACTTTAATTTCGGAAGTCGGTGCCTTGGGTTTTGTGTTTTCGTTTTTTGCCACCGACTTCCGAAATTAAAGTTATTTTTCACTTTGTAGTGTTTCTTTTTGGAAGTCGGTTGTTTTTTTTTTGTAAAATGTTTTTATTTTTCACTTTTTAGTTGTGGTACCTACCCCACACATATTCAAATACCACTACCTGCTACCAGTGACAGGAACTTATCATATCATCTACATACTAAGTGGGAAAAAAATACGTATTTTGTAGCTAACTCAAAAACTACACAAGCAAAGTTAATAAAATTTATATGGGACCAATTTGGGAGCATACCCTTTCAAACAAAAAAAGATTTTTCAAAATCGGTCCACAAATGACGGAGAAATCGGTGAACATACATAAAAAAAAAAAAAAACAAACAAACATACGCGTCGAACATATAACCTCCTCCTTTTTGGAAGTCGGTTAAAAATGTTCGGTGCCTAGATTTGAGAGTTTTTTTTTTGTGACACCAGGTATAAGCATAAGGGTCAAAACGCATAACAAACACACACATAATTTACCGATGAAAGCCAGTATTAATTTTAATTATTACTGTATTCAACCATATTCATTGTAGACAATTCAATTCCAACAAAGGATATTCCATACTTCAAACATATTATTGTATTTCACGAAAATTCAACGTAAAACAAAATTGTATACGTTCTAGTTAGACTATTATTACTTAACAATAGGATACTTTAATTATGTCTGTGTTATTCCAATTTAAGTCTTATTCACATTGTATAAGATCCACTTAAAATTAAATTACTTTAACGCTATTATTCTCAACAATACGAGTTTGCTACCAATTATGAGTTATTCGAATTTGAGCTTTATTACGTGTGCTGAAAGCTCGTTTCGTTCTTATTAACTGTAAGTGTCAGAGGGTGAACAACGAAAAACACTTTTGTATTCACGTGTACCGTGAATAAGATAGCGAAACATGTTTTCGTCGTGATTGTACCATTCGTTACTATACGGGTGTTATCAATACAGGGTGTATTTTGGGGTGTCCATGAAATATTCAAATAAATAATACATTCAGGCTTATTTTATGGCGGCTGAATGCTTTATTTTAATCTTCTATGTTACTACCTCGTTTAAACTAACCTAAATAATTTTTGGCATTTCCTTAAAAAGGTTTTCCAATAAAATTGTTGTTTCCAAAACACAAAGCAGCGCACAATCATGTAGGAATAACAAATTCGTTCTCAAATTCATTGTCAAACAAAATGGCAGTCTCCAAAAGGTTATACTTTAATTTAACGATCACAAAAGACGCCTTTTCACCATTAGCCGATTCTTGGAACTGTTTCCTACATTCTTATTATGCTTCGCGAGCGAGAATTTCCCGAAAACTGCCGTGAGTTCCATTAAATGTTAATTAGACGTTTAAAATAATAATGAATGTGTTTATTTATTTACAACAGTCTATCTCAATGTGTTTTTGTTTATGTTTTTTTTCTAACATAATGATTACAATAAATAACATTAGCTACGAGCAAACAGACTTTATAGTCTATGTAACTTTCCAAACTAAAAATAAATGCTAAAAAAATTAATGTATTACCTAATATTTATAAAGCTTACACGGATTCATAGAAAAAACCGGCCAAGAGCGTGTTGGACCACGCACAATGAAAGGTTTCGTAGTTGAAATGAACTTGTTCCAAGGATAAACTTAACATTGTAGTTGAAAAACATGCTACATACATTCCAACTGCAAATGTAAGTTTGTACGCACAATACTGGGAGATTCACAATGTTATTTCCTGTAATCTATAAGTATAGAACTATTTTCTGTATTTTTTTCAAAACTTTAGATTCTGTAGATTCGGAGATAGAGGGGGAATTGTCAATTTTCATATATTTTCTTAAATATCTATAAAAGTATTTATTTTAAAATGATAAAAAAAATATTTGAGATCCTCACAACAAGCCCTTTCATTTGATATGTCACACGGTACAGTTTGCAGAACTTTTTTTTCCAATTTGCCCCCGAAAAGTAACCCCTATATTCAAAATTACTTTACACGTCCATGTTTGGTCACAGAAATTCGTATGTGTAACAAATTTCAACTAAGTTGGTCCTGTAGATTCGGAGCAAATTGGCTGTGACAGACGGACAGACAGACACCCAGCCAGCTAACCAGACACACGAGTGATCGTATAAGGGTTCCGTTTTTTCTTTTTGAGGTACGGAATCCTAAAAATAACGAACAGACATACGACATAACATACTCATTACGCCGGCAGCGTATTATATTCAGATTAATCTGTCTCTATCATTTGTTTGAATAAAAATGCTGCTGCTATTGAAAATAATATTATTTATGAGATTCAAAATGATGAGCTAGACACATAAATAAAAACTATGGATGTAATACAGTTATCACAAAAGATATTTGTCTAAACCCCTAAACATACATCCTTCAAGGTAACAGAAAGATAACTGAATGTATATTTGAGACTATATGTGAGCCGGTCGAACAAAATCTTCTCACGTTTAGAAATCAATACTGTAACAGTAAACTTATTTTAATACCATTAAGAGAACTCTTAACGCCAACTTTACGACCGCGCTGTCTTATACATTTTCATGGTCACCGTAAAGTGAGTCAATGGAAAATCCAGCCCTGAATTATGAAGGCGCGGATCGATGCAGTCTGCACGCTAACTGTTACATAATTAAATGCTTTTGTCTTGTTATTGCATTGTTATTCCATTAAATTTATGGGGTGGACGGTACTTGTAACCAAAGCGATAAAAATATCACTTTTTAACCTTTGTTGTGCGTGTTTTAAGCAGTCGATAGTCATTTGTTTAAAAAGTAACACACACAATTTTCTCCCTCAAAGATGTTTTTACCTTGTCAAGTGCTAACTTGTTTTTTTTCTCTAGTTTTTGTGATCAAAATCAATCAATCTGCCTAGCCTTTGTCCAACTATGTTGGGATCGGCTTCCAGTCTAACCGGATGTAGCTGAATTCCAGTATTTTACATGGAGCGACTGCCTCTCTGACCTCCACAACCCAGTAACTGGGTAATACGATACCCCTTGGTAAGACTGATTGTCAGACTTTCGGCCTTCTGACGACCCGTAACGACAGTCAAAGATTCACGAATGACAGCCGAGATGATGAGATGATGATGATGATGGGTTTTGTGATGAGTTGTAAATATTAAACTCGTTAGATTATAAAAACAGGAGATGTGAATGAATAAACAAACGTTGTCTGGAAACGCTCTCATGGAAATGTTTAAACAACGTGCGGATCCTAATATAAAATTCTGACGAATTTTTTATTTATTTTTTACCACTCAAGACTGCCTGAAGATGTACGGCGCCGCCGAGGCTAGCCCGGAAATAGGTGGCGAGATGACCTGGACTCGTACCGTGGGGGCTGGTTTTCGAATTGGCATGGGAAAAGAATTCCTGAAAGGACTGGGGGAGGCCTTTGCCCACCTGTGGGACAGAAAAAATTAAAAGACTGTGCAGGGTTTATTGACCTAACGCTAATTCAAATCCGAAAATCGTTTTATCCCTCATCTTTTATAGAAAAAAACTGATAGCACTGATAGGACTTATTTTAAACTCAAAACAATAATGTAACTAGTGTATCTACTCAAAAAGTATCTAATTTACATCAAGCCGCGACACGTAAAACTTGACGTAAAATTTAATTACAATCGTATGTGACACGAAATGGTGACAAACCCAGTGACACCTCGTTAGTTGAATTCGTTCCAGTAATCTATCTGCTCGAGAGAGCTACCAACACAATACTCGAATTCACCAGCCTTTATGATGCACAGTAGTTGGATTACAACAAAGTATGTATAGTAAAACTGCTGTTATTTTTACTACGAACTGCCAATGTGACCACAAATCTTCAAGAAAAAGTGTCCATAAAAATGTCGTAATATCTGCCCGGAATTTTTTCATAGCTTTGTCCCTTGAAGTGGGAAAATAAACTCCAATTTACATCATAGTAGAAAAAAAACACTTTTCCAATTATATTTCTCCGATGAAATATGCTCAAAAAAATTATCCATTCTGCTTAAAAAAAACTGACTCAAAGAAAATTGGGAGGAGTAGATTAATGAACCATAAATTAAAAACTTTATTTAGCCTCATAATAACGAACTGAGCCAACCTAACGCCTGATCAAAACGAACATCAGGGGATTAAATTCCGTAAAAGAGCAAAGTTAGCAAAACAATAAAAGAAGTTAGAGAGAACAAAAATATTAATATTTCCTCCTTAAACCGTAAAAATGAGGTTGTGAGTTTTCTGGGTACATCCGCTGATCGCCCGTAAGGGTGTGTTCGCAGTAATGGATATGGAGGTTTGTGTAACATGTGTCAGATCCCTTATCTCCGTAAATAAGAATGATAGCTGCTTAATAGCTATTATAATGATAGTGATGTAACTGTCAGGAAATGTTCTTTTTACTGTTTTTGTGTTCCCTTTGTAAGAGGGGAAAAGTTTGAAACTATTTTTCTTGCGACTGTTTGAGCTTTTTTATACAAACGGCTTTTCCGGCGTTGTTTCACTAGAAATGGTTGCAAGGAATTGAATTAACAATAAATGAAAGTTCTTTTAGTTAATAAATAAGATTTAGAAAACGTAGAATGAACGAACGAACGAAGAGCTACTTTAATGTAAGTTATTATTTATGTAGAACACTTAAAAATGTTTCAATAATTTAGTACATTAGTGACATTTCCAAGTATAATACAGTATGAGCAGCGAACCCAGTGAGACATCAATCCTGGATCTTGGCAATCGTGCTTACTGCATATAAAGCAGCTGCAGCGCTTACATTGTCGTTTTAACGAAATGCAACTGCAGAACTATGTCACGTCATGGAATACACGTAACTAATGTCTTTATTAAAGAACAAAAATTCGAGCACTACTAAGAAAAATATTTAAAAAAATGTTTTTTTTATACAAAGTATTGCGTCAGCCATATTTAATTAGTTTGGACGACATTTGTCAAGGATATTCTACAAAATTTGCAAAATTGAGTGATAGAGTATTAAATGTCATGGTAACATAGATTACAGATGTAGAAACAATTTTTTGCATAGAATTTACTAGGAATAAATAGTAGATTGTTTACCAAGGGAGCAAAGAACTATTTTTAACGCGAGAGTGTTTCTTTGAATCCAGAGCGGAGCGAAGGATTCTAGAGTAGAATCCCGAGCGTAGCGAGGGATTCTAAAGTAGAATCCTGAGCGCAGCGAGGGATTCAAAGTACGCCACTCGAGCTTAAAATAGTGTTGCTCCCGAGGTGAACACTCTACTTTTTATCACCCTCTATGAGAAAAAAAAACGTGTATGATCCGACCCCCGTCAGGAACAAAGTTCCTTCACAAGTAAAATTTATGGATTTACATTGTGACCTCACTATAGACTTAAGCACCTTCGAAAACTATGAAAACGATACCCATGATGAAAATTTTTAAATTATTCGCAGCTGCCATCTTGGATCTACATTTTGACCTCACTATCGGTTTTGACACCCTCGAAAACTATGAAAACGACACCCATGACGAAAAACTTGAAAATTTTTTTAGCTGCCATCTTGGATTTTCATTTTGACCTCAGCATCGGCTTTAGCACCCTTAAAAACCATGAAAACGACACCCATGACGAAAAATTTTAAATTTTTCGCCGCCACCATCTTAGATTTTCATTTTGACCTCACTATCAGCTTTAGCACCCTTAAAAACTATGAAAACGATACCCATGACGAAAAATTTGAATTTTTTTTGCATCCGCCATCTTGGATTTTTATTTTGACCTCACCATCGGCTTTCGCACCCTTAAATACCATGAAAGCGATACCCATGACGAAAAATTTGAATTTTTTTTCCGCCGCCATCTTGGATTTTCATTTTGACCTCACCATCGGCTTTAGCACCCTTAAAAACCGTAAAAACGATACCCATGATGATAAATTTGAAAATCTTCAGAGCCGCCATCTTGGATTTACATTTTGACCTCACTATCGGCTTTAGCACCCTCGAAAACTATGAAAACGACACCAAGACAAAAAAAATGAAAATTTTCTAAGCCGCCATCTTGGATATTCATTTTGACCAAATTCACACTTTCTCTCTCTTGCCAGCCTGTTACTTGTTCATACAATGTTCGTGTTTGATCTCTTTGGTAATTGGAACTTTTACTAACAATATCCACATTCCAAATTCAAATCACTTTTAATCCCTAGGGATTAAAAAGCTATTTTAGTCCCTGTTTACGAAGAACGAATTAGCTCTTTTTGAATAGATGTGATAAAAACATTATTTTGTAATAACTCAACTGAGTTATTACAAAATAATCTTTCATTCCAGACATTCTACCATTTGGCATGCAAAAATTTGTAATTAGAATTAAATTCAATTTCTGATTTTAAATAACATATTCTCACGCCTTGTTTCCCCAAAGGATAAGGCTGAAGTGTATCCATAGCACACCCACATTTCGCCAGTTATGTTAAAGTCCCATGTAATAGGGGAGCCAAACATGTACGTGTTACGAAAATTAATTAATTCTGAAAACCTATTATGAAATCTATGGTTTTAAAATAACAACTCTTCATCATCTCTTCTGTCATCATATCTTTGACAGTCGTTACGGGTCGTCAGAAGCCCGAAAGTCTGACAACCAGTCTTACCAAGGCGTATCGTATTACTCAGTAACTGGGTTTTGGAGGTCCGATAGGCAGTCGCTCCATGTAAAATACTGGTATTCAGCTGCATCCGGTAAGACTGGAAGCCAACCCTAACATAGTAATTGGGAAAAGGCTACAAACTTACATTTGCAGATGGAATGTATGGGAGAACATGTTTTTCGACTACAATGTTAAGTTTATTCTTGGGATAAATTCATCCCAACTACGGAACCCTTCATTGTGCGTGGTTCGACACTCACTTGGCCGGTATTTTTTACACTTTTACACTTCGCCGTTTAGAAAGTCTGTCAAGCCGAACTTTTTCTAAAACTTCACGTGCAATATTTACAGCCGCGTCCTATTAAAAAAACTCAGAGCCCTGTTTTTTTAATAACGCTGACAATCCGACAAGTCCGACATATGTCAAAAAGTGACAAATCGTAAATTTTTCTGTTTAATAAAACTTACAGGTGACAAAATTGTGATGGTGAAAAAG
The DNA here is from genome assembly GCA_949152395.1 of Agrochola litura. NCBI lineage: Eukaryota > Metazoa > Arthropoda > Insecta > Lepidoptera > Noctuidae > Agrochola > Agrochola litura. Next base: position 22,686,914 of record OX424503.1, on the reverse strand, counting down.
TCACACATATGTAGAATTGTCAGCTTTATTCAACAGGGCCCAGAACAAATCCAATAATACCTACGTCATACGTGGTAATCAAGTCAGTGATTTAGGCTAAGCGATGGTTCCCATAAAGATAGCCGATTTATAACCCTTCCTTGAGCTTTTCTCAAGTACTAAAAGAAAAATAGGTTCTAAATCTTTATGTGAATTCTATCGAGACAATAAAAGTCAGCTTAAAGAAACAAATAGCTTGCTATCTCGTGGTTACTACACTATCAATCAGTTCACGGTTCACTACAGTGCGGTTTGAATTTAATCCTGTATTGCTCTATTTGGAAATATGAGCCTCATTGCTCCAAGTTTCGTTCTTGAGTCGGGAAACTCTGGAAGAGTATAATTGAATTTTTCTTTTAGACATTTTCAAGCTGCGGTTGGAATTATTGCATTCAATCATTTTTCTTAGCTAATGGTGCCGATTCCCTTGTGCACAAATTAAACTAAATTTAAGTTCAGTGTATCTTTTTCTTTCTATTTCATTAAGAAAAGGACAGAAGATCAATTTTAGTTTAGTCCTATCAAATTAATCAGCGCTTGACCTAAAGTAACGTAATTTTAGTAGGCAAGTTTTTAATCACGTCTAAACTTGTATGGAGTAGTGACAGGCGTCGATTAATTTGACAGGACTAAACTACAAATCTTCTGTCCTTTTATCACCTCATGGACTTACCCATATTTCAAGCAAATAAATTATTTGAATTTGAATTTTCTTAATGAAATAGAAAGAAAAAGATGCACTGAACTTAAATTTAGTTTAGTTTGTGAACAAGGGAATCGGCACCAATAGCAAAGAAAAAAAAAAACACTTTGTCGAACTAGTAATATACGTCTGTACCTATTAGCGATACGACGTTCCGGGTGGAATTAGGAACATTAGAATTATTGTTAGTTATAGAAATTGAAGTATTATGGTGTAGGTATAGGAGAGTACACACTCAAACTAGGATAGCAAGTTCGTTGTAGGTAGGTCTTTTTACCTATAATTATGTGAAAGTCCTCTCTAAGCGAACGAGAAAATATATCGTGTTATAAATAAATATATTGACAAAGATAAACCATAACATTTATAAAAGAATTGAAACTGTTTAAACGCAAAAAATAATAAATTGCCGGAGGTTCATAAAAACTTTATCTTTTTTCAGTAAAGCGGAAAAGGAACGTGGAAAGTTTTGGGCGACAACAAATTGTGTGCGGCTGTCTCGAAACTTCGACAATGCCGCGTCACTTAATGGCGCAGTGACAAAAGATTTGTCTCAAATGAGCAAGACTGATGGAGCTCGTAGTTAGCAAACTTATATCGTTTATTAACGACTTTGTTTGCTTCTCTTAACGTAATTTTACTTAGAAATAATTCTTAGGTTTCTAAGGTGTCAATTATCACGGCCTGTTGCAATCCTCTAAAGCAACGGTCGGCAACACGCGGCCCGCGGGCCGCATGTGGTCCGCGGACGTCTTACTTGAGTCCCGTGAATTTGTCAAAGTCAAATAATTTAAGTATTTCAATTAGGCACATAAAAGGCACTTTTGAACGTCAAAATTTACAGTAAATTTAATTGATTCTAGTCGCGAGTAGAGTATAAATCAGTTACCCATTTAGGTACTTTACTCAAAAATGCATGTAATGTGGTCATTATTTTGACAACCGTGTTTGAGGAAAGTCGACCTTGCCGTTCTGTTTCATGGAGCGGCCGGCAAAGTTTTGCTGGTCGCTCTAACAGGCCGGCAAAACATTGCCGGCCGCTATTTTGACGTTTCAACGTTTTAAAAAATCAAATGCAAAAATATTTTATTTAAAACACAGCTGTTTGTATTTATAGAGATAGGTACAAAAAGATTTTATTCCATATTTGGCTGTATAGTTCCAACTAACATTGTAAAAAAAAAAAACAAAGAAGTAACAAAAGCGCGGTTCAGCGAAAATTTTATTTTTATTTTTTGACTTTTTTGGTAAAAATGAGCTCTCTAAGCGAAAATTCTTCCGATTCAATGTGTTTAACACCGCCAGACATTAAAGATGAAGCTAAATTAGTGGTTGAAAATTTAATACCGCGAAACTCAAAGGAAAAATATAAGCTTGCATATGAAAAATTTGTGCTGTGGAAAATCAGTAAGAAATCTAAATCTTTATCCGAAAATGTTTTTCTTGCGTATTTCAATGATCTTTCTAACAAAGTGAAGGTACTTGCATTTTTGAGTAAAGCACTATACAAGCCTTGGCCCACTATGACTGCTTCGCTGGTCACGCCATGATTGCCTCGAGCTAGCCTAGCTACGCTCTAGGCCTTCCAGCTTGGCCATCATTGCAGCCCTTGCTGTCCTCGCTGTAAAGGCCTCGACCTACGGCCTCGGCCTTTATCTCAGCTCGTCCATCAAGTGCTGCACGCTGACCGCGCTGTGTCGGCCTGGAGCTCTACGCGCTACGCTGCGCTGTCGGCCATCATCAGCGCGACCAGCAAAGTATTATAGACCGCGGCAGTAATGTACTATTGTAGTTTTCATTTCTGAATGATTTACGGTGGTTATTTTTCGAACTATAAAGCCCAAACATATAAACATAATGTAAGTATTACATGTACGAATTAGATTCCGTGTGTTTTAACAATTTTTAATAGCATTTTAATTTTTTCTATGGAATATAACCAACTATACGTAGGTACTTCTAGGGTTAATATCACAAGTGCGGCCCGCCTTTAGTTTATTTAGCCACCTTGTGGCCCTTACCTGCCAAAAGGTTCCGCTGCTCTAAAGAGTGATTTACATTATTTTACATCAGTTAATTAGTGAGTTAAGTTCCTTGACATCATTACGTGAAACTTCACAATCAAAAACTGTCACTTTTGGACTGACATTTGGACACATCTTGCTCCTCGACTAAACTCACTACTTAACCACAGCCTTAGGCTGCCTGTTCACTGGAGCGGAGCGAGACAGCGGAGCGGAGAAATGTGCCAATATTAACCAATAGAATCTAAACTCCGCTTTAGAGCTCCGCTCCTATTGGTTAATATTGGCACATTTCTCCGCTAAGCTGCCTCACTTCGCTCCAATGGACAAAAGCGACGATAAATATCTCTTAAATTGCATCACACCCTCCCTTCCTTCACCCTTCTGCGTATATCAGTCTGCCTTTGCCTTGCCTTGTTACTTTTAAAATGTAGGTTTTTTTAAATTATATAAATTCGCGTTCGTCTTATTTCTAACCTGATAACCAATGATGTGGTCAGCCATTTTGAAAGCAAAGTTTCTGCCACTAAAATACATTTCAAAAGTTTACGCCAATCCACAATACCATAACGGCGTCCCATGTAACAGCCAAAGAGTCTCATATAGATAAAATGTTTCGTTTATGTTTTCCTGTACGGCTGTGATATCAGTTCCGGTACGTATACCAATAACGGAACGGGTTTAAAAGACTGCAAATAGTTACTGGTTTCTGCTCCAACGGTTATGATTACTATTGACCTGTTTCGTTCGGTTGAAGCTGATGACTGCTTCCAAGAGATAAGCTGCTTACTGCTTATTTCTGACCCTAGAATACGTATCATATTTTTTCAGATATATTATTTTCTTATTTATGCTATAGTTTTTTTTTTTTGTGTGTACTCAATGAATAGATTTTCTATGATATTCATAAAAGAAATGGTCAATCGCTTTTTATATAAAAGTAACTAGGTGTCCTGATAAACCGCCATGGGATCTGGAGGACCGCCATGGGATCTGGAGGCAAAGGTCCTCGCGCACATTTGGGAGTGGCGCGAGGAGGCGAAGCGCCGGGGCTTAACTCCGATGCCGCAAGAAGTTGCGGCACAGCGGACAGAGCTCCGGCGGGATCTCATGGCGGAATGGAGAGTAAGATTGTCGCAACCCAGCGCTGGGCACGCCACAATTGCGGCGATAAGACCCCTCTTTGAGGAGTGGCTAGAGAGGCGCCACGGCGTCCTCACCTTCCGCCTGACGCAGGTACTCACCGGACACGGCTGTTTCGGGAGGTACAGGATAAAGCGGGAGGAAACGCCCGGATGTCGTCACTGTGTGGATCGCCCGGAGGACACGGTGGAGCATACGGTGGAGGTCTGCCCGGCTTGGGCAGGGCATCGCCGTGTCCTCGTGGATGCGATCGGCGGCGGTGATCTCTCGCGTCCGGCCCTGATTCGGGCCATGCTACGGAGCGAGAGGAAATGGGAGGCCGTCACCTCTTTCTGCGAAGCAGTAATGCTTGCGAAGGAGGAGACGGAGCGCGTGAGGGAGAGGCAAATTTCGCGCCCTCGCGCCCCTAACCGCCGCAGCAGGAGACGCCCTGGGCGTCGGGAATCGCAGGAAGATTTCCGGCCACCGTAGGCGCGGGCTTGCGGACGGTGAGCAATGGGTAGCTCGCCGTCCGATAAGGACCAAGCCCGGGTCGACGGCGCGTTGTGTTCCACGCGCGCCTCAAAGAGATGTCAGCAGAATTGACGGGGTCCGCTAGGGCCAATGCCTTCCGGGGGTTCGAAGAAAACCGATGGGGAAATCGTGGCCCCCGGCAACATGGCATAGGAAGGAACACGGGTGGGTTTTAGTCAGTAAGAGTCTGACACGCCCTCCCGCTCCACCCAGAGCGGGAGAAGTTATTTGATAATTTCCCACCCAAAAAAAAAAAAAAAAAAAAAAGGTATCCTGGTAAAAGACAGTCACTAACAAAGGAAAGAAGAGCCACTTACTGGCGAAAACTTTTTCTAAATCTATTGAAATCAAAGATTTCAATCTTTGATTGAAATACTGTTAACAAGACGTGACTTTGACTGTTTTGACTCTCTTCTGAGAAATAAGAAAATACATACATACATACATAAACTTACGCCTTTTTCCCATGGGGGTAGGCAGAAACTACAGAACGCCACCTGCTACGATCCTTACATACTCCTTTTGCATCGTTTACGTTCATACATCTGGTCATACACACATAAATAAATAAGAAAATACTAACTGTAAAAACCCAATAAAATAATTAAAAACCAAATCCCTCAAACTAATCACTTATTAATTTAATTGCGTAACGAAACCAATATTTTCCTACAAAAATCGTCAAATATATTTAAGCCGGACGTCCATATACAAAGACACATAACAACATAATTAAATACCAATCAAGCCGCGTAATGGGAAATTGGTAATGGTTAAAATGTTCGATAAACTCACCCCGAGATCATCATTAATAAACGCGGCTAATTACTGTTTCGATAACAAATATCGTTTATAAGCCATTGCCAGTAATATTTCCCAGAACCGAAATTTGAGTCGAAAACGATAACCATTATTCCATTTCTTACGGAATAATAATCAAACATACCTACATAGACTCAAATGATTTAATATGGTAGTTAAAAATAATGTGAAAATTATCCCACTTAGTAGTAGACCGTACGTTACCTCTTATAAAATTAATACCACAGATTATATAGAAAGTCGAACATTTAAATAAATATAGGTTACATTAATATGTAGCGCAAAAATGTGACGGTAAAAAATATTAATACTACTCTTTTACCACCCAATATTGGACATAAGCCTCTTTTACAGATTTCCATGACGAACGGAATGAAGCCCCTCAACCGTTTTTATTCTTACTGAATAAAGGAATCGCTTACTCGTAGATATTTTTTAATACTTCATATACCAAAAATGTAAACAGTTCGAATGGCTATTGAGTTCTTAAATAATATTATTAGAACTTGGTGAACGAGCTCTGCTCTGGTGAAAATAGAGAATGCTTATAATTTAATAGCATAGGATAGTACCTACTAATTCCATACTGCCATGATAGTAGGTACTTACTAATTCCATGCTGCCATGATCATTATTCTAATGTCAATAATGTCATTTCATTATTCATTATCGTGTTCTAAACTTTAGGCGACCGAGCTTTGCTCGAGTGAAAATACGGAGAAAACGAATTTTCCCAGATATGAGACCTAGCTAGATCGATTTTTCGCCCCCGTAAACACCTATATTGCAACTTTCATTGAAATCGTTAGAGCCGATTTTGAGAACGTGAGTAGAAATCTATTTACAAACAAAAAAATATATATATACAAATGTTGCTCGTTTAATAGTATAGGATAATGAACACCAGAAATAAAAAAAAGCGAGCGAGCCTTACAGTAGTCGCTTATGATGATGTAACATTTGACATTTTGGCTGACGATACCAACCTCTCGAAAAATGGGTTGGTGCCATCTGACGGCCAACTCCAGCACTACGCGCTCATTGATCAAATCAAATAGCGCACGCTGCCCCGGCTTCCTATTACACACTTCCGTCCCTTTTTACGAAATCACTCGTACAGATTGCAGAAAAGCGAGAGGAAAGATTTTACACATCAAAAATGTTTTTAACATTCTGTGTTTAAACTACCGGATAAAAAACAGGACAGCAATAAAAAATACAATAGACGTGGATATATTTAGTAACTTGTTCCGCTTAGCTATTTCTAAAGAGCCATAAAAAACTCCTGAAAGAAATCGACACGTGTTTCACCTCTCAACGAGGCATCCTCAGGATGACGATGGACTTATTGCGAACTCGAACACGGCGTGTTGCCACACCGAGCGCTGAATGCAGACTGAACCGGACAGCAGCTAGGACTACACAGACATACACACATTTTATTCGGAAAATCAAAAACTTTTCTCACGCACGAAGCTAGTCAGTAGGTAATTTGTTCATTATCAATTTTTATTTAAGGGGATATGTAGATCCAACCATAAAAGTTGTAAAGTTAAAGAGTGAAGACCATACTCGAATTCACATTACAAAAAAAAAACAATCAATCTGCCTAGCCTTTTTCCAACTATGTTGGGGTTGGCTTCCAGTCCAACCGGATGCAGCTGAATACCAGTATTTTACATGGAGCGACTGCCTATCTGACCTGCACGACCCAGTTACTGGGTAATACGATACCCCTTGGTAAGACTTTGTCAGACTTTCGGGCTTCTGACGGCCCGTAACGACTGTCAAAGATCCACGAATGACAGCCGGGACCAACGGCTTAACGTGCGTTCCGAGGCGCGGAGGAGTCTCGGTATTTACAAATGGTCACCAATTCACGGACCAACCCCGGCAAACGTAGCTCAACCTGATGGATCAACCCGTGCGGCTGTTATATGTTAGCCACGAGCTCCGCATAAATTAAGTGCTGCTAAGTGTTTCTCCCTCCTCCCTCTTCTACCTCCAATTCGTAGAACCTCTTAATCCAAATAATTGCTCTTTTTGATCTCAAACCAAACTTTGGGTACTTTGCTCTTCATCTATCGATACACATAGTACTTCTGTATAATTGCTATCGAACGTTCTTCAGATAAAAGTGCTCGAAACCTTAAAAATCTGACAATTGGTCTAGACGACTCAAGTATACCTACTTAACAAATATTTTCATTAATTTGTTCTTAAGTATCTATGTCAGTTTCTGCTATAAAAAACACTATCTCTGAATGTTAAAAATTATATCAATAAGGTGGCTATTTCATTGAACTTACTATGTGAGGACTATGTGGGTCATTTATATATTTTTTTATTTTTTTCTCAGTTACTTCTAATGATAATCTGGCAGTTTTGAGTACTTTATGCGGCCTACCCAAATGTCCCTTCTTTGGTATTGTTCGTCGAATCGTTGAGCTCCTTTTAAGTTCTGAGTTGAGCTACACTATTACTGACAAATGCGTGCACTGACTGGACAGGTCCACTCAAATCTGTATGGTTCTTTCCTCAGAAGACCATTTCAGACACAAATCTACATGGTCCTCAAATGAAATGCTCTGACCAAGATTATTTCTGGGTTTTTATATACACATTGACATTAATGAATTTTTTATAAACAATGACATGAATATTTACTTTTAAAGTATTTTATTATTTTAATTATTGTGAATGTGAAGATTCTGTGGGTCATTCCTTTTTGTTTTGTTTTTAATATTTTCTCAGTTACTTCTAATCATGGTCTGACAGTTTGAGTAATTTAAGTGGCCTACCCAAATGTCCTGTTTTTGGTATTGTTCGTCGAATCGTTGAGCTCCTTAAATTTTGAGTTGAGCTGCACGATAACTGACAAATGCGTGCACTGACTGGACAGGCCCTCTCAATCTGTGTGGTGCTTTCCTCAAAAGACCACTTCAGACACCAATCCACATGGCCTTCACATGATCTGACCAAGATTATGTCTGGACTTTAAAAGAGACTGAGACCTCTGAGTTTGTTTCGGCCTTTCTTCTCAGAGTAGTCAGATAGGAAACGCCGACCTCATCTAGTTTTAAAATATGATTGACGTGTAAAAGTGTTTGTACAAACCTACTTACAGAAATAAAATCATTTATCATTTATCATTTATGGATAATGGTCTTGTACCACCTTTTTTTAGGCAATACTTAAGTACGAATCTATCCGTCTATACACATAACTTCCTTTTCCCATTCACTAAGTCTTAATAAACTTATTAACTTAGCAACCCCCTAAGATAAAACTACCATAAACACAAACTTCGCAAACCATCAAAAGTTAAAACTAAAAGAAGACTTAGAAACTTCCTCCCTATAGCGGAAGGTACGAGTTTCGCATAAGTCCGGCATGGTTATGGGAGCGGCACGAGACGATACGACATAATATAGGGGTAGGTACGGCACGACATAATATAGCACTCCTCTGATTGAAGTTATTGTCTCCATAAAAGTGAGTTGTTTTCCGTTCGATGAACCGGAGAGTTAGGAAAGTGGTCGTTTTAGCGAAGGTTCTTTACCACACTTTTAGGTGATTGTGTTGGGTATGAACGAATAAATTTTCTATTTTATTAAGTACCTGTTACTTGTTGACCGGTCTAAACTGTCTTGTCATGCCTATTAGCACTATAGTTTGAAAACATTGTTAAAGCCAATTATTATTTGGAGTTTCTGGAACGAAGTTCTTTATCGCGGCTTGTAAACTTTCAGAAATCGTCGCAAGTAGTAACACACTACTTGCGACTGTCTTCTTCTAATTCAAAGAGAAAGAAAGAGACAGAGAGAGAGAGAGAGAGAACGCCGGCAGAAAAAAAAACAAAAGAAAAGGGTAAACTAATTACAGTGTTGTGGGATAAAATTGTACATCGGCCCGAGTACACTGCAGGACAAAGAGAGAGAAAGTGTGAATTTGAACAAAATGTAAATCCAAGACGGCGGCTCTGAAAATTTTCAAATTTTTCGTCATGGGTGTCGTTTTCATAGTTTTCGAGGGTATTAAAGCCGATAGTGGGGTCGAAATGTAAATCCAAGATGGCAGCTCTGAATTTTTTTTAAATTTTGCATCATGGATGAAAACGATTCCTGTTTGTCGAGGGTGTTAAAGCCGATAGTGAGGTCGAAATGTAAATCCAAAGGGCGGCTACGAAAATTTTCAAAATTTTCGTTATGGGTGTCGTTTTCATAGTTTTCGAGGTTGCTAAAGCCGATAGTGAGGTCAAAATGTATAAATTATTTCCCCCCTGTATGTGCCTCTTCTAATACACATAAAATAATGAAAAAGCATTGATCAGCATTCAATTATTCGGCTGAGCACCTTCTGGTTTTGGAAAGTATAGTTAGTTTTTATTAGGTCACGCATCGTATATCGCGATATACCATAAATTACTCATTTATAACATAAGTTATGCATCTGTGATCGTTTAGACCACGTATAGTTGTAACTGAATCAGTGATCTAAAACTGTCATCTTTTGAAGCGTGGTAAAAATCTGAATATAAGTCCGCGCGCGACTGCTAGTCACGAGAAGGGGGGGTCCAGTTACAATATTTTCAGACTGAGTTAGCTTGCGGCCTACCTCCCCCGTCTCACCGCTCACATACCTCAGGCGGTGACTAGCGCCAACATTTTGTTTCTTCAATACAATTTAACACAAATATTTACCAGCAACGCTCCCCTGTCATTCAACCGCCAAAAGATCCTTGTAGCACTCTACGGGCTGATGGCCATTTAAGTTTACATCTGCAGCATGACGTAGCAACAAACCACGTCACAACCAAGTCTTGACCTGTCAGTCTGTTGGCAATGAGACCACATAATAGCTGACGTAACTTATGCACATAATCGAGCGAACATGGTGTTGGACCGCGCCCAAGCATGCCACGGTCACTGCCGGTGACATATCGCATAATACCGCTAATGTACTGCCGGTGTTAGGGGGAAGTGACCTTAGTAGGGTTTAGAAGAGGAAAATATGCAGTTTAGAGTATTTTACGGTAGGTATTTTTGTCGCAGGACCTTTTTAACGACTTCTTCATTTGACTCATTCTTCGTATTCTTCGTGACGATTATTTTTACCTATTGTGGTATAGTAATTTTATTCTAGGTGCATCGTCTTCAAATATAATTATTGTACCTATACAAATATTGTAAAACATTTTAAAAGAGTAACGGTGGAGTTTCTTGCCCATTCTTCTCCATACGAAAACTACCTTTTGGAAGGTGCGACTAAAATCATTTTTTTTTTGTTTAGACGTTTAAACTTACCTTAGAGGGGCCTATATGAAATTAATTATTTGACTTAGACTTTGACTTTGATGTCACGAAAGATAATAAAATTTAGTTGGCCCAAAACTTTGCCACTTCCAGCACAGAGGACAGGATAAGAGATGGAAGAAATGCTCACGCAGTGGTTATACAATTAGCAAGGTTGGTGTCGGAGTTTTCTTCCGAGGGGCGCCAGACTTAAGAATTCGTTCATTCTGTTCATAACCCTCCGTTACAACTGCATCGCACTATATTTCGGATCATTGCCTTAAAAACTTCATAGTAACTTACAATATTAACTAACTACTAACTTTTCCTTTCCTTTTGCCTTTTTTATAAAACAGAATCTTTTCGTATTATCACGTTAAAGGATTAAGACTGCAGTATTTTACTAAGTATTTTACAAATGAGGAAGGAAGCAAGCGGAATTATAGTTAGGGACGACGGTAATAACGTATGCGCCATTCTAAATGCTGGGAACGATAGTAATGTCTGCCACCTGTATATAGGAACACCTGTCGCTATATGAATATTTCAGAACCATTTTACTTACAGTATAAGTAAAATTGCAGTATTCTATTTCACTATAATGTTTGGATGGTTATACCTAGTAGATTCCTTTGCACATAAGTAGTGGGTCGCCTTCATTTTTCATTAAAACATTTCAACAAGTTCATTGCGTCGATTAGATAAATAACTACAAATTCAAGCATTGAAATACTCTTGCCAAGACATTCTATCAGCCCTCTGAGACACCTTGTTTATGTCAAGAATTGACATCATGCTGTTTAAAAGTTTAAAAGAGTCTGACGATTTGCAGCTACGTTGCGCGATGTAGTATGTAGTTGTGAGAAAAATCGCTTAGAGAATAAAAATGCTTAATTAACACAATCACTAACTTTTCATTAATTCTCAGAACGCTTCCATCTCTCCAGCAATAACTCAGAATAACACAATAAAAAACCCACATTGTACGTGTATAAATATTAAAATCTTCGTTGATTTATAATAAAAATGTTGGCGCTATACCGGCACCGAATGAAAATATTGGCACATGATAAAATGGTGGACCGTTTGGCAATCGGCCAGCGTGTAAAATGTAACATAACGCCTGAATTTTACAATATGCATTATGTTACATTTCGATATCTCGAATATTTTTGTTGTCCTTTTAAAGTTTTCTTTTTCTTTTCGTGTGGTTAGTGACTAACCTGGTGTCAGAGTTTTTAAAACCGCCCATGGGCCTCTGACTTGGCTTCTCGTGCCGTAGAGAAATATCTCTCAAGCATGCCGGTTTCCTCACGATGTTTTCCTTCACCGTTTTTGAAGCAAGTGATAATTATACAATACGCACATTAATTCGAAAAGTCAGAGGTGCGTGCCTTAGGTTCAAACTCGAGACCTATCACTTGGCAGTCTGACGGTCACACCACTAGGCTATCACTGCTCTCCCTTTAAAGTAAAAGGTGTTGAGAAAACTTTTCATTTCCCGCATGATAAGGGAACCGGATGGCGGTGTTAAAAAAGGTTATTTTTAATTTTGAAGCATTTTGAGCTACAATTTTTAACTAAAACGGAAATGAAGACATAGGACGCTACAGAAACAGTGCAGTGATAAATTACTTAACTCTTGAAGCGCTTACTAATACGCATACTTACCTACAGCTAAGTAAGCTGGATGGCGCATAAATATTGTTATGTTTTTACAAGCACCAAATATGATAATCATCCTAACTTTATAATTTCCTAACTAATATTGTAATTGCAAAAGTGAGTTTATTTGCTTATTACGCTTTCACGCTAAAACGGATGAACAGATTTGGATGAAATTCGGCACATGGATAGAACATGACCTGGGTTAGGACATAGAATACTTTTTATCATAATATTCCCACGGGATCGAAACTAACGCGTGTGGAAACCGCGGGGCGCAGCTAATACGGAATAAATAAGGAATTTCCACTTGTCTATAAATTAGACTTCAGTCTTGTTCTGAAATTTCTTCTCAAAAATCTGTAGTTATATTGTATTTTTTTATTATCTTAAAAAAAAACCTGTTTATAACTGTTGGAATTGTGCTTATTTGTGGTTTCGTTGTGTTGATGTTGAAAGCTCAATTCACATCAAAATTAACATTGGTCGAATTCATCTGGAATTCCGGACCCTTTTCAAGTAAATTATACCCATTTTTATGTACTCTGCTTTTGTTGAATTAGAATTCTTTTGCAAATAATTTCTGCTATTTGTCAAGTGATTTTCGTCTGTTTGGCGATCTTTTTGCTCAAATACGTTTGGCAAACATGACAACTTTTATCAAACATAATAATTCGTGTTTATAGTGAACTTTACAAATGAGATGAACGTTTCACAAATATTATGAAGTTCCAAGGAGTTTTCTGTTGTTTTCTTTCATTCTGAGGATGTTATTTTAGGACTAATATATATATATGTATCCACTCTAGCATTTGCAAGGGTTCCACTTGCGTTTATAGGGAAAAGTAGTGGAAAGAAAATCTTATAAAGTTATAATTTAGAAAATATTTGTTAATCTTTAACAAGACCGTCAAGATATAAAGGAGAGTGCCCAAGTTCGTCTTGTAGGAAGCCTTAGTAGCACATTTTTCTTTATTTCTTAAATAAAATGTCTTTGCTCAAGAGAGGTTTTACAAGCAATCCCTTAAAGAGCGTGAGGGCGCCGTCCTGCATTTTCCTTAGTAAATTAAATGGGTGTCAACGTCTCTTGGGAACCGTGTCCGGTATTCACCCGAACGGACCGGTATTTACCGTCGCGTGGCGTGTCTGGACGAAAAATAATATAAGTTCTGCAATGTGAAATGTTGGTAATTATGAGATTTGCAACAGATTATGATGGATTGTGTTTTAGAAGATGTTTTCAACGTTAAATTGAATCATGACAAAGATTTCACCATTTCTTCTTAACCATAACTAACAATTTGTTAGATATGAAAAGAAACTCATTTTTTTATGACATTAATCCCAGCTACATTACTTACATCTCAGATTCTTTCCTTTTAAAAACTCAGTTGAAATAAGTTACTGAAGCATTTCATACAAACTTATTCCAAATACCTAGTCAGAAAAAATATTCCATCTAGTTCTACGTAGTGTAAAAACAAGATGTAATATTTTTTCCAATTAGTCTATAACTAAGTATATGACTACTTGGAATAAGCCAAATACATTTTAACTTAGATCAACTCTGTCATAATGCTGCTATGTTACTGATCAGATTTGCGAATTAATCTAAACGTTTACGACATTTTGTACCACCTAAATATATTTCAAAATTCGTAGAAATAACATTAATATCGTACGTTGATATGTAATTTCATCCAACTTCCTGATTGCCTCTCCGTCTGCCGCCACCCTAGCGACGTCTCACCCTTTGGACGGAAATCGTCGTTTTACACATTGATGGTACTTTTATTTATTTAGCAACATGTTTCGCTCGTGATTTCTAAAGATTTTTTGCTCTAAAATGTTTTGTTCTTATGTTGTAATGCTAAAAAAGGACGTGGCTTATGAATCGGTCGTGTATGCAGTTTTTGAAATGATGCCCCATCTCATAAAAAACAGATGGAACTATGGTGGTTTTCTACTTACAGTTTTATTTCTACGAAACAGAAGATCCCCAATGCAATGAATGCATTTGCACTTTTACAGACACTAAGCTAAAAGAAAAAAAAATATTTAATATTTTTTGTTTTTTGTTAGTGATATTATAATATAATGAAATTTAATTTTAATGACTATTCAGTTTAATGTAATTTATATTGTGATTGTATTGAATTTTAATGTACACATTTTATTTTAATGACTCAATGAATTGTATGTATTTGTGATTTGTATATTGGGACTTCGTACCTTAGTAAATATATAAATAATCTTACATCAGACTGAAATCAGTATTTTCGCGAATCGTAACCACGCATTGCAGCGCAGAATCCATACAGTTAAAGTGCGTTTATATCAGACATTTTCTTATTAATGTCAAATCCAGAAATAAATAAAACTAAGCTTTTTTGTGGATTCAGCTCACATACGAAAATCGTAACAATTTGACAGCTATCTCACTGCCTTGCCACAAGAATGACTGCTGTTGCGAATCCATCAAGTATGTTGACTGACGAACACTATCGAACAAAAAAGAAAATGAAAAAGTGATATAACTTACCCAATCTTAGCGCTACTGGCAATGTTTCTGGAACAAGAAAAAATAATATTAGGTTCAGTTATCGTTTATTTCTATACAGAAAATGACGCAAATAAGTAATTATTGTTCCTGAATTTCAAATTCCATATAAAACCCAGTCATAAGAAATAATTCCTATTGCCTAGACGCAGTAATTTAATAATAAATGCATTTTAGCGTAAATTCACAGCGCCTTGACAATAATTTGCGGTCACAATGGTATAATCACATTACCCGGAATGAATACGAAACAATTATATTCTAAAACAAAACAGACTGGTACAGTCTGCAAGAAAATGATTAAACAATAAAATAAAATAAAAACTTAATTTCAAGCTCGTGGCTAAATGTTATTAGTCGCTCGGGTCGATTGAAGGATAAGCTATCCTTGCCGTGGTTGGTTCGTGGATGAGTGACCATTCATTACATATAGTAACCCCTCCTTGTCTCGGTAAGCACGTTAAGCCATTGGTTGTGGTTGTCATTCGTAAAGATCTTTGTCAGTTGTTACGTGTAAAAAGAAGCCTAAAAGTTTGACAACCAGTATTATCAAAGGGTATCGTGGTACCCAGTAACTGGATTGTGGAGGTCAGATAGGCAGTCGCTGCTTAAACAATACTGGTAGTTGGAAGCACGAACACTTGATACACGCTCTCTTAACGAAATCAAGTGTGTGTGTTATTTGACATGAGAGCTACATGTTCATGTTCTCCTTCTATTTTACAGATCTGTTGATCAACGAAGCTGTGAATTGTTTTTTGAAGTGAAAACTTCTTCAGGCGCGTTGAGCGATTTTTAGTAGGGGTAAGCTTATGGATTCGCGTAGCGCTGGGCTATAGAATATAGATGGCGCTAATAGCAGTTTTCATTTTGTTTTTTATAGTATTATAAGATGATGATAAATATTGTTTATTTTATGTCATAAATATAACAGAGCTCCCTCCTCAAATCGGCCTAATACCAGTTTCAATTTTTCATTTCTGTCAGCAGTCCCCATGACTGCCTACTTTTTTTCTACCTTCTTTGTCGGCTGGGCAAAGGTCTCCTCCAAGTTTTTCCAGTTCTCTTTCTCTCTGTTAACTGTAGGCATTTGAACATAATGTGGTGGGTTTTGCTGCCAACTGTACCGCGACAGTACTGAGTGAGGCGTCAGTAAGCGTCTTTGATGCTAACAGCCGCGTGGAGATAAACAGCATCGCGCAATGCCTCCATCTCGACAAGCGGAAACATTAGCCGACTTCTTACGACAAATTAAATGGAAATATAAGGAGGAGCAAATAGGACTGCGCCGTGTATCGTGTACAGCTGTTAGGTAGGTATAGTATTTACCTAGTTGTTTTGACGGTGATCATAAGCAGTGGAAACAAAAACAGTGGCACTCCAGGAGTGCCGACAGAAGTGAAAAAAAATCGGCACCGCGGTAATCAACGCGTTGATGTCTTTACTCCACGGTGTCGGTAAATTCGGTAACAGTGTCGCGAAATCAATGGTTTAGTCCCATCTCAAAAATGCCGAACGCGCCTAAATAAATTTTCACTTCAAAAAATTGCCCAGTCGGACTGGCACACGAAGGACTCTGTACCACCGTATAATATTTTCTACATTTCTTATATACCCCTTTAATTTTTACCTTTATTTTTCTTTATAATTTTTTGCTATAGCGGCCATATTAGTAACACTTTGTGAAAATTTCAAAACTCTACATATTACTGATCAAAATATACTTCCATCCGGATGGACGGACGGACAAACAACGGAGTACGGAGACTTAGTAATGGGGTCCGTTGGCACACTTTGGATACGGAACCTTAAAAAAAAACAACATTAATGTTTGACATTTTGTAATTATTTCATGCAACGGTTACCAATTTTATCATAGAAAAAGAAAGAAAGAAAACACGTTTATTTGAGGTAAACATGACGCAAAAAAAAAAGAACACGAACAAGTAAAGAACAGAGAAAAATATACGTCACATCCAAGCAAAACGATCATCGCACACCATAATTCAAAACATTTGATCACGTTGATACCAAAAAAATATAAAACTGAATGCATACCTATCCATTATTTATTAATTAACTAATGTCCTATTTTCTTTTAAATTGTCTTCCTATGGTAAAGTAGCTTGTAACAAAAAATAAGTTAGTTCATTTTAAATCACTTCAAATTAATTCTCCTAATTAGTATGTAATTTTTATCTAGTCTAAGATGTCTAAACTTCTTTAAGTGACAAATTCACCATACTAATAGATATATCAGTTCTTTTATGTAATATGTTATTAGTGAATAAGTCGTTGGAGTACGTATACAAAAATAAATAAATAATGCTGCGATTCTATGCGACAGCGCCACAGCGCTGGTTTTCTAAAATATAATAAAATCCAAAAACTAAAAAGTTCAACCAAATATTTACCACCAACGCGAACGTCTCCTTCACAATACTCAACAGTACATTTCCAAGATGAGGTCTCCCAAGTCGGTAAAGAGAACAGTAATGAGTTTGACGACGGCCGGAACCGACAGCACGCTTCAAGAGCACTTTATTAAAGACAATAACTCCAGTGTGTGGGCGGTTTTCTTAGCTACAGTCTCTTATTGAGTGGTAATATTATCCTTTTAGAATATTTTTTTCATTTTGACTGAGTACACAATGGAATTGAGTTCCTTTGGTCATGAAAATTGAATTAATGTTAAACTGGCACTTGGATGTCGCTAGAATTAGTTTTGTGAATTTATTTTATTCCATTATTTTTACGTCATAATTATGAAAAAGATAGGTGATGAAAGGTAAAGTCTCGTTTATTCGAGCACATGTCCTGAAAATTTACGAAATGTTTGCTGTATTTTATTTTGGTAATGCAATTTATTAAACACCATATTTTTCAGAAAAATACATTTACTGTTTGTTTGTTTATTTATGAACTTGATGCCTATGTTACTCAGTGATAATATAGCATTCTACTGGTGATTTTTTTTTTAAATCGGTTCACTGGTTTTTGAGTTTATTAATTACAAACAAACATACAAAAAAAAACAAATTTTGGTCTTGTTAATATTAGTATAGATGTAGTTATATTGGTTTAAATTAATATTCTTTTCTGGTTTGAAAACTAACTTATGGGAAAGATGCTTTGTTAGCGCGTAGGCTCAAATCTAGGCCTATTATGTAAGTATGTATGGGCAACATGCTATTTCAAAAACGAGGTTGAATTTAAAGTCTAGAAACCAAAGGAATAAAGTATCGTTCCGAACCAAAATTCCTAACCAATCTAACCAAACAAATTCGATGTACGTCGAACAGAAGTACAGTCATGCACAAACAGATCTAACGAATAAACCACGCGTACAGTACCTACGTACTAGCGACACGCTGAATCAATGTATGTTTTAGCTCTGCGTAGCGTGCAAACATGTCTACCGTGAAGCGCCACACGTAGTTCACACAAAAACATCACGCATGGGAATCCCGACGTGTTTGGTATAGATTATGTGTTTATTCTGTTCGTATAGGGGTGAAACTGACATGGTTTTGCCGTAGACACGAACAGGTTGAAATAACCGACTACGGGGTAATTTTCCTCGGCATTTGGCCATCATTAATTAATATTGCCATTTTTGCGTAGAAGGCTGATAAACGGGCTATGACCCGTGGGTCATAGCCCGTTTATCAGCCTTCTACGCAAAAATGGCAATGGCCCGCTGGATGGAAATTACAAACCGCCTAAAGAAACTTCCAATAACAAAGGGATTTGCTGATGCGTTTTCAGCGTTGGTTACTGGTTACTGACAGCTTGTATAATTCAACAGCTGGGCAAAATCCTCACTTCATGACATCTAGCTCTTTCGATCGCCAATGTGCACCATTGAGTTGTCGTTGTTATTGTTGAGTTGTTGTTGTTGGCATATTTTCCCGCAAATTGTTATTTTCTTTTTTTTTTTCTTTGCGTCATGTTTACCGCAAATAAACGTGTTTTCATTCTTTTTTTGTCAACGTTAAGTCTTGAATATTCTTAATTTTTGTAACCTTTGGCACACAGATTTAACTGATATAATTATATTTAAATAATAGGCGACATAAATGTGTTCTGAGAATGCGTGACGAAAGGCTCCTGCAGATAAGCGCGACGCGACACCGGTACAACAATTTTCGTGAAGTTTTCATAGACATTGTTCCACCAGAGTCGTGTAGCGCCA